>JARHKZ010000009.1:0-2400000 GCA_029204075.1 Mycena capillaripes | reverse complement strand
TGAACCTGAACCGAACCGAACCTTGCCAGCACTAGCACTGACAAGCGAAAAATCACGAATTCCATGGATCATCCTCTGCTGGTGGCTAAGCACTGTAAAATCTGGTCGCACTGGGGCATGACGAAGTTAGCTCGTTTGTGGGTTTGTAAAACGGAAAATTCAGACCTTGGTTCCCGCAGCTTTCTAAGTGTACTTCAAGCGGTGAAGTATACGCCTTCCCATTCCCCTACACCCGCCCGGCTTGCTAAAATATCCATCACAAGCGTACCCTGTCGTGGCCTAGGCACCGGAAGCCCACGGAATTCCACGCTCACCAGGGCTGGAAAGCGTCCAAGCCAGCACGGAAAACCGTGCGCATCAGCGTCGTTGTAGTTGAACTTAAACTGGGCCACAAGTGCGAGGTGCCGCACACCGCAAAGAGAGGCATCCGTTTCAAGATCAAAATTTGCGCGCCAAGGAAATATTTGGCGGCGGTTTCCCGGACGTTTGAGTTTCAGCGTCAGCGTATGGATTTTAGAGTCGGGGGCCGAAGCGATGGTGCTCAGCGCGTGGGTGAGTTCGGTCCCATGAACCGCAGAGGTGATGGTAAGAATGGCCACGGAACGTTCCATCTGGAGGATGTAGGGGATGTATATCGTGGGAGAAAACAGCGTGGTGATCTGCCCTCGACAGCCGGATACAGCCGCCGCTCCGAGCGATGCAGCCTCGATTGCGCCGGGCTCGAATGTGAGTACATTGAGCAAGAGATATCGGCGGATGAACCCCAGCAATCCAGGGAAGTTGAGCCCAGAGTCGCGCTTGACCAGCAGGAGGCTGAGTTCGTCTTTGTAGCTAGGAGCGCAACGAACTGCGCGGGAGAGAGGGTAGGAAGGTGGCTGATGGTGATGTACCCCAACATGGGACTTGTGAACGTGGACAGGATTAACTGAGGGGCCTCAGGGAAGGAGATTATCTGAATGCACAGAGAATTGCACTCCACGTTATCCAAGTCTGCTGCAATGCGTGCGGTCCGGTCCCATTCCGGTCCGAAAATGCGATGATACACCCAGGTCAACGAGAGATACGTGTTGACAACTCCGAGGACGAGAAAGACATTGATGGCGAACAAAATCAAGAAAGGCATGAAAAAGAAGTCGGAGCAATCGAAGGACGACGGCATCACCAAAGGATTACCCCAAAACTGAATTGGGGCAACGTGTCGATGTTTTGAAAGACGTATGGCGCCTTGTCCTGCGATTACGACGGGATCTATACCCCGCGGGACGACATAGCTATCAACTTTGCGACATTGGGGTCTGCATTTGCATAGAGTGCACTGGATATCCTGATAGCTGGGATGAGGGGAAACATGGCCAGGGCAGAAGTTATACCCTTCAACGGTGATTTTCCTGGTATGATGCTGAGTTTGTGGATGGGGTGAATATCATAAATCATCGGGACCAGGAAGTATGCTTCCCCCGAAAGAGTGACCGAGCCGGAATAGATTTGCGACGCCGAAATGTTGTATCGCCAAAGCAAAGGAAGCAGGGCCACCTTTCGAAAAGCTCGGGAAGCCTCGCCGAGTCTCCAGAGATCCTCCTTATCTAACAGCGACAGGATGATGTCCTGCGGTTCTGGTGGTAGGTTGAGCATTACCGACGTTCTTGCTCGTTATCAGCAGATATCCATACTTGTGAGAAGGCACACCTTTCCGGTGTTTCGATCACTTTTTATCTTCAATCACACACTGAATTCTCGACTCTCGAATGAAGCAGCCGAGAAACAATTGGTCCAGTCATTTAGCACCTATCTCAGCATGAAAACCAAGGAGTGAATCATGCAGATTAGACGATGCTCAGATCCCAGTGCTGCTGGGACTCAAAGATACCGACTTATGCAAAGAAGGCTGTCCCATTCACATTACTCATACTGCCGCTCATAAGCCTCACCGTGGACAGAACAGAACAACCCATCGACATCATCAGCAGTCATAATTTGTGGATGGGTGATCTCCGCAGGCTCTGTCCTGAACCGAACGTCATGGGCAAACCTAAATGTGAGCTGCTGTATTTCGAGCTCTGCTTATATGCCTCCCAATAGTTGTTCCATCAGTGTTTGGTCTGGGATTAGGTACTCCTACAGCTAGTCCCCGCCGTTCTTACCATTCTTGCATTTTTCAGAGCTGACCTCTCAGAGCTTGGGTTCCCTTTTCCAATCAGCGGTACACCTCAAACTGGTTTGATGAATGGACTACTTTGAACCTTCTATTCGCAAGTTGCAATAGATCGTCAAATTTGATTGCCTAAAATTCCGACATGCCGGTCCGGAGAAACGGTGCGCTTGAGGTAGGCCTAGGAAACCTGCTAAATGCGTGCAAAACACACACTCAACACACACACACACACAGTACCCTCAACTATAATGCGCTCCTCGGTTGAATTCAGGTCCGGTCTGTAGTATGCAGACAGCTGGAATGGAACTTTTCACTTCTTAAAACACTGAGCAGCCTCTCCACAGAAGCCTCAATAGAGTCTTATAGGAACTTCGGTAGTCGAAACTGACTGAACTACGTTTCCGAGGACCTAGTGAACTAGGGTTTTTGGGCTTTATAAGTATAGATCCGAGGACCGCACACTAGCCTCAGAAATGACACAACTTTGTTACACCTGGTGCTCAGATTGTTACTGGAGGACAGATGGATGGTTGAAAACTCACTCCGCTACTCCTAGGAGCACTAGCAATGAAAGCACCTCCGTCAAACACCTAAAGCTAACCACCTTCCGATGCCAAAGACAGATGTATTGCTTAAGTCTAATAGACAGATGAACCAATTGTCCAAAGGCTAGTAGCACTTCCAACATCAAACGCTAGGGCCAACTGTTTAACACTTTGATTTTATACGTGAACGCCTGCCTCTGCAGACGAACAACTCGAAACTTAATTCCTTATTTCTCGCACTTGAGCTTTCTAGAACCAATTTCTTTTATATATTGAGTTACAGAACAATCACAAACAGAGATTATATGTTTTTATATCTCCGCGAGACTGACCCGAACACACCAACACCAAACAGAGATTAGCTGTGAGGCTGAATCCGTGGGGATGCAATGAGCTGGGGCATTGCGGGGTTTTCCTACTTCTTTTATACTACTTGAACAAACTGATGATGTAAAACTGATAGAATAAATAGTCCAATATCTGAGTCATTGTCCGCCAAGGAAACGACGGCCGAGGTGTTTGTCATGATGGATTGCCGTGAAAGTCAGCTTGTATGACCTCCAGGAACCCTTATTTGGGTATAATGATGTCAGTTTCGAATGCCGTTGATAAGCAGGATATTGAACCACCCATGAAATTGCTTGTTTTTGCGATTTTCATACTTACAATAGAGGCTTTGCGCTGAGCCACCAGAAGCCACCGGGTGGCTCATCAGGCATGCGATCCTGGTGGCTAAAATGACGCAAAAATTATATTTTTAGCCACCAGTGAAGCCACCAGATGACGTCATGGCTGGCATAGCCACCGGACAGCGCATGCCGAAATAGCCACCGGGTGGCTCTGCGCAAAGCCTCTAATATCCTGTATATCATGTTTCTACGGTATCGACTGGCTTCCCATAAGAGGCCAGTATCACCTGAGTAACGAGATGATGTTCCTGAGTAATCAGGAGTGTCTCTGGCAAGTGCTCGCTCCAAAACATGTAGGAGAAGGTGCAGCCCAACTAAGCATATCAGCCATATCAGTCGTTTCTGCTGTTTCCCAACATCAGATCAAGTGGTTTCCGACGTATCGAGTGTTCCTGCGTGGATCATTGAAGGAAGCATGTTGAGCATAGTTGCATGTGATAACGGAACCGGTGTTCCGCTTGTTCCTACTCAGCGGCTATGTCGGACATGAGTTCACAGGGTTAACAACTGCCGAGTCTTGTGATCGTCGATCTCAGAACCATATGAAACACCAATGGAGATAGTCAACTCTAATTCCTGTCGGTCTCTTTTCATGGTTTCTTCGAAGTGGGGTATCTTTTGAAAGCTATAGACAAGGGCTACAAGGTCTGGCTATACCGATTCAAGGGATACCTCAGGAACAGAAGTCCCATAACTCAAGGAACACTTGGCAGTCACGGTTTCAAGTGCCCATCATGACGCCATGTGCAGGATATTACCAAGAAATGGTCGGAATATACCTGGAATGACAACTTCAACCTCACCGACCAATGAGACACTTTGTAGTCCTTATAATACTCCGGAAACACAGGAAATAGGACGGATTAACAGACACTTTACGAATTTCTTTTATTGTCATAGTCATATCATGTTTGTATAAATAGTCAGAGTAGTTTCAGTAGAAGGCGGGTAGTTTCCCCAGCTAGCAGGTAGCAATACCGGTGCCCAAGGGAAACTACTCCCAGTCTTTCGAGTTTCACAAGTCCTAGATACTTGCGAAGGGCGAAATATTGTATAGCCTGGAAGGAATATCTGTTTGGAGTTTGTGATTGAATTGGATATCTGGTTTTGGACTTGTGACTCGTGTGATCGAGACTGGCAGAAGTGATTTTGGATTGGATTTTGGATTTGGACACTGGGAACGACGACTGGCAGAAGTGAAACAAGGGAAACGACAACTGGCGGAAGTGATTCTCGGATTATTAGATTGGGATACTGGATTTGACTTGGATTTGACTTGGACTGGGACTCGGAATCGACACAACACACGCTACACACTTTTGGAACAACACTATCGTCACGGATCTTCGGGATACGCATTGGAAACTCGGGAAACATCACTGTTTCTTGTGTTTCTCAACTTGGTTACTATAAAATCGTATTTTCATCTGTCGAAACAGTTGTATCTTTTGGATCCTCTGTTTCGTCTGTATCGGAAACACAGTGTTTTGTACAACAATTACATTGAACAATCGACTTTCCCCAGCAACCTTTCAAAGGCTCTGAAACTAGGGACTGACACTTGCCAGCTACCTTGAAAGTGATTGAAATGGCTATCATACATCGTCTCTGGTGTTGGTTTGGGATAGACTTGATCTATCTCGTCCAATATTAGTTTTGTTGTTTTGGTTTTGGTTGTTTCTTGTGTTTCCACACTAGGTTCCGAGCTCGCACATCACCGTCTGCATCCGAGGTCGACGAAACCTGCCGGCCTGGTTGATAATCCAGTCCTTTCAGATAATTCTGCTCTCATATGTCCGTTCTCCAACGGCCCACCCTGCCGTGTCAACACCTATGCACCGGCATGTCCCAAAGCAACCCCGATCAATCACAATCGGTGTTTGCTTGTCTCTGTTACATTCCTCGGAATCTTCCGTGGACTTTCATGTGTCATCCTACTTCGCATGGGTTCAATCCCCATAGCGTACACTTCCTCATTTGGCTCTGTGAGCAACCCCGTCGTATTAGTCTAGCCCCGAGGACCTTCTGAGTCCACTGAGACCTGTCGTATACGCTTGAGAGTCCTCCTCGGACCTTGTAGTCCAATTTGTACTATGTCTCCATACAGAATAGAAGCCGTGACAATCCTCGGCGCATCTATCTGTCAATAAACAAGTCCCTAGACAAGACTAGTTCACTCCTCAGACCTCTCCTCTGCAGTCTTTGGTACCTTTAGTACAGACTCTACCTCCTCAGAACCTCTGGGCCTTTGTATATATCTTCTTATTGTGTGTATCCAGCTAACACTGAGTATTTAACTTGTGTAGCTTGTAATAATACAGTCAGCAGCTCGAAGCTCACTCTGACTCTCCTTTGTACCACCGAACAGGGTTCCTAGCTTTGTTATTCAGAAGCCAGGATGCTTTTGTAGGCTCCTCCGACCAGGTGAATAGTCATGAAAAGTCGCAAAAATGCAAGATATTGACCCTAGTTTTCCTCGGGCTGTCTCACCAGACTACTTTGAATCTTCTATTCGCAAGTTGCAATAGATCGTCAAATGTGATTGCATAAAAATCCGACATGCCAGTCCGGAACACAAGACAATTTTTCTATTACCCAGGGCGAATTCTATCTATTCACACAAACATATCAATCCTTCGCTGGGATTGAAACTGAAGTTGCAGTGGGGGGTGGTGTCAATCAATTAGTGACTACAATCTAGATATTGACAACGGAATCAGCGCAGTCAACATAGCTGGGGTCTTGAGATTTCAACAGAACAACCGCTAAAGCCCAATGGTTCGAAGCCCGGGAAACAGACTCAAATTGCAAACTATGTGTTATTTTGGTGATCTCAAGAGTTCGGGCATTTCGGTCATGTTGCATTGCAGATAAGCCAGATTCAGTCCCCATGCAATTGCAGTGTACCTCTTGTGTTGTCTTCAGTAGCCCATCTACTTCGAACATGGCCATCTACATCCAAGGCATGCTGACTGCCAAGGCCAAGGCAGGAATATTTCCTGTACCAGTGCAGCTCAGGAAACCTCCAAAGATAATGCAGAACTTATCCTGTCTGTATTATGCTAGGTTTAACTAGAAAAATAGGCATCCCGGATGCTTTCCAGTGCCAAGATTGAGGGCAGTCGAGGCTCTGATATGTACTTCATTAAATTTGGATGGCGAGACTTAAATCCTCACATTGATTGCACAGTTTCAAAAAGCCCAATCAAATCACAAGCTGAGCCACCCGAAAGTCAAGTTTTGGATGCTACACCAAAAGAGGCGGGACTCAAAAAAAGGGGCAGGACCCAAAAGGGGCGGAACTCAAAAGGGGCGGGCGTCCGAATTTATTTTGCGCAGGAATTCGCTTCGCGCGCCAAACAAACTGATTGACAGATGTGGCTGTTTTTGGCACGGAGGGCGTCTATGGCCTTTTATTTAAAGCGCGGACACCGATATCTCCGAAGGTTTTTGGCGCGGGAAGTGCATCCGGACCGCCATAGAGAGGCCCCGGCAACAACATGAAAGAGTCCCACGGGTAAAAGCTTGAAAACACTCGAACATTCGGAGGCGGATTAATGGTACCGTCAAAGACGATAAATTTCTCTGCGCGCCAGTTCCATAATAAAATGAACTGGTGCCCATTCGAATGAGTATTGCAAATAAAGAAATTGCCGAAGAGTTATGGACCCCAGGAGGACATCATCGGCAAGGAGAAACGCACCAGAGCTTCTGAGTGTCCGGTCTTCAAATCGGCTTGAAGAATGACCAGCTCGAGACTGTTGTCCCTAGACTCCGTTAGTAACGATAGCCGAACGAGAAGGATGAGACATACATCGGTGTCGAGACTATGAGAGTCACCACTGCCTCGAATATCTCGACGAGGAAATCAAAGGCCACGGTACGTACGTCGAAACCTGGCCGTAACCCTTCCCATGCCAGGCGTCCCGAATGTATCTCGAGACATTCGACAGTCCTAAAAGGGTTCACGGAATAACAGAGGACGTAGGCGTTCCCGGGAAGCGGTTCAAACACTGGGCACTGTCCACCTCGACAGTACGACGACGAGACGGTTCGGGAGGGATCAAGGACTTGGGGACCATGTTTCAGGGCCGTCCACAACAAGTTTGACCTCGTCCACCAGCGCATCCTTCGACAATTTGTCAATATCAGCCAGAGGTGTATCGATCAGCTGTCGTGCGAAGAGGTTACACACGACTGAGAGCCAGAGTTGTTTCGTTGAAGAAATCTTATGGAATAGCCTGTTTACCTGAGCCATATACACACATATGAGTTGCAGCAATTTCGGACCTACACGAGACAGAGAAAGGATCGTGTAGACATCGCTGAGGGCAAATATGTGTCCCATTACATCGGCATTCAAGTCGATTAAAGGCACGTCGGGTGCACTAACAGTCCAAGGGCGCTGAGCTTTCTCTGCTCCCTGCAATGTGAGCGTTTGGGACAAGCTGTGAGAAGGCTGCGCCGGCATGATGGGCTGTGGGCCTAGACCGCGACAGGAATTGATAGCATCCAAAAAGTTATGCCTATCCCTGACTCGTCAAAATGCCCGCTCCAGAGGCACGCCAGAAGATACCCAGGATTTTCTTCAACAAACACTATTGGATTGTAGCAATTTTTGTGAGGTTGAACTATCCTCAGATATTGGCTTACATCCTGCCAGCGTCTAGTGCGATTGACCCCCTGGAATGTTCTGGAAGGATAACCACACGTACAGTACTAAATGTTTGTCTTCCGTAAACTCGCTGTTCAGCCTGTGGACCATTACTCAAAATTTCACATCATAGAGGAAAATAGTATTTCGCCCAAAAAGACTGTGAAATGTGAAAGTCACGGACTGATACCGTAAAATTCACGCTTTTCATTTTTCACAGTGGGTCGCGCTTATTTGTGGGTCAAGTCTCCATGAATTCACCGGCTCAACTATTGAATATTAGAAATCAATGGACGACAAGGAAATGAAGCAAAACAATGTGAATTCTTTTGTAAAACAGCGAGATTGTTGCTCAACCACAGCATGTCCACAAAACATTCTTCTTCACTGTCACGTAACCTGGCACAATCACTACTCCCATTCGAACAATTTGAAGAAACTCTCCTCGAAGTCTAGTGTTCATGATCTGGTCCACTGCCAGTCCTGGTTCCCAGCCGAGCGCGGTTGCAGTGCGACCTGCATCCAATCAAACAAAATGTGGCGGTCAGCATTCACATTCCAAGGCCCAAATGCATAACAAACATATCCGTATCCCGTGTTGCCGTAGACACCCTCCCACACGAGGTTCTGTCCGGCAAGCTGGATCTGGTTTTGCGAATCAGAACAACAAAGCAGCATCGCGATGAGAATTCTGAAGAGATCCCTCACCTTGTAGGTGTCGGCCCCGTTGTACAAGAGGCTGAACTCAGCTGGGGTGGCACCCTGGCGCACGAAGAGGCGGTTCTAACAACGGCTGTCTCAGTGTGTATTCGAATACGGAAGGGGTGGAAGAGTACTGACACCCTCGCCGACGCTGACGAACGCATTGCGCCCCACATTTCCAATTTTATACTTGGAACCACTTTGGACCGCGACCCACTGCGAGCCCACCGGTCAGCTGAATTCGTTCTCAAGAATGCGATTGAAGATATGTTACCATGCCGTCGTTACCGTGTTGATCGTTGGAGCGGTCGATGAGTACCTCGCCCGATCCGGCGCCGACGAAGGCGCCGGTACCCTTGATGCCCACGTTGTGGAGTCTCAATGGGGTGGAGCCGGGCTGTGACGGAGTACAAGTACGTCGTTAGAACTTGGCTAACGCTGTCGCTAATGGCGCGTACCAAGTCTTGCACGGAGAGGTCGCCTTGGGGCGCACCCTTATCATGGGTCGCGGGGTTAGAACCAATACTTAACCGACACAAGGAGGAACTCGGCACCTCATAGTTGACGCTGACGGCACAGGAAATGGTGTTTTCGTTGTACGAGAATGGGAGCGCCTGGGCAAAGGACAAGGCGCAGAGCGCGAGAGGAATGACTTTGGAGAACATTGCAAAGCTCAACTATTGAGTGGGGCGTGGATGGAGGGGATGAGGATTCGGACAGGTTGGAATGCCTTTTATACAATCTAGCGAGCGAAAGTACTTGGTAATAGGAGCATATACGATGGCAATAGCGTCGGCGGAGGTGCGTTGAGCTTCTGGCGGCTAATATGGAAGACTTCCAAGGCACTTCTTTAGGAATGGAAGCAACCGTCTACGATCTGTCCGCTCCTGAGCCGAGTTGTAGAAGGCGTCGTCCACCGACCAGGTGTGAAGCGATTTGAGACAGTGACCAACAGATGATATGAAGCAAGACTATCGAGTGTTTGTTTCATGAAGGTCGAGATATGCAGGGCGTTGAAGTCCGCATTACAGCTCCAGCTCCAGCGTTTAGAGGATTTCAACAATGGAAACGCGCGCCCCCATTCCACCCGCTGGACGGCTAGAAGCGCAATATCAACTTCACTTGTGGAGTTTGCGGGAAAGGAGCTTGCGCGGAGACGAGCAGAGTCGTTCGAGCGTCCGTAAGAGGTGGATGCACCTGAGTGACGTCCTAGATGTGGTAATGAGTATATACGAAAAGAATGGGACTGATGGCAATCAGGTACATAATGTTCGTAGTGACTAAGAACGTTAGACAGGGGGGGCCTCCATTCGGGGTGGCTTACGGAGTGGGGCTTGGTTAGGTGGAATTTTCTTTTTGCACACAGGTCCATCGAGGCTTTTTTATGTAAGTAGAGGGCTAGGGGATTAGTGTTGGAAAATACGTATCAGTGTGAGGCCCCGGCGCCATGGCAGGAATCGAGAACCCAGCAAATGGGCCTCAAGCAAGATGATTAAATATCACAGGAGTATTTGCTAAGACTACCTTGGGAGCAGATGAATGAGTTCGTCAAAAGCATCTTCGGTTATGGTACAGCAGTCGCCGCTGCATGTAATTGTAAACGGCAGCCTCTTTTCGCGCGTCTGTCCAACGTCCGCTCGTCCAAACGGGGATCGGAATGTAAAGCTTTAGGGCCGCCTCGCAAGCGACCCCGCAGGTAGGTAGGTAGGTAGTATTACACGGCACGGTCCGAATAACGAACGCCGGTCCCAGGGATTAGTCCAGTGCACTAAGCAAGCTAAATTACACCTTCCTCCCTGGACCTCTATGCACCACCTAGGATGAGCTCACAGATACCATGAATCCCTCCATGCCCTGCTGTAGATCCAGCCAACACACAGAAGCAGATAGTCACCTTCAGAGGATTACACGCCATACTCCAAAAATTAAACCCGCTGCAACGGCACAGAGTAGAAGATTTCAAGGATATCATGCGTATATTTCGCAACCAAGATGAATGTGCTGCGCTGATGGATCATTGCCTTTAGGAAGGCAATATTGTCAAAGAACCTGCAATGTGGCCCGTATCGGACGATGGATGGTGCTGGTGAGATCCGCCAGTGACCTGGCTCCACCGCAAAAAAAAGAAGCATGTCTAATATGAAGGGTGCCTGGTCGGAGCTTAGTCGCCTGAGTGCAAGATGAAAGATTCAATTCAGTATGCCCTACGTGCTATTGTGCACCTATGACACAATCTGCAACAGCAACACGCGCCTACTTTATATCGGTCCGGCTTAGCGCCGAGACGGCCGATCGCGTCAATCGGCGCCTACCTACCCTACATTCACTCATAGCCCTACCTACCTCCGCTATGTCGACTCGAACCCCCGACTCGGAAGGCTACGTAGTTCAATTAGACGGTGTGCCTCCTCAATAGACACTCGCTTCCATGACCTCGTACCTCGAGCGCTTGTTGGGATATAACATTCAGGAGAAAGTATGTATGCAGTCTTCTTCACCCGCATAAGATTCGGTTTCGTTGTTGGATGCAATGACACCTGTTACATTTCGACCGCGCCTTCAGTACCGCCAATAGCTGTAACAGGTGTCATTGCATCCAACAAAGAAACTGAATTTTATGCAGGTGAAGAAGAAGACTGCATACATACTTTCGGTATGTCTTTGAAAACATCTGAAAGCAGAAATTTTTCGACGGCGCCTTCGGTACTGCCAATAACTGTAATTAGATGCCGCTTGGATGCCGCACTTCAAGGCAGCCTAAATGATCATTAAATCGACCCATAAATAAAATCTATAACAGTATACCACTCTATGTACCCGCAAAGAATGTTCACACCGCATCTATGCACGCCTTCCCTCACCACGTATCGATCCTCAGCATCACATCCCCATCCACCTTTAAATCCCCACCATCCCCCGTTTCGCCGCAATCTCATCCCTCAACAGCGCAATCCGGCTGTCAAGCCTCGACGACAAATCAATGTCGCTCTTGCCCGCGATCCCCTGCGCCCCATCCAACTTCGCCTCCGCGCCCGCCAGCACGCGCCCCCACCCCGCCTTGTCCAGCTCCTTCCCATCATTATCTTTCTCCGCACTCTGCGCCTCCTTGAGATCCGTCACCGCGAGCTCGAACAGCGCGACGCCCGGAATCCATGTGCTAGTCTTGATGCCCTGCGCCCCGCGCGCAGCCTCGAGCAATGCGCGCGCGGGCGCGTACAGGCGCAGCGTGCGGTGCATGATCCCCAGCAGAAGCGCACGCAGCGCGCGCTCGTCCGGCGTGTCGAGGTCCGGCAGCGGGTCGGGCTGCAGCGTACGTACATCATGAATGTCTGTATGGATAGTCAAAGGTCAGAGAAAAGCACACCTGCACATTATGTTTCTCGTCAATCGCAGGGAGGAACGGGCTTGGCACCGCAATCGCCACGGGCGGCGTCAGGGCGGCGAGCTCCGCGATGTGCGCCTCTGCGACCGCGTCGTCGATGCGCTGGTGCGTGTTCCAGACTGCAATCTTATGAGCAAAAGTTCCTCGTGCAAAACGAGCTACGCACAGATCCCGAGCTCTGCGAAAATATAACATTGTGAGCAAGGCATCAAAGCAAGTCGACAGCGTCCAAAACGCACCATCCGCAGGGCTGATACTTATACACTCGACGAAGCGTGCCGGGTCTCCTCCGCGCCGCTTTTGTTTCTCCTTGTAGAACTCCACTGCCGAACAAAACAGCATATAAATAAAGACTTCTGCGGAAGACAAAACCGAAGAAAAGTGAGAAACACGCACACTTCTTCCGAATCAACACCTCCGTCGGCAGATCCTTCCCACCAACCTTCCTCCGCTGCAGCAGCTCCGGCAGCGCATCGAGCAGCTCCTGCGCCTTGTCGCGGTTCCCGAGCGATACGTAGCACCCCGCCGCGATGAAGTAGTAGGTTGCGTGGGACCTGGGATAAACTTTTAGCATATACAGTTATTTGTTATTTAAGGTGAGTTCAGGTAGACAGGGGGAGCGAGAAGAAGGGAGGCAAGACAAAGAGAGAAAAAACATACCACGAATTGAGCTCCGTCAGTTTCACGAACGCGTCCGCGGCTTCTTGATGCCGGCGCTGTGCCAGAAGCGTCCAGGCGAGCTCGAAGACGAGCTGTTATGCGATATCCGAGCGACGAGTGGTTGCGGGTCGAGGGTAAGACCGAGTAATGAATGAGAGTAGAAAGAATCAGAACACATAAAACTTCGTCAGCTGCGAAAGAAACGACCGACAGACAAAAAAAATTGGAAGGGACCTGGAGCACGATGCTCGCCGCAACGAAAGAAGGAAGACGGAAAAAAAAAACTCACCAACGTATCCGCCTGCACGAACGTCTGCGGCGCCTCGAGCGCGCGCTGCAGAACCGCAATCGCGCCCTGCGGGTCGTTGGACATGCGGAGAATCTTGGCCTGCGAGCGAGCATTGCGTCAGTGTCCACATTCGGTATGGTAATTACGTTTGAAGGGGAGGCAAGGGGTAACGAGTTGGATTTGGACAGGTTTGAAGGATGAAGGAGAAAGGGGAAGGAAGAGCTCACCCGATTCAGAATCCACAGCGCGCCGGTGGGGTAGCGCGCCTCGATCCTAAAGAAAAAGTTGGCGTCAGTACACTCTTACTCTTAGCTTTGAGCCTCATCCAACTCCGGCTCCTCTTCCCTCCGTCCGCGCACTCGCAAGAATAACCCAGGCCACCGTGTCTAGTTTGTCAACACGGCCGCACCCCCACGGACCGTGCAACGCAGGGCAAAAAAAAAAGACGCACCCATCAACAATAGTCCTATACGTCCTTATCGTGCGCGCCTCGTCGGCCTGGTAGCCCGCGAGGAGGAGCACGACGCCGTGGAAGGTCATGAGGACGAGGCTGCGAACGACGTTAGTGGGAGGAGAGAGAGTGGAAGGCAGAAGGAAGAAGCGACAACGCACCCAGCAAACACCCCATGCACGTCCCTCCCCGTCGGCGCGCCGCCGCTCTCTGTGTTTACGCCTGCACTGACCTGTACGTAGGAAAGAGTCAGTGGTTGGTAGGTGGGGAATTGTTATACAAGCAAGATGGATGGAGATAGAGAGATAGGCCTGGGAGAGCACGCGAAATTGTGCATGCATGCCACACCCGCCGTGTCCCGCCAAAAAAAAAACCAAACCAGAACCAACCACACACGCGGCTCCACCCCCGCGTCCGCCCCACCCTCCCGTAAACATAAACACGATATAAAAGCAGAGACCCGGGTTCGAGCTCCGTCTCGGCAGAGAAAGAGAAAGGAAGAAGAAGAAAGAGGGAAACGAAAGAAAAACGCACCGCCAACGCCCTCAACGCCAACGCGCGGTCGTGCTTGAACCCGAGGAGGCCCACGAGCGATCTTTAGATGCATGTCAGTCCCTTGTTTGAAATCCAAAATTTGTTGAGGCAAGGGGAGAGGGAAAGGGAAGAAACGAAACGGTCCCTGATGCTGCGCATGACGGAAAAGCACGCCAGCATATCAATACCAAACAGCAAGTTCGACCCAAACAGCAAGTTCGACCCAAACAGCAGTTGGACCGGCTCGTTGTCAAGCGCCCGCGCCACGTAGCAACGGCTCGACTGCACATGCTGCCAGGCTCGGGCTTGGCCCCGTCGTGTCCCAAAGCGGGCTGCTCCTCCGTCGCTAAGCGCCCACCCTCGCCTGCGTCTGCGCACCAACGCCAACCGAACAAAACAGAAGAAGCCCTCGCCTCACAGCAGACGCGCCCGCTCCCAAGTAAACAACAACAGGAGAGGACAAAAGAAAGAAGGAAGGAAAGAAAACGCAAGAGAGAGCAACTCACTGCACCTTCTTCGGCAACAGCGAAAACACGAGGTTGAAGAGGCCGAACCCTGTGTGCAGCGTTCGTTAGCTTCATCATAATCAGACAAAGAGGAAGAAGAAAAGAACGACAGCCCTAACGAGAACAAGAGAAGAAGCAGAAACTCACCAAACGCAGTCCCAGCAACGACCATCTCCTCCACCGCGCCCTCCGCGGGTCTCTCCCTCTCCTTCTTCTCTGCCCGCTCCTTCTCCTCTTTTTCTATTCTCTCGCGTTCCTTCTCCTTCGGATCTACTTTGACCTCCTCTTTCTGCTTCCCTCCGACGAGACTCAACTTGGACGCGGACGCGCCCCACCTTCCGAAAATACTCTTAGCCGGAGCGGGTGCGATTATGGAAGGGGCGGGGCTCCCCGTCATTGAGGTCGCGGTGGTGGGTGTAGGAGGTGCAGATGAGAGGGTGGAGACCGAAGGGGAGGCGGAGGCGAAGGATGCAGCCAACGACGCGCTCGAGGCTGCGTGTGAGAGGGTGCCATTCGGCCCAAGAGACGCAGAGGAGGGTGCGAGAGACGGGGAAGGCGAGGCCGAAAGGGAGGACGTATAAGCGTCCAAGCCCGCGGGGAAGACGGTCTTGTAGAGCTTGGTGAACTTGGAATGGGCGGCGTTGAGGGAGTACATGCATTGGAAGTAGCCCATGTAGGATTCTCTGTGTGTTCCATTAGCTTCATGAAGGAAAGGGAAGGAAACGACGCACGAAAGGGCATGCGTAAGCCCTAAAAGCACCACCGCGTCCGCCTGTAGAATCTCGTACTCCAGCCCAGCGGCGAACCGGCCTCCTCCATCGCCTTTCTTGTTACCACCGCCAGCAGTAGCAGCCTTCTTTGCATCTGCGACAGCCTTCTTCGCGCCCGCCTCGCTCGCTGCAAGCAGCCGCGCCGCCTCCCCCATCAGCCCGCTCTCCATCCCCAGCGCAGCCTCGAGGAATGCGCAGACGCCAAATCCAAGGAGGTGGAAGGGCGAGTCGGAGTGGGGGGAGGGAGGAGAGAATGCGAGACGGGCGAGAGCGATGTTGTTGGCGAAGAGGTGGTCGAAGCCGGCGTTGGCGGCGGCGAGGGCCAGGGTGGTGGGGTCCGACGGTGAGGTGTCTGTAGGTACAGGTGCGATGGAGGGCGCTGGCGAGGTCGACGACGAAGAGCTGGACGTCGCGATTGCCGTTGCCGGTGTACTCGTCTCCGTCACTGCCTCCTTTTCTCCTTCCTTCTCCTCCTTCTCCCTCTCCTTCTCGTCCTTCTGCACCAAACCCTCTCCTCCCTCTACTTCAGCCTCTACCCCCTCTACTGTCAACGCTGGCGGCGGCGGTGTACTCTCCATGGCGGCGTCGTGATTGTTTCGTCGAGAGAATCGCTGACGAGGACGACAAGCGCTTTTGATTTCCCCTTACGTCAATGCGATACAATGCACGTGCACACCGGGCCGAATGCGAGGATGTTGAGTTGTCGGTGGCTCGTTGTGTGCTTGCTAGGAATTGGAGTTGGGGGTTCCGAACGGCTGTGCGTTGAAGGTGGAAGTCGAACAAGCCAAAAAATATCAAGGATCCGGAGAAAGAAGAGAAAGAAAAAAAATGCCATTCTTCTGAATCGCCTCATATATATATACTGCTGGCGGGAGTCGAGCCCACATCATCCTCAGAAGGTCTAGGTCCTTCCAAACTCGAGAAACAGGAGAGGATTCTCTTTCATTTGAGCTACAGCAACTTGGTCTTCACCCTCTTTCCTTGCCTCTAGGTTCTGGGTCTAAACACTGGAAAATTATTTGAAGCAGCACATTTTGGAGGCCAGAATAATGTCGACTGTGTCTTGCTTGTATGTCTCTTGTTGCCAGTAGTACCGCCTCAGGCTAAACCCTCTTCGAAAGTTGTTCCAGCCTGAGGAAATAAATGGTTTCATATAGCCGAAGATGCTCAACTGTAGATACTCAAGCTAATCCGGTGGAGCATCCTCCGACTGGACAAAGCTGTGAGGAAGAATTCTACCGGTGTATCTTCAGGACAAACGGTTTTATTTTTGCCGCTCTGGTGTGCTTGCAATGTACACCATTCGAATGCTTCCTCTTATTCGCAACAAACGAGGTACGAGTTTTATCGTTGAACGAGTGTCTGGCGACAAAAGACTATCTTATTCGTGCCTCGAATGAATTATCGTGTCAAACAATGCCAGAGACAATGCAAAGCTTCCACTGAGTTTGTAAGAAGAGAAAAAAAATAAAGATCAAGCACATGTTCAACTCAGCAATGCACCTGATGACCCCGCCCCCCACAGCTGGACGTTAATGAAAGGAGAATGCAATATTCATCTATGCTTGGGATCCGGTTGATATTGAAGCTTTTCAGGGCTCAGGCGACCCAGATAAAATGCTTAACCTTTGAGTTCCGAGTGAATAAATTTGATATCCCCTTGTCCTTGGCTAAAGGCAACAAAAAGTTCAACGCCATACTCCTTTCGGAAAGTGAATCTTCCTTTTGTAGCAGGACATTTCAAGACGGGAAGAAGTAACGGCGCGTCGGCGTGAAGACTGAAGATATACACCGCTGTTGATAGATGGCATTCATGTTTAGTCGCCCCAACTGTCATAACACATGAATCTCTTCAGAGAGCGCCGCTGTCCCTGATGACCACCAGGCCTCGTCGAATTTCACTTCGGCCCCATGCTCTACCTAACAACCTCACTGTCGTTTGTGCAAATATGACCGCCTGTTAAATTCATCAAATTCATCACCTAAAATGTGAATCTGAATTGATTCATATATACAAGAGACTAAATAGTAAATGCTTTTGCGGTTCAGGTGATCAAGGTCGACACATCAATCCCCATGACTCTCGAAACACTCGAAACCAGAGTCGTCTATGCATCGCTGTATATCCTCTTTCTGCCGCTCCCAGAACGCAATTACTGCAAATGGAGGGTTGGGGAATCTCTGCGGGTGTCAATCAATACAATTTGTTCGCGGGGTCTATAATGTACCGCACCCAAAGCCAATCCAGGACATCCTGAAAGACGCCCAGTCTCAGTATGCCTGTGTGTGCTCGCTGATGGGCATCTCGATCTTCGTGCATTAGTGTGCAAAGATGAGAGAGATTCAGATTTTGGAGCTCTCCCAGTATTTTATCATTGGGCCGGCATTTATCGATGGTCCTGTCCGACATTAACGGATAATACTTCACATAGTGACACCACGCACAATTGTAACAATGTCCCTGCATGGAGGTCACTTCCCATAATCATCCCTTTGGCTTGCTGTATCCAGAGAAACATCACTTCTTCGGCTATTTCTTCATCGCTGGAATACAGTATCCCGGATCTACGTGGATCCTGTAGGAAGTCCAGCGGTGAGTCGCCGTGGGAGAAAGGTAGATCTAGAAAAGTGCGGAGCACGAGAAGCGGTTTAAACACACTCCATGTCAAGCCAAGAGATAGGATACCCGAAAAATCGCTATATCCTATCATTTTAGCTTTCAAGACGACGAGAAGATCGGCATGTTTTGAAAGGATATTTGCATAAATTGAATCGTACTCGTATGTTGGGGAGGTTCCCGGGCGATTCAATTCCAGACGGGAGGTGAGGGCACAAATATATCGGTGATCTTCCCAGAGTTGAATCAAATCCGTGGGCCATAGGGACTGCTCCTACATCAGGTATCAGAACACAACTAATGAATGGCCATCAATCGAGACGTACTCGAGGCCAGTGGATGATGTGCTCATCCCCATTGAGGAAGATAGACTCTTGGAAGTGTGGATTGCGCATGAGACAGACAAGGGCCGTGGACGGTGCAGTGCCACTCAAAAAGCTCGACAAGTACAACACCATTTGGCTGCAAAGTAGTACGTGAATTTAGGAGTTGTGATGGAAAGGTATATTACTTATGGAACCCCCGTTCGAAGTATGTCAGAGGCGAAGAGAGCAGTCGAACAATAGATTCAAGACAGTCGAGGTGTAGCCAAGGTATGGAGAAGCACCAAGGTCCAGATCGATGTGTCTCCGAGAGATAATCAGCGAGTGATGCGTGCAGAAGCTCGACAGGCTCCCGGGAACCATACCAGGTTCGGATCCGGGGGACTACGAGCAATGAATGTAGGCCTCGCAATACGAGACGACATGTCCCTGGGCGTAGTCTCAAAAGTGTATCGATTTCTTCCGGATCTAGGCGGAGAAGGTAAATGCTGTGTAGAATACGAAGGTTTTGGGGCTCCGGCGACAGGATCGACAGGATCTCGGTATAGAGATCATCAAGGGTTGTAGTACTCTGTGGGTCAAGACGCAAAATGGACGCTAGCCGGTCCTCCGGATGACTGTATTCGTTGTTAATGAAACCTATGACCGTGGTTGCATACACAAAAATGCCAGAGGACTTGCCGACCAAGTGGTCAAGGGCTTCTCTCGAGGGCCAAGGGGTGCCGAGGTCTATTCCCCTGGACGCATAGTCCGAATGAATTCGAGAGAACTCGGCTCGAAAGTAAGTTCTAATGTCCTCGTATGCAGATCTGTCGGCCAATAGAACAAATTGGCGACATATGGCGACTGTTTCCTCTGTTTCGAGAGTTTCGTGGAGATGTGGCTCTGGCCGACTAGTGATCAACAAGCGTATAGGAAGCTGGCTATTTCGAACCGCGTTGATGAACAGCCGAAGAATTTGCTGCTGAGTTCTGTGGTCCTCGCATTCGTCGAGTCCGTCTATAATGACCACTGGCACAAATGGAAGACTTGTCGCTTGCGTGAAAGGCCCCAGTAGAAGGCGTTGAAATTGCACAGTCATGGAGCGCCCGATTACCAGCTTATCACGTTCCACGGCCTGCTGAAGCGGTAAGAGAAGTCCAGGTAATGTATTCGCCAGTTGATACGCAATCGTTGCGATCAAACCATTCCACTTTCCCCGTCGTGGGTGGTTGCGTCGGAAAAAGAACGACGCTCCCAGACGACCATCGTTTTCGCAGTCTCCGGCAAACATCTGCGCAATAGCAGACTTTCCCATACCAGCCGATCCGTGCATCCACAGCAGCGTGCTCTCAACATTTGTCTCGGTGGACCAAGACTGCAGCTGATTGAGTACCTCCGTCCGCGTCCCAGGGTGGCAAGCTGGTTCTGGGAATCTCTCCACTGAATCATGCAGTGCCTCCGTGACAACATGTCGGTGGAGAAGATCAATTCCTGAAATGAACAGTCGATCCGAGGGTTTTGACAAGAAGTATTCACAACAAACCTGATTCTCCGTATGAGATTGTGTTGCTGACTTGGGACATGTTGCCTCCAACACTGTTGTATGTGTGGTTCAAAGGCTCGAAGTGCTCAATCGGCGGACGACGGTCATCCTGAAGGCCTCGATTTGGGTTTGTGCCTGTATTTCGGACTATGTGCCCACTGTCTGTATGCGAATGCCATCCTAGTTCAGGGAATCATATCCGGATTTGAAGTGACAGGACCCACGATAAGGATGCCGGACAGAAGAAGGTCGCGCTCTTTGCCTGACCACGCCTGCAATCGAGCTGCCCTGTATCATTGGCTCTGGGAACGCAAATAACGGAGACCTCAGCCGGTGTTCCTTCCGAACGGTCGCTGTAGCGTACCATGCGTGCACAGTAGCGCGGTCGTACTCTCGTCCTGCTCTTCACGTCCTTGGGCCGATGGGTCGCTCGCATGCCAGTTGACGACTTGAGTCATATTGCCGGCTACATTGTTGAAGGTCCCCCCCGAGATGACACCAGTGAGCTCGAAGGGCATGCTTGCAGCGGGGTGGAGGGGGGAGAACAAGCTGTTGGCGGGCGCTTCGCATGAGGCAGTGCCCGTCGCATTCCGGGAAGCGCCTGTACAGCATCTGCGATCAACGCCGGATCGTGTTGGCCGATAAAAAGAGTCAACAGCACTACCAATAGGCTCGAGCAGGAGCAACTTCGCGGCTGCAGCAGCAGACGAAACACCCCGGACAGCTGTGTAGCACATCAGTAAAACTACACATTTCTCTCTGAGGTGTTTGCACCCTGGGGAAAGGTCTTTGCACTCTGTGGGAAGGTCTTTGCACTCTGAGCAGGTCTTTTGGTGAACTCTGTTACTTCGAGAACTCTGTGAAATTGATTCCCATATTTGGAAATGCCAAAGTTCTCAAACACCTCTGACTCCGAAAGACTTTGCGGAAGACAGAGTTCTACCCGTGAATTAAAATTCAATTTGAGCGATGGTCTGCATGCTTGTTGATGTAATACGCCCAATAATCAGGATAATCATTTTCCTTATCTCGCTTATTGTGCCCAAAAACAACAGCACACACTTCCTGAGGTAGGCTAGTAAGCTTAGCTCGAGGTTCTGCAAAAGCCTGCCAAGGAAAGATAGCGGTCGAACTTTGAATCTTTCTAAGTCCAGCATCAGAGCCACTTGACAGACAGATCGCATAGAAGACGAAGTCTGACAGACAGATTGACAAGTTACAGATTGACTGGTTTGGCGGACATATAAAATGGTTCAGGTCTCTACCGTGACGACTGCTTTTCTTTCTTTTGTTCCACCACCATCTCCCCCCTCTCCTTTGTCCTCATTCCTGTGTGCACAAGTCATGACAGCTCTTTCAACCTGATAACCAGTGCCACAAGTAAGTGCTTCGCTCTGTCTCTCTTTCCACTTCTTGTCTCACTTTCCCACTCAGCTGGATATTGCTATGTCTTTCCCCAACTTATTGCATGGTGGTGATTTCTTTTTTCTCGTCGCTCATGTACGTGTTTTCTCCCATGTTCGGCACAACTGATTTCTTGGCTTTACGAGATCATGATCATTCATGCTTCATTCTGATTGTCAGGATGCTTGATTCCCGTGTGTGGTTCCTTTTACATCGGGGGTACTTTCTGACTGTTTTCTCGCAGGTGTTTGTGTCTTTCCGTGTAGTAAATAGATTGAGCATAAATGTGGGGTTCTCGGCATCTGTAGCCTTGTCGGATGTCGAGGAGATCATTGAATTCAGCTAGCCACCCATCCATACATAGAAATTGTATTTCCATTTCATGAATATATTCATTAATTATTGCGCTATGAATTGTATTTAAGGTCTTTTTTGAAGATTTTTACCAAGTTTGTCGAGAACTCTGGCGAGAGCCTCAGGTTCTCACCGGAGTTCTTTCAGAACTCTGTAAAGATGTAGGTCTCTGTAGGGTTAGTTGAACCTTCTCTGTAGAGACCTCACATCTCTGGTTTCGGCGGATCTTTGAGGTCTTTGAGAGCTCTGCAAAGACCTCAAAGACCTCAGAGAGAAACTTGCAGTTTTACTGATGCAATAGGCGCTTACTGTTAACCCGCGAGCAAAGCAAAAGCAAAAAGCGCCAGAAGCCCCGCACAATCACGATGATCGCTGGCAGTCGCTAGTAAATAAATCTTGACTTTCCATTGCGGATACTTGCAGCTTTTTTCGGATTGGGAAGGAGGATGGCTCAAGATAAATGAATTATAACACGATACTCATGCGAGAACCTTCGAAGTATCCGCATGTTTCAGTTCTAGAAAGACCGACCGACAATGGCGGATTGCTCGGAAGCGCTACACCAAGTAAGTGATGTTGAAGCCGCATCGGAGAGTACCGGTACCGATGAAGATGAGAATAGAATAGGCACATGTGCGTAGTGGACAGTCATAATTGTGGCAAGGTGTAGGCATATTGCGAGGATCGCACGACAACGCGCCGATCCTACTATCCGACTACCCGACTACCCGTATTACTTCGAGCTGTAAGCGCGCCAGCAACCGCACAAACAGAACACCGCTCGTCGTCAAGCGCGGACCCGACTACGTCCTACACCCGTTGGTTGGCTCAGCGCGTCCTCTGCTCGTCGTCAAGCATCTCACGAGCATGCGCCCGAGCCATCCATCGCCCACTGTTGGCCTTGGTGCCCCATGTCCCGAAGCGCCTGAGCACCGCACACTTGGGTGTAAGCCAAACTGAAGAAAATGGCGGACCCAGCACCGGTCCGTGTCACGCCGCCCAGTACGCTTTCGTACTCCAGTAAAGGCAGCGCGCGCGTCCTCCCCGCCAAAAAAGACCCGTCTCCTACCGCTCCCAAATAAGATAAAAAAGAGAGAACAGAACAGAACGCAAGGAAAGGGATAGGAAGAGGGAGAGCGACTCACTGCACTATCCTCGGCAGCAACGAAAACACGAAGTTGAAGAGGACGAAACCTAAAGCAGGTTCGTCAGCATAAAAAAAACTTGGTCCCACGCCCGGAAACGAGGAAAAAAGCGGAAATGCGAAAACCAAGAAAAGGAACGAGACAAACGCAAACACAAACCCAATGAAAAAACCCCACACCCCACACGGCAGCTCCTATGTAACATGAAAAAAAAAAATCGAGAGAACAGACAGAAAGAAAGAACGTACCAAACGCAGTCCCAATAACGATCATCTCTCCTTCTCGTCTTTTTTTGGCCTTTTCGTGGGTGACTTTGTCGCATGCCTGGTTGAGAGTAGTAGGTCCTTATTTATTGGTCAATGAGGGAAGAGAAGGCAGAGGAGGGGGGGATGAGGATGAGGATGCGCGAGGAAGGGAAATGAAGTTGATGAGAAGGGAAGGAGGGAACGAAAATGCAAAATGAGAACTGAGAATCAGAGGAAGAAGGATCAAGTAAGGAGGGTAGGAGGTGCGGAGGAATGGGTAGAGACCGAGGGGGAGGCAGAGGCAAAGAATGCGCACTCGAGGCTGCGTGGGAGAGAGCGCCATTACCGTTACCGTTTAATTTCAGCGCGGGAGACGGTGAGGGAGCGAGACAAGGAAGACTGATACACGTCCAACCCCGCAGGAAACATCGTCTTGCAGAGTTTCGTGAACTTTGAATGGGTAGCGTTGAGAGAGTACATGCACTGGAAGTAGCCCATGTAGGATTCTCTGGGTGTCCATTAGCGTGTACACGCGGCCAAAGGGGAGGATGCGGGGAAGGACACACGAAAGCGCACGGGGAAGCCCCAACAGCACCACCGCATCGACCTGCAGAATCTCGTACCCCAGTCCCGCCGCCCTCGCTCGCCGCCTCCCCCATCAGCCCGCTTTCCGTCAACAGTGCGGCCTCGAGGAGCGTGCAGACGCCTAATCCCTGGAAGTGGAAGGGCGAGTCGGCGTGGAGAGAGGGAGGGGAGAGGCCGGGGAGGGCGAGGGCGATGTTGTTGGCGAAGAGGTGGTCGAAGCCGGCTTTGGCGGCGGCGAGGGCGAGGGCGTGGGATCCGAGGCTGCGACTGCCGCTGCCGGTGTACTCGTCTCCGTCACTGCCTCCCTTTCCTCCTTTTCCCTTTCCTCATTGTCCCTCTCCTTCTGCTCCTCCTTCTGCACCAATTCCTCTCCTTCCTCTACCTCAGCCTCTACCCCCTCTACTGTCAACGCTGACGGCGGCAATATACTCTCCATGGCGGCGTCGTGATTGTTTCGTTGAGAGAGTCGGACGACAAGCGCTTTTGATTTCCCCTTACGTCAATGCGATATTGTCATGCACGTGCGCGCAGGGCCGAATGCGAGGGTGTTGAATTGTTGGTGGTTCGTTTTGTTTGTTGTGGGAACGGTTTTCGAACCGGTAAAGATGGAAGCCGAAGAAATCAAAAAAAAATATCCAGAAGAAAGAAAAGAAAGAAAGAAAATGCAATTCTTCGCTTCATATGCTGCGGAGTCGAACCCACATCATCCTCAGAAAGGTCTAGGTCCGTCCAAACTCGAGGATGCTCTTCCATTCGAGCTACAGCAGCTCGCAACTGATGGGAGTTGAGCCCCCCGCCCTCCGCAGCTGGACGTTAATGAAAGGAGGATGCAACCTTCGTTTATGCCTGAGCTTTGCCGGCCTCAAATTATCGCCGTAGCCTCAACCTTAACCACACCCAGATACAATGTTTAACCTGTGAGCTCTGAATGAACAAATTTGATATCAACTTATCCTTGTCTGAAGGCAAAACGGCTTGTAAGAAGACAAAAAGTTCAACGCCATTCTCCTTTCGGAAGGCAGATGCTCTACCCAACGACGTCGCTGTTGTTTGTGCAATTATGACCGCTTGTCAAATTGAATTCATCATCTAAACTGTAAATCTGAATCGATTCAAATGTAGAAGAGACTAAACAGGAAATACATTTGTGGTTCAGGTGATCAAGGTCGACGCATAAATCCCCATCATTATCAAAAACCAGAGTCCTTCATGCATCGCTGTATATCCTCTTTCTGCCGCTGCCAGAACGCAATTACTGCGAGCGGAGGGTCGGGGAATCTCTGTGGGTGTCAATCAATACAATCGTCCGCGGGTTCTGTCATGTACCGCACCCAAAGCCAATCCAGGATATCCTGAAAGATGGTCGGCTTCAGTATGCCTGTGTGAGCATCGTAGTGGGCATCTCGATCTTCGCCCATTAGTGTGCAAATATGAGAGAGATTCAGATTTTGGAGCTCTCCCAGTATTTTTTCATTGGGCCGACATCCATCGATGGTCCTGTCCGACATTAATAGATAATACTTCACATAGTGACACCACGCACAATGGTAAAGATAGGTGTGCAGAGAGATCACTTCCCATAATCATCCCTTTGGCCTGCTGCATCCAGAGAAGCATCATTTCTTCAGATATTTCTTCAATACTGGAATACAGCATCCCGGATCGACGTGGATCGTCGAGGAAGTCCAGCGGCGAGTCGCCCGGGGGAAAAGGTAGGAGGGCGTGAAAAACGTGAAGCGGTTTAAATATACTCCATGTTAAGCCAAGACACGGGATAATCTCAACATCTTTATGTCCTCGAATCAGAGTTTTCAGGATAAAGAGAAGATCGGTGTGTTTTGAAAGGATATCTGCATAAATTGAATCGTACTCGGATGTTGGGGAGGTTCCGGGACCACTTAAATGCAGGTGGGGCCTAAGGGCACAAATAAATCTGTGATCTTCCCAGAGTTGAACCAAATCCGGGGGCCATAGGGACTGCTCCTACATCAGGTATCAGAACACAACTAATGAATGACGATTAACCGAGACGTACTCGAGGCCAATGGATGTCGTTTTCATCCCCACTGAGGAAGATAGACTCTTGGAAGTGTGGATTGCGCATGAGACAGACAAGGGCCGTGTACGGGGCAGTGGCACTCAAAAGCTTTGGCAACCGGTCCACCATGTCCCTGCGAAGTGGAATGTCAATTTGGGAGCTGTAGTCGAAGGGTATATTACCTATGGAACGCCCGTGCGAAGTATGTCAGAGGTGGTGAAGAGAGCAGCCGAATAATAGACTCAAGCCAGTCGAAGTGTAGCCAAGGTACGGAGAAGCACCAAGCACCAGATCGATGTGGATCCGAAAGATAATCAGCGAATGATGCGTGCAGGAGATCGACATACTCCCTCCAACCATACCAGGTTCGGATCCGAGGGACTTCGAGCAGTGAGTGCAGGCCTCGCAGTATGAGACGACATGTCCCTGGGCGTAGTCTCAGAAGCGTATCGATTTCTTCCGGATCTAGGGTGAAAAGGCAAATGCTGTATAGAATACGAAGGTTTTGGGGTTCCGGCGACAGATTCGACAGGATCTCGGTATAGAGATCGTCGAGTGTGGAAGTACTGTGTGGGTCGAGACGTAAAACGGAGGTTAGCCGATCTTCCGGATGGCTGTATTCATCATTGATGAAACCTATGACCGTGGTTGCATACACAAAAATGCCAGAGGACTGGGCGACCAAGTGGTCAAGAGCTTCTGTCGAGGGCCATGGAGCGCCGAGGTCTATTCCCCTGGACGCATAGTCCGAATGAATCCGAGAGAACTCGGCTCGAAAGTAAGTTCTAATGTCCTCGTATGCAGATTTGTCCGCATGGAGAACCAATTGGCGACATATCGCGAATGTCTCCGGTGTCTCCAGAACTTCCCGAAGGTGAGGCTCTGGCCGACTCGTGATCAATAGGCGTATGGGAAGCTGCCCATTTCGAATCGCGTCGATGAACAGCCGAAGAATTTGCTGCTGAGTTTTGTGATCCTCGCATTCATCGAGTCCATCTACGATGACCACCGGCACGATTGAAAGACCTGTCGCTTGCGTAAAAGGCCCCAGTAGAAGGCGTTGAAATTGCACAGTCATGGAGCGCCCGATGACCAGTTTATCGCGTTCCATGGCCTGCTGAAGCGGTAGGAGAAATCCAGGTAGTGTATTCGCCAGTTGATACGCAATCGTTGCGATCAATCCATTCCACTTTCCCCGTCGTGGGTGGTTGCGTCGGAAAAAGAACGGCGCTCCCAGACGACCATGGCTTTCGCAGTCTCCGGCAAACATCTGCGCAATTGCAGACTTGCCCATGCCAGCCGATCCGTACATCCATAGCAGCGTGCTCTCAACATTTGTCTCGGTGGACCAAGACCGCAGCTCGTTGAGCACCTCCGTCCGCGTCCCAGGGTGGCACGCTGGCTCTGAGAATCGCTCTACCGAATCATGCAATGCCTCCGTGACAACATGTCGGTGGAGAAGATCAATTCCTGAATGACCAGATCAATGCGAGGGTTTGGACAAGAAGTATGCACAACACACCTGATTCCCCGTATGAGATGACTTGGGTCATATTGCCGCCAACACTGTTGTAAGTGTGGTTCGAAGGCTCGAAGTGCTCAATCGGCGGATGTCGGTCACCCTGAAGGCTAAACTTGTGTGCGCTCCGCTGATTTGGGTTTGTGCCTGTATTTCGGGCTATGTGCCCACTGTCTCTATGCGAATCTCATTCTAGCTCAGTGCATCTTCTCCGGATTTGAAGTGACAGGACACACGATAAGGATGCCGTACAGAAGGCGGTCGTGCTCTTTGCCGGACCGAGCCCCCAATCGATCGGCCGTGCATGATCGGCTCTGGCAATGCAGGCGACGGACACCTCAATGAGCATCCCTTTAGTAAATGGGCGCCGTAACGTACCGTGTGTCCGCAGCCGGGTCGAGCTCTGGTCCTCGCGGCTGGCGTGCCAGTTGAGAACTTGAGTCATATTACCGGCGACATTGTTGAAATTTCCTCCTGAAATGACGCCAGTGAGCTCGAACGGCATGCTTGCAGCGTGATGGAGGGGAGAACAAGCTGTTGGCGGGCGCTTCGCATGAGGCAGTGCCCGGTGTGGGAACCGCCTGTACAGCATCTGCGATGCATATCAACGCCGAATCGTGCCGCTGATCTGGGTGGTTGCTACTGGGAGTGGTATTATTCCTTGCGAGGTTTCGAACATGACTCGCGAGCGGGTACTTCATCTGTATCGCACACTGTTGACCCGAGAGCAGGAGCAGAAAGCGCCGCAAAATCACTACGATCATTGGCAGTCGCTAGTAAATAAATCTGAACCTTCCATCGGGGATGCTTACAGCTTTTTTCGGATTGGGATGGAGGGTAGCTCAAGACAAATGGAATCGTTCCTTGTGAGAGTTCACCTATACAGCCCAACAACCCCCGCTAGTTAGCGAGGGAGCCTAATATGGTATCCCCCGCTAGTTAGCGGGGTTTTGAGCAAAACCCCTGTAGCGCAATAAATACGCGTTAATTAGCCCTCGGCTAGTGCTCACCGGGGGCGGGGTACCCGCCTTCACATCAAATAGCCGTCGCTGCCATCAAAGATGGGCGGCGACGTCGCCGCGCGCCTTCCCGGACACCTCCGATCACCCCCATCAAAGTCCCCGCCCCGCCCGCCGAACTCGCGCGTTTGGGCCCAAAATTCAAGGTAAATTCGCGAAAAAATCAGGATATATTCTTCTCTTAAATGGCTACCTGTGTAAATAAAAAGAAACATCTATTGCTCCCCTTATCCCTTATGATTTATGCTACAAGTCATTTTATGTACTTAGAGTACTCACAAGTCAATTTATGCTGAAAAGTAAATATATTGAAAGGCAGGAAACAAAGGCAGTAAGTGAGGATACATGAGGGAGAACCATAAGTGAGATAAAAAGCATACGGAGCGGCCGCCAGCGACGGTGCATTTAAATTTCGGGGGGGGGGGGCGCTGAAGGGCACGCCTCCACCGCCGCCGCAGGGGTGGTCTTCTTCTGCTTCTTGCGCCTGGGCTGCGCGTCAGCGCCAGGGTGCTCGCCGGCATCCGTACCCGCACCCGCGCCTGTGGCTTTCTTTTTGGTTGTGCGCGCCTTACACGCCGGCGCCTTGCCCTCGCCTACGTCCTTCTTCTTGGACGCACATTTTTTGGGCTTCTCTGCCGCGTCGCCCTCGGCCCTCTTCCTCTTCGTGGCTGTGTTGTTCGTGGCCACGGAGAAGACGGACATGGAGGGCCCAGCGGCAGCTGCGGCAGGGCGTGCTCCCGTGGCAACGAGCGCGGCGGGAAATATATCGTCGGTAGTGCCGAGAGGGCTCGCCGACATCCCACCGTTGCTTTGCGCATACGCGGCGCCTTGTGCGTACACCGGGGCGCTCAACTGTAGAGAGGCAGTGCCTTGTGCGTACCCCGCAGCAGTCTGCGTAGACGGCGCGCTGCCGTGCAAGCCAGTGACCAACGAGGGCCCGCCGCCATCGAAGTCGATGCTGAGCGCATTGCCGCCATTGACGCCCCCAGCCGAATTGGAGGCGTCCATCCACCCATCCTCGCGGTTTGAGGTGTTAAGACGCCAGCCTGAGGCGTTGTCGCCAAAGTGGTTGGCACTGAGCTGGGACGTGAAAGGGGGGAACACGTCCATTGGCGGCCCAAAATCCATCCCGCGAAGTCCCAGTTGAAGCCCTCGTCATACGGGAGCTGCGATCCAAAGGTGATAGGAGCGGTGCCGGGGACGGGGATGGCGGTGGCGCCATGTGCGAACCCACTAGAGGTTGGGCCGCCGCCGAATGACATAGCGCGCGCAGCGGCAAGGTCAGCGGGCAATTGGGTAGCGGTGGGGACAGTGGCTATGGGCGCAGACGAGGCGGGCGATTGGGCGGCGGCCGTGGGGCGCACTGTGATGAAGGGCGAAACGATGGGCACAGGGGCCTTGCCGTCATCCTCGTCTGACTCGTCGCCACTGTCTTTGTCCGACTCAGCGTCGTTGGCGTCCTTGTCTGACTCCGCGTCGTCATCGTCCTTGTCCGACTCTGCATTGTCGTCATCCTTGTCCGACTCATTGTGTACGCCCTTCTTAGCACGAGGTCTGCGCGGCTGGTTCTTGTCGGAGCGCTCTTGGCGTGGCTTTGTGGCCCCAGACTCGCGGAGCTTCTCCACCTCCACGGCGACCTCTTTGCGCTGCAACCTGGTGAGTCTGACCCATCGCATGGTGCCGTTTCTCAGCCTGTCAACCACGAGACGGACGTCCTCGCCGCGGAGCTTCGATGGGCGGACCAGGGTGAGTTTCGTTGGCCACCCCGCCAGCTCGACACTGTGTTTGTGGACAATGTCGATCTTGTAGTTATGCCATGCCATGGTCAAAGTCTTGTTCCCCGTGGCCTTCCCTGGGAGATCAATATCTAGCTTTAGATTCCCGCTGACATATAGTAAGTGAGCACGCACGTAAACCTTCCTCGACCGTGTCCGAGATGAATTTGCACAGGGCAGCCTTCTCCTTGCCTTGTCTCACCGCTTCATCGTCATAAGCACCCTGTCGTTGTAGCAGAAACAACACAATTACTTACATTTATCCTGGTTGCAGCACCACAGCTCGTATTTCCGTACGAGATCGTAAACAGACATGTCGAGCACATCTTGAAAGAACTGGCGCGCGTTGTCAGAGTCAACGAAGCATGGCATAGCAGGGTTGTCAGGGTGCCCACAGGAGAACATCGAAAAAGTGTGCACGCCGGTGCGTGAATGAAGATTGATGATCTGCACAACAATGAAAATAGAAACAGGTCAGTGAATGGCCATAGTCTTTGCTGGAAGCAACACAACTTACCACTTTCCCAACCTGATTAGAGTTCTGCATGGCGTCCATGGCCACAGCTTTGTTTGTCGCGCGGACACCGTGCAATTTGTGGCCCTTGTCTTCCACAAGCTGGGCTGTCAGACGCGCTTTCTCTGCTTCCGAGAGCGAGTCCTTGTAGGCCTGGTAATCGTCGCCCGAGATCTGGACGTTGCGAACGTTGCTCGCCTCGCCGTCTACCACATGACGCGTCAAATAAAATAAAAAATTGGTTGTGAATTATTAACACGCCACTCACTTTCCTTGGCTTTTTTCGAAAGGTCGTGCATGATTGCGTTCTTGATGCTAAGTGCGTGTTTTCCCGTGTAGTGGACGCCGTTCTCAAGCACTTGGCGGATGTATTTTTTAGACTTCTTGTATTTGTCTGCGAGGTTGACGATGTCTTCTTCTCGATCCGTGAACCGCTGCGCAAATTCTGCCTCCAATCCAAGGTCGTTTAGCTGGTGCTCCTCATTGGCGGCCGTGCGCGAGGCCTTGGCTGCGTCGGACAGCGCAGTGAAGGATTTCTTGGACGCGCATTTTCGTGGTTGCTGGACAAGTTCAAGAGGGTGACTTGATGCATGGGCCGAGAGCTTTGGTGGCGGCGCTGCTTTCAGCATTGTCATTGACGTTGACGGTAGCGTAAGTGGTGGAGGAAGAGCGGTGGATCAGGCTATAAACAAACTTAACGTGACTTTCTGACAGAAGCTGTCAATGTCAGAAGTCGATCGGCGCATAGCCCGTCATTAGGGGTCTTCATCTCGACCTAATGGCTCAGAGGTTTGGGACGTGGCTTGTACAGATAGCGATATCTCTACAATCCATCATCCCAACCCTTGAGTCATTGGGTCGTTTGTTCGACCCAATGCCTAGGATTTTTTTTTCTGCATTTTTATGTTCATTCATTTCCTCTCAAGTCCCTTGCTCTCTCTATCTTTTTGATACTTTTCATCCATTCATTCATTTTTCTTTTACTTAACTCACAGCTGCTGAATAAAAAGGCAATTCATTCAACTCCCAAGCGTACAAGTTGTGTAAAGCAAAAAAAAAAAAGGCAAACTACATAGTCAAGTCAACAAATAAGAATTAAATTTTCATGTTAGCAACAGCCTCGACGACAAAGTCGGACACTTCCTCCTCATTGCAGGTAAAAAGAGTTCAGCACCTGGAGTGCGATGGAATACAGAAACGGCGCGATCCCTGGCACAATAGCAGAAGTAAAAAGAAAAAGAATCAGTACTAAGCAATAGACAGGTTGTGCATTGTGCAAAGCTGCGTGATAAACTGAGGATTTCTGAGTGAATCTATGGTCATTCCAATGAAACATAGATAGATAAGGTTCTATGCTGCACACTGGACCATTTACCTAGCTTACCTGGCATCATTCCACCGTCATTATTTGGCTTCTCCGCAGCCACTGTGCGGCTATGGATGTGATGCTGCCGAAACATGCCATTTTCCTGCCATATTCCACACTTCCTTGTGCCATCTGATGCTGGAATCAACACCAGCAGCTTTCGAGGCAATATCTCCAACAGTTTGATGCATCAGGGGCAGGGAAACGAAAGCCGCATGGTGCCGCATGCGGCTTTGCACAATGCGCAAGATGCCGCATGCGGCTCATGCGGCTTTTGCACAACCTATCTAATATGTTGGACGCAAAAAAAAAAAAAAAGGACTCGCCTATCCTTGAAGACGCGATTATGGCCGCTCGCGGCATACATTATGTCGTCGAGGGGCCCGTCCACATTACAAGCTGGGGTGCGAGGGGGTTTTTGAGCTGCCTCCCTAGGCTCCACAACTGCGGGGACTTTGCTCTTGACTCAAAGTCGCCCACCCGCCCGCAAGGTCGCTGCGATCGTCTCCGGGGCTATGCACAACGTTTCGGGTGGTGCCTCAACACCAGTGGGAGACGAGTCCTCTCGCACACGTGGAAAAGAGGACGGCGCCACAGCATGCGGGCCCAGAACCCGCGCAAACTGCTGATTCAGACGCTGCGGGCTAATGGGCCCCGGCCCAGGCTTGAAACTGGCGAGGAACGCCAGCTCATCCTTGGTGAGTGTTCCCGGGCTCTTTCTGGGAGACGCAGGTGGGGAAGAGGCAGCGGTATGCGGTGCAGAAAAGGGTGAAGGCAAAGTGGCGGCAAACGGAGGCTTCGGGGGCAGAGGAGAAGGGTGACAGGAGGTGGTGGAGTCGGTCAGAGAGGAGGGTGAAGACGGGACGCTCGACTCCGGAGTGATGGGGACGAATGCAGGAGCGTGGCCGCCATGATTGTGATATTCCATGCAGTCCAGATTCCACATCCTGTGGAAGGTGGACCAAGGCGTGGCTTCCCAGGTACGCGCATAGGGGTAACGCGTGAGCATCCGATCCAGTGACGCGCTGCTACCTTGCTGAGGGAAGGAGGAAAACAAGAAGAAAAAAGGTGTACCGTGAAGTTACTACACCCACCCACTCCGTACTAACCACTGCATAGAATGGCCCCGGATGGCTCCATCTGTCTTCGTGACCAGCGTCGGGGATGTATTCGGGTTCGCACAGGAGTGTTCCAAGGCACGGCGACCCAGGAGACATGGGAGAAGGAAAGAGACTCAAGAAATCATCACGCGATCACGCGCAATGATGCTGACTTAGGGCTCACTCATTGCGATGCAAAACTCAAGCAAAAAAATTCATTAAGCGGCAGAGGTAACAAAGTATTAAGGGGAGTTAAATAGAGGACGCTTCTTACCCAAATGCCCACCGTGCTCCTTCCAAACGTTACTCTCGCGGCATACACACATACACCTGGGACATTCCTGCCCGCACATCTTGCATGTCGGGAAGAAATGTCCATCTGCATGCTCGAACCACTCGTCGGAGTCGGGGCACATGCATGCACAACCGATGCACTCCTCTGTGTAGCAGTGAGGGCAACGGCGCGCGCAATCGCGCGGCTTTGCGACGGCAGAGGGCTTGGCGATTGAGGATGGACGCGGCGGCTTTGCTGTGTCTTTGTGCTTCTTGCGCACCGCCTGCGCTTCGGAAACCCTGCGCCATAAATGAGAAACAAGAAGCGGAAATGAAAGGGCGAGGTGCACCTAGTCCGCTTTCTTGCAGCGTCGGTAGCACGTTGCTCCGCCCGTTCCATCTCACTTTTCCTGCGGCAAAGGGCTACGTTGGAGAGAGACATTGAAAAGAAAATGAAGAGCACACACCTGAATCGATACCTGCCTGCGGCCTTGGCGGCCTTTTTCGCATAGTTTCGTTTTGTGAATACATCGGAGTTGGCAATCGCGCCGCGTTGTCTTTGGCAAGGTTGAGTGAGATGCAAAAGGAAGCATCCAAGAGGGCAGCATACTTCTGCATCCTCAGGCACGCAGCCTCGCGGCGTTTCTGGCAGGCACATGGAGTCAGTCGGAAGAGTACACGAATCTTCAATGTGCCGCGCACTTATCCTCGTAGCGTCGGCGAGATTGTTGTACATGTTGATGCTTGATATCGGGGTCCAGTCGTAGGCGACCTGGGGCCATGTGGGAAGAGAGGTGGAGGGGTAGTAGTAGTGGTCGAGGAGAGAGGAGCGATCACGTACCTAAATCAAGAACGGAAACCAGCTGTGAAATCAGTTCGCGATCACTTTTAAAGAACTTTTAATTCATAGCTCAAGTACCACTTACTCTATAACTCCAAATTTTTTAATGTTCATTCATATGCCTTGAAGGAGTGTGGAAATAAATAATCACAACGAGAGACCAACTTCTTGATTTTAAATTCAATTATTTGCGGGCCAAAAAAATGAAAAGCTCTCAAACTTCATTAAATATGGGGGTACTTACATTTCCAAAGTTTGAGTTCGAACACGTAAGTCGAAGTGAGTGAATTGAGCAAAGGTATCAGCTCGCAACTTTAATCAGTTCGCGATCAATAACATCGGAATGCTATCCTCACACTTGTCCAATCGATCCCTTGCATGGCTCACAAAAAGTTCTGCATGAAAAATATTATTCGGTACAGAGTAATTCATCTATAGTGCTAAATAAGCCGAGACCCTTTTCCCAACGCGCCGCCTTCAGCGCCATAAGGCGCTTGTGTTCCTCCGGGTCATTCTCTTCGAGCTCTTTGACCGTCTGGCAGCCGTTATCTACGTAGCGGAAAATGCCGCCAGCGCTGAACTGCGTAAAGGAGACTCGCTCCTCATCGTCCTGCACGGGCACGTTTGAGTGGGCAATGGTGGCGGAGGGAAGCAGAATCAGGGCGCCCGCAGGAAATTCAATGACGAGCTTCAAGTCCCAAAGGACCAGATGCTCGCCTTTCCGTGGGTCGAAGCGCCCGAGAGCTTGAACCGCGCACCAGCCAAAGGCGAGGTTGAGGACGTCGTGGTGCTTGAAGGTCCAGAAGTTGCGGCCAAAATTAAAGGTGGCGCAGAAAAACACAGAGTGCGCGAAAGGACGTTGGAGGCCAGGGTGCTTTTCGCGAAGCTTCTCATCGCAGTCGCGATAATGTTGGTGAAGGTGCGGCGCCCACAAGGCAAATGCAGCTGTGGGCGTGGGTCAGTGGCGAGGGGGCAAACAGCGGTGATGAAGGACCGTTGGCAAAGCCTGCCAAGCATCCAATGTCCTTGTTGGCGATCGAGCTCTCCGCAATCCCCGTGTACTCCTTCGTGTGAAGCCAGCTGGGCGTGGTCTGGCCTTTTCCATAGGAGAGGCCGATGTTTATGGCGGCAAACAAACCGCGGCAATGCTGGTGCATCGAGGCGGGGAAACGCGCCTTGTCGCCCGCCTCGCTGATCGCCCAAAAAGTGCGCTCAGTGGCCTCGCGATAGGCGTCGTTGCGGGGCTGACCAGCAAGGACCGCGATGATGCGGCCCTGGCTGTCGATCAGCGGTCACGGGGTGCTGGGGATCAAGTCATTGAGAGGGAGAAAAGAAGGAGGAGGAATGCATTCACTAGCCGTCCCACTGGATCAAATGGAACCCGAGGCCGAGGATGTTGTGGAGCGAGCGCCAGACCTTGCTGCCGTATTTCTTGTCGGGATCTTTTGCCTTGGCCGCATAGGCGCCGAGCGTAGTGGGGAGGGAGGCAGTGTCAAAGTGTGTGGCGAACGGAGCAGCGGGCTGAACATGCTCGCGGATGGTGGAAGCGGCGGGGACGTGGCCACGCTCCTTCTTTCGCTTGAGGTGTTTGGCTTGCCGGCGGGCCTTGTCTTGCTCGTGTTTCTTCGCGATCTGGGACGGTTTAGCGGGGCGGTGGCGATGCAGGCCGGTATGCGGAATTTCTGCACTGGCAACCACCTCTGGGAAGATGGGGGACAAATAGTGGAGGCGTTTGCGGCGGGGCGGGGGGTTGTCGTCATCCACGTCATCCCACGGGTCAGGAGGAGGAGGGGGGGGCCAGGCGTCATCCATGCCATCGAGAGGATCGGCAGGTGGCCACTCGTGGTCCACCTCATTCAGCGCATCTGCGTCCGCATTGGACGCGTTGTTGTCCTCACTGGATGCGTTGTTGTCATCATGGTCTTCTTGGTCCGCGCGCTCGGCAAGTACTGCGCGCGCTACAAGCGGCGCAAAGTCGAATTTCGGCCCTTGGAGCGCGATAACCTCCTGCGGGAGGCTGAGGGCCGAGAACTCTTTGCCGCTGCGGGTCTGCGCAGGAGATGGGCGTTTTAATTTTTTATGAAGAAGCGATTACTTATCTTTCGTGTGAGGGGTAGCCAGAGCATATAAAACCTAGCAGAAGAATAAAAAGTGTCAGATATTTTGAGTGGCAACGGCAATAAATGGTGTCTGGCGTGGGTTTTCCCCGCTGTGCAAGCATACCAGTTACCAAGTGCTGATTCTAGCATGGTAGCAGGTGAGCCCGACCAGACACCATTGTTATATAAGAGAAAACTCACCAAAACGACGCGACTTGTGGGTGCTTGGAGGTGGTTTATTGAGAGAGTGACTGGAGTCAGGTTATTCCAGTCACGTCACTCTTCACGCCCACCTGCTTCCTTCTCCTCGACCCTCCAACTCACAATGCCCGCCTCACGACCCAATGGCCGCAGCAATCGCAACACAGTGACTTCGATGTCGACTCGGCTTCACACCACCACGAGCGAGCGCGCACAATCCGGGCGCATACTCCACATTCGCTCCTCCTTGACTGCTGTAAGAATTACTCTCGCAAAGGAAGCAGAGGCGCTGAAGGAGGCCGAGCGCCGCAAGGGTAAGATTTCCATTTAAAGTTTTTATAAATTGCTTAGCTGAATTTTTATGCCCCAGCTATGTCGAGACAGGAACGCTGCGACCTCAATAACCTCCGCGACATCCCAGACACCTTTGATGACGACGACTGGGAGGACGATGTCCTGCATGGCAGGGCCGCGGCGCAAATCAGCCACGCAGGAGAATCCCTGCCAGAAGATCCAGAGCGCGCAGACGCTGACCTGTTCCAGGGCCTGTGTGAAAATAGCAGGTGTGACTTTTTTTTGACTGGAGCTGCCCGTCGTCCCTGATCTAGGCAACACGGGCTACGCCGAGGCCGCGAAGGCGAAGCGGGGCATCGAGACGCAGCGTCGGCACGCGCTCGAGGTCCAAGTGAAGGTGTTGGCCACCGTGCAAGACCTCGAGGTGCGGCTTGACGTCATGAGGCGGTGGTTGCCAGAGGATGAGAAGTGGGCGGAGGTTTCGGTGATGGTGCGCAGGCGCCGCTACCAACACGCCCTTGATCACCTTCAGGGCCTGATCATTTCACGGATTTTTGAGCTGGCCAAGTGCAATATGTCCGATACAGGTGAGCACTCCGCGTTCGGGAATCACTGCATTCAGCGACCGCCTAGCCCGGGGACGGCATAGCCGCAGATAGCCGCCCCGTTGGCTAGCCGGGGTGCCATCACGGAAAACTCACGCCTGCCAACAGATGGGTAACTTTTAGCCTACAAGGGTTACGATTTCATGCGTAATAGACTGGCTGTTTCAGTTGTGGGACCGCGTCATTATAATATACCTCCTCTTCCTCCTCCTAGCTGCAGGCTAGCCGAAGTTAGCCGAAGGTCCACTAGCCACAGCTAACATGAGCTAACACCATGTGTGGCGAGCCGACATCGGCGAGCTGGGTAGCCAGGGCCTAGCCCAAGCTAGCCGACGCCTAGCCACAGCTAGCCGAAGCTGGCATCAGCTCCACATGGGGGTCGGCTAGGAAGGCCCTGAATGCAGTGAATGGCAAGCGCTGACTTCGTTTCTTTCCAGGGTATAAATTGCGGAAGCACATCGCCAAGGCGCTGCAGGCGCGCTCCAAGGCCGTGAAGAACGGCATCACGCGATACAACGAGGTCGCCCAGACCATGACACCTCCCAAACCGACGCTTGACTGGGAGGAGGTCGTGGAGTACGCGTTCCTCGCGGACTTCGACCTCCTTCGCGAAGAGCGGGAGGACATTCGCGGAGAGTTGTGGGCGCAGCCCGCTGGCCGTGCCGCAATGGACCAGCATTACAAGCTACTCCGTGCGGACGAAGAAATTCAGCGGCTCAACGTGGAGATACGCCGCCTCGTCACCTACATGGTGGACAAGGCGGTGTTCCTCGCGGCTGAGGAGGGCCGTCTTCGGGAGGAAGGGGAGGAAGCGCTGGCGGTGCAAGTGGGCCTGCTGCGCATGGAGCGCGTGAGGTTCACCGCCGTCCACATGTCGCGGCTGACGAAGCTGAGCAAGGACCCCGGCTTCACCGACGACCTCGTCCCCGGTGTCAGCGTATCTCGGGAGCGCCATACGCCAGTGGCGAGGCATGCGAGGGACAGGGATGTCGACATGCGCGCGCCTTCGCCGCCGCCGCAGCAGGAGGAGAATGGGGGCGATGGCGATGAAGAGGAGGAGGTAGAGAGCGATGACGATGACGGGGAGCTCGCGGAGGCGTTCATGAACATCGTACGCATCGCTCACGACGATACCATTGAAGCCGAGGACATTTAGAAGGTGTATTTGCATATTTTATTCGTATTTATGTTGTCTTCTAGTACGATCTGTAGGTATATGGGCTGTACTACATCCCCTGAATATATCCTGATTTTTTCGCGAATTTACCTTGAATTTTGGGCCCAAACGCGCGAGTTCGGCGGGCGGGGCGGGGACTTTGATGGGGGTGATCGGAGGTGTCCGGGAAGGCGCGCGGCGACGTCGCCGCCCATCTTTGATGGCAGCGACGGCTATTTGATGTGAAGGCGGGTACTCCGCCCCCGGTGAGCACTAGCCGAGGGCTAATTAACGCGTATTTATTGCGCTACAGGGGTTTTGCTCAAAACCCCGCTAACTAGCGGGGGATACCATACTAGGCTCCCTCGCTAACTAGCGGGGGTTGTTGGGCTGTATAGGTGTGAGAGTTTGAGACTACTTAGCTTCACAATTGGTTCTGGAATTAAATTTAATTCACAAGGATATGACACAGAATTATAACACCATGCTCATGCGAGAACCTTTCGAAGTATCCGCATGTTTCAGTTCTAGAAGGACCGACCGACAAAGAGATGCCATGGTGGATTTTCCGAGAAGCGCTTCACCAAGTAAGTGATGGTGAAGTTGCGTCGGGGGGGTACATGCCGATGAGGCGGAATCGCCGCATTAATTTATGAGAATAGAACAGTCGCATGTGCGTGGTTGATAATTGTGGCTAGGTGTAGGCATATTGCGAGCATAGCATATCAACCACAACGCGCCAACCCTGCTACCCTACTCCCCGACTACCCGTATTGCTTCGACAAAGCACGAACAGCCGCTCGTCGTCAACCGCGGACCCGAGTACGTCCGTTGGTGGGCTCGGCATGTCCTCTGCTCGTCGTCAAGCATGTAGCCAGCCATCATCATCGAGGCGCCAACTGCTGCCCACGTCCCGAAGCGCCCGAACCGGGGTGTAACGCCAAACCCAAAGAGCGCCGAAGTCCGTGCAATGATGAGCGCCCGCCGTCTACTCCAGCAACGGCAGCGCGTCCTCCTCGCCAAAAAAAACCGTCTCACACCGCTCCCAAACGAAAGAAAAATAAAACAAACAACAAGAGGGAGCAGAACAGAAAGGGAGGGAGGAAAGAGCAACTCACTGCACCTTCTTCGGCAACAGAGAAACCACGAGGTTGAGGAGCCGAATCCTGGGGGGAAAAAGCGAATCGGTCGTCAGCGTAACCATTCCCCTACTAAAGAAAACTCGATACCAAAAGCGAACACGGAAAAAGTGTATGCGAAAAAAAGCAGAAATACGAAAACCAAGAAAGCGAACGACAAAACGCAAAACGCAAACGAAATAAAAACTCCCTACCGCAGAACCCAAAAAGAAAGAAAGAACGCACCAAACGCAGTCCCAGCAACGATCGTCTCCACCGCGCCATCCGCGGGTCTCTCCTTCTCAACTTATCGGCCTTTTCGCTGGCGGCTTTGTCGCGTGCCTGTGTTTAGAGTGAGTATTTATTTGTTAATGAGGAGGCGAGGGGAGGGAGGAGAGGAGATGGATGAGACGATGGGTAGAGAAGAAAAGGTATCGAGAAAGGAATTAAGTAAGTAGGCAGGGAAAGAGAAAGAGAGGATATAGAAACGGGAGCACATACTTCACGTTCGATCCGCTCTTTCTCCTTCGGGTTCGGGTTAGGCTCTGCCTTTGATTGCTCCTTGGAGAGGAGGGAGAGCTTGGACGCGCCCCAGCTTCCGAAAATGCTCTTAGCCGGGGCGGGTGCTCGGGCGGGTGCGACGATTGAAGGGGCGGGACTCCCCATCGTGGTCGGTGCAGGAGGTGCGGACAAAAGGGTAGAGACGGAGGCGGAGGCGGAGGCGAAGAATGCAGCCAATGACGCGCTCGAGGCTGCTTGTGAGAGGGTGCCGTTAGAGTTGTCGTCCAGTTTTAGTGTGAGGGACGGCTAGGGCGCGCGAGACAAGGAAGACTGATACGCGTCGAGACCGGAGGGGAACACTGTCTTATAGAGTTTCGTGAACTTTGAATGGGCGGCGTTGAGGGAGTACATGCATTGGAAGTAGCCCATGTAGGAGTCTCTGTTTGTCCATTAGCGCCACACGCGGACAAAGGGGAGGACGCAGAAAGGACGCACGAAAGCGCATGCATAAGCCCAAACAGCACCACCGCGTCCGCCTGTAGAATCTCATATTCCAGCCCCGCCGCGAATCAGCCCCCTCCATCGCCTTTCTGGCTATTGTTACCGCCAATAGCATTCGCCGTCCTTGCCTCGCCCGCAGCATTCTTCGCGCCCCTCGCTCGCGGCAAGCAGCCTGCTCTCCATCCCCAGCGCAGCCTCGAGGAACGCGCAGACGCCTAGTCTCAGGAGGTGGAAGGGCGAGTCGGCGTGGGGAGGGAAGGGAGAAGGCGAGAAGGGCGAGGGCGATGTCGTTGGCGAAGAGGTGGTCGAAGCCGGCCTTGGCGGCGGCGAGGGCAAGAGTAGTGGGGTCTGTAGGTGCGAGTGCGATTGAGGGCGGGAGCGAGGCCGACGACGACGCGCTGGATGTCGCTGCCCTGCCGGTGTACTCGTCTCCGTCTTTCCTTCTCCTCCTTCTCCCTCCCATTTTCCTCCTTCTGCACCAAACCCTCATCTCCCTCCACCTCAGCCTCTACCCCCTCTACTGTCAATGGCGGCGGCGTACTGTCCACAGTCGTCGTCGAGATTCGAAAATGATTTCCCCGCTTACGTCAATGGGACATAAAGGCATGCACGTGCGCGCCGGGCCGAACGCAAGGATGTCGAATTGTCACTGTTGTGAGGAGGGTTGGAGATGAAAGTCACTGCATTTTTACAACAATCGCTGTTCGGGCCTTTGATTATTGATAGATTAATCTAATCGCCAGAAAAGCCCAACTCGAGCGATCCGAAAAATCACTCGGCTGTTCCGTCCAATTCCGTCGTCACAAAGGGATTATTCTACTGAGAAACCCCGATTCCAGGAGAAACCCTGTTTCAAAAGTTGTTCTATGTGGAAACCTAGATGCCTAGGGTTTCTTTTGGCGGTAGATATCCCCGAATGGAAGTGTGTTAGCCCGGCGCCGGCCGTGAGAGTCCCACACCACTTTAGATCACACATGGTTCAACTCAAATCAAGCAATATTAGTGGCGGTCAGAGTAGACGATTCCGGGCGATTCTCGCCGCGATTCTGACCCTGATTCTGATGACGATTCTGGAATTTTTTTTCATCAAATTTGGGTGAGAATCGCTCAGAATCGTCTTTAAATTAAATTAGAGTCAGAATCGCGTTCGAGAATGGAGGAGCTTCTACAACGATTCTCGAACGCGATTCTCGATTATGACGATTTTCCCACAATAAAGAAATTCCAGAATCGTGTGCAGAATCGCCCTCAGAATCGCCCAATTAAAAGTTACTCTGACCGCCACTATTCTGGAGCTCAATTAGTACGTGAAACAATTTCAAATGAGTTAGAGTCGACTTGAGGGCGCTCATTCGTAGTTTTGGAGCTTGGGCATTGACCTTCAGTCAGATAAAAGGACCGTAAGAACTGCGTATCAAGAAGATTATTTGATAAAAACAAACACAGATCAAATATATGACTGCAAAGGACAATTTAAACGGTTGTGTCCTTCCTTCCGACAGAGACTACACTTGTAGGACCTTCCAACCCCCAGATTTTTTCGGGGGGGAAGGAGACGACACTGGCTCTGAAGCAACCTCTAGATTATTGCACGCAACTCTAGTCACCCCATCACCTCTCTGTTGACCCTCACGAGCGTTTGTGAGCCGAGCAGTACATGGCCGGCCCTTGTGTGAAATAACAGATGGATTCATAATCTGCTCTTGCCGAGTTTCTTGTGATTTCTCTGACTATTCACAGTGCCATTGAAGTCAGTTGATGTGTTAGAGTGGAGATCTGAAAACATACTGCAGGGTTTCCAGGCTTTGGATGAGGTCTGCCACCTGTTCTTGAGTCTGTATACCTGCGATCAATGGACGGATCGCAGATTGCACATTGTGGAACACATCGCGAGCCGGCAGTGTTTGCATCCGAGGAGGCGGGGTGGCGTCATGAGATGTGCTGTCCAAAGGATTAGAGGCGAACACAGATCATATAGTCTTTGTGAGAAGCTTGAATTCTTGGGGATCAAGTTTGTGAGTGCGACATACAGCCGAAGCCAATTTGACAGCTGCTCCGGGATCCTGATACCACCTGCACATAATTTGGTCAATAGAATTGACCCGAGTTCAGGCATGTACCTCGGACGAATCAACGAGATGTGGAAAGGTAAGTTTTGCACATTGATCCAGGCACGGAAGAAGTGGCGGCATGGAATACCCAGATTGGACGGCATACAACAGTCACAGATATACCTCCCATCTAACAGGATAGAAATATAATGCCCAGTACCGGTGGACTCATGCTTTACCAAGATGAGATGGCAGATTGAGAGTCCTCGCTTCGAGACAAGCTGAATGAGCCATTTTACAGAAATATGGGCCTTGTCGTTGTTAAAGGTGTTGAACATTTGCAACTGCAAGGTATGAATGCAAGGTTCAAGCAGACGAAGTAGACACACCTTCTCTTTCTCAGGAGACCATTCATAGCCCAATTCTTTGTCTATTTGAATAATCAATTCATTCTGTGAATGGCTCAGTACTACTTCCATATTGGGATGAACCCACGTTTACCGAAGTTGAGGTTTCATTTGGGCGCTGAATGACCTCAGTAGCATAGAGAAGACTATCTTACATTTGTTTATAGCACATCTAAAGTGCAAACGGGCTACATATTGACGTATAAGCTTCAACGGTGCGGCAAAAAGGGACTCCAGATTTGATTCATGCTGACGTCGTGAAGATTGAGTGAAATGAATCGGGCAATTCAACCCAAGTTCGAAAATAAAACAACGTGCCTGTCGGACTTGAATAAGATCATTGGTGAACCGGCAACCGGGTTATTGCGGTAAAATCTAGGGACGTAGAAACAGTCTTGAGTGAAGTGGTAGAACTCCCATCAGGATCTTACCCCGTTTGGATTAATCTCCGACATTTTCAGTTCCCTGCTGTCCTGGCGGTGCAGAGACCCTGGGGACCTCACAGAGCACGCTCGAACGTCGAATAGTGGTCGGTTTTGTCTCCTTATGTTTTAGACAATTGAAGGCACTCCGGAAATTAAAAAATCTGACACATATGGGTTTTTTATTTGTTTTGCAAACATTTTCCCTGAAAAACCAACACATGTTGCAGAAATATGTGTGCACAAGGCTTAGAATAGAAAGAGACACCGAGAGGACACTGAATGAGGGCGTGATACGACGCTTTGACCGATACGTAACATGTCACGTCAGTGACATTTCGCGTTGCGTTCATCGATTTGTTACATTGTAGTTAACAGAGTCAAAAGTATGTCACCTCTCCGTCTCAATTTTCGAAGTTTACTGTCTGTGTGAGAGTGTCCTATTTTTTTTCAGTGGTGACCTTTCAGTTGAGGTCCCATAACCGTGGCAAGTGTACATGCCTGGGTTGATTTCTCAATTTGGCTGTTACAGTCAGAAAATCCTTCACGTCTAATCCATGGGCCTACTTAGTCTAAGAGAATTTTACAATTTAATTTTCGACGAGGCGGGCTGTTTGCTTTGCTGGAAAAGCACATCGACTGTTTGTTCTTGTTTACATCAGAGGATAGTGCATAATATTATGGACGTGTCCACAAAAACAATCTGGTCCTACACAGGTCTGCTGTAAGAATTTGTTATGCTGGCCCTTCTAAAAAGGTGGCCCGATGAGCCGTACTCCCCTCTGAGGGACCAAAAACGCGTAAACGCGTGAGGTGACAAGGTGTCTGTGTATAGTGGCAGCCAAAACTTCATGTCAAGCCGCATTTTTGGTCTGATTGCCTCAAGATTTGATATTTAGAAGGAAAATGGGGTGGGTTTATGCACAAAATTTTAATTTCAGAAGAAACGGAGTAACCCTAACTTAGGGTTAAAAACAGCAGATTTTGAGATGGAAAAAATCAAAATTGTGTGTACCTAATTAGAGCCTCTGGCCCGAAAAAAAATGCATGTACTAGACTCGGCTACTGAATTGATTCTTCTTCTTCCAGTTTGCCTCAGCCACCTCAATCTCCGTCTTTTTGACCCCTCGATGAGAACAATACTGCTTGACAGCAAATTCGGCCACCGGTCCCGTCACGCCATGGCGGTACACACTCGCATAGCGATCAGCGCGACGGAAAAATCTTCGGATAGTGGGAAGGGGGCAGGCAGCTAGCGCCTCTGCAGTAAGCTCTTGTGCTTTCTTCCATTGACCATTTGACCGCTCGCGGAAATAATGTTTGATCCAGGCCCAGAAATATTCGATCGGGTTCATCTCCGGGTGAAACTTGGGCAGGAAATGACAGATCATTCCCGGTGCGGCCTCAATGAGCTATGAAATTTATTAGCAATTGTGTTGGAGAGTTTAATCAAAACAAACCAGTTCAAGTTGCGATTTTTCACCTGCAAAATCAGCTTGGTGTGAGAGCAAGCGCCGCATGCAGCGGTCCACCGGGCGCTCTTCCTCTTCCTCACTATCATTACCATCATCACCACACATGTCTGCCTCCTCGTCGGCAGAAGCACCCTCCAGATGTGGCTTACGTGCCTTCGATGCCTTGCATGCTTTGCATTCACCGATCAGTGGCTTACCCAGGTTGTTTGTTTTGTAGCCACGTTCAGCTAGAATCACTTTCATCCCCTTTGGCTGCCCCTCGAAATTTTTGTATGGGTGATTATTGGGAAGGGGATTATTGAAGACCATTTTCTGGGGTTTTTTCCGCCGTGGCCATGGGGATTATCCGAGGGAATTACTGTGTTCCGCATCTCGGGGACTTTGCCGCCGGGATTGACGTTCATTTTTGTGACTGTTAACGCATTCTTTGCAAGGCTGCCGTGCGCTGATGAGTTGTCGAAAACCCAATGAATAATGGTGTTGGGAAACATTCGACGTGCGATTAAAATAGCTTTGGCTAACTGTGTGACATACGGTGAGAAGGTCGGATGGTGATAGGATTAATGAACTTACCTGCGCGATCATCTGTTCCATGTTCCAGTAAGCATCGCCGCCAGGTTTGTTGTCCGGGTAAATTACAGTTGTGGATTTTGTGAATGCAAGGCGAAGTTCAACAACCAGCGCTTCGTTTTCAGCCACCATCTCTTCGGTAAAATCGAGCAGGCCATAACGCTCACATAAAAATCCGGAAATCATGATCAAGCGCCCACGGCCTTTCGCTCGTTGGCCTGAAGCCAGTAGTGGTTGTTTTGATAATCATTTGAATGGATAGTCAACTCATCATGGACAATGAAAATGTGTTCGGGTACATCGTCTTCAGCCTCACGCCGGATTTCAGCCATACCTGGCTCAGCGTATTGAGGCTGGAAAGGGTCGGCAGCCTCGAGCTCTGCAAGATGTTCTTTGCGGCGCTTCTTGACGTCCTTCCGCTCATGACCGTCCCAATAAACACCCTTCGAGTGTGTCTTGCGACGATAACCAAGCTTCCAGAGCCATCGCTGGCACTGCCGCACAGATATAGTCTTCTTTTTAAATGAAAGAGCCGGCAGTAGGGTTTCATTGACGTGCTGCTGCAGTAGTTTTGGATTTATCTGACTGGAAGAATGTTAATTCTGTTCATATTTGTCTTTTTTTCACTTACAGTGCCAGCTTCAAGCATACGAAGCCACCGTTGGAGACCCATATAAAACCCTTCGTCATTGAGAAATCCATTCTGCTTTTGCCGTCGCCCTTGATGACTTGGTTTAAGCGCCCCGTTTGCCTCGAAAAAATGGGCCTGTACACAAAGCACGCGCTGGAATGCCGGGCCCTTGCCGTGATTCTTAGCAACACGTAAAGCAGCCGCCAATCGACCCATTCGGGGCATCCAGCGATAAAAATCGACCAGCGCAGCGAACATGATGGTGCTGCGATAGTTTTTTGATTTCCGAGCTTTTTTGAGACTGTCGGCTGCAAGAGAGGCTAGCTCCGGGATTTCTTTGGGTGCGGCATCCTCGAGAACAGTTTCAACCCATTCTGCAATCTCATCAGCAATAATGATTGAGTCTACGGCAATATCGCCATCTTTCGAACGAGCCTCCTGTTCGAGCCGCTCGGGGTCTTGTTCATCATCGTCATCGACATCAGATTTAGATGTTTCTGAATCACTGCCAGAGCCAGATTCCTCCTCCTCCTCTGGCAATGCAACTGCAGTGGCCGACGACGATGTGTTGCCCCCTTTCAGGCGTTTGGCAGGAATGGAGTTGGGCAAGATTTCGACCTCATCTGAGGAGTCTGACGCAGCACGAGGTCGCTTCTTGAACATGTCGCCAAGCGTGAGCTGTGTTTTAGGATCAGGTTTGCGAGGTTCCAGATAGCTGAGTTGGCGTTGATATTCAGCTTCCGTGATCGCAAGCTTGCCACTTTCATATTCCTCTTTGAGAGTCTTCTGCTTCCCAGATGCGGTGCGCACCGACATTCCGCCGACTGAATATGGTCCAGCTTTTTTCCCTCCAACAAATGTCAACATAGCGCTACGAGATTAATACCATGCCGCCTACCTTGCTGCTTGGGCATAGGTCCGCCCAATTTGTGCTCAGCACTCCGCATCTCAGCGATCTGACGCCGCTTCCCAGCTTGCTCCTTCTGCCTGACCCGCTTCTCCTCTCTCTCTTCCCATGTCATTGGCTTGGGAAGCTGACCCCAGTATTCCTCGGGCTCCGAATCATCTGAATCCGAGTCTTCGCTGGAAGATTCCCATGGCAGGCCATCATCTGGGCTATCTTCATCACTAGCAGGTGCAGAATTGGAGGTGAATGCTCCGTTGGGGCCGCGCTGGACATGGATTCTTGCTCTACCGGGGCGGCGGGGCATCTTTGTCGAGGAAGAGGCGTGTTGATGGCATGCGCACAGCCACCGGGCCGGTTGATCCGCAATCAAAACGGCAGAATCCGAGTCGCAAACACAAAAATCAACTTTTCGACACTTTTACTCCGGTAGATCTATACATTGGGTTCTTCTTGTACTATTTGCACCATTGACATCATTTTATCTCAAAAACTGGGTCAGCAGTAGCAATTACCAAATTGGGACTCAAAGTTGTCACGAAGTTCGATGCGCCACCATATGTGTCGCGTCGCAGAGTTTGGCCGGAGCGTGGCAGCCAAACAAGAGCGGTGCCCGAGGTCCTGGGCTGTCCGGATGTCGTTCGTGCGCCGCACGTCCTATGTTAACCGTATTAGGGTATTCCGAGATCAACGGAGTTCTACCCATCCACTACGCACTCACATAGAAAGGACAGGGTCATTCATGGTCCAACCAGACAGGCGGCATAGCACATAATTAGCCAAATGGGGTCACGGCATTTGGACAAAGGAGGTGAAGCGACGCAGCTAGTGGGATTTATCACGCAAGCAACAGGGCAAAGGTTTCAAAAATAGTCATCATTACAAGGGGTGACTCAAGGTGAACAGGTCTTGACACACAGTATGGCACAACCAATTACGAGGGTATCATGCATCACCCTGTTTTGAACGATTCCTCAATAGACCAATTTCAATAAAGCCGCTGTCGCCAAGCAGAAGCTCCGGAATGGCTTGGGACCATTCAAGACAGACGGTGATTGAGCACCGATGAAATTCTAGAAATAAATGGACACCCAGGATTTTTGCTTGAGATTCCTTGAGTGCCGGGCATTATAGCTTCGAACTGTGTTGTATTTGGGAGAGAATCACGATGTTGCACAGCATCCCACCAGAGTAGATTATGATCGCTGATCCGGGCGTCCGGTCAACATCGGAGGGGTTTCTCAGTAGACATTTGAAGGGGATGCCTCAAAAGGTGGGGGTTCTCCTGGAATCGGGGTTTATGCGTAGAATAATCCGTCACAAAGCACATCACCAAATTGAATGTACAGTCACGGTGAAATTAGATGGATGACCCCATTTGGAAATTACCATCAAACCCCAGCCTTTTCACCATCTCTGGCCTCGGTTGGGGACCTGTGCATAGTTAAAATGTTGGATCATACTCCAAATTACATAGGACTGATGCAGAGAAATTTTCATTGACATCAGAGCACCACAACAGCATATCTGGTCAAGTTGAACAGTAGCTGTTTGCAATGTGTATACAACTCAAATTAATTAATTTTTTCCCCCTCACCAGCACTTTAACCATGCACAGGGCCCCAAACGAGGTCAGAGATGGTGAAAAGGCCGGGGTTTGATGGTAATTTCCAAATGGGGTCATCCATCTAATTTCGCCGTGACTGTAATTGTACCGTTGAAGGCTTCAACCTCACAAAAATTGGGACAGTCCAATATTGTCTTATTGGAAAAAAAACCTGGAGATCCTCTGGTGCCCCTCTGGAGTGGATATTGTTTTCATTTTATTCTCGATCCTTGTCCTGTCGCGGTCTAGGCCCACAGCCCGTCATGCCGGCACAGCCTTCCCACAGCTTGTCCTAAACGCTCACATCGCAGGGAAGTTAGCGCACCAACATGCCTTTCATCGACTTGGGTGTTGATGTACTAGGACACATATTTGCCCTTAGCGATGTCTACACGATCCTCTCTCTGTCTCGTGTACGTTCACTTCCCTTCGAAATTCCTACATCCACTCATACGTGTGTACGTGGCATAGGCGAACAGGCTGTTCCACGAGATTACTTCAACGAAACAACTCTGGCTCTCAGTCGTCAGTAACCTCGTCGCGCGACAGCTGATCGATACACCTCTGGTTGATATTGACAAAATGACGAAGGATGCGCTGATAGACGAGGTCAAACGTGTTGTGGACGGCCCTCAAACTTGGTCGCCGAAATCTCTAGTCCCTCCAAAACTGTCTCGTCGGCATACTGTTGAAGTGGACAGTAGAGCGTGGGTTGAACTGCTTCCCGGAAACGCATATATGCTCTGTTATTTCGGGGACCCTTTCAGGACTGTCGGCTGTCTTGATATACACTCGGGACGCCTGGCATGGGAATGGTCACGTCCAGGTTTCAGCGTGAATACCGCGACCTTGGAATTCCTCGGGACATCCGAAGCCGTCGTGGCTCTCACAGTGTTGAACCCGACGTACGTCTCATCCTTCTCGCCATGATACGATTAGTAACAGAGTCCAGGGACCGCAGTGTCGAGCTGGTCATTCTTCAAGCCGATTTGAAGACTGGATACTCAGACGATCTGGTGCATTTTTCCTGGCTTATGATGACCTTACGGAATCTACAACTCTCCGGGGATTTCTTTATTTGCAATGCTGACTTGAATAGGCATCATTTCATTTTATTATTGAATTGGCGCGCAGAGAAATTTATGGTCTTTGACAACACGACCCGTCGGCTTCCAAATCTTCGAATGCTCTCAAGCTTCTTCACCCCGTTCGAGTCATTCATGTTGCTGCCGGGGCATCTCGTACTCGCCCGCCAAGAATACAGCCCGGGTTATACCAAATCCCTTCAGCTTCATCTCTATTCAATTACCAATTTTGACCACTTGTGGCGACCAACGCGGGAATTCAACCTCGACGACCTCATCGAGGTCAAAGAACTCCCGTCCGTACATCTCCAGGTCGATGATCCAAGACCCATTCGCTACGGTGTTACACTATCATGTGGGGAGAGCCTTCTTCATGATGAAACCTACGAACTCTTGATCAAAGTCTACATTTTGGTCCCCCCTCCCCCCCTTCCACGTTTCGCTTCCCTGTTAAAGCGATTACGAATTCGGTCCCCCACACCCAATCGCCGGCCTTCTCCCGAGATCATCCTATGCCGATACCATATCGCCCTCCCCGCGCAGCGGCACTCCTCATTTCAACTTCCACAGCTCACCTTCAAATCGCTGTTTCGCCACTCTCAGGACCTCGTGTCCAACTCAAGGGCCATCTGTGGCTTGGAAAGCCGTTACCCAAAACCTCATCTCATTTATCGTTTGGATGAAGCCGGGATCCAAACACCGAAAGAGCTGGACGTGAGCTTCCCGAGCCCGGTACGGCTGACGCAATCGGGAGCAATCTTCCTGCGGCGAAGGTCCCGCGCGGAGATATTGTATTATCAGTAGTGTGTTGCCCGTGCATGGTGGCCCCCCCTTTCACATTTTACACTACCACGCAGGTTCCTGGCGCTTTTCTGTTCCATTTTTGTTATGTCCCAATCGCTGTTGCAATTTGAATGTACTTCGCTGGCCAGAAATAAAGTGACTTTCAAATGTTTTGCGAGAGTCAGTCAAGATACCGCCATTTTTGACCATCACCTACGAAGCCTCCTCATTCTGGTCAGTTCTATGGCCGTTCTTCAGTCTTGGATTCTGGGATGCCTGGGATTTCTACGTCGCTGAACAATATGCGATCTGTCAGCCACGGGCCATGTGCTTAACGTTTGGCAGGCACAGCAAATACACTTACGGTGACTTTGCGTTCTAGCGTCCACGCTGTTCTGTTGTACTCGATATCTCTCAAGATATCTCTGCCACCAAAAGGTGCGGCTTCCATTAAGTACGAATGAATATTGCTGACAGCGACCAACGCTGGTGATGCTCGACCTACCACCATAACTGCAGTACATCATCCTGTCGCCGGTAGATTCTAAACCTACAAGTTCATCAGCATACCATGTAACTACAACGAAATCGGAGGAAAGGGGATAAATACCTGCAACAGGAATCGAGCGCGAAAGTGTGAGGCAAAAAAGGCAGACAAGATGGAATGGAAACATTCTCGAAAACATAACCAAAAAAACGAAGGCGATACTGGCACCGGCAAACACCGCGTGCTCGTCCGCATCCCTGCGCTGACCTACACGAGTTAGGATTAGTACTATTATTACTCGATGATGGTATGACGCATCGAGGAGAAGTGGGTGCGTTGAATGGGGGATAATGTTGCCGCGACTCGAAAAGTCGAGTCACGACTCCAGAAGTCGACTTCAAAACCCGATCCACTCGACTCGACTCGACTTCCCGTCCAAAAGTCACTCGAAGTCGACTCAAGTCGACTCGAGTCGATGGAGTCGGAGTTTTTTGAATATTCTCCGCAGAAAGATCTGATGCTGTTGTAAATTGTTGTGGGACACCCCTGTAACTCCAGTAGAGTGTTCTCAGATAGTTCTGAGGTATGTTTACCATTGCCGGCGTCCTCAGATAAAAGTGATGGGACATCAACATTTGATTTTTTGACTTTACCGTCGCATTTTTTCAAGTTAAGGACGTTTCACTTCATGTAGTAAGTTTCAGAGTGTTCTATGCCTCTTTCCAATCCTGCTCAAATGTTTTTGAGGTGTGTTGATCGCTACTGAAGCCGCTTCATAACCCTCGCGACCAGTCGGAGAGAAATGACCATTCAATGTGATTTCAGGGTATTATCCGAGTTCTTTCGACTTCTCTGAGCTGTAACCGATGAACGGTACCCAATTGAATTTTGAGACCGACTCCGAGTCCCTCGGAGTCGGTGCAAGTCGACTTGGTTCGACTTGGGAGTCGCGCGAAGTCACATCTGTGACTCGACTCGACTCGACTTAAGTCGACTTGTAGAGTCGACTCGGAGTCTCGGAGTCGCGAGTCGCGGCAACATTAATAGGGGCGCTCACAGTAGCCCTTTTTCTTCGCCTTTTTTGCCTTCCCTCGGTTTTTCTCCTTTTAAATTTAGACATGTAGAAAGGAGATAAAACCGAAAAAAAAACGGGGACCTACCTGCAATTTTGGACGAAATGGAAAAAAAAAAGGAGCGCAAAAAAGGAGTGGAAAGAGAGCTACTGTGAACACTCCGGTTTGTGGCTTCCTTTTTCGTCTCCTTTTTGGCTTCCTTTTTGCTTCCTTAGCTTCATGTTATGCAGAATGGGTGCAGATATGATTCCTTAAAGGCTATCCGCTATATCAGACATCCTAAGAGGTCATTTTTTGCAGAATTTTCATCCTCTCAATTACATCTCCTTGCAAAATGTGAAAAAGAAGTCAAAAAGGAAGCCAAAAAGGAAGCCAAAAAGGAGACCAAAAGGACAACTGTGAACAACCTTAATGTTTGGGCGGAAGGGTAAGAGACGAAGGCAAAAACAAGGAGTGGTTGGTTTCACGGACCGATGCGATAATTCCGGGAAGCCACTTCAAGCAATTATCAGCGGGTTACTTAGACGGGAGTAACCTAGTAGCTACGAGAGCAGGAGAGGGGATCCTGATCTAGGTGGTTGCGGGGCTTCGAACGCGACAGGCGAGTGGGTAATTCAATTGGATGAAAATTGTGTTGCGATTATGAAGTGTGAGCGGACTAAGACTCCGGACTTCACACAGATGAATCGGCCCACAAATCCTGACCAGACGTCCTCCCGAGGCCATTCTGGAGATTGTCAGCAAACTATGAATGTCGTGTGCTTACGAAGAGTTTGATTTGGGTGACGGTGCTCCAGACGAAGGTTATTGTGCGGGATGCCAAGCAAATGGACCAGTCCATTCCCTCGCGAACGAAATGACACAACAATCCGAGGTCAATGCAAATGCACCCATGAAATCGGTGGGGTGTGGAATCAAGCACGAAGGATAACGCCGGCACAGAGCGCGAGAAAAAAAAATCGGATTGGTCTTCGAGCATTGCCGTCCTCAAATTATCGCCGCAGCCTGAGGCAGACCCAGATAGAATGTTTCACCTTTGAGCTTTGAGCGAATAAATCTGATATCAACTTGTGCTTGGCTCAAGGCAAAACACCTTAAACGCCATACTCTTTTCGGAGAGCAGATCTTCCTTTTGGAACAGGGCATTCCGAGACAGGAAGAAGTAACGACGCGTGGGCGTGAAGACTCTGAAAATATACACTGTTGATGGATTGCATTCTTGTTTAGTCGCCATAACCGTTATAACTACATGAATGTCTTCTTAGTCCACCGGCTCTCGTCGAATTTCATTTAGGCCCCATGCTCTACCCAACGACGTCACTGTTAATTGTAGAAGACTAAATAGTAAATGCATTTGCAGTTCAGACGGTGATCAAGGCCAACACGTCAATCCCCATCGCTATCAAAACCAGAATCGTCTATGCATTGCTGTATATCCTCTTTCTGCCGCTCCCAGAACGCAATTACTGCAAGTGGAGGGTCGGGGAATTTCTGCGGGTGCAAATCAATATTCGGCCCCGGGTTCTATTATGTACCGCACCCAAAGCCAATCCAGGACCTCCTCAAAAAAGCTCAGTTTCAGTATGCGTGTGTGAGCCTGCTGATGTACATCGTGATCTTCGCGGATTACTGTGCAAAGATGAGAGAGATTTAAATTTTGGAGTTCTCCCAGCATTTTATAATTCGGCCGGCATTTATGAATGGTCCTGGAATACATTATTAACGCATAAAACATCACATAAGGCCACCACGCACGGTAAAAACATATATCGGAAGATGTCACTTCCCATAGTCAATCCTTTGGCCTGCCGTATCCGGAGAAGCATTACTTCTTCGAGTATTTCTTCTGTGCTGGAATACAGTATCCCAGATCTACGGGAATCCTTCAGGAAGTCCAGCGGCGAGTCGCCATGAGGGAAAGGTAGATCTAGAAGGGTCCGGAGCACGAGAAGCGGTTTCAACACACTCCCTGTCAAACCAAGACACAGGATAGTCGAAAACTTGTCATATCCTATCATTATAGCTTTCAGGACGAAGAGAAGATCGGCATGTTTTGAAAGGATATCTGCATAGATTGAATCGAATTTGCATGTCGGTAAGGTTCCGGGGCCACTCAAGCGCAGGTGGGGCTCAAGGGCGCAAATAAATCGGTGATCTTCCCAGAGTTGAACCAAATCCGTGGGCCATAGGGACTGGTCCTACGTCAGGTATCAGAAAACAACTAATGAATGGCAATCAATCAAGACGTACCCGAGGCCAGTAGGCGATGTGGAGATTGAGGAAGATAGACTCTTGGAAGTGTGGATTGCGCATGAGACAGACAAGGCCTATGGACGGAGTAGTATAACTCAAAAACTTCGACAAGTAGTACACCATTTCGCTGCAAAGTCGTATGTGAATTTGGCAGTTGTGGTGGAAGGACACATTACCTATGGAACCACCGTGCGGAGTATGTCCGAGGTGGTGAAGAGAGCAGCCGAATAATGCACTCAAGACAGTCGAAGTGTAGCCAAGGTATGGAGAAGCACCAAGCGCCAGATCGATGTGGATCCGAGAGGTAATCAGCGAATGATGCGTGCAGAAGTTTGACAGACTTCCGCCAACCATACCAGGTTCGGCTCCGGGGGACTTCGAGCAGTGAATGTAGGCCTCGCAATACGAGACGACATGTCCCTGGGCGCAGTCTCAAAAGTTTATCGATTTCTTCCGGGTCTAGACCGAGACGGTAAATGGTGTGTAGAATACGAAGGTTTTGGCGCTCTGGCGACAGATTAGACAGGATTTCGGTGTAGAGATCGTCGAGGGTGGCAGTACTGTGTGGTTCGAGACGCAAAACGGAGGCTAGCCGATCTTCTGGATGACTGTATTCATCGTCAATGAAACCTATGACCGTGGTTGCATACACAAAAATGCCAGAGGACTTGGCGACCAAGTGGTCAAGGGCTTCTGTCGAGGGCCATGGGGCGCCGAGATCTATTCTCCTGGACGCATAATCCGAATGAATGCGAGAGAACTCGGCTCGAAAATAAGTTCTAATGTCCTCGTATGCAGATTTGTTGGCGTGGAGAACCAAATGTCGACATATGGCGAATGTTTCCTCTGTTTCAAGAATTTCGCGGAGATGTGGCTCTGGCCGGCTAGTGATGAAAAATCGTATGGGAAGCTGCCCATTTCGAGCCGCATCGATGAACAGCCGAATAATTTGCTGCTGAGTTTTGTGGTCCTCGCATTCATCGAGTCCATCTATGATGACAACCGGCATGATTTGACTTGTCGTCTGCGTCAAAGGCCCCAGCAGAAGGCGTTGAAATTGCACATTCATGGAGCGTCCAATGACCAGTCTATCACGTTCCACGGCCTGCTGAAGCGGTAGCAGAAATCCAGGTAGTGTATTCGCCAGTTGATATGCAATCGTTGCGATCAAACCATTCCACTTTCCCCGTCGTGGGTAACTGCGTCGGAAAAAGAACGACGCTCCCAGTCGACCGTGGCTTTCGCAGTCTCCGGCAAACATCTGCGCAATAGCCGATTTCCCCATGCCAGCTGATCCGTGCATCCACAGCAGTGTGGTCTTGGGATTTGTCTCAGTGCACCAAGACCACAGCTCGTTGAGCACCTCTATCCGCGTCCCAGGGTGGCACGCTGGCTCTGGGAATCGCTCCACTGAATCATGTAAAGCCTCCGTGATGACGTGTCGGTGGAGAAGGTCAATTCCTGAGATGAACAGATCAATGCGAGGGTTAGGATAAGAAATTGGACGACACACCTGATTCTCCGTACGAGATTGCGGTGACCTGTGTCATATTGCCTCCAACACGGTTGTAAGTGTGGTTTAAAGCCTCCAAGTTGTCAATCGGCGGACGACGGTCACCCTGAAGGCCTCGATCTGGCTTTGTGCCTATATGTCGGGATATATGCCCGCTGTCTCTATGCGAATCTCATCTCATTTCCTCGCCGGATTTGAAATGACAAAACCCACGATAAGGATGCCAGACAGAAGAAGGTCGCGCACTTTGCCTGACCACGCCCGCAATCGATCGGCCTTGCTCCATTGGCTCTGGGAACGCAGACCTCAGCAGGTGTTCTTTCCGAACGGTCGCCGTAACGTACCGTGCGCGCGCAGTTGCACGGTCGCACGCTCGTCCTGCTCTCTGCGTCCTTGGGCCGCTGGGCCGCTGGTATGCCAGTTGAAGACTTGAGTCATATTGCCGGCCACATTGTTGAAGTTTCCTCCTGAAATGGCACCAGTGAATTTGAAGGGCATAGTTGCAGCGATGAATGAGAAGGACAGTTTGGGCGTGGTGGACCTTTTCCCCGCCAGGCAGTGCCCGTACAGCATCTGCGAGTCACCACCGGACCGTACTATTACTCCCGCTAATTGATGTGATCCTTGTTGCTTATTCTTACACAAATCATTCTACACACGGATCCCAAGCAGTCCTCCTCTCGAGAAGCGTAAAACGGTCTGCACAAGCTCTATGAACCTGAAAGTGGAAAGACAATTATCGTGTGAGTTAACCCTAAGATGACAAAACAGTAAGATCGCTGCGGTGCATGGAGAAGAAGCACAAAGGCGCTTACAGACGAGGCAGTGCCTACGAGAAAAGATTGGCTTCCAAAAGCGTCCATACTGCACCTAGAATGGATAAGGCTGTAGCGTGATGAGCTCCCACAACAGAGCTGTGGCATCCTTTTCAGAGCTCTGCTCATGATTATGCGAAAGGGGCAAAAGGCTGTGTCGAGCCGTAGCGCATGGAAGATCCGAACAAGAAGCATGCGAAGCTGGATGGGGCGCAGGGGATTGCAAGCAAGAGCGATATTGATTTGTGGTCGAGGCTTGATAGCCGGATTGCGCTGCTGAGGGATAAAATTGCGGCGAGGCGTGGGATGGTGGAGATTTAAAGGTGATTGGGGGTGTGATGCTGACGATCGATACACGGTGAGAGAAGGCGTGCATAGATGCGGTGTGGGCGTTCTTTGGGGTGCATGCAATGGTATACTGTTATACATTTTATTTGTGGGTCGGTTTAATGATCATTTGGGCTGCCTCGCAGTCCGGCATCTAACGGGCGTCATCGCATCCAACAAAGACATTTCGGTACGGACGGAGCCCTTATGCAGATATCTCCCAGGTATTGCTGGCTACGCAGCGTAGTGTCAGAGCATTCGCAGTTCGTCTTGGATATGTCTATGAAACCGAATCTTATGCAGCATAATTTCTCCTCAGTTATGTTCCAACAAGCGCTTAAGGCATGAGCTCGTGGAAACGAGCGTCTATTAAGAAGCAAAACTGTCCTGATTCAGACGTAGCCTTCTGTTAAACTCACAGTTAGAGTCTCTGCTGAATATGTTCAAGTTCAATCATCAAGAAAAAACATTTTGCTTTCTGTTAAAAGGGATTTTAGAGCACTAAAAATAGCCGTCTGCTATTGCTCAGTAGCCCTCTGTAACACCGGTAGCCCTACACCGGGCATCTGTAGCCGCCCGCAGCAGATCAGGAACACTAAGTAACCGCGATTTGACAAACACTGGTTTTTTTGCTTTCCCACCAGAGCCTAGAGGCTGGACATAGTATAAATCACTGCTCGTAGGTTTTATTTTGTTGAAGGCCTAGGCTTTACCACCAGGATGTGAGCCAATATCTGATGTCGGTTGGAAGGGTTCAACGTCATAAACGTTGCGACAACCCGATAGTGTTTTATGGAACAAAATCCTGGGTGTCCTCTGTCTGCGGGAGTGGGCATTTCGACGAGCGATATGAAGAAAGAAAGGCATGCCTCTTTTCATTTTGATTTTTGATCCTTGTCGATTCCGAACTGGTGGTCTAGTTCTAGGCCAACAGCCCATCATGCCGGCACAGCCTTCCCACAGCTTGTCCTAAACGCTCACATCGTTAGCTCTCCCGACATGCCTTTTATCGACTTGGGTGCCGATGTACTAGGACACATATTTGCCCTCAGCGATGTTTACACGATCCTTTCTCTGTCTCGTGTGCGTCCACTTGCCTTCGAAATTGCTACATAGAAACAAATGATCGCATCGCATGGCCGGGTGATGGCCGTCTGTTCCCAAATTGGGTAAAAGGTTAATTTCTCGCCCCAAAGCATTTGTTGGGCATATATTCTTTTGTTTCAGATCACAAATTGCTCTTTTTTTCATCAAATGAACGTCCAGGACCTGAAATATCGCTGAAATACACAGAATGGGAGCATCTCAGATTTGGGTGAGTGCCAACCAGAGTGAGTTGTATTCATGAATTCAACATCATCCAGCTAAATTCTCTCGATTCCGGAGAAATATGACACATACAGTACATGCTAAATGCCTCCCTAAGTCGCCATTCAGGATATCCGAGATGCCCGACCAATTGAAGGGCAGACTTAGACCATGCAGGATCCGATAATTGGCAAATGCGCTCCAACCACACTCAGACGTAGCCATGTCCGGAGGTAGGCCTAATAACCACCTGTATTTGAGCAGGCTCACTAGTAACACCCTTGGGTTGAATAATGCCCCCAGGGCCAGTTAGCCCGTTCAAGGCTATGGACATGCTCTCATATTTCAGAAAAAAACGATCCTGAAAGCTTTGCATGGCATCAGCATATAAAATGGCCCCGTTTCCGAAGAAGAATATTCTCAGCGCAGAGGTTACGGAGTCCACGATGATTCTGGCCAAATATGCGGCATTGGCGGCATTGCAGACAGAGATCACAAAGGACTCTCCTTCAAAGATAAATGAATCCCTTGAGATATTCAAATCGTTTGATTCCCGAGCTCATTAGATTATTTTGAGCTCCAGAGAGAGCCCAGCGCTGGGACATCGGGACAGGGACACCATTTGAAAGTGGTTTGGCTCTGCCTCTGGTTCAGTAATGCTGCAAAAATATGTGTGGACGAATTAATGTGTAAATATGCAGTCGTATTGTCATAGGAAGTCTATATTCCGTGAAGAAAGGTCAGTTTAACCCCAACCGCTTCCACGGCACAACCACGACCATCACCTGTTAGTTGATACCATCAAGTGTTTCAGAGCGTGGTGCTCTGGCTTTCCATACTAATCCGTGTGTATATGGTGTAGGTGAACAGGCTATTCCACGAGATTGCTTCAACGAAACAACTCTGGCTCTCAGTCGTCCGTAACCTCTTCGCACAACGGCTGATCGATACACCTCTGGATTGTATTGGCAAATTATCGAAGGATGCGCTGATAGACGAGGTCAAACGTGTCGTGGACGGCCCTCGCACATGGTCGCCCAAATCCTTAGTCCCTCCAAAACTGTCTCGTCGGCGTACTGTTGAAGTAGACAGTGCAGAATGGGCTGGACTGCTTCCCGGGAACGCCTATATCGTCTGTTATTTCGGGGGCCCTTTCAGGACTGTCGGCTGTCTTGAGATAGACTCGGGACGCCTGGCATGGGAATGGTCACGGCCGGGTTTCAACGTGGATATTGCGACCTTTGATTTCCTCGGGACATCCGAGGCGGTGGTGGCTGTTGGAGTGTCGCGCCCGAATACCATTAGTAGCAGAGTCCAGGGACAACAGTGTTGAACTGGTCGTTCTTCAAGCCGATTTGAAGACGGGATACTCAGCCGATCTGGTGCATTTGTCCTTGCCTATGAAGTCCTTCCAGGATCCTCAACTCTCCGGGGATTTATTTATTTGCAAAGCTCAGGCTCGCTTGAATGCACAGCAGTTCATTTTATTATGGAATTGGCGCGCAGAGAAATTTATTGTCCCTGACGGTATCATCGTTCCGCCTGGGACTGCTAAAAGAATCTTAAGATTCTACTCGTTCGAGTCCTTCATATTGTTGCCGGGGCATCTACTCACCCGCCACGAATACGGCCTGGGTTACACCACGTCCCTTCAGCACTATCTCTATCCAATCGCCAATTTTGACCGCTTGTGGCGACCAACGAGGGAATTCACCCTCGATGACCTCATTGATATTGAGCAACTCTCGTCCGCACATCTCCAGGTCGATGATAAAGACACTCTCGCGACGGTGTTACACTATTATGTGGGGAGAGCCCTCTTCACGATGACACCTACGAACTCCTGGTCATATTCTACCATCCGTACTCCCCTACTCCCATCCCACGTTCCGCGTCTCTGTCAGAGCGATTGCGAATTCGGTCCACCACGCACTACCCAATTACTCCCCTTCGCCTGAGGTCACCATGTGCCGATACCATCTTGCCCTCCCCACGCAGCCGCACTCATCTCAACTTCCGCAGCTCATCTTTAGATCGCTGTTTCGCCACTCCAGGGAGCTGAGTTCTACCTCAAGGGCCGACTATGGCTTGCGAATCCCGTTACCAAGAACCTCATCTCGTTTATCGTTTGGATGACGTCGGGATCGAGACATCGAAACAGTTGGATCTGGGTTCTACTCTTTATGCCCACTTGAAACCTTTGGGAGCAGTTTTGTTGCGGAAAGGATCTCGCGCCGAGATATTGTATTATGAATAAAAGGATTGTTCGGGAGATTATCACACAACTTCTCTGACTATATTCATGTCGTATGTATATACCTTGTTCTCTCACTGTACAATCATTCACAGTCGCTGACATCCTCCACCATTTCACAGACGTTCGACCCTTCTGTGGTGCCTCCGATATGGTTTCAGCTTGTCTCGCTCTCAATGGTCTCCCATTATATCCGATGTGTGTCGAAACCGTGACCGGTAAACACGAATTTCCACAGTAGTCTCCATCTTCGAACGCGTTTATATCTCTTTATCTCTCCTTGGGGCCCTCGCACGGTTCTAGATTAATGACAACTTTGTTCTTGCTCAATCCCGGTTCATCCCGACGCCAGACCACCGTGCAAGATGCAAAATCCACCATTCGCAAACATTTAGAACACCCCAAACTTCTGTCGACACCACCAGAGCCTACGGTACCTATATGTATATTCCAGACTCTCCATGATCCGGCGAAGGTGGCATTATTTCCAAGACGCAAATGCAGTGCTTTTCTGTGGCCTTTCATCTCTACGCTTTGATCTGTGTATGTATTGTTCTCATTGTTTAATGATCTCGGCTAACTATTATCCCGTTTAGGACATTGTGGTTGATTGTGTACCGATTTGGAAGGGTGGCTTGGGCCTCGACCGTTCCTTTGTTGTAAACGCGTATAAGAGGAGGATGGTCATGCATGAATGCCATCTCCTCTCCCCAGCTTGGCCGGCCCATTTGCACAACACTCCTTCTTCCCTCTACTGTCTCCGCATTCCCTCCAATCATGCCACACGATTACAGAAAAAATCAAGCGGTTCGTCGCCATATGCCACCAGCTCTCATTTCGCTGACATGCCTACTTGCACCAGCGAGCTCTGGAGTACGCTCGTATCCTGGAGCGGCGGGGAGCTGTTGACTACGGTGTGCCTCAGGTTCGCATTTTTCTTCCGTTTCCTTGTCTGCGTATTCAGGCGACTTAGCCAAATATGCCACCTATCTTCGTCACCCCCTCTATGTGTCGCGGATTGGCTCCATTGCCGGTACATTCCGCATTGTCTTCGTTCTTCTCGCGCCCGCTGATCGCCTTCTTAAACAGACTTTGTCCGACGATGCGCCCTCCAGATGGCACCGTCATCCGTATGCAATCATGCACTTGGAAAATTACGGAACCGGCAATTGCCCCCGCCCTCCCCATCCTAGCCAGTGCGCCGAATGCAAAATGGATACCTTCATCGAAGCCGCTCGTCAGGAGTACCCCAATGCTGTCGTTGTCGTCCCCGACATCGAATTCAAAGGTCCCAAACCTGGAGCTCCGGTCTTCGTCAACTTTCACTACGAGGGCGACCGAAACCCGGGCGTATTGGTGACGGATGTTCTCGCATTCAACGCACGGATGGTGCAGCCCCACTACATGCTCGTGCGACAGCCACTCGGCCCCATCAAAGTAACCTTGCGGGTATGGATTGTTCAGTACATCACACCGCGACGTCATTGAATTTGTCTTTAGATCGAGGGATCCGCCGGGGGGGAGGTCGAAGATCTTCTGTTTGCCAACTGCATGCATCGGGCGATCACTCGGTTCAACCTTGCCTGGGTGCTGGCGTTCTCTTTCCGAGTGCTCGCCGAGAAGACATTCCGTCTCAGTGTCAAGGACTTGGCGCTGATGTGCTTATATTCGCGCGATGGCAGTGAATGGATAGCCGTCGCACGCTACATCCATCGCATCGATTGTTGATTAGATATATCTGATACGCTTACAAGTTCCCTGCCTATCGTTACTCGCTTTCTTTGACTCAAATACTTTACTGGCGAATAATCATCATCAATTGCTGCTTCTCCGAACGTCAATATCTTGACCATTTACGAGCTCGTCCAGCATTACTTCCAAAAAGGCACTGGTTCGGGGTTCTCGGGCATGCCGACTTCAAATTGAGTACATGAATGCCCATGCACGGATATACGGGACGGAGAGAATGAAGCGCCGAGATGCGACATGCGACGACGTCAGAACTCTGGCAGGCGACTTTGAGGGATACTCTACTTGCGGCTATCCGAAAGCAATCCGAAAGCGTTCGGGGATAGCAAGGTTCTGATAGAAGAAACCATATCCCCCAAATGCCTCATTGCGGGTCACAAACTGCCACAAATCACCTGTTTACGCAAGGTACCGGCCCTCAAACTCCGTCCGGCGTCGGAGCCGCTTCTCATCGCGACCTAACTCTTGCGCCGTTACTCGGTTCATCGAGCCGCCACACGTATATATGCATAGAGAATGCACCTCGACGGACGGTCCGCCCGTGCGTTGATAAAAACCTGATGCTCCCGGCAGTTTTCTTCCATCTTTTCGTCCTCTCTGGCTGTGTTGCCTTCCCCGCCAGCTTCTTCGATCACCCGAATGCGAGAGACTTTGGGTTCGACAGTGCGGCACAGCACATCGATGTCTCCGGAGACCATGCATATGCGCCTCCCGGCCCCAACGACATGCGCGGCCCTTGCCCCGGACTAAACTCCCTTGCAAACCATAATTTCATCCCACGCAGCGGAATCGTGACCTTGCTTAACTCGATTGAAGCGTCTTTTACAGGTGCGTCCTATTTATACACCTTTTCATCTCAACACGAATACTCCCCTTAGTATATGGTATGGCAATCGAAGCTGCGACGTTCGCAGGTGTGCTTGCCGCATTGTATGCGGGTGACTGGTCCGATCCCACCATTCCATATTCCATTGGGAATCCACCCTCAACCGGACTTCTTGGAGGGATTTTGGAGGGGCTAGGTCTCCTAGGTAGCCCATCTCAAATTACAAAGCTAAAACACAACTGATGTGAGCGTCTCAAAGGTCCACCCAGCGGTCTATCGTTCACACACAACCAATTCGAATCCGATTCATCAGCAACGCGTGGAGATTTCTATCAGTTCAAGTATGTCGCTATTTCTTCAACTACAAAACCTCAATGACCTCCTTAGTAACAACGGGCACGATCTGCAGATGCCTGCGTTCCTTGAGCTTTATAACCTACAAGCAGAATCGCCAGATCCTAATTACAACAAGAATGTCATCTTTGCGCACCGGTTGACACGACTCCTGGACTCCATTCAGCAGAACAGAGATTTCTTCTATGGACCCGTGCAAATGGTGCGTCGGATCGTTGCAGATCATATCAAGACATACTTATTCGTCAGGTTGTTTCCTGTTTCACGCACACCTTGATTTACGGTCTAATGTCCAACCATTCTATCGAGCATTCTGACGGTATCCTATCGAAGTCTGTCCTCAAATCGCTGTACGGTGTCTCCGACATCAATGGCGCCCTCGTCTACACACCAGGAACTGAGCGTATTCCAGACAACTGGTACCGCCGTCCAATCGCGGATCCTTACGGCGCCGCACATCTTGTCCCAGATCTCGTTGAGATGGGTCTGTACGACCCCCGAATCCTCGTGTTTGGCGGGAATACCCATGGCCCGAACACGTTCGCGCCCATCGACCTTGGCAATTTTACCAACGGGGTTTATAATGCGGAGGCTCTTCTCCAGGGGAACAATGCTGCGTGCTTCGTGTTTCAAGCGACGCGGGTGCTGTTCCCTGCGGCGCTGGTCGGAGTAGAACAGATTGCACTGACATTATTGCAGCAGGTGTTGGGTGTGGTGGATGGAATTTTGGCCGGGTTGACGTGCCCGACGTTGGAGAGCGTCAATGTGTCTATGCTTGAGCGGTATCCCGGGTATCGGAAGTCGCTTCGCCCAGTGTAAATTCACAAGCATGGAATGAGTTGTGTTTTATAGCCTATAGGAAACCAGGTTAATGCTGTGCTACGTAATTTATATAAGCGCTAGGCAATGCTAGAAATTCCGTGGTCCGAATGACAATAGCTAGCATATGTTAATGCTATATAGCACGGGTGCCATTAGCAGCTACTTACTGCTATAAATTAATAAATAGCAAGCTAGATACGCTAAAATCTAATCCTCAATGTCCCAGTCCTGATTCTCCTCAGCGTTCGCCGCTGCTGCCGGCTGGCATGTAATCTCCTGTAGGCTCTTCTTCTCTGAAGAAATGACTTTTCCGAGGATAGCGCTATCCAATCGAATATATTCCTGAATTGCCCAGTGCGTCGAGGAGCGGTAGAACATTGGTGTGGTTGCCGGGTCGGTAGAAATTGCTTGGTCGACCCTGTCGGTCTCGTCGAGGTCGTTTGGGTGGGGCCGATATCTGCGTTCGAGTCCCGACGAAGTCCCTTCCAGTAGTTCAAAGCGCTGTCGGCGGAAGTAGAATATCTGCGTTGTTGAAATGGTGGCAACCCGACTGCCCAGCGGATGAGCTGGTCCGTGAGCTTTTCTGCATCCATCTTGGACGGTTTCTCTGTCCGTGTCAGCTCGCCCTTTAGAATTGCGCGAGCTGAGGCGCGAAACATCTCGAACAGGTCCGGATATTTCGCCGGTTCAAGTTTCTCGCCCTCCTTCAAAGAAGGCATGAAAAATTTCAAACTTTCGTGCTGGAAATAAACTGATAATGGTTAGATACCCGATCGTTCGCAGGCAAGACCAAGCCACTCACATGGATGCAGAAAATAAGCAAGAAAAAATATCCGGTGCGATGATTCTGTCATCATTTGCTCGAAACGGGTATTATATGTGTTGATAACCTTGTCCCGATAATTGGTCAGGCCCGAGTTAACATCACCGAGTAACTTCTCAAGATTCCAGGCGATGGTAACGCCATACAGTCTTTAGAATCTTTTCAAGTTCTTCTTCAATAACTAAGTCGTCCACGAGCGTGTCGCGTCTGCGCCGAGCCGTTTTGGCAGGCCGAACAGGACAGGGTGAGTTTACGTTGCGCGCGAATTGCTATGTGACATCGGGAGTTTGTTGGGAGTCTATCCCGAACTAAACCTCGCCTATCGATGATCTTGAAGGAGATAAAAATTATGTCGCAACAGTGTGGCTGTGACGTCGATCACCTTTGTCTCTGTCCGCCACGTACGCCTCTCTTTGATTTTTTATCTGCCCCACATGCCTGCTCACGAATCTAACCTCTTGTTAGGAACGTGAAGCAGTGACTTTCCCAGTTGACAGCGGCCAAGAGAACATGCTCGACCTACCACCAGAACTGCAGGCTATCATCGTTTCGCTTCTGGATAAAGAGGATCTCTGGGTTTTGGTCCATGTTTCTCGGTTCATTCCACAGCTGAGCTTGCTTCCATTGCTCTCGCAGTACAAATTTACGGCTTCACAAATTTATTCGGGATCACTATGCATTCCCGCGGGAGCGTACTTTCTTATCCCGATGATTTACCATATCCATCCCATCCAACAACTTTTCATCCTATCCGGTGCCCTACCGATGACAGGGATTCCGTCTGCTTTGGCAGCGGTACCTCTCATCCCAGATGTAGAGATTTCCGGCACAACAGATGCGAACCGTGACTCCAACGTTGCGCGGATCATAGAGACTTCGTCCCGCAACGGCAGAGACCCTGTGGTAATAGTGGGACTGGGTATCGTCCGTGTGTCGCGACCTAGCCGCCTCCCCCAGATCCAGTTTTGGACTATTCCTCGAGTCAGGCTCTCGGCGTTAATCGCTCGCGCCTTCTTCACTGGCTTCATATACGTTATTCCTTTCTGCTTTTATTATGTGATCTTCAACGCCTATCTCTCGTTGACCTGGTTCCACCTCTTCCTCATGGGACCACCGTGGGATCAACTCGCACGCATTGCAGCTGATTTGGACGGGATGCGCGGTCGCTGCCTGACCATACGCACCATCGCCGTCCCTGGCGACACTCCATTCACACTGGCCACATTCTCTGCCGTCCCAATCCCAGGTCACACCCTCTGCCGCCTCCCCACATTATCACCCGCACAGTATACAGCTTTTCTTGCTGTCCTTAATCTCCAAGACGACCTCAGTTTCTTAACCGTTCAGGCCAACAGCGGCCTCAACTTTGCCGTTTTCCAGTCTTTCATCCGCCGGCATCATTTGCTCCAGAAACTCACCCTCAAGTCGGGGGCAATTGACTCTGCGTCATTGGCAGAGAAGCCCACGGCGGGCGTTCATCCCGGGCAGTTAACGTGCCTCACTTCTCCGGCGCTTTATATTCCATATTTCTCCCGACAGAGCACCGCGTCTCGGAACTGACCATCACCTCAGCGACCGATGGCCCGCTTCTCACGCGTGCACTCGCCACCATCACCTCCTCTCACCCCACCTCTAGGGTGCGGACCCTCAACCTCGACCTCACGCAATGCGAGCGTGCCCAAACCCACCCCTGGCGCACAGAGCCCGATACGCAACCGGAAGCACCTCTGAGTACTGTCAGGCACCTCGGTCTCATTGGACATTTTGAATATTGCGCAGACGATACGCTGCGACTCCCACTCTGGCTCTCGCGCTTCCCTGCGCTGGTGAGTCTCGAATTCCGCGGGCTGTCAGTGACTTTGGAAAGGGAGATTGCGCTTGCGCAGGCAATAGCGCAAATGCGCCCATCGGGCGAATGGCAGGGTGTGTATTTCACTACTTCACCGGAACCTGTGCGGACATGAATTTTACGGGAGTATACACTTCTCATTTTACTAGTCCTCACAAATAGCACTTCCGACATAGTGTTCCCTCGGTTATTGACAGCTCAACTTTGTTGAAATCGAGACCCTGTTGTTTCTTGATTCCAATTGACACAAAAATACAGTTTATTTATACAATAATAATTGTCCCGTGATTGGATCTGGCTTCTTAGGCGGTGATTGGTAAACAGTTGATTGCGATGAGACCACCTAGTGATGAAACAGCTTAGTTACAGTTATCCGGTCAACAACTTGAGTATGCTCACCCCATTCGGCATCGGGAGCGTCGCAGATGACGGTAGTACTTCCACTGTACCTCCCAGTTAGAAATAAAGAAAGAGTGCAGGTATAAACTTACCAGTTGTTTCCAGCGACGGTGATGGGGCTGCAGCTCAACCCGACGGGGACGTCAATGCCAGTCAAATCGAGCCCGACGGCGGCGGCGACCAGGGACGCAGCGCTGCTGGTCGATTGTACGATGCTCTTGCAGCATTGAGAAGAGGTCGGCGGAGCCACTGGGGCAGTGGGGGTGGGGGTGGCGGCTGCGAGGATCTGCCCAAGAATGTTTGAATTAAAGCAGTAAAATAAGTGGTAGCGGCAGACGTACTACGAGCACTGAGGCGAAAATGAGAGAGAGCTTGGAGAACATGTTGAGGGCTCGGTAGGAAGCTTGAAAGCTGGGGCCTATTCGAGTGAGGATCAGGACGATATAGCGCGCCTTTTATCCGGTTCCGTGTGGCGGCGCTGACCGAGGCACGCATAGCGCCCAAGACCGGGATCGAACCATATAGACGTCAATGCGGTGGAGTAGTGGAGCGCTTGGCGACGCTTTCTGGTAGGCGGAGGCAGTCAATGACCGGGGAGACCATAGAGACGTCAATGCGATCTGTGTCGTGCTCTCATGTCGAGGAACCGAAACACTGAAAAGACGCTTCGCGGGGTGGAGCAGTGGAGCCAGAAGAATTCTTGTAGAACGAGCGAGAGACAAATATTCCTTATGGGCTGATATGGGCTGGGGTGAGACAGCAATAATAGTCGCTTGCGTTGTCGTCCCACGTCAAGTCATTGTTACATATTTTAAAGGCAATTCAGCGCTTGAACAGCGGTGATTAGGAACGTCACTGACGAGCGATGTTGCGTTGCAAACATCATTGAAAGAGACAATAGGACCCGGGGATAAATCGTAAGCGTACAAATGAATATCTGTGAGAAGTCGAGCTGACTATCCTCAAAAGCTGCGGATGTTGGACCTCGGGACGGACGTAGGTTCTGGGAACATACCTGTCAATGGAAATATGAAGCAGTTGCACATGATCATGTTCTGTCCGGAGAAATCCTCACGTTTCAGCCATTGAAATACCGGATTAAAATCGTTACCTGGTTGAACCCCGACGTCATAATCCAGTAAAGGATCCGATCCTCCGACGAAGGGTTGACAGTGACGTACATCTCCCCGAGCGGATGATTATGGCCCGTGATTCTGATTTTGATGCTTCAAGTCCGCAAAATTGGAATGAGCTTAGGTGCTGCCTGTGAGGACGCTTGGCGTGTACGAGGGTGAGGCAGAAATTCCGATTATTAGTATTTAGCAGTTATTTGGTGATGGTCCACGCGCCGCAGAACACGGCAGGAAAGCGGAATTAAAGATGTTACCACAGACAGTTGACGTTCAGCCACCAACAAAACGTGTCCCTGTCGGTGATACGTCTCGTCGGACTAACGAGAGAGAAATGACGTCGTGGACGCAATCCGTGCTTCCTAGGCGCAAAGTATAGATGCGAAGTGGCCTTGTGCAACTGTGCAAGAAATAAGATTGAAGTACGACAAGTATCGGAAGATTCAAATGAGCCGACAACCGACTATAGATGGGAAGAGGCGGCAGAGGCGGCATGTATTTTGAGAGCTATTCTGAGAGATCGTACGACGTCTGTGTCAACGCCTAAGGCGATCACCGCGGGCCCGAGCTTTGGGCTCATGGCCCGTGTTGAAAGGAGAGAAGGAGTTGGATGGAACGTTATTTTGGTGAACAGATTTGGTTCTGGGGTCATCAGCCCCGCGGACGTTTCTTGGTTGTATAAATCGCTTTCAAATACGAGTAAGATTGGGTGAGAGGCTGGGATGGATTGCAGCGAGCACGCGCATTGGCAGCGGAGGTTATGGTAAAAGCAGGAGCAACGTACGCCGTGAGGTCGGAGAGATCAACAAGGGTTCGGACACCGGCGAGAACGGGACGGCGGTGAGCGCCGCGAGGAAGAGAGCTAGACACAAGGTTGGGAAATGAATAGCTCCGTATGACAGCCGACAATGGACGAAGACTGATCCACGAGTCAGCGACGAGCCCTCAGGTTAATGAAATAGTCTCGAGATACGACGCGGGGTAGAGTGCTATGTACTGGACCGAAGTAGTCAAATTCCATGGCGACCCAGACGCCGACCTATACAACAAGGCTATGAAGATGAAAACAATGAAGAGGCATCAGTAAAGTTCGTTGAGAGCGAACAGGATATGATCCAATGCGCGGTGTAGCAGCACCCTGCCTTCTCGTGCATCAGTTGAAGGCATACCGTGATGTCAGGGATCTCCGGTGTCGCTGTTACTAAGATTACCGGGAATAAAACGAGTGGCAGGAACGCGAGACTGTCGCGAAAATGGTGGATTCCTGGACAGATTGGACGGTATAGATATCCGGGGATAAAAACGCAGGACTGGAGGGAAATCTTCAGAATCGATTTGAGACGATAATATAGTGCTTGTCGCAAACAATAGGAAAACAGATAGCCATCTGAGAATGGTCGTTACACTTGAGCAGGACTCCAGTCGGAGAACCTAAGTCGGAATCGACAGGATTGCGACAAGATTACGTCCTTTAGGGGTATTGTTCGCCGAGAAGCGCACCACAGCGAATTGTGAACACTTTGCGAAGATATCGACGCCCAAAAGGACCATTAAACGCGACATCCGCCGAGCGGTGGTGGGAGTGGGAATAAGGAGAAACGAGTGGCGGTGCCCATCACATTGGGCAACAAATAGCGGGCACCGCCTCCACTGCTGGTGGGTCGGATTCCTGCCAGAATCGCCGGGGAAGTTCTCCAAGGTATGACGGGAACCGGACGCTGAATTTTTTGGGGAAAAAATCAGCGCTCTCCGAGGATGAAAATCCACATACTGTCCCCCACAACTGATGTTCAACCTCGTGCAAAGTAGCTGGCTACTCATAATACAATATCTTAAGACGCGACCCTTCCCATACCAAAACTGCCCCCGAATGTGTTAGCCCTGTCCGGGTCGAACCATTCAAATCCAATTCTTTCGGTGCCCTAATTCCCGGTTCGTCCAATCGATAAACACGGGGTGTCCTGTCTGCGCCGGAATCCAAGCCATACCCAGCCCCTGAAACACACGACGATTCCCTAGAATGACGAAAGACCGATTTCAGAGTGAGCGAGGGAAGCCCTGAATGCCGACGCGCAGGGAGGGCGATATGATATCGGGATACTGTGGTACTTCTACGGTCGAGGGTGCTAAACCCGATTCGTAGCTGCCTCAAGACCGAGGCGAGACGTGGGAGAGAGGGAGGGAAGAAGACATCGGTGACTTGGATGGTGAGTTCATAGATGTCGTGGTGTACTGGGCTCTCGGCGACAGATACACTGACGCTGTGTGTTTGAGGCGCAGTAACGAGATTGTTATCTGCGACGGGGAGATGGACGGAAGGGATTCGTCCTGTGTCGATGGGGTTGTTGAAGTTGAAGTCGCTCAACGGGCGCCAGTACGGGCCGAAGTCTGTAATTGCATAGAGATGGAGCTTGAGAGACGTAGTCGAACGACTGGGTCCCGGGCGGGCGAGTGCGATATGCATTGGTAACAACGCGAAGCAGTCGACCGGCTGTAAGAACGTCGAACGTTAGAAAATCCGCCGTGAGGTAAATTGAAGTTATACCTGGCCAGGGACAAGCGTAAGTGCAATGTATTCTTCCGTGCGCCAGTTCAATAATAAAAGGAACCCAGGTCCATTTGCAGGCGTCTGACTGGCATGAAACATGAAGAAATCCCTCCAAAGCTTCGGAGACCCCAGGAAAGTACTGGGCAAGGTGAAATGACCGAGTTCGCGTGACTGTCCCGTAATCAGATCGACGTCAAGAAAGAGCAGTTGATTGGTATCCCTGGAAATGCTTTAGAAGGAGTAACGGAACGGGGAGGATATCTGAAACCTACGTCGGTGTCGAGATTGTCAGAGCCACCACGGCTATGGATGCACCGGCGAGGAAATCAAACGTCGCACTGCGCACGTTGAAACCTGGCCGTGACCATGTCCATGCGCATCTCCCAGCGTGCACCTCCAGGCATTCGACAGATCTAGATAGAGTGCCAGACTCCTCGAAATAACGGAGGATATATGTGCAGCCAGGGAGCAATTCGGTATACCCACCAGGAGAGCGATCCGATTGAACGGTGATCTGACGCAAAAGTTTGGGAGGGGTTGTGGTTTGGGCAGACCATGTTCGTGGACCGTCTGCGACGCGTCTAACCTCGTCCACGAGCGCATCCTTCGACAATGCATCAATATCGCCTGATGGTGTGTCGATCACCCGGCGCTCAGACAGATCGCGAACGATTGACAGCCAGAGTTGCTTTGTCGAACTAATCTCGTGTAACATTCTGTTCACCTGCTCCAGATATATGGTGGATGTGGCAATTTTGAAGGGTAAGAGACGTACACGAGCAAGAGAAAGAACCGTGTAAACGTCTGTGAGTGCGAATAAGTGCGAGAGCACATCAGCTCCCAAGTCGATGAAGGGCATGACGGCAAGTGCTCAAGCGAGATGGAAGGCAGTTCGGACGAGGAATGTCAGAAGGTGCGAGGTTTTAAGCTTTATCCGTGTGCGGTGGTAGGCAGTCCCGGTACCGTAAATTGACTCTGGATGCCGAGTGACCGAGCTGTTTGAGCGTTGAGAAACTCCCTGCTCGCTGTTCACAAAGTTGCCCGGCCGTGCAGCGGCATGGAGCAAGTACTATAAAAGCGGATCAACGCATCCAGCGTTTCGGGGAGGCTGAAGCGTGCAAGGTGTGTGCGTCCCAGACGGATCCGAACCTTTTTTGGAGATGCACGGTGGCCAAATCGAACGTCCGACTCGCCCGGGACCGTGGTCCGTTCAGATAAAATTAGTGGATGGGTACAAGGATAAACGCCTCGGTGGTTATCCGCGCTCTGGTATAACCTGTGCTTGACGCGATTTGGATGGCAGAAGTCAATGTGTTGTCGCACGGCCCATATTCTGCTATAGTAATGGTTTTCAAGCCGCTGGTAATCAACCGTGGACCATGGCACTGGCACGTCCTCTTCAGTCCAATGATAAACTTCATGGTTCCTGCGAGCCTCCGAGAGCGGCTGTCGGTATAGATGGGCGTGGATTGGCGCATAGTAGCAAAGCCTGAGCCCAGTTCGTCAGCCACGCATTGGCCCTGGGAGAATATTTTAAATAGACTCGGATCAGTGAACACGTGACAATTAAGCTCAACGCGTCGTGCCAAACGAAACCATACAAAGACTTCTAGGGCTCTGAGATTTTGACCGGTGATTGCTGGCCAACATTGCGAGTCTTTTTTTTGACAGTAGCAACGACCGTTGGATGCAAAACAAAAAATCCGGCACATTTAGGACCCGACTTGTAAACACTTGTTTACCGAGCTACTTACAAAAACACCCATGCGCATACGTACACCTGCGCCAGATGTGCCGAATCGTCACATTGACACGTTCAACACGCCGTCTTGTTCATCCACCTCAGATATCCGATGCGGCTAATGTTCCATCATAAGACGAGGCTGACGGTTCTTATTCATTCATGTCACCTCTTGCATTTTATTTCTCTTCCTGCTGATGAGGTCGCCACCGCCTTCGCCAACGAAATTAAGGGGGGAAAGTCGTCACTAGCTTGAAATAACGGCCTTATTGTTGACGTTCAGCAGTGTTGCTTACCAGGACCTCCCTCAACGGGATCAATAGACTCAGTTTTTCCTCGCAGTACTATTGCGGCGGCTTTTGATCCCAGACTCACGGTTCGTTGATCAAGTTTTATGTTCGAATACCATTCCTTGCTCTCAGATACGCCCGGGGCATATCTAGTTGCCTCCGTCTGGGCCAACAAAGAGGTCGCTGCCCACAGTTCGGATCCCGTAAGTGCGTATAATTTGTCGTAGTCTATTTTTCTGGAAAACTATGGATCGTCACGGAGGAGATCATCGGCAAAAAGTTTACGATCTGAGCATGCTGAGTAATAGGATTGTCGAGAAATTAATAGCTACATTATTCGACGGCCCACTCAGAGGCAGTGGGCCACTCATTAATCATTCATATCTCCGCTCAAGTATGGCTGTCTGACAGAGCTTTCGGTTTATGTGCAAGCAAGGGTCCGATCAGCTTCACTTGTGCCACAGAAATTAAATAACCCATGTTGCTCTCTACGCTGTCCTTGTAATACATATGTATGGAATAAAGTAGATGGGATGTAATGCTGAGCAAGGACAGAATCCGCAATGACGCCCGCCGATCCGGGGCGGAAAACGCAACTCGAGTCATTCACACCGCGATCACCACCTCAGCTCCACCTCCGCTCGACGAGATTGTGACAGAAGTGGGCTTGCCTTTTGTAGAGATGGCAAGGGTAAATTGTCCAGCTCCCAGCGGCGTCATCGGTTGCGCGGAAACATTATCTTCGCCGACGATCGCCATGAAAAGTTGTGCGGTTAGGCTGTTTGTGATCGCGGTGACAGTGGTCACTGTCGCTCCTGGAAAAGACTTGAGAGATGACAAAGACGTGGGCAAGCGCACTGACCCTTCTGGTTTCTCGTCGATGCTGATAGAACTTGGATGATATCTGGCCCGCTGGTAGGCGGTGGCGTCGCTGAAGAAGACGCAGAGGACGACGTGCTCGTTGCAGAGGTAGACGACGGTGGTGCGCAGGATGTGGTCCCTGGCGTACTGATTCCGGGCCACGGCGACAGCTGTCCCACAACAGTCGGCGTGGGAGGCGGGTTTGCCAGATAATTCCCGTACACGAGCGGTCCCGATCCCATTGCAAGGAACGGAATCCTTTCAAATTGGTTAGCCGGTTCTTGTGCGCCGTATGCGATAAGCTCCGGGAATATAAACGTGAATATCGGCTGGACGAATTGCCCAGCAACGATCCCTCGGGGGCCGTCCTTCAGAGAAGTTTCATATCAGCCGCGAAATTTGTGGGGCAAAAAAAAAGATACTGACAGATATCCCGTTGCTGTAACGGAAGCCGACGTTACGAGTGGGGGGCGAGGCACTTGTTTTCCCAAGCCGGAAGACTGTCTCACCGATAGGTGCAGCACCTTCGGGGTTTACCAGGAGAAGATTCCGCTCTGAGATCTCCCCCGTACACGGATCGCTATCCATCGCAAACCACTGGATCGCTGTCGAAGGATCGGAGGCCTGGTAAAAGTGAATTAGTGAATATCGTTCGATTTATTTGTACAGAATTATCCATACGATGGCAGTTGCACCTGTGAGTTCCCAGTCCATGTCGTGTCAGTGCTAGGCTGCTGAATTTCGACGGAACCACTAACGAGTTTCGTCCACTTCGAGGGTTGCATCAGCGACCACGATTGCATACTGGGCTGCCTCCACGGTTATATACGCCGGTTTTGTCCCAGGAGCAGTATAAATGCCCAGATTGGCCTCCAAAGAATAGACTTCTAGAATGCCGTCCTCTGCTGAGGTGCCGCTGAAGGTGATATAATCTCCAATGACGAGGGGAACCATGATGCGAGGATCAAGGCCTCCGGGTGTAACAAGGGCCGGATCGGGGAATGTGCTTAGGAAAGATAGAATTATAAGTACCGAGGGCGAGTTTGTATGCGTCACTCACAAAGAATTCTCATAATTTCCGTTCCCGTCGACCGGACTGAGGGAGTGTCAGTAAGAACCCTTTTTCGAAATATCCACCTTACCGATTCGTCAATGGGCACTCTGAATCGGTTGTGTTGCGCGGAATGCAAAGAGGAACACCCTACAGACTTGGTAGGTGAAATGATTCCCACTTAAAAATTGTAGCCGTACCGTAGTAGCGTGAACCGATGGGTTGTCGGGATCGACCGTCCACAATGGGTTCGTGGTGTAGGGACGTCCAAAACGGCCGAGCGGGCTAGATTCGATGATTTAGTTGGGCTCGTGGAATTGGTGATTTTACGAACTCGTTCAGCACACATTCCACCACAGTATCGACCCAGAAATGCCCGGTAGTATAGTCGATATCAGTAATAAATCCTTGAAGTAATTGCAATGACTCTTGAACGATGAAGATGAGGCCTGCAATCTTTTCGCCCCGGACAATATTTCCGAAAAGCTTCGAAATGATAAGGTGTGGGACGCTCTTATAACTAATTGTTACTCACATTGGTCTCCCAAGACACGATGCCGAATAAGGGTAGGTTGGGGGTGGTATTGTTGTGAGCGTCGATTGTGAACATCTCCGACCACGCGCAAGTGATAGACGGAAGAGTGACAAGAGTGTTCTGATGGAGGTTTATATATGACGGGAGTGTGAGTTGCTCCGACCCTTACATTTGGAATGGTCACATTGAAACCTTTCACGGTGATACTTCCACCCGCCAAAGGGCCGTCGGCAACATTCAGCGTCATCCTACAAATTCATAAGCTAGGGTTGTAGGAACGTCGGACACCTACGAATCGATGGTGCCGAGCAAATTGAATGGACTAGGATCATAAGTCACTGCTGACGACTGGCAGTAGACGAGGTCCGCGAGGGCGAGTAATGCCAGCGCACGCCGGCAGACAAGCCTAAGGTGAGAAAGCATGGCGGGGTGGCGAATCTACGACACAGACAGGCCTTTTATATTGTACCAGGCATCCAAACGGGCCGAAATATCCTATCAGCGATAGAATGTGTCAAGTAGTATAGCTAAGAAAGCCACGCTCCTCATTTGTATGCAGGGCATACGACAGGCTCCCCTAGTACCTGGCAGGGCCGCATGTAATCAAAGATGTCGAGCTTCGCCCTGTCCGTTCACAGGTAGGTAACCTATTAAATTTCGGCAGATGCTTGCCATTCAGTCACAGGCGGAAAGATATCCCAGGTAACGCGTCTATTCCCAAGGCCTAAGGGGGACGAGGGGTATTGTTCATCAAAGAGCGGTCCGAATCCACGTTATTATCTGCTGTGCACGGTCAGTAGTCAAGATCATGAAAGAATTACCTTCCTGTCTAGTAAAAATAGCGTTCGAAAATAGACGGCATCGCACGCATCTGTAGTCGGGGAAGTTTCGAAAATAGCCGGCGATCAGCTATGTAGTGGAATTATACTCCGTAATACTTTCTACTTTCCCCAGGGGCTAGATTGACCAGGACTGCCAGAAAGTCGCATCCCAAATAGATAGACTAGATTGAATAGACTTTTGACTGGGCAAGGCTAAATTCATGGCAGTGTGCGAACTTGATCTGCAGTTTGGGGATGTGCTCTAGGTACAATCTTCTTTCTTCCGCGCCGCAACGGACCCAGGGGCTAGGTACAATCTAAATTTTGGCCCCCAATGGCGGAGCCGAGGGCCTCAGCTGAGTTCTTTGAACCGAGGACACGGTAAAAATTCTCGTTGTCGGAGATGACGAAACGGAGTGCTGGTACAGGCTCCGGCTGTCTGCCGAACAATGTTTAAGGTGGCATGAACCATAAATGGAAGTAACTTATCTTGTGGGTGCCTGCTTCTTGTTCTCGACGTGAGAGTTATTCGCGTCGCTACCGATATCTTCTGGGAGAGTGACGGAACAGGTCACGGATTGAAGAGCTGGGCTTGGTAACGGCGTCGACCTGGTTTGACACCGGACAGTGTATATTCTGGTTGGTTACCAATTTTTTTTTAGAAAGGTTCAAAGAAATAACAGTGGGATGTGGCTACCTTGGTAATTAGTAACAGGAACGGTTTCACAGCGAATCGCACCATCGGACGCCGCGGAGAGAAGAAATGTCGTGATCTTTGAGCAGTTAGACTCTGCTGGTTGTCTGATGACGGTTCTCACTCGCCTTCCACCTCGGCTCCTCACCCAATGCACAGCAGAGGCTAACAATTGGATTCACCCTCTGTACTCAGACGGCCCTCCCAACTCGAAAGAAGGTACAGAGACAGAATTCTGTTGGTTATGACAACGGGGATCGTTCCGAAGAACGTGCGGACAAGCAGGAAGAAAAATTTCACCGCAGGTTTGATGGCGCTGGGTCCGAATCCTTGCTGAATCCCGTAGGGATCATAACGGAATACTATCTGAAAGAAGCTTGGAAGAAGCTCAAAAGGTTCCAGGGCCTGGAGCGGTGGTTGATGGAGACGGCCAAAGTAAATGAAAGTGAGTGTAGGCGGCAGATGCAGACTGGTGCTTCTGCATGCCAGCGCAAGCTGGCCGAGGAAGAAAAAGGAGAATGCGGCTCTCCGACGGCCGGGGCGGCATTGTAAAACGCACACCACGTGATGATGGAACTGAACGCGCCGTGCCAAGCAAGGCCAAATAAAGATCCGCAGATTCGTCCTGATTCGACGCGCACTCAGGGTATAGAAAAAAAATCAAGCCCGAAGCTCAATGTTTTCCAAGAATTAGAGAGGCCCAGAACCGTCTTGCCGAAGATTATGCTGTACTTATGTCCCGCTCGATTGAACGCGCATGAAAGGCTGAAAGGGCAAGACTTTCGCACCACGAATGAAGTTCTAGAGAAGTCGAATGGAACAGAATTTTGTGTCTAACGGTATCTGAAACGAATTTGCAGAGACCTTCAGCATTGCACACAAACGAAATTGAGAGAAAGAGCGTAACTCGAACGCAAGACCCAAATCTGGGCCCAAAATCGGTTCTGAGACAATATGAGGACTCTTTAGGTCATTTACGGGAGAACTTGTACATTTGTGCCATCTCGCAGGGAGAAGAGTGTAATCAGGTTTAGTTATCTCATACGGACCTGGCGTTTTGCATCTAGCACATGGTTGTCAGGGCTAATTTCGAGGCATGGTTGGATAATATCCGATATTGCATCAGCTGGTGCATACATCCGTACAGTGACGGGTGGGAGGTATGGCGGTAACCGTCGCACTCCTAAGAGATTTAAGCAGAGAATGTTGATGTTTGCGGTATCGATACTCGGGAGTGTCGAGGAGATGGCGTCAAACGGGATGTACGTCACGTGGAATGCGTGCAGGGAAGGATAGCGCCGTATGAAGTCAGCAGCAATGGCGAGAGACCGAGGGCGTGTTGGACCGTACCTCGGCCAATTGGTCTCCGAGATCCAAGGTCGCGAAGAGGGTAGCTTGCGGCAGAAGATAAAGCCGGAGGACACCAGAAGACGGAATATCACTTTATCTGATGGTCGCTTGACAGATAGATGAGAGGGAGAACTTAGAGGACCTAAGTATGGAGAGCTTCTTGCTGGAGACCTGGGGATGAACAATGGGTATCGCCACGAAAATGACGGGAGGGCAACGGGTAGTCTCTCATAGACAGAAGCTACAACAGTATGGTGCTCGTATCTCGCATGTTGTAGGCAACGGGTGTCCATCCAGTCTTCGCGCCATCATGGCCGGATGGGACGAGATGGGAAACGGGAGGGTCGTCATGGACAACGACGGTGTCGTGCGTTCTTGCAATGGGTTAACCCAGTATTTTTAGCGGAATATCCGGCAAAGCATCTATCCTGTCTCGCATATCCTTCAGTCATGGCTGACTGAAATATATCAAACCTGCAGAGAGCACTCCCACATTCTCACCAGATTTTTTTTGATAAGAAAAACTTCGCGGCCCACTACTTCGGCTGAGAGCGCCGGTTAATCGATGGGCGGAGTTCGAAATGGCTTCGGACAGGCGTAATTTTATAAAGAGAGAGAAGAGAAGAGAAGAGATTTTATAAAGAGAGAGATAGGATACCTGTAACATCTGGGTTCGGGTTGGGCCACCCTCGGTGTCCCGTCAAAATTTTTCCAGAACCATCAAGGAAACGGGGAGGCAGACCGTCGTACTGAACCCATAGAATCGTTGCGGCGGGATTCCAGATTAGGCACACAGCCCCAAGTAGTGAAAGTCCAGTGAGTTGGAAGTAAGAAAGAGCGAGTTAGTGGCAGTGTCCATCACGTTGTCCACCAAATATGATTGACACCGCCTCACGCCTTTCTTGTCGGCAGCTGCATTGAGCAATTCATTCGACTTCTGATATAACGCGTCACAGTGAATGTTTCTCGAGCCCAGTTCCCTCTAGAAGTACACAGCACAGAAGGACATCAGGACCCCATGCGCTATGCCTACCGAAGTGCAAATCGAAATCAAAAAACGATGTCTACACCGTGACGGCTCGGAGCCAGTGGCTATTCAACTGAAGGTCAAGTCTCTGTTTCCCCATTTTCATAACTCACATTTTTTAAGAAATGGCTTTCAATTGTCTCAATTGAAAGCACCGTTTGGGTGAATTCTGCTGCTTCTTCCGGGCTCGCTCGCCGTGCCACCCGTGTTATGGAAGTTTGAACGTCAACACAATCCTGGGCGATGGGTAGGTGAGCTATTACGTGGACCCGAATATCCAACAACATGACTATCGGATTAACATGTCGCTTTATTCATGGTCCCTCCGGAGATCCTGAGCGGGACGGAACACCCATGATTATAAATCCGCATCTATCGCGGGCTTACAGAGCCGCTCATTACACAGCCCATTCGGATGTGGCACCCTTGGTGCGATGCGAATTTCCCAGACGGTCATGTTTTCCCGTAGCTTCCCGCGTTGCTCTAACACCCGAATTATGGTAACTAAAGGGCGCTCTCCGTAGACAGAGTGGTCTGACGAGGCTATCTTAGGACGACGTCTATTCAAAGTTTACTTTGTGAATGATTGCAACTGCCGACTTGAGAAGTTGGCTTAGGATTTCGGACTTCAAGTTCCTGATCAGCGTACTACTTCGCCGATTGAATCCGCTGATTGAAGCCGTGCAACATCGCCCTCGACTCGATTCGAGCCCAAGCAACCGGCCCGTCTGTCGATCAAGGTGATATTTGCCTGGACTAAGGTGCCGCTCCCCACGCTGAGTGCTGCGCAGTCTGGGAAAGATAGTAAATCCTCCTTGGCGATATTTTACCCACGTTTTCGGGTTAGAAACGCCGCTTCATCATGTTCGGGGGCTGAAGATATAGAGATCCCGGTGCTTCACGGTAAACCTCTTCTCTTCATCTCATTCCCTCTTCCTCTCATGTCTCTCGCGACGATATTTTCGAATCGGACTCTTCTGCATTCTCGTATAGTCCTCTCGCTATATGTCCTTCTCTCCCTCTGCCAGGCGGCGCTGGCGACAAACCTTTTCACACAATATGCGGTGGACTTCCCCGACCCAAACGAGGTCACTGGCAGTAATTTTGGGGCTAACTTCGCTGGCGCAGAAGCCACGATTATTGCGTGGGCGGAGAACATGACATCGTATGGGCCCTGGAGTATTTCTTCCTCTCGCTGCATCCTTCAGAAGCTGATCAAATTACCTTAGGTGTCACCAACAAGCCCGTCACCGCGCCGAGTGGGGACATACACGATTACATGAGCTGGGCTCCATAGTAAGCTTCCTTATCGCGATTCCCTTCGCTTGATTTACCTCTCCAATGAAGCCAATGGCCAGATTGCTCTAACGTCAAAAACACCTCTGTGCTGTCGCCATCCGACAGTAAGTTTTTCGCGCAGCGGATTCACCTCCTCTAACATCCGATGGCATAGTGTGGAAGGAGTGCAACTACGTCTTCCGTGATGGCCAAGTTAACCCGGATCGCTCCACCATCTTCGACTTCTCATCCTTCTCCAACCTCTCGGACGCTGTACTCTACAATTCCATCGCAGCGGTTCTACAGAACAAGCCATCGTCAGTATACTCCCAGAACGTCGGTACGTGTAAACCTTCCGGCTGTCGTGTCAAGCTCTCACTCACTTGTCCACAGCCAAGTTCATAAACACCTGGTTTTTGGACAACTCCACCGCGATGAACCCAAATGCCAATTTTGCTCAGATGAATCGGGGCCCCAACGGACAACAAGGTACGCGGATGGATCCATCACTCCAGTACAAGCTTAATGACCGTAGTATTCCGCAGGGGCGTATACCGGTGTTCTGTAAGTGCGGTATGCCATTACCCACGCCATGCTCATGTGCCCCAAGCGACCTGAGAGGATTTGCCAAAATAGCCTCCGGCATCCTCATGCTTCGCAAGACCGGCAACACCGACTGGACGGCGGAGCTCGACGCTCAAATGATTGCGTGGTGCAACAAGTACATTGACTGGCTTTTGACGTCCTCATCGGGAAAAACGGCCGCAAGCTCGACCAAGTGCGTGCACCTGCTTTCGTTGAGATTTATTTTTTCAAGTTATTCTGCGCAGTAACCATGGGACCATCTTCGTCAATCAGTTCGCGGGTCTAAAGCTCATTGTCAATGACGCCGCCGGGGCAACCAACTGGACGAAGAATTACTTCACGGGGATTTTTCAAAAGCAGGTCAACTCCAGCGGTGATCAGGTGCGTTTATATTATCGGCCTGTGTAGCCATGCTCAGCGAATCCTAGCCCATGGAAGCCAGCCGCACCCGCCCATATCATTATCGGAACTTCAACCTTGCGGGGATGATCGTATGTGCCTTGACTCCCGCTCATACTTCCGCCTGATAACCATAAACCCACAAGACGAACGCACGCCTGCTCTCGTATGCGGATCCCACCTCAAAGCCTTGGGACTCGAAGGCCAACGGCGCCACCCTCCAGACGGTTGTCGATTTCATGATGACGCTTGATCCTGCCGCTAGCAGTGAGCAAAATGTTACGACCGAGTTTTACCCCAACGTTGCAGCGATCGCGTCCGCGTACGGGGACCCCGATGTGAAATACGTCAAATTCCTCAACGGCAGCGGGTTCCCGTACGCAGATGAGCCTACGTTCCTCTGGTCTCAACCGTTGGCGGGCGGGGATACCCTGGCCACTGACAACGGGCCTAAGTCTGGCTCGAGCGGGAAGAGTGGCGACCGGTTCACCGGAGTGGGGAGCGTGGAGCGCCTGTCTTTTGCCGCCGCCGTTCTGCTGGCGGCTGTGTTCCATTTTTTGTAGAGGGATTGCATGGACTCTTATAAAATTGCCGTTCATAATTTTAAAAAAAACATTGATCGGTCATCTCGGACAGACCGATAAACAAGCACGTGGCGGTCTAAGGTCATCGGCGTTGCCGCCTAACATCACCACACCTTCTCCCCTTTCCTCCGTCGTCGGCGACTTGGCCCCTCTCATTACTTTTCGCCACTGGCGTTTGCCATCTTTTAGTTGGACTCTCATCTTTCGTTCTCAAGATGTACGGTTCGTCTGGACGCCAGAGTTCTGGCGTCTGCAATCAAAGATCTCCGCCAGTCCTATCCAATTTGGAGTAATTTATCTTCCCCTCGTTGCTTTATTCTGCCGACTGGCCCTACTACCTAGAGCTTCGACATTTAAGCAGTACTTCCTCTCTACATGTGAAAGTCGAACCAATATCTGGGTGCGCTGACGGAGTAAAGAGAATTTGAAAATTTCACAAGTCCTACGTTCAACAGACACTGATATTGCACTGTAGCTCTGCAGGACGAGCCTCCATCCCCTCCATTATTCCCTTGATTATCGCAATCAGTTCATTCATTGCGCAGCCCAAGGTTCTATTCGAATCGAGCAGTGTTTGCTCCTTTTTCCACTGGCACCCAACCCGCATCGGCGGAATTCGGGCATCGTTAACGGCTCCAGTGGCTATGTTTTTGGTCACCGTGGCAGTGCGTCGGTTAGAATGACTATATAGCTTACACAGTTCCTGGACACTTACTACGACCCGCCGCTCGAGGCCGTATCGTCCCGCAACCGTCCCTGAGCTACTGTCTGTGGCTCAGGCAGGCGCTTCAAATCCAACCGACCTCGACTTTGCGGGCCTGTTACGCACTGCAGAGGAGAGCAGGCAAGATGGGAGAACTCTCGCAGCTCGTGCTCTGGCCAATGGAACGACTGAAACCATCGACGGAGACATTGGACGAGAGCTGGAACGCGCATTTATTGCCTATTGGCGCGCGGTGAACCTCGTCTTCGAGAAGATTCCGGGGCATACCAATTATGAGCATGGGCTCACCGGCCAGCAGAAAGCGGCGCTCTCAGCGGTAAGTGCCAAATACTTGAATTTGAGGGATCCGGGAGTATATCTCCGTCCCACGATGCTTATTAATTACGAAGTCGATCCCAGTTCTGATTTTCCTTTCTGGCAGGACGGTCAAGATATACTTCAGGAGATTGAGCGCCTCAAACCATTACTTGCCCAAAGATACGCACGCTACGCTCGCGGTGACGCAGACCCCGCTTCTGTCCCAGTATACCCTGACACAGCACCAAGGTGCGGCCCTTTATAATTTACCCTAGAACATTTCACATCAATATAGGCGATCTCGACGACTTGACATCTCTCACGAGACGGATGATCCCACGCGCGAGCAATGGCGCAACGCCTGGTCCGAGGAAAGTGTTCGATCAGTCCCAATCCTACCAGACGACATTCAGCGGACAAGTGTGGATCAAGCACACACCGATTCTCAGCGAGAAACTTCCCGAAGAGCCAACAGGTTCAATGACCCAGATACCCTCCTGAGAGCATCCGCACAGCCCTCAGGCGAGAACGCAGCCCCGCTGAGCTATATCAATAGTCTATTGGCAGTTTGGGACGGTCGGGAGGCTCTATCTTTACAGGCATCGCACTTCTCGGAGCGCGAAGAAGCTCTCAAAGGATTCGAAACCCAAATATGCGCATATCTGACCCATATCCTTGATTCCAGGGATGCTCGGCGTAGCGCAGTGCTTCTTCAGGGTCGTGATGCGCAATCTTTCCTCGATGCTGTCCAGCATGTGGGTCAATGCCCTCTTCGAAAGTCCGTTTGTTGATGGATTTTGACGCAGGTACTGGATCGTGGATCGCTACCCATCGCAACGTACACGAGCATGGCGCGCAGACTGATGCAGAAAATCTCGGAGGCGCGCGATCAACTACCCACCTCACTCTTTATCATCGGGGTGCACGATCCCGATGAACATCCTACTTTTGCAGGAGGTTTTGCCGACCTGTATCGTGCTTCTTATGATGGAAAACGTGTTGCGCTTAAGCGCATACGGACATTTACCGCATATTCAACGAACCCGAAACGGATGGCGAGTCTCTGGGCATTTCCGCGTATCCTTCGACCGATTTCTTACTTTTTTTTTCTTTTTTTGTTGTAGCAATTCTGCAAGGAAGCGCTCGTATGGCAGGGTCTACGACACTTCTCCATTATACCTTTCTTGGGCATTGATCGCCATACCTTTCCTTCTTCGTTTTGCATGGTATCGCCGTGGATGAAGCATGGGACGATACTCAAGTACCTCAACGACCGGGGTCGGGAGGAGATGCATCGCCTCGTACGCAGAGTATCTCATAATCTCAGCGGCCATTGATAGAGATATATTCTAGATCCTCGACATTGCACAGGGCCTCGACTATCTCCACTCCGTGAAAGTCGTCCACGGAGATCTGCGCGGAAACAACATCCTTATATCTGACGAGTACAGGGCCTGTTTATCCGACTTTGGGTTGGCGACGACGATCCGGGAAGGTGATGCCGATACAACCGCTGGCGCACTTGCATCGAGCTTCAACCGCGCCGGGAGTTTACGGTGGTTTGCCCCGGAGTTGATCACGCCAGAGCAGTTCGGCTGCGAGAGGTTTGTCAGGACTCGAGCCACTGACGTGTGTGCGTTTGGGTGTGTCTGTCTTGAGGTGCGCACCTTTAATTCTGGTCCTTCTGGGAGACGCATTGACGCGATATCTCGCAGTTGGAAACCGGCGCACCTCCCTTTGCGGAAGTTCCGGATGTTCCTGCTATGTTTAAAGTGCTTGCAGGGGAACGACCTGAGCGACCGGATACCACGTCGGATGGGATCTGGTACCTCGTCAATGCCGCCTGGGCGGAGGATTTCCGACACAGACCCAACACCTCCCAAATTATATGGCAACTGGTAGATTAACTTCTTGCTCCGTTCAACGGCGTGCCATGGATTGGTTTCTCGTAGGTTGCCAAGATGTTCCAGGACGTTTTGTCTCTTTATATCTTCAGTCGATTCTACTTGGTGAGGCCGATAAACAGCTTTCTACTTGCAATATCGAGATTTCTAGTCGATCAATCTTGCGAAGAAACGGAAGATCATTCAACCCATAAATTTCGAGTGGACGACGCGGAGATGGAGATATGCACTTTGACACAGCTGCCGTGGTGAGCTGAATCAAAGCTTCGCAGTAAGGATAACAAGTTAAGTTCAACTTCCAAGTGGGAAGCGGGGCTCACGGCCCGATGATCCGACACCAAAGGCGCCACAGCCAAACAGCGCCAATCGCTTCTCGTCCTGGACTCCTTCATCCGAATCCTCGCGTCATCATCCATGCCCAACCGCCTGCTTTTTTTCATCGTTTTGTATACAATGGATGCAATCCTGCCACAGTGTTAATCCGATCCAAAGCTGTCTGGTGACTTCAGTCTTGTCCGACGGACTCCGAGTCTCCGACCGCAATCTTGGTGCAATCCGATTGGGGTCAAGGCCAATAGAAGTCCCTCAGGCTTGCCTCAGCCTCCTCAAACTTCCTTCTAGTGCTCAGCCTGTAAATTCTGGCCCATAGCTCACGACGTACGGCAAGCTTCTCCGCAATCCAAGAATCCGAAATCTCTTTTGCCAATCTGTATTTATCGATTTCAATCGGAGTTGTACATGAAATACTTGCGCCCTACTGCTCAGGAACTGCTTACTTGCTTGCCCGTGGATCGATCGAGTCTTTCTATTTTCGTTTGCGTCAATATTATCCGGCGTGGAGAGCTACGTCATCATGACCAGCATTGAATTCCTCACATATAAGTCTGACGTCTTGGCAAAACGCAAACATAGCGATACTTTCACCCATAGACATACTTGGCATACACGATGGTTCACCAACACGGCGACGAACATCACATTCCGGACGAGCACAAGAATAATCAAAAGTAGGCCTCTCATACTCTCTGGGTACCGCGAGCTGACCGACATCGAAGACCTGGCGCATGGCTCCCGGCCGACCACCGCGTGCAACATGAATGGCTCTCCCGCCAAGTCGACCATATCGACAAGCACGGCGCCGAGGCCCTGGTCCCCGTCCTGCAGGAGTTCAAAGACCTGATCGAGACCAACACGCGCATCTACATGTACTTCACGCAGATGTGGGACGAGGTCCCGCGAAAGCCCAAGTACGCCAAGGACCCCACGGGCACGAAGCAGATCCGGGACTACGTCCACATGCTCGACATACTGAATCATGTATTGACGAAGGGTCCTGAGTGGACCGACGCCGCTGCGGGCGTGGGCATGGTTGGCGTGCCGATGGTGGGCATTTTTGACTACGTCATGGGCACCCCGAGGTGAGATTATTTCAACCGCTGGGCGAGGATTGCACTGTGCTAATGGGTGTCCAGTGGGCATGCAGCGTTCCTGGACCCGGACGTCAACAAAATGCTCAAGAAGGTTCTGAACGAGTGGGGAAAGTTCCTAAAGTCACCCGACTCGGCGTACGTTCTCGGTGACCACACGGAGGGCTGGTTCGGCGAGACTGCGAACAAAGACATCATGCAAGTCGCAAACGCACCGCTCCAAACGAACCACAAGTTCGAAGACTTCTTTGTCTGTGATCCCACCAAGAAGCATTACGGCTACACGTCCTGGGATGGTTCGTCGTTTCTCAGCTCGAAGAGTCTTGCTGACCCTCTTCAGACTTCTTCACCCGTCGTGTTCACGAAGAGGCTCGGCCAGTGGCTTCCCCTGACGACGACAGCGTGATCGCCAACTGCTGCGAGTCCAAAGTATACAACGTCGCGCACGATTGCCAGCTGCGCGCCAAATTCTTCATCAAGGGGCAGCCGTACTCCATCCTCGACATGCTCGCACACGACCCCCTTGCCTCCCAATTCGCCGGCGCGACCATCTACCAGGCCTTCCTCTCGGCGCTGTCCTACCACCGCTGGCACGCGCCCGTGAGTGGGAAGATCGTGCGCGCCTTCGTGCAGGACGGGACATACTTCAGCGAGCCGCTCTTCGAGGGCATCGGCGACCCCACCGTGCACGACATCGACAGCCACGGCATCAGCGTCGCGCAGGGGTACCTCACCGCCCTCGCCACGCGCGCCGTCGTGTTCATCGAGGCGGACAATGAGGATATTGGGCTGATGGCGTTCATTGGCGTGGGCATGGACGAGGTGAGCACGTGCGAGATCACCGTGAAGGAGGGGCAGCATGTCAAGAAGGGCGACCAGCTGGGGATGTTCCACTTTGGGGGCTCGTCGCACTGTCTGCTCTTCAGGAAGGGTGTGAAGGTGGATGGCTTCCCGGAGACGGGGCGCAGTGCGAACGTGCCTGTACGCAGCAAGGTTGCCGTGGTCCACAGCGGTTGAGGCGGGAGGGTTGTTGGCATTCAATTTAGAGTCGATGTACATTTTCATGCGGACAATAGGAAAGGTTAAGAAGCAGACCTGGAAATTTCCCTAGTAGAGAATCAATATTATATCCGTCTTTCTCCATCCACGGCCTGCGTCCTCTCTAAGGATCCGAGCAACGAGAGAAAGACGTATCCCAGGTTCAATTGCTTCGGTGATCCAATTCCCTTATTATCCAATCGATTGACAAGGCCGTGGTCTGTATGTGCGCAATCCAGCGGGTAGTCGATCTCCGAGGTCGAATAAAAGTCTCGCGAGTGACGGAATATGGACGGCATTTAATTGCGGAGGCCGAATTCTTATCGCTCTATGTACACTTGCCAGTTCCGGCGCCAGTACTGCGCGATGCCGTGCAGCCCAGGCCAAGCGAGTTGAACCCAAATGGAGTAATTTAAGGTCGGGTCAGCGGACACCGTGTCGCCGTGTTCGCCGTGAGTTCACAGTCTGCGAACACGGGCTACCCGGAAATCCCCGCCTCGGAGTCGTTCTACGATACCGATGCATCCACCTATTTAATTGCGGTTTCTGAATATTCTTTTGGCACCTCCCCACTTCTTACATTTTAAGTACCTCATTTAAACGCACCCAGCCCTTGTTCTACGTTAACCCGACCAAATATGCCGCACCAAGGAGCGTGTCTTTGTGGCCAGACCACTATCACCGTCAAGTCGACACATACCGAGCAGGTGTGTTGCGTTTCTTTGCCCTGAACTTCACGAAAAATAGATGGACGCTGAACTGACATACATTTCGCCAGATTGTGTGCCATTGCAAAGACTGCAGACAGACCTGCGGGAGCGCGTTCAGCACGAACATCCTTGCGGCCAAGGCGGATGTTACCATTACCGGGCCTGTGAAGGAGTACGACGCCAAAGCCGCGTCGGGAAACATCGGTGCGTTTACGTTGGCTCTGCCATCGATAGTTTTTTTGGATGTTCTGATGATTCGAGATTAGTGACGCGCGTGTTCTGCGGCAGCTGCGGAAGTGCTATCGCGCATATGAGCCCCGCATTTGGCGACGCCCAGGCAGTCCAGACGGGAAACTTTGCGGATTTCGCAGAGTTTCCGATCAACACTGAGTGTGAGTTGAGCCTGGTCGGGCTCCCACCCTCGTATGCTGACACTTTCCTCCTAGTATTCGTCAAGGACCGCTGGACCGGACTTACTGCTATTCAGGGCGCGACTCAGGTTCAGGCGATGCCCTGAAGGGTTTACGACGTGAATTTGGAGAAAGCGCTCGGGTTGTAATAGATATATCTGTGCTTGAACGATGTGCATTAGAATGCTTCGAGATTTTTAATTTCTCCCAAAATCCTTCCACAAGAGCCATGTTCTTGATCACCGTTGTGATTGTCAAAAAGACGATAAAATATCTCTCCATCTTCTTCACCGCTGGAATTTTCAACCGCAATGGTTGTCGGACGGACCCCATGGCAGTTGATCGGACTGCCGACTAACTCCTATCTTGGCACATCTTAGCTGCTGACCCATTTTTCATACACCGCAAAGAGGCCTCTGATCGACAGTCCATCGTTCCGGAATTTGGTTTTCCGATAGTCATGTTGTCTTGCAGGCAGAGACGACGCAGTTTCGCGTGCACGCCAGCATCCTGTGCGCAGCCATCTACCATCCTCAAAGACATGTTTGAGGTCACATTGACCTGACTCTACGGTAGAGGGGATGACCAGACCGTGGATGTGGAATAGGTGCTCGATGCGTTGTGTGATTGGTGTATAGTTATCTCCCTACGGAGGAAACACGGTATATATACAAACCCTAACACAGGAACTTCCACAAGATGTCCAAGAAGAGCTCGCTCAAGTGGCCGCTATGTGGCGCCTCAGGACAAATTAAGAGTTCGCAGGGCTCCGCGACGCCGTGTTCCACCCCGAAGACTTGTTTCCATCCACTTTGGCCGAATTTCAGGCGCGATATCACGGTTCAACTGACTCCAGCAATAGTTCCCGTATACTGCCATACGCCAGCCATGATAGACACCATCAATTAGCCGGAGATACGGGATTGGTGTCGATTCTACCCGCTATTCAGCGCACGATCCACGAGCACATCCTATCCGTGCCCTCGGAGCAGACGGCTGGCATATCGTAAATCTCTCTGACGCCGACAAGGCCTTCTGCATCGTTGTCACCTCTGAGTTGATTAAACTGCAATGGGAAAGTCCGTATGGTTGGACGAAGGGGAAAAGGCGTCTTCGAAGCTGTTGATTATCAACTGAGCGGGTTTGGGCTTTCCCGTACCAAACGTTGCAACCTTGTTCTCAGCGATGTTCGGGAAAAGCAATCATTGCACTTAATGTGGTTCTTTTCGCCAAAAAATATGTACGGATGGGCAGAAGGCTCTGGGAGAAACTCCCTTCATGGTCCGGGGTCCCATTCTGGGATGAGATCAAAAAAGAAATGTCACGGTGTGGTGCTCCAAAAATGTCTTGTTGTTCGTCCTGGCTGCATGCGCGAGTAGAATTTCTAGCCCCGGTCCCAGATGACCTTCCTCATCTCGTCTCCGTAAATGTGTATATGTACTGTGATAATTATGCTAACTTTCAGCATTCCACCTAGCACGAACGATCAACATCTTGTCTAATCCTCACGAAAATTCAGCCTGTCCCCGGGCGTGCTTCCTCTGTCTAGTGTTATTCGCAAGAGAATGAAATCCGACCGTGGTTATGCGCGTGGCTCCTTCGATATAATTGCCACACCTCACAGTGACACAGCCCGAGATCATTGAGCTTGTTTCTGGCAGATGGTACTTGCCGATGAATTGGTTGGAGGGTATGCTGTGGAATGAATAGACCGCCGGGTATCAATCGTCGCTCGTGGGACGACCACACTGAAACTTGCTCAATTTATCTTCGATCCTGTGCTTGCCGTTCCAAAGGAGGGAGTGCCGAGAATAGCGTGGGAGAAGATCAGGCTGCGGCACAGCTGCACTGCCTCCGTATCCGTCCTTTAAGTAGTCCACCCTCATCTCACCCTTTAACTGGATCTTGAACGCAAATCCTTCTCCAATATGCTCTCCCATTTATCCGTAGAACTTTTGGAGGAGATCGGAAGCAAGGTTAGTGCCACAATCAAGTCACGGATGCAAGGCTGACTCGGAGTCCTGCACAGCTGGCACAGAGGGATCACGCCAATTTGCGCGCAGTATGCAAGGACATCAGCAGCGCGATGCAGCGTTTTTTTTTCTCCTGCCTCGTCTTACGAACAGGGGAAGAAATGCAGAGCGAAACTGGACTAGAGATGCTCAAGGCACTTGCAACTGGCCAGACGGGATGGTCTTACTATACGAGGACGCTGCGGATCCAACCGGCCAAGAGCACAAAGACTAGGAAACAGCTGGCATTGGAGGCTACCGTCTCGGACGCTGAGATACAAGAACTCCTTGCCTTTGCACTTAAATCGATGGCCAATGTCCGAACAGTCATGTAAGCTCTGATGAATCCTGCGTAACTGGTACTGAGGCCATTCGATAGCTGGAAGGCACACGAGAGTCTTCCGGCGTGGGAAGTGCAGACAATCTGCCCTTTTCTCAACGGATTACCTGCCCTCTCGGAGCTCGAGTTGGATTTTCAAGGCAATCTGCACCTCTCATCACTAAAGCTATCGAACATACGTAAATTCACGTTCAAGAATGGAAGATGGGGCGGCGCCAACATCACACCAACCAGAAACCCATCCTCATTTCAAGAAATAATTTCCTTGGTTACGGAGAACCGCCTCACGTCTCTGCACCTGGAAGCCGATAACGAATGGACCAAAGTCTGGAACCTGTTGCGGGGCAAGACCCAACTGACCGAGGTCACTACGAACCTCGTCACCCCGGAGCTCTTCGACTATCTCAGGTCGTATACAGGGCTACAGAAATTGGCGTTGGTATATCCCAATGGCGGCAATAGAAATAAATCCAATCTACTTGCAGACACCTTTTTCGAGACTGTTCTGCCCCAGCATGCGACATCGCTCGTGGAGTTGTCGTGCCCGGCCGCCTACGAAGGCCGGTTCAGCTTTGGAACGCACAACGTCGATGTTATCTCCCAGATGCACAGTCTAACGACCTTGGAGATGAGCATCAACGCTGGCCGCGTTCGGAGCGTTGACCGAAACAAGAGGAATAACTCCGATAAAACTGCCCCACGGATGATTGCTTTCAGCATAGGTCAAGAGGTGGAAATAGAGCAATCCGACATCGATCCCGTCGTAGTATGTTCCCCAACAAGAATCTTCCTGCTCCCCACCTGATTGCACTTAGACGCTGTTCCTCCAAACTGCCGCGACCCTTCCAGCCCTTCGTAGTCTCGCGATCGTCTCAGCGAATACAGAGAGCAACCGCGGAGTAAGGTGCGGGAACGGTATAACACACCACCGAGGTCCTGTTACCATGGCTATCGAGGTATCGGTGAAGAAATTCAGATCCAATGTGCCATGTTCGGCCATTGTTCGCGCTGGGCATCATACTTATCACCTGCAGCCGGCAAATCCGGAGACATCGGAGGAAGGGCGACCTGAATCAGAGCTAGAGATGTTGACATACCAGGAGACGGGGATGTTCCAGCGTTTCTGAGCTGGTGATCTGGACGGAAATTTGTGGTATTGTTTTTACTATCTCTCTGTACTTGTAATCAGTTGTATCCTCATTTATGTCATGAATCGGAACCGGTGAGGCTGAAATTGAGACATTTTTGTACAGGTAATTATCCAACGTATAATCTATGTCGACGCTTCAAAAAACGTGGTTCGTATCTGAAGTAAACTTACGATTATTGCGGAATATACCGGAATTAGTGAAAGGCGGACTGCAGTGACGTTAAGCTCCTTGCATGACAAGCTGGTAAATCTCCATAACATCCAACCGCGATGCATTGTCATTCTGCTCCTAGTCTCTTATAAACAGGCACTACAACGAGGGTGCTCGTACCTCGCATGTTGTAGATCTGCTCTTGCGCGCGATCCAGGGACCCCAAGTCAGCCGCGATTCGCTTCAATGCATGAGGTCCATTTTGTTTTCCGTAGAGACCTCACTGCGTTCAGCGGCCCCGGCGGCACATCCTGCCGACATTCGTCGACGTGCGGGCATGTCGGCGCAATGTCGAAACCCTTTGGTTGTGCCGACCCTTGGCCGACTGGGTCGCTGAACACAGCGCTGATTTGACAGGAGAATAGGACACCACTGTTGTATTATTTCCATGAGTAATTTTTAGTGAATACATTGCGTTCATCTCCCCTTCCCCAGTATGTGAACAATACTCAAGGTCTTGACTAGCGAATCAACTGCATTTGCATCCAAAAACTATTCTATTATGTTGGAGGCGGGGATCGGCCGAACGCACGTTGAGTTCCCATCATCTGTTATCTCTTCTGGAAGCGCTCCTGACTGCTCCACCCGAATCGTAACTGAATGGATTTCGCTTGCTTTCATGTAGAATTCATCCTCCCATATCTCGCCATTGAATCTCATTGACAGCTACTGGTAGTACAATATCACAACACGGTCCGTTTCGCGCACAAAAATTGCCCCCGAAGGTGTCAGCCGTGCATACAACCTAGAACCCAAATACAATTGCTTCGGCGATCCAATTCCCATGTCATCTAATCGGTGAACAAGAACGGGGTCCCTACGTGCGCAGTCCAGCGCGTAACCGACCTCGGAAGTGGAATAAAAGTCCCGCAAGTAGCGAAATATTGACTTCATCGCGAGCTGCGGAGGTTGAGATGATTTTGAAGAGTGCCCGCCGGGGGGGAGGATAATGTGGTTGCGAGAGAGCGTTACCTGCGTCGTGCACCGACGACTGCGTTTGGGCCTAATCCGTAATCGCTCCAAAAGTGAGCTGAGACGGGGGACCGTGGGAGGGTAAACGATATCGGCAACCTGGATGGTGAGGTCGTAGGTGTCGTGGTGAATAGGACTTTGGGTTACAGATAGTTTGGGGTGGAGATGACGTGGGGCGACCAAATTGTTGTGAGCGACATGGAGCTCTACGGAGGATATTTCCTTTGGGTCGATGGGGTTGTCAAAGCTGAATTCGCTCAAGGGGCGCCAGAGGGTTTTGAAATTGACAATTGAATAGAGATGTACACTGCATGCCGCGCTCGATTCGTCGGGTCCAAATACCGGGCGCGTGAGAACGATATGTCCCGGTAGTAAGGCAAAGTTGTCGACCGGCTTTATATAGCAATAGCGTTAGTAAGTCGTATTGGTGGTAGATTTGAAGGTTGTACCCGCGTGGTGCTACAATCAAAGACAACAAATTCCTCCGCACGCCAATTTAATAAGAGAATGAACCAACGACCATGAATAGGTGTTGGTCTGGCATAGCAAACGAGAAAATCTTCACAGAGCTGCGTGGCCCACAGCAAAGTCCTAGGAAATGATGTACGCAGCAGATCGCCGGATTTTCCAGTGTCCAGATTAAGCTCTATGAAGAGTAGCTCGTGACGATCCCTGAACTTGGTCAGAAAAGACAAAGAGAGAAGATATGAAACCTACGAGGCTGCGAGTATCAGGGCTACCACGGCCGCTGTTGAACCGACACCGAAATCGAAGACCGCAGAATAAACGCCGAGTCCTGGCCGTGACCATGACCATATTCGTCGCCCAGAGTGTGCCTCAAGCATTCTACAGCGTCGTCGCTATTGTGCTCGAAATAGCAAAGGATATGTGAACCACCAGGAAGAAGCTCGGCACATCGAAAGTGATCCACCTCGACCACGACCTGCCGAGCGAGGGTGGGAGGAACCGAGGATTTAGGTGACCATGTTCGGGGGCCGTCCACGGCGCGCCGAACCTCTTCGACCAGTGCATCTTTCGACAATTCGTCAAGGCGATCCGGAGGTGCGTCGATCAGCCGACATGCGGTCAGATGACGGACGATGGAGAGCCAGAGTTGTTTTGTGGATCCAATGTCGTACAATAACCGGTTCACCTATGATATGCATCTAGTGGACTCTGTAGCGTTTGGAGGCAGACGACGCACACGGGAAAGGGAAAGGACCGTGTAGACGTCGATGAGTGCGAATAGATGCGACAGTACGTCCGTACCCAAGTCGAGGAAAGGCATGCCGAGAGCGCTGGCCGTTGAAGTTTGCCGAGCTTTCGGTGAGGTGGTGAGAGTTTGGGACAAGCGGTGGGAAGGCTGCGTATGGACGTCTGATTTCGGCATCGCGGCTTCGGTGATCTCCGAGTTGTTTTAAGCTAACTTGACACCCGGCTTCCTTCCGATACAACGACATATGGACATGAATTCCCTAGGATCATTATTCCAGCCCTGGAATTTGGCTAGCGCAGCCAGGGATCTAGGAGACGATAATCTTTCCATGCGTGATAAAACCTGGGCTGAAGGTCAGTACACAGAGTGAGTAGTAGCAATGACAGGGAGAGCTAAGCATATGTGGGAGATTCTGTAGATTACTGCGGAGGAGAAATTCCACAAAATACCTCACTGATCAGAAACCGCCAGACGAATCGACTCAAAACAAAATGATCTCAGGCTGCGGGTCAAAAGTCTTTGCGACACTTTCCAAAAACGAAGAAAGACCGCATGCGATGCCGATGCAGACGCCTGCAATAAATCATTTATTTTCCTGACGAGGATGCAGGACGCATCAGCGAACAGTGGGTTCGTTCTAGCCTCTAGGAGTGACAGGCGCCAAGGATTGGATGAAAAGGCGAATTTTCCAAGGAGCTCTCACCGATATCACCTCAGAAAGCCTAGACAACTGCTGGAATATATTTCACAAATACTATAGATACAACCATAATTGACTAACTAACGTCCGGCGCCGGTATATCGTATTGCCCCTAAGAGGCTCTTTACGTAACTCCGCGGACTTCTTCGTGGAGGTGCTGTGACCAGTAACATCACGGGGATTTTATGTCACAAGGTGCTCTCCATCGGTTCCCAAGTCACTTCGCTTGTGAGTATCACTGATACTATCAGATTCAACCACTCTGTCTATGAAACATCGTAACTGTGGCTGGCTAGGAGACTGCCTTATTTCTGCATCTCGAAGAGATCTCCAGCAACTTCCTCGTGGCATCATGATTCATTAAGCCATTCGGATGTCGTCAGCGCCGTTGCTGCCAAGGACCTCCAAGAACGGCGAATCTTCAGGAGACCTTGATCGGGTTGGGGTCCCGCCACGATTATGTCGCGTGGAGATTTTCCTTACACCCAAATTGGAATGGAAATGTCGGAAGACTGCAGAGGAGAAAATATTCCGCAGAACTTTTCCGGTACCGTCCTCCGCTGAGTATCTGAATACTCACTGCAGAGGTTTACAGGGTCGAGACACCCTCGTCCGACATTTCGCTTGAAAGCAACGTTTTTGATGCTTAAAGGAGGTACGTTCAGCTTGTTCCCGCCGAGCCTTTTCCACGGTCTCTTACAAGATCTCCGTTCTTTTGGGTACAAAATCATGGTAGCGCCGATTCTGACACTGCATCTTGTTCATCCCTTTTTTCCTGTTTCATCTGCGAGAGCACACTCTTTAGATTCTGCACCCAACTTTTGCTGTTCGAGAACTTGATCCCAATCCCTCGTTCGTATTCATCCCGCCCATTGCCGTGCAATGGCTTGTCCTTCCTCTGGTACAACTTGGTCTGGCTACGGTCCCCGCGGATGCGCGTGGCTCGGCGGCGCCACCCAATCCTCTTCCGAGACCCTTTACGGTGCGCCCAAGGGTCCAGACGCTCTCAACACCCTTGCCGAGAAGGAGAAAAAGGTGCGTCACTAACAGTCTCGCCGATGCTCATCTATTTATACTGCCCTGTTAGACTATCTGCGAGGTTCTCCTCCCTGAAGCTCCAAGCCGCGAAAAGACCAACACAATGCTGAGCAACGCGGACTCGCTCAACCCCTCAGAAGTCGACGTCTTGGCTTTCGCCCTCGGTGCACCCGCTCGTCGTGTCCTGGACCGCGCGGATAAAATTGGCCCATTGACCGGGTGGCGCGACGGCTTTCTTTCGACCAACGCCGGGTTTTGTCCGCCCGACCCGAACGCAGCGCCTGCCGCGCTCGGGCGCACCCCTGGCCGCGTTTGGAGCGATCTCTGTTCGAGACTTCCCGGCCTGATCGCCCGTGGACGGGTCAGGGAGGCTATTTTGCAACTGGTAAGTATGCATCGGCTACAGAAATTCATCCTTTGATTTACGTAACTTTATTTTTCTGCTTTAGCCTCAGATTGATGGGTCACCCGAGACTATCCCCGACGCCGCTCTGTGGGCTGCTGTTGTATGTCTTGGAATTTTGGCATCCATCTGGCGTTACGAGGGGGCGAACGACGGTCATGAAGGAATTGTCAAGGGAGCGTCGAAGGAGCACTTCTATAATATTGCTGGAGAACCCGATGAGGAGGTGTGTCACAATGTTTCTTGGCTTGCTCGAGCGGGAACTGATTTTCGTCCGCTCCAGCCTGAAACCAAGGGCATCCCTCGCAACATCGTCATTCCCTTCCGTCTGGTCTGTACGAGGCTGGGTCGACCTTTGCCCTACCTGTCCCAGAGCGATGTTGGTCTGCACAACTACAAAGTACGGCGCTTCGTCAGGGCTATCCTGTACTCTCTGACCTGTACACCAGATCCGTGATCCTACCTCGTCGTATCCATATGTTGCTCGTATTGAGAACATGGATCTCCGCTGGCCCATCTTCAATGATCGTGGTGAGGCGATGTTCTTGCTCTGCATGGTGCGACCTGCATTTACTTCCGCACCGCTCGCTCGCTGATTTTTCCAGGCGGAAACCCATGGACTGTTTACTCCGGGTCCTGACCTCATGGCTCGTTGTCAGGAACATGTGATGGCCAAGGACAATGACGGCCTTCTTGTCGAGCTCATCAAACTCAAGGAGGTCATCGACCAGCTAGGTTATGTCTTCCACAAGATTTCTGTGAACCCCCGCTCGGGAGAGAATTTCGGTACGTCCTCCCGCAAAATAGACAAGGTAACCGCCCTGATACTTTGTCCACCAGCCAATCCTACCTTCTGGGGCCAAGGATACGCCAAATTCTCTGCACCTCTATCCAAGCGTCTCCCTGCTCTTTCAGGCCTATTCTTGCCGGTGTTCCAATGCATCGACGCATTCCTCCTCGTTCGTCCACTCGTTATATGTTCATGTTATCGTTTTAAACTCCAATGTAGCGCACGAACTTCGATTCCTTCCTTGGCATCGAGTCCATTCATCTGCGCGCTTGGATGCCTCTCAACATCCGCGCGTTTTTGGCTGCCATCGAGAACCACTACCCTGTCCCCACATACGTCAAGCAGAGCGGAGACCCCCGTCTCATTGGGGTTTTGGACGCCATCGTCGAGAGCTACTTGGGCGAGCGTGGATTCATGTGAGTCCCTGCGCTGGATGTCCTTCCGTCGTCCATACTCATTAGTGCAGGGGCACCCACCGCTACAAAGTGTACGGGTTCTTGGAGGTAGTCGCAAAGACAGGTCGTGTCGAAACAAAGTCAGTCTTTTTCGCTGTTGAGCGCCGACTTTCTCTCATCTCCACTTAGCGGCGGTGCGGGTGCCACAGACGACAGCGGCCGTCCCTGGCGCGAGGTGCACAAGACTCTCGCCCACTCAATGAAGGAACGCCTGGAGCCCTACCGCTCCAAGGCTCTTCTCGAGCGCGAGCCCCACGAGATGCGCGGTAGTTATGACGAATGCCGATTCTGGGTCAAGATTACCTCGCGCACCACCATCGACGACGACCCCATGAGGAACACCGGCAAGATCACTCTCGACACGAAGCACTCCGGGTTGACTTTCATTCCGGGCGACCGTCTCGCTGTCATGCTGAACAACTCCTGGTCGGATGTCGAGGTTTGTCGGTTATTGTTTTGGGGATCTGAAGCTCAAGTTATTCATCGTGGCCTCTCTTTTAGGCAATTGTTGACACTCTGGGCTTAATTGACTTCCTCGATGTCAATGTTCCCCTCAGTACCGCCTGGAAGCGGTACGCGCGGCACGAAATCGACTGCTCGCACGGAGATTCCGAAGCCGAGCCCTGCATGACCGTCCGAGACATCCTCAAGAAGGGCAGGATCGCCCCGTTGACGAAGGAGATGGTCCTTTCTGTACGCCATGATAATCGCTAGCCGCCTGTGCTCCTTCTCTAACCTAAACACAGGTCTACCGCCGCGTGAAGGCGTCGCCATTCATCCAGCGTGTTCTCGAAGCCGAGGCGTGGCCCGTCAACGGCTCGCTCGGCGACCTACTCATCGGCGCGACTGGTGACTTCACCGAAAACATCTGGAACACCGCGTTCTCGCTGGACGACCTCTCGTGGCTGTCGGAGGTCGTCGTACCCGAAGTTCCTCGCACATACTCTGTGTCCTCTTTCCCCTTCGAGCTCATGCCTGAGACGATCGACCTCACCGTCACCCGCGCGCAGCACGAGATTTTCCCGCTCTTGCGTCGCCCCGATGGGCCTACCATCCGCGGTGGTGTTTGTTCGTCGTTCCTCAACCCGTTTCCCAACGAAGATGGACAGGAGGAACAGGAGGTTTGGCCGCCTTTTTTGATCCCTTGTTTCCAGAGGCTCACCCATAGTCTGCATATAGGTTTTGGTCGGTATTTCGCGCCCTCTCAACTTTCAGCTTCCTTTGTCGCCCGCCGCCCATGCTGTGATGTTCGCGGGCGGCAGTGGCATCGCGCCCTTCCGCTCGTTCTGGCAGGCGCGTCTCGGAAGCCCTGGCGTCATTGGGAGGAACGTCCTCTTCCTCGGTGTGCAATCTCGAGACAAGTTCCTGTACAAGCATGAGGTTCGTTTGTCTCATGCGTACTTTGTCCTTTCTGAGCGTGTTAAGTAAACAAAATTCCCTCAGCTTCGTAAACACGTCCTCGGCGGCAAACTGGAACTGCATGTCGCGTTCTCTCGCGATAAGAACGGACTCGTCTACGATCCTGTTCGTCGCGATCTGGTCGATAAGAAGATGGACGAGAGGTACATCGATGCCGCCATTGTCGATGAAGGAGCAACTGTCGCGGATATGGTCAGTCGTCTGCTTCAGATGGTAAACATGAGACTCACATCACACTCCACCCAGATCATTTCTACAAAACTAGGCGGCCTCGGTGGTTATATGTTTGTGTGCGGAAGTCTTTCGCTGTACGAGACGGTCATCGTGGGCATTCGCAAGGCGCTGTACAAATATCGCGCGGTCACCAAGACCGGCGCCGACGAACTCCTGGCGCAGGCATTTGCGGAACGGCGATTCATGTTGGACGTTTTCATGACTCCTCGTGTCATGAAGGTCAACGAGCCCATGATCCCTCTCTCGGAGGCAAGTCTTTTGTATCGAGTCCTTTCGTGGAGCCCATATTCAACCCTTCATGTCAGCTTTCTCTGCACACCGGTCATCGCGAAGGGTCGCGCATGTGGCTTGGCGTTCACGGATGTGTCTACGATGTCACGGACTTTCTCCCCATCCACCCGGGTGGAACTCTCATCGTTGCCGCTTCTGCGGGTCTCGACTGCTCCGTCACGTTTGACGAGGTATGTGCAGCTATGCGTTCCGTGGGGTTCCGGCTTGTTGATTCGCTTGACAGGTTGGTCATACCTCCAATCCTGAGGTCATGAGCTTGCTCGGTAAATATTTCATCGGATATCTCTGTCCCACTCCTACATTCCATTCCGCGGAGCTTGCCGACCTTTACAACGGCTGGACAGAGTACCTTCGGATCGCCGTCGAAGCTCTAACTACCATGTCGTTCGAGGTCGACACTCTCATTAAAGACTCCCAGCTTTGGTTCTCCGGAGGCATCCTCTCCACGCACGCCATCCGCAAGTTCTACCAGCTCCAGAGCCGACTCCTCACCAAGACCGGGTTTCCTGTGCTTTTCGGAACCAAGTACGTCTACATCCCCAATGTCACGCTTACCTTGCCAACAGTAAACTTCCGTTTAGGCTGCAAGAGATCTTTCTCAAGCTCTCGTTCGCTATCGCCAACAACGACGACACCTCTCCGCTCCCGGACATTATGGGAATCGTCAACCACGCGACCTCGAGTCCATCTGCGATTAAGGCGAAGAGGGAGATTGCTGAGCTCGGGGAATTCGTCACGAACCAGGCCACCCAAGCTCCTGCGTTCGAAGGCAGTATCATCAAGTTCACGCGCGCCATTCTCGATCTGGATGTCGCTTTCTTGGAGAAAGTGCGAGGTATGCCGTCCATGCTATTTCTGCGGAATGAATTTTCATATTATTTCCAGACGAGATTTGCGCTGGGCACGACGCTTTCCACCGCGTCGCTGATGTTATCAAGGAATACCCCAAAAAGGAGAGCCAGGCAAGTCTTGTCGCATTTTTGCTCCCTTTCTCGTCCTCATGTCTTTCAGGCCGTACACAAGATCTCCACCGTCTTGATGTCCTACCTTCAACGCATCGCCGAACGTGTCGACTCCTTCTACGTCGATCTTGCGGCTCAAAGCCTCTATAACCCCAGCATCGAAGCCAATCCAGCCAAAGCGCGTTGGGTCAACATTTGTCGCCGCGTCAAGGATCGCTCCTTCTTCGTCCTCACCAAGGACAAGGCGTCGCTGAATCTCGATCAGGACTTCAGGGCCGCGTCGACCTTCGAGACGAAGCGCAGCAAACGCCAGAGTGTCAGCTTTGACCAGATTCTCAGCAGCGCCGTTTCGTCCGTCAACCGTTACCAGCCGCCCAACAAGAGCCGCAGCGTAGGTCGCTCGCCCTCCGCACGCGCAATCGGGCATATTCCGGAGAATGGTATTCCTCCGGTTCCGCCTCTCCAACCTCAGCACCGTGCTCGCCGTCTCGCCGACGCTCATATCGATCGGGCTCGCGGCGGTGATGACAATAACACGTCTTTCGACGACCGCATGATCGCCAAATCCGCCAACCGCATGTCCCAATTCATGCAAAGCCGCATGAAGGATATCCGTCGTCTCAGCAAAGCGCCAGAGCTGAGCTTGGATCATGCAATGGCGATGTACGGTAACGGCCCTGGCCGCGGTCGCCAGGTTATCGATGAAGGAGAGCACAGTCCCTATAACAGTGCTGGGTCGTCGGACGAGTCGTCCCCCCCTCCTCCTGCTTCGCGCACCCACAGCCGTCAGACTTCGTTCGACCGTCTCAATGGTTCTCATGTCACTACCTCTTCCCATTCCCGCACCGGATCAAATCCTCGCCCGGCAATGTCGCCTTCTCGAGCACCCTCCGTCGCTAGCACCAGTACCGTCCGTACCGTCGGAGGAATTCGCAAGCCCGCGAGTCGCTCGGAGCTCCACAATGCGACCTTCAGTCGTAAGCTGTCTATGTACAGCACCTCTGGCTCGGTAGCTGGGGGAGATGGCTCGCTCATCCAGGCCGTCCCGCCTGTTCCGCCCAAGAGCCACTGGTGAACGGTGGATCCGTTCTTCGGCTGGGTTGATTCGATCTTCTGCAGGTTTACTCACATACATCATCTATGTCTTTTATCTCGTTACTTGCTTTGGAAGAACCGCAATACGCCATGTATCTATTCAATGCGGATAGGGAAGGTAGTTCAAAGTAGTACCCGGGTACAACCGAAAAATAGTACCTAGAAGCACTAAACATAAGTACCCCACGCACTATTTAATACTACCCAAAAGCCCTAATCTGCAGTGCTTGTGATCGTTTTTTCACTCTTTTTCAATGCTTTTGGACACAAATTAGCGCCTCACCTGTGAGTCAAGGTATAATCTGCAGTGCTTCAATGCACTACTTTGCAGCACTTGGAGGTACTTTTCTGGTGCCGATTCAGGTTTTGGGTTGAATCGTGTACTATATTCATCTATGCCTTACTACCGCCGCTGCCATGAACCACACGACCGTCAAGTGCACGAGAGCACCTGAATGAAGCAAGTCAGCTATTGTGCCCTCGTACAAAAGAACATCCCATCCGGAATTTCTTAGTTTTTGTTGCGTAACGGTGAGACGCTGAAATAAACAACGGAGCATCCAACCCAAATACAAACAAGAAGTTGGTTGAGAGCTCACCGGGGTTGACTTGAAAGGCGAAACCAGCTAGTTTCAAAGCGTAGAGTGAAGCATACCTGGAAGCGGTCATTTACATGTAATAGCAGTTTATGAGCAAAAAATAATAATCAAAGACCTCCCGGACGCAGCAGCTTGATTACCATGAACCTTTTGAAAACTGGTCGTGATAAGTAACATTGCGGATAGTCTTTGATGAGCGGATTGTAAGCACCGTCGCGCTTCCATGCTGACGGTGTGGGAGATATTGGTAGAGTGATTAGAGGGCTTTGGAAGAATACAGTAGGTGAGAATGGAAGTCTGGCGTCAGTAAGCATAATTAAAACGAACGTCGTAGTCAGGTGCAGAATCAAAGTCTGACCAAATTGCGTCAATCAAGGATCTGGGAAAGAAATGGGTTTTGATGAGCTTTAGAATAATCGACACCCCAGAAACCAATTTGCGTCGAACCTGAAGGCATAGCAGCGCTGAGGCGTATATGTTGCGTTCCATGGTCCAGTCTCAGCGATATCGGGCGAGCATTTGCGCGTGAATTAAGCATGTATCGAGCCTTCGTCGACTGCAGCCGTTGTTCCATCTACAACAGCATATGGACACGGATTGCCTAGGATCATTGTGCCAACCCTGAAATTCGGTTAGCGCAGCCAGGGATCCAGGAGAGGATAATCTTTTCATGCGTGATAAAAACCTGGGCTGAAGGTCAGAACACAGAGTGAGTAGTAGTGTGATTTCGACGGTCCGAGAAAAAATCTGGACCATAATGTCGAACGGGATGATACTAGTTACGTCAGAACTGCAGCTAAATATCGGTTCGACATGGTCAGCTCGATGATTTTATCATTGAGCTCGGCATTAGAATTCATGAGTTGGCGGATTTCTAAACGGACGGGAGGGTATCGGTGGGCATAGGCGAGCTGCCAATTCGGTACCGACATTGGAGGTTTTTGGATTCATCTGGGCGAAATCAAGGTGAATCAAACTGGATATATGCGATTTGAGGACGAAGGACTGGCATTGGTTCTCGTAGAGCAACTGCAAAATACTACTTATCCCACCTGCAGCCAAAATCTTGAGGAAACTTACAGCCAGCCTGAGTCGTCTGAATACCTTTCAATTTTACGCCGAGTAGCTCCAGCAAAACAGTATTGAATAGAATAATGATCCGAAACATTACGTGCCAGTGAGAACTCTGCGCGATTTCCAAAAAAGGAGCATCATGGTGAAGAAATGGATCATTTATCCAACGTTTATCTTTCCTGGATGCCAACACTATAGTCACCACTGGGGTCGTCAAACGCCGCGAAATTCACGTAAGCTGATCAACATCTTTCATAGTACTTTTCCTCATAAAAGTGCGTAAATTTCGCGCAATTTCCATAAATTTCATGCAACAAAAGCTACATGAACTTCGCGTAGAAAAAGAAAGCTTTCACTATAACCAAGTACTATGTTTTTCACTGAATTGTGCACTACAGGGGCGTCATTGATATATTCTTTCATTAGCCGTTCCACGGGGAATCACACAAAAAGATGGTGAAATGTAATACATTTTTAATGAAAAATACATTGAAGTAACTACTCGTTGTGGCATGCCACCTTTACAAACATCCTCGTATCCTCCTCCTCCCCTTCAGCTTCTTCATCGTGTGCCGCTTCAAAATCCGAGGCGACTATGAATTAGTCCTCGTCCGAATCGTTGATCCAACGGCGGTTGAGGGCACGAGCGAAGGGTGGTGATGAAAAGAGGGAGAAGTGCGGGTACGTGCCATCGTGCACGGTTCGTCCGCCTCCCACACGGCAGTCGGACAGATGGGGTAAAAGGATTTTACTCACCAGAGTGATACCCACGGACGGCTGCTCAATCATTCAATACTGTAACAGGACTGGGTTCACTGGATTCTAAGGTACATCTGAGATATATGAAGCAGCAAAGAATCAAATGTTCATACCTCCCCAAACCGTGTCCCGCAAATCTCCCAATCCCACACCGTCAGGACTGCCAACTTCGAGACTCTGCAAGGCCAGCCCAGACTGCGACAGATGAGAAATGATCCAGATACGACGGTGACGCGCCCAGACAACAACGGTGGCGGTGGCCTCTCATTTACAGTTGGTAGTAGACGATGAGGTACCAGCTTGGTGGTGGTGGTTCGAGTCAAAGAGAGTGTGGGAAGGTGTGTGGAGCTGTGTGGGCTCTTATAATAACTGTTGGAGTAATTACGTTACGGTTTAGGGCAAGCTTGGATAAGTCTTGAAGCGAGCCCGCTGCAAGTTTTAGGACAGATTTCCATCCGAATTGGTCAGAAAAAGAGTTATGAATTCGGCGCCAAAAAGTGACCTCTACACAGATACGTGATTCAATGAATGGGTACATGAATTTCCAAGTACATGAAACCATTTTCACGCACATTGATAGTGAATCATTGAATTCACTACCCGGGTGCGTGAAATTCGCGGAGTTTGACAACCCCAGTGCACCCTCTTGCCAGAGGCTGTGGGTTTCGGGGAAACGGCTGAGAGTTTTCCCCCAAGACCGATGACCACTTGTGATCATCCGCCAGTTCTTCCGCCGATCTTGGATGTTGAGGAATGATGAGCTGTAATTTGTGAGTTATCCTTAGCGTATTACAGCTAATTGCAGTACCTAAGGCGCGAATCAGAGAACTGCTGTTTTGGGCAGTTTTCAAAGAATTGCCCATTTCTCGGTCAGTTCTGCACAGATTGAGGTGAGACATGGCTAGATAATTCGAAGTAATTCGTGCGCAATTAGTGATAGAAAAAAAGTTGCGAAAATAGTTTATAGTTGGTGAGCTGGTGTTTGGGGGTGATTTTGGGGGTCAATTCAGTCTACCGGCATCTAGACATGTTCAAATGACCTAGAATTTTCTGGGGGAAGACTTTGATGCATTCTAAAAGTTGTCATGGAGTTGTAATCTCCCATATTTTAGTTTATCGTGCTTGTAATGACATTGGGACAATGGCAATACACTGCAATAAGGAAATATTGTGGTATCTGAATCCATCCCTGAGCTCTCAGCAAATCTGACTCCATGCCAACTTTAAGAATGCATGAAAGTCTTCCCTCACAAAAATCTAGGTCATTTGAATGTGTCTAGATGCTGATATATTGAATTGACCCCCAAAATCACCCCCAAACACCAGCTTACCAACTATAAAGTATTTTCACAACTTTCTTTCTATCAATAATTGCGCACGAATTACTTCGAATTATCTAGCCATGTCTCACCTCAATCCGTGCAGAACTGACCGAGAAATGGGCAATTCTTTGAAAACTGCCCAAAACAGCAGTTTTCTGATTCGCGCCTTAGGTACTGCAATTAGCTGTAATTTAGGGGATCTTTGCCGCGGCGATTTCCGGCGTTCCTGGGCGTTCAAGGGCCGTATTCGTCGATAAAAATAAAGTTCAGCACCAAATGATTGTTCGCTCCCAGGAATTCGATCGAGCGACTTGTCTGCATTACATGGAGGACTGGCCCGGAGAATCCAGGAGATAGTCATGGTTACAACTCTTTTTATACCTTCAGCTGTCGGTGGATTTTGGAGCAGTCCGGCTCAGGCACCGGCAATACTAGTAGCCGGTCCATGACTCTCCATCTTCTCTCTTCAGCTTCGCTTCTCGCCAGCAATCTCTGCCATCTAGAGGTGCTGATGATCTTTTCACCGTGGCCGCCGTGTATCAGACTCTCTATACAATCGGCTCTGAGTTGTGAACGAGCTGTCAACAGGCGGTACCAAATTACCGTTTGCTCCGTCCAAGCATTTCAGGCAAAAAAACCAAGCAGAGATCTACGTTTGATGAGATTCTCAAGATTCTCTCCGGCGGAACTGGTACCTTGATCCTAACAGATCCGCGGGCTACAGTTCTTGGAGAGAAAAAACTTCAGGATTAGTTCCGAAGATGATCAATGAGCTGCTGTATCACCATCAATAATACAGCCGACTTGGATTGCAGCTGCATATCTTCGCTTCTCCGCCGACGCCCAGATTGACTGTCCTTCCTGTGCGCTGTGTCTTGTGTCCCTGTCTGTCCTTTCAGACGCACTGGTTGTCAAGTCCTTCGCAGTACGAGCCCTCAACTCGCCATCCTAATTCATTTCATGCGTCTTCTAAGCATGGGGGCGACCCATCTCTCTGGCTATATTTGTTCCTATCCATCTTGATTTGATTACGTTTCATCCGCGATGGCACCGCACCGTTTCCGTCTTCTATTTCAGCCTCCATGTCCCTGTGATCGCAAGGCGCTTCCCCTCCTCCACTATGTGGAAGAATCATCGACGGGGTGTTTTCATCCCGTCTCAAGTGGAGCCTGGGTCGCCCGTTGATTGCCAGGTCTCTCTCGGTACAAGCTCTGCCTATTCCTTGGCATCGACCAGTACGGCAGCGGGGATGTCTATTGATACGTCCGCGACGTCATTCATCAGCTCCTCCAACGACGCTGACGATATCCACGGCTCTTCTGAAGCCAACGCTGGGGCTGCGGGCCCCTCCACAGCGCCCCAACAGATAAAGGTTCCTCAGTCCTCGAAGGCGCCTTTACACAACCTCCGAGCCAGTACGTCTTCGCCATTTTTTCTGCATACTTATCTCATCTTGGTCGCAGGTCGCAGTCAAACCCCAATGATCCCCGTCGACACAAAAGGCCCCGTGCGTGTCGTCGGCCGCGGGGGCCAGGGATCCCGTCCACGCGTCATAAGCGAGGCGGTACCTGCCCTGGTGGCGCCCCAAGTCCATCGCCCAGTAGCGCTCGAGATAAACCCGATATCGCGCTCGGACAGCACACGCATGGTGGGACGCGGCGGAATTGGTTCTCGCCCGCGCGATCTGCCCGCCCCTGCACGCGTGGTACTCCCATCACACTCACCTACATCAACCTCGTTCAAACAGCCCGCACAGCAGCCCATGCTGTATCGTCCCGGAGGCCGCGGCGGGGCGGGCTCAAAGCCGCGGGCGCCGAAACCCCCCTCGTCGCAGCCGGAAAACAAGGGGAAGGGCAAGTCGGCAATTTTTCCCTGGAAAGGCAAGGGTAAAGATACGGGGAACGTCTCGACGTACGGAATGCCCAGTCTCGCTCGCACGGACACGTTGGACACCATGGGGAGTGGTGCGATTCAATTTCTGCCTGCACAAGTTCGTGGCGGGCAGCGCGTATACCAATCTACGGCGACGCAGGATCCCATACTCGAAACTCCGCCTACGAGCGGCTCCAGCGCGATCGTCGATAGCGTCGCCAGGCGCACCCCTCGTCTTCAGAAACTCCTTCGAACATTGGGCGCCGAGGTTGCGTCGCCGCAGCCGGCTCCCGAGGTGAAGGCGATGAAGGCCTTGCGTCGTGGCAGCATTTCAGGCTTTTCCTTTGGCTCGAGTATCTCCGATGCAGCAGACTTCTCTAGCACCGCCAAGGCCCTCCGCAGGCGCTCGATTGAGACGCCGCAGTCTCTTGAAGACTGGAAATATCCGACTCCACCCCGCCCGCCCTCCGCATTTCCCAACGACGAGTCGGAAAGTCTCGACGACACACAATCCGAATACAACGACGACGCCAGTACCAGCACCGACGATCACTCTGAGCTGCGCACCATCTCGTCTGCCAGCACGGGCCCGCTGCAGTTCGACCCGTCTTCATTGGAGTCCTACGTGGATGATGATGATTCCGATTACCGCTGGGGCCGCTCGCCTACGCCGACGGCGATGGGCCCCGACAAGCACTTGTCTGTACCGTTCCAAACACTCATTGAATCTACTACTTCGTGGGAATCCACAGACGCTGTGGTCCGGAAGGAAGTTGGGTGGTCAGGCGAGTGGAATTGTGAGGATATTGGGGAGGTGATTAGTTCATTGCGCGAGCTTCGGTTGTGAGACTTGGCCATCCCGCACTTTCCTTACTGGTTAGGTTACTATCTTGGTTAATCCCATATGCTGTTCGTCTTTCATGATTTTCCTTTTAAACCCAACGTTCTCAAAATGTCGGCCATCAATTTGATCAAACGAGCACTGCTCCGAGTCCGGTGACGCGCACTGAGACCAGCACAAGTCTCGCGACCGGGTCTATCTCCAACCTATCTCTGACCTCTCCCGCGATAACTTGGCCGATGGAAACGTCACCGAGCTCGCCGCCCACCAGCGCAGCATGGACTCGAGCCTCAGCGCACTCGAGAATACGACGTCGCGCAATCATTGGACTCGGTCTTCAGTGCTTTGCAGACAATTTTATCCACGCTACCCACGCGACTGGACGAGGACAGCGCCGTCGCCGCTGTTGCGCCTGTCTTCCCCGTCGTCTTGACCGTCTCCCTTGCGACATGATGTCGCGCCGTCCCCGTACCCCGGCGCTTCTTTATATTCCCCTTCTCCCCAGCTCTAGCGCCCGCGCCCTCTGCTCTTCCTCCCGTCGCGTGCTTCGTGATGTCCGCTAGCTTTGCGGATGGCCGTCTGAAGCTTCGAAGCTCTCATCAGCGACGTGGCAGCGTCTTCCAAGCGCGCACGTTCACCTAGTCCCTCGGACGCGGCGCGTATTCTGCGACCTCGCATGGACGCCGTTCCAATAGTCCCTGCGCTCCTGTCGTCGTCCCACCAGCCACCTCCGTCGCTGCCGCTTCTCCATCTGTTGTACACCCCACCGCGCCCGCTCCTGCTCCAATTATCGTCGCTGCCCCAAACAGATAACCACGCCCCTGAACCAGAATGACCCAGAGCCACTAATCAATCGAAAACATGTCGTATCTTTATGCAGAAATCGGAGTTTCATTATCTCAATACGAGACTGGAAGTGAATCACAAATCATAACTATTAATGCGTTGCTAACCGCTGAATTAATTCGTTATGAAATGTGTGGGGAGCATTATCGGGCCTCACCAGGGCTTAACCTTCGTATTCTGACTGCGTCAGAGCAAGTGCCTTGCTTCGCCTCAATATTCCAAGACCGTTTTATCCTTTCATACAGCCTAACATCGCCAACGGGTTGAATGCCGTCCAGTCCTGGAGCGGTAAGACTCTGCACAGACAATCATCAAGCAAGTATGCCCAGAGTCTTTCATGCCGCCGCTCAACTGACATGATCCAACAGTGAGTAGTTTCAACGAGCACTAGACGTTTACATGCCATGCATCCCCGCGCGTATTTGTTGCCAGTTGATAGCGGTTAGATCTTAGCTAGGTCTCGTCAGCAACGGCGAGGCGGTGGAACTTGTTTCCGTCGGTATCCTTTGGTTGGTGACACCCGTTATAATTATGCGTGCAATACAATAGCGACAACCACCAAGGGACTCTCGTCAAAGAACCGATATATGCAAGCCCCGACCAAAACGCAAGGCATCGCGAGTGGGAGATAAAGTAATCTCATCGAGACTGCAGCAAACTTTGTATGATTACTGCCGAATGCACACCGCAACCGTGACGCTTCTCCGCCCCTAGGCGTGAATTAGGGATCCCCACCGTATTCTATACGGTTAGGACCCACACCGGAAAATTGGAATTTTCACCTCGGCTGACAACGTTGCCGAAAGTGCTGGTTTCGGCTGCAAATAAAACCCAGCTGAAAATGTTTTTGAAACCGATGCTTTCGGCAGGGCTGAAGACGTTACCGAAAGTTCTAGTTTAGGCTGCAGTGTCATCGTTGCTGAATGTACTGATTTCAGTCACATTTTTTTCCCTTCTGAAAGTGCCACCTAAACTTTTAATTTCAGCAGCAATTTCACCTAGGCCGAAACTAGCGGGTTCGGCTCGGCCGAAACGGCAGCTGAAAACAACAGTTTCAGCTGCAGTTTCAGCCAAGCCGAAACCAATGGCTTCGGCAACGCCGAAACGACAGGTGAAGACAATAGTTTCCGCCACCGTTCCGGTGTCACCGAGGTTGTAGCTGAATGTTATTGTTTCGGTCAATGCCGAAACTGTAGCTGAAAGCGTTGGTTTCAGCCCAGCTGAAATGAATCTGCAGCTTATCGGCAGATGAGCTGCGGCTCAGCTGCAGACCATCTGTTATCACCAACCGCAGACAATCTGCAGCTGAGCTGCAGCCCAGCCGAACACTGAGCGTATGAGGTCAGATAAGAGGAACGCGATGATAGCGGTGGCTGTGCGATTCATCAGCAGTTCTGCCAAACAACCACAATGTTGCGCGCTGCAATTGGGTTCGGTCCCCCAACATATTCATGACCTCTGGAGTAGGTCCCTCTGCTTCTAATATCCTCATAAATTGCCACGATAGTTGTTCTAATTGTTCGGCAAACGCCACTCGAGAACAAAAGCGGAAATACCGCAAGGCACCGCCACATTCCCCATTTGGGATCCACGCGTCAACGTCGCTGCAAATGAGCCTATTATTGCTTTTTGAATGCTGTAATGCAGTTATGGTAACATGGACTTTGAAGAAGAGACCGAATATGGACGAGGTAGGAACCTGCCGAGATCGACACAAAATTTCACAAAACTTCTGGGCTGCAGCTCAACTGCAGATTGTCTGTGGTTGATGATAACAGATGATCTGCAGCTGAGCCGCAGCTCATCTGCCGATAAGCTGCAGATTCATTTCAGCTGGGCTGAAACCAACGCTTTCAGCTACAGTTTCGGCATTGACCGAAACAATAACATTCAGCTACAACTTCGGTGACACCGGAACGGTGGCCGAAACTATTGTCTTCACCTGTCGTTTCGGCGTTGCCGAAGCCATTGGTTTCGGCTTGGCTGAAACTGCAGCTGAAACTGTTGTTTTCAGCTGCCGTTTCGGCCGAGCCGAACCCGCTAGTTTCGGCCTAGGTGAAATTGCTGCTGAAATTAAAAGTTTAGGTGGCACTTTCAGAAGGGAAAAAAATGTGACTGAAATCAGTACATTCAGCAACGATGACACTGCAGCCTAAACTAGAACTTTCGGTAACGTCTTCAGCCCTGCCGAAAGCATCGGTTTCAAAAACATTTTCAGTTGGGTTTTATTTGCAGCCGAAACCAGCACTTTCGGCAACGTTGTCAGCCGAGATGAAAATTCCAATTTTCCGGTGTGACCGTAAGGATTACGGCTATTTCAGGGTGCTAACGGAGCGTAACCGTGCGTAACCGTAACCGTAACGATGCTTCCGACTCGGCCTCTTACGGTTACGGCATGTGCATTTACGGACATTACGACCATATACGGTCGTACAGAATGAAATAATTAAAAGGAAATAGATAACATGTATTGCGCCTCCTGCACGGCCTGGAGAGGGGCCTCGAGGCCCTTGCGTTTCAAACGAAGCTAACACACCACGACTCTCGCGACCATTATGAGCTGGTGGAAAAAATGAGATCAGACTCAATCGGTAGACTGAGACTTACCTCGTTTTATACGCTCGCGGGCGAAAGCAGATATGAGAATGATACACCTACGGCGTGGCTGAGAGTGGAGCGAATACCTTGATTATATAGAAAGTTGTGGTTACGTGAAAAGGAGCGGAAAAATGCCCAAGTGCGTAATAAGTAATCCAAATGGGTAACTTATGAAATAGAGGAGTTGAACGGCGAGAGGTGCGACAAAAGAAAGAACAAAAGGAAATCTTGGAAAGGAACAGTCTCCGAGGAAGATACAACGAGAATGAAGTGATGATAGAGAATTTGGATAGTGGCGTTCAGACCTGGCGGCGAGGTTGAGTTCCAATGCTTTGGCCTAGTCACGGCTAGTTCCAAGCGATGTCGCATCCGATGGGTAATTCCGTGACAGCGCTGACGCATGTCCATCACTAATTTGGCCGATCGACAAAGGGGCTTTATAGGGCTTTATGGTCGTAAAATACCGTATATGGGGCGTATGTTTACGGTGATTACGGTTACGGCAGGTAGCCAACCGTAACCGTATACGGCGGATAGAGCCTATGCGGTACGGTTACGGCCGTATAACCGTATCCGTACTACCGTATATACGGATATGGCGGGGATCCCTAGCGTAAATCTCCAGTCCCCAGAAAAAAACACCGCAGCGGGCTCCCCAGGTCCAAAACAATGAAGAGAGAATGCATGCGCGCACCGTCGCATATCTGATTAGCAATGGGAACAGTGGCAAGAGGAGAGGAGGAGGAAGCAAAGATGATATGTGGGTGTGAGCAGCATAGGATAAGGAATGGAGACTGGAGAGCGAGACTTAAAAAAAAATGTGACGCACGGCGGGAACTCTGAGGGTACCTGGGGTAGCGAGCGGATAGTCCCGCGCTCAAATGCCTGATGCAGCGTCTGTGTCGTGGTCCCTACACACTGTTGACCCGGGTCCTCGACCGGCAAATGGCGAGGCGCGCTGATCTCCGTGACCGCCCCGACCCTTGCTTGTCTAGGCGCGGCTAAGGCCCTAGACATCGCTTGCTATCGCTTGGCTAGGCATCCGGCTGCCGTCACGGAGATCAGCGCGCCTCGCCATAGGAGGTTGGATGGTGAATATGTCGGCGTCAGGTGGCGCCAATGAATGTCGTGCATGACGTCGGCGGATACACAGTCCCGATTGGCGATAGTGGAGTTTTGGAACTCTTCAGCGTGGCTGCAGCCGCCGCGGTGGATGTTGCTGTCTTTGAGGCTATAAATTTCTTGCATGGTTTAAAGGTGGTTCGAAATAAATAAATTACGGAAGATCCTCGGGCAAAGAAGATGATTGACAGATGGCGGAGTTTGAAATGACTTCGGACAGGCGTAATTTTATAAAGTGGGTAAAAGAGGGTAACAAGTAGGGACCTGATTGTCTTGACACCTTCATTTCAACAACATGCAGGTGGTGGCTGAATCGCGTACCCCAACTTCATTCAAAGATACAGGCGCCATTAGAATGCGGCAGATTTTATTGCACCGAAGGTAACTTCCTCGACTTGGAGTTCCTCAGCAGGGTCTTGCCGTGTATAGAACTCCCATCAGAGATCTTACTCCTTTGGGTTTTCTGCGCCGCAACTCGGCTTCCGCCTGTAACGTGGCAAGAAATGGAAGGCACCTCCCGCGACTCTAAACCTTTGTGTGAGAGCAGAGAGATGGAAGTAAAAATGTTCTATCATTTCTCCACAACAATGGAACAAACAGAACTCTCATGTCCATGATACCGGTTTTTCGCTGTCGAATAAAACCAAACAGCTGGCGAATATCGCGCATACCGGATTTTTCAAAATGAAAAAAAGAAGTTGCTCAAATGTCTCGTAGCGGATTCATGGTCGAGGAATGCCTATGTCACAAAAACCCACTATGTTTTTCCAGCGGCTGGGATCGAGCCGAGGTGCGGCGTCAATTCAGAATCACCTTGATAGGGGAGAGGTTCCGAGTTACCTCTTGACATATGCCGGTTCCGAGGAAAGAGACTTACAATGGTTCATTCTTCATTCACCCCGACATGCAGGGACTCTGAAGCCGAACTTCTCCTTGTCGGAAGGATATGAGAAGACAGGTATAGACATGTTATTTTGCGGGCAGAACACGGTTTTAAGATAAAATACATTGTTTTATTTGCTGTGGCCGAGGGACAATCATACGAATGGAGACGTAGGCGGGTGGCGGCATCCCGCCTTTTAAAACTTTGCGAAAAGATCGCAGTTCTAGTAATCCACTGCCGACTCCTACCTACCTGCTCCTACCTACCTACCGAATATTCATATCACCGGATTTATCAGAATCAAAACAAAAGCAGTCACGCAGAAGCGAATTGCAGGGTCGACGGAGAAGTGTAAGAGTGTCTTTTTGCTATTCGGGTTGCGAGTCTAACCTCATCGGGCAATTCTTGATCGATCACCCGTGTGTCAATAACATTAAAACCACCAGTACGTTCGTTTGCAAACTGTTCTCTTTCTTCCCTTCCTTCTACGATGTCTTTCAATTCGGACATCATTCTTGGGTACATGCATTCTCCACAAATTTTCGAAACACACCCTTACTTCGTCCCTCCAGAGCTTTGCTTGTGGGAACCTGGGCAAATTCAGTGAGCATTTGTCTTGGCACCTTTTGATGTTTTTAGACAATTATGGCTGCTAGCTGCTGTACACCGTCGAAATTATGCAGGTATGCGAGTCCAAGGCTGATGATGGAGAGATACTAAACTGGCTCCAGGCAGCTTACTACTACCGCCACTTCAAACGCGACAACTGGATGTTGAAGGTTTATTATTCGGTGGTGCAACCGTATTAATTCTCTGATCTCCCGCCCCGCCCCGTAGCTGTTAGTATCGTCTGCCATCGCGATCGATTCCGTGTCGATGATGGCAAATTATGCCGCTGTATATCTTGTGTGTATCTGCTTTTTCCTCATGAACGGGTTAATATATGCTATGTGCAGTACACAATCACTCACTGGGGTGTGTCTTTCAACCTGACCTACCACTGTCGCTCACCCAGTTTGCTCTTTTCAGGGGATTTGGCGTATCTGCAGAACCAGTATTGGGCAAGTCCTTCGGTCCTATTGGAAGAAACATAATTGAACCCATGCTATCGAACAGCCCGAGCCGCTCTACGTCTATACGACTGGCGTAGTGGCTGCTTTGGCCCAAAGTTTCCTGACTATTAGATACTGGCTCCTGTGCGCGTTTATATCGTTGTGTCGAGGCCCAGTTCTTAACTCGCTCTAGAACCGGCAACAAATCCATCACCCTCGCTTTATTCTTCTTCACCACGGTCGCAGTAAGCTTCCATCCCTCTTCTACGCTTCTAAACTCTAATTTCAACCGTCGCTGCCAGATCGCCGGCGCTTTCGCTACTGCCACCACCCTCGCGATCTCCCCCGGATATAAGGATCGGGGGAAAATCGTAATCCCCGGCACGTGTGTCGTCATCTCTTCTGAGGTCTGTTCGACTTTAACTAACGTGCGAATGTAGAACCTGGCTCGTCGCCGAAGCCGTGACGGACATTTCCATTTCGTTGGCCCTTCTATTGGAACTCAGGAAGGTCAAGTCCTCGTTCAAGGAGACCAGGAGGTGAGCTTGCAGGTCAGCATCACTGACCGGATCTAATTCTCGTTGGTAGTCTGGTCAATAGACTGATGGCACACACCATCCAGACCGGAGCCGCTGGGGCGACCATAGCGTTAGCTGTCTTGGTCTCGTGGGTTACATAAATGTCCGGTATTTGTCAAACTCATACAACTGTTTTATTTAGATTTCTGGCGAACAACCAAAGCAATGGTGGGTTTCTCTGTCTTTCACTTTCCATCCCTGGCTTACATATTCCAGTCCCCACCGGCATCGCCTACTGCCTAGGCCGTGTCTATTGTATTACCATGGTTCGCACTCTACTGAAAAATCTCTGCGTTGGTAGCATCTCACAACACTTGAAGCTCTTGAACCTGAATCTCAGAAAACCCGAAAAGTCAAGCAAGGGCACGCCTTCGGGAGCGAACCCCGAGACTCGCGGCGAGCGCGGAAATCAGGAGCGAAGCGAAGGCGGCGACGATTATGGGGGCATTCGTAAGTTCTGTTTCACGCTCTACTGAGGCTCAGGCTAACGAAATGCGTGCTCCAGATGTCCACCGTACCGCTGTGGTACTTTGATTTCCAGGGTCTGAATACATCCGTCGCTGATCTTATCTCCTAAGGTTCATATTGACACTCCCAAGGAGTTTTCTAGAGGCTCATTCAAAACCACCGTGAGATATTTCTCTCGTTCAACCTCCATCACGGCGACGCTGATGCGGCAATAATATTAGCCTGGTAAGGGCGATAGTCCCGCCGACGAAGTAGAGATGATGGCAGTGAACGATTCTGCTTCGTACCTGTCCAAGAAGAAACAGGATCTATTCACTTCGTGATTTTCTCGGACTTTTGGTAACATCGTTCCTAGGATTTCGGAGAATGTCGCTCATTTTAATCTACGATTGCGCGTCTGGAAACACCCAGATAGCGAAAATTCTGGTAGTTGATCGATTGTACTGTTGCGTATTTTGGCTTCGTTATCTTACTTATCTTATAATGCTCTTATTTCATCGTGTCCTCTCGCTCCAATAAAATGACATGCGCCAACAAAGAAATTGACTCGGACCTCGATATGCAAGTTGAGGGATGATTAGGAGGACCGGTGTTTATCCCTTTATAGGTCGAATCAGGAATTCGGACAAAATTTTGGGAAATTTTCGACCCAAAAAAGACCAAAAGTGAGTGCCTTTCGGAAAGACGCATTTTGCACACCTCAGAAACCGTGGGAAAATAAAAATAATTCGGACAAAACTCACTTTGAGGCCCGTTTTCGTGATTCGACCTATATAGGAATAAACACCGGTCCTTGATTAGGAGGATGTGCGGTTTAAACACGTGATATTAAGCGAGGGCACGTCTTCGGATGCGAATACCGGGGCGATGGGGAAGCAGCAGCAGGTTGCAGCGAGTGGTCCCCGCTGTACACGCATTATGCTCATGGCCGTTAGAATGTGATGTACTGTACGGCGGGTGATACTGATATCCATACATCCGGTCGTTTCTTCAAAACCTCTAGTTGTCAAGAGAATGCGTTCCTTTGGTTTTGTGAGTTGTTGAAGACCAGCAAGCGACGAGTGAATCTCAGAAAGAATTGCGATTATCTGAATCATTGGCCGATGAAGCAGCTGAACCCGATGTTCGTTCTTTTTTCCTCCAACTTGGTATTTCGAAGCCGACTTTCTCTAGGAGCTCTAGTACAGAGTAAAATTCGTCATTCCACAGGCCATCAATCTTGCGATGAAAGAAGCAGGTTTTGTGATCTCCGTTCGAAATATTTGCTCTAACTCGCAGCACAATTTGCTAGGGACATTGCAGGGGAATAAAATCGCCTATCAGATATCGTCCTCCGGGTTTCTCACATTCTAAATATTCTTGGCAGCGTACTGTATCTGATATCACCCCCTAGACATATGTGACGTCGTGAAAGGGAAAATAAATATGTCGTCGACTAATCAGTGGGAATATTGGAAATTCAAGAAAGGGAACTCACAACCAGCTACTGCTTTTCGCTCTTCGCTCTTGGACTTGCTCTTCTCAGCTGGCTTCACCTTCCCCACCGGAGACTCCGGTGCTGTGCGCCTTCAGCGGGGCGCGAACCCGAGTCGGCCGACCAGAAGGTCCTTCCTCCACCACGGGGTCATTCTACTTGCCTTTTTTCTTGGCAGGAGCGCCATCAGATGTCTGAGCAAGTAAATCTCAGCACAGAGTTTGAGACTGTCGATGAATCATACCTCGTCATCTACCCGCTTGTGTTTCTTTCTCGCCTGCGGCCCTGCTGCTGCGGTGGCGGCGGACCTTGTGATGCTCACACCACCTCATTACTCTTACTGAATGACTTCGGCAACTCCATAGGCTAAATAATCGCATTGAAATACACCTAACATTCTAACTCCAGAAATCAGGTCCCCAGCTTGTGATGAGAAGACGCGTATTGTTCCACAAGGCCACAAAAGGTATTGCATCAAGTTTCATCAGAACTGTGACCATTTTCATTCAATTGATTCAAAGTTGATGATGATTCTGGGCCGATATAGTGTGAAAGTATGGGATATGGAAAGTCCGGCTTTGGGTCCGGCATCAAAGACGGCGGCATGACCCGCCGCTAGGCGGACTTTAAATTGCCCATCAATTCCGTATTCTGATTCCCCCTGCGGCTCCCTTCCTCGCTATACCTATCGTAGTGAGTTGCATTAATTTTACATCAACCAGTGCCTGTGCTATTCTGGCCTAACGTCACGGAGAAACTTGACCGACGACCAGCGCTAAACGTTGTGCGCCGTTGATGGCTTGCCAGGAGGCCAGCAAGGAGGAGACAACTGACTTACACAAGTGAGTGCTAGTATATCTGAGGACTAGTGTGAGATGTAAAGACAGTCATGAACCATGGTAGGCCGCTGCTATATCTGTAGGTCCGACTCCAGACTCTATTGGCCGTTAGTCCACATCAATTGGCTAAAAAATGCGTCTGGGTCGCATGTAGAGGTGAGAATATGAGAAAAAAAATATTAATCGCGTGGCAAGGGAGCTGGACGCGTGGTACACACGCGTCGAGCAATACAAGTCGCATGTCGTGTTTGGCTCGGAATATGATGGTTTGATTGATCTCACCCGAGATATGCCGCTTTCATTCTACATAAGCGCCGTGCTTTCTGCCGTCAGATCCGCCGGACTTCTCATTTCCCAATTGTTCTCGATATAGTATATGGTAAGCACTTTATACTGATTTATTTTGAAACGAAACGACTCAACGTCCTCCAGTAAAAATCACAGCAGCGAAGGTAATAGGATCTTCCACTCAATGCCTCCTCTGGATCTCGATGCGTACGCTTGTGATGGACATCTGCCTCTGTCTGTTAGGGACGACCTGCCGCCTCTAGAGACTGTCTCACCATGTTCTCTGCGCTATCGCCTCCAGCTTTATTCTCGTCGGCCAGAGTCCGCATGTATAAAGATGGTGTCGTGCTGCGTGAGCTCCGAAACTGAGACTTCGCGGTGCTGCTACTCTGCTGGGAGCCATCGGAGCCTTGTATTGGAATGCCGAGCGGCGCTTACGGGATCGGTCGCGGCGAGCACAGCGTACAGAATGGACGCGCGTTAAATATGCAGTATCCGTGGGATCCAGTGAGCGAGACGGCTCATCCTGTGGATTCCGGAAACCCCGCACATAGCGCGTTTAACCGGGCATTCCGGGAGAGGAGAACCAATTAAAAAATCGTACATGTATAAGGGACCGATAGGGTACTGCAACAGCGTTGAGCGCACATACCAATTCGGTATCTTCTAGGTGCTTCGCAAGATACAAATCCAGAATAGAGCCGGAGAAGTTGAGGACGCAGGAAAGCCACGGATAAAGCGCTGCGTCGGCAGCGCGGTAAGTTCCAAATAAATGAGAGGGGTGAACTCAAGAATACGGGAAACTCCGCCTACGAGCGGCTCCAGCCCGAGCCTCGATAGCGCCTCCAGGCGCACCCCTCGACTTCACAAACTCCTTCGAACATTGGGCGCCGAGGTTGCATCGCCGCATCCGGCTCCCAAAGTGAAGGCGATGAAGGCCGTGCGCCGTGGCAGGATTTCTAGCTTTTCCTTCGGCTCGAGTATCTCTGATGTGGCAGACTCCTCTAGCACCGACAAAGCACTCCGCAGTCTCTTGAAGACTGGAAATATCCGACTCCACCCAGCCCGCCCCCGCATTTCCCAACGACGAGTCAGAAAGTCTCGACGACACACAGTCCGAATACAACGACGACACCACTATCAGCGCAGACAATCAATCTGAGCTGCGCACCATCTCGTCTGCCAGCACGGCCTCGCTGTAGTTCGATCCGGCTTCGTTGGAGTCCTACGTGGACGACGACGATTCCGATTACCGCTGGGGCCGCGAGCCTACGCCGACGGCGATGGGCGCCGACAAGCACTTGTCTGTCCCGTTCCAAACACTTATTGAATCTACGCCTTCGTGGGAGTCCACAGACGCGGTGGTCCGGAAGGAAATTGGGTGTACGGGCGAGTGGAATTGTGAAGATATTGGGGAGGTGACTAGTTCTTTGAGCGAGCTTCGGTTGTGAGCCTTGGCCATCCCACACATTCATTGTTGGCTATTATTATTATTTATTTATTTTGGCTAATCTCATATGCTGTTCGTCTTTCATGATTTTTTCTTTTCAACCTGACGTTGTTTAAAATGTCGGCTATCAAACGATTCTGTTCCGGCTCCCACGTCGGACGGTAGTGCTCCCGTGACGCGCAGCGACGCCAGTCTCGCGACTACCTTGCCTACCTCTGACGGTGACAATTTGGCCAATGAACATGACGTCACCGAGTCGCCGTCCACCAGCGCAGCATGCTCGCGTTTCAGCGCACTCTATGGAGAATACGACGTCGCGCAACTGGGCGCAACTGGACTCGGTCTTCAGTGCCTTGCAGACGATTTTATCCAGGCTATCCACACAACAGGAGAGCACAGAGCCGTAGCCCCTGCTATTCCAGCTCCATCCTCGTTCGTCCCGATTGTCCCCCTTGCCAGTGTCGCCGGCGCCTCCGTCGTCGCAGCCGCTCCCACTGTGATTCCTGCTGCACCTGTCCTCGGTCCTTTAACTGCTCCTGTCGTCGTCGCTGCCCGAACAGATAACTACGCCCCTGAGCTAGAATAACCCAGAGCCACTGATAAAGCCTCGAAAACATGTCTCAGGTACGCTTCCACTCGTTTCTTTAGGCAGAAATCTGAGTTTCATTTATCTCAGTCGGGGCTGGAATTGAATCACAAATAATAACCATTGGTGCGTTGCTAGCGGCAGAATTAATTCGTTATGACGTGCTGGCTTGATGTGTAGGGAGCATTATCGGGCATTGCCAGCGCTTATCCTTGGTATTCCGATTGCGTCAGAGAAAGTACTTTGCTTCGCCTCAATATCCCAAGACCGTTTTATCCTTTCATACAGCCTTACATCGCCGACGGGTTGAATGCCGTCCAGTCCTGGAACGGTAAGACCCCCGCACAGACAATCATCAAACAAATACACCCAGAGTCTTCTATGCCGCCGCTCAACTGACACGATCCAACAGTAAGTATCCTCAACGAGCACTAGATCTTTACATGCAATGTTCTTTGAATGGAATCCCCGCGCGGATTTGTTTCCAGTTGATTGCGGTTCTCGGCAACGGCGAGGCGGTGGAACTCTCTTTCGTCGCTATCCTTTGGTTGGTGACACCTGTGATAGTTATGCGTGCAATACAATCGTTTCGATTCGTACCTTCATCTCCGTCTCGGCTATAAAAAAAAACCGGTGGGTTTTCTTTGTCCACAACTGTACGTGAACTCACTAGTTAAAGGCACAGTTCTGCACTTCAGGCACAGTTCTGCACTTCAGGCACAGTTCTGCACTTCAGGCACAGTTCTGCACTTCACGCCGAAGACCCTGATGATGTATCCTGGCCCCAACACCGGTGTGCTATGTCTGCGATGGTGAGCATGTTCTCTGTCTTAAGATGTATGCTCAATGCACCTCAATGATCGCGTCGACGCCTTCTGCTTCCGCATCACGCCGGACCTAGCACCGCTCGCATCTACTGGGACATGGGTCATCAACTGCAACCTCAAGCGCTCGATGAATTCTTGACCAAGAGGCGGAGGCGCTGCCCGCACATTTCCACCGATCCTGAGGGTTGAGCTGTACATCCACTGGCGGGCACCTGCATTGGGCAATTCTGCGCAGTCGTTTCTTGAGCGGATATGGCGGGCGCCGGACGTTCGCGATCGGGACAGGGTGGAGATATATTCTCGCCAGTTGTACCACGATTGCACAAACTCCTTCCTTGAAGAGATTTAACCAGTATCGGATGAGGTCGACCTGGGATGACGCCGGCCCTATGGGAACTACACTTTTGGGTTTTATTGGATTGATCACCGAGCCAGGTATTTTCATATTTGGCCGACGGAATGCACATTAACTGCACCTTAAACGATCGAATTCGTTGCTTGAGAGGATTCAACAGGCATTGGATGAGGTTAACCTAGAGCGGGCAGCGTAGGTTTAGTGGATTGCTTGGTTGAACCATAGACCACTGGCAGTAAATGCTATATTTGGCCGATAGGCGACATAGCTCGGAAACAAGAGAGTTTCGTAGGCTTTTGTTCTACCGTGCTTTCCTCACGGTTTACGGTCGTTCTTGGTCCATTGGAATAGTTTCACACTAACATCACCTAATGAATTTATGACAGCGGGTTCCCAGCAGTAACGATCAAAGGATCCCCAATTTTTGTGGCGTTTTGCTGGCAGACATCAAAGAGGCGGCCGAGCGCGTCAATTGGCGGGATTCCCGTCATCCCCAATTTAACCCATGTATTCAGCGCTTTACATGCCATTCCCGACATCAGCGGTGACGTTTCCGCGACATGGGGCGCAGTAAACATTCCACTAGCGTTAGATCTGCGTCCGATTGCCCGCTTCCATTTAATGGTTCAAGATCCGACGGGTCAATTTACGATGCCACGGGTGAGTCGGTACTAGTAGCTCGCCGGGCTTCCATTGAATGCTGAATGTTGGACTAAACCAATGTATACACAGCGAGTGTTTGAGGAAAGCAAGCATATGTGAAGCACCGGTAAAGGCTAGTAGTGAGCGCTGCCATTGGATATCACGCAAGAGCCGGCCAAATATAAAATAAGGCTGTGAAATCGTGTAGACGAGCCGTGGAAGAATTATACAAGGCTGTATGGGAGCTGTAAATATGGTGCTCGGACGCTCGTTCCGGACAAAGCTGTATCTGACTTAACCATAAGAACAGGTAAATATTACCGAAATAGGATGGTACGCGTATTCCACTAATGACTCGAGCATACACGCCTATGGGTGCATTGCTTACCTTTTCTCGAGTATATAAGCGGGTACAATAGAAAGAGATGGGCATCCCCTCATATCCACTGTCCATTTTCCATGTTTCCTGTCCGCACATTGCTGGCTGTGATATTGTCTCCCATCGTCATTGCTGCGGCACTGCCCGTACAGCCGCTCGAGATTTACGAGGTGGATTGGAATATCCGTCTCATATTTCCCCGCTCACGGCACATTTTTTCTCTAGGCTTCCAACCACATTTCACTTTCGAATTCTATAGAGGCTTGCTATGGCACCGATTCCTACGGGCTCTGGTGAAAGACCTGCTACGTCGGTAATGGAAGATTATGTACGCCTTTCATACAGTGTCACCGGATTAAAACTGACATGAATTTGGAGACTCCGTTTGGGTGTATCTCATGTGGTTGCAGTGTCAACGAAACCTAACTCTAGTCCGCCACACTTCCAGATTTAGAACGGTTAAGATATTCTTTTAGACGACTTTCACTGGTACTATCTTAGTCTCTTATAAACGGACAGTGCAACGTGATTCTTTTACATCGGATGTTGTATTGCACCACGGCCTTCCTGGTACTAATAGTTAAATAAATAATCAAAATAAAGTTCTTGGCTGACGGTGCTGTCAACGCTGTGTCGTAGAATTAACGTACTTCTCCGTATTTCAGTTTTTGGAATCCGTATCTGGGTAAACTCGCTCCTGTCCGGTTTTGCCTCCTCTTTCTGCCTTGAGCCTCTTCAAGCAAATATCGCAATGACTAGTCCCGCCCACGCAGCTTGGCGTCCCTCTCTCTTGGAGTTCAAATAATCTAAAACTCAGTCTTTCTATTGGACATACCGTCTCAATGTTACACATGTGACCAGTGAGGGCCCAAGGAACTACGTACCTTACTATCGGTAAAACCTTATTCAGTAGAGCTCATTAGACAATTTTAGTGCGTTACAGGACACTGGCATCCAATCCTTTCAGACATTGTAGATCAATCGCCGGATAATGCGGACCATTTAGGGAGCAGGTACAAGGCTAAAGAAAACAAGGCCGATGTTCCGCCGCCGTGCGACAGATTTAACAACAACTTTTTGCTTAGGTCGATGAAAATGGATCCATACGAGGCTTATAAGGACACCGGTTATAGGCGCGGAGGGCCTGAGAGCCAGTGGTGGCCCACCAAGATGTACCAGCTACGGCACGAAAGACTTCGTGCTGCCTCCTATTGACGTTTCTTGTCGAGGCGCATGAATAAAAAGTGTTCAACTTGTACTTCTTTCTGAAAAAATTGCTGAGACCGACTGATAGTATGAGTTCATCGCTCAGCGAGGATTTTTACCTACCCGACAGCTTTCGCACACATTTTTTAGGTTTTTCTGCTTCAGCAACTAAAGTGTCAGCCATCTAGCCAGATCAGGTACCAGGGATGCAATTGATTACTAACACAAACAGCTAGTGTCCTCGGATCCTCCATTTTCCAGTCATGAGAGGCAGTTGGGAGGATTTGTTGTCCATGTATTAATTATTCAAAACACTTAATGGAGTATGTAATTTGATGATTCCTTCCTTTTGAGATGTTTCACTGTATAGGTTATGTGCATGATGCCAATGGATTTCCGCTTCGGCTGCATTTCCCCTGCTGTTGAATATATCTCCGATACGGGACATGCAGTTTGCCTGACGATGTGCAACTCCCGTTTGCCTTGAACCCTCCAAGACAGTATAAAATATTGTCAATGCTGTCGTATCATCGCCCTCAGCCATAGATGTATCACCGAGAAATAGTAGGGCCTGGTAGGTATGTGACAAGTGTTTAGTCTTTCGGGCAAGAGCAAAATAGGTGGTGGCCCAGTTCATAGACTCCTGGACACTGAAAGGCCAAGAGATACTTCTGTCACCAAGTTTATCCAGGCACTTAAGCATTAATTGGGTGTTATTTCTGCTACGAGCAGATTCGAAACATTTCAGGTGAAGGTTCGGGCTCACAATGGGGTCTGACAAAAGCAGATTGGCGGTCAATATTTCAGAAAGCAATAGGCCATGATGCCAGCCTAGATCTCGCGATATCTCCCGAGACTGGGTGATGTTTGACATATTTTCATCTCTTGTCCTTGACTTGACCAGAGTTTTGATCTCAATCAGGGAAAGACATGAATATACATGATAGCGTGGGGACCTAATGGGAGAGGTCTGGCTAGCGATTGACTGATATAACTTATATGCCTGAACATAGTCACCTTTCTAATAAGCAACTTCGGCGGTTATGTCCAATATTCCAAGGATGTGGTCTGAGTTCTCCAAGCCAGTGGTTACTGCAAGTTGGTAGGCCACCTCCAGTATTCCCAGTGCATATGAGAGATTCCCTAGTTGAAGAAATGCATGTGCTTCATACACAGCACATTGCAATTCATCTAGTATTGTCCCAGTCTTCCGTGCTTCTCTCTGCCCTTTGCTTGAAGAAGAGATAGCCAGATCAAATCTCCCAATTTGTAGTTCTATTGCAGCTCTATCAGTATATTGTGGAGGTTTCAGGGGGTCAGCATCAAATGTTGGCTGAGATATTATTGAGATCCCCTTATTGTTGAACTCAGTAGCTTTTGTAGTATCTCCCACACGCAAATAATAGTTGACTGCAGCATGGCATAGTACCGCTATGAGAAAGTCAGCCAATATGAATAAACTAATAATTAACAAATAAATCACCTTGGCTTTTAAGATCATTCATCAAAATCATACCCTCCATTGTTTCAGGGATTATGAGGCTGGCCTCAGATGGTGTCACAGGTGGGCCAGAACAACTCAAGCGTAGCATCAAATATTTCCAGTGCAAATTGGTGTCTTGTAAATTATCAAGGTATTTGGGAACCAGAGACAGCAGGGGACTGTCTGTCTTTAGCATGGTTTGAGAAAATTTGGTCAGGGTGATAATGCTCTGCCACATAGGTGAATGCAGCCTTCCCACCATCCTCTCTGCATGCAGGATAAGGTGGTTCATATTTCCTATATTTGCAGTGAGTTGAGTGACAAGGTCTCTGTTCGGTAGCTGCTGATGCGAGTCCCAGAGACTCAAAAAATCTTGCCAATATGTCCCCAGGGATTCAAGAAGTGACATTCTGGGTGGATATACTCTGTGAATATAATCGCGGATAGGGTTCAGGGCTTTGAGTCGTCGATCATGATCAATATATCCGAGAGAGGTGCTCAGCAGAACAGATTTACATTCCAAAGGGAATGTGATTGGAATCAAGCTAGTCACCAATTCTGCATCTGATAGACCATCTGGGAGCACAGCTAGAATTGAAAGAAGATCCTGTGCTGCTGGTCTTGCCATCATACGTGGACTGGTGAGAGACATGAAGATTGATTTTTCGAGATTAGAACTTTTATTATGTCCTTGGGACACAAGAGAAGTATCCCCTGCCTTCCACCGTAATAGAGTACTTGAATAACCTTCAGAATTGGTGACACTTGCCATGAGACTAACAGCTAGTGGGAGATGCCCTGTCAGTGCAATAATTTGCTCAAAGTCTGATAGTTCAGTTTTTAGCGGAGGATCGGAGATGTCTAGGAAGATCTTGATGGATGCGGTGGGGTGAAGAGGTTGTAATGGAGGCAGGAAGGGCCGTGTCCATTTGACTTTGGCTGGCCGTTCCGCCCCTCGCATGGTGATCTTTGTCAGATAGGTAACTGTTTTTCATCAAGTAGGGAGTGAGCTCACCAGGAGAGCTAACTGTTGCCCTTCAGCCAATAATGCAAGAAAATTTTCCACTCTGTCTCTGTGGTCCTCTACCTCCCAAGGTGTGTCCATGTTATCGAGAACTAATATTGTAGGACCGCACTGTGAGAAATATTGAATAATCTCTCTGGATAGTTGCCGTGATGGTTCAAGCCCCAGGTGAGATCCGATAGTGTTGATTAGCTGGTAGTCTGTGTGAGCTGATTCACATGTCACAAAATAGCGGTGCCCATATTTGGACACAATATCTCGACTGTGCAATACTGCCTTGGCTAGGGTTGTCTTGCCAATACCTCCAGGCCCTAATATTGCAACCCGAGCTGGGCTGACCATGAGAGCCCCGACTACCTCCTCCAGTTCTTGTACACGCCCGTGGAAAATCTGTGGATTGGCTGGGAGCAGGGAAATTAGGCTTGTGCTGAACAAAGACACATGAGCTGTGGTCATTTAACAAACAGATCATATTCATACCTGCTATTCCTATATGAGCCCTCCATCTGAAGTCCACATCAATGCCTCTCTATTCAGAAATCAATTTAAGAAAACCTACAGAGCCTGACAGTGATTCTTGTGAGAGATCCGTGTGGAGCAGTGAGAGCAGCTCCTTGTGACGCTGCTGAGTATCCAGTTCGATTGAGGCCACTGCTAACAAAGTGCCGACGAAGTTCCTTAACTTTGGAAAGGATTAATTGAGTTTTAACCTCTGAAGCCCGTGGATAGGCGTTGATTCACCTTCATAGTGTCAAGAATCTCTTTCACTGAATTTCATAAATTTCCAACTGAGTGGTAAGCTCCTTGTGCTTGAAGAATCGTCTGAGCTTTCCGAGATCTTGGTGAGAGCGTAAAGCGCCATCTATTTTCTGCAGAATGCTTAAAGGGGAGAGAGATGAGCATAAGAAGTACGGGACTGAACCACCGTACTTCGCAAATTGTCCCATGATCTTGAGCTCTCCAACTGGAACCTGATATTTGTGTGCAGCACACATTACTGCAATCGAACAATGCAGCATGTGTAGTAGTTCGACAATGCGAAGGTACACATTTCTGTTGGCTTTGGTGGTCTAAAATTTAAGACTCAGTCTTAAGAAAAATCGTACATAACCACACATACTTTATGAACATCCAGGATCCGAAAACTGAAATGAGCAATCGGTTTTAAGAATGGCACATGTCGACCATTTGCAATGTTCTCCAGAGTCTGTGCCGCAAGCACTGCATATTGCAATAGATCCAACGTTGAGCCACTGTTCATACCAGCGCCTAGACCAATAATAAAAATCTCAAATGAAATGAAGGCTTGCAGCGTACCAATTACAGATGGGGAATCCATGTAAAAGGGAGAAGGTGGAACTAACTCAAATGCCAATGAGGAGACACGGATATAAGTAATACTCGTTCCCCAATCATGTGCTGGCCATCATTTGACAAGGGCGACGGAATTTGATGGCTACCAGGAAGATGTGAATAGATGCTCCACCGAATGGAGATAGATGTCTCTCTTTATAAAACTATCCCTGTCTGTCAGAAGCCTTTTACTCCACCTTGGGGAAATCAATTCTGGTTCTTTGATATATGACCATTTAACTTGGGGAGGACGCCGATTGAAGCGCTAAATACTTCGCGGCCGCTCTTGTAAATCCACTTTCGGTCCCAGATGTGTGGTATGAATACAATACATTTGGCCTCGCCCGCACAGTCGAAGGTTGATTCCTTGAACGTTGTCGATGCGAGTGATTCAGTACGCGATACGGTTCGATCATGCGAATCGCAGAGAGAGATTGCAATAATACACGCAATGGAAACCAGAGAATGATAGAGCGCCGCGAGCCAGAGAATGAGACTGGACTTCTTGAGGTCTTCTGATGCAAACGGATTTAGAACATGGAGCCAGTATACAGCTGGGAAACCGGGGGTCGCCAGGGAACTGATCTCGATGCGCTGTCTGCTTTAGGCCCCAGTTGCACGAATTCCTTCCTTGAAAGGATTCCACCAGCATTGGATGAGGTCGACCCGGAGGGCAGCATGAGTTTTATTGGATTACTTGCAGCACGAGGCATACATTGCTCGGATGTAATCTATTAGTTACCACGCTATGCCGCGGCGTCCTGCGTTATTATAAGCATCTCTTCTAGGTCATCACGTGTATCTTGCCCCGACGCGACTTGACGCGTCATAGGCGCGAATACAGCGTATAGATATGCAACATATAATTCAAGAATGCTTTTTGATGTCACATGAAGATTTGAGACCCTTCGGTCAGTGAGTTAGAAGAGAAACCAGCCAGGATTAAGAAGTACACCTGTTTTCAGGCCGAAATCCCCGAAACACTATTGCAGGACGGGGAAAATATCCCTGATCATGTCAATATTCATTCCGACGCTTTCCAGCCTCTTCGGATGTTATTTATCCCTAAACTCACGTCGAGGCGCGTAAGACGTGTGAAAATAAATGGCTTGTTTGAATTGCGCATCTCCCATCATTTTTGATAGCACGGGGGGCAGATTTGCCAAAATAAACCTGTGAAACTGTTTGGCATCCGAGCTAGTCTCTCTAAGACAGACGCTATAACCGAATCTAGCTCGTACCTCGCTAGTCATAGTCTGTTAGTTACCGCGCCCTGATAAACGGCGACCCAGCCTTTTGGATCACAAGTATTCTCCGCTTTCTTCATTCCATCTCCTCACGTTCCGCGGTATTGGTATTCATGTCTGGTTTGAAGGGTTTCAAGGCTCTTGCCTCTTCTTCGATCCGTCGAATCTACAGCGCGCGGCAGAATGTCGGCATCAATGACTCTGTTCCGGCTCCCACGCCAGATGGTACTGCTGAGTGCTCCCGTGACGCAATAGTGATCCAACACCACGAGTCTCGCGACTACCGTGCCTGTCTCGGACCTCTCCCGCGATAGTCTTCAGTGCCTTGCAGACGATTTTATCCAAGCTACCCCGCAACAAGAAAAGTATAGCGCCATCGCCACTGCTACTCCTGCTCAAGCTCGTCCCCGTCGTCTCGACCGTCCCCTGGCCACATGGTGTCGCTCCACCCCCATACCCCGGCGCTCCTTTAAAGCCCCCTTCTCCCCAGCTCTAGCGCCCGCGCCCTCTGCTCTTCCTCCTGTTGCGTTCGCCGCGCCGCCCGCTAGCTCTGTGGCTGGCCGCCTGGAGCTACTCGAAGGTCTCATCGGCGATCTGGCAACGTCTCCCAAGCGCGCACGTTCACCTAGCCCCTCGGACGAGGCGCATATTCTGCGATCTCGCATGGACACCGTTCCCGTCGTCCCTACTCGTGCATTTACTCCCGTCGTGGTCGCAGCCGCTCTTACTGCGATTGCTGTTGTACCTGTCCTCGCTCCTGCACCTGCTCCTATCGTCGTCGCTGCCCCAAACAGACTCCGAAACAGAATGACTTAGAGCCACTAACCAAGCCTCGAAAATATGTCTCGGGTACGCTACCACTCGTTTTCTTATGCAGAATCTGAGTTTCATTATCTCAGTCCGGGACTGGAAGTGAATCGCAAATAATAACTATTAGTGCGTTACTAGCGCCTGAATTAATTTTTATGTGCTGACTTGATGTGTAGGGAGCACTTGTCGGGCGTTGCCACCGCTTTCCCGCTCATCCATGTATATTTCAACGCTAGAAATAGTTGCCAAGTAGGGTATGAGGTATTATCCTCCATAACTCGGGTATAAGGAGCAACGGATCGGATCCATGATTTTTTTATCAAAGGGCTGACGCTGCTCACACATTTCCACCGACCGTTAGAGGGTTGCGCTGTATATCCACAGGCGGGCTCCTGCTTGGGTCAATTTTGCGCAATCGTTTCTTGAGCGGATACAGCGGGCGTCGGACTTGCGTGATAGTGACAGGGTGGACATATATTCTCGCCAGTGGTACCCAATTGCACAAACTCCTTCCTTGAAAGGATTCTCGTCGAGCCGACAGAATGCGCATTGGACATATATAGCTCCCAAGCAACACAGTTCATCGTTTATTTGATACATCCACTCCTTCAACTTTGGATCACAAGTATTCTCAGGCCGCTTTTGCCTTTCTTCATTCTGCGCCATATCGTCATGTTCCGCGTGTATCAGTTTTGAAGGGTTTCAGGGTCCTTACTCCTTCTTTGATCCCCGTCGGCGTTTCCAGCAGCAGAATCAAGTGGGCCTCATTCCTGCGGCGACTTGAGTGGTCACCCACTAGGTGTTCTCCGTCTCCATCCATCGATTCACCGTCTGCCGCGGTCATCTAGTGTCGGCAATTAGTGACTCTGTTCCGCCCCCGCACCTCCGACGATTGGACGCACCAGGGATAAAATGCATTTCTCGCTATCCCGGCATCGGAACTGATGTTGGCATGATAATAAAATGCACATTCCTTTAATAATAAATTCTCTGTGTGCCGTTGCCTGCTTCTACTACTAATAGAGCTCCTAGGTATAATTTCGAGATCCTGATACCCGTTACTCTTGGATCAACGCCACGTTCGACTTCATAAATGAGTATTTTCTAGAAGCTCTGAACTTCGCCCCGTGTCGGGTTGGTCGGGCCAATCAACGGGGAATTGGCGAGGCCGCTCTCCGCACTGCGCCTCAATTGACACTTGGGCCAAAAAGGAGACAACGACTCGTATGGTGAGTCTACGGTATATTATGTGCGCCATACCCCGAAAGATAGATATTCATCCCCCCGACTACCAAATGCTCCTCGCAATTAAATTTCTGGTCATCGTATCCGCGTGCAGTGTCATATCTGCTGTACCTCTCGTGCCAACGTTTGAAGTGGTAAATGTCGGCTCCTTTAACTTTGTCTGATCTCCTCGTTGAAGTTCCATTCGCAGGCAATCGACCTTGGTTCCAACTCCGTGCAGGTTTCTTCTCTTGTTCGATTCATATTCAATAGAAGTATTCAAGAATTAACATAACGTTAAATGACGTGGCGGAACCCTGCAAGAGGGCATGTACAACATGCCACTGCGGAAGTTGATGAAGGTGAGCGTTTCAATGAAGAGTGTCCTTTGTCCTGAGCCCCATAATGAAGTAGGAGAACGAGAATAATTTCTATTTTCAATCCATCGGCGACTTAAAAGGTTCAGATGGGCTTATACGGGTTATGATCCCACCCAGAGAGCTGTAGATAAATTATTTTGAACTTTGATGATAATGCTACTGGAGATATTTGAAACTATTAATCCCCCCCCCCCCCAGAATGCAGTCCTGAAGGATTACACGGGCGATTACCTTGGGAACGAAGCACGGGATTCGAGAATTATAGAAGTGTAGAAGCGCGGATGCACAATTCAAGACATTCTGCAAATGATTTTTGACCATCCTCGCGAGTGGAACTGGGTTTGCGATGGTAAAATGCTCTGTTCAAATCGGAATATGTTTGCAGGCACGCAACTGGACTATAGTTGCGAATCCCGCCTAGAATTTCACGGCCCTCGAATGCGGGTCCGATACCTCAGGCTCGGGAGACTACTGTACGCTTATCATCCGCTGCCACATAATTCATAAATTGAGATGGCCGGGACTTGCAGATCACATTGGGATATCCGAATTCGAGTTGTGGCTGCTTTGAGGTGAATTTAGAAGAAAAATGTGTACTCCTCCAGGCCGCGCCTTTTGGTTTCGTTGATTGGAATGGAATGACTGTGCATTACTCTCGTGTTTCGCCGAGTCGCTCTAAAAATGAGGCTCGTACCTCGCCCGTCAAGCTCCGCCCTGCAGTATTTTCATAGCAGCAAGGATCAAAAATCACGGTGCGACCACCAAGCGGGCTCTCCGTATACAGCATGACTTGGTTGCGGTATTGTCGGGGCTCTATCACCGGTACAGCCAAACGCCTACGTTCACAGCTTTTCCCGCCTTTCCCGATGCCAACAGCGATAGTCCCATCACCGGAGCCACGGCCCGCAGTAGCTATCCCACTGACATGGGATGCGCTGTAGACCATTGCCCGCTTCCATTCAGTGGAGGTTCTAGTCTTGAGGTCTGACGGGTCCATTTAATACGCCATCTCGGCTTGAGCGAGCTCTCATTGGCGGCTGCATGTTCGACTAGACCAGTATAAGTAGGTGTTTGAAATAAAGCAATTCGAAGTGGTGAAACAGTAAGGTCGCGGAGTACATGCATGGTGATGGGGTACAAACGACTGAGACACCATGCAAGATCCGGCCAATATAAAGTCTATGAGGCTGTGAAGTTGGGTCAAGGGGCTGTAAGAAACAGCCAAATGCTATATAAAAGCTGTAAATGTCGGGCTCAGCCGCTCGGAACCGCGCGTGCGCGCGAAAGCTGTAATATGAGTCTAATATGAGTCAACCGTGCGAACAGCTAAATATAATCCAAATGGGTCAACTACGCGTACGCGTATCGAACTAAATGACTCCAGCATACTTTCCTGGAGGTTAGTGTATATGGGTGCATTGCCCGCAGCAACAGCTTTTGGTTTACTATATAAGCAGGCGCAATAGAAAGAACTGAGCATCCCCTCATCCCCTCATCCCCACTGACCTACAACCATGTTTCTCGTCCTCCCATTCCTCACTGTGATATTCTCGTACATCGTCGTGTCTGCTGCACTTCCCATGTCGACGCTCGAGACGGTAGAGGTAGGTTCGGCCATTCTTCCCGTGCTCCCTGCTCATGTTACATCCCGTGTGCAGATGCCCCGTCCAAGTTCACTCTCGAGCTCCGCGAAAGTTTTAGCATCTATTGATGTATCTGTACCTCCAGTGGGGAAGGAAGCGTCCGAAGAACTTGCCACATCCACGTTAGAGGACTCTCCTATACCCATGTCAGTGCATTCGCAATGTCTCTCCAATGTGACCTGAATTAACACGATTATGTTACCCTGCAGACGGGCATGCACAACATGCCACTGCGGGAGCTGATAGTGGCGAATGTTTCAAAGAAGAATCAAGTATCTTTAGTGTAACCGATAATATGACGAAGAGACACTGTCGCAAGGACAACCACAGACAATATGTAGTAGAACCATAAAGTTATATGTAATCCTAATAGTTTAATTCGTAGTATACGTACGTACGAGATGGATAATATTTCACGAGATTAGCTTAAAGTAACAACGTATCACTGCTAAAGGCCCCTTTTTCCGTTTTCCGGTGATCTTAGATATTTAAATTAATCGGTCCTGTTAGACCGTGCAGTATCCATTTTGATAATTCCATCCCTCACGGACACATCACTGTATACGTGTTGTGCTTTTGTCCAGTATATCTCTGCTTCGGCTCTGTTGCCCTGGGTGTTCCATACATCTCCAATACGGGAAAGGCAGATAGCCTGACGATGGCTAACTTTCATTTCCTTCGAGCCCTCCAATACGGTGTGAAACATTGATAATGCTGTCGTATGATCACCCTCATTCATGCATGCATCCCCAACAAATAGCAGGGACTGGTAGGTGTGTGTCAAATGTTCACTCTTTCGTGCAAGAGCTAAATATATGGTGGCCCAGGTAGCTTGTTCCTTGGCATTCACAGACCAAGAAGTTCGATCACTGAGTTTATCCAGGCACTTGAGCATTAATTGGGTATTATTGCTGTTCTGAGCAGATTCAAAACATTTTATGTGGGTGGTCGGGCGAGTGCCGCCATTTTCGTTCAAGCGTAAATTGGCCGTTAATATTTCCGAAAGCAGTAGGCCGTGATACCAGTCCAGATCCCTGGATATGTCGCGAAAATGGGTGATCTTTTGTACATTTTCCTCCCTTGCCCTGGAACCGACCAGAGTTTCGATGTCAATCAGGCAAAGAGAAGAATATATGTGATAACGTGGAGACCTAATGGGAGAGGTTTGCTGAGCAATGCGCTGATATAAACTGTATGCTTGTAGGTAGTCACTTTTTTCATAGGCAACTTCTGCAGTTACATCCAAAATTCCCAGGTCACGATCTGAGCCCTCCAAACCACTGCTTATGGCAAGTTTTCGAGCTGCATCCAATAGTTTCAGGGCATGTGGGAGATCCCCTAAAGAAACGAATGCTTGTGCCTCAAACAGAGCACATTGCAATTCTTCGACTATTACTCCAGTCTTCCGCCCCTCTATCTGTCCTTTGGTGGCTGCGGAAATAGCTTGATGAAAGCGGCCAATCTCCAGTTCAATTTGAGCGCTATCAGCATATTGTGCAGGCTTCAGTAGATCGGCATCAAATGTTGTCTGAGATATTATCGAGATCCCCATGGCGTTGAACTCGATGGCCTTGGTCGTATCTCCGACCCTTAGGTAATAGTGGACAGCAGTATGGCATAACAGTGCTATGCTCGAGTTAGTAGTTGAACGAATCAATGATTGACAATGTTTCACCTTGACTTCGGAGATCATTGACCAAAACCATACCTTCCATTGTCTCAGGGATTACACGCAGGGCTTCGGATGGTGTCACAGGCGGGCCCGAACATCCCAAGCGTAACATTAAATATTTCCATCCCAATTCAGTGTCTTGTAGAGCATCAATGTATTTCGGAATCAGAGGCAGCAATGGACTGTCTGATTTCAGCATGGTTTGAGAGAATTTGGTCAGGGTGATGATGCTGTGCAACATAGCTGAATACAGAGTCCCTTCCACCTTCTCTGTATGTAGGATGAGGTTGTTGATATTTCCGATATTGGCAGTGAGTTGAGATACAAGCTCTGGTAGCTGCTGATGTGAGTCCCAGAGACTCAACAGATCCTGCCAGTAGGTCCCCAGAGATTTAAGATGCGACATTTTGGGCGGATGGACTCGCTGAATTACATCACGGATGGGGTTTAGAGCTTTGAGTCGTCCGTCATAATCAACGTATCCAAGAGAGGTGCCGAGCAGAACAGATTTGCAATCCAAAGGAAAATCGATTGGGATTGTACCTGTCCTTAGATCTGCATCAGAGAGACCATCTGGAAAAAGAGCCAGAACTGAAAGAAGATCCTGTGCTGCTGGCCTTGCCATCATACGAGGACTGGTGAGAGACATGAGTATCGATTTTTCCAGATTGGAACCTTTATCGTGTCCTTTGGACACCAGAGAGCTATCCCCTGCTTTCCATCGAGTTAGAGTAGTTGAATAACCTTCAGAGCTGGCAACAGTTGCCATCAGACTAACAGCTAAAGGCAGATGTCCAGTCATGGCGATGATCTCGCCAAACTGGGTTGTTTCGCTGTTGTACGGAGGATCAGAGATATCCAAGAAGATTTGGACCGAGGCAGCTGGATGAAGGGGCTCTAATGGAGGCAGGAAAGGTCGCGACCATTTCACCTTTCCCGGCCGTTCAGCTCCCCGCATGGTGATCTTTAACCAAATTGTAAATGGTTTGGATCAGATGCAGAACAAAACTCACTAGGAGAGCCAACTCCTGCACATCAGACAATGCAGAGAGAAATTCTTCCACTTTCTCTCGCTGTTCATTGACCTCCCAAGGGGTATCCATATTATCCAGTACCAATATTGCAAGACCACACCGCGCGAAATACTGGATAATGGTCCTGGATAGTGTCTGCGAAGGTTTAAACCCCAGTTGAGACCCAATCATGTTTATTAGCTGATGATCCGTGTTTGCTGATTCACATGATACGAAATAGCGGCGCCCATATCTGGACACGATATCTTGGTTGTGCAATGCCGCTTTTGCCAAAGTTGTCTTGCCAATGCCTCCGGGACCTAAAATTACGACCCGAGCTGGGGTGACCATGAGAGCGCTGACCACTTCTTCCAGTTCTTGTGCACGACCGTGGAAAATCTGTGGACTGGCTGGTAGCAGGGAAAGCAGGCTTGTGCTTGATAAAGACATTTGAGCTGTGTTTTTTTCGGAAAAATAATCACACACCTGCTATTGCCGTATAAACTTCCTTTCATCTACAGTCGATGTCAATGCTTCTCTCTGGCCGTTTATCCGATAACCGCTTACAGAGCCCAACAGGGATTCTTGGGAGAGATTCTGTTTTTGAATCAGCGAAAGTAGTTCTTGATGTCGTTGGCGAGTATCAGATTCCATTAAAGCAACTGCAAACGAAGTGTTGACGGAATTTTTTAACTTGGATCACAGAGAGTTGAGTCTGAGTTTACAACATCGTAGATAGTATGATCGAACCTTCAAAGTGTCAACAATTTCTTTTAACTGGAGCTCGTAGGTTTCCAGCTGAGTAATGAGCTCCTTGTGCTTGAAAAATCGTCTGAACTTTCCGAGTTCCTGGTGAGAACGTAGAGAGCCCTCGATTTTCTGGAGAATGCTGATGGAAATGAGAACGTGAAAAAAGAAGAAAAAGAAAAACCACATCGCCCCTACTTCGCAAATTGTCCGATGATTTTGAGATCTCCGACAGGGATATAAAATTCATGTGCGACACACATCACTGTGATCACACAGTGGGCCGTGTGTACTAGATCCAACATGCGAAGATAAGCATTTCTGTTGGCCTTGGTTGTCTGAAGTTCAAGACTCAGTCTCAAAAGATCGATAGGGTATGACCATACATACTTTGTGAACATCCAAAATGCGAAAACTGAGATGAGCGATCGGTTTCAAGAATGGGACGTGGTGGGAATTTGCAATCCCCTCCAGAGTATGCGCCGCAAGCATGGCATATTCCAAAAGATCGGACTCTGAGTTACTATTCATCCCAGCATCTAGGCTCATGATAAAAACATTGAATGAGTTGGAGCGAACGGCATACCAATCGGGGATAGGGGGCTCTATAAGGAGGAAGTAGCCTCGGTGTAAAGATTCAGTGATGGGATTTCAACTCCCGAGACACTCCGCTATATAAGTGGTCCGATCATGTCATAATGTGCCACGTATCAGTCGAGTGACAAGTTGACAGAATCGACAGAATGTGATGTATATCAGGAAGACGTCAATAGATGCTCCACGATACGGGAATGGTATAGATCTACAATCATCGAGACTCCTGAAAGAGGAGGAGGATTGCCTGAACGCAAAACTTCAGTTGGTAGAAACAGCGGAAGATAGGGATCAAATAGAACAAATTTAAACCGTGAATGAGCATTCCTGTTATCCATAACCTTGACCGCACGATGTCGCGCGATGAAGGGGTGACTTATTGAACAGTGTCGGTGTGGGTAAGTTGGTACACAATGCGGCTCAATCACGCAAATCGCGGTGAGATAGCAAAAATAACAGCAATGGAAGCGAGACGATGCCACGGCCCTGAGAAGGACCCCTGACAGTACCCTGGGAGGCCATGTCCCGAAAATCTCGAATCGAAGATTTGGGGCATTTTTGTCCGGACGGGACCTAGCCGAGGTCGCCAAAAAGAGTAATTTTCCGTTCCCACGACCTCGAAATGCCCAAAATTTTCTACCGCTCCTTTTTCGTGCTGGTATGCATTGATTAACATTTTCTAGTCTTTTTACGCCAAAAATATCGTGTTCAGCCAAAATTTTGCCCAAGCCCGACCTAAACATGCCTGGGATTTCGAAAATATTGCAAAATCCCATATTTTTGTTCGGCCGCGGCCCAGGCCTCCCAGGGTGCTATCAGGGGTCCTCCCTGAGACAAGACTAATGCAAACGAGGAGACCGGGATTAGTACATGATTGATGTCAAGTGATAGCAAGTGATCCAGCAATCAGGGATCGCATCGTGCACTCACGCCGCCTTCTTTTCGTCTAGCCCATCAGAGCCTCGTCAAGCCCGTGCTTCAACTGTCATGTATGGAACCAGGTCGTTTGTATTCAGCGCTTAGGGATAGAAGACGACTTCAAGTCAGGATTCAGCTGTGATGCACCGAAGCGTAGCCTTGGGACCGGCGCGTGAAACAAGTGCATAGTAGTAAAATTGAACTAGATATTGACAAATGATTGCAAGGGACGTTGAGGGGACGAATAGTAATATGCGCTCTGGCAGCCGGAGCAGGACCAAAATTTGGTCCTAGCGCGAATGGGGTGGCACGAAATTTCAGGCGGTGGATTAAGTGGGCGGGTTTGGATCCGAGCACTCACACTACATGCCCTTTGAGGCGACGAATTCCCAGACTCCAACTTCCCCATGGCGCGTAGGATGTTTATATTCATTCCTCCTGCCGGGTGGGTCGCAGCGGGCGTCCATGAGCAGTTCCTCTTTTGTTGTCATGTACTCTACGCACCCCTCTGCATATACGACACTGCGCAAGAAGAGGCGAGAAGCCCGCATTGGCGGCAGGATGAATCTCGATGCACACAAGAGCGGCTTTGAGCAGAAGACCAGTGCAGATAGTGTGCTATATATCGTGCTAGCATGAGCGAAAGCCTTCCGCGGAACGATGGAGACCACTCGGGATCTCTGGGGCCGGGAATGAGCCAACGGGGCTCACAGCGGGATGGGAGAAGCGGAAAAGACCCAATATGATTGCCGATGACAGTCACCGGAAGCTAATACATCCAAAGTATTCTACGTGCTGCCAACCACGCCACAGTCACCCCCCTCCAAAAAATGTCCAAGTGAAGCAAGGGATGGGCGCGACCCCGCGCCATCAAACTAACCAAAAGAATCCTGCTGTCGACAGTGGGTGACCCATCTGTTTGCGAAGTTTGCAATTGCTGGGTACAAAAACTCTGTGAAGACCGGTTCAAGGGCAACAAACTCTGCCAGGGTGCAGAGAAAAACCAGCTGATCGGCAGGGACTTCAACCAGATGGGCTTTGTTTGCCAAGGGTGGACATGGCCCCCAAACAAGCTCGAAAATGTTGGAGATGCTGTCAATGCATGGCTTCTCGTTAGCGCACACGAGAGCAAGACTGGTTTGGACAACTCCGTATGATGTCTGTGCAGGGAGGATGGGAGCTGGGATCGGCAGAGGCGCATGTGCGATGGGCGGCAGCGACGGCGGTGACAGCGAGGGAGAGGATACAACGGGAAGGTGGTCATGGACGGCAAGGACCTCTGCGCGTGGGGCAGAAGTTACCGTTCGCTTTGGAAGTGATTTGGGAAACGGCCGCCGCTCTGGGCGCTGCGGCAGTAACCGGCGGATACGCTGGCGAATCATACGCCATGGGTGTGTGGAATCACCACGGAGAGCTGAGAAATCACGGGGTATCGGGGTCGTGGGTGGAGGGATAGAGTGGGTCGCATAGATGCGGTCGACGCCAGGCAACTCGTCCTCGCAAAGGACCTCGGTGAGTACCTCCCTTGCGGCATTCCAAACGAGGCGGGGGTGAAGATCGCAATGGGATGGGGTGCAGCGTGGTGCCGTGGCCTCCTGCAATGAATGTGAGGTGCTTACGGAGACCTGTAGCACCATCTCTCCTTCAGCTCTCTGCTGTTCCTTCTCCTCCAGGAGCTTTTGCTCCTTCTTCTTCCTTTTTTGCACTGCCCAAGGTTTCGTCATCGCGAATACGTAATGAGCGGAAAGACTGAAGGGCGGTAGGGGCGTGGATGTGCGTAGAAAGACGCAGTCAATACGAGATGCCGGTGCTGGGATAAGCCGAGAGGGGTGGATGGAGGATAGGTTGAAAAAAAAAAAAAAAAAAAAAAAAGGCCAGGAAGTCCGCTCGCAGCAGGTGCGAGAGAAGTCGATGAGTTGTTGCCAAGATACTGCCTCGCAAAGCAGAAAGCCGATCTGGGCCAAGGGCATGTGGAGAAGTGCGAATCACACTCTCATCACCAAAATGGAGACCACTCGGGATCTCTGGGGCCGGGAATGAGCCAACGGGGCTCGCAGCGGGATGGGAGAAGCGGAAAAGACCCAATATGGTTGCCGATGACAGTCACCGGAAGCTAATACATGCAAAGTATTCTACGCGCTGCCAACCACGCCACAACGAGAAACCAGGTGAACCGCACTGTATGCATATGCGTGTCAATGTCATTGGTCGGAGAGCAGAGGGCCTAGACCAGCGCCTTCACAACTCCGTGGGCGATAAACGTGGCATGAACTGAGTGGGTGATCGATCGCGTTGTACCAAAATGCAGTGGAGCTGAAGTATGCTGATGGAGGAGTGCATCGGTTGCGGGAAGGTATAGAAAGTGATGCATTGAGCAGACCAGCGTCGAATATAAGTTTTCTTCTGTCATATCGCCGAGAGCTTCGGGATCAGAGGAGATAAATTTAAGTCATGTTCAGAGTACCGCTCACCTCTTGAACGAGCCATTGATTGCTATGGTGAATCCTCAGTTACACTTGAGTCAATCGGAGACGACCAGACGATCGATTGCGACCCACTTCGGGTTTTCACCATGAGATGCATAGTTATGGACGAGATATACAGGACATGTGCAAGGAGAGTGGAGGGTTGACCGACGTGCAGAATAGAGTATTTGCATTCAAATATTCCAGATTCCCTAATGGTTTTGAGTTGGGGAGCAGCGCAGAATGTCAGAGAATCATGATTACAGAAACCCCCAACCAGCCTTTATCGGCGCTATGTCGTATTCTACGTTAATTTATCCAACTGGGCGCGTTTAGCCTCCTTTAACGCGAGGAGCCCATTTGTGATGGTCTGGGAGTCATCCGCGTCCCATGACTTCGAACTGCACAGCTCAAGAAAATGACGGGCCTGTCGACCGGGCGCCACCTTGGTGTCTATCGTGCGCAGCATCCAGCTTTCCCAATCCGTGATCTTATCTAGCTGAAGCAGTGTCCGCAACGAGTGGATCGCGTTGCATAGGGGTTTGTGCGGGAAGTGCGACACCGCGCGCCATGCTGTACGCTGACACTAGAACAGACATGAACGATATCAGAACGGTGCGTGTGGAGAGCATGTACGCGTACCTCGGTCCCGCAATAGCGCACGATGCCGCATTGCACGCATACCGAGGTCTTGACGCCGAGTGGTTTCTTGCACTCGAGTGATATGCACTGGTTCAAGTTTCGCACATAGATCAGCTGGCTAAACATTTCCGAATCCATTGCACTTGAGGACTGCTTCGCCAACGGAATTCCGTGACTCGCCATGAGGATCCTCATCCTGTCGAACCAGTCGTTGACGTGGCCGAGCCTTGCGGACAGGCCACTGAGCTCCAAGTAAGCCGGGCCCTGGACGGTAATGCGTGCCAGCTGCGGGAATACGGGCTGAATAGCTTTAACGGTCGCGTCTGTGTCCCGGACCACCAGCGTAAAGAAGAATCCCTCGGCGCAGGTGATGAGGGGTAGCTCGAATTTTTTCGCCATGATAGCGTACGGTACCCGGGGGTCGAAAGAATCGATGGCGAACTGCATGTGGGCCGTCGCAAGCGAAAATGCCAGCGGCGTGCGGAAGATTTCCCGCGCGCATGGTTCCCAGAAGCGTGCGATCCCTACAAGTACGCTGAAAGCGGCGTGTCCGGTGGACGGGTCGGTGGCGAAACGCAAAAGGGCGCTCACTGTCCCTTTCACGCCATCCGGATTGGGCAGTATGTCCTGCTGGCCGCTCGGCCACGGCTGTTCGTCTGCTCTCTTCTTTTTCTCGGCCTTCCGAAACTTCCCTACAGCGAGGGTGCCCAGCGCGTCCTGGATAATCAGGGACAGGCACACCAGCAGCGTATCGAAATCTGTTGGGATTGTCTTTGCGGGGGCACCTGGGTCCGGTGGCTCGCCAATGTGGAGATATGCGATCGCTATGTCGCTGAAATCGCACCGGCAAGTACTGAGCTTCTCCCTGAGTGCCCTATGCTCTTGCTCCGTCCGATGGCAGGTGAGGAAGTGCATCATCGCGCGAAGGATTGGAGTCTGGCGTGGATCTATGGCCATGATATCCGGTTGTGTCCTGGTGAGTACGCTATGGCCGGCCTGTAATACCAGGCCACAGCACGAATTCGGATTCATCGGATTGCGCAACGTGGCGCGGAGAATTGCGAGGATTCTGAGCGTCAATGTAGGGGTGCGCTGGGGCGGCAGCGGCGGCATGGCTGTCGAGATGAGCGTAAATAGAGACTCAGAGAAACGCCGTGTCGGGCCGGTTACTAATATAACATTGAGGAGCATCTTTGATGCGCCGGATCGTGATCTCAACATCGTGGCATGCTGTCGACAAGATTGGCCGTCGTTTCGCTCCGGCAGCTCGGAATAAGCAATCTGGTGTTGCATGTTTGCTAATAAAGCTTCTATCCCACTCAGAGTGAGCAGGGACAAATGTGCATGTGGGGGAACCCCAACATATATACTCGCTATGACCAAAAGTAACCGGAAATTTGATTTTGAGGGCTTCTGTTTCAAACTTTTTGCACTCTTGTGGCTAAATTCTCATTCTATGGTTAATTTGGCATGGATTAGTACACTTGGACCTGAGGTGCAATCTTTTAGACCTAATATATTATCAAATTTCGAAATTATATGACCAAAAGTGACTGGAATACTGTAGGGGCTTTTTGGTAGAATATGGCAATCCTTTGGCAGATTCTTCCTCTGAAATTTGAAGTGGAACACGCCTCAACATGTGCAACCAAAAAAATTTGCTACTGCACTGTTGGTGTTGTGAAAATGGGGATCCAAATCAATTTTTGATCAAGGTGGCAATTGTTGCCCTCGTTTTATTTATTCATGGAGCCATTTAGAAAACACGTAAACCCCCTAAACTTCGGGTGCATATTTTTATAGGTCCAGAGTTAATTATCAGCTCTTGATGTACCCAGAAATACCATCAAGACAATCAGAAGGAGAGAAACATCATCAATTTTGATCAATTTAGAAATTTCATAATATATTAGATGTGAGAGGTCCCACCCCAGGTCGAAATGCGTCAATCTACGCCAAATCAATCGTAGATTGATGGATTGAACACAGAAATGCGAAAAGTTTGAGACAGAAACTCTCAAAACCAAATTTCCGATTACTTTTGGTCATAGCGAGTATTATCTGCGACTGCCTAGTGGGTCACACTAGGAAGTGGGCCATTTGCCAAGTTCAGGGATAGATACTTGCCTAGATACCAGATTTGTGGTTGGAGGATGGAATACCATGTAAGCAGTTGCGAAACTATATACTGTCAGCAGCCTTCCCCTTTTGGTACTGGAGATCCGAGTCTTGTACCTCTCATTCGGGTTCTGTCCGCCGTTTATGGGATCGACACTCTGAGGCTTCTGACGGCTTAGCTCTCGTATCAGGATCATCCTGGGCATTTTTGGACCCCAAATAGAATATAATACCAGCTTGAGATTGATATTGCAGTAATCGCCATGACGCTCTGCCGAAGTTCGGCATGCCTTTCTGATGCCTCCGTTAGTGCGCAGGGATACCCATCTCAAACGCCTCCGCTTCGTTCCTGACTGAAGGCGTGTAACCCTTCTCGTGTCATCTTCCATTTACTTACTGACCAGTGTAGGCATTTACGATGTGTTATTGACCGCAAATTCAGCCGTGCAAGTATCAACTTGTACTCGGTGCGTCGCCTTTTCATGTAATTGGCATTGATTTACTGGTCCTCGCTTCAATTCAAAACCATAATAAGCTCTTTCCACAGCCCGAAGACCGAAACCAGGCTCTACAGCGTGAGGGTCCCCTTGATTGATTTACTCCGATCTACTGAGACATTTATTCCTATGATGCAGCCTGTATTTAATGTATTTAATAATGCTCCACCAATCCAAGTGTCTCTCTGAAGGTAATTTCGTCCAAAATTTTATCTTGTTGCACTTCATTGATTTACTGACTTTGTTCTCAGATCGATGCATTATATAGCCTTCCAGCGCCTGTTGCATCTAACCCTTCTTATTCTTACCATCTACAGCTCAAGTTGAGTGCTTCCATTTGAGGTAGCCTGAACATTGCTAAATGCATCCTCTCAAAACTGCGCAGCGCAGAGTTGCAACCTGATTTTTTACCCTGGCTCTCGGGCATGGGGGGCACGCCACCACCTTCCGGGAAGCTGTAATAAATGGGAAGTGGGACGGCAACAATGGTGCGTACAGTTCTCGTTCGAATCTCTCCCCCTCGTTCGAGTTATATATTAACCTGTGCAGGGCTAACTCGGATTCTGCGGCAGGCTGCATCGGAAAACCGGTCGAGCTCTGAAGCGACCTCTGCGGTGCGTACGTACACTTCGTTGAATGCGATGTTCTTTTCTTTGGTCTGATTGCTGGAGGCTAGGCTGTTCTCAGGACCCTGTGGTTCAATCAGCCGAGTTAATCATCCAGGTAAGTCCCTTGCTGTTTTTTCGTGGACTGACAAGAGTCTCATTTCAGCGTCCAGACCTCTGGTTTGCAGTGTCTTGGTCTGAATCCCCGAGAAATTTTAATTTAGTCTTTATTGACTTTTCTTTCTTTGTTGCCATCTCATCTAGGCTCCGACTCATTTGAAACTTCGTGGTCTGTACCTTAACATGTTGTACTCCCCGTCCAAGATAAGCATCCTTAGCTGCGTTCTCTCACTGGCTTACAAACAAGCAAGTTCGAGCAGCGCGTGCACAGTCAACTCAGCATCCATATTTTCGAGACCTCCGGTAAACTTGTGCCCACTTTTTCGACGCAACCATTCTCGGATATTTGCATTTATTTTGATTTGAGCGTGCAGATCTCCTCTCTCTCCGCCATCATGCAGACAACGGACCCTAAGGTTCTTATCCATGTTCCACCGAGACCCGGACTGATGCTGGAACTCCTAGACTTCGTTTTCGTCGATACCAGTTGAAGTTGTCTCGGAGATCTGGCAAAGACTTCCACGCCAGACCAAAGGCCGCTTGCGATCGGTGTGTAGCGATTGGAGCGCCACGGCAGGCCAGATACCTTACCTGTGGACCGACATATCGTTTGGTCCGCGTTCAGATGGCAATGACTTGGAGGTCGCTCGCTGGTATCTTGAGCATAGTGGTGGTTTGGGAATTACAGCAGCTATTCAACGGCTGCCCGGCGAGGAGGACTATGATGGGTTATCGGTTAGCACCATGCTCGGTGTGCTAGGTGCGGTTACCCAGCGGCTCAAAACACTTCGAATTGTTGTTCCAGAGCGGGACACGGGGATGGTTCAGAATTTTCTGGCCGGGGCTGCCTTCCCAGTTTTGCGGTCTCTGAATGTTATGACGGAGTCCCACTGGATCTCCACCATCCGAGAGGGCCTCACTGCGCTCGACAGCCTAACTCATCGCCCTGTCCCCTTTTACACTCTCACTCTTCCTGAGCTCATTTCGCTCCACATGTCCAACTTGCCATTCTTTTGGCCTGTCTCTCCGCGTCCAACGTCCCTCACAGAGCTGGTCTTGGGGTGCCAGATTCCAGGATTTAACCCCACGCCGCAGCAGCTGAAGAACACTCTGGAGGGTGCACAGTCCTTGACCCGATTGGGGTTCTATGGCGAGACTGGTTTACATCCAGAGATGCTGTCCTTGAACGACGAGTTCACAATCATCTTGCCCTTCGTAACATCATTATCAATTCGGCACCTCCCACCCGACGCTCTTCGGCGCATCTTTTCCACGTTTGTGATGTCCAATTTCTCGGATCTAACAATTGCGCTGGATTCCAAAGACATTCTCGACATTGATGGAGTGCTCCAGCATGTGGATGAGCTTCATCTCCCCGAGATTGCAGCCAGACTTCGCCCACTGAACATACAAAGTCTGCACTACGAGTGCCACCCCAGCTTCTTTCGGCCATTTGACAATCTGACCACCTTGGGCCTCGATTTTTCGCTTGGCATCGGGCAGGAGTTTTGGTCAGCGCTCGCTGATCCAAATACCCATGGCCCGAAGTTTCTTCCGAAACTCTCGCACCCCGAATTGGTCGGCATTGACATGCTCTATGCACAGGAAATTGTGCAGTTACGGAAACAAGAAGGCCAAGCGGCCCTCCAGTCTCTGCGGTTGGTGTTGCCCAATCAAGATGTAGCCGCTGCAAGCACACCGCATTGGTCTGCTTGGCTTCACAAGCAGGCCGGAGCCCTCACAATCGAAGGGTTTGACAGCCGACGCAGGTACGAGTACGATGCAATCAGAGGAGCTTTCGCAGTTTAGATACATAGTCAAATCAAATACAAAATTGTTCTCGTCTACGTCAATACCGGTGTGAGCACGGCAAGGTCAGAAACTACGACCTGCAATGCCGCACTCATTTCTGTTGAGTTGCTCTCCTCGCACGCCTGCGTATAAGCATACCACAACTCTCCTGCCTCCGACGTCGGCCAATGAACTCTACCCTCCTTCATCCGGCTGTATACCGTGGCAACGTCGCGTCCGGTGAGGAAGCTCATATAGGAGACCCACAAGTATACGCCACCGACGCTCTCCGCAAGCTTTACCAGATCAGCCCGCTCCTGGTCCGAGCGATCGTCACTGGGAAATGCATTCACAGCGGTTCCGATCTCGGCAGAGAGTTTGAAGATGGCTGCCTCGTGCGAAGCGATTTGAAGGTAATTGAATTCGGGAAAGATTGCGGAGTCGAACGAGAAGCTCTCGGGTTGCGGATCAGCCATGCGCATCCGGAAATACTCAACCTTGAGTTCGCGAAAAACGATGTTCTCTTCTTCTTGCCCCCGGAAGTAGCGGATTATCTTATCCGTCTGCGACCTCAGCTCGGTCCAGACGGCGTTTTCGAGGGGGACTACATACGTAGGGAATCGGCGGTAGACCCAATGTTCCAGTGCGGCCGGCCACATGACAGGAATAAGCTGTTGAGGATTGCGATTCAATTCTAATGCCGGTTGTTCAAGTTTAAACCAACCTCGTTGATTTTGCACACTCGGGCAGCAGCAATATGCCATTCAGCAGGGGTGCAGCTGAATTGCCCAACCGGTTTCTCGGATTCGTCCAAGAAAAGGCTACCACAGTGCCATTCCATCACAACCTCCGTGGTGGACGCTATCTTCGCTCGTGCTGGGAACAACTTCCCATGGCAAGTCTGGTTCACACTCGAGAAAAACACGATATGACCGATGGGACTGTGAGAACAGACGGACGAAGAGGTATTAGTATACTCGGAGAAATCGTTCAAAATAGACCGACTCGGTTGGGATGCGCCGGTGCCTCGATCCTTTGCCCATGGTTGCACTCGGACCGACAAGATCTTGCCCAATCACCATTGAACCGTCTGAGGATGGCGAATGTGGTGTGTCCCCCGGTTTCGAGGCAATCCCGAGAGCCGCATGGTTAGCGGGAACACTGCGAATGGCGAGATTCAACCGATTCGCTATCTTAATGCGGTCTTGAGCGGCATCGGAAGCAGCGTAGGAAGTCAAGGTCGGATCGAGATTGTAGGCAATCATCTCAGCGTTGCGGATGGTGTGGATTGCGCAGTCTGTTTCATTCTCTTGCTGCGGGACAGGCTCAACACACTGTGGACCGTTAAATATCTGTGTAAATTCTCGCGTACGCTTGGGCCAACTCACCGTCGAAGACCACTGCTCCCAGACCGCCGGTAAACGTTGTTGACCGTACCTTTGCTGATATTCCCACTCCAGCAGCTCTCGCACCCGACCAAACACAGCCTGGTGTCTGCGTCCTCCACCCTGGATGATACTATCGTAGATGCGAATGCGATGCAAACGGAAAAAGACGGCAGCCAGCAACCAATGAGAAAACGACTCCCAGAATATAGGTATAATGAGCCGATCCTTCGTGAATATATTGAACTGTTAAGAAGGATCGTTGGCACGGGACCATGAAGAATCGGGAAGCAGAATGTCGTACCTCTTCGAACCACATGGTTCGAGGTCCTAGTAGGCGTTCATTAGACCTAGGGGGTGGTGCCATGCCGGCTGGGCTTCGTTTGGCCTTTACCAGCCGTTCACCGAACACAGCGTCTGTAAATACAAAAGGGAGCTCATCCGAGGTGCAGCCACCAGCAGCAGCAAGGTCGCCTTTTAGCAACCATAGGTACCCCTCTATCACCGCATCGGAGATCCAGCGACCGTTGATGAGTTTATCGAGGTGCCGCGCCAATACAGTCGCGCCTCCGGGAATGACAGTCCAGTTCTGGTTTTCAGTGTAGCCTCCCTCCCGTGGAAGCAACTCGTGAACAGAAGGGTCAAGGATCTGCGGAGTGACATTCTCGGACTCTGCCTAACCAATTGTGAGCGCAGGAGCACCGATAGGGTGCAAAATAACAGCTTACCTGCGTCAATTTAGCATTATCTTTAGCCGCTGGCTGTCCAAGCGCAAAAATCTGTAAAGCGAGTGAGCGCAAGCAAAGTGGGATGATTTGTGAGCACCCACCGGCTCGTTCAAAATTGCTTGTGGAATGTGGCTGGGCCGATGAGAGATCTGGGAGACCACGGTGATCAGGGATGCGTGCGCAGCTTTAAATGAAAATGGATTACGATGAAGTCCGGAGGGAGGTGGGAAAAGGTGATCCCAGGTTCAAACTTCCCAAACAGTTCCTGCAAGAGAGACGCGGGGACGCCTGAATTGTTTCCGAGGAAGCTGAGATAAACTGCGCAAATCAACTCTTTGATATTGTTGACTCCTCGAATTGCGTCATTGTTGGGATTGAATCCAAGAAGGCGGCCAAATGCAACATAAACCGCCCAGAAACCAGAGGTGAAGAAGTCGGTATGCAAGGAGAAATATGAGGGCGAAAACATTGAGCGAGATGGCTTGAATGTACATGTCAATACTAGGAACAATCACAGAATAGCGGGTGTACGAACAGGTGTTGTTTTGTACGGACGAAGAAAAAATTCATGCAAGATCGACTGTTCCGGGCTGGGTAACACAGTCCGTACGGGAGAGTTCGGTGCTGGAAGCGAGCTCAACCGACGAAGCTGGGGTAGGGTGGAGATCAAGTTGTGATAGAATGTCGTCCAGCATGCATCACGGAGTTCGAAAACAATAATGTGATCGACGCGGGACTGTTTACGAGTGACGACAAGGTTTGCAAGCTCTGGGAGAGCCGCTCGGCGGAGCTAAGATATAATTTCGGGATCATTGAGTGCGGTACAAATTGAACGCACCTGTTCAACCATGAGGGGCTCTTTCAAATCGATCTTGCGCATTTTCTCTAGGATTTGGCTATTTTCAGTCGAAGAAAGAAAGATCACCTGCGCCTCGATTGCAGGCGCGCAGTTGTTGAAAAATTCAACGAAAACATCCATCTCCTCTGGTTGCATCTCATGGTCTGGGAGCGCCCAATGCCAGACATCCAATGGCTTCTGAAGCAAAGATATGTCTTCCTCACTGGAAACTTCCTCGTTGTCAGTCACAGATGGGAGGGCGTTCGATTTTTGGTTGCCGTTCCGAAGTGACCTCTGAAGGCGCCGAATCCGTAAGGCTCGCCGCGCCTGTGCAGCTTTAATACCGTCGACCATTCGCCGCGTAGCAGGGAGAAGACTGTTCAAGTTCAGCCGAGGTGTCTTTGGTGGGCCCCGCTTTTTGACGAAACGAGGACTGTGCGTGTACCGGCCATAGATGGTGTATGCATTGGAGCTTTTGCGGCGCCAGGGTTGAAGCGGCTTTGCTTTTGCAGGCCGACCGCCTGAGTTTCGCACTAATCATTGTTGTTATCCAACTGCGTCCTAAGATAATGGTAGACAGACCTTGAAATTCTCCAAAGTTCGGTTCGACTTCGTGTTCCTCCTCAGCCTCTTGAAGTGCATCCAGTTTAGCTAGCATTCTGTAGAGCTCATTTTCCAGCGTGGCGTCGTTAGGTAGTTTGCCGCGGTCATCAGATGGATCCTTGCGTTGGCGTAGCTGACGACCTTTCTCGATACCAGGCCGTTTTTCACCGTCCTTTTCGAGATCTTTCTCAGTATAGTACTCTGCCCCTGAGAGCGACACATCAATAAATACCACAATCTGATTAAAGTGAGAAAACCCCAGGACCGTTGGATCGCAGCAGACGAGCAGCCAATATATCGGCACATACTTTGCCCGTCTGTATATACTCACCACAATCACAGTCAAGTGGGTCCAGTACGACAGTGTGTCTACGCGCTCCCAGGTTTGCGCTGGAGGAACTTGTTTAATAAAACAAGTAAAGAGATTCAACAAGATTCAACACTTACACAACCCGGGAGACGGTGAACGTATTAGGAGCGCCTGGGGTCGCTTGAACCATGTCCCGCTCCCATATTCGGTTAGCGGCAAGATTCAGCTCGACGATTGCCCTCGGCGTAGGGCGATCTGGTGTAGAAAAATAGCGGAAGAACTTTAAGTGCTCGTTAAGGATTGTTGAAGCCAATCTGTCGAGTCTAAGGTCACAAAGTAAGCAGGGGACAGGCTGAGAACAGAATATTAAACTACCGCTTGTTGTGTTTGTTATCGAGAAAGACGGTGTTAAATTGCTTAAACCCTGTTTCAGCCACGTTGTTGGTGTTCCACGGCCCGTCATGACTCTGGTCACTCGGCATGCCAATATCTGTATACATAGCTGCAATTGAGGCGGATAAATGGGTTATGTCGCCGAAATGTGACAACGATGGACTCACGAATCCAAGGCTCGATGAACCAATTCTTGTTGAAGTAGTCCTGCACGGTCTCGAGACAGGTCTTGCCGGATTCCTTTGCTTTTTTGGATCGAGGCTGGGGAGGCCGCCTGCTCTTTGCTGTCCCGACTGCCAGACTAGCAGCATCCACATCAGAAGCGATCTGGGCTACATCTTCAGCCGAATCTGCCGACCGCTCCTCTGCCTCTGCTACTGCCGCCAAACTGGCCTGATCCGCATCGCCCAGAAGTTCGACCAGCCCGGTGTGAAAATCAATCTTGGCCTGGTCCCAGTGGTCCCATGAACGACAGCGCTGCAGCGCTCGGAACAAAACAAGGATTTTGAATCTCACCGAGAACGGGATTGCAAAAGCCAGACCATGGCTCCCGTTATTGGCGTCGAATCGGAGAATAGCTTGCACCACATGGAACTGGCAGAGACAGAGAAACACCTTGTCGTAAATCCCCAAAGCTTTCAGCGCTAAACGAGGAGGCAGATCGGAACATCTTCTGCAGTCGAAAACACGGCGGCATACCTTCAACGATCCCATTGTACTGAGACCTTGACTTGTCCATTTGCATGAGCTGGAACAAAAACCCATTCTTGTCGATCTCTTGACATCTTTGATAGATTCGCTCGCGCGTTTCAGGATCCTCGTGTTGGATTTTAGATTTATCTTCAAAATGGACGGATAATTTTAAAAATTGCGGCTAGAAGAGCAGTGCGAACACACCTGCTACAACCTCCTTCGCTCTGGCCTCAACCTTTCGAACCGTTTCAAGAAAAAAGTCGCAGATGGTGCCGGTCTGGATGTTGGCAGATATCAAATACGCGCCTGGTGGAGGGGATTCAATCAGGGCTTGGGGAGAGACGTAGATGAACAGTGTTTCGTCCTACCTGGCATCATGTGCCCGCCTTCATTCGCCGTGCAAAGAGCAGTGGTGGCTGCCCGATTCTCATTCTGTAAGCGATGCGTTGAATCCACAAATATACAACCGTTACGACCCTCAGTATTCACGATGAGGCTGTCTAGCGAAAAATCATCGGTGATCGCGACTTTGAACTTGGACTTTGAATCGTCTTTTGAAAAGTCATGTGGCGTGTAGCTACAAGATCAGTCAGGTTTTGGAATCCGTCTGCAACGGTTGTGACGCACTAGTACATATCTTTCGGATTTCGCTGGACCATTAGGTGTGTGGCACGGAACGGATTCCTATCCAGACGTTCCCGCTGACGGGTTCCCGACAGCATGCTGCGAATCTGTTGAGTATTTGGGATGCGATGCTGTGGCAGAGGCTGGGACTGTCCAGACGAGTCTTTCAACTGAAATTGCTGTACAAGATCTGTGACACAGAATTCAGGTCAATTGATTTAATATCGATGCTACTCATCATACTGCGCTGTATTGCGGACACCTTGGCGCCAGAGCGTCGCAATAGATCGAGGATTTGCAAACGCAGAAGACGGCAGAACTTGAGGAAAACAAATTGGCTCGGGAGCGCATCTTCGTGAGCGCCCAACTGCCAGATCTTTACCACTGCGAGATCGTTGGCACAGACCTCGAACTGGACAGCGGTGAGAGTCACACAACAAGAAGCTCAATATCTTACCTGGATTTGTACGCTCGAGCCACACTGGCGCCATCGACTCCGTCGTTCTACGTGATCCTCTGCCGAGTCCCCGACAGTTGGGGTGAAATCTGGGTCGTTATCCACATTCTCTGCAGCCGCGTCCTCCACAGGAACATCTTTCTCTGAACCCTCGCTCTCCTCTGCTTCCTCGTCTGGATCGATCGATCATGAACTCCAGAACAGATATATACCCAGCGCAAGACAGGACGCTGGTTCGTTACAGCATTGACTCGTGCTTCCGATTCGGGGGTCGCCTGCTTTGTCCAGCGCACAATAAATTTTCTGGCACGAATATCGTATGGGCTGTCTCCCGGATGCCCAAAGAATTTGGCTTCCACAAGTCGGGATTCCGCATGATCGCGGCCAAGATAGTCATTTTTCTGGCAACAATAAATTCGGGACGGGACATGCTAGGTCACGGGAGACGTACCTGATCGTTGAACCATTTCGGTAAATCCTCCGTATTAATTGTGTCTTTTAGAACCCATCCATCGCAGTCACGGTCAATTTTTCCGAGCCAGACTGGGTTCTGGCCTGCCTCGACACGTTCTGTCTGCACACCATAATCCTCGTCTGCCAGCTCTACCTCCCTCGCTTGGTCGCTAGAGAGTGGGAGGCCGCCAGATACGGACTCGGGACCTGGGGCTGCAGGATCTGGCGGCGGCGTACTAGGACCCAAAAGTCTCTCACGAAGGACTTTGGCAGCATGGCGTCCTCGTGAAACAAAAGCTTTGGAAGGCCGTTCACGCGAGCGTGCGGGTTGGTCCTCGACTTTCTTCTTTTTGATTTTAGGGGGCATGGAGTGAAGGCGCAGACAGGGTTAGGAGATCACTCCGGGTGATCACGACATTACCAATACCGCACGGGCCATCCGATAGCACAGAGGTGGTTGTTCTCAAAGCAAAGTGTTGTTGTCTCCAGGAGGATTTTTAGTAGCTTGGATTCAGATTGAAATGGGAGCATGCGAACTTGGGTCATAGCTGGAGCCTCAATATAGTGAGAACGATAAACGCCGGACAGGAATGCCTTGCGCGTCAGACAAGAATCAAGTATCGAGCAAGCGAGAGGCTGAGCATCCCGTATCTGTTCATTTTGCCCAAGTGACAGACAAAACTAGTAACAGAGGCATATCCTCAAGGCCCTATAGCTAAGAACGAATGCAAATAAGCTGAGCAAAAGAGACATTGTTTATATGTGCGTAGATCGCAGCCCAAAATGGGAACACGTACCGAATTAAGAAAATAGAAGAAAAAATCTTTAGACCTATGGCATTCTACACTACGCGCGGGATGTTAGACAAAATTTGCAGGTGGAAGTTAGAACACGGACAGACTTGCCTCCTCAGAGCTGCATTGGCACAGAGTGATTGGTAGAGAGACTACCACTTACGATTCATAGACATTGAATCCGATTTACCGGCGTCCGACCCACGCACATGTCCATACTCCATCGGGCACCTTTTTTCCGGCTTTGCTTTGGAGGACTATTTTTGAAATTATTTTCATCACAGACATGTTCCTAAGCAATTAGCACACTCAGCCATCCGGTATTCGAGCGTGTTTGCCGCAGTTGTTGGGTTGAAGGGAAATGGGGAACGACTCATGCAATTGCAGATAGCGGAGAACCCGAGCAAGGTAGAGCGGAGACTGCACAGGCCGTGCGATGGTAGGAGTGTGCTGGTAAGTTCTAAGGCCATTCATCTCTCTCGCCGATTGGTCTGGGTTTCACCGAGAGAATGTGTAGAAAAATGACGCAAATGGATTCCGGGGAGCCCTTGTCAGGGATCCATTTGCGTCATTTTGAGGTCCAGAGGACCCGAAACCGTATGGGGAAAAAGTGATAGAAGCCTGAAGCTGTGGGATTTCACTGTTTTGGCTCTGATTTGCCATCTGCAGATGTACATCTTCTCACCTTCTTAATCCGGAAGAAGGCGTTGAAAAATCAGGAATCATCTGAGGAACCCGTTGAATGGGTGAGAATTAGACGCGGCAAGGTCAAAATCACTCTGGGAACAACAATCTTGGTCTCCCGTGCACCGATTGTGCCCGAATCCCGGATTTCTTGGCTTATCCGGAAGTATTTGGTCGATTCATGGGTAAGAACACAGTTTACGACCTGGCCGGTATTTTTCCCGAAGAGGACTGTAAAAACTGATCATAACCACCCGCGGCGTCAAACAATTTGGACGGGTGGTTGTTGAGATCCATAAACGTCGGACAGGAAGCGTATATCAACCGGACCAGATAGGATTGATTGCCGGACCAGATCTTGATACGCGGTTGACACAATATGATGATCGGCTGCACTGGAAGAGTTTGCTGGACAGACCAGAAGATATTAACACCTTAACATGTATCTCCAGGAAATCTGACAAGTATCTGTTGACATTCCAACAGGAGTCTTTTGGCAGTCCAACCACAACATTTTGTCAACCATACCGGCGGAAGTTTTCGGCGAGACAGAATGTTGATGAAAGCCGTACAAAAAGGTCTTGTGCACTTGGCCTGAGGAGCTTGTCATCTTGACAGGATTGTAATCTCAAGTACAAAAACTGGATGCTGGCGGAAAAATATAGTACACGCTAAGCCGTTCCTCCCTACCAGTTTTCGGCTGAAAGTGATGTGTTGTCATTAAGCGGTGGCGCGGTTGATGTCGGCACGCAGGGTGGGAACATCAATTCCTTATCTCCGAACAGCCGTTTCGCTCCTTTCTCCACCAATTCTTCGTCAATCCATGACTTCGGGGGCCCGTTATGCTCCCCTGATCTCAGGCTCTTCTGTAGGCATACAACTATCCCTATATCCTCGCTCTTCAAGTCCCAAATTTCCGTCAATGAATGCCATCCGAGCTCGAACATTGCAATCTCACCGGCTTTATATCAAATGACCCTGTGCCGATACGGGTCCGGGACTTGGCATGGTTCATATTGCCGTATAGTCCATCTATTCTAACCATCTCTTATAATTCTAGCTTTTTAACACCTCCCTCAAGATGTCTAATACCCCATATCACCCAGTTTTCTGTGGAATCAAAATCGGGACTCTGGGGTCTAGGGAGGGTAACACAAGAGTCTCATAGGTGGCCCATATACGTTCATTGGCTTCTTATGAACATATCTACAGCTTTTTTTGATCACAATCGCTCTCTACTGGATGTGCTGGACTTGTTTCTTTGCCAACACTGATTTTGCCGCTCATATCTCTCACCAGAAGCATTCCGCTACATCACGATATAAGGTCGATTGTACTCTTTCAATGTATATGATCCACCCTATGTAACCTTTAAACAATATTATACAAAGAAAGGCCAATAATATGGCATCCAACGGCGCCCTGACGCGGGTGGCCCACTACCCTGTCAATTGCCTGTTTGGGAAGTGCGACAAAGATAAATTCACTCAGCAATCAAGGCGTCACTAAAATGGCGCCGAGTATGCTCAAACTCTTCACCGGATATGTCTGTTGTTTGCAATGCAGAAACCCAGGCAAACACCCTCAACACGGTTGCTAGAGGGCCAAAACCTCTAAGGTGGCCCAGTAGGCAGTCTCAGATAATATCCGGCCAAAAATAAAAATCCCACAGTTACTGGGTGACTTCCCGTAAGATAAATTTATGCTGGAGAAATATTTCGGAGGGATGCCGAGACAGCTGTCGGGACCCCATCACTTCGGACATCCCAAAACGGACACATTTTATTCTCCATCACTCGAATAGAATAAGGTCCTGGAGGGGGGGTAAGGACCTCCCCTCCAGGATTTCGGATGCCTGAATAAAACCTTTTGGGACGACATTGATTGTTCGTCACTTCCGGCACTTCGGCTGACTTCGGGATACACTCTCAAACAGTTTACCTCACGGGAAGTCACCCACTTTTAGCTAAAAACAATCATTTTCCCCCATTTTCTTCCTAAGAAAAACTCAATAAGCTCAACCCAACCACCCACGCATGCATGGTTTGACTTGTGTGAAATACGTCGTCGTGGACTGTGCAGGCCGCCTCACAAAATATAACAAAATTTGAGTGCGCAGGAGGTTCAATTCCTCCCGGCGGCACGTCGATAAATGTTTATAAACCTTTTGATTTTGATTGGGTTTTTGTTTTTGTATGAACTAGGATTCGGACTCGGACGGGTCTATTCGTTTGCACCCTTATCTATTATTATAACCCCGCAGATACTCTACAACCACAAAACCTATGTGTTGATTCTTCCTATTGCCAGTCCTTCTCAGCCCAGCGGTACAATGTCTTGAGCGTCCTGAGGAACCATTATTTGAGACCGGCTTTGGCCCGGTACCAAAGCCGGAAAGCCGGCCGAAGCACAATAAAAAGAAAGGGAACGGAGGTATGAAATTTGGTTAGAATCAAGTTGGAGAAAATGGCTCGAATCGAGTATGTACTTGACGAACACTGCCGGTTGTTAGTCACGTGAGCACCGACGGCAATTCATACGGAAGGGGTGATGGGAACCAGGACACTGGCAGGAGTTCAATTATTGCGGAGGCAGAGGAGTGCTTCAATGCTACAGTAAAATTCATGGACGCCAAACTAAGTTTGACGAAAACACAGAAACATGAGGAACCGTCGGAGATCGGATGACTCAGATCCTGGACCTGGACCAAGAGGAAAGCATGCCAGAATTTGGTAACTTACGTTTGAAGATAGCAGTTGCCTATAGTGAAATCGGAGACGAGTGTACAGCGCACGGGGGCCGATAATTTCGGCGCCAGTAAATGAACACATTGGGACGAGAGGATGTGGGTGGATACTCCGCGGAGATATGGCTGCACTGTGGTCACTGGTCAGCAATCGCTGAGAAACTGCGAAGCGGTCAATTGTATAAAACGGCACCGTGTTTTTGAATCTCCTCGACTGAATCGGGTGAGTACGCGTCCGCTGACGCGGCAAGTGCGATCTCAAGAGCAGTCCTCGCTAGTTTAAACTTTAGGCACCTGCGGCGAATCCCGGCGCAGGCCGCTGACCTATGGCCTCGGGCGATTGCAAATGGAGAAAGGGAGTTGATCTTTGAAGTACGAGAGGACAAGACACGGAAATGAAGAATGACTTACATAGGGACTTGGCACGGGATTTCGACACATCTCGCCTGCTTCGGCCCGACCAAGTGGCGGTGTATCGTTTGATGTCTAACACCGTCAAACAATACTTTCTGCTTTTCGTCTGTGTGCTTTGTGCTATTCATTCGGCAGTCTCAGACCTATCTGTAGGTCTTGATCCTCACCCAGGTTTGTGTCCTCGTAGTCCTCCCTTACCTCTGAAACCCTCAATCCGTCTGTGACCATGCACAGTGTTTTTTTGGCCCAAACAGGCTCTCATTGTTCAAGACTCAAATGGCCACCGGAAACGAAGGACAAGCCGCAAGGCGTTGCTAACCCGCTACTTTTTAAAAAAAACGCTGATGGTGCATTCTTAGGCCTATCTTGCGCTTTCTTACCGCATAACCGTGCCCTTATTATTCCTTCATTGCTGAGCCGAGAATCTGGTGTTCATGACTACGAACTTGGAGCGGGTACCGTCATCGTCACCGGTGGTCCCGACGTCGAGATGCTGTGAGGACGAAACACGATCCGCATCGCATTGTCTGCAAATACTGGCAGTTGTTCCGTTTTCTTCATCTTTCCTCTCGCCGCCCGCTTCTTCTCGTTTTCTCTTTCTCGCTATTCCTCTGTGGCCGGCTCAGGTTCTCTCAAACTTTCTGTTTCTATCTTCAACGCCGCTTCCTGTCCCACGATGGTTCCAGGATCTTTATATGCGCTCATCTCTACCTCCACGCTTGTGCTGTCGGCGAGTATTCCTGCTAGGCGGTACGTCGTCGGTAGTATCATTCTCGACCCCTTGCTGACGAGAATTTCAGAGCTACAGTCTGCAGTGACCACGCCGAGCTCTGCGACCGCCTGTAATCCAACGTCACCTATGTCGGAGCGCATGGTTCGTTCGCCTTTAGTTCAGACCCTCTCGCCAACAGTGTCTATTTGTTTTATGATATTGAGCCGGTGACAGTTGCGCACGACCAGGAAGTCGACATCCCCACCCAACTTGGTTTCGGCGTCCGGCTGCTACAGGGCCAGGCACACACGAATGGCGATTTACTGCATTTCTGTAACACCAGTACGTCTCATTTCATCCCCATCATATCGCGTATTGATGGAAATCCGCCAGGCTGCGACCTCTTTGACGGCGGCTCCGTGCAGGACTACCTCACGAACGTCAAGACATTCCTCGATGCGAATCCGAACGAGGTCCTCACACTACTCTTCACGAACCCTGAAGGGGCTTCAGTCTTCACTGTGTGGAAGCCCGCTTTCGGTGTCGCCGGTGCGCTTTCAATTGCAATCCCTTTTCCAAATTCATTCTTGTCTGGGACAGAGATATCCGACCTCGCATTTGTGCCGCCATCACTCCCTGTGTTACAAAGCAACTGGTCCACGTTGGGCAGTATGATTGACTCTGGCAAGCGCGTTGTAGTCGTCCTCGACGCGGGAGCGGATGGCGCCGACGCAGTGAACTTTATTCTTCCCGAGTTTCAGATGGTGCGTCTTGCATCCCTGAAGTTACCCTGATCCTAATTCCCGCACCCTAGATCTGGGAAACACTCTTCTCCGTCACCGGCGCGTCTTTCCCGTGTTCCATCGACCGCATCAACGTCCCTCTGGCCGCTGAGGACCACAGGTACATGATAAATCACTCATTGAACAAGAACATCATACCAGTTGGCACGGGTGTAATCGTCAGCGACTTGCTCGACGCATCGACTACCAATGGGGTCGATTCGTGCGTGACATTCTCCCATTTTTACTCACCTACGACTGCTGATTCCCTCTCACCCTCTTCCCCGCGATATTTTGCTTATTCCGGAATGCTATTGTAGGATCCTGGCCAATGCCAACGGATGCGCAGTTTTGGTTGCCAACCGCGCGCCGAACTTTGTCCTGCTGGATTTGTTAACCAATACGACCCGTTTCACTGCTGCGAATCAGCTCAATGGGCTCGCATGAGTACGATTCTTCCATTGGATGAGGTAGGAAGCGGGTTTCTTTGCTTGAATTCCTTTTATTCAGTGTTTTATATAATGCGTAGCGTTTCTACCGTGGAATTTAGGTATTCAAATGAGTGGTTGACCGCGCCTAACGACGTTTAATGCATCCCAATCATCCCACCCCGCGGTTGACGCCTGATTATAACTCCCAGCACATTGACTGGCGCCGCTTACATTTTACCTCGGACTTGCCAGCCACCACCAGTTCAAATTCATTTGGGTTAAACGGCACGTTATCTCATGGCCCTGAGGGACCTCCTCACAGAATTACATCTCCATCGCTCGTTAAAGAAGCGCAATCAGCAGTTTTCCAAGCATCGACTACAATTGATTGCCTGCGAACTGAGCTGCCACGGATTTGATCCTGGTAGTAGCTTCTGGGGTGCAGAGAACCAAGTAATGGAAAATAAATGACCCAATGGAGTCAACAGAGTAAATCGACTCAAATCTCGCTATCGTACACATTATTGATTTACAACCCATCGTCAGCCTCCGCCTGTTCTCACCACAAATATTACAACCACTCGGAATCACAGATACTGACTCAACTCTTCCCTTTCCGAGAGAACAATTTTCTAGTATTACTCGTCGTTGTTATCTTCTCCGCGGGCCGCAAAATCTGTGTTGGGATTCTGGTCAACGGAATTTTTAGCACAAGTCATGATGGTTGGCACACCTGAAAAGAGCAGATAAGATCCTCGTCGACGGACATCATCGCGGCAGCATTGTCGAACTCGCCGCAGTAATTCGGTGCAGAAAATAAAGTGACCAGCCGCCGCTTCGCAAAAAATTCGAAACCGTCCTCGACAACCTTCGTGAGTCGGGTCAATGGGAGAATATTTATGGGAGAAAGGACAACGCACCTGATGGCCCCGGCAAATTAGGTCCAAGTCATGTTTTTGCGTAAATTTTGTAACGATGTCGGCCCCGAACGTGTATCCCGCGCCGCGATCGTTCGTCGCCCAACCGGAGACGTCGCTATCGGGGTCACTCCAGAGGATGTCGGACAGAATGCCTGAGTATCTGTAAGTACGAATCCCATACAACAGCAAGCCACCCTACCGCCGTCGGGAATCTCAGTTGGGCGCATAATTCTTCTTAGTTGGTCGAGCGATTGGAGATCCGGACTGAGGCCTCCATGCATCGTCAATATCCGGTCCCCGATGATAGCGGCTATCGGGAGGCAGTTAAAACAATCTGCGAATGTTTTCCACAGCTTTATGTTATATCGGCGCTTGCCTAGATGGATGTGCAGTCAGCTGGAGTTCTCCCACTAAATAAATGTGCTCACACTCGTCGTAGAAACCATAAATTCTATTCACAGAGCAGGACTCGTGGTTCCCGCGCAGAAGGAAGAAATTTTCGGGGTACTTCATCTTGTATGCGAAGAGGAGGCAGATTGTTTCCAGGGACTGCTTTCCGCGATCAACATAGTCACCGAGAAAGAGATAGTTTGCATCCGGCGGGAATCCGCCGTACTCAAACAAACGCAGGAGGTCGGAATACTGGCCATGTATATCGCCTGCGGAAGTGAGTCTTGGCTGGCTACAGTGATGATTTGTATATACCTACCACACACTTTTATTGGGGCCTCCAGCTCCAGAAGGATGGGTTGAGTCATCAGGATATCGCGTGTTTTTGCACAAAGGTATTGGATTTCGTATTCCTGAAGCTTGACTAACTTTCCGGGACGATTTCCTCTTACTGTTGGTGAATGAGAGCATCAGTATCCCGAGGGTAAAGTGCCGAGGATGGCCGGCTTCGGCTGAGCATACTCTTACCTTCCAGAAGGCGGTCAATGACGGAGTCAAGGTCAATCTCGATTTTTGTAATACCCATCCAATTGAAATCGCTCTATGTAAGGGAAGAAAGCGATCTATGGAGTTAGAGTTCTGAAAATCCACCGAACATCGCAATCGACCTGATACTCGGCGGGTGTTGGATGAGCTTCACGCTTCGAATACGCCGTTCACTTGAGCTGTCGACGAGAGAGCGGACAGAGTCCTTGACCGATTGTGGTGGATGAGAGCGAAGAAGTGAATGCCGTTAAACGGACGGTTAATCATCAGAGATTCAGTTATGACTCGAGTTTAGCCATCAAAATCGCATACGCGGTCCGATTGGCCAGATAGGCTGATCTGGCAGATGTATACCTCCGCTGAGCTTGGAGAGCGTTGATAACGCACAGTCCTGTAAGGCAGTAGATGATTCACACTCACTGCGAGAGCTGTAGTGGGCATGGTGAAGCGCTTCGCACAGATAGACAGCCCGTTACTTGGGTGCGATTATAATAGAACCCATATAGAACCGTCAGGGACCTGATTAATGGGCGAGGCTGTGTGGGTGTGGAAGGACATGCGGATAGGTATATATACGGGAAGGAACACGAGGAGATCTCCCGGCTACATGACACTGGAGCTCGGAACCACCGACGAGCCATGCCTTCTGGGGATCGATACCGGGCATGAGAGTGTCGTTAGTTTTTGCCTTCCAGTGTCGCAGAAATGTGCGTAGGTTCAAGGCAAGAGCGAAGCAAAAGGGGGACCGTAGACCAGCGAAGTCACTGAAAAGGACAGGATTTAATGTCGGAACCAGTCGCAATCTAGAGTCAGGCACAGCGGATAAACGGCGGCTCATTGGTGGTCCTCTGTTGCCTGGGCTGGATGGGAGAATGTCGTAGAGCCTATTTAGATGGATGTCGTTGCAGAAAGAGGAGGCGCCTATCACAAGGCACGGGCGCTTAACATATTTGGCGCTGTTGCTTTGATGATCATCTCGCCACCAAACCACCACAAGCACCAAGGCAAGTGGCGCTCATCTAGGCATGTTACAGACTTACCCTCAGTTCAGTATGCAAAAAAAAACTCCCGCCGAGCCGCAACTTCTCGCCATCTCTGCTCGGGAGCAATGTCTGCGAAATTCCGAGCTCCTCGAAGAAATTTTGCCCCACATCTCATTGGGGGAGAATCTAAAAGATCTGAAGGCGGCTAGGCAGTCTCTTCTGTCGATTGCATCGGCTTCAAAGGCTCTTTCACCGTCGGCCCTAAAATTCTTGTGGCGAAGATTGGATAACCTTCTTCCCCTGTTGCGTCTTTTACCGTCTTTCGCCAGCAAGGGGAACAAATATGTCGGTTGAAATCACTCTCATTGTTAATTGCTGCTAAATTCTCGTCCCAGGGGCTTCTTTTTGCCACGGAATCTAGTGAATGGCTGTCGTTCGATCGCTACGCACCGTATGTGCGGGAAGTCATCTACAACGCAGAACGTCCCATCGTCATAGATCCTTCCGTATACATTCAGCTGACTATCCGCCGCTCGCCAATCCTTCCAAACCTCTCCGTCTTTGAATGTTCCGGGGATTTCGACGCAGCCGAGGTTGTGTTGTTTCTGGAATCGCCTCTTCACACGGTCAGGCTGCTGGGCATGGCGACCGAGTTTGCGCACGCCGCCGTTCTGTCGATGCTCTCGTCGAAGACTCTCAATCTTTCGACTCTCGTCCTCGTCAATAGGCCAGCGCCTCTAATTTCGGAACGCATCCTTCTCCGCGGTCTCACGTCCGTTGAAATTCGAGGCGTCACAGGAACGCTGTCCGAATCATTCCTGGTAGAGCTAGAATCCATCCCGAGCCTGAATACCTTGATCACGGATTTCAAGGGATGGCCTGTGTCCCATTTTACGCAGCCTGGGGATCACCCCATATTTGCGGGGCTCACGAGGCTTGACATCCGAATGCTAAATAATGATATCCCTCCCATTATACCTGCCTTCCTTAGCAGGATCGCAACATCACGGCTTCGATCCTTTCGCTTGATTTTGATGGGGGCTCCGCAAGGATTTGTGGGTATGCCGTCAATGGTCGCTCACGATCGTACTTTTGACATTCTCACATCTCGGTGGTCAACAACTCTCCATGACCTCGGACCTCAAAATCGACTATTTCAACATGATTAGCTCGGTGTTTCGGCGCCTCTCTGCACTTCGCGCCTTCAAACTCCAAACCTCGATGATGGCGATGCTTCTTCCGGCGATCATGGACCTGGCCACATGCTGGTCCCGTTTGGAGGAACTATCCCTGCGGAATCTCTTCGAGCCACCTCTCTTGCCCTCCGACTTCACCCTCCAATCTCTCACGAGACTGACTCAAAAATGTCCCAGGCTCCAGGAATTAACTATCTGCTTTAAAGGCACAGATCTACCGGCGCTGTCCTCGACTCCCACCATATCCCACAGTCTCAAAACAATCATCATACATTCTTCAGACACTCCCGGCGATACCATCATGATTGCGCGTCATCTGGACCAGCTATTTCCACGTCTCAGCACCGTTCGCCACATTGACGTAGGGAAGGTCGAGTCACGGTCTATCATGGCCTGGGCAGAGGTTCAGAAGTTGCTTTTCGTTTTTCAGGATATCCGGCGCACCGCGCTGACTCAGAGGTGAGTATCAACCGCGTTTGAGGCACCTTTGTTAACATCTCAATAGTCGATAAACAGTCAGAACGTGCTTTTGTGGGGCGATATAAACCAGGATATCATGTACGTATGTGCCATTTTGGAATGTGGATCTCTCTCTCTCCAGCCCAGGATTTCTCGTTCAAATGTGCGTCGTATCTATCCACTTCACCGCTGCGCAAACCGTGACTATAACCAGACGCGAACGATCGAACTTGAGATCTTTAAAATTATTTAGCCGCACACACGCTGCCAGTGGGCGGCTGCCATCCAGGATGTTGCACGGGTAGGCTCTTTACAGTCGGCCGTAAACGCGACTGTTACACTTTGAAAACGACGCTTGACAATTCCCAGTCGTGCGGGCCCGATAGTCGATAATTTTGAACGGTAACATGGCCACACACAATGCTTCTGTTTTTTTTCTTGCTCTCGACCGTCTTGCCCACCTAAAAGCTCGCCTCTTTTTCTTTTGACTTCTTTCTCCGTCGTTGCTGAGGGTCGATTCACTAGATCGACTACAACTCCCTCTGCGAGCCCTGGAGACCCCATGATGGCGGCGTCGCAGAAGCAACAGGCGCAAAAGCTTCTGGATCATCTGCAAAACGAATACTTCAAAACCAAACGTCCCAAAAAGCATTCAGATGGTATAGTGAGGAGTGACCACTTCGAGCGCCGTCTTGCCATAAAGTATGGCGTCTTCTCGTATGATCTGGTGGAACAGGAGGAGTCGCCGCGCATGCAATGCGTATGGCAAACCAGTGATCTCACTCAGCTTAATCTTCTTGTCGCGCACTTTCTCATCGGTCCGGCCCTTGAGAGCTTGGCCTACAGCAAATTCGACGCGGAGTGGATGTCCAAAGAGGGAAATTGCGTTGGAAGGCCTGTATCGCGGTGCCTGCACTTGCCCGCTTGACAACAGCCGCATGACATGTCTTGAACTCACCATCGAAGGACTCTTAGGCGACGGGGAGAACAATTTTATCAGTTTGGTATGTTCTCATCTACTTTCCGTTTTCTCGCCATTTCCATACGGATGACACTCTTTACAGCTGAAGCGGATTATGGAGCACGATCCTACGGGCAATCGTCGTGTCAAGGAGGTTTTCCTTTTCGTACATCCATACATTGAGCATGAATATTGATTCGCTGAGAGCGTCACCGAGGTTTTTAAGGTGTTTCTGTATCATGCGTTTCTTCTGCGCACTTTTTGCATCGTCGAGATTCTCAGAGGCCTTATCGAGGCATATGTACGTCGCTTTGCTCCTTCGTGTCAACAAATCTACTGACTCTGGATAGCATAACTTCCCACTTGCACCATGCAGACCAGTCGCCACAGCGCAGAACCACAGGCTAGGGAGGAAGTGTGCCGTAAATTTAAAGCTTTTGCGAAGAACAAGAAATCCGCCCCACGAGTCGACGAGTCTCAACATAAAGAGATGGTAGCCATCGTCTACAACGCGTCTGGGCCATGCTTCGTGAAGACCGATCGCAGTAGCCTCCGATATGGTCGGTGCCAAACTGTTTGGTCCTGCTCTCCTTGCGTTATACCTCATGTATTCAATTAATCGACCAACTACTCTGTCATCCAGCGAGTGCAAAAAGAGGGGCTGGAAAGAACACAAGAAGGCCTGTGGGCAGCGGCACTTCGATCTTAACACACTTGCTCCATCTCCGCAAGACCCGGATGAATTCATCCGGTGTCCGGCGGTCCCTGGCTTCATTCCCACCCCCGCGCTGTGGCGGCAAATTTGGTATCTGTCCCAGGACGACTCTCAATATGCGGACTATCATACGAGTCAAAGCAATATAAATCGTACGGTGCATTTTAACTGGTGCGAACAACAGTTCGACGCGCAGCTGGGGCACACTGATTCCGTTGCAATTACACATTGTATGTCATTTGTGTAACGTCCATCCGAACTCAGCTCACTCGAGTATGCTCTCCAGCTGTAATTATATCTTGGTAAATCCGCAGGTTCAATACCTTGGGGCGTCTGTACCTCCTGCGCGAGTGAGCGCGCGACATCTCGATGGCATGATGGCGGAAATCGATGATCTTTGCACGCCCACGGTTGTTGGACATTTTCTTGCACTGATCCAATTACAACTGAGTTCTCTGTGTTATTGAAGACACGTACCTAATGCACCTTTATCCTTCAGTGACTCCAGACCGTTGTTGTTGGACTGGTACTCCCCACCGCGGTCATATATTTGAATGTCTCAACACAATTCATTGATAAAATATATACAGTATCTCCGGCTTCTGCAAGTCCTGCGGATTCCGAGAAGCTCCTCCACTATTTGCAAAAATTCAAACCTGAGACTTGTTCGTCCATCCGGAACTTTCAACCTTCGAGTCGCGCGGCGCCTCGATTCTCTATCCCCACGACCGCGTCCTGCCTTAGACAAGAAACTGATTGCAACCACTATACAACGAACTAGGAAAGACACTTGAACATGCATCCAGACTAGAAAGAAGGATCCATAAATTTTCGAACTGGAACGGAATCAACCATCGACGTCTCACAGTTGCTATAGTACACTACGCATCCGCCATGTCCAGGCTTTATACCCTCCTACGAGAAATATTTTTGCATGGACTGTTTATCGGCTTCCGAAATGTTCAAAAAAACAGAGCGACTGAAAGTGGTTGGTTCTCACCTTTGAGACAAGGCGGTGGCCCGCACATCCTGCAAAATGAACAACATCTTCTGAACCTCGGTCCAGGCATGTGCGCACTCTTCGTCACCACCCTCAACGAGGCGAAGAGTGCTGAGCCGTGGAAATAGTTGATCCAGATGGCGCGCCGTTGTGACGATATCGCGGGGCACAACAGCACCACTGACAATGATAGTCCCGAGATTGTGTGAGAGAATGGGAGTCGACGAGAGCGGCGGGGGATGTTTAGCGTCGATGGCGATATTCAATTCCTGAAGCCTGGGGTATTTCTCTGCCAGTTTCGCGATGAATGGGAGGGTGAATAGGATGGGTCTTTGGCGGGCCATAAGCGACAGTATCTCCAGATCCGTCCAACCTGTCACAAAGTCGACAATCATCGGGGTAGCAGCAATGTGGGCTATGAGACAGTGGAACTTGAAAGTGTGGAGAGCGGAGAAGCGACGAAAGACCCGCAAGTCATTGATTTTGGCGACGTAATTGATATCGAGCTCGAGGCAGCGGAGACTTGTGGGCCACCGAGATGCCAAGACGTCACAGATGTCGTTCTGAGCGTTCTTAGACCGGTTATCCATAGATCGATTTCCTCCCAAGCCAATGACGTGCAACCTAAAGGAGCGAACCTGTGTCGCGGCGATTCTCTGAAGAAAGATGGGTATGATTGAAAAATCTCCACCTATCATCATCTGTATATCAAGCCGTGTGAGTGCTGCAAACCATGGGCGGCGTTCGACTTCTGAGAGAGCCCCGGCCCATTCAGTAAAATCTATTTCTAGTGACGTCAAGCCCGGAAGGAATCCCACCTCTGTCAGGAATGACACTGAACAGATTCCCGCGATTGACCGAAGTTCAAGCGAAGTGAGGTTTTTGGGGAGAGCGCATTCGGAAAGGATGTGCGAGGGCTGATTAATGAGGACGAGACTCGACAGATTTGGTGTCCGGGACGAGAGCATCGACAGAACGACCCCGTGGGAGAACACGGTGTCCAACCCGTAGAGTTTGACTTTACGGAGCTGTGATTCAAGAAACAGAACACCGTGTGGTGCATCTGGGTGCCATCCGTATTCAAAAATGGAAAGATTTCGAAGGATCGGTTGGCTGCGCATGGCAAGCCGAACGTATCCGGAAGGATCAACGGGGATGCGAGATTTGTTGCCCTTGATTTCCTGCACATATGATGCATGGCGATCGAAAGACGGCCACTCAGAGCCTTCCATGGCCCCGAAAAGACCACGAAAGCAGCATTGAGAAAAATGAGCTAATTGATAGAACTTTAAATTGACATATACGTCTCCGCTCTTCCGGAAAGCCGGTAAGAGATGCAATAGCGGCACAAGATTATCTAATCTTCGCCACAAGAACTTTATAGCCGATGGGGAAAGGGCTTTAGAGGCCAATGCAATTGATAGGAGGAACCTCCTTCTCGCTTTCGGATCGTGTTGATAGTGCACCGATGAGATGTGGCCTAGAATTTCCTCTATGATATCGGAATTTAGCAGACATTGCTTGCTGGCGGCGACTTCAAGAGTATTTGAGGTATCAGTGGGAAGAGTTTGCATGTCGGACGAGTTGAGTCTGCATGACTACATTAATACATATAGAGATGTTCGAGGGTGCAGACCTTGGTGGAGGAACGTGGAAGCCCGTGAGAGTTACCGCAATCACCGAGTTATAATTATAGGCTAGAAATTGACGCTCGATTAGCGCCCAAGTGATTTAATCGAGAATGGCATCAAACGAGCGATTCATGAGTAACCTTAACGGACTATAATATCCGGGCGACGATCACATCGTTCCGGTCTCTTCATGCGGTTCGTTACGTACGCACCATCCATCGGGGAATAGTGCAGACGGCAGTTGGTACAGATAAGCCATGATTAGAAGCAGGTATAACAGCGATACACTGGGTATACTCTCCGCGAGGGTCAGTCAAAGTCCTTCCCTGGTGTCCATGAGCTAAAGTCGGAACAGGGATAATACATTGGGCAACGTACCAATACCGTCTCAACCGCCGCAATGCTCGTTTCACGCGTCTCTGCGCGGGGCGTTACCCGTCAGAAACCTACTCGGAAATTAAGAAAAGAATAACACACCTTTATCTTGCGCCTCCACGCCGACGCAAGCCGCGCCCTATCCCTCTCCCGCTCCCGCTCTCGTTCCTCTTCAAACGGCCGCGGCTCGTATGGGACGAACGCGGATCTCCGCACAGGCGCCTCCGCCTCCCGGATCGTCACAGTCCGCTTAGCCATGGGCCGGGTGGAAACTGCACCGACGGCGAGCTCAGGTAACTTCGCTGCGACTGCGACGGGCGTCTCCACGACGGACTCGTCGTCGAGCGACGAAGAGAGCACCTGCGAATATGGGTGCGCGACGCGGGCCCGAACGGGCAGGAGTGTGCGCTGCGAGTCGGGCCGCGAGCGGGCGTGCGGAAGCAGCTCGTCCGCGACGGAGAGCTGGCTCTGCGTTTGCGTTTGCGTGAAGATACTGCCCGTCGTCCAGGTCATCGTGTTTTGCGGACTGTACGGGTCGGAGAGGGGGAGCGACTCGACTGATTGGATCTGTCGTGTGTTATATGTCATGATGGGTGGGAGTTCTGGGAGTGGGGTTCGAGGACACGCACGGGATTGAAGCTCTCCATCTTGCTGTAAGGGTCATTGTGGTGCGGATCGACTGGCGTGTATGGGTACTGCGAGAAAGCAGAGGACTCGAATGAGCAGCGACGGGGGTGGACCGGAAGGGTCTAAAGACGCACCTCATTCGCGTAGATGTAGCTCGCCGTCCCACTATAAGGGTGATTCATCGGAGTCCTTGTGAGGAGTGAGGGGAACGAGGGTATCGCGGGATGGGGCCAGGCTAAAGTGCTACGTCCGCGAGCGGCGCTCGCCCGTCGCGCAGGGCTCTCGACAAGGGACGCCTTTATCGTGTGAGAGACTGAAAGGAATGTGAGAAGCGCTATGACCGACGTGGCCACATCACGGAGGCGGGAATTGATCAGAGGTTTGGCCGGATGCGGAATAATTAGGAAGAGGCTCCTCGGATCCCAGCATCACTTTGGCGAGGCCAATAGAAGAAATCCAGCAGTAGAGATAGGATATTCCCGCCCACTGGTCTTCGCAGGCGATGTAATAATGGCTCGGGATGTCTTGCCGATCTGCGCAGCCGCTTCGAAAGGTCAGACACCGCAAATCGTAAGATTACGGGTAAGATCCAGAGCCAAAATTGTGACTCAAATGCAGTTACCGGAGAGCACGTTCGATGCTGTTGAGCGTATATCCCGCAACAGCTTTGCGGGAGTGCCCAGCGAGGCTGTGTGTACCTACCTCTTGCGTCGCTTACCTCTGCATATTGCTCCCAGACAAGCCACTGTCAATGCCAAGTCAGTCATGAAATTTTGAACGCCCTTTTTTCTGGCGGACTGTGGAGGTCATCACACGAACCTTGGCGTCTCCAAGCTATGTCAAATATGGATGAAGATGGATCAAGGATGGAACAAGACGAAGGCGATGGAGGTGAAAATTTAAAAGATCAGGAGATGCCGATGATGGTTGTCGTGAAGGATGGCAGTTGCTGTGGACCGTGGGAAGGTCCATCAATAGCAGCCGAGTTGGCGACACAGGTTTTCAGGTTTATTTAATGACGAACGTTCTACCTCTCATTTCCCCCGCGTCCTAAGCTGCTTCCCTATGGCCGACAACGATGACGCCTCAAACATAATCGGAAAACCGGAAGACTACAACCCCGCGCGCACTCTCAATGAACTTCGAGTCGCTGCCCTTGCGGAGGTGGATAATGCAGATACAATGTACGATCATCATCCCATGCACTACAACTCCGTTTAATGCGCCCCATAGTTGGTTCCACTATAAAGTCTGCTTAGTGGCGGGTGTTGGGTTCTTCACCGATGCGTACGCTGGCTTTCTCTTCTACTATTCTATTCTCATTATTAATATCTCTTCAAGATATGATATTTTCGCGATTAACATCGCGTCCATCATGCTTGGATATGTCTACGGCCACACCCCAGACCAGAGCTGTACGGTTGATCGCTCATCTCCTTCATACAACTCATTCTCGCTAGGTCGACCAACATTGAATTCTCATCAAAGCCTGGGGCTCAAGATTGCGACGCCCGTTGGAACTTTCTTTGGACAGCTCCTGTTCGGCTGGTTCGCCGACATTGTTGGACGAAAGAAAATGTGTGCGTGCGCTCACCGCTTACTGAATATAAATACTGAGCCCCCACAGACGGGTTCGAACTCATTATCATGATTGTCGGCACTTTTGCGCAAGCAACGGCAGCGGAGGGGCAGGCAATGAGCATTATTGCCATGCTAATATTCTGGCGGTTCATCGTAAGGCACCCTGTTATTCAGTTGTCTCCACTATTTATTCCTTCGCCATGTTAGGTCGGTTTAGGCATTGGCGGCGACTACCCTCTCAGCGCAACTATTGCCTCAGAATTCGCATCCACACGCGTCCGCGGCAGGATGATGACCTCCATTTTTGCCGCCCAAGGATGGGGTAACTTGGGTGAGTTCATTCTGCCTTCCGACGTCGCTGGCCCTCATACGTCTCCCAGCTGCCTCCATCGTCGCAACCGTCATCACTATTGCATTCAAAAATGCAATCTCAAAAGACTTTACTTTGGACGGCTGCACCTGCGACCAGGCATTTCTTCAGGTGTGCTCCTCGCCAAGCACCCTAAACCACGTCGACTATATCTGGCGACTGCTCCTCGGGCTCGGCTGCGTCCCCGCCGTAATCGCTTTGTACTTCCGACTCACGATACCGTAAGTAACATGCACATACTCAAAATTCGCAGTTTATGAATTACGCTGATAATGGTATAGCGAGACCCCGCGCTTTACGATGGACATTGAGCGCAATCTCGCCCGGGCCACAGCGGATATACACGGTGCCCTCAACCATCCCAACGATCCGTATGCCCCAGCACAGCGCGCCGACGCCCCGCGCGCAACGTGGAGGGACTTCTTCGCCTACTTTGGCCAGATGCAGAACTTCCGCGTGCTCTTCGGCACAGCCTACTCGTGGTTTGCTATCGACGTAAGCACCTTCCCCTTCAAACGCATACCCTCACAGGGGGCTGATTTAATTCGACAGGTTGCGTTCTACACCCTCAACCTGAACTCGTCGGTCATCCTGGAGGCGATTGGGTTCGGCGTCACGGGGGACGTATTCTTGAACCTGCGCAACCTCTGCATCGGGAACTTGATTCTGTCGCTTGCGGGGCTTATCCCGGGCTACTGGCTCTGCTTCCTCTTCATCGACAGCTGGGGCCGGAAACCAATTCAGCTCATGGGCTTCTCAGTGCTCACCTGCCTCTTCGCCATCATGGGTACGGCATTCACCATCCCTCCGCACTATGATTCAATCAAAATGCTGAAATACTCCTGGCTCCCCAGGTTTCTCGATGAAAAGTCTCATCAAGTTCAACAGCACCACCACCACCTTGTCCACGCCCTCGACAAACTTCTTCGTCTTCCTCTTCTGCCTGGCGAACCTGTTTGGGAACTTCGGGCCAAACACGACAACGTTCATCGTCCCCGGTGAAATCTTCCCGACGCGTTACCGCTCGACGGCGCACGGCATCTCCGCCGCGTCGGGAAAGCTCGGCGCGATCGTGGCGCAGCTCATGTTTAATAACCTCGTTGACCCCATCAACGCGCCGCAGGAGTTCCTTGATCATTCGTACGTAACACACACTAGCTGGTTCTACGGAGTTGGCTTGAACGCTGATTATGGATGCAGGTTCGAGATCCTGGCGCTGTTCATGCTGACGGGCGTGCTCTCAACGCTGCTCATACCTGAGACGAAGGGCAAGTCGCTCGAGGTATTGTCGAACGAGAACCAGGATGGGTTCATGCGGCGTGCGTATTTACCCCTTCTTCCATCCGAGCATTCGATTAATTGAAATTCCCTAGCTCTGCCAACGAGAGTCAACGTACAGAACGGAAACGATATTCCTATGCGCCCGCTTTAACTTGACGCTTTGCACCGTGAATCACGGCCACGCACAATACCTCTGCGCATGCTGCATCGCGGACTCATCTATGGGACGACTGCTACGTTTTTGACTAATTATTGGCCGGGCTGAGCTCAGTCCGTGCCCTCGGACATTACCTTTGTGAATGTGAATATGTATTGTAGTAGTCGGATACTTATATACCCTTGGGAATAGTAGTCAGAATGTCATGTATTTGTAGCTGCTCACTGGAAGACTTGGATTCGGACACCTGAACTTTGAACTTTTGGCAGGGTACTCGCGCGAGCTCGCAAATATCAACGCCGGCGTCCTAATGAATTGGGTTGCATCGGTGAAAAGCGAGCTTCTACTGACGGTCAACTTATTCTATGACATAAGGTTGAGTAGAAACGCTTCATACGGGTCAAGTTTGAGGGAGCCGTAGTTCATTGAGCTCGCGATTGGTACTATTGCGGAAATCGAACTTGGTTTCACTGTGAGCGCCGTGAGTGACAAGGGCAATCAATCGACCTTTGCTTTCCACCACGATGGTCCGAGGCCGAATTGGCCCAAGAACTTATCGCCACAATTATTGACCAATTGTTGGCCATGAGATCCTGGCACGGTCGTTTAAGCCAATGGCTTATAGCTGCCGGCGGATTACGTAGTTGATCCTGGATTATAGTACATCTAGGATTATCATCTCAACGCCAAATGATTAAGGCTTATGCGACAGTCCTAGGGCTTCTTACTGGATGATGCACCGGTACGGAGGACTGTGCGCGTATCCCACTGACGTTTTCTCAGCCCTGTGTTGGACCGCTGTGACTGAACTTTGTTAGAGATTGAATGTGAGTGCTATAAACAACAAAACCAAATCAATAGCCCCTTACTTTTCACCGCGATGGTCGAATTGGCCCAAGAGCTCATCGATGCAATCATCGACGAATTGTTGGCTGTGGAAGAGTGGTACAGGCGTTTTGACAGCCTCCGAACATGCGCCTTGACCACACGCATGTTCCTTGGGCCTGCTCAGCGCCGACTCTTCCAATCGTTGACTCTGGATCCTGGCACGTTGGAACCGGCGGCCATTACATTCACCTCCGCACCCCACCTCGCGGCCTATGTCCGCACTCTCCATCTCAGCATCTCCTTTGGCAACACGGAACGCAATGTTGCGTTGGCCACGATCATGGCACAGTTGAGATGTGTGCACCGTTTGATGATATCGGCCGGGCGGGACAACGGGAAGTGGTATCTGTTCTCTGACGACCTTCGGTCCGCATCTTCTTCCTTCCTGGCTCTCCCCACTCTCCGCTGCGTTGGATTTGCTGATCTCAATGTCCCCGCCTCATGGATACGGCACGCGCTCTGGTCGTACAAGGAATTGGCTCTAATCAGCGTCAAGGTCGATCACGAGAATGGTGACTTTTCATTTCCATCCCGAGCAGAGGGTGACAGCAATGTTACCCTCACCCGTCTGGTCCTCCAGAACTGCACCGGGCCCCTCCGCACTCTGATGCTCAGGGAAGACACCGCGGCTTCCTTGCAACAGCTTCGATATTTGGACTAGCCATTGGGACGAAACGCTCTTCAGATGGCCTCGATCAGATAGCCGTCAGGTACTCAGGCTCGATCCGACATCTGGAGATAAACTTTAGGAGTACGTCCTTGCCTCGAAAATTTAACGGTAACCTTGCTAACCGGCTTTTCCAGATTGGCACGACAAACCAGTCGATATACCCCCTGGCATCCCCGGACTACGATTCCTAACTCTCAAGGCGTCAGTCAGGAAATTTCGCATCCCGGATTCCTTGATGTCCGTTGTGGCCACGCTCCCCACACGCGCCCCGCAAGTCGAAGTCGTGACTGTCATCGTCAAGGCAGAATTCCAGGAATATCGCGACAACTGGCACTGCCCCCACGTTGATCAGGCATTGAAAAGTCTGCCGCAGCTTCGAAAGCTCTATTTTGAAATCTATATGGAGGAACAGAATCATGATTTTCTCGAGGACATGAAGGAGAAGTTGCCAATGGCTAACGACGCCGGTCTCCTTTCATGTTCAATATCGGGAGATCGTCTCAATTATTCTATGCGCCACTTCTCCAACTAGGGCTTCGGCCAATGTACACAATCCTCGAGTACTAGTATGAATATATATATATATATTACTTTTTGTAACGTGGACAATGACAGTCCTTGAAATGAATTGTCTTGGGATCCGCCTATCAAATCGACCAGTCATGGTCGAGTTGTCCTCGAGGCTAGCGATCACCGCTGCAGTGATCTCGGAAACATTGGGATTCTGCGCCCAACACTGCCATGGTGAGAGAACTGTTTTACCCGGACAAAGAGACATCATTTTATAAAGGGAAAAAATCCATGCAATTTTACCTGGAAGAAAATTCGCCAGTAAAACACATTAGTACGGTAGAACTTTTTTGTAAGTTGTTTTTCCCTTGTTAATACAAACGGATCACCGCAGTGCCTCCAACGGGACGTCGTTTGGAGCCCAGCACCGCAGACGGGATAATGCTCGCACCTGACTGTAGCACTTAAACGTTGAAATAATCGTCTCCCATTCGCCAACCGTGAAACTGCAAACAAGTAGGAATGTAATTACTAAATTAGACAGCATCATGCCACCAAGGTATGAATAAACAGCAGGGTATCTCGACCGAAAATAAGACGCTAGAATAAGAAATAAAAATCGTCTTGATTTTCTTTCGTCATTCATCGTCAACACGCCAGCCCGCGCCGCCCAGGTGAATGAGCGCCACGCCCGCCGCGTCTTCGTCGTCAGTCTCGTAATCGTGCGCGAGTGCCGCGCTCCGCAGTGTGGCCAGCCGGCGGTGAAAGTCGCGCAGCGGTGCGCCGCCCCCGCTGCGCTCGACCTCGCGGGCACGGATGGTGTCGACGACGCGGTCCCAGCCGGGGTACTTGTGCTCGCGCAGCATGCCCCAGATCCAACGCGTACTGCCGGGCTGCGCGGGGTCGGGCAGCCAGAGGTTGTCACAGACGCGCACCCACTTGACGTCGTTCGATTCTGCAGGAATAATTAATTGGCTGGTAGTTTCACAACAGAGGTGGGTGGCATACGCGGGAGCGTGCACTCGACGAGGGAGGGGCAAACGTCACCCCACGCTGTGACGGTCTCGAAGGCGTCGTCCAGCTGTGGTGCCACCTGCTCCTCGGGCTTCCAGACGTTCACGCAGGTGATTGCGAGCCGCTGCAGGGAGGTAAAGCGCGCTAGATATTGGGCGATGGCCTGGAGGCTCGCGGGCTGCTTGAGGGCAGCATTAACTTCCAGAATGGGACGGAGAAGACGGAAGACGCGTACATGGGTCAAGAAGACGTCCATATAGAAGAGGTTCGTCAGGCTTAGGGCATAGATGTGCGGCAAATGGGTGGAAATGCGGTCGAGGAGATCGATGTTCCATCCGTGGCGGCGGCAACTGAGGACGTTGAGTGTCTCGGTGCTGGAGCGCTCCAGGGCCGCTATAGACTCCTCCGTCGGCTCGCCCACGGTGTCCCAGGTAATGAATGCGGCGCGCAAAGACGCGCGTTGTATCAACGGCGCCACACAAGAGCTATTCCCGATAAAGTACTCCAGCTTTGGGAGCGTCACGATCGGGTGCCTTGGCTGCGGCATCTTCTCGTGCGCACCGAGCTGAAGGTACCGGATCTGGAGGTGACGGTTAAGGAATGAGACCATGGTATCGTCTAGGGAGAGGCAGCATTCAAAGTGGTGAAGACGGGGGAGTGCGCAGCGCGTGAGGACCGAGATGTAATTAGGGTCAGGTACAAGAAGAACGAGGTCGTGGACGTTGACCATTTGCTGCAGCGCCTTCCCTATCAGGGAGTAAAACGATATCGAGCAAGGAAAGGCGGACGGTCTGCGTGAAAGTGTGAGAGCCAGAATGAAGTCGGCAATGGACGTTACTGACGTGTACGATATTTCGAATCGCTTGACCGCTGATGCCACCACGAAATTCTTCGCCACGGTGCGGCAGCATTTCACGGCTGCGGCTGACGTCCGGAGGGAGACATCGCTGTATATAGAGCGCACACAGAGTGCGTAGAGGAGTTTTGAGACGAGACACAGAGCGAGATGCGATTCCGGTGGCGTAAAGGCAATAACTTCCTCGAGTGTTTCCAGTGCGAGACTCCTGATCGGAGATACGGTCGATGCATTCTCTGGAGCCATATGGCCCGGGGGGTCAGACGGCGCTCCAGGATTCCAGCCAGCAAGGACGGTATGTGGTGGCGGTATGACGGGAAGAGACTCCAAAAGACCGAGTAACATCCCCACCTTATGATGGCGCCGCACGACAAACACGAGGCGCTGGCTGTGCTTCGGGTGAGCTCAATCCACCGGAAACGGAGAGAAGTCCCAGAGAAGCTGCCGCGAGCCCGATACGAATCCGTGTGAGGGTTCGGGCCCAGAAGGTAGTTGAGCTTGGTTTAGGCTTTGGAAAAAATAGCCTTGTTTGCCGGTCACGCCCCGTCACACTGCCGTATCTCCAAAGCGCTTATCCTTGTTCTTTCCGGCATGTGTTCCCATGCTACGCCGCTTGCCCGGAAAAGCGATGTGGGTCCATTGGGCGACCACGGTCTTGAAAAATCTCCGACGACTCGAGATTCAACATCAGAATGATGCTCCATTTCCAATCCCGCGTCACGTTTTTCCGATTCCGCGGGCAAACAATACTGGGAGGGATTTTTTTGGACCAGCGAAGAAGTTCAGACGAGCTTTTCGGGGTTACTTACAGGGACCAATAATGTGATCGTCACCATGGACCAAATACATTCGCCGTTTGGGGTTAACCAGACGTTGTGGGTCCACATCAATCTGTTGACTGGGACGATCTGAGCCTCGCTGTGCAACCAAACACCCTTGAAAAATATACAAGGCATTGGAAACTCTGCAGTAATTTTCCGTAGTTCAATGAACGGCTTCAATTCGCTTTTAGCAACCGTGTTGGCCTGTCACCTTGGTTGTCCATATCGGACCAGGCAACACACACCGGAGCCCACAACGGACTTACCTGCGATCGACAGGCTGAACGTCTCAATCTGATGGAGAAGAATCAGGATCGTCGTGTCCACATGCTCGGGAAAAAAATGTGGAAAAATGCCACACCAAGTAATGCTTATCTGAGCTTCGGCTGACCTTCTGATGGCACTCGAGAAAGAACATTGTATCGCACAGGCAGTAAGGAAACAATACCAGGACGATGTAGTGCATGCAGGGTCGCCACGTCTTCGCTGATAGATTGGCCCTGATCGTGACCCTAGGCCATTATTCTTTGGTAAGAATTCACGGCATGTGTTAGGCAGTAAAACCGGTGAGAAAGACATCCTCCTCCAGCGATGGTTACACGGCGTCGGAGGGGGTCAACGGTAAAAGCCCAGAGTTCCGCAAAAAGAGCTACCTCACCTGATCCGACGGCCATGTTGCCGAAGCTCTTCCATACTCGTCGAACGCGGTGCGCAGAGCGCGGGGTTCGCCGAAGGGTTTCTCGCTTCTGGGGATCTTCTCTCCGATGTAACTCTCCGTCATAGGACGCTTCCTCCAACGCCTAGACCCAGGGCAGGTGCCACGTCGACATCTAATAGGTCAATAGGAAGGATAAAAAGAAAGTTTTCCCGAGGAAGTCGAGCATTCAGAAAGACCAACATCCGAGAGTATAAAACCGCAGTTCCGCTGATCTGCCGGCAAAGGACCAGTCAAGAGTCAAAAATCTTTGCTGAACATTGCGATATATCTGCGGTGACGACTCGGAGGAGTTCTTTGTAAGTCTAAACAGCGAAATAACGATCAGGAATCTACTTGGAGGGATTTGACAGAGATTCTCGATGACGAGAGGGCATCTGAATCAGTTGGTAGGCCGGTGTCAAGGTCATTGAATATGATCGGGAAAACGCGGTAAAGTCCAGTCCAGGAACGCGACATACGAACGGTCGGTGTTAGAGCGGTTCCATCGAGACGGTGACACGACAGACGGAAGACAACGGCGGCCCGCGTAGCAGGTCACGATACGTATTGCCAGACGGAGGCCACGAGGTTACAGAGCCAAAACCATGCCGACTGAACTAGAAAGGGCTTCCAGACCGAGGGAGCACCAACACGAAGAGACCTCGTTGAAGCCGCGAGGGTCGTCGTAACGACATTCGTCGGGATTGGCTGGACGGGTGCAGTTGGGCCTATATAAAGATTGAAGCACATCCGTATCGCGGCACAGGAACGAAACATTTCAGACCAGAGATAAGTCGTGGTTTCATCGTGTCCGTGAGTGTGACTGCAATGGTGGTGAGAGCGAAGTCAAACAAAGGGCAAAGCGGAGCCGATAATGGTTTGATCCCAACACTCGACACGTGGCAATGCCTTTTGCGTTCCTGCCCCTTCATGAGATAAGTTACACACCAGTGTAAATCAGAGGTTTAACCCTCCATAAACTTCATTTCTCGACGGCCCAATACGCAACGATCATTCTGGTTCTAATTCATCGGAGTCTCGAGTTGCTTTTCGGCGTCTGCCGAAATTGCAATTGGTCGAAGGTTCGACGATTTCATCGATGGTGCACTCTCACAACTCGACTCCATTCGCAATATTCTCTCTCGGCTGGAAATTCTCAAATTGAGTCTTTCGGGAACTACCCTGTCTTCCTTCCAAGGCGTGCGGAACTTCCTCTCCCCGTGGGTCAACTTGAGGGAGGTTCCTCCCGAATCTCGGACGTTATCATTATTCACTCTGTACGACGGGTGGTTCTCGGTTCTCGGAACTATCCCTCCCTGAATCGAATGATCATCGGTTCCGCTTGTGATCGACCATCCACCTTCATGAATCTGATTGATCCCGACTTCACTGCGTTAAACCACCTTCACATAACGACTGTATGGAAAATTTCTCCTTCAAATCTCTCGATAATCCAACATATATATGTGTGGGCTGTACTCTGCGTACGTTAATTCTGGAGAAGATGGATATCCGAGACACAGACTTCCTTCAACTGCTCACTGACATCTCCTCTGTAACATCATTTTTCCTTGTCGACCTCTTCCCGTACGCCCTCACCAACACGGTTTGACCCGGTATCATTCCAAGAAAACGGGTTGAATATCTTGCCCACTCTGAAAAACTTAACAATCCACGGTTCATATCTCTTTCGTGACCATACTCTCGTCGCCATGTTCCGCGCGGCCGGATGTCGCTTGGCGTTTTCAGGCTCATGTCACCATTTGCGACCACAAGATCACCGCCGAAAACGTGGAATAGTTCAGTTCCCCTCAAGTTCCCCCCCAGACCTTGGGTTTGAGCCTCAGTGTCTCCTGCCTGGATTCGAGAAGGTCGGTGATGAGAATCTTCTGATACCTGAAAGGTGCGTTGACGATGCTGAATTGACCTTGGCTGACTTCCACTGACAGCTAAATCTTCCTTTCCGACGCGATGCAAAGGAGCGAGCGTGTCGAGTTATGTATTTAAAAACGAGGCTCTGATCTCGGTGGTGCATAAATTACTACAAACGAGCCTCTGATGTCGATAGCTGGAGGAAGATAAAGGAACATGTAGGTACGCGCCGTCAATAACGAGGAGCACCCAGCCGCGAATGTGCTGGTACAAGAAATAACCAGCAACCGAGGGTGTGCTACACCTAGTCAAGATATCAACCCTACATGTCGATTTCCGCCAACATGAATTCAGGATGTCGAGCGCGAACTCGGACAAGAGGTGGTGTCGAGCCTATCGATTTATGCCCCGGTGTCAGATTTTATACAGAGGTTCACAATTCCGTAAAGCACTTGAAGAACATTATCCATGAGCTGCATGCATTGTGCCTTGTTTCTCTTCACATTCTAGCTATCGGGTGAGTTGTTGAGCGAAAGAAGGATGTAAAATCTACTACCTGCACTGCAATAATCAATTGCAGACTTGTCTTGGAAACTGGCTGGATAAATGAGCCGCGAAATCCATCATTGAGTCTATCGAGAAGTGCGAGTGCAGAAGCCAAATAGGTTATGATGAGGTTCAGACGAATTTTGGTCACAGTGAGTGGGACGGGCATTTTGGAAGGGCCATGCGGGTGACTTCCGCCATACATCCACTGGTTTGTATGCTATAGCCTATATGCGACTCAATAAAGCAGTGGGCATGCAGTATATGTGTTCCACGAGGTTTATGGCCACGTTGGCGCGTTGCTATATATAAAAGAAACGACGAGAGCGCGGTTGAGAAGGATGTTGCCAATTTATAACCGTCGCCCAGGCGAACTTGCTGTGAAATTTTAACATCGGCAGCTTGTGTAATAAGTTGAACCTCTGCGAAGTCAAACAAAGTGTTGTGGGCGCCTCCAAGCGTTCGGATCCCATCTGATGCAGTGTGCTTCTTGATTGCTCTTCATCGCTTGTCTCCCGCCATGTCCTTCCAGTCCTTGGATGATGATGTTTCCTGAAGATATCGGCCATGTGCGACGTATGTACTCTCATTGCTCCCCGTGCGTACAGGGGGCTCGTCCACTGAGACGACTCACTGACAAATACATCCGTAGCGTCGCGTTGACAAAACAGCTCTGGCTCCACCTCATCAAGTCTCTGGCATTCCGGGGGCTGCTGGATCTTTCCTGGATCAACACAGCTTGAGGCATGCTCTTCACCGGAGATCAAGTGCGTTGTTGTTGGGCCGATGACTTGTACCGTAACCGGACCCTTCCTCCTCTACCGAATTTAAGACAAAATACAGGCCATGAACCAACCATGAACTCGAGGGTATTTACTTCAAACCTTGGCTTCGGCGGCCATTGGGTGCACGCTGCGAGGACCATGATGTTTGCGTCCTAGCCAGCTCACCCTTGTGCAGTTCTTTTGGTTCCTGAGTTGTGGGATAACAAATCAAGTACGCCCATTTCCGCGACGTGAAATCCCGGATGTAAAGGGATCGACGTCAGCGCCAGTAAGACGGAAAGAATAGGTTTCAACAATGGTACTATGTACCAAATATTTTTTGCTGTTGTCTGGTTCCTCTTGATCTAGCTTTGGGCATGGGGAAACCTATGGGGTCTGCGACTGGGGCTTGGATCACAGGGGGGGGACGAGGACGAAGGTGTAATTTCACTTGCGTTGTGCACCGGGATAATCCCTGGAACCGGCGTTCGTCAGTCGGACCGTGCCGTGTAATGCTATCTACCTACCTACCTACCTACCCTGGATAACTCATGAATCCATGGATGATTACGTTAAAATGTGAAAAAAAAAATTGAGGCTGAGAAAAATCGACTGGTAATAGAAATTATATCACTCGCGGAACGCTATCCGACTGGCTGGCACTTGCGAAGTGTATGTGTCAATGTGCGAGGATAATTCATCGGGAACGGATCCGACGAATGGGAGTTAAAAAGCACAAAAGTCCACAAAAACATAGCGCGTCCCACCACGTTTAAAGGGACACTCACACTCGTTTACTGTACCCACTGATCCAAGCATGGTCTTCTTCCCATTGATACTCGCATTCTCAATCTCAGTACAGGCTCTGACTGCGCCACGTACCGGGGAACCTTCTCCTTCCCCATTCTCTGCTCAGGTCATTTTCCAATCATCCGTCCTCCTCGAAAACATTGCGGCACGGGCCTCCTCGGAATTGCTTCTCACCTCATTCGCGTCTCCCACTCTTTTCACCCTCGACCCCAAAACCACTAACGGCACCCTCTCCGCCGTTCACACCTTCCCGAACGCCACCGCGCTCACCGGCATCACTGAGTATCAGCCAGGTGTCTTCGCGGTCATCGCGTCTGTCATCAACACAACGACGTTCCGCGCGGCTCTGGGCTCGGTCGTTGTCTGGAGCATCGACCTGAACTCGCACACCCCCACCGTGGACGCGCTCTGTGCTCTCCCAACCGTCGAGGGTCCCAACGCCGTGACGGCGGTCCCCGGTCACCCAGATATAATCCTCATGGCGGATTCCATCGCGGGCGGCGTCTGGCAGATCAATGCGAGGACGGGGAAGGCCCGCTTCGTGATTCAGGACGCATCCATGCTGCCTAACAGACCCGCGCCTGCGCTGGGGATCAACGGTCTCCACGTGCGCGACGCGGCGCCTGATGCGCTCTACTTTAGCAACTCCCAGAAGGGAATTCTCGCGCGAGTGTTGATCTGCGTGGAAGACGGGAACATTCGCGCCGCAGGCGCTGTGGAAGTGCTGGCGACCATTCAGTCGGCTGACGCGGTGCAGAGCCCGGACGATTTTGCGTTTGACCGCGATGGTCGCGCATGGATGACGGTGCACCCCGGCGCGGTGGCACTGTTGTCCCCACCGGTGAATCACAGCGGACAATGGACGCAGCTGAACGCGGTGGGGAATGCGGTGGGATCCGATCCCCAGCTCATACAGCCTACGTCGGCAGCATTCGGGCGGGGGAATGCCGTACAGGAACAAAGGCTGTATGTTGTGACGGGGGCGGGCCAGATTATGGCAGTAGATACTAAGGCATAGAGTAGTTACTTAGCGTATCATTTATTCGCCAGTAACGCGGAGAGACCCAAAACCTTGAGGAGCAACTACGCAACTCGTACGAGATGGTTGATGCACCCACAATGTCGGAAAATCCCAATTTGGCTGATCAGGCCTGGCGGTTGAATCAGCGCTGATCAGCTTGTCCCACCCAACCTATCAGCATGCATCAGCTATTGTCAGCACACAGCGGCGGCATGTAAGCGAGGGTCAGGAAGGGTCAGGGTTGACCAACTTGGTCCGCAAATGTTGAAGTGTTCAGTTTAACAACTGGCCTAGAAGAGGACATATGATATCTGCAATATCAACCAAGGGGATTGTAATTTTACAGTTTTGGATAAGTACCATACAAATTTAGAGTGGCCTGGGCAAGTGAGTAGGATGAGGCATTTAGCCAGGAAATTTTGGAGTATGATCCGAACACCAGAGCAATCAATGTGATCAACTAAGTGCAGAGTTGAAGTAATAAACAGAAGATCTAAAAACGAAGAGATGAATAATGTGTTAGGAGGCAAGTCATGTTAGACTCCAGTAAACTTGAAGTCCAACCATCAGTTTAACCGTTGAGCAACGCATAGCCCAAGCTTACTTCCGACAGTGGTAATGATATACTCGTCTATATTTCGCCTTGTCAGACAAATAGTTAGAGGCTAAGTGATAGTGCAAGATACGGGGCGATCAGGCCTGATCAGGTTCAAAAAAAAAGGTATGTATGACGTAGTTTGGGTAGCTCCACCAAGGCTTCCGTAGTGTAGTGGTAAGGTGCATTACTAATCAAAATGTGAGGTTGGTTCGAAACACGGCAACTGACAATAACCAAACCTTCGTGGAACTTGAAGTGGACAAGCAACAAGGTAGTGGTAGTGGTCATAGTAGTCAGTACAGGTTGAATTCCTTTTTTCGGTGATAGCAAACCATCTTGATCAGGTCTTGTCAGCATCGATCAGGCTGATCAGCTTGGGTCAGAATGATGACCGCTGACATGCGATTACTGACCTTCCTAAACCCCCAAAAAACCTGATGGGCCTATCAGGTCTGATGCTGGCATATCCTGGCCGGCCACCTAAATTGGGATTTTCCGACAAAGGGACTGCGTAACATATGAAGAGCAGCAACGAGCAAAATCGAACCTCGAGGGATTCCAGAGCAGTAAAGAGATAGGATCCAGAATCCCAGCTTTGAAGGAATGCCTTAGTCCCATACCAGAAATTTCCCACCGAGGGGTTTTATTGTAGAGGTCGAACCTAAGTCATGCCTACGACCAGCGCTACAGGGTCGGCCATTTCATGGATCGCCAGCGGCTACCTATCAATGGCAGAAAGCAACTTTAACCTAGGGGCCTAGCGCACGGTCACTGCACACCTTGATTCCTCCTGAGTCATCATAATTGCGAGAGCCAGTCCGAGCTCCAACAAGTGGAGAAATATTCGCCGTAAATCTTATGAACGCCCTGCAGCCGGAAAATGCGAAGCCCTCGCCATGACATGAGGGCATTCAGCACGAAGCAGCGAGTATACTAATTTACCGATAATTCTAGGAACAGTACTACCTTTCGTTGTGATCATTCCCCTAGCCATATTGGGTCTCTGGTTTCACAGGAGGCAAAACCGCATGAGGCTCCGAGTACCGTTCTCAAACGCACCGATCAACTCACCATCCACTCAGCGACCGCCACTGTGCACAGCACAACCACGAGCGAAGTTCGTCGGCAGCACATCCAACGTCAGCTATGTGCCATGATTCGCAGAGGCTGCAACTGGAATTGGATGTAGCACGCCATCGGAATGATGGACTGTTGGCGCGCATACAGGAGCCGGAGGCCCAGTTGGAATATTGGGCTGCTCCGATGACTCTCCCCCTGGATACAGCGTGTGAGGATATCGCTGAAATAGCTCAGGAGAAGGCCCATTTACCGTTGTTATTGAATGTACGAGCGGACATATAGATAAAGTTCAAGTATTTCAGTGGAAAGCAGTATCTAGAAAGCGATGAGTAAGTATTGGGTTTAATTAATGGACATGGGGCGAAAAATGACAACGGGATCAAACTGAATATATCCTAGCGGGAATACAGTCCCCCAACGCGCTAGGTGCACCAACGTATACTTATAAAATAAACCATCCTGGCCTACAGTTTTGGCGCGTCGAATATTTGACTACGGCATTGACCATCATCAGGAAAAATCCTGCTGTATATGTAGTCCTATGTAGCGAGGATAGTCCGCATAGTGGTGTCGACAACCCCCCATTATATAGCACGCTGTAGCACACTGCATCAGATCTGTAGTGCACTGTAGCACGCCGCATCAGATCTGTATCACGATGTAGTTCGCTGTAGTTACAAGCGCGATCTACATAGTGTCGGATCTTTGTAGAGTTATAGGCCTACGTAGTGCAATGTAGTACTACATGGAAATCAGTTCAAATCATTGTCGGGTCCAAATGGCGGGGGGAAATTAAAAAATGAATATTATCTGCTGGCGGAACTTCATACTACAAACTATTCTAATCAGAGTCCCCTTGCTCGCCCTCGGTTTCGGTCTCAGAATCCTCCTCGTACTCTTTGAGGGCAGCATCGAAGACCGCTTTGCTGAAAATGGAGGTGCTGGGGGCAGATAGAGGTTGTGCCCCAGAATGATGGCTGTCGGTATGGGTTAGAAAAAGTGCCGTGTTAATGGAACGAATGCGCACCGGCCGATATTGTGCATGCGCACCAAGATCTTGTCCAGGAGCTGGTATTTTGCGGTGTGTTCGGCAAACAATTCCAGGGACTTGACATGATTTTCATAGATGCTTCGATACTCGTTGGCGGTGAAGGGGACATCGGTCCGGATCCCCGTGGCATACTCGTCAATGGCGTTGTCGACCTGGCATTGTATCAGTTGAGTATGGTGAATGTGAATGAGTTGCGTACCACAGCTAGGAGTCCAGCCAGGCCCCTGAGTGGGAACGGATTGAAGTATGCCGGATGAGTGATCCCTTCGTCACGGCGGTTAGCGAAGTACATGGCGTTGGCGCCTTTCTGAAGGATCGGGGCTTTGAAGAGTCCTTTCTTTTCTTCGACATCCTTCAAAAAGAATTAGTATTAGAACACCGTGCTCCAACAAACACATGCCTTGTATGCGAATCGGGTTCCCTCCTTGAGCTTCTCAGCAAGGTCACGATTAAATGTGATGGTATTCTTGCTGTGGCCACTCTTGAACCCGAGCATGGCCTCCGCGAGGGGCTTGATCTTGGTCTTAAGTTCGCCGCGCGAGTGAGGACCCCGATTAGTGATCTAGCTACAATCAACAGCGGACGACGAGGAAGAACTGAAAGTACGCACCAGCTTAGCAATCGTCGGTGTCAACGGCAGCCGTTCACCAAACTCTTCGCACGCATCGTCCCAGGCACGCTTCGCGAAGACCGTTTCGACGATGTGGTCCGGGAACAGATTATCGCGGGCAAGAATGCAGCGATAATGCCGGATTGCGCACATGACGTATTCCTTGGTGCGCTCGTCCAAGTCCCTGGCTCTGGGACGACTGCTGGTCATGGCGATTTTGGGTGATTGGGTGGTGCGTAAGTCGTCTGAGTCAATGGAAGGGGATCGACGGCGCTTGTCCCCGGCGTCGGGTGAGTCCGAGCGGGAGGAGGAACGGCACTGGTCCTGGGAATACTGAGAGGCGAGGTGGAGGGTCACCCGCTCCGGGACAATCCCTCCATTGATATTGCGAATCTTTTTATGTCGATGTAAATTAGCTGCAAGGGTGCACCGGCATTCAAAAAAACGATCTAGGGTCGATTTCTTTTTTCGAGAGGTCGACCTTGGACTAACTAACTACGTAAGCGTCCCCATAAGGGAATTCCCACGCCTTTTGGTTGCCGGATGGGCAGAAAATAAGTAAAAAATGGGGTTGGACGAGGCTATAGTACAAATATAGTAGTTATTGAATTTCCCAACCCCTCATTCATCTCCCGACACTATTCAGAATATTTTTAGCTGTACTGCCTGCATTCTCAGTCTATTCATCGGTGTTCTTTGGGCGGTAAGACACAAATAGCATGCTGAATCTGCGCCAGAGTCCACATCCACACAAAGGAGGTACTTCACAGAAGCAAATCACAAATAATTCTCAACATTGAAGTGGAAACGACCATGCCCATTGAGTTTGGTCTTTTCCATAGCCGGACCGCGGGTGATCAAACAACAAACAAGTGCAATCTACCGCTATCATTTACTTAGCTGAAGCATTCAGTGGGTTGTTTTATGCCAAAGAAAGTATCAAGGCAATAGAACACCCCAACAAACCAGTTTGAGCCCTAGATCTCAAAAAAAAATCGGGTCTCATTTTTTTTTCCCGGCCTGACGGCCGGACTAACTAACCAACCCTAGGTCACCGGTTTGAATGCCGGTGCACCCTTGATTAGCTGAGTTCAGTCAATGTAATGGAGGAACACGCACCGGCTCCCGGATATCACTGCGCTGAGGTTCAGGACTCTGCCCGCGGAAGGTACGCCGCGGCTCGTGGAGGGCTTCGGGAGCCCGTACATCGTCGTCGACATCCACGTCAGTGTCGTGACTGTGACCGTCACGACGAGAGGGAAGAGTATTTGCCTGCCGGTCGACGCTGGGGAGCTTGGGAGCAGGGGGGACACGGCTATTACGCTGCGCAAGATTTTTGGTTGCCGTAGGACGGGTTCCTGTGACTGTACGGGATGTAAACTAGAAAATATTAGATGTAGGTCGAATCCTAATAAGGAAACTCACAAAATTGTCGTTAACAGGCCCTCGAGTGTCCGGCTCGACTTGGCCAGCCTTCTTCCTCGCTAGCTTCGCCGCTTTCGCTGCTTTCTCGTGTCTACGAGCATCTGCTTCCTCTTGTTCTGCGACTGAGAGGAGTTAGCACATACAACAAAAGAAAGGAAAGCACACACGGAGCTGAGCCTGTTTCTTGCTGACACGGCGCATACGGCCACGGACGGGACTCGGACTTCCGTCGTCTTCATCATCCCCGTCGTCATCTTGCATGTTCTTGTCGTCGCTCTCAGCGTGCGGGGAAGGGCTGCGATCAGCATCTGCGTCCAAGGATTAGCAGACAATCAAAGGGAAAATCAAAGAGCTCACCATCGTCTTGGTCTTCATCGTCGTACTGGCTATCCTGAGCCTGGGATTTGCGAGCGGTGGCTGCCAGGAGGTCAGTGGTGGTGGCGTGTATATGAAGAACAACACACTGGCGGGGGCCTTTTTGGGCTGGGCTTGGCGCGGTGCCGGATCTGAGTGCACAGTGTGAGAGTGGGTCATCGACAAGGCAACAAGTAACATACTGTGAGTTCCCAAGTTCTCCTTGTTGGCGGTGTTAGTCGTTGAGGTGCGAGATCCTGAGCCTGAAGCTGAGGCACGAAGGGTGGATGGGTTAGCCATGTGAGGTCGGTCAAGTAAGGGCTTCGAGTAGGTGAAGTGGGGGACGAGCAAAGTGAGACTCCACCTTATATATGAGGTCGTCCAGTTGCTTTTATACTCCAGCGGCGCGTCTGTGTGGTTATGGTTGGTGGTGGTTAGAGGTCAACAAAGACGCGTTGTTGTTAAACAAACTTGGGGTCCGAGTAACGGGCATGGGCGGTGACGGAGAAAATGGGCGGTGACGCGGAAAATGGGCGGTGACGCGGATAATGGTGCTCGCTGAAACACGTGTCAATTTTTGGGGTCTAAGCTCTGAAGAAAATCACGTACCAAATACTCCCCAAGTAAATGCCTGCCATTAGCTGCCCGTACTGCGCGAAAGGGCTGCCCACTCGCACAGGCGTCAACCGCCATATTTCGAAGTCGCCCGCTTGCCATTTGAAATGGCAGGAAAGCCTTCAGGCCGAAAGCTCCTTTACTGTCGAGCCGGCCATAGCCGAGCCTCTCGATGAGCGACCGATATCCCGAACACCTACAGATGACAGCGAGGACGACCCTATGGACTTGGAGAATGACTTCATTTATCCTGACCGTGAAGAGCCCATACCACCGCCGGAGTCGATTCCACACTCCAGACGTCCCACAGTCCAGGAGGTACCGGATGAGGGAGATCCGGAGAACTTCGGACGATTTGTGGAGTTCTTTGAACACGAGGAGCAAGGCAGATCGATGCCTGCATGGCCGCTGAGACCCGGAGAGACATTGTTCCAGCGGATGCACGCACAGCAGGAAATAAAGGGTACCACGCCGTTTGCGCCATTTCGTGATAAAGAGGAATGGGATCTAGCGCAGTGGCTTTCAAAGAATGTTAGCCAGACCGCCACAGATGAGTACCTCGCTCTTCCCATTGTGAGTAAAGGCTATTTTGATTAAATGCGATGCGCTAACGGTGAAGTCCAGAATAAGAAAGCTAACTTGTCTTTCCACAACAACCGTGCGTTCCTTCAGAAGGTGGATCAGCTTCCTACGGGGCCAGACTGGGCGTGCAAGATGGTGAAGGCGGCGGGGAATCGGGTTGACGAGAATGGCGAGATGATGTCCGAGGACTTGGAGCTGTGGATGCGAGACCCTGTTGAGTGCATAAAGGAATTAATGAGTAATCCTGCGTTCCGCGCACAAATGGCATACGCACCCGAACGTGTCTATGGAACGAAGGAAGGGCATGAGGAGAGCCGTATTTTCGATGAGATGTGGACCGCTGAGTGGTGGTGGAAGCTCCAGGTGAAGTTTGCTGTCGAATGGGTAAACATGTATCTAACCCCCGAGCAGGAAATGTTACCTCCAGGCGCTTGTATTAGCGGATTAATCCTTTCGTCAGACAAGACCAAGCTGTCGCAATTCGCAGGCGACAAAACAGCGTGGCCGGTGTATCTGACTATTGGGAACATATCTAAAGATATTCGCCGTCAACCCTCGGCTCACGCGACAGTCTTGATTGGCTACTTACCGGTGTCAAAGCTGACCTGCTTTACGGATGATACGCGTTCCCTCGCTGGTTATCGCCTGTTCCACCACTGCATGGCTCTCCTACTGGAGCCGCTTATCGCTGCCGGTAAAGAGGGTCTTGAAATGGTCTGTGCCGATGGGTGGATCCGCCGGGTCTTCCCTATCCTTGCCGCGTATGTTGCCGACTTTCCCGAGCAATGTTTGGTTGCTTGCTGCAAGGAAAACCGCTGTCCACGCTGTCTTGTGGGTCGTAACGATCGCGGGAATAATATTCTGAATTGTCTGTTGCGAGACGAAGAAACTACGTTAAATGCGTTGGACGATCACAAAAACCGGAGGAATACACCTAACTTCGAAGAGGATGGGCTCCGTGCCGTCTACAAGCCTTTCTGGGCGGCCCTTCCCCATACCGACATCTTCGCATCCTTCACCCCGGACCTCTTGCACCAATTACACAAAGGCGTGTTCAAAGATCATCTGGTTAGTTGGTGCACCGAGATTGTGGGGAAGGAAGAGCTTGATGCGCGATTCAAGGCCATGAGTGCCTTCGCAGGACTACGGCATTTCAAGAAAGGGATCTCCGCTGTTTCGCAGTGGACGGGAAGAGAGAACAAGGAGATGCAGCGTGTCTTCCTCAGCGTGTTGGCAGGTGCCGTGAGCACCAAAGTTCTCACAGTCGTAAAGGCCTTGATCGACTTCATCTACTACGCTCAACTACAATCGCATACCACCAAAACTCTCGATGCTTTGCAAGCCGCCCTGGATACCTTCCATGCCAACAAACAAGTCTTCGTTGATCTCAATATTCGGGAGCACTTCAATATACCGAAAATTCACTCTCTGCAGCACTACGTCGATGCCATCCGTCGCTTGGGTAGTGCTGACGGATACAACACGGAGTCTCCCGAGCGTCTGCACATTGATTTTGCCAAGAGAGCTTACCGTGCCAGTAACCGTCGCGACTACACTGAGCAGATGGCTGTATGGCTTCAACGCCAAGAAGCTATTGCATTGCGCTCCTCGTACCTCCAGTGGCTCGATGACCAGAGACCACCCCCATTGGAGACTGATTCTGACTCCAACGACGACGACGAGGAGAACCGCCATTCCGTGCCCCAAGTCATTGTACGCCTACCTCCGACCAAACTCCCTACAACCGCTTATAAAATTGCTAGATCCCCCGCCGTCGAGAATGTGACTGTGGGATATCTGAAAACGGCCCACGGCGCTGAAAATATCATCCCTGCTCTTACCGACTTCTTGAAACGCCACTTTAAGCCTTCCGGCATCAAACCTGGCGCCTACGATCGCTTCGACGTATTCACTCAAGTGTCTGTCCACCTTCGCCAAAACCGCTACCTTAGCGATGAGAGCCGGTCCAGCCGCATTCGTGCTGTTCCTGCTGTCCCCTCCAAAGGTCGCGCTGCAGGCTCACCTGCCATCTTCGACACTGCACTAATTATAGAAGATCCATCCCTGTATGTTCCGTCATCAGGGTTAGTTGGTGAGGCTCATCTCCTTGGGTTTACATTCCTTGGGAGCTTACTATGAACAGGTCTTCGTCCAGCACAAATTCGTGTTATCTTCAAGCTACCACCTCAATTCGGCAGTTATACCCACCCGCTGGCCTATATTGAGTGGTTCACACCTCTCAATGGGCCCGAGCCTGTCTCTGGTATGTTCACCACTCGTCGTTCTACCCGCAACCATTCCCGCAACTCTGCCGTTATTTCTGTGGAGCACATCGTTTGCGCATGTCATTTAATGGCAAAGTGCGGTACCACCATTGATCCAAAATGGACCTCTTTTAATGTTCTCGATGAGGCAGCAATGTTCTACTTTAATCCCTACGTACTTGTAGACACTTTTACCAGACAGCGAATACCATGATATGATCTTGTGTTGTGAATTGACGGGGAGGAACCTATTTCCGCTTTAGCGCCCCAGAAGCGAGTCTGCCAATTTATCTGGCCGAGTCATCGATCGCGTCTCGGGAACTACAGGATTGTGTGGGTGTAGTGCCATAGAAACTATACCCTATGTAGCACAATATAGTTGTCGCTTCAAGCAATGTTGTCCTACATATTTCTGGCAGAGAACTACATTGACTATGGCCGCTACATAACGCCCTGCCAAGCTATACCGCCTATCACAGCTATGTTTACCTACATAATTAACCGGGCAACTACGGCCACAGGACTTTTTCCTGATGTAGTTTATAAAGCCGGTAAGGCCCACAAGCGGCAGAGCCCGCTACCAAAAGCTTCAATGAGGAGTGACAGACAGGACATAAGAAGAGAATTGGCGAGCCATTAAAAAGGCAAAACCACCGTCGGAATCAAGCAGAAGATCTGCTAAGTTCTCTTCATCGAACGGCATCGGTGGAAGTACAATCAGGATGGAGCCACTTGTGAATCCAGAAGTAGTTCTTCATCATGCAATATTACATCGAGTCGCTTGAGGATCTCTGAATGAAAAATCATTGAGAGAGAATGAGCAATGAGAACGAATAGGTGTTGCCTCTGCACACGAAGCACACGTGAAGGTAGCTAGAGCTTCAGAAGACGTCATCTCACGAAATTGTGAGATAATCTTGTCCTTCAACGACTGAGGAATGACTTGGGATTGGGCCTCTATGAGGCGGGAGCTGAACCTTTAGGAATGGGGCACTATAATCTCCGAATAAGCTCAAACAACCAATGAACAAGCCATAGAATCCCTAAAACCATACTTCTGGATGCAGAATTGGCTGAAAACGAAAGAAAGAGGTAGGAAAAAGGTAACAAAAATGACTTACTGTGAACAGGTAAGCAAAGGGATTTCAAAAAAGGAGAGAAAATGGGAGCCTGAATTACCGTAGAAATACAATAGAATATTTACTTGTATGAACGGGCTGTTTGAACGGTATTTAAGAGCCTGGGAACAATATAACCAAACAAGAACAAGGCAGAGGGGTGGTCCCTGTCTGAAACAGGGAAAGCAAAAGGAAAGCAAAATGGGACTGCTTTGCAACTGCTTTGTAAAAATGGAGGGGGTGTGCCCATTTTCAGAAGAGGGCCCTTTTGGGGTTCACCTTTCCGGCTCCTCGTTCGTTAATTCTCTGAAAGAGGGAAGCAAAAGGAACAGGAAAAGGCAACAAAAAGGAGTGAAAGAGGTACTGTGAACAACCTTAATGCCGGGGCAATGCGGTCACCAACCAAAAAATATTGTAGTTTGGAAACTTGGCCTCGGTAAAGTGACTGCTGCGAATTAAGGAGGCTTATTTTGCTTGGGCACAGCAACAGCAGGAACACCACAAGGAAGTTGAACGAAAATATCTCAAACTTGGATCCCGCCGGCCTTCATGTCGGACCAATCCCATAACGCCCGTCTCCGATCGGGAGCGGACCTGCACACCAACTAGAAATGACAAATCATATATGTACCCTGACGTGAAATGGCACCAACGAAGACTTGCACAGCAAGCAAAGAAAATATTTTACAGATTTGCCGACCAATGGGTAGCGGCTGCACCAAAATACAACCGCAGAGTTTGTTTGCTCAATTTTATCTTGCATTTTAGTGATGACAAATTTTGTATGACAATGACTAATAGTGCATGACTCAAAACTGGGCCAAATCCATGTTCCCCTGGTTCGCCAAACCTAAAGGTTCAGCAATAAGTTGGGGCCAAGACTCCCGGATTTTCTCAAGCTGTTCAGTATGCTGAGCAATTCTGTTCCCGTGCAACCCGTTTTTCGTTGTGCAAAGTTACAAATATATTCGTACAGTTGCTTTCGGTAGGTTTTGACAGATTCATGGGGGTCGTGTTTGATGTTCAGGATGCTTAAGATACGTCGCATGGCATTGGGAGAAGTGTTGATTCCATGTGTTGCTACCAGGACGTGAACTTGAAGGTCTGGATCGTTTAAGACATCCGCACAGTCAGGCAGGCAGCAATCAGGAGAAGACGGCAGATGCGACTGGGAAAATTGGGTGCAATTTCCAGACAGATTGTGTTCCGTGATAAGTTTACGGATAATTCCACATTAGACTTCGGAGGTAATTGAATACAGTGAAGTGCGGCAATAGACAGAAGAACGGGGCGGCGATGAGCCCCAAAAGAGCTGAAAAACTCGGCAACAGAAGCTGAAAGACCAACTCTCGACTGAGGTAAATTGACATGTTTGAAGGTAGCTGCGCATGGCGGCCCTCACTTTGAAGCGGAGGTTGCGCCGCCCAGACAGGATGATGTCGAGCGCAGCTGCAACATGGCACAAATGCTTGGTGCTGATTTTCTTGTCATCAGTGTCGAGAATAAGTTCCAAAACAGCAACGGTCATACAAGCGGGAGATTCAAACTCTTCACACAGCCGGCAAGTGCCATGACTGCGGCTTCATGGCATTTGACCGGCGTGGGATCGACACTGGCCATGGCGTTGGCCAGGCGTTGGCTGGGCGTTGGTGAATTTCTTTGTTCTTTTGTCACCGTGAGAATTTTCTTTGTCTTCTCTGGCTTGGTATTGGCTCGTCATTTTCAACATCTCATCTTCAGCGGTTCTTGCTCTCGCAGGATGCTTTCCTCCAGAAAAAATGTTTGATACTTGCAGGAAGCTTATTTCATCAACCTAGTTTCATGTTCTTAAATTTCCTTGCTCATTATCGAGAACCGGGTGTGAGAATGAATTTCCGGTAGGCACCTAGGCTCAAATTGGATGCAGAACCAATCAACTGTGGAACACAGGTTGGAGGGACAAAAATCAAGGAATAATGTTTTATGTGCTCTCTTGAATTTTCTGCGACCTTACTCGATATTGGGCAGAGTCAGCTTACGGCCGCAGAGGGACAAGGGCGAGAAAATCTATTGTACTTTGTGAACGGCTAAGGCTTCCCACGCTGACAAAGAACAAAGAAATTCACCAACGCTCAACCAACGCCTAGCCAACGCCATGGCCAGTGTCGGTCCCACGCCGGTCAAATGCCATGAAGCCGCGGTCATGGCACTTGCCGGCTGTGTCAGCTATCACAGCACACGTTGAACGATCAAGCTTTGAACGCAAGTAAACCTCAGACTTCTGTTCGACACATGCACCGGAGACAAGATGATGGATCAGAGCTTGTCGACATTGTGAGAGACTCATATCATGATGGGGCACGGTATGTAAGGCAAGAGCAGTTTTAATTGTTGGTAGATCCGAGTGGAATACAGAGATACGTGAATGGGTGCGATAATGTGCAGTAAATATATCCCGAAGGATATTGAGCGATGAAGTAGGGGGTGTAGGCGCGTGCCCGTGAACAGCAGAGGAGGCATCGTGACAGATGCAGGAAAGTGGGGTGGCTGCGTGAAGCTAAGCGGCAGCGGCAGTGGAAGAAATAAAATATTTGACGTACCGGGCTGCAGTAATTCCTCATCTACATCCATGGCAGAATGTTCACTAGTGCAGAGAGCTAGACATAGAAAGTAAGAAGCGATAGAGGATTGAAACAGGGAGGATACTCGTACTTGGAGGATGTATGTGCACATATCCGGAGTCTAGGACAAAGCGAGCATTCAGGAAGGAGCAACGGGAGTACGACATCCAGTCGCGGCCCAAAACGAGATCAGAGGGCAGAGAAGACATGACGGCAAGCTTTGACATTCATTGAGCGAAAGGAGCCATCGCTGCAAGGTAGGGATAAAAGGCCGCAAGCGAGAGAAGCAGACACAGCGACAGCAGAGGTTAGGACCCAGTTCAAGGATAGGGAGGAGTTCTCCAAGTCAGGGTTGAGATGTCGAGAGGGCAAGATTGTGGAAGGTAGCGGTGTGCGACATGGTGGGATGAAAGAGATGAAAATTTCAATGCTCCACGTCGAGATGACGGAAGGCTTACTGTAGGCGGTCTCCCAGGCGATCATCGGCAACTCTGCCGAGATGGGAACACAATGGGATTTTGGGTGATGAGCAGCAGTGCTTACTCACAGAAAATGACAAAGATATGATTTACTGCAGGCCTTAATGATAGGGCGCCCTAAAACCCTTACCTAAAGGTAGCGGGAATACTACACTTTGAACATGTGGGTTGGGAACATCGAACGTCTGTGCTGCTCCGGCTCCGTTGGTGTATCCGACAGTTTCCTGGGCAATTTTCTCAGCGAGATTACACTAGGTAAAAAATAAATGAACACACCGAGCATTGGCGAGTAGGTCCCCAAGACATTTTCCCGCTAAATTGACGGGGTACACATCTTTTGAAAATTCGCGAACCCAGGTGTCGATAAATTGCAGTGATTCTTCGTAGATGCCTCGGTACGCTTCGGCCTCGAAGCCCACGCCCTTGACCTTATGTTGTCCAGTCTTCCATCTATTGATGCCGCATACAATCTGCGGGGAAGAATTAATAGATGGCCCCAAAACAGACTCGGACATCAGAATCCTTACCGCGCTCATCATCAATCCTAACGTCTGATCGGGAAGCAATTCCATGCCTTTAAAGTAATGCGCACGGGAGTTAACTCCCGTTTCTGCAAAAAAGGCGGCGTTGAGGAGCTTCTGAAAAATGACGTTGTGACCAATGGTAGCAAGGTCCGAAGTGTCCTTGGGATTCTGGAGCAAGAAATCAAGCGGCGACCAGGCAATGATAAACTACGACGTACCTTGAACGTAAAGGTGCCTTCAAGATCGGCGACGAGCTGGCGATTGGCTTCCCGCACTTCTGCGATCTTCTCGGGGGTGGGATAATTCAAGGACTGAATGTTGACGAAGCCGTAGGCACTGGGCACCAAACGATCAGCTTCTATCATGATGTTTCCGCGGACCTGAGTAATGCGCGAGCGAATCTGGGCACTTCTCAGTGCTAGTAATAAAGAGCGAGAGTGAGCTCACCAGATTACTCTCCTCTGCGGTCATGTCCGAAAACTCGTCGTGATCTAGCTCGAGGTACTCCACTGCATCCCACCATGCGTCCTCGACAATGGTCTGGACCTCGTCGTCATCAGCACCGGGGTCGCCAGACTCGCTAGCACTTGGGAAGGGAGTTTCAAGGCAGACAGCCTTCTTGAGAAACCCATACTGTAGAATTACCTTCAATTCGGCAGTCACGGGTCACGGAGGGGGTTGACGGCGCCGAACTTTGGTCGGTGTCACGGGTCACGGCAGTGGTTGACGAATATGTCGGGTGTCGGGGTGTCACGGTGGAGCTAAAAAGCCTCTCAAAACTGCGAGAAAAGTATTCCTATATGAGGGGTTCCAAAAATTCAGCTGAAAAACACGTTTTTAGCATTTTTAAAGGGCAGATTAGTTTCGAGCTAAAACTGACCAGAATGACGCAGGAAAAAGTCCATTTGAACCAATTTTGAATTTATCTTCAGCCGAAAGGCAACGGAATGTGGAAATTTGCTCCAATCCAATTATTCAACGGCCTATATTACTTTGCAGCAATTTGAGAGGTTGCCGAAATTTTCTGCCTGTCACGCTCGATTTCCGCTATTGACGAATTGACGAATATGTTCAAGATGTCACGCGTCACACCCCCTGCCGAATTGAATGTAATTCTACAGTACGCCTTTTGGACGATACAACGACGCTCGCTGTCGATCTCTTTAATGCTTCGGGACTTCTGTCGGCAGTGCGGGCGCTTCTTCCTCCGAGCCCTCTTTGCAGATGGCGACTGAGGAGGATCGGGGTCAGAGCCCTGATTGACCTAAGTCGGTATCAATATAAACTCATAGCAGCGGGATAATCATACCTGGGGAGCACTACGCTTGCGCTTCTTCTTCCTTTGTACATCGACGTCATGCATCTCGACCTAAACGAATCATAAAATCAGAGGCGAGCACTATTACCAAAAAAGGAAATACCTCGAGAGAACTCTGCGCATTCGCGTGGAGCCCAGCTTGATCTTCGTCCACGTCGGTGTCGCCCTCATCGCCCCTTGGTGGATCATTCCAGCTATCGTGGCCTATACCAAGTCATTAACGGGAACACTGTTATAACAGACACGCACCTAAAGCATGATCGTCCCCCACGGAAGACATACTATCATCCGTACCGAAGGCGCCCATCCTGTCAGTGCTGTCTGGGTCCCCGCTACCCATATCGTAGCTATCATTTGCATTATTGTAATTGCTGGCGGAATACAAGGTGTTGGGACTTGTAGTCAGACCCGCCGTCATATTATCTGTATTAGAGATATCAGCGGGACACGACAATAGAGCAGAGGATAGCCTTACTGAGGGCTTGATTAATTTCAGCCATCTCCTGAGGCTGTAGCTGCTCCGCCATCATCGGCCGAAGGTTGGTGCTGACACGCGGAAGGCCCCTGAATGTCTGGGGCACAGGGGCTGGAGAGCCGACGCTCCCAAGAGAACTGCGATGTGCCGCGAAGTCGGGATACACAGGCTGATAGTTCTGAGGAACCAATAAAGGCGGAGGGCGGGGGTGTGTTGACGGCTGAACCTGATTGGATGCCAATGGCGATGATGTCTGAAGAGTGGTCGACAGAGCGGGCTGTTGTGGCCGGGGAATGGTGGGAGGAGTGAGCTGTGCTGCTGGGGTGCGCAGTCGGACAGGCACTGCGGCGGCGGCGGTCAATTTTGAATCGTAGTGGGAGTGAGGGGCGCCGCAGCGGGTGCTCTGGCCCTCCTGCCAGTTGTAGTGCCGTTCTCTAAACGAGTTCTCCTCGCCTTTGTCGCCTTCTCGAAGTTTTTTTGCTGCTGATCCACTGGGACTTATACATCAGATATCGAGAGAAAAAATGGTGAGGCAGCAACGACGTACTATGATTTTGAAGCCCTGGTGTCGGCCTGGACTTGCGCAAGCCTTTTCCAGTGTGCTGAGGACGATTGAGGTTCGGAGGGAAGACAATACGACTGCTCGACATGGCAGTAAGAAGAGGGAGGTCGGACTTTGAAAAATGCACCAACCAACCACCTTGAAACGCAAAACCCGCATGGTAATTGCTGATATGGCGCTGATGCGCATTTGAAATCCAGATATCGAGCTTCCCCCGCATACCATGGCATTCTGCCCATTTTGCCAGACAACTTTTGGGAATAGCAGTCTGGTCCGACGCCACCAGCTGCAGGATCCCCGCTGTAAAACAAAATTTGAGGAACGTTTGGGAACGAGACTTGAGAATCTTACGTCTCGCCGTCAGCGTCAGACAAGAACCGCCAGTGCAAATGTGCAGTCGCCAGACTTGCCAAGCGCTGAAGATCTCGCTGCTATGCTGGACGACATCCCATTGGAGAACCCTGAACATCCTCAGGTTGCAGCAGAGACCTCGACTGCTGAAGAACCCGATCAAGACACGTCGATTCCCGCGCAACCACCACGAGCGCCACGTCCGGGTGAACACCCAGAATACTATAGGACTTCGGAAAAAAATCTTGCGGCTGGAGCGACGTATGGACCAGGCAAGACAGCATTCGAACTGATTCGGGACGAGGAGATATTGAAAGGTGGAACGGTACTTGGGCCGTTTCGAGACGATGATGAGTGGCAACTCGCCAAATGGCTTATCAAGCATGTAGGCCACACTGCGACGGAGAAATTCCTGAAATTATCCATTGTACGTTTGCGTCCGAGTCTAGGATAGAAAATATCTGTTTATACGGCGATATAGATCAGTGATCATGCCAGACCGTCTTTCGACGGCAAAACCGACTTTTTCGAGAAGGTGGACAGTCTTCCAGGAGGTGCCAAGTGGCAATGCAAGATTCTTGACACCAAGGGTGACCTACCCGGCCTGGAGAAGGACCCCACAGGTGCTACAATGCGTCGTGAGCAGAATGAACTGTGGTTCAGAGATCCGGTGGAATGTGTGGAGGAGTTGATTGGAAACCCGACCTTTCGGCACGCCATGAGATACGCGCCGGAGAAGCTATACCAAGACAAAAAGGAGACTATCGAAGTTGTGAATGAGATGTGGACGGCAAGTTGGTGGTGGGAAATACAAGTCAGTAATCAACCACGATGTGATGATGAATAGAGAACATGCGGTGGAGCCACCCGGCGCCACCCAGTGGCTCATCAGGCATGCGGTACCGGGTGGCTACGTCATTCGGTGGCAGTTCAGGTGGCTACTTCTTATGGCGTGAATGAGTGTCCACTCATATACTACTTGCTCTACCTATGCAGAAAGACCATTCCTGAGTCCCACCTTGACTTTACTGCCTCTCTATAAGAATCACTTAAGAATTGGGGAAAATTTTGTCAATGACATGACTTTTATTAGTTGTTTTCAGCACTTGTGTCTATACAGGTACATACCGGCATATGCATAGTGCTAACAGAAGGTCGATAATGAGCTCTCTCCATGCAACTTGAATAGCCACCAACTGATGTAGCCACCCGGTACCGCATGCCTGATGAGCCACTGGGTGGCGCCGGGTGGCTCCACCGCATGTTCTCTAATGTCGAAACTTACGGCCGCATCAGAAGCGCCTCCCTCCCGGCTGCACCATAGCACCGCTTATTCTGTCCTCCTACAAAACTATGCTCTCCAACTTCCGCGGCGACAATTCAGCATGGCCGGTCTATTCGACAATTGGAAATATCGGCAAAGAAACTTGCCGCCAGGTGTCTGCTCGTGCGACAATCCTGATAGGATATTTACCCATCCCCAAATTCGACTGCTTCGATAAAAATACACGCTCACTGGCCAAGTATCGGCTATTCCATCAGTGCATGAAAGTCATCATGCAGTCCGTTGTCGAAGCCGGAAAAACTGGCCGCGACATAGCGTGTGCGGATAGCATGATTCGCAACGTCTGGCCCATTTTTGCTGCATATGTTGCGGACTATCCGGAACAATGCTTGATTAGCTGCTGCAAGGAGAATCGCTGCCCTATCTGCAAGGTTAAACCAAACCAGCGCGGTGGTCATCAAGAACTCCCCCTCCGTGACGTGCGCGAGACCCTGTACCTTATGCAGCGCCAGCAGGCTGGGCAAAAGGACGATGTGTTTGAGGAGGATGGGATACGCGCAGTATACCCTCCTTTTTGGGCAGACCTTTCACACTCCGATATTTTTCAGTCCTTCACGCCCGACCTCCTCCATCAACTCCACAAAGGCGTCTTCAAGGATCATCTAGTGACTTGGTGCCTTGAGATTATCGGCAAATTAGAGGTCGATAAACGCTTTCGCGATATGCCAGATCATCATGGTGTCCGTCATTTCAAGAATGGGATTTCAACGGTCTCGCAGTGGACCGGAACGGAGCACAAGGAGATGGAAAAGGTCTTTTGGGGGCTGATTGCGGCCGGGGCTCATCCACAGATGGTAACGGCGGTGCGCGGCCTCATGGACTTCGCCTACTTCGCGTCATTGCAGTCGCACACCTCAATAACACTCCTCGGGATGCGAGACGCACTCAACACTTTCCACGCCAATAAACAGATATTTATGGATCTCCATGGACGCAAAAACGATTTTAACATTCCCAAGATCCAATCCCTAGACCACTATGAGCCTGGGATTCGACTTTTTGGGACGGCCGATGGTTTCAACACAGAATCTCCGGAACGACTCCACATCGACTACGCCAAAAATGCCTATCGGGCCAGCAACCGGAAGGACTACATTGACCAAATGACAGTATGGCTTGGGCGGCAGGAGGCTGTTGCCCGATTTAGTGCTTATCCAGCTGCACCACAACTCGTCGCTCCTACACCGTCCACATTTATACCCGCTACGGCTACGAACATAACTTCGGAATCTTCCGCTGTCGACAAGGACTCATTGGTAATCTCTCGCCACCATCTGTCTATAGCGAAATTGCCCGCCACTCGCGCCGTGTCTGCTTCCCACATCATTTCTCCGGGAGGGCACAACACATCTCGATTCATACCCGCCTTATCGACTTTTTTTGCTTCTACATCCAACTCCCGCTTCCAGCCTCGCACCTTCGATGTTTTCGGAACCTGGAAGCGTATCAGTTTCCGGCTTCCCAAAATACCTGAGACCGGCCAGCGGCATTCCACCAACCTCGTTCGCGCCACAGCCCCTTCCCCAGCAAGCTTTAACCAGCGTAAATCTGTGGAGCCTGCCCATCTTGATTTCGCTCTCATTCGGACAGGTGAAAGAAATATATTCACAGATGGGACAGCGCTGGCAGGTAACGTCTTCTTAAATCACTTACCTTACCGAGCTAACCTAATATTTATGTAAGGTCTCCGCGTCGCACAGGTCAAGGTCATCTTCCAGGTTCCTTCGCACTATCCCGGAAAAAATGGACCTTTAGCGTACATCGAATGGTTTACCCCCCTCAGAACCCCGGATCCTCTCGACGGCTATTATCACTTGACTAGATCTTCATGCCAGCACGGGCCATATGCTGAAATTATCACGGTGGATCGAATCGTGCGGAATGTTATGCTTATACCCCAAAAATGGGGCCAGGACAAATCATTTCTACTTAATTCTCACTCCGATGGACACGCTTTTTGCCTCTATAAACTAGAATACGATGATTGCCTACCAAAATAATATTTAGCCTATTTTCATTGTGAATTTTACTGGGGAGCAGCCAATGACCCGGAGCTCTAGTGTATCAATCTCTATTAGAGCCTGGCCAGTGTTCTACCTGAAAACACAATCCAAATGTGAAGAAGTAGAAGCCCCCATCTTTTGTGAATTCAATTCGCGACGTCGTCGGTCTACTGTAGTGGCTGTGCGACTTTGAGAGTTTTCGGCTTTCACAATAGCTCTATAAGACATTTATTGTGGTACTAGAGTATGTAGCAGTATTTAGCAGTACTTCTACCTACATAGATTCTCCTTGTCCTTCCCCCCAGCTGCGAAAGCAGACAACCGTTTGTGTTTATGTCGGAGGCGCGCGAGGGCCGTAGCATGTGTACGAATCTTCTTCAAAATGCGCCGGGCCGCATCGCGGGCTAGTTGACGCTTCTTCGCCTTTTCCGTCATGCGCATGAGCTGTGGGTAGATAGATAATGATAAGCACGAATTTACGAAATGTACAGCCGACAGTGGAAGAAAACTCACTTCTCTACTTGGTCCCGGAGTTACGCGTCGGACCAGATTGAGGCAGCGGGGAGCAGCGCCGAGTGCAGGGCTTGCCTGTGTCTTCGGTTTCTGGCTGCAAATCAGCATATGAGCGATGACAGAATCGTCAAGACACACCACGGGTGAAGCGCGCCTGATAAGATGCGCGTGGCGGGCATGGGCTGAGGTATTCAAAGCAGCCCTGTCCGCGTCTTGTGTGTATCCGACATCTGATGGTGTAGCATCAGGGAAGTCGAGATGGTTATACGTCGGAGTAGTGGTTCGCAGCGCCGCAGTCTTGAGCTAATTCAGAGAGTCAGAGACGAGTTGTTGAGGGAGAAGGAAAGAGTACATACCATTAGTATCCACCTCACCATCTTGAGTTGGCTGCGAGCTACAGACGAAGTCCCAATCCGCCTCCGAGTCCCAGCTACTAGAATCTCCCGGTGATCCAGCCACTTGACGGAATCCTTCGGGAGTGCAGGAGGGCAGTGATTGCATGGCCATTGCCGTGCCACAGCTACAAGTTTCTACCGAGAGTTTTGAAGATTCAATGATATCCATCTTCACTCGGAACGCAAAAGACGAGAGCGTTGAGGTAGCGACGCGGGAGTCAAGAACAACTTGAAGGCAAAAACAAGGCCAGCAGTTGATGGAAGGCGGTGGGCTCAGTGGCTATAGAAGGCAGCAGCAGCCATAGAAGGTAGCAGCACCCTGTAGAGCGACATAGAAATAGACGAGACACAGAGAGGATGCTGTCTACTGTAGATGACGTGTCTCTATGGGGCTCTACAGCGGAATGTCGGCTCTACCGGTTACTATGCCGTCACCGGCCATCTACAGCACGGGCCGGGGCTCTATGTACTCAAAACTTAAAAGGTGTTTCCAGATGATGGTAATGTCGCTGTGGTAAGTTTTTAGGTCACCAAGTCAGGCCACTCCAGTGACCTCCCGACCCACTGACCTTTCGAGCAGTCACTGACCGGTCAATGACCTGCACAACCTGGGTGAGAGTTTGGGACAAGCGGAAGGCTAGTCTCGGTGCACACGACAGGGTTCCCAGAATGGGATGTCGGGAGAGGCTATGCACCAAGACTAGCAGAAGGCTGTGCCGGCCCGCGGTAAATATCCCAATGGGTCTCACCAAGGTCTCGCAGTCTACTGTGCTCGAGGTTTCTAATTACTTAAAATGACCGCAACGCGAAGAGGATGCGCACGAAGCAGACGCAAACGCTCCGCTCCGGTACCTGCAAATAAATCAACTTTGGAATTTTTTACTCTGCTAGCGCTGACAAGGATCTAGGGCGCATTAGCAAACAGTCGATCCGTTTGATTCGGACCTCGCTTTTCACTGTCCTTTGCTTCTACCACGATGAGTCCACCAACCGCCTATCTGAACCTGCTCCCTGCAGAGATTTGGATTGCCTGCTGGACGCTCTGTTTCCACCGACAACTCAGGCGTATCTCTCTGGTGTGCAGTGTCTTTCGAGTGTCTTTCGATCCTACATCTTGCCGCTTCTCCTCCACATCAGGAAAAGCGTCCAATGGTAATAAGGCTGGATTAGACTGAACTTCAGGCTAATTCGATCGAATATGTTCGATTTCCTCCATTAGGTTCCTAGCAACCTCCCAAGTAAATTACCACTAATTTCGGGGTAATTTACCTCGACTTCGCTAGGCTTTCCTGGTGTTTCTGCTGGATATGGATGCTATTGGGTGCTTATTAACAGTTGGTTTATCGGGAAATTTCCATATATTCATCGTGTACATACAATACAACCCATCCTAGGTACATAAATACATACACTATACTAATAAAGGACCGAAGGTGAACCGGTATGGAAAGAATATGGCGTACATATGTGAACGGGGTGATGAAATGATGTATACAGGGACAAAAGCAGGTCGTTTTTGAGGACGATACATACCTGCAAACCAGCCGGGCCCGAAAGAAAACAGATCCTTGACATCAGTGTTAGGAGTTCTAGATACCGCGCAGAAGATAGATCAAGGTCCATGCACCAAAGCAACCTGAATGCGGACCCTGATAAAGATACGCTGCAGCGGCGAGCTGGTTGGACCAAGCGGTGGCGGAATTGAGTGCGGAATGGTGACGTGGACATGGACAGGTGCAGTGCGAGAAGCACCAAAACACGTGGAGACGCCAACAGAGCCGGTGGGCGGGGGTGGCGCTGTGGCGGGAGTCAACGGTCCACGAGGGAAGGAAATAAAATATTGAGTGGGATTTCATTACTCACCCACGGACTCCGCAATCTCAATCTATGCTGTGTAAGATGCCGTGCTGTCCGCAATTGGAGTCAGACCAGTGCACTCACTGCAACGCGGTGACGTGACATCGCGGGCGTGAAACCGGTGTTGGCGGGCTTACGGACGGCCCCTCGCAGAAAGGTGGGGGTGAGTGAGCGGGTACGCACCCCGGGGCGCACTTTGAAGGGGGAGAGTCAGCGAAGGAGAAGAGGAGGAGAACCAGGAGTACGCACCTTAGTGTTCTCGACGTATTCTCCCACACCTGGCGTTGTTCTCACATCTTTCCTAAACATGCATACCGCGGTAATTCAGCAAATAAGGGGAGATTAGTATCGTTACCCCATCTTCTGCCTCATTTATTCTGGAATACTAAATTAGGGAGAAATTTCTGGTAAATTAGGAAAGTAGTGTTTTCCTGATGCAGGACCAGACCTTTAACCTGGTAGTAGCGCACCAATTAATCGATTCAGTCAACTGGATAGATTGTCTTCGCTGCCTGCATCGCACAGCCGTTCGATTGGACAAACTGGCCACAGCGCCCTATGCCCCACTAATTCGATCTTGGAAGGTGGCGACATTCGAGGATCCTTGGACCAGGGATATCGGGCCTCATAGGACCAGGGATATCGACCGTCTATATCTTACGAGGGACAGGGTCATGACAATGTTTTGCGGCACTCTCAGGATGTACGAGAATCTGTCCTCGCTGCATCTCTCGCTCGTCACGATCGACACCTCATTCCGGGAGAGCTTGGCTGCTCTACCGCGGCTGGAGCACCTACAGCTGTGTGACTGCGCCATCGTCGTCAAGGAGGGCTCTCTGCCGCTCAAAAGCTTGACCATGACACCGCAGGACGCAGATGACCCAGACAACTTGCAATTAGCTTCTGCAGCGAGTCTACGCAGCCTGGACGCTGGGAACCATATCGCGCGTCTTATCGGGGGGTTCAGATCGGAAAATTTGGAAAAGCTTGTTCGCCTATCGGTCATGGACGTATGGGACGTTGATACACTGTTTCTGTTCCTCAAACAGTGTCCCCGGCTCGAATCGCTCTCCATACACACATCCGTGCATCAGTCCCAACTCAAACTTTCTCCGGTCCTTCCCAGCACCGTGCCGCTCTTGTGCACCCTGACGGCCCCGGCGCAGTTGCACCAATTATTAACGCCTGACCACCCAGTGCGCGCTGCACGCGTGTGGGGCAAAGGCGTAGAGGGGAAGGATTATATGCTTCGCACATGCGTCGTCATCGCGCGCAGTTCTGTTCCGCTCCATTCCCTCGCACTGCCTCCCACGTACCCCACACTCGAGTTTTTGTCCGCCATCGGGTCCTTGCTCCCTGAACTCAAGGAGTTCTCTATGGAGGTGCTGTCACGGCCTGTGTCCGAACACTCACGGACATTTATGTACCGCAGCCTCCAATCGCCATCGCTGCCGTGGCGTCTGGCGCAGCCTGACGACCCATGGGCAGTTGATCTTGACGACAACGCCGTGTTTGATGACCTACCAGTGGAAGAAATATCGGACGACGAAGGGGGCGTGTTGCCTGCAATTACAAACATGCATCGTGCTAGTGCAGGCCCACTGGCCTGGGAGACTTCCACCGACAGGTGTCGCGTACGCGCTTTTCCCACAATTCTCTTCGCTTCGTGCTAACCATTGATATCACGGCAGAAAATTTTGGGCTGGCTCTTCACCGGCGCGCTCATCCTTCTGAGTACCCTCGAAGCTCTGCGTCTGGAGGTGCCACAAATTTCCGCTTCGTACGAGGAATTGAATTTCGCGGAGCAGACACAGGCGATTGGGATGCTGAGTGAGATGTATCCCCGGCTTCGCGAGGTGCAGTTTTGGACGCACGATGGAAGGTGGAGCTGGAGGGACAATGTTTGGGTGTCGGAGGGGAAGGTACCATGGCTCCGTGTGCTGTCGTGACCAGGTGTTGTCGAACCGACTTGGCTTGGCCAGCAATCCTTACCACTGGATACAGCACAGACTCGCCGCACGCGTATAATTTTTGTTTGCCCGCAGGTCACACCCATCTCCTTTAGTGGTTATGATTAGCCCCCTTGAGTCGGCGCCCGTTCTCCATCCTTTCATTATAGTCTTCTGCCCTGCCCTTCTCAGCCGGTCCTTCCCCGCCTGACAGAGTAATCGTATTGAACGATCCTACCATATATCTGATGCCAGATGCCAACTTGAGCGTTCTAAGTGACGATCTTCCGCGACAATTTCGTTAGCCGCAGCCACGAAACCGGCCCTGAGCTGGACTCCTTTCATGCTCAGTGATATGCCCATTATCTGGAGTTCGTGATTCCTTTCCTTCTTTGTGGCACTTCTCTAGGGCTTCTGCCAACGACATGTGGTTAACATGAGTGGACCCTTGATTTGAGTATGGTTCGAATATCTCAGAGACGAGGCCTCCATGGGTGAATAAAAATGATCGCATGCATAGTCCTACGTGCTTGATGGGGAAAGAGCCCAGGGAACGTGATGAAGCCCTCAGCACTGAAGGCACATGGGAAACTCAAATTTGGACTGGGTCCATGGATACAATCTGTAGTTTACCTCTCTTCGCGAAACATGGAACTCAAGTCTTAAATAAGGAGCAATATTGGGCAAGGTTTTTGGGCATGCCCCAGAGTGTCTTCTGGGGAAACGATGTAATTGTCACTTGGACCATGCATATTGCGCTATTAGTTTGAAACATGATTTCGGCAGAAGCAAAATTCGTATATCTACCAGAGTTTCATGCGGCAGAGTTATAATTATGAACTGGGTGACTTCCCATAAGCATTAGAAAATTCCCTGGAATATCTTTCGGTCATTTTGCCGAGAAGCCAAGGGATCTGTCAGGACCCCATCGGACTTGGATCTGAGAATTTCCGTTTCGGACCCTCGTATAGAGCTTAATTAATTATAATCTGAAGTGGAGGTCCCTACCCCCTCTCTAGATATACCCTTGTCAAATAAACAGATTAGGCCATTTCTCCGAACCAACCGACCAAATTGAGAACGCAAGCACGGCCCGTCCTGCATTGATCTGTTGATCGTCTTCCACTTTTGGATGTATGTCACATTGAATGTCACCCATCACACTTCTCTCTCTACACCGCGTCGAGCTCGTGCGTAGATTCTTTGACCTTGCGTGTATCCACAAATGGATGAAAACCAATTCACCTTCGATTTGCCCCCGGTTGGACCTTAATCTGTCCCTTAAACCCCGGTCTCGCCGACGCTGTCGAACGGCTCCAATACCGCTTGCCCAGGAAGTAAATTGGAGGCCCAAATTTTGTAGGGCTGTACGGTGTGTCGCAATCGAGTCTCCTTATCACTCGACAATCTGGCAGCTGCACACAGTAACCCTCTCAACGACCAAAGTCTAAATGTTTTACTGCATCCGAGTCCGATGCCTTGCCGCTGAGCCATTCGGCGGAATGCTTTAAAGCACCGGACAGGATTCGCTCTTCCTTCGTTCGAGTTTTCCCACTCGTTCTCCACACTCCTTTCTCTTTCCACTTCTATTTTAGATGTCAGATCTCAACTTCTCTCCGTTCAACGGTGCTCCTCTGCCACCTGGACAGATTGGCGGACCTCCATCCACGCAGACGGGTCCTCCCTCAGCTCAGCCTTCTATGGCTGCCGCTAGCTTTCCCGGCATTCAGTACGATCCCAGCGGGAGACCCTGGCTTTGCGACAAGGATGGAAATTGGGCCCCGAGCTTGCACTTCGTATGTTATATCTGATCACTACGGCGAATTTGTGTTGATGTCAACCAACCAGCAACAGCCTGCTCTTCCATCGCACCCTGGCACGGCGGACCAATTTGGAGTGCAGGTACGAGTGCTTTACATGTCGACATTGTGCATTCACTGACATACCTGCTCGGCAGTCATACAACCTCCCACCTGGGTTCGCCTCTTCAACGGGCCCTGCTCACAGATCGGCTTCGAACAATGCATATCCAACCCTGATTGATCCTGCGCTCCTCCCCCCGCCCCTTGGCGAGCATCGCCCCGACCCAGCTGCCATCGCTAAATCCCGTGGCCTCAAGGCTGCGACCAAGGTTGGCGGTGCTCGTCAAAAGGGGAAGAAATGTGCACGATCCTCCGATTCCGAAGTCGACAGCGATGCAGCCCCGCCCCCGACCAAGCAGCGTGGACGTCCGAAAGGCTCATCCAATTTTGTCAGCCGCGACGTCAACAAACTGCTCGACATTGCCGGGAAAGTCCTTCCCATGGGGCAGAAAGGCTGGAAGAAGGTCACTAAACGATACAACAAGTGCGCGCGCAAATCAAACCGACCGGAGCGAGACGCGAAATCGCTGGAGACCAAGTATAAACTGGTGCGACTTGATTTTTCATCCTTCATTCTTATTTACTTATCGCACTCGCATGCAACAGCTCCTCAATACCAAGAAGCCCACTGGCGATGCGTCGTGCCCTCCCGAAATCAAGCGGGCCCATCATGTTGAGCACCTGATCAACTAGCGCGCCAGAACTCGTGAGCTCAGCAATAACGACGACGATAGCAACAGTGACAGCGACAGCGACGCTTCCTCCGATGACAGCATCGAAGTTCTTGAACGTCGATCCACCAAAGTCCACACTGCGATCGCCCGTCGTGCACCTACCCCTCCTGCTCGGCGAAACTCGCGCATAAATGCACCGGAGCTTGTCACTAAGCTTGCAAAAACCTTCGACCCCGACGCTCAGCAGTCCCGAGAGGAAGAGCGCAGCCAGCGCTCTTTCCAGTTCACCCAGCTCCTCACTCTTATGCAGCAGCTTCGGGACGCCCAGACTGCGAACGATGGCCTTCGGAATGAGCTGGCGTCTGTGCGGCGTGCCTGTGACCGGGCAGAGTTCAAGCTGGAGATGTACGGGCATAGTTTTGCGGGTGGTGGTGTTGTGGCCAAGCCCAAGCACCGCCGTTCGAGCCGTTCGAGATACATTGCCGACAACTATCCCGACCTCGTCCGCCATGGAGGCAAAATTCGCTGTGAGCGGGTTTATCCTGACAGCGGAGCTTGCACTCAATGGATCACAGACGGCGAATCCCCCGACGACGAGTCCGAGAAGGAGAACTGGAACCCCACTTTGTCTTCGCTTGGGGACCCCTTGTTCCATCGTCCCTCCTCTCCCGTTGACCACTACACTACTTCCTCGTCGTCAGCTGGTCCTTCGCATCCTCACCAACAGATCGATGGTGGTCGTCATCTGCCCATCAACGCAGCTACCTCAGGTGCTGACCTTCCAGTTGCTAGTTCATCAACTGCCGGCGCTGTTTCTCGGCAGGTCTCGGAGGAGATCTGAACATTCTTACTACCCTTCTTTCATGGATGCACCTCCCTCCTATAATTACCCCTCGACCTACATTCCTTTCTTTCCATACTTATGTTCCCACTCTCCTAATTACCCACTCTTTTCTTGGACTACGTTGTTTGCATTTGACCACTCCTAATTACCGTTTGAACATTCTCATCTAGCTACCTATCAGTGTGTCTAAGTAGTAAATATACTTGTTTACTCGTAAATTGCAATATTGTGGAAGCGCGCAACTCGATCAGAACGGCGTTGGTCTCCAAACAGCATATTCTCAAAATTCATCCATACCTCCTCTTCTGCGCGTGTCTCTTTCCATAGCGGCATGTAGACATTCCGGATCTGGTTGATTCCTACCTCCTCGGCCCGCAAGTTGTTCAGGCGACAACAAATCTCGAGGAGATCTCCGCGTTCTGCATCCCTGCCAATCTCCAGTGGGATTTGAAGCCGTCCAAATGACCCTTGTAGACCGCGCATTCCCCACTCTGCTGTCTGCCGATGCGAAAGCAGTTCTCTGTCGAACGTCAGACGCTCTTGAATCTCATCAATTGTTCCCTGCATTCGCTGGCCGCTTTTGATTGGTGCCCGAATCTTGCCCTCAATTGTTTGCACACCATGCGGAAATGTGGTATCGGCAACAAGATAGAAGCCATCAGGTGTACGTATTCGAAGTTTTTCATAGATTGGTTGGGCGATGCGAGATGCGAGAGTCGTGCCAGCTCCCAGGAGCATTCAGGTTCGCAGCAATAATGGTCCCTGTATGTCATTCATTTCATGCGCCACTGAGTGAATGGAACCTCATCACCTCTGGGCGAAAACCCCAGGACAGAGCTCACATAATGTGCGCACAGCCATCCGTTGTATGTTGTGTTCTCAATTTCTTCATTATCTGATGTCTGGCTTCCTAGATTGAGTCCATCAAGACTCCCAAAGGCGCCGGTCAGGCGAGGATGACGCGCCACGAGCAATTTGTTGTGAGCAGCAAACTCAGCGTGATTTGATGGCCACCGGATTTTAGCCACGGGAATCCTCCGAAGGGTGGCGAGAAGGAGTTGGAGACCAAATGCGATGTATCGGGAAACCGTGGTAGGTATTAATGCAAATATTTGCTGCAAGCTGATCTCGCACATGGTCGAGTTCAGATAATGCAGGAGCAGCCTGAGGGCTCCAGGTCCATCAAGGGATTGTGCACCTGGATGTGTCTTCCCAGAGCCAGGTGCGTCGTTGCGAGGGATGGGAGTGGTATTCCAGGCCAGGTCGAATCCGGAGGTGAGGATGAGATGGAATCTGTCGACATCAAAGCCCATGGTTGTGATGTATGCTCGGTTGTTCCGAGTACGGTATAGCACTTGCCAAGTGGTTGCCCCACGGGGATTGGGAAGCAGCTGAGGGCGGCAGAGGTACAATCAACTTGGGTTTCGCCGTTCCGCACGTACTCTCTGCGCCTCAATGGTGCCGGCCAATATTATGGCCATTGCGGTCCCTGCCATGAGCTGTTCATCCTCCATGTCTTCGAGCTGTTGATGGACAATTAATGTGTCGATATCCATGGTGACGGGCAGCAAAGTGGAGGAGGAAAGTTGAGACGTGTTTGTTTACATCGCACGTGATGCTCCCTCGCCTTCAAAACAAAATAATCCATTAAACTTTACTTTTTATATGTTATTGCTTATGGGAACGCGCAAGGTTTAGAATAATCGAGATGAACCCTTGTGCCGGCAGCGTTGGCACCGCTCAATAATCCGAAAACATATTTTAATCCGTATGGGAAGTCACCCACTGTCTCAGTTGAGTACTTACCACTCAAGAACGAACTGAAAAATTTGCATGTCCATTTTTAGCCCTCTTTCCCAACTGCACAGATAATCTCAGAGATCGTCATCTCAAACGTCATTTTGATCCAATCATTCTTCTAGTAAATACGACCACTCAGTGAGGCCCACCTTGTAGATCGGTCCGCTTTTTTCCAAATTTTTTGGCTGATTTACTCTATAAATTTTCGGTCTAGCCAACTGTTTTACTCTATTTCGGATCCAGGTTTTGGGGAAACTAATGAAAATTTCTCCTCTGGCTCATTTTTGGGGGCTCGGTAGCGTAGATTTCGGTGCGCCAAGGTCAACGACTGCATTTTGAGCCAATTCCAATGCACAAGCTTGGACCTGAAGGATTTTTCTCCACTCCTCGCCGATATACCACCGAAATTTGCTGCCTGCAGCGCTGTTTTACTCTATTAGTATGGACTGAGCTCGACCCCAAGTGGATGTTTTACTCTATTTCTCGGACAGAGATACCCCCAAATTTTGGGCGTCGATTTACTCTATCGCGGACCGGTACAAAAGGTAATGCCTGGGGGCTTACTCAGTGCTCAGCTGCCAACGATGTTCACCCTGTGGCCCTAAATGGAAGCCGCGGCCATCAACAAATATTCACTGTCCGACCACCGGTCTAAGTACGTACCCGAATACCGGCTCTTGTCTACCTCCATCATCGACTTCGCGATCCTGCCCGTCTGTCATCCAGCTGCAGAGCACTGATATTCATCTTATGGCATATTTATCGTTTCCTGAAGGTTCTTACAAACTTCTGCTTGAGGATCCACAAGAAACAGTATCCTGCTAAGACGACTTGGCATTCACTTGTGATTACTGACAGCTCGACGGTATCTTCTCATTGAGGAAGCCAACTCCACGACAACTCACGTGGCTTCCTTCTTGCTGGAGTCCTGGTGGCACTGTACTATCTCTGATGTCTCCGACTTGCACAATAAATCATCCTTCGCACCGTGAAAACCTGTACCAAAAAATATGCTGAAAGCCTTAAATTTGCCGGGCACGCGCAGCATCAGACTATGCGTTCGGCTGAGCCGATCCACGTCGGCAGTCGTCGTCGGTCCTGTCAGTTGACTCATCCTCATGTAGCACGCCAAAACGCTCGTTGAAGTTGAAGTTGACAGATCAGGCGCTGATTGCACTCCTTTCCACGCCCTCCTCTGTCATTTTCCCTTTACTCTTTCTTTCCTCCCCCCCTTTCCCTCCCAGCACGCCCGCTATGCCACAGCCCTACCCTCACTCCCTAGGATTCAGACTCTTCTCAGCTCTCTGGGTGGTACTAACGACCTATACATGCCTCGCAGCGGCCCAGGCGAACCGCACCGTCGACGACTTCTCCCCACTGATCACATATACGCCCGCTTCCGATGTGACGCACTTCAACACCACAGGCTTCGACGTCTCGAAGCTGTATAACGGGACCATTGGGATTATGAACGCAACGGATGTCGTGAATATGACGCTGAAGTTCACCGGTGCGCTTGTTTGAGCTCCCCCTGAGAGGATATATGCTGAAATGTTTCAGGCACCGCGATCTGGCTCTTCCTCGCGAAGCCAGAGACGACGGACGGCTTCGGCGAGGCGTATACGATCTTCGTGGATGGCGTGGACGTCAACGACGTCGGCGAGGGTTCCGCGGTGGATGACGCTGAATATGCCGACCTCGCGTTTTCGAACGAGACGATGCCGCTCGGTCCGCATGTCATCACGCTCTCCACATCGGGAATCGTGTACTTCGACTATGCGGTGTTTACGTGCGTCGTGTTCCTCAGTTTCATACCGAACTTGAATGTTCACATCCCGAATGCAGGTCGAACGACCCAACCCCCGAGACGACTATTCCCCCAGTACACCCCCTGTCGTCCTCCGCATCGGCGACGGGCAAAGCTAAAAACACCGCCAACCCACCTGCGCCCCCTTCCCAGTCCAGCGCTGCAGCTAAAAAGGGCACCTCACACGTCGCAGCGATCGCAGGCGCCGCTGCCGGCGTCATCCTCCTCCTCGGCGCGGGCGTCGCGGTGCTGCTCATGCGCCGGCGGCGCACTCGACCTGCCATGAACGCGCCGCAGAAGCAGAACTACCCAGGATATGGGGGCGGACAACCGCCGTATGGTGGTGGGCAGTCCGGGTATGGTGCGAACCCCGGGGCGCTCACGTCGGAGGCGGGGTTATTAAGGGTGCCCACACACGTGTCTCAGTATAGCTCTTCCCACCCTGGCCCACAACCGATGCCGCCGCCGCTTCCTGATGCGCAACATCAGTATCAATATCAAGCGCAAGGACAACAGTTCCAGCAGCCATATCAGGCGCAACAGGCGCAATACCCCGTGCAACAGCAATACCCCGCGCAATCACAATACGACCCGCAAGTACAGGCACACCCCCAATTTTCCTCCCCGAGCCAGCTGCCGTACCACGAGCCTCATTCCCATCAATACCAGCCCCAGGTGCAAACGCAATATTCCTCCGCCGCCGTGGCGCAGCAGCAGTCGTACCACGATCCACACCCTCAGCAGGCATACCACGATCCCCAGCCCACACAACCACACCGCCTGCAAGACCCCTTCGCGTACGTTCAACCACACAATGCGGCGATGCAGCGCGTGATGGCGGAGCAGCGCGCGGTGGAGGCGGAGTACGCGCGCCCCACGGCGTGGATCGTAGATGAGAAGAAGGAGAAGGAGGCACCTCTCGTGCTCGAGCGGAATACGAGTCAGCTGGCGCCTAGTACGGCGACGCTGAGTCCGTCATCACCAAGTTGGAGTGGCAGTGTGGACGCGCATGCGTACCCGCCATCGCCGAATTCGTATTCGTCGTCCCCATCCCCGTCACGCGGCACCAGCACGCATGGGCACGTGCACGGGCAGGGGAAGGTGCAGGGTGCGGACCCCGCGTTGTCGAATATTGCGGCGGAGATGCAGGCACTGCGCGCACAGGTGGCAAGGCTTGAGGGTGAGCGGGGAAGAGAGGATCTCCCACCGCCGGCGTATGATTGAGTTTATTTTGTTCTGCGGAAAATAAAGTTATGTAGCAGGAACTGAACATACTATAGTCATTTCTATCTTGATGTAGCGCTCTCAAACTTTCTATATCTCCCGGAATGCGACAAGTTTGAAAGTATGCTGAATTAGCTGCAAGCAGATGTTCTATGATGCTTTGGGTCAATGTTCTCACGCGGAGGTTTGTGCGAGCAAATATTCTGTGCAGTCTTTAAGTAAACTCGGGAGGAATCAAAGTATAAATGCTGGTTCAAACTGCAGGTATGCAAGATATGATGGTGCGTAGCACACACCCGGACTTTTTCTCCTTTTTTCTTTCTTTTTCTTTCCCTTCGATCTTACTGTGCATGGTAAACTGAGATCAAGAGCCATATTTATCTCATACTCTATCTTTCATCAGCCAATAGCCTAATAATACCTACCTGTAGGGGCTTTCATTGCTCTCTAAAACATCTGCTGAATAAATTATGGAGATGAAAGACCTGGTAGTGCATGGTACACACACACTCCGCGACGGAAAAAGTTTCAGTGGGAGTTTCCCCGTTCCATCCAGGTCAGGTCGTAGCGCTACTTGTTTTATGTACTTTTTTTTTTGCAGTCGGGATGCGAAAGTCTCTTCGAGGGCCTCTTATTTGAATAACTCGATCAAGGATACATTCCTCGTTTGTTGAGAAAGCAGAATAAGACAGACTTGAGGCTGAAATAGATTTTAGTCGAGCCTTTAACTGATTCACCCGAGTCTCAACCAACACAAATTCAGGTTCGAATTATAGAGGTACAAGATCTGGTGGAATGGTTCGCACGCACTCAGAAAGAGTTGGTAATTGTAAAATTTCAGCGGGCGGTTCCCCGTTTGATTCAACTTTTTTTTTCGTTTTCCTTCGAAGGGTGTTTGGCCCGACACGGCTTTCAAATGGCATGGGCGTGGCAAACCAGCTGCTCCATCTGACGTTAAGTTTTACAGTTCAGGTTTCGGGGAAAGATTTTATGCAGTCTTCGAAACCGGCTTTACTTGCTTCCATCAGATCGGACTCCTCAATTTGAACGATGCTGGGAACCCGAATTTGAAGTGGATATAACCCGACGCGATTGAAAATATACGGCAATACTGGTCGCCTATATAAGTACCTGTGAACCCGCTTCGAACCTTCTGCAACTCATCACTATCAGGTTGCAATTTCCGATCAAAGATGGATGATCCCATCATCTACGGGCGCTCTTCTGTCTCTCTTCCTGATCTTTATCACCATCCACTCTCATGCTTGTCTTAATGCTGTCTAGCTCTCTGCTCACGTCAACTGCTGTTGCTGCGGACAGGTTTGTGCCATAAAACCGTCCTTGACCTTGGGGAAAACCACGGGGAACCCGCCCAGTTTCGCCAGCGCTTAAATCAAACTAATCCTGTCCCGACGTGTCCGAAATTCTCGTCCTTCAAGATTGCTGTTCTCGACGACTTACGTGGCCAATCTATCATCTCTGCAACGCGGACAGATCCGAGAACTTCGGTCATGATTAAGCTGGGTCGGTCTCTTTGTTGCCCGAGCTCGTTGCACGTTGCGCTAGGTGATTCATTACACAAATCCAGGGCCAGGGGATCCGACGTCCAGTCTAGATGCTAAGCCCCTACGGCCGTCTACTAATATTCCTATTAGTTTAACTGCAAGAGGCGCATATTCATTCTCAATGCCAAAGCTGTAATGTCGCTGTAAACCTGGAGATAGCACCACGACTTCTTTGGAGTCATGGCAAGGGTTCGAAGCGACAGCTCAAGCACTCGTGGCGTCCATTCTGATGACCTTTGATTCGCGTAGTTACTGGGCGAAGCGCTCATTTGCTTTCGTGACCGACTGATGCCGTCAACCTCGAGGTATTCTTGTCTGAGTCTTTGTGTGGACGCGTGACTACACCCTTCCTTCCCTCCCCACCATGTCCGCCATCTTCCCCAAACGCGGACGGCGCGACGACAGACCAGACGATTCCTTCGTCGACCTCGAAGCGCCTCCACCAATCACCGAAAAGCGGCGCCACTCCCCATTCTCGTATCTGCGCATCCGCAAGCGCTCCACGGAGGGCCCGAAGAAAAGCCCCCGAGGGACATTGTAGTGCGCCGCTATGATTCCGCTGATTCATTCGAAGCCTTATCCGACCATGAACTCATGAAGCCGTTGCCGCCCGTGCCCCCGCTACTGAACCACAATCGCGGCTACTCGGATCCGCAACTCATCTACGGCGCGCAGGTGTACCCCCAGGTGCGCTCGCCAAACTCGGACTCATCGAATGAGTCGAGTGTGTACTGCGAGTTCCCTCACCCCTACACTGAGTTCGTATAATTAATTAATATTTTCAGTTCCGACACCCCAGACGCAGTCCCCAAAAAACTTCGGCACACAATGGGACGCACCCTCGATGGATAACCTGCTCCCCGCGGCCCACGCCCTGTTTCCCGCCCCATCTCCTATGATGACTGCAGCAGCAGCGGTGAGCGCATCCCAACCACATCACGACGGCCTCCCACACTCCCGCCTTGGGCAGGCGCATTCGGGAGCACGGGGCATGGTCGCCGCCGGCGCTGCAGGTGGCCTCATCGCAACAGCGAAGATGGACAAGGCAAAAGTTGCCGCCACCGTTGGTGCGTCATCTTTATTTGATTTTCTGTACACACTTTACGGAGCGTTTGGACAGGCCCGCTCATCACTGTGGGGTTGCAGAACCTGACCAAGGCACAGACGGTCGTCGACGAAGTTGTCGCCAGTACGTCTTGTATTTTCACGCCTTTCTTTTACTGACGGGATGGCGGTCGTAGGCGAAGCGTGGAGCGTCGTAAAGGAAAACGCCACAGCAGTTCTGGCGCCGGCGAAGGACGTCGTGGTTATCTTGGACTCAATAGTCAAGTATGTCCCCGCGATCATGGTTGTGGAATCCATCTTCTCCGTACGTTACTCCCATTCATCATTCTTGGATGAACTAACATCGATGAATTGGCAGGTTATTATCAAGCACGAGCTGGAGCGGAATGAGAATGACAAGAATATCGTACGTGGATCTGTTCAAATTATTCAGATTATTCTCCAGTCCTGACGCGAAGATCACAGCTTGTGGTATACCATACCATGGTATGCGCGTTTCTCAACAGCTAGAGTGTAGGAAGCTCAGATGCACGACAGTCGGTATTTTGGTACACCCTGTGCGACCTGCAGGCCATTTTCCGCGCCGATAAAGACCAGATCAAGACGGGTCTCGACACCTTCTTCCAGGACGTAAGGCTCTCCCTTGATTTCCTGAACCTGGTGATTGATTTACTCCATTCCATAGGTGAACAAGACGATGCAGGATTTCGGTAATTTCCGAGAGTTAGTCTGATTCATTCGAACTTGCATGAGAACTGAGCTCATATTATTCTATGCAGGGTCTACTACCGCCACGGCCACTTTGGTATGTGCTCTTCATCCCAGTTGCCAACATGTTTCTCATTTCCCGAAAATTAAATCCAGCCCGCACCCTCCGCTCCTCGGAATACCGCAAGAAACTCTCCTCCTTCGGTTCAGCCTTCACGCAGCACAAAGCAGATCTCCAATTCATCCTCACTGAGAGCTCTGCTATCCAAATGAACGACGTCAGCGCAAACGTCACGAGCGTCTCTGCGAAGCTCGACGCGGTCACCGCCAAGCTTGATCAGGCGATGGCGTTCATCTCACGGCAGACACCCCTCGAACTCTCTGTCGAAAAGCAGGTGCAGGAGAACGGCGGAGAGAGCGCCCTCCAGGTGTGTTCTTGGTTTTTAGTCGTGCAGGATGCAAAGGCTGACTACATGGATGGTATATAGAATCCCGCATTTTTGAGCGGGCTTGCGAAGAGCTCGTTTGGGGTTGAGGAGATCTCGCCGCAGGTGCAGGCGAGCCTACGGCAAGGGCTTGATGAGGCGCTTTCGGCCAATATGTGCGCAACAGATAACTTAATTTCGGATCCAATGACTATTCTGACATGACGGAACCTTTGCAGGCCGATGTTCACGCTCAAGATTGAGGCGGCGCAGAAGGAGATGAAAGAAGCTGTCGAACGCTCGACGGAAACAATCATGCAACAAGTCAGTCAGATTCCTGCTCATGTTTGCACCGCGTCTAATATTCTTCTAGTTGAATTCAGGCCCATACCAATTAATCAAAGACGAAGACATTAAGGCTGTCTGGCAGAGTACGCCCCCCTCGTTATTATCTCCTTTGGTATACGCTAATTGCGACTCGTATTTACAGGCATGGTAAGCACCCGTGAGCGCCGGGGATTCCGTTTCTAACCGCCACATAGAACTGGCGCGTCAGCTGTAAGGCGCGACACTTCGTAGATGGTGACTTATCCCCCTTTTCAACTTTCTTCATCGACTGAAAGTTTACGAAAAAATCCAGCCGTGCACAATCACTTCGCGCAACAATTCGGCGAGCACCATCACACAAATGGCGAGACCCACCCCGAGCAGTGGACGCTCCATGTCCTCAGTCAGGTGATATGTGCGCCTTCAACGATTTTTTGATCAGTGTGATCCTTGTCCTGATGGATTCCAGACTACCCCAACATCTCGGATGCGATCGATGACGACGGGAGCGGTTACATTTCCGTGCATGAGGTGAACCACTTTTTCAAGTCGCGGCCGAAGGAGTGGTCTGCAGTGCAGTGGCTCTCTTTGTAAGTCCCTTGGCCGGTCTGCGAGTATATTTATTGATCTATATATATATATCAGTTGGGCCGCGGGGTGGAAGCAGAACGCGCTCGAGTATCAAGCACGGTGTAAAGTATGTGATTCTCGCCTGGGATGCTCGGCACGAACAACTTGAATAACCCGCATAGACGCTATTCTCTGACCTGGAAGCCTCCGCACGCACAGTCCTCCCGCAGAATCGCCGCTGCGTCAAATCATACATCAAGTCGAGCGGCCTTTCCGAGCTCTGGCTTGTCGTCAACTCGCTGGCAGCCGACGGCCTCGCGCATCGGGCGGCTCATCAAGCGCCGGAGATGGAGCCGCTGAATGCGTTAAGGGCGGAGATCATGCACAAGGAGACGGCGCATATCCGGTCTCGGTTGGAGCGGATTCAGTATCAGCTCGAGAGTCCGGAGACTGTGAGCTAATTTTACATCTCACACCATCGTAACTCGACTCACTCTGCTGCAGGTATTGGCTGTACTCGGAACACATCGGTTAGAAGGGGTAAGCGCTGGCTTTGAAGCATGTTCGCAGTCGCTAAGCATTTTATGTTGTTTAGTTCGTCCTGTGCTTCCTCGAGTTGATTCTCGAGCGGCACCGCCAAATCATCGACGCTGCCAACACACTCGCGCTTAGCGAGCGGGAGTTCGAGACTATGACGTTCAGTCTCAGGAATCTTGTTTCGGCGTTTAGCATGCGGTACCACACCATCACCGAGAGCTGGAAGCAGCAGCGCCTTGAGACAGGGTTCCTGGTGCAGTGCTTCGCTGGTGGGATATTCAATGACTGGCATGAAGTCTTCCAAGATGTGCGCATACTTTTTCTGACTCGCTCTTTGTGTAATGTCTGACTAGGAATTGCAGCAACCGACTGCCCACAATGAGACGGTAAATCCGCGAACGTCTTCAAAGTTGCATGTACAGAAGCAGACCCCGAAAGAAAAATCACGGACGCGACCAGAGGATATCCTCTTGTTTCCCCTGCCTCCCCAACCCAGTCCCAGAAGTTCCGCCGAAGGGGTAGATCCCACTAGCCCTCCTCCACGGCTAGCAGTAAGTATATTCCTCGAAAAATCCTTCAGCAACGCCTGATCAAAACGTCTGTAGCCCCCGCCCATGCCGCACGGCCCGCGAGGTCCCCGACGCAATTCGGTGGGTTTTCTTTCTCAATTGCAGTCGGCAGTTCTTAATTATGACTTCTAGTTCCAACGTCAAAATCGTAATTCGACTGCTTCGATGGATTACTTTTACCATTTTGATTTTGAACGACGGCCGTCGGAGCGCACGGCGGCTGTAGGAGACCCGGCAAGTATCTCAGAGGTATATCGTAAGGTCAGTCATTTTCCGGCAACCACAACATCATCTCGAGGGCTCGTTCTTACGACCTTGATATAGAGCAAGAAACCTAAACTGGAGGACAGAATCACATCGCTCGAAACCGAGCTGTCTGACATCAAGGGCATGCTCAGCCAGTTAATTTTGCTATCGACTCCTCGTCCAAATAACACTTGACATTCACATTCCTTTGCGTTCAGCCCATCCAGCCACTCATTTCACACATTGTCGTTGCACATACACGCTCATTTCGCCGTATCTTCGTAACTTATCGCTGTATATTTTCATACCTTAGCACTGTATGGTTGTAATCCAGCTAATCGATACTGTTGTAACTCTCACACCATGGAAGGTGAATGTGCACTCGGCAATTGAATTGAATTCACTTTCATTCACAGCCGTTCTCAATTGAATACTCCCAACGATTGACTTCCAAAATCCCAAGTACGACAAGATGAAAGGAACTGCGTCCATTTTATAAAATTCAAGCAATCACAACGTCAAGGCCATTCCAAATATGGAAGCCAACAGGACAACACCGGTCGAGACTCCGTTGGCAATGGCAGCTCCCTTAGGCGCTTGGGTGGCACTGGGGTTGGTGTAGCCCGCGCCGGACGGGAGGAAGGGTGCTCCAGTGGCGGATGCACCAACGCCGACGAAGCCTCCCTCACCTTGCTATGGAAGGGAGTGGCATAAAATGAGCGACTTATGTATGAGATTGCAAGCACCACTCACCCCGACGTCGCTAGCAGCGGCCGCATTGGACGTGAATGTCTCGAAGCTCTTGACTCCGAGATTGATCACACCGACCATGCCTGGGAAGAAGAAAAACTCAAAACTAGAGCATTCCCCAGCGATGAAAACTTACCAGCTTTGCAGTGAGGGGCTTTTTGGAGCTGTTTGCAGTAGAACCAGATGGCTGCGCGGGTGGTTAATTAACGTTGAAAGGAACGATAATTGAAGCACGTACGAGCTTGGTCGTTGGTGATGGTGATGTTCCACTCAGGCGGCGGTGTAAGGGTCTGAGGGACGGAGACCCAGCCAGAGTCGAATCCGTTGGCCAAAGGCTCGCAAGGGCTGGCGAGGCTCGACTGCGTTACAGAGTGGTTGCCAGGGCTGCAAGACTATCAATCGCGACATCGGCAGAGCTCGGTCGAGATACGTACAATCCAGTGAATTGGAAAGACACAATGGTACCGTTGGTGGCGTTGATGTTGTTGGGAGTGAACACGAGAGGGCCACCCTGGGCGTCAGCGGTAGCACCGACTTTGATTATCTGGATCTAGAATATCCTGTGAGGGTTACGCTAGAGCAGCAATGAATGAAACTCACGCTCTGCGCCGAGACAACTGCCGCACTGGCGACAATGGCAAAGACAGAGGAGACACGCATGTTAAATGGTGAAGTGACGAGGTGAGTGGAAAAGAGCAAGAAAACAACAGCGGAAAGGTCTCGTTCGAGGGGGTTTTAAAAGGGTTCTACGACAACTGCCACGGTTTCCAAGCAGATAAATAATAAAGACGGACCGATCTAATGGATTTGGTCCTGAACCCTGTATGTCACGGCAGGATCTCCGCAAGGCCGCCAAGGCCCAAGGCGAAGCAAGAAGGATTCTTGTTTCCATCCCGCGGCCAATAGTTTCCTCTGAAACCTATGCCTTCAACAGGGCGAAGAAAGGGCCATTTGGGCCGATTTAGACGCAGAAATTGGCCCTGGAACTCGGCCTTGTGAGCAAGTAAAAGGGGGAGACTCTGGATCCCGCCGTGATGGTGATGCCATTTCACATGGCGTTGTCAGCCCTGAGCCAATTATTTTCAATTGCTTGCGATGTTGCATGTTCCAATGTATAACCGAGCTCGATAGTGCATGACGGATGTGTGGTGCCTCTGTCATCTGATGGATCCAAGATGGATCACCCGCGGCGCTAACCGTGCCGTGATGCATCAAAAATCACGCGGCTGAAATCTCGCGTCACAAAACCGTCAACAGACCCCAACAAACGTTCCGGAACTCCATCGACACCCAGAATCCTTGAAATAACACAAATTCAGAATCTTCTGCGCACATTTAAGCTCAAATTCATCCCCGTCTCTATTGGGTATTACAAAAGCAGCTGCACTGCCTGATGCAACCTAGGTCCTAGATGAGACTCGGAGTTCAACAGCGCACATACACATACTATTCAATGTAGCGAAACAAGGACTCGACGGAGGCTAATTCATTCCGCTCCCCTGGAACCGCAGCAGATAGAACTTTGACAAAATGAGTCAGGAGGCTGCGCCAGAGGAAGCGTCGAGGAAGTGGGCAGAAGGAATGTCCGTGAAGTTCTGTGAGTGAGGAATGATATAAAGATAAAGATGCTTTTTTGCGCTGCTCTTACTGAAATTCTGTGATATTGATGAACATGGCGGTGCTCAATCGAGATTGGAGCGCGGGCGGCCATCCAATCGAGTATCGTAACAAAAGTCAGCAAGTGATGGATCAGCTGTTGTCGAACCGTCCATCATCAGGAAAAAGTCCTGTGGCCGTAGTTGCCCGGTTAATTATGTAGGTAAACATAGCTGTGATAGGCGGTATAGCTTGGCAGGGCGTTATGTAGCGGCCATAGTCAATGTAGTTCTCTGCCAGAAATATGTAGGACAACATTGCTTGAAGCGACAACTATATTGTGCTACATAGGGTATAGTTTCTATGGCACTACACCCACACAATCCTGTAGTTCCCGAGACGCGATCGATGACTCGGCCAGATAAATTGGCAGACTCGCTTCTGGGGCGCTAAAGCGGAAATAGGTTCCTCCCCGTCAATTCACAACACAAGATCATATCATGGTATTCGCTGTCTGGTAAAAGTGTCTACAAGTACGTAGGGATTAAAGTAGAACATTGCTGCCTCATCGAGAACATTAAAAGAGGTCCATTTTGGATCAATGGTGGTACCGCACTTTGCCATTAAATGACACGCGCAAACGATGTGCTCCACAGAAATAACGGCAGAGTTGCGGGAATGGTTGCGGGTAGAACGACGAGTGGTGAACATACCAGAGACAGGCTCGGGCCCATTGAGAGGTGTGAACCACTCAATATAGGCCAGCGGGTGGGTATAACTGCCGAATTGAGGTGGTAGCTTGAAGATAACACGAATTTGTGCTGGACGAAGACCTGTTCATAGTAAGCTCCCAAGGAATGTAAACCCAAGGAGATGAGCCTCACCAACTAACCCTGATGACGGAACATACAGGGATGGATCTTCTATAATTAGTGCAGTGTCGAAGATGGCAGGTGAGCCTGCAGCGCGACCTTTGGAGGGGACAGCAGGAACAGCACGAATGCGGCTGGACCGGCTCTCATCGCTAAGGTAGCGGTTTTGGCGAAGGTGGACAGACACTTGAGTGAATACGTCGAAGCGATCGTAGGCGCCAGGTTTGATGCCGGAAGGCTTAAAGTGGCGTTTCAAGAAGTCGGTAAGAGCAGGGATGATATTTTCAGCGCCGTGGGCCGTTTTCAGATATCCCACAGTCACATTCTCGACGGCGGGGGATCTAGCAATTTTATAAGCGGTTGTAGGGAGTTTGGTCGGAGGTAGGCGTACAATGACTTGGGGCACGGAATGGCGGTTCTCCTCGTCGTCGTCGTTGGAGTCAGAATCAGTCTCCAATGGGGGTGGTCTCTGGTCATCGAGCCACTGGAGGTACGAGGAGCGCAATGCAATAGCTTCTTGGCGTTGAAGCCATACAGCCATCTGCTCAGTGTAGTCGCGACGGTTACTGGCACGGTAAGCTCTCTTGGCAAAATCAATGTGCAGACGCTCGGGAGACTCCGTGTTGTATCCGTCAGCACTACCCAAGCGACGGATGGCATCGACGTAGTGCTGCAGAGAGTGAATTTTCGGTATATTGAAGTGCTCCCGAATATTGAGATCAACGAAGACTTGTTTGTTGGCATGGAAGGTATCCAGGGCGGCTTGCAAAGCATCGAGAGTTTTGGTGGTATGCGATTGTAGTTGAGCGTAGTAGATGAAGTCGATCAAGGCCTTTACGACTGTGAGAACTTTGGTGCTCACGGCACCTGCCAACACGCTGAGGAAGACACGCTGCATCTCCTTGTTCTCTCTTCCCGTCCACTGCGAAACAGCGGAGATCCCTTTCTTGAAATGCCGTAGTCCTGCGAAGGCACTCATGGCCTTGAATCGCGCATCAAGCTCTTCCTTCCCCACAATCTCGGTGCACCAACTAACCAGATGATCTTTGAACACGCCTTTGTGTAATTGGTGCAAGAGGTCCGGGGTGAAGGATGCGAAGATGTCGGTATGGGGAAGGGCCGCCCAGAAAGGCTTGTAGACGGCACGGAGCCCATCCTCTTCGAAGTTAGGTGTATTCCTCCGGTTTTTGTGATCGTCCAACGCATTTAACGTAGTTTCTTCGTCTCGCAACAGACAATTCAGAATATTATTCCCGCGATCGTTACGACCCACAAGACAGCGTGGACAGCGGTTTTCCTTGCAGCAAGCAACCAAACATTGCTCGGGAAAGTCGGCAACATACGCGGCAAGGATAGGGAAGACCCGGCGGATCCACCCATCGGCACAGACCATTTCAAGACCCTCTTTACCGGCAGCGATAAGCGGCTCCAGTAGGAGAGCCATGCAGTGGTGGAACAGGCGATAACCAGCGAGGGAACGCGTATCATCCGTAAAGCAGGTCAGCTTTGACACCGGTAAGTAGCCAATCAAGACTGTCGCGTGAGCCGAGGGTTGACGGCGAATATCTTTAGATATGTTCCCAATAGTCAGATACACCGGCCATGCTGTTTTGTCGCCTGCGAATTGCGACAGCTTGGTCTTGTCTGACGAAAGGATTAATCCGCTAATACAAGCGCCTGGAGGTAACATTTCCTGCTCGGGGGTTAGATACATGTTTACCCATTCGACAGCAAACTTCACCTGGAGCTTCCACCACCACTCAGCGGTCCACATCTCATCGAAAATACGGCTCTCCTCATGCCCTTCCTTCGTTCCATAGACACGTTCGGGTGCGTATGCCATTTGTGCGCGGAACGCAGGATTACTCATTAATTCCTTTATGCACTCAACAGGGTCTCGCATCCACAGCTCCAAGTCCTCGGACATCATCTCGCCATTCTCGTCAACCCGATTCCCCGCCGCCTTCACCATCTTGCACGCCCAGTCTGGCCCCGTAGGAAGCTGATCCACCTTCTGAAGGAACGCACGGTTGTTGTGGAAAGACAAGTTAGCTTTCTTATTCTGGACTTCACCGTTAGCGCATCGCATTTAATCAAAATAGCCTTTACTCACAATGGGAAGAGCGAGGTACTCATCTGTGGCGGTCTGGCTAACATTCTTTGAAAGCCACTGCGCTAGATCCCATTCCTCTTTATCACGAAATGGCGCAAACGGCGTGGTACCCTTTATTTCCTGCTGTGCGTGCATCCGCTGGAACAATGTCTCTCCGGGTCTCAGCGGCCATGCAGGCATCGATCTGCCTTGCTCCTCGTGTTCAAAGAACTCCACAAATCGTCCGAAGTTCTCCGGATCTCCCTCATCCGGTACCTCCTGGACTGTGGGACGTCTGGAGTGTGGAATCGACTCCGGCGGTGGTATGGGCTCTTCACGGTCAGGATAAATGAAGTCATTCTCCAAGTCCATAGGGTCGTCCTCGCTGTCATCTGTAGGTGTTCGGGATATCGGTCGCTCATCGAGAGGCTCGGCTATGGCCGGCTCGACAGTAAAGGAGCTTTCGGCCTGAAGGCTTTCCTGCCATTTCAAATGGCAAGCGGGCGACTTCGAAATATGGCGGTTGACGCCTGTGCGAGTGGGCAGCCCTTTCGCGCAGTACGGGCAGCTAATGGCAGGCATTTACTTGGGGAGTATTTGGTACGTGATTTTCTTCAGAGCTTAGACCCCAAAAATTGACACGTGTTTCAGCGAGCACCATTATCCGCGTCACCGCCCATTTTCCGCGTCACCGCCCATTTTCTCCGTCACCGCCCATGCCCGTTACTCGGACCCCAAGTTTGTTTAACAACAACGCGTCTTTGTTGACCTCTAACCACCACCAACCATAACCACACAGACGCGCCGCTGGAGTATAAAAGCAACTGGACGACCTCATATATAAGGTGGAGTCTCACTTTGCTCGTCCCCCACTTCACCTACTCGAAGCCCTTACTTGACCGACCTCACATGGCTAACCCATCCACCCTTCGTGCCTCAGCTTCAGGCTCAGGATCTCGCACCTCAACGACTAACACCGCCAACAAGGAGAACTTGGGAACTCACAGTATGTTACTTGTTGCCTTGTCGATGACCCACTCTCACACTGTGCACTCAGATCCGGCACCGCGCCAAGCCCAGCCCAAAAAGGCCCCCGCCAGTGTGTTGTTCTTCATATACACGCCACCACCACTGACCTCCTGGCAGCCACCGCTCGCAAATCCCAGGCTCAGGATAGCCAGTACGACGATGAAGACCAAGACGATGGTGAGCTCTTTGATTTTCCCTTTGATTGTCTGCTAATCCTTGGACGCAGATGCTGATCGCAGCCCTTCCCCGCACGCTGAGAGCGACGACAAGAACATGCAAGATGACGACGGGGATGATGAAGACGACGGAAGTCCGAGTCCCGTCCGTGGCCGTATGCGCCGTGTCAGCAAGAAACAGGCTCAGCTCCGTGTGTGCTTTCCTTTCTTTTGTTGTATGTGCTAACTCCTCTCAGTCGCAGAACAAGAGGAAGCAGATGCTCGTAGACACGAGAAAGCAGCGAAAGCGGCGAAGCTAGCGAGGAAGAAGGCTGGCCAAGTCGAGCCGGACACTCGAGGGCCTGTTAACGACAATTTTGTGAGTTTCCTTATTAGGATTCGACCTACATCTAATATTTTCTAGTTTACATCCCGTACAGTCACAGGAACCCGTCCTACGGCAACCAAAAATCTTGCGCAGCGTAATAGCCGTGTCCCCCCTGCTCCCAAGCTCCCCAGCGTCGACCGGCAGGCAAATACTCTTCCCTCTCGTCGTGACGGTCACAGTCACGACACTGACGTGGATGTCGACGACGATGTACGGGCTCCCGAAGCCCTCCACGAGCCGCGGCGTACCTTCCGCGGGCGGAGTCCTGAACCTCAGCGCAGTGATATCCGGGAGCCGGTGCGTGTTCCTCCATTACATTGACTGAACTCAGCTAATCAAGGGTGCACCGGCATTCAAACCGGTGACCTAGGGTTGGTTAGTTAGTCCGGCCGTCAGGCCGGGAAAAAAAAAATGAGACCCGATTTTTTTTTGAGATCTAGGGCTCAAACTGGTTTGTTGGGGTGTTCTATTGCCTTGATACTTTCTTTGGCATAAAACAACCCACTGAATGCTTCAGCTAAGTAAATGATAGCGGTAGATTGCACTTGTTTGTTGTTTGATCACCCGCGGTCCGGCTATGGAAAAGACCAAACTCAATGGGCATGGTCGTTTCCACTTCAATGTTGAGAATTATTTGTGATTTGCTTCTGTGAAGTACCTCCTTTGTGTGGATGTGGACTCTGGCGCAGATTCAGCATGCTATTTGTGTCTTACCGCCCAAAGAACACCGATGAATAGACTGAGAATGCAGGCAGTACAGCTAAAAATATTCTGAATAGTGTCGGGAGATGAATGAGGGGTTGGGAAATTCAATAACTACTATATTTGTACTATAGCCTCGTCCAACCCCATTTTTTACTTATTTTCTGCCCATCCGGCAACCAAAAGGCGTGGGAATTCCCTTATGGGGACGCTTACGTAGTTAGTTAGTCCAAGGTCGACCTCTCGAAAAAAGAAATCGACCCTAGATCGTTTTTTTGAATGCCGGTGCACCCTTGCAGCTAATTTACATCGACATAAAAAGATTCGCAATATCAATGGAGGGATTGTCCCGGAGCGGGTGACCCTCCACCTCGCCTCTCAGTATTCCCAGGACCAGTGCCGTTCCTCCTCCCGCTCGGACTCACCCGACGCCGGGGACAAGCGCCGTCGATCCCCTTCCATTGACTCAGACGACTTACGCACCACCCAATCACCCAAAATCGCCATGACCAGCAGTCGTCCCAGAGCCAGGGACTTGGACGAGCGCACCAAGGAATACGTCATGTGCGCAATCCGGCATTATCGCTGCATTCTTGCCCGCGATAATCTGTTCCCGGACCACATCGTCGAAACGGTCTTCGCGAAGCGTGCCTGGGACGATGCGTGCGAAGAGTTTGGTGAACGGCTGCCGTTGACACCGACGATTGCTAAGCTGGTGCGTACTTTCAGTTCTTCCTCGTCGTCCGCTGTTGATTGTAGCTAGATCACTAATCGGGGTCCTCACTCGCGCGGCGAACTTAAGACCAAGATCAAGCCCCTCGCGGAGGCCATGCTCGGGTTCAAGAGTGGCCACAGCAAGAATACCATCACATTTAATCGTGACCTTGCTGAGAAGCTCAAGGAGGGAACCCGATTCGCATACAAGGCATGTGTTTGTTGGAGCACGGTGTTCTAATACTAATTCTTTTTGAAGGATGTCGAAGAAAAGAAAGGACTCTTCAAAGCCCCGATCCTTCAGAAAGGCGCCAACGCCATGTACTTCGCTAACCGCCGTGACGAAGGGATCACTCATCCGGCATACTTCAATCCGTTCCCACTCAGGGGCCTGGCTGGACTCCTAGCTGTGGTACGCAACTCATTCACATTCACCATACTCAACTGATACAATGCCAGGTCGACAACGCCATTGACGAGTATGCCACGGGGATCCGGACCGATGTCCCCTTCACCGCCAACGAGTATCGAAGCATCTATGAAAATCATGTCAAGTCCCTGGAATTGTTTGCCGAACACACCGCAAAATACCAGCTCCTGGACAAGATCTTGGTGCGCATGCACAATATCGGCCGGTGCGCATTCGTTCCATTAACACGGCACTTTTTCTAACCCATACCGACAGCCATCATTCTGGGGCACAACCTCTATCTGCCCCCAGCACCTCCATTTTCAGCAAAGCGGTCTTCGATGCTGCCCTCAAAGAGTACGAGGAGGATTCTGAGACCGAAACCGAGGGCGAGCAAGGGGACTCTGATTAGAATAGTTTGTAGTATGAAGTTCCGCCAGCAGATAATATTCATTTTTTAATTTTCCCCCGCCATTTGGACCCGACAATGATTTGAACTGATTTCCATGTAGTACTACATTGCACTACGTAGGCCTATAACTCTACAAAGATCCGACACTATGTAGATCGCGCTTGTAACTACAGCGAACTACATCGTGATACAGATCTGATGCGGCGTGCTACAGTGCACTACAGATCTGATGCAGTGTGCTACAGCGTGCTATATAATGGGGGGTTGTCGACACCACTATGCGGACTATCCTCGCTACATAGGACTACATATACAGCAGGATTTTTCCTGATGTATACCTTAGCTTGCTGCCAAATATCCATTTCTATTTATTCTCAAATATTGCGCGCGACTGCAAAAGAAGGATCTGCACATTTAAGCATCCCGATATGGCCCACGCGGTGACGCCGCCCATAGATACCGTCTCTACGGGTAGAGCCATGTGGGCTATGTAGCTCTGTGTGGCTCTATGGCTCTACGGCCCTACCGCTCCACTGATCTACATGCCTCTATGATAGAGGGGTACATGGCTCTGGGTCTACTGCTCTATGGGGCTCTATGTAGCGCTACATAGGCATGTGGGGTTTTCCAGATGATGCGCACTTGCCGAAGACCTGGGTGGTCGCGGCTAGACGACGCGAAGGCAGTGCAACTGAGTGACTGAGGTGCGTCACTCGCGCGACCCCATGACTAGTCGCTGACCAGTCACTGACCTTCAAAAGTGACCGGTAACTTCGGGTCGCCGACCCACCAGCACTGCTCTCACCATCTCACCACGCACAGCATCCTTGAACGGCCAGCGCTCTCCACATGCCTTTCATTGACTTGGGTACGAATGTACTCTTGCACCTATTCGCCCTCGTCGATGCCATCTACACGGTCCTATCTCTCTCTCGTGTGCGTCGCGTTTGTTTCCAAACTGGTACATCTGCTAGATAGATATCCTAGGTGAACAGGTTATTGCACGAGTTTGGATCCACCAAACACCTCTGGCTCTCTATCGTCCGTGATCTGACCGCACGTCGGCTGATCGACGCCCATCCGGACGACCTTGCCAAATTGTCGAAAGATGCGTTGGTCGAAGAGGTTCGACGCGCCGTGAACGGCCCACAAACATGGTCACCGAAATCCTTAGTTCCTCCCACCCTTGCTCGTCAGGTCGTCGTTCAGGTGGATCGCTTTCGATTTGCCGAGTTTCTTCCCGGCTCCTGTGCTATTTCGGGGACAATAGCGGTGACGTGGTAGAATGCTTGGAGGCGCACTCCGGGCGACGGATATGTTCATGGTCGGAGCCAGGAATCGGCGTGGATTCTGCGACCCTTCATTTTCGCATCGGTACATCAGCGGCCGTGGTAGCCCTCATACTCTCAGCCACGTGAGTCTCATATTTTCCTCCTTTCTGACGAAGTCCAGGAATCGTCACGAACTCTTCGTTCTCGAGCTCGATCTGGCCACCGGCGAATCCAGCGATCTATTGCGTATATCCCTTACCATGACCTTGTGGGGCCCGCGGCTCTTTGAAGATTTCCTCGTTTGTTACACGAGCCCGGGACCCCCTTATGTACGATGGTTCATTCTATTATTGAATTGGCGTGCAGAGGAATTTGTTTTCGTTGTCTGTAACACCGATCAGGTACAACCTCCATAACTTCATCCAATGCACCGGACTAACGCTATCTAAAGCCGCACGGCTCCTTTGCCTTGACTCCAGGACATGTCGTTCTCATCCGCCCGGTATCTGGACCCAGCTGTTCGACCGCGGGGCTCAGCGTACATCTCTATCCAATTATCAATTTCGAAGGCCTTTGGCGCCCCTTGAGCGAACTCAACATCAATGACCCCATTCACACAGAACAAATATCTTGCGTATCTGTTCAGGTGCCTGATAATAACATCTTCGGCCCACGCCAGCACCCTACACTATCTCTAACTGGAAGTCTTTTGCACCACGACACCTACGACCTCACCATCCAGGTTGCCGATATAATCTTCCCACCCCCTGCTGCTCGTCTCAGTTCGCTCTTAGAGCGATTACGAATTAGGCCCCAACGAAGTCGGACGCGAATGACGCACGTTACGATCTCTCGTCACCACATTACTCTCGCGGCGCAGGGGCACTCTGTAAATTCACCACCACTTCCGCAACTCACCATGAGGTCCATATTTCGCTACTCGCGAGACTTTGATTCCACGTGGGTTCTCGGCTCTACGCATGGCTGACACCTTCGGGGGCACTTTTCGTGCGGGAAAAGGAGCGTGTCGTGATATTATATTACCAGTAGCTGTCGGTGAGGTTCAATGCCGAGAGATGGATAATAAATTCCGTCAGGAAGCAAACCGAAATTTCTCCACGCAAGAGCGATCGGGGTGAATACTTTTACAGCAGGCGAAGTACTGTCGCGGCAGTCAGCGCGGAAGTAACTGTTATCTGTGTCGAGATACCGGATGCCGAGTTTGCCGCAAATAGAAATTGAATACATCCATCGAAGAGATACTGTCGCAGTTGAACAGAGAGTCGTGTGAGGTTAAATTCCCTGGGCCAAGCACGATGGCAAAGTTTTTGGATGTAGATGCAGGTGGTAGCTTAAGCTTCGCTGCTTGTCCACAGGGGAAGATGGAAACGATGAATTCACTGCAAATCACCAACGGAATAATGTAAGACTTGGGTCCGGTAAAATTCTCCCTGAGCAGGATATCATAAAGCACATTTTACAGGTATAAAATGAGAGTGGCTCTAAAGAAATTGAGACACCGCCAGTTTCGACTGATCAACTACGAAAACTGTTCCAGAGTGCGCCATCCATACAGCCCACGGCGACGGCCCTTCGCTATCCGAAATTGGGAGCTCAATCAGCTCACTGCTCTCGGTCCTATCCACCTGCTGAATGAGCACGCTTCCAGGTCCATGGCGCTCCGGGTTGGAGGCCATAATAATTCCATATTCTTCATCTGACGTGAAGGCGAAGCATGTCGAGTGGCGAGAGACAGATTTGAGCACGAGCTGCGGAGGTTCCGAAGGGTGGGTGGGGAGGGTGAGATGGTAGCGCGAGATGGTCGTTATCCGTCCGCTGCTATGCAGAGGAAGAGCGCCGGTAGGAGGTTGTACGTGACCGACAGCTTGCCCAGGAAGGCGTCTATGGAGGAGATGTCACGATATCCGAGTCCTCGGCAGTGAGCTCATACGTAACGGCGTGCATGCGACTCTCAGCAAGGAATGTAATCACTTGATAATGAAGTGACTCAGTTCCCGCTACAGCATGGCTTTCGAATTCGCACATGAGGGTCGGAGCGATTTTGAACGCGTTGGTGGGCATAGTGGAGTCGAATTCGCTGTTCGGACGCCGCATGCCTTCGAATGATGCAATAGAATAGAGCCGGACATGGGCGGAAAGTCGGGGGCCCTCATACGCGAACAAGACGTGTCCCCGACAGAGAGCAAACCCGCAGCTCGCCTTTCAGAGGGTTCAAGGCATGGTTGTCACAGAGGAGTGTACAAACCTGCTTATAAAAGTGCGCGAAGAAGATGAATCCAGCAGCGCGCCAATTCACCAAGTAAGCGCATTGTAGTCGGCCCCCGTACATGGTCACCCAACTCACCTGGTTTTCCAACACTGCTGCGTCAGGAATCTCATTGGAAGGGAACGGAGTCCCAGACCTCAGTCACCCGATGGCGGGGCAGTACATCATTACCTACGTCCCTCAATCTGCTGGGACCAACGCCTACCACGACAATACGCTTCGAGAAGTCCATGGTGGACGCCATGTATGGAGCTGGATGCCACCTGGACACACTGTTCGTACCGCAATCTTCAATTTCCGAGGCCCACGCACAGCGATCGTCGCCCTCGTCTCCACGAACCAGTATGTGTTTTCTTCGTCGTGATGTGCGCAAAATGACAAGGAAACTCAAGGCACTTCACTTTGCAACACACACGTGTCATCGAAGCCGATCTCAATACTGCACACTCCCGCGAACTTTGCACTCTCCCCTTTCAAAATGAGAAGGCGCCTTCTCGGCTGCAAATTTCTGCGACTTTCTTGCTTGCAATGCGGTCGATACACGTCGTCTATAGGCGCTAGCGTGGGGAAGAACTCCAAATTTACATCGGATGGGAGGTAAATCAGGCGGCCAGAGGATAGGGAAGAGACCATAGAGATCCAGAGTCGTTTCGAATCTGCTATTTCGTGCAAAATTTCGTTCACCTACGGACGAAATTAACTCGCATTATTCTGGAGGAATTCTCATCATTGACTCACCCAGGAGAGGGAAAGGACGGTGAGCTGAACACATTTGTGAAAGCCAAGATATTGAGAAGAACGTCAGAATCGAGCTGGTCGAACTGCGTTTAAGTGGGAAGAGGGGAAAATTCGAGAACAAACGTATATGAGAAAGTCTCTCAAAGTCTCGGGAGACTGGGAGACTTGGGAGACTCGGGAGACTTCGGGAGACAGTCGGAGACTTTCCCGCGGACTAATTACATGCCCGCTATCATTTATTGATCGTGGGTTTTGTAGAACGACCAAAAAACTCGCGTTCTGGCCGGATGTATCCCCCAAAAAGGAAAACCGCTAAATGATGGCATAAATTAATTTATCCCTTTATGGCAACTGCCCCCCTATCCCATCGCTTCCTTCGCAACCTCTTGGCTCTGTATTCTCGTCGCTCTTGTCACTCTTGCCTTCCTCAAACCACTCAAGTGTTCATGAACGTTCATACCCCATCTCAGCCTTTGTTCACCTTTCTATCATGTTTCTTCACATCGAATACCCGTCGCCACGGCTCTGCGGATGCCGTGTCCGTTCCTTCGACAAATTTTCACAGTTCGACAGCACGGTTGCGGCACGGGTATTCATCCTGATGTACGGCCCGTCGCAAGATGGCCGTCATGACTGTCGAACGGGTGGTATTTTTCTGGTACCAGGAAGCACATTCAAGACAAATAAAGTAAAAGCCCATACCTTCTGTTTATGACCTTTCATACTTCATTTGGCGTCCAAAATCACCAGTTACAATGATCTCGACAAATTCCGGCAATTACCTGACTGTAATGGCCGAGTTTGATCCCGTTTTGTTCGCACTTTTTCTTTTATTTATGCTGGTGGTCATTCCTCAGCTTCCAGGACTTTAAAAAGTTATACCTCCGGGATTTGATATGTTGGCCTAACTAACCTATTTAGTCGTCACCCATCTTTAACCTCGAGTCCTCATGGCTGAAGATAGTCACTACCCATGCCATGGTACTACTCCATCATGATGGAACCATATCCGCAGGAATAACAACTTACAAAAATTTTAGAACAGCCATGTACCCGTTAGCTGACTTAGCTTCTCGTCCAGTTCATTTCACTTGAACTCCACCTCACCGATGCTCGCTACCATTATTTAGCCTTTCTGTCAAAAAAATTCTGATGCTCTGTTTGCATCCATTCTATGAATCCTCCGCAGCACGGCTCTGAAATTCTGCTAATTTGTTAACAATCCGTTAACACAGCCAGCACCACTTCATTATTTCGATTTGGTATAGGAGTGTCATAGCTTCCTCTGGTGCTTCAAACTCGGCCTCCGAAATTGGGACTTGGTTTGCCGACTCAACAATAAAGTGCATCTTCAATTCGACCTTTTCTTTGGTGCTCTTGCACCCTACAAAAAAGGAGGCCTCCGTGCGAGGCATCAAGTACGCCATCTAACTCCACCATCCGGCTCGAAAACTTCCTTGGCAAACTCATATTGCAGCGTGTTCGAAGTGCTCGATGAATCTGGATACTTGGCCTGAACTCTACATATCAGTTCTGTTCCACGTATTCCCTTTTTGACCTTAATACTCGACCTCCTGGGCTCACCGGTCTTCGTTGTCTGGTCACACACATACATGTTATGCTTACATGTGCCCTCTCGCATTCACGTTTCACTATTGGCTTTCGACTGATTTGAAAACCTCAATTTCGTCCATTTTCCCTTGTGGTAAAACTGTACCGATCCAAGCCGTCCAGTCATCCGCTTTCCTGCGACACACGGCTCAGCTATGACCATAATTATATTTCTCCAGGTTCAATTGTGCCCTCCATCAAACAACCCATGAATTCCTTCAACGTCCATTCGACTTGCCGCTATCTAATTTTATCTCAACTCAATCTCTGTCTCAAAGCTCAAACCCCATCTTTCAAAATTGCTTCGTCAACGTGCTCTCCGTTAAAAAGGTAATATACCTCCCATTTATTTGACATCTATTCAACTTGCCGCTATCCAACTCTATCTTAACTCAACCTCTGTCGGTCAAAATGGTGTTGTTATCATGCTCACGCTCAGAAGTTCTGTTAGATCATTCAAGTTCACTACCTATTCCCCCAGCGCGATCTTTTTCCGTTATTCCTGGGACTTTCCATCTTTTTCGTGTCACTCGTTACTTGTGTAGGATGTTCAATGCCTACGTTTAAGTGAATACCTCGGTCCATGACAATAAGAGAGCCAGTGCAGAAACACCCGAACTTTGGCACTTAAAATCCACTCTGTTGCCTTAAGTTCGTACCGAGTTACCTCTCGCAATTATTCAGACATCTTTCTGCCCCGGATGGATGCAAATGTGAATCATGACCCTGACGGAAGTCATGCGCCTTCAGAGAACGTCTATCCAAACGGTTAGTCGTCCTTGTAAGCGAAGCAAAAGGTGTCTATCCGATAGTATGTGACAGCGCCGTTCATAGGATGTTCACACTTCACCTGACAACACTTACAGGGTGCACACTTCTTTAATTGACAATCAAGAGATGGATTTTACGACTTATGTGCCGGGCGCAGTGAATCGCTACCAAGCACTACAACATGAATGTGATGAGCTTTTGGATTTGTAGTAGCACAGGGGTTGCCCACAAAGACAGGTCTATGTGCGTGACATGCAACCAGAGATTGGCTGTGAAGTGTGCAAAAGATATCGTCATCATAAGTAGGAGGTTGGTAGGAGGGATTCGAAATCAGGAACGTACCGCGAGATGTATGATAGCGGGCTTTGCCGCGGCACGCGGGCTATTACATTCATAAGTAAACCTGGATTAATCTGCCTACCCAATCCGGATATGTCACACAGCGTTATGTCCCCGTTGGTTCCCGCCCGCCGTCGGTATGTGCCCATAACTCCTCATGTGAGTCCCCGCCTAGTGCCGACGACCGCCATACTGACCCAGCACCCCTACAGAATGGATATTTCAGCCACCGTCCTCATTCTTAGACCAACAACAACGCTATGAACCACGCATTTACCGTACCATTTCGTTCAAATCGACAGTCACGCATCACGCACCCCGCTGTCGATGTCGAATTTTGGTCGCGGTCACGTGTCACGCAGGCATTTGTCGAATGTCCCGAGCATGACCAAGGTCTCAAAATTGCCTGGGGGATGCAAAAAAGGCAAATTCTTCCAAATTTTGCGTCGCGAAAGTCGAAATTTTCGGGGTGTCACGCAAAATTTTCGGCGCTGTCGAATTGTCGAATTGGTTGAAAGGGTCACGCGTCACACCCACTGTCGATCTGAACGAAATGGTACGGTACCTCTTCCCAGTCATGTCTCTGCCGTCCCAGCCGCGCTCCATTCTCGCAAAGGCCCGGAAACCAGTCGTCCTCAAGGCCTCAAGATTGCCCTGCGCTTCTGAAAATCCCTGGGCATAGAGGCGCTCATCGACAAATAACCAGGCAGTCACCGACTTGTGCCGCCGCGCGCTCCCCACCGCATCCCGGAAGCGCAAGTCCCCGCACTACGGCAAAGTTGTGTTCCCACTGTGCCGCCGTCACTACGCTCTGCCTCGTCGTCCATCATCAACTAGTCGACATCGCCCATCATTGACCTGTCCTCGCCATCGCCCGGTAACCTCGCTGAGCAGCTGAAGGATTTTTTCCATGAAGACATCGTGACGCACATAGCCGGAAAGGTACTCTCAGATCTTATGCGGCAGGATGGTGGTAAATTACTTAGCCTTCAAAGACGCTACCTAGTTAGCACGACGCGCTCTGATGGTCTCGGATGCGAGACTGAATAGAGAATTAAATTGATTTTTTATGCTTATATAAATTGTCTCCGAAGTATCCCAAAGTCTCTCAAGTCTCGCACTCTTGGTAGACTTTCTGAGCCACGGTTTTTCTGGAAAATTCAGTGTGCGCACAAAGCTGTGCGCTGCGGCACTTCGGCAGGGTTGGTACTTATTGTCGTAACACGGGACGTGCAGCTGTCTTCCAACGTAAATCTCAAAGTTGAGAAGACATAAAAATACTATTATAATGACAGATAGCATGTTTCCTGATTTTTTATTTTTGCGCTCCGCACCAACAGGTTACAATTCATTTCTCGACAATTCTCTCCAGTACCAGCGCATCGAGGTTGTTCTGAGATGCCAAGGAATCAGACCCAAAACGAACAGCAAATTCATAATCATGCCACAAGTACAGAGCAGCATAACGAGGTAGTAATGGTAATTGGGACACTCCAGATGACAAGCTCACCAACGCTGGAACGTCCCCGTCTCATGGTATGTCAACATCTCCGAGTCTGATTCCGATCGCCCTTCCTCCGCCGCTTCCTCTGACTTCCCGAGTTGCAGCTCATAGGTGTAACGCCCAGCGCAAACAATAGCCGAACATGGGACACTGGATCTGAATTTCTTGACCGCTATCCCGATCGCCATGTTAACAGGACCTTTGTGATTTATTCTTCCGTTCCCACACCACATCCCGCGATTTTTTTCTGTTTGCGCCGAGAAAATCGCGAGACTGCGGAGGGCCGGGAGGGTCGCGGCAGTTCGGAGTAGCAGAGTCTGGTTGCGATTAGTCTTTGATCACAGAAGAATTTTGGACAGGGAACTTACCACCACGGAATCAATGTCGGACTGCTCTATCTCCTCTGCTCTACCTAGGATGAGCATCCGCCGGCCCTTTGGATCGGATCTATCCCTCCCTTTGCGGTCAACGTTCTGTACGCGTCCAGCGTTGACGCTCATCTCCAAGGTCGCTAGACCGTGCAGCTGGGAGATAACATCCACGTTGTGGGTTCCAAAGCTGAACCGACTTTCAAAACGCGCCGGGCATGAGAGTTCCACGAGGGATGGCGCATGCCTGATTAAAACAGTCTTAAAAAAGGTGTCTGCCAGGATATTGGTTTTGTCGCGATTACCACCATCGGGATATAGCAATGCCAACTTCTGTACCCCCGTATATGACCGCAGATAGTCAAAGAGCTCGGGTGTTACGACGCTCGTGGTGACCTCGGTGAGCAGGGTCTTACCCCGCAGTAGGGACCAAATTTTGGACCATTCACTAGCCCCTTCCAAATGCAGAGAAGTAAGGCGATTTTCTGTAATGATGGGGGATATTTCTTGAAACAAAGGGGGGTCGCTGGGTGCATTCATGCTGAAGCGGCTATAGCTCGGGTTCTTGAATGTGAATTTACGTATGCCCGATATCTTCAGCGATGAGAGGTCGACGACGCCTTGGATATTCAACTCGAGCTCAGAGAGAGCCTGTAATATGTTGAGGAAAGTGCAGACGGTCTGAATTTCCCACCCATGATCGTTTTCACGCACGGCCCAGCTATCGAAAGGCTTCAGTACAGGTTAAGTATAATTAATCAGAGCTTACATGACCGTTCGGACATTAGCCATCGACTTGAGTGCAGACGCCAAGTGCCTCTGCATCCCACCCTCCGAAACGGTAGTCTCCAATGCTAGCTGTTCCTTGGTCTTTGTGCTCTTGCCCGGTTGGATGCGCAGCGTCCTTGTGTGGTAAGACCATCCCGTGTTACCGATCGCAAGCGTCTTGAGCATCTCTACTCCACTTTCGCTATGCATTTCTTCCCCAGTTCGTAAGATGAGGCAGGAGAAAAATAAGCACTCCATCGCGCCACTGAGGTCCTTGCACACGGCGCGCAAATTGGCGTGATCCTTCTGTGCGAGCTATGCACGGCTCCGAGTCAGTGATGCTTCCATAACTCGAATGTGGGACTAACCTGGACTCCGATCTCCTGCAGGAGCTCTACAGACAAATCGAGCAGCATTATGGAAAGAGGATTGCTTCAAGTGATTTGGGTGAAGAGTGAAGATGACCGTGGGAGGTAACCAGGATGTGGAGGCAGTGCCGCGGCAGCCTGATCTTCTCCCGCGCTATTTCGGCACCTGTTCGGCCTTAAGTTCAAGTTGAAGACGAATTCGCGTAAACTTGCCTCTCCCTTGCATTTGACAGTCAAGCGAACTGGAAAACAAGCCCAACATTGAAATAAATTCCGCACCTGCTTTACAGCTGTTTGAAAAAGTAATGACATCCATCAAGTTTTGATGAAGAAAAACAGCTTTGATCCGTCGCATTGCCGCGCTCATATCTCACTCAGTTCTTAACCCCTTACCTTGATTTTGGGCGCGTTCGACGCGCTTTTGAGAGCGCTTTCAGAAAATATCCAAATATTCTGGTCAAAGAGTGTTTTTCAAATTTCAAAATTCCTGCTACCTGTTTTAAACTGACACATCAAACAGCGTGTTTTCAGTTATTCCTTAGTCGATTCAGTTGACCTTGGGTGATTCTGAAAGGTGAGATTGAGGCAATCATATCAATGCCATCAGTGAACGTCTATGTGTGTGTGACATTTCTCCTCTGATTCTGGCATCTGCTGAACACATTCAGGTACTTTTTCTCTCCTAACGAGCCTCCTGGCAATGGTGACTTAAATATGTCAAGAAGTCAACAAGATACTCGAGGGCTCGCTTCGGGCCTCTCTCACTTCAGCAACCGTGTGTGGTTGGATCATAATCTCAGGATGCATAGCTAAGCATACCCACTATGTCGGATAGAAGTCAAAACTCTGTAAGAGTAGGAATTGCAGTACTTTTTTATTATTATTACTGCTGTGCTCGCTTTTGCATATGACTGCTCATGTGTTCGTCATACGCAGCCCTTTCCAAATGCTGATTATAAGCGCTCATCACAGCTGATGAGCCGTTTTGAGCAGATTGGTGTTTTTCCGACATCTAAATCAAAAGACAAATAAACTTGAAGAGGTTTGAAGAAACCTTGGGTTACTGCGGTAACACAATTTAAATTGTGCATTTCCTCTGGTCCCCGTCGAGGAAGGAGTGCCGCATCCGGTGTGGAGCATCATTTCGAAGGCCATGGATAGATGGACTGAAAGAGGACGACGGAGATCAATCACCCCACTATCCGCCTCGAGCCAGAAGGGAAGACAGCTGTCATATCACCTTCGAATTGGTGACAGTTTAATCATCGTACGCCGTACGTATATCCCTTAATTGTCAATTTAAATACATACTGATCTCTCTATCAATACATGGACCGTGGATGGTGGACTAGGATGAGATTACGAAGACAGGCTCAAACGGCGTTTGCTAGAGATAAAAGTCTCAACGGAATTCAGGTGTGATGGTCGATTGTCCTGCTTGTGTACTGCATGAAGGCGCTGATAGCCCGAGCCGATGGTCCAGCCTGTCGGAGTTATTTTGCAACGCTGTACTGGACATCGTGGGCCTGACGTCAGTCACTGCTGCTGCACATTTAATACGTCGACATCATAATCCGTGTCTAGCGGGTGCCATTCAAGGATGATGCCGCATCCGGCATGACGTCTGCCAGGCCCAACATTCATCACTTCGTGTTTTCGCCCACTCAATCCCAGCACCCGGCACTGTTCTCCGTGCTTCCTGTCACTACCCAACTATTCACTTTAATGTCTACAGCAAGTTTCCAGGTCCCTGTGCACTCGGCCCCTCTAGTTGGTTAGCTTCGCTCGTCGAAGCCGCTCGTAAACAACCTATTCACGCCCCCCGCTGGCCCACTCCTTCCCTGAGGAAGAGTTCAGGTGCCTCACCTGTCCGATGGCAACTTTCCAGTGGCATGCGTTCGGATTCTCCGTGTCTGCATATAGTTTTTTGTATCCTTCACTGACAGCCTCAACCCCGAGCACACAGCGCTTCTGCGCTTCCTGTCAGTTCCCGACCATTTTAATGTTGATCTGAGGACTCCAGTTCACTGTATACTCGGCCACTCCAGTCAGTCTTCTGCGCTCGTCCAATCCGCTTGTAAGCAATCTACTGACCCCACAATTCGATTACTTCCTCGTTGAGATACAGGCAAGGGTACGTTTACCTCACCCATCTGGTGGCGGCTTTTCAGTGGCATGAGCTCTGGGTTCTGGGTGCATCTGGAGCCGGTTACGTGCCTACTGACAGCTGTTCACTGGTGTTCAGTGCCTTGGGAGTTTTCTCCCAGGACCGTGAAAACATACTTAAGGCCCAATCCTTTCCTTGAATCTCACCGCTCACGCGTCATCTCCACTGAATATCCCTAGCATGCTTTCCAATATCGCGGCCCTTGTCTTACTGGTAAGCGCACCGTATTCCATCGCGGTCTACTCTAATAATGTCCGATTTTTTTTTTGCGCAGCTCAACGTCCACGGTGCATTCGCTGCGGGCCCTGCACCAGTTCTGCTAGGAACCGCTGGAAATTTTGCAATTCTTGCCAAGACCGGTGTATCCACGGTCCCCGATTCCGCCGTCGGTGAGCAGCCGTTTCACTGCCTTCACCTGGGTTCTCTGATGGATGGCATCCCACAGGCGGAAATGTTGGAGTCAGTCCCGCCACGATCAGTTCGGTGACCGGGTTCAGCCTTGTCCAAGATGTTAGCACGCAATTTTGGACCTCAACACAGGTGAACGGTCGTGTAATGGGCGCGACCGATGGCTTGCCTACCCCTGGTCTTTTAACTGTCGCGGTCCTCGACATGCAAACTGCATTCACCGATGCTATGAGTATGTCTCATTTCAGTTGGATTTCAAACGTTAATATTGATGATATTATCAGACAGGCCGGCGCCGGATTTCATCGAATTGAAAGCGGGTGAGATAGTTTGCTATGCTCAGCGTGTGGATTTCTCTAATCATCCTTTCTCCAGGTCTCATCGGGGGCTCGATCCTCACACCTGGTTTGTACAAGTGGTCCACAGGAGTGAGCATCGCAACGGGTATATCGATTGCTGGTGGTCCTGCGGATAGTAGGTATTTCTTTCAAGTTGCGTCGGATTTCGCTAATTTCAGCTCCGCAGCTTGGATTTTCCAAATTTCGGGAACCCTGGAGCAGGCCGCGAACGTCCAGATCACTTTGGTCGGCGGCGCACTCTCGCAAAATATTGTTTGGGTCGTTGGTAGCACCGTCACCGTCGGCGCCAACGGAATCTTCGAAGGCAATATTCTGGCTCAGACCGATGTTGTAATCGGCACCAGTGCGATCGACCATGGGTGCATCTATGCGCAGACCGACGTTGCACTCGAGAAGGCGACAGTGTTGTGTGAGGGCGGGATCATCACGCCTCCCCCGACGTCTTCCCCGGCGAGCTCGTCGATCCCTCCGACCTCCACCCCGGCAAGCTCGTCGACCCCCTCGAGCTCCCCGCCCGTGAGCTCGTCGGTCCCACCCACCTCCGTTCCTCCGAGCTCGACGCCCCCCGTCACTATAACATCCACCCCCACCAGCAGCTCTGCCAAAACTACATATTCTCGGCGTACCTCGACCAAGCCGTACGGACCGTACGGGCCTTACTATTATTAGGGTAGCATTTTGGGCTATAAGTTGCTATTAGTGTACCATTGACACATTATGTTTCGATTTAAGTAGCGCGGTTTCATTAGGGCTCCAATCATTTCTAATTTAAACAGTTTAAACGGTAAAAACCGTTTAAACTTTCATTTAGTTTGCGGGACCCTGCAAACATTAAACGAACGATAAACAAACGGTTAAACGGTTTGCTGGAAATCGGAAGGTGCCTACTGTTTTGGAGTTAGCATATACAGAATCTGAGGCCCACATCAGAATGTCAAGTCATGCATAAGCCCACGACCTGACATCCAACTTGTTCCCCAGCTTGATCACGACTTGACATCCAACTTGGATTTCGTGCCCGAACTTGATCCCCAACTCAGTGCCCCAACTTCAGCTAATGCAGGTCTCGAGCATCTTTCCCTGATATGCGATGGCCTAAGAAGTTCTCAGGTGTTTGACGATTAACGCTCCAACTTGTGCCCCAACTTGTGCCCCTTGGCAAGTTGAGGTCAAGTTGAAGCGCAAGTTGGGGCCCAAGTTGGGCTGAAAATTATAGATATGAAATACCTTGATGTATATCGGCTCACGACCATAAATGAGGACAGAACTGGTTGAATAATCATGATACAATACAAGGCAGCATAAGGAGATAGTAGTACAACCGAGAAAAAACCGCAGGCCTGGGACATTCTAAATGACAAGCTCACCAACGCTGGAGCATCCCCGTCGCGTGGTATGTTAACATCTCCGGCTCTGATTTCGATTGCCCTTGCTCCGCCGGCTCGTCTGACTTGCCGAGTTTCAGCTGATAGGTATGATTCCCAGCGCGAAGAATGGTCGAACATGGCACATTGGATCTGAATTTCTTCACCGATTCCTCGATAGCCATGGTAACAGGACCTCGGTGGTGTGTTTTACCATTCCCGCACCGTACCCCACGGTTTCGCTCTGTGTTCGCTGAGACGATCGCTAGACTACGAAGGGCTGGAAGGGTCGCAGCAGTTTGGAGGAACAGAGTCTGAGTACAATCAGGTGGGGCGCAAGAAGATTGTCGGGGAACATACCACAACGGGATCGATGTCAGATTGCTCTATTTCCACCGTTCTACCTATGCTGAAAGCAATATCATTGTTCTCGGAGTTATTCCGCTTTTTGGGGTCAACGTCCCGAACGCGTCCAGCGTTGATGCTCATCTCCAAGGTCGTTAGACCGTGCAGCTGGGAGATAAAATCAGCATTGTGGGTTCCAAAGCTGAACCGACTTTCAAAACGCGACGGGCATGAAAATTCCACGAGGGATGTCGCATGCTTGGGTAAAATAGTCTCGAAAAAGGTTTCCGCCAGGATATCGGTTTTTTTGCGACTGCCACCATCGGGATGTAGCAACGCCAATTTCCGTACCCCCGTATACGACCGAAGATACTCGAAGAGCTCCGGTGTGACGACGTTCGTGGTGACCTCGGTGAGCTGGGTCTTGCCCTGCAGCAGGCGCCAGATTTTGGTCCATTCATTAGCCCCTTCCAAATGCAGAGAAGTAAGGCGGTTCTCTGTGATAATGGAAGCTATTTCTTGAAACAAAGGGGGCTCGCTGGGTGCATTCATGCGGAAGCGGCTATAGCTCGGGCTCCTGAATAGAGAGGTTGTGCAAAGCCGCATGCGGCTGCACAAAGCCGCCTGCGGAAATACCTTCATTTGCAATTTCACATTACCAAAATTGCAAAATAACATGTTCTGGGTCACTGGAGTGAAAAATGGAAAAGCCGCATGAAAAGAGCTTGTGCACCGTGCGGCTTTTGCACAACCTGTCTAATGTGAATTTCCGTATGCCCGATATCTTCAGCGATGAGAGGTCGACGACGCCTTGGATATTCAACTCGAGCTCAGAGAGAGCCTGTAATCCGTTGAGGAAAGTGCGGATGATTTGAAATTCCCACCCATGATTGTTTGCCGCCCATCTATCGAAAAGATTCAGCACAGGTTACACAGAATTAATCAGAGCTTACCTGAACGTTCGGACATTAGACATCGACTTGAGCGTAGAGGCCAAAAGCTCCTGCATTTCGCCCTCCGAGACGGTAAACTCCGATGCCAGTTGTTCTCGAGTCTTCGTGGTCTTCCCCGGTTGGATGCGCAGCGTCCTTGTATAGTAAGACCACCCCGTCTTGCCGGTCGCAAGCGCCTTGAGCATCTCTACTCCATTTTCGCTCTGCATTTCTTCCCCAGTTCGTAAAACGAGGGAGGAAAAAAACAAGCGTTGCATCGCGCCACCGAGGTCCTTGCACACGGCGCGCAAATTGGCGTGGTCCTTCTGTGCGAGCTATGCGCGGCTTCGAGTCAGTGTTGCTTCCATGACTCGAATGTGGGACTAACCTGGACTCCGATCTCCTCCAGGAGTTCTACTGATAAATTGAGCAGCATGAGGGGAAAGGGTGTGCTTTAAGTGATTTGGGTGAAGAGTGAAGATGAGTGTGGGAGGTAACCAGGATGTGGAGGCAGTGCAGCAGTGCCGCGACAGCCTGATCTTCTCCCGCACTATTTTGGCACGTGTTCAGCCTCAAGTTGAAGACGAATTGAGGTAAACTTGGTTCTCGCCTCCATGTGGCAGTAAAACGGACTGGAAAAGAAAGCTCAACGTTGAAATCAATTCCGTGTTTGCTTTAAAAAGTCGCAGTGCAGCGGTCCAAGTATCTCACGAGCGATGATTGACTCCCGGTCTCTCGCCCTGTCTTGCAATCACTACTCCACCGGATGAAGAAAGCGAAATCTTCTTAGCCTATCTTTGCCAAAGCACCCTCTAAATATCCTCCCACTGCACACCATCTTGTGCACAGAGACAAAGAGCATCCAAAACGGGCGCGTTCGAGTATGAGTTACTCACACAAGATGTGGAGTACGAGGTCTGTGATCGCAAGTAGAGATCTCTGTGCAGCTACGGAGTATCTAAATAAGAAAAAGCGGCGACCGCCCTAATGCCTGGGAGGAATTGAAACTCCTTCTCCCCATTGTATACAATGTGTCTGATGCTTTAATAAGGTGATCAACACGTTCTGCAGATACTTCCTGCTCATCATTCACTCCTAACCTGTTCTTGACAAAAGTGTCTCCAGAAACGGATGCGATCAACTGGATCTTCCAGCACGGTTTTCAAGCTTAAGCACTCTAAAAAGTGTGTGATTGAGAGAGTCGCAACCTAAATACTTTGGGTTTGTGCAGATACAACCTACAGCAAAATGAAAATCGTCGGTATACCAGGGAAACGTGTCCCCGGGAGGAATTGAGCCTCCACGTACGCCTTAATTATATGAAGTGATCGTCCATGATCCACAGAGGCTTTTTCCTCCCCATTCCGTCCTTGGTCAAGTTTGCTTGCTCTCGGTTGAGGGGGAGCGGAGAATTGGCCGTGGGAAGTTCAATTCTTGTCTTCGAGGTGATGTTCAGACTGGGAGGTGATGTTCAAACTGAATCTCTTGTTCAATCACCCATCCATTCAATTCAACAGAACCTGGAGCTGAGATCGAGATACACGGTTCCAGCCCGTGTACGCAGCTAACTACAACCCCGCCGGCAAAATAAAAGAAATCGCGGACTCATACCTCTGGGAGGAAACGAGCCTCCGTTTTCTCTAGATCAGTCTCTACATACGCCTACGAACCGAAATGAGGGGATCAGCCATGATCCACAGACGCTTTGTGGTTGATTCTTTTTTCTCTGTCAAACAGATGTCCTTTGTCAGGATGCTTGCTGAAATAACAAACAGATCCATTGGATTTCACAATTGGTACCTGTTTAGCCATGGCCAAGTCAGAGGGTGGGGATTTAGGATGCCCAAAATGAATCCATTGGTTGAAATCCACTCACCATTTGCAACAGTGCACTATTTTGATGCAATATAATTAGGTACGCCTCCGCAGGCATCGGATTTATTATTAGTATGCCGAGCCCGTATGCCCGAGGCTGAAGGAACTGACTGACGGACATCGTAGTATAGTGTATGGTGCGCTTCACTTAGCCACCACCTAACATTGACCAGTCCCAAATCTGCTGGAGGCCGAATTTTTTTCTGTATACCCCTCTGAAGCACCAAAACGTGGATTTCAAGTCTTTGCCAATCGTTTGACTCCTCTTTATGAGACTGCAGCCATGCAATTGGTCACTTTCCAGTATATTTTTGACAAATGTTCGTTCATTTCTTGAAAATTGTAACCAAATTCAGAGGGCCACAGAGCCCAAGTTCTGTGTGTTGAAGTCATAATCCCATCTATAGCATGTGATAAGCTACTATAAACAGGCCTAACAAGACTATTTGGTCAGCACAGAAGGCAGTTGAGTGTACAGTCCCAAATTGAGCGACCCCTAAAAGAATAACTCCCTCGATTTTAAGTGTAATAAAAATCCCTCTGGCCAAAAGTTCTCCCTCATTGAAAGGAGCACTTTCACGAGAGGGATAAGAAATATCTATTTTTTTGCGTGACTAGTAACAGTTGTAAAAAAGGAGTGGCCACTAAGTGAAGCACATCATAGAACCTTCTAGATATATTGTGTAGTATATAAGGCCGGGTTTTCAGCCAGCCAGTATCAAGACTGTTTACTCCTTCACACCTCTCGACATTATACTCTCAACACACTACGTTCAGGGTCAGCCCCGAGAGAAATGTAGATTCTATAGGGAACTCGTAAGTCCCAGATAGAGCGTCCCACTCTAAATGTGGTCTGGGGATAAATAATGTAATGCCGAGTCAAAAATATATTGTGATGGGATTCTGCAGACTTCCGACAGTCTCCAGGAAAATTTCTGGCATCAGTAGGCTTCCATGAGTTACCAGATCGATTCTTGGACATATCCCTGCGGTCAGGGAGCAGGACGTGAAGTTGGAACATACCCGACAAACCGTGACGCACATCAGACATCTCCTCGACAGAAAAGGGAAGTCAGGGGGCCCTATTCATCTTTGCAACCAATTTCGCTGTCTTTTATTCATTCCTTTTCAGTTCATTTTCATGATTCACATTCGGGTTCGAAAACTTTGAACGCACATTCACTCCTTCCACAACTGTGATGTAACCCCGATCCCCAATGGGGCCAATCGGCGCGCTTCTCAAAATGCTCTAATCAGCTGCCGTCATCGCACAGTCGCCATATTGTGATCCGTCAGTGCGTCACCCCGGGTCTTTTTGCTTTCTTCTCTTCTGCTCTTCTCCTCGCGTTACGTTATACCCACCGCTGTATCGCCCAGACGCGCTTCGAGCTCAAGCAAGGTTAACTCGACACTTGTCCACGAGAGCGCAAAGCTCAATGGCCCCCGAAGCACACATAAGGCGGAAGGCGGAAGGCGGAAGGCGGAAGACAGAAAATATCACACCCCGCCACAAACACCGCTAGGAGCAGCCACCGCAAAGCACGGCAAGCGCCCCTGCAAGGAAAACTACACACTCTGCTCGCGGTACGCCCCGGCCCGCCGCCGTTCATACCTAAGGTGCCGACATATACGTGCTTGAAGTGGACTTTGGGAGGAGAAGTGTGGTGATTCCTTCATCTTTATCCTTTCTGCATCCCCTCCCCCCTGTTCCTTTGGCTGTTTCGTTTTTCTGAATTCGTTCAATCATCCGCATTCCCTTTACCTCGCCGGCCCTCATTGATGGGGTAGCTGAAAATTCTTTGAACGTAGATATGGAAAATCTGGTCCGTCTAACGTATGGATTGCCAGCGAGCGCATAATGCAGGTCCCTGCTCGTCATTATAGATACCCTCCTTTCCCATTCCTCTCGTTCCTCCCTACTCTCTCACCGCTCATTCTATTTCTTCTCCCTCTTTGTCTTCCTTATGTAGTTGTCGTCGGAGTTTCAATCGGCTTCGTAGCATGACGTGGGTGTTTTTCCCATCATTCTCTTTCACCGTTGGGTTTATCCGATTTTCGTGCTGATGTTCGTTTTCTAGTTCAAAGACACCCCAAACGCGTACCCACCATCGCGTTCGCTGTTCTCGCACCTCCCGATCCTGCTACGTTAATTTCAGCGCCGACGTCAACTAGCAGCGCCCTCGAAGCCTCCACCTCGGCGCACGCGGCCAAGCGGCCCTCTGCTTCCAACTCTGCTTCTGCCGCTGGGGCGATCATCACGGGACAAATCCGACTACACCTCCGGTATCGACGCCTCTTCAAATTCAAGGCTTACAGAAAAGTCATGGGCGAATCATTGTGCTTGTGTTCCCCAGCTTTGATTCAGTTCTAGCTGATTTCAGTCGATCCGTCTATTAAAGAGTCAATCAAGAGCAGTGTTCCCGCCCCGGGACCTTTCTCGTTGTTATCTTTCCGTCTTGGAGTGACACATTGTTGTCGCTTCAGCTCCACGTCCACGCGTTGTGGCACCAGCACCGTTCTAAATCAAGGTTGTAATCTCTGCCTGTTCAGCTCTCGTACAGGTGCCGCATTTGGCTTCAACTAATCGCTTCAGCAGCATCTGCTCCAAGATACCCAAGAAGATGATTGCCCACTTCCTTGATCTGGAGGCGATTTTCTAGAGCTGAGGTTGGCAATACTGCTCTTCAAGTTTTCGCTACGCTTTGGGCTCATCACTGCTCTTCTGGGCCTATCTCTTCCTCCTCATGAGTTCTCACGGAGACAAGCGATGCCAACGCCATATCTATGCATTCGCTTGGATGCCATCCACTGACCAAAGACCTGTTGGGTGCGTCTGTGGATATACCTCGCTCCATGATATACCTCGCTCCTCTCACGTCGGCACCGATGGCCGAATATGTATATGAAGTCACTCGCTTCTTTCTTCCTCAAACCACCACCTTCTCCATCGAGTCTCATGTCTCAATACTCGCACCTCTCCAAACCGGACCCTGAGTTTGCCTCTTGTCTCGCTGGGGTGACCCGACCTAATTACGGCACTCTCCTCCCCGCTCAGATTCCAGCCGTGCGACAGCAGGCGCACGCAAGAATGATTACCCGATACTGGACCGCTACCGCACGCAGCTTCCCCCTGGTAAGCATCCTTGCATCCATTACAGCCCAGCACCGGATTATCTCAACTTTCATCACAGATTCAACGTACACCATCGAAAACCACAAGGTTGCGGTCGAGGGTGGGAAGATCGATGTTCGCGTCATCATCCCGAGCCCCGAAGACAACCGCCAGGAATTTCCTGTCTTGGTCTGGTTTCATGGTGGAGGTACGCATGTGTCTCTGAAGTCTCCCCCGTTCTGTCGCGGAAACATTTATTCCAGGCTGGGTCATGGGAAATCTCGACTTTGACGACTTCCAGCTCCACATAATCAGTGTTAAATTCGGAATAACCATAGTGAACGTGGATTACAGGTGCATTTCAAACTTCGTCCTTCTCCTTGTCCTAATTAATCGCCGCGAAGACTCGCGCCAGAACACCAGTTCCCGACTGGTATTAATGATTGCTTCGCAGCCCTCAAATGGGTGCGGCTTATGCTATGATGACTTCCATAAGTATTGATTGCTTTTCCCTCGTTCAGACAGTCGTCCATGCTGCAGAGATCCGTGCCAGTCTCGAACACGGATTCCTCGTCGGTGGAGCATCCGCTGGCGCGAACCTTGCCGCAGCCGCTGTGCCCCGTGCCCGGGACGACCCATCCCTCAGCGACCACAAAATCACTGGTCATATTCTGCAAATCCCTGCGCTTGTTCACCCTTCCGCGTATCCCGCCGAGTAAGTATACCGGTTTATTGGTTATGTCCAGGTTTCACATATGTTTAATGGACTGTCTCTACAGATACGCATGGGAGCTGCTTTCCTATGAACAGAACAAAAACGCGCCATTTCTCTCTGCGGCAAGGGGCAATCTTTTCTACGGTCGGTGACCCAACTCTCGAGTGTTCATATTGATTTGCCCCGAACTTGGTAGAATGCGTCAACGGACCCGCAGACCATCCTGATCTTTCCCCCTTGTTGGCGGACCACAAGAGTATTCCACCCGCGTACCTTCAGGTAGCCGGGTTAGACCCACTGCGTGATGAAGGATTATTGTATGAGCGCCTTGTGCACGAGCGTGGCATCGCCACCAAACTTGATATGTGCGTGATTTTCGTCTACAATATATGCATAGAAGTACCATTTTTTACGGTCTGCAGATATCCCGGCCTCCCGCATGGATTTCACAATATACTTCCGCAGCTGACGGCGGCGAAGAAATGGGAGGTCCACTTTCACGCCGGACTCGAATGGCTTCTCAAATTAACGGTGTGATTATGTACTTGTTGTGTCAGTGTCCATGTACACATCATTCTTTATTCTCGACGTACTTCGTACCTGTAAAATGCCCAATTAAGAGAAGGAGTAATTCAAATCGGTGGAACATAAATTAGATCTCCAGCGAATTCAACTTTGACAGCCCTATTCATCCAAAAGAAATATCCTCCATAGATTTCCAGGTCGTTCACAACAATGTGGTTGCCCCACGTCGTCTCTACCCCGAACTATCTGTAACCGAAAGTTTTTTGCACCATGACACTTGCGGCCTCACCATCCAGGTTGCCAGTATAGTCTCCGCTCCGCCCATCCCCCGTTTCAGTTCCCTTTGGAAGGGTTACAGATTAGGCCCAAACGCAGTCGTGCGTGTACGACGCAGATAACCCACATTACTCTCCCCGCCCGGGGGCACTCTTGAAATTCATCCCAACCGCAGCTCGCCATGAAGTCCATATTTCGCTCCTCGCGGGATTCCATTTCCGAGGTCGGCTACTCTCGTGGCACAAGGGAAGATGAACACAATGTATTCACTGAAAAGCACCAACGGAATAATACAAGACTTAGGTCCGGTAAGATTCTCTCAGAGCAGGATGTCAGAAAGCACATTTTACAGGAATAAAGTGAAAGTGGCTCTCAAGAAATCGAGACACCACCAATTTCGACTGATCAACTACGAAAACTGTTCCAGAGTGCGCCATCCATACAACCCACGGCAATGGCCCCTCGCTATCCAAGATTGGGAGCTCAATCGGCTCACTGCTCTCGTTCCTATCCACCTGCTGAATGAGCACGCGCCCAGGTCCATGGCGCTCCGGGTTGTAGGTCATAATCATTCCATATCCCCCACCCGACGTGAACGCGAAACATTTCGAGTGGCGAGAGACAGATTTGAGCACGAGCTGCGGAGGTTCCGAGGGGTGGGTGGGGAGGGTGAGATGGTAGCGCGAGATGGTCGTTATTCGTCCGCTGCTATGTAGATGAAGAGCAGTAGGAGGTTGTATGCGACCGAAGCGGGCGTGCAACCTTCCCAGGAAGGAGGGTGGGTCTGGAGGAGACGTCACAATATCCGTGTCCTCAGCAGTGAGCTCATATGTACGTATCAGCGTGCATGAGGCTCTCAGCAAGGAATGTGATCACTTGGTGGTGAAGTGACTTTCCCGCTACAGCATGACTTTCGAGTTCGCACATGAGGGATGGAGCAATTTTGAATGCGTTGGTGAGCATGGTGGAGTCGAATTCGCTGTGATGCAAAAGAATAGAGCCGGACATGGGCGGGGGAATATGCATACCTGCGTATAAAAGTGGACGAAGAAGATGAATTCGGCAGCGCGCCAATTCACCAAGAGGAGAAAAGATCTGTCGACCACATCGCAAGCGAGGAAGTCGCCAGAAATTTACAGCCGAGAAGGCGCCTTCTCATTTCGAAAGGGAAGAGTGCAAAGTTCGCGTGAGTCTCCAGTATTGAGATCGGCTTCAAGGACACGTATTTGTTGCAGTGTGGAGTGCCTTGAGTTCTCTTTGTCATTTTGCACACACCACGACGAAGAAAACAGACTGGTTCGTGGAGACGGAGGCGACGATCGCTGGGCATGGGCCGCGGAAATCGAAAATTGCGGTGCAAACAGTGTGTCCGGGTCACATTCAGCTCCATACATGGCGCCCACTAGGCACTTCCAGAAAGTGAGGCGTCGTGTCGAGGTAGGCGTTGGTCCCAGCCGATTGAGGGACGCAGGTAATGATGTACTGCCCCGCCATCGGGTGACTGAGGTCTGGGACTTCGTTCCCTTCCAATGAGATAGTTCTCTGACGCAGCAGTGTTGGAGGATCTGGGGAGTTGAATGACCATGTACGGGGGCCGACTACAATGCGCTTAACTTCGTCCATAAGCGCTAGCGCGGAGAGGTACTCCGAATTCACCTCGGATGGGAGGTAAATCAGCCGGCGAGAAGATAGGTAAAAGACGATAGAGATCCAAAGTTGTTTCGAGGCTCCTATTTTGTGCAAAGTTCTGTTCACCTATGGACGAAATTAACTCGCATTATTCTGAAAGAATTCCCATTACTGACGCACCCGGGAGAGGGAAGGTGAGGTGAACACATCCGTGAAAGCCAAGATATCGAGAAGAACGTCAGGATTGAGCTGGTCGACCTGCATTTGAGAGGAAAGAGGAGAAAATTCGGTGTGCGTGGTGGGAGTTTGGTCCAGGAAGCACAAGGTTGTGCGCTGATTGCCGCTCGTGGGCTGCGGCACGTCGGCAGGGTTGGTACTTACCGTCGTAACACGGGACGTGCAGCTGTGCTTCCAACGTAAATTTCAAAGTCGAGAAGACACCGGAAATACTATTATAATAACAGATAGCGTGTTTCCTGATTTTTATTTTCCTGAGATGCCAGCGAATCACACCCAAAACAAACAGCAAATTGAAACAACGTCTTTAGTTAATTTAATTTAAAAGTATTGTGCAAACACATAGTTCCGATGCATGTATGCGAACGGCTCACAGCTCTAAATGAAGACAAAACTGGCTGAATACTCATGCTACAAGTATAGGGCAGCATAACGAGGTAGCAATGCTAATTGGGACACTCCAGATGATAAGCTCACCAACGCTAGAACGTCCTCGTCTCGTGGTATGTCAACACCTCCGAGTCTGATTCCAATCGCCCTTCCTCCACCGCCTCCTCTGACTTCCCGAGTTTCAGCTCATAGGTGTGACACCCAGCGCGAACAATAGCCGAACATGGGACACTGGATCTGAATTTCTTGACCGCTATCTCGATGGCCATGTTAACAGGACCTTGGTGATTTATTCTTCCGTTCCCACACCGCATCCTGCGATTTCTTTCTGTTTCCGCCGCGAAAATTGCGAGACTGCGGAGGGTCGGGAGGGTCGCAGCAGTTTGGAGCAGCAGAGTCTGGGTGTGCAATCAGTCTTCGATCACAAAATAATTTTGGACAGGGAACTTACCACTACGGGATCGATGTCGGATTGCTCTATCTCCACCTGTCTACCTATCATGATCATCCGTAGCCCTTTTGGATCGGATTTATCCTTCTTATTGGGGTCAACGTCCCGAACGCGTCCAGCGTTGATGCTCATCTCCAAGGTCACTAGACCGTGCAACTGGGAGATAACATCAACATTATGAGTTCCAAAGCTGAACCGACTTTCGAAAGACGCCGGGCATGAAAGTTCCACGAGGGATGTCGCATGCCTGAGTAAAACAGTCTCGAAAAATGTGTCTGCGAGGAGATTGGTTTTGTCACGATTGCCACCATCGGGATATAGCAACGCCAATTTCTGTACCCCCGTATATGACCTGAGATACTCGAAGAGCTCCGGTGTGACGACGCTCGTGGTGACCTCGGTGAGTTGGGTCTTGCCTTGCAGCAGGCGCCAGATTTTGGTCCATTCGCTAGCCCCATCCAAATGCAGAGAAGTAAGGCGGTTCTCTGCGATGATGGGAGATATTTCTTGAAACAAAGGGGGGTCGCTGGGTGCATTCATGCTGAAGCGGTTATAGCTCGGGTTCCTGAATGTGAATTTACGTATGCCCGATATCTTCAGTGATGAAAGGTCGACGACGCCTTGGATATTCAACTCGAGCTCAGAGAGAGCAGGTATTCCGTTGAGGAAATCACAGACGTTCTGAATCTCCCACCCTTGATCGTTTTCACGCACGGCCCAGCTATCGAAAGGCTTCAGCACAGGTTACGCAGAATTAATCAGAGCTTACATGACCGTTCGGACATTAGTCATCCACTTAAGGGTGGACGCCAAAAGCTCCTGCATCTCGCCCTCTGAGATGGTAGACTCCAATGCCAGCTGTTCTCGAGTCTTCGTGAACATCCCCGGTTGGATGCGCAGCGTCCTTGTATAGTAAGACCACCCCGTCTTGCCGGTCGCAAGCGCCTTGAGCATCTCTACTCCATTTTCGCTCTGCATTTCTTCCCCAGTTCGTAAAATGAGGGAGGAAAAAAACAAGCGTTGCATCGCGCCACCGAGGTCCTTGCACACGGCGCGCAAATTGGCGTGGTCCTTCTGTGCGAGCTATGCACGGCTCCGAGTCAGTGTTGCTTCCATGACTGGATGTGGGACTAACCTGAACTCCGATCTCCTCCAGGAGTTCTACTGACAGATCGAGCAGCATGAGGAGAAAGGGTGGGCTTTAAGTGATTTGGGTGAAGAGTGAAGATGAGGGTGGGAGATACCCAGGACGTGGAGGCAGTGCAGCGGTCTGATCTTCTCCCGCGTTAATTCGGCACGTGTTCAGCCTCGAGTCCATATAGTAAAATACAATGATGGTGGGAGGCCGGCAAGCGGCGGGGCACAAACAGATGAGGGTTGTTCAAGGTACTGGTGTTGGTACAATTCAAGGGAATTACAGTAGGGATAACTAGAAAGTTGGACTACGCTGCCTTGCCTAAGGCTCCAATCATTTAGTTTTCGTGTAGACATTTGGGTACACTACACGGAAAGGGTATGTAAACGTTTATAAACGTTTAAAACCGTTTATACACGGTATTTTCTTCGAGGCGGGGAGTTCGAACTTTACGCTACAAATGCCATGTCTCTAGCCTGTACCGCAGTCCAACGTCGCGCGCTTGAGGAATCCTGCCTTGATCCACATCTTCGTCAACATTGCCTCCTTAATGGTGGTTAAACGATCCGCGAGCTTCATGACACAAGTGCCGGGATCTTGAGAACAGTCGCTCGTCGGAGACACTTGTTCCTGGGATGGCGAGAAAGTCACGCGCCATCTTGGAAACAACCGGATATTCGCCTTCGTGCTCCTGGAAGATGGCAGTAAATAAGTGGTAGCTTCCTTGATGCTGTCAGGAAGCAGGAATGAGAGCTCTTCCATAGACTTGTTGAGATCAAAAATAGAAGCGGCTGGGATATCAATCTGGTGTCAATACGGCGCGTCAGATTTAGAAACCCACGCGTGCTTACCAGCCTCGGCGCGTGCATGCGTTGCTTTGATTAGAGAGACATGGGTGACGCCAGGTTCCTCTCCATTGGCACCGTCGAGAAGGCGATTGGATGCCTTGCGAGTACGGGACGCCGCCTGGCCCGCGGTTTTCTGAGCCATGGTGGTGTGAAGAAATCAAGAATATCTGACGCGTCAGGTCACTGACTGTCACATTTTATAACCAGGGAACAGGGTGTACAGATGCGGAGTTGCTGAATAGCTGATTCCGAGAGCGCCCGAGTCAATAGAGAACAAATCTGTTCACCGCCATCAGATCGGCATTCTATTAGAACGCCCACATCGGAACATTGAAGCCTATTGTCGTGGTAGGTGTTGGTCCCAGCTGATTGAGGGACGTAGGTAATGATGTACCGCCCCGCCATCGAGTGACTGAGGCCTGGGACTCTGTTCCCTTCCAATGAGATAGTTCTCTGACGCAGCAGTGTTGGACGATCTGGGGAGTTGGGTGCTCATGTACGGGGGCCGACTACAGTGCCCTTAACTTCGTCCACAAGCGCTAGCGTGGAGAAGAACTCCAAATTCACATCGGATGGGAGGTAAATCAGCCGGCGGGAGGATAGGCAAGAGGCGGCAGAGATCCAGAGCTGCTTGGAGGTTGCTATCTAGTGCAAAGTTCTGTTCGCATTATTCTGAAGGAATTCTCATCATTGACGCACCTGGGAGAGGGAAAGGATGGTGGACACATCCGTAAAAGCCAAGATATCGAGAAGAACGTCAGAATTGAGCTGGTCGAATTGCATTTGAGAGGGAGGAGAAAGTTCAGTGTGCGCGGTGGGAGTTTGGTCTAAAAAAGCATAAAGCTGTGCGCTGATCGCCGCTCGTGCGCTGCGGCACGTCGGCAGGGTTGGTACTTACCGTCGTAACATAGGACGTGCAGCGGGGCTTCCAACGTAAATCTCAAAGTTGAGAAGATACCGGAAATATTATTATAATAACAGATCGCGTGTTTCCTGATTTATCTTTTTGCGCTCCGCACCGTCGTCCCTCTGCAATCCTCTCCAATACCAGCGCGTCGGGGCTCTTCTGAGATGCCAACGCATCACGCTCAAACACATAGTTCCGGTGCATCTCGATGCGAACGGCTCACGGCTATAAATGAGGACAAAACTGGCTGAATAATCATGCTAAGAGTACAGGGCAGTATAACGAAGTAGTGATGGTAATTGGGACACTCCAGATGACAAGTTCACCAAGGCTGGAACATCCCCGTCTCGTGGTATGTCAACATCTCCGGGTCTGATTCCGATCGCCCTTCCTCCGCCGCCTCTGACTTCCTGAGTTTCAGCTGATAGGTGTAACGCCCAGCGCGAACAATAGCCAAGCATGACACAGTGGATCTGAATTTCTTCACCGCTGTCTCGATTGCCATGTCAACAGGATATCGGTGGCTTGTTCTTCCGTTTCCGCACCAGGCCCCGCGATTCCTCTCTGTGTCCGCTGAGTAGATTCCGAGACTACGAAGGGCCGGAAGGGCCGGGGCGGTTTGGAGTAGCAGAGTCTGGCTGTGATTAGTCTTCTAGTACAAATATAATTTTGGACAGGAGACCTACCACGAGGGGATCGATGTCGGATTGCTCTATTTCCACCTGTCTACTCCGAACGGATTTATCTCTCTTTTTGTTCCGAACGCGTCCAGCGTTGATGCTCATCTCCAAGGTCGTTAGACCGTGCAGCTGGGAGATAACATCAACGTTATGGGGTCCAAAGCTGAATCGACTTTGGAAATATGCAGGGCATGAAAGTTCCACGAGGGATGTCGCATGCCTGAGTAAAACAGTCTCGAAAAAGGTGTCTGCTAGGAGATTGGTTTTGTCGCGATTGCCACCATCGGGATGTAGTAACGCTAATTTCTGTACCCCCGTATACGACCTGAGATACTCGAAGAGCTCCGGTGTGACGACGCTCGTGGTGACCTCGGTGAGTTGGGTCTTGCTCTGCAGCAGGCGCCAGATTTTGGTCCATTCGCTAGCCCCTGCCAAATGCAGAGAAGTAAGGCGGTTCTCTGTAATGATGGGGGATATTTCTTGAAACAAAGGGGGCTCGCTGGATGTATTCATGCTGAAGCAACTAATATAGCTCGGGTTCTCGAATGTGAATTTCCGTATGCCCGATATCTTCAGCGATGAGAGGTCGACAACGCCTTGGATATTCAACTTGAGCTCAGAGAGAGCCTGTAATCCGTTGAGGAAAGTGCAGACGGTCTGAGTCTCCCACCCATGATTGTTTGCCGCCCATCTATCGAAAGGATTCAGCGCGGGTTGTGCGGAATTAATAAGAGCTTACATGGCCGTTTGGACATTAGCCATCCACTTAAGGGTGGACGCCAAAAGCTCCTGCATCTCGCCCTCTGAGATGTTAGACTCCAATGCCAGCTGTTCTCGAGTCTTCGGGAACGTCCCCGGGCCCGGTTGGATGCGCAGCGTCCTTGTATAGTAAGACCACCCCGTCTTGCCGGTCGCAAGCGCCTTGAGCATCTCTACTCCATTTTCGCTCTGCATTTCTTCCCCAGTTCGTAAAATGAGGGAGGAAAAAAACAAGCGTTGCATCGCGCTACCGAGGTCCTTGCACACGGCGCGCAAATTGGCGTGATCCTTCTGTGCGAGCTATGCACGGCTCCGAGTCAGTGTTGCTTCCATGACTGGATGTGGGACTAACCTGAACTCCGATCTCCTCCAGGAGTTCTACTGACAGATCGAGCAGCATGAGGAGAAAGGGTGGGCTTTAAGTGATTTGGGTGAGGAGTGAAGATGAGGGTGGGAGATACCCAGGACGTGGAGGCAGTGCAGCGGTCTCGGATCTTCTCCCGCGTTAATTCGGCACGTGTTCAGCCTCGAGTTCAGGTTGAAGACGAATTCGCGTAAACTTGCCTCTCCCTTGCATTTGGCAGTAAAGGGGACTGGAAAAGTAACGCCAACATTGAAGCAAAAATAATTTTTGTGGTTGCATCAAGGACTCGAAGGTCTAAGTGCAGGGCCTCAAGTAAAGTATCTCACGAGCGATGATTGGTTTCCCGGTGGCGGTCTATCCAATCCACAGCAGGCGCTCCAGTCAATTCATCGGCAAGCAAGCCTATGGAATACGACCTTCCAGAGACGAACTTATCAGACTGTGAATTCATCGTACACTCCGTGAATGAAACCTGAGCCATGTCCTTAATCTCAGAGAGAGGACTGCATTTGTTTCTGCAATCATCTCCAACTCGTAGGTTGATTTGGAAACTGTTGCATGGTATTACTAAACGGACGACGCGCACCTGCGAATCAACGAACATCGACTGGTCGGAAATGTAGAGCTCCGTATAATTATTACAGATGTTTATATATTTATTACAGAGACTCCTACTGCGAGTGTGTGTTACTGTAAGATCCACGATATGTAATCTCAATCCGATCCATGGCCCTTTAAAATTTCCCATTCATTAAAGCGTGTATCATATATATGCGTATCCCTTTAACCCCATCTCCTTGTCGTAAATCAATAACCTTATCCGCATCTGCATCCCCCCTCTTCTCACCCAAGCTATCGCACATCAACCAACTCCCCCTCCTCCACCCTCCCCTCCGCCGTCTCAACCTCCGCCTCCGTCTCGGTTTCCGTCTCAGTAACCTCTTCATCCTCCTCCTCAGAAACCTCCAACGAAGCCGTATCCGACAAACTCGCAAGCGACGCGCGGTACATGTTTCCCCCATAAGCGTGCAGCCCCCCACCCAAGCTTGTCCCCGCAGCCAAACTCGCACCCAAAGCACCTACACTGGCGCCAACGGGCATGACAGTCTCAGGCGACAGCAGCGAGCCGTTCCCGTTCCCGTGTCCATTCTCGTGTCCGTCGCCGGAAGAGGCATGGTCGATGAACACTGAGGCGGACGCCGGCTTGGGCGGGAACCATGCATTGAGGCAGGGCGCATTTTTCAGGCACTGGATGTCCGACCGGATGATCTCGCGGCAGAACATGTCGAGATCGAGGTCGTTGTCGTCGTAGCCTGTGTGCAAATGTCAGCAGTCGGTCGGTAGGTGAGATATGCCGCAGGTAATCGAGAGAGAAAACCCGAGCGCAAGCAAGATGGCAACAAAAACAACACTCACCAAACGGCTGCTCGATTTCCTCCCCCGCAGCGACGAACCCGAGGTACACAAACGCGCCGACCATGACCTGCATGAGCCACGAAGAAAAAGACGTCAGCGTCAGTTATCTCCCGAACACACCCGAGGAGCATGGACAGGTGGGTAGGGAGATACCTATGTAGGTAGGTAGATAGCTAGGTGGGAACAATATGGATGGGAATAGAACGCACCGCAGGAACCGTATGCCACTCAAAATCGTTCACGAGCTGTAGCGGCAGGAGGAAGAGGTACAGCCAGACCACGCTACGCCATCATTAGCGCTGACTCTTGTTTATTTATATAGACGATAGGGAGAATGACTCACTGGCTATTGCAACGAATAGGAATCGAAGAAGGACGAGGATGTGAGTCAGTAACAGCACCGAGCAACGAGCAACGGGGCTGAGGTGGGATGATAACGTACCGGATATGCACAGAGTACACGCTGTATTTTTAACTTCGTGTCAGCCGAGCGCAAAGAGGAGGTGAAGGGACTCACAAAGGCAACGGCGTCGTGAGGATGTGTTCGAGCGCTGTAAGGTAAATCAGATCATTTCGTAGGTTTTTAAAATAAGAAATGAAATGAAAAATCAGTCGTAGAAAGCGGAACAAAAAGTACGCACTACTCAAGCTGATCTCAAACGTCTGTAACCCTCCCAATATACTCCCCAGACTCGTGCCTGGCACTGTCCCGCGCTCTTCGAGGACGCTGATCCATTCGGAGAGACAGCGGAGGACCTGGATGGGTTGACTCAGAACAAGGATAGGGTTGGTCAAAACCCGAGACGCGCGCTCACCTCCTCCGGCAAATTCTCTCCCTTCTCATACTCCTCCAGCTGCGCCACACCCTGCGGGTGGATCGGCCCGCTCCAGGTGCGGATGCGCGATGAGCGGTCCTGAAAAGTAACACCGTCAGTATGTCCATCATGAGTTCGTTAGGTGGTCAAGAAAAGTCGTTCAAAAAACAAAGGGGAGGGGAATCAATGGAAAGGAAGGAAGGGAGGGAGCAAGAAGGAAATGAAGGGTAGAAAGGTATGTAGAAACTGAAACAGAAACAAGAGACACACACCTTCCCCCGATGCCGATGCCTACCCAAATCCTATAAAAAGGAGGAAAAAACTGTCATGAAATCGGATGGAGTCGAGTATAAACACAACACACACCTTCTTACTAGCCACTATTCCCTTCACCCACCTCCCCAGCCCAGTAAACACGCCCGCAAACGGGATGACGTCGGGCTGGACGCGCCGGAGGACGCCGTCCTCCGGCGCGGGGTTCGAAGCGGGAAGGAGCACGGGGATGGAGGTTTGTGAGGTCGAGTTCGAGTGAGCGTCTATCGCAGCACCCGATGCGGACGCGGAGGTGTCGGGTGCGGTGGAAGCGGAAGTGGGGCGTTTTGCTGCGTGCGTGGAGGTGGAGACTTTCAACAACGTGCTCCCAGATGCGACTGCTGTTGTCGACGATGCCAAGCTCGAAGGAGGTGGAGCACTAGGAGCAACGGCGGGGGCCGGGGGCACAGGCACGGCAGACGCGACGGTGGGACGCGGGTTTGCTGGGTCGGTGAACTGGCGCAAAAGAACGGTATGAGCGCGGGAAATGAGTGAAGCGCCAAAAAAAAGGGAGAGAGAGAGAGAAAGCGAAAGTTGGAGACGAAGATTCAATGGCAAGGCGAAAATTGGAAGTGAAAGCAGAAAGAGACGCACATCATGCAATGGCCTCACAAGATCATACAGATCCTCGTAGTATATCCCGAGCTCCCCGCGGAGGTGGTGTTTCAGCGCGACTGCGAATCTGTTGTTCATCAGCCTCTCCATCTTATAAGTAAAGTGAACGGAAGCGGAACGCACGCCTCCACCAAATCAAGCGCCATCTTCTTCTCCGCCATGACTTTTGCGCGCTCTTGTGTACTCCGCGTACTATTAGCGGTCGTCTCCCCGGGAGCGAGGGGCGTGAGCCTCGCAGGGACATGATACCAAATGAGCCGGCCCATGGTGCGCGCGTTGCGGATGACGTCGGTCCAAGCGGTGCGGCCCATCCAGTAGCGGTCGTACCCGGACATGGCGCGGTAGGAGATTACGAAGCCGATTACGACTCCTGCATGCAAAATATAATATTGAGACGATACGTAGAAGGGGAGAGGGAACGCACCCATAACGGTAAGCATGACGTTCGGAACGTTTATTGTGCGCTTGGTGGCGATCCAGATGTAGACGATGGCGCACGCGAAGAGGGTGTGCAGCAGGACCGCGGGCCAGATTTTCCATATCTGGTTTCATAGGAAAATTAGCGGCGTTCTTCTCTCTCAAAATAAACAAGAAAGAGCGAGAGAAAACGAGGCAATCACGCACCACACTCCCCCTCCCAAAAGTCCACTTCAGGAACGTGTACGTCGGCACCTTGGGTATAAACGGCGGCGGCGCGGGACGCATCGCGGGGAGAAGGGGATGGTTCCCTGTGAAGGAGCGCTTGCCGTGCACTTTGCGGTGCGTGCTCATCGTGATTCGTCAGTAGCGTGTCTTCTGCGTATTATGCGGATTTCGGCGGTCCTTTCCTGTGTTTTGTTGCGGAGGGCAGGTTGAATTGGCGCCAAGTTTAACTTGGTTGAGTTTAAGTTTAACCAGAGGCGCGGATACGACGGCGGATCCACAGCAAAGTGAGGAGCAGAAGAGAAGAACTTCAAGAAGGGTGATGACAGATCACGGTGGGGTGGCTGTGCAACGGCAGCCGATTGGAGCTTTTTTAGAGCGCTGCCGTGAAGATCGGATTTTCAGCCCCGTTGGGGGTAGTTGTTGAATTCGCAGACTACAGATGAGAGTGAATGTGCGTTCGTAAGTTTTGGATATAAATGTGAGTCATGAAAAGATATTTATCCGGGAAATGAATGCAATACGGTGGGAAACTGCATTAGTTTAAGTACTTAACTGCGAATCGGAGATGAATGGGCGAATAGATTGGATGCCGGTCCGCGTTTAGACGACTCCAATCTATTCAGAAACGTAGGAGAACCAGGAACCCTCTGTGGATCATGGTGATCGCCCCATTAAACTGAGTGTAGACGCAGCGATTCCAAGACGTAATGGGGAGACGGAGGTTCGATTCCTCCCGGAGGCATAACCAAGCGGTTCTGCTTCAAACTTTTTTATTCTGCTGGCGGGGTCATATCTACGTACATCTGGATCTGATCCCCCTGAACCTAGTCAAGGTTCGATCACTCAGTCGAATTGTTATTTGATTGGTCGAACAAGGGATGAGGATGAACACCTCAAAGCCCAGATACTATCTTCGACCATGCCATTTTCTCTGGTCTGTCTTGCACACCTTGCGCGGGACCCAATTGTGACTAGGAGGCCTCCATGGATCGCGGTGATCGCCTCATACATGTAAATGTGTTCCCACACACCACTATTGAAGAGGCGGAGGTTCGACTCCTCCCAGAGGCATTTATTTTCCCGATGGTATACTTTTATTAGTGTTAAGTAAATGCGCTATGGCTGCACAGGGGTGAGTTATTTTAGATCTCGACTCTGTCAATTTCCAGTGTTTATCAGGTGACCAATGACCTCCGAGAATCCTAGTCAATCTCATAAGGTTATGATTTTGCATTCACTCCCACTAAAGACGCGTGGGTTTGATTTCGGACAGAAAAGTGAGCAGCAAGCCTTTGTGGATCATGGTGATCACCTCATGCAAATAGCACGCAAGATAATCATTTGGTTATTGAGCAGATGGAGGTTCGATTCCTCTCGGAGGCATTAGCCTTCAAGCGGGTTTTTTTGATTTTGATTTTGTTGCTACTGTTGGGCACATATATGAAGATACCTGGCTTATAGTCCCGATATTCGGTTCTAGTGTGGGCGCCGATGTCTAGTGTTGACTGCTTGACCAGTGGGTTGAAAACCCTCCAGTTGATTTCTTATGGTGTTTGCATGCACCCTCATCAAGCCCTTGGGTTTAACTTCAGAAAGAATAGGGAGCAGGAAACCTTTGTGGACCATGGTTATCACCTCATGTAAATAATGCAGAGGGACATTATTTGATTATTGAGCAGGTGGAGGTTCGATTCCTCCCAGAGGCATCCGTCAGTCGAGCCACTTTTATGTTTTTTTTACTATCAGCGGGGCAGACATATGAGGATACTTGACTTGTAGTCCTGATATTCAGTTTTGGGATGTGCTGTGGCTGCACATACGCGCACTATTTTAGATCTTAACTCTGCCAATTTCTGATGTTGATTGGTTGACCAGTGACCGGGAAATTTTAATTGATCTCCTATCGTTTTGGCATGCGCCCTCACCAAGGACGCGTGGGTTTGACTTGGAACAGAACGGGGAGCAGGAAGCCTTTGTGGATCATGGGGATCACATCGTGTAAATTTGCTTTCCAGATATTCGATTATTGAGCAAGCGGAGGTTCGATTCCTCCCGGAGGCATTCTTCGCTCGTACGAAGGGTTTTTTTATATATGAGGATACCTGGCCTGGTGTACCTGATATTCAGTTTTGATGTGCGCTGTAGCTGTACAGACGCAAACTATTTTATTTGCATCTCGCATCTGCCAATTTCTAGTGTTTATCGGGATCAATGGCCTCCGGGAAGGTCTAGTTGTCCTATGGTTTTTGCATGCACTCCCATCAAGGATGCGTGCAGACAGAGCAGTGGATCGGAAGCCTTTGTGGATCATGGTGGTCAGCTCATGTAAATAAGATGATGATATTATCGGATTATTGAGCAGGTGGAGGTTCGATTCCTCCCGAAGGCATTCGGCAATCATGGCATTTTTTGGCTACTGGCGCAGCACACATATCATGACGATATCTGGCTTCTAGTCCTGATATACAGTTTGGGGATGTGCACTATTTTAGATCTCGACTCGGCCAATTTCTAGTGCTAACTGTTTGAAAAATGAGTTGAAAACCCTCCCCTGCAGTTTTTTACACCTTCACCAAGGACGCGTGGGTTTGAATTCGGACACAACACTGAGCAGGAAGCCTTTGTGGATCATAGTGATCACCTCATGTAAATAGGACGGAGGGCCATTATTTGATTATTGAGCAGGTGGAGATTCGATCCCTCCCGGAGGCATTTGTCATCACGAGATTCTTGGTCTTTTTTTTTTTTTTTTTTTCTTCTTCTGGTGGGGCATATGTATGATGAGGATGCCTGACTTATAGTCTTGATGTTCCGTTTTGGTATACACTGTGGCTGCACAGACGCGATCTATTTTAGATATTGATTCTGCCAAGTTCTAGTCACTGCGTTCAGACCCTCCGTAGGCACAGGTCTGCCGGATCCCGATAGGCAGGAGTAGGCAGACCAGTGTGTCAACCCTCGCCCATCCATCTGCCCATCCCTGCCGAGGTTGGTCGAGGTTGGTCTAGGTATTCTGACCGGAATAGTGGTGATCGGCAATGCACCGCCAAATTCAAACTCCGACATTGGCCTGAGTGATGGTCAGAGGCGATGGCGAGCCACACACTCACATTGAGCTATAATTTGTATGGGAAAAAATGAATTGAATTGCTGTCCCTCGAAGTTGTATTGGCCACCTTTCACACAAACCTATTTGATATTCAGAAATGGCTATTTCTGAGAGAAAAATGGCTCTCTAGTGAAGAATGAGACCTATATTTACAATTTGGGCCAATAGAACATGTTCCCAATCCTGTATTACATGGGGCTAGATATTTAAATGAGTCCTGTGGGTATGGTCGGCGGATTGGCCGCGGTTCATTTTTCAATTTTGATGCACCATTGTTCTCGATCCGGCAACTACCATTCGTAACGCACCCACCACGTCCTTGCGTTTCTCTTGGTGTAACTGCTTCGTGCGGGCCAGTTTCTGGCGCCTATGGAGGTAGTACCCGCCTCATCGAACCTCAGGCCCATTTGGGAGGCATTTAGACGGGGCGAGGATTTTTTTCTCAGGTGTTCCAACCCACTTCACCATACACTTTATGATCTCCTCTCTCTCCTTCTCTGCTTGCTTCTCTGACCATTGACAAATTTTGTTGAACAATAAATCTCATACTGAAGCCCGAGCGGGGCGGAATTGCCACTGAAGTGATTGCCCTTCTTGCCACCAATTCTCTTCCCAGCCCATCCCATCACTCCGACCACTAACTTTGCCACCGACTTGTCACCGCAAATTAGCACCGACCTGCTTTTCTCATTGTTTTTGAGTGGACAATGTCAGGACTCCTTCACCCTTCTTTCCATTCTCACCCCAATCGTCACACAGGCCCCGGTCCACAGCGTGACAGAACCACCGCCGCTCCACCCCCCATGCCCACCACTCCTGGTGCTGAATGTTGGATACCATCTTCTCCATCGTGCGTGCCAGCAGCAATTCAATCCCCATTGTTGGATGGTATCTCTCGCCTGGCATAGTGACGCATGCCACCCAATTTGCGACCCCCTCCCTGGGCTATCGGACACGCTACATGGTTGTTGTGTGAGATGGTCATATTTTTTCTGCTTTGTGGATTTAATTAGTGTACTGCTCCGAGTTTATATATTTTGCAATTTAAATATATATTTCTCATATTTAACACCCAACCCACTGGGATTTTCCTCCGAATTTTACTTAGTGGTGCTACAGGCTGTCACTGAGTGTTTCTTCAGTGTATTCTATTGATGAAAACGTCCGGATTTTGAGAGTGGCAGGACAATGGGACAATGGTTGGTCACATCAAATTAAAATTCAACCGCGGCCAATCCGCCGACCATATGTGGGACAACTGTGGCCCACAAAATTTTGGTGAAGAATGTCTTGACCAAAATCCAAATCTTGAAATTTGAGTCCATTTGATGGAGTAAAATGGTAACTTGCACATAAAATGGGTCGTATAAGTGTGCCTACCAAATTCTGGGTTGCTTAAAACCCTGTGTGGTCGTTTTCAGGGAGAAAAGTGGCAGAATAGGGGTAAAACTTCCAAATGCGGAAAGACCACTTTCTCCATCACTGATTTCCGGCAGGATTGCCGACCACCAGGAATAGGCACACATAGACTCACGTGGGCTGATGTGCCTAGCTAGGTAAATTCAATAACCGGCACGGTTTGGGCTCGTTCTCAATCGGAAGACCAGTTTTAACTATTCTCATGCGTGCGCACCTTGTTTAGCTTATTAGAGTCCATCAGTCCGCCTTCACAACGACTTGACAGATCAATGGAAATGCTTGATTGCCGAATGATTATTGCGAACATCAATGTAAGATACACTAAGATATTGCTAAGATACGTGCCAGGAGACTTGTAGGAGAGTCAAAATAGTAACTATCATAACCCCAGTAGATGTCTTGCCTGTGTCTTTGTTTTTTGTTGCCTATCATGTTGCCCCTCCTGTTCTCTGTTCTTTACTTGGCTCGCAAATCCCACCGTCATGACATTGATCTTGTACCCACTGTCATTACAGTCCAATACATCGTGTTTATTACCACCGCTACTGTACTCGGAACTTCTGTTTGGTGCAAATCCCATCAGGGACACCCCTGATGGCGCATTCAGTCATGTACCAGTCTGGTCTAGCACCACATTCAACAGCCAAGCTGAGACAGTTCTCCAATGTTTCCTCCCTCAGATGCCAAGACTGTCAACCCCAGCAAACACTCCAAAACAGGACTCAAATGTGTGACAGGTGTTCAGATAACAATATGCATATGCAGCTTGCAGCACACTCCAATGCTGGAGACTAAGATTCTTGATGGATTTTTGGCCTGAAGTATGGAGTCCGCACTGTATAGAATGAGTGGGCAAGGAGACGGGCCAAACCAATGGTGAAACAATACAACTAGGGTGAATTGACCACCAAGCTGAACCCAGGTCGACCGGGGTCGGCCATGATAGACACACCACCGTTGGCAAAGATCGATGAAGGTGGGCAGCCTTTGCCTTGGTAGGGATACTAGACCAATGTCGGCCAACACCTATTAACGTAGACCAAGGTCGGCTTGGGTGGGCAACCCATAGGCAGAGATCATCGAAGGTGGGTACATCTGTGCCTACGGGGGGGTCTGAATGCAGTGAGTGTTGACTTGGTTGATCAATGGGTTGAAACCTCCCCTATCGTTTTTGCATGCACCCTCATAAAGGAACCGTGTCAGAAAGAACAGTGAGCAGGAAGCCTTTGTGGATCATGGTGATCACGTTATGTAAATTCATTGTCGAGATTATTTGCTTATTGAGTAAGTGGAGGTTCAATTCCTCCCGGAGGCATTCATCATCGGGTGAGATTTGGTTTTTTGCTACGGGTGGGCCATACATATGAGGATACCTGGCTTGTAGTCCGGGTAGTCATTTTTGGTGTGCTCTGTGGCTGCATCTGCAGATGCGAACTGTTTCAGATCTCGACTCCGCCAATTTATAGTGTTATCTAGTTACCCAATGAGTTCAAACCCTCCCCTGTAGCCTCTAGTTTTTGCATGCACCTTCACTAAGGACGCTTAAGTTCGGGTTGGACAGAATAGTGAGTGGGAAGCCTTTGTGGACCATGGTGGTCACCTCATGTAAATTTGAGTTGAGAGGCCAGTGGCCACAGCGGCTTTGAAACTCTGCGGTGATCTGGATGTCGTGTCCTTTTTTCAAGGTTGTTTCGAGCCGCTTGGAGAGCCTCCTTCGCTTTCCAAACGCCAAAAAAGATCCACTTACGATTTCCTACTCTCTCTGCATTCCCTCAACATCTCGGGTCCGCCCACCGTTCGCTGATCACATGCGCCAAATTGCACCGGACCTTCGATTTTTTCCAGTGGTCGAGAGCGGTCGGAAGTTCCTTCAGGCCATCTCACTTCCACCTTTGATTTCAGGATACTTGAGGGGGATTCTTGGCTCGTCTCTGCCTGACGCTGAGTGTTTTATCATGTCGGAATTCTGATGGATGTTGTTAACTCCCTCAGAGTACTGCCATTTCACCCGACCGAAGCTGTACCTGAACTGGGTCTCCTCCTTTTTGAGTCTGTTTCCACCGTTAGACATTCACCATCGTAACCATTGGGAGGTAGGTTCCATTTCATCACGTTCAGAACTTCAGAACCTCGATCCTCGAATTCAACCTCTACGCAGAGGGGTAGCCAACTCCGTGGTCGCGGGGGTAATAGATCTCATTCGTGGTTTGACAGATACATATTGAGTCGCTAGGTGGGGAGTTTCACGGCCCCATCTTTCACAGATGAAAACAGTTTGATGGACGAGATTTTCCCTCGTCGATCAGCAGTTATAAGTTTCCAATCTGACCAGCAAGCCTACGATCAAGGTCTGCGCAACAAGATAGATCAACTACCCACGTAAGAATAACTCGGAACAGTAGAATATAAAGGGTTCCTGTGTTATTGTTCTCTGTTCAATCTTGTCTCTCGACATGCCAGCGATATATCGTCTCACGGGAAAGCTCCATCGAAATGATAGCCAGACGCCAGGTGACAAGGACACACTCCTGAAATCGCCTCTCGGCTTGTTTCGCCAAGGTAATTGATAACCAAGGCACTATTATATCCGTTGACCGTATCCTGCATAGACCGGACAGCGCTGAGGCGATCATGGCTGAAGTCTTCGCAGGCTTTGAGCATTTTGGCATTATATCTGCATGGGATCCTGGTCGCCGTTCACTTGGTATTTTGGGAATATGGTCAAAGGGACTCGAGAAATTGGTTGTATTCGCTTTTGAGAATCAGAAAACGGCATCATTCCTGGTCACTGCCACGGCAACGACGTTGTGCACGGTCTGTACCACCTTGGTACGGAAGCATTATCTCACTGCCTCCCAGGTTTATTCCGCGGTCCTAGTTTTTGTGACGCAGACCCTTTCAATGCGACGGGACCTTCACACGAATCAATTTTTGGCTACCACGCATGATACTGCTGCCGCTTGGTCCGGCGTTGAGTCTGCGATGTTTTCTGTCTGGCGTCAGAGAGCGGTCCCGGCGTCGACATTTGCAGTGGTATCGGTTCTCGTATACCTCGGCAGCATCTTGGTCCTACATGTTACTGCATCGTCTTTGATCTCATTGGAAACGTTCAACGCAACAAGTCCCATGAGCGTTCCGACTGAAGGGCTTCCAGCTTTTAATCTCTCCCACTACAATTTATTGGATGCACAGGATCGTTCCGCTGTTTGGTAAGTGCATGCATCAGCGGGCGTCGAGTGCATCTCAATCTGACCTTCCCGCATAGGTCGAATACGTTGAATTATGCCGCAGGCTCTCTGATGAGTCTGATGTCCACACTTTTACAGCCATTGTCGGTACCTAAGGCACGAACAGAATTTTTCCGTTTTGGGTTTTTTTTGATCCCCGCGACCGATTTGCTCATATCTCAATGGGTTCACATCGGATCAACTTGAAACATAGCTAGTTCTCTTGGAATAATTCCGCTGCAATTTGTGACAGGATCAAACTTCCCAAAATATACTTTTTTTTTAGTAATCCAGCTCAAACAGTGGGTTTTGGTTTGAGCACATCCTACCAGGTCCAGATGACCCCCAATTGAGCTGAATTTTTTATTGGGAGGATATATGTACAGTTGAAAATGTGTCATGGGATTTTAAGTGTTGATTTGTGCCCTGAGATCCCACAATTGTACTCAGACACAACCTGCATTGGGAAATATTGTCAATTGTGAGTCCCAGGGCACACATCAACATTTCCAATCCTATGACACATTTTCAACTGTACATATATCCTCCCAATAAAAAATTCAGCTCAATTGGGGGTCATCTGGACCTGGTAAGATGTGCTCAAACCAAAACCCACTGTTTGAGCTGGATTACTAAAAAAAGTATATTTTGGGGAATTTGATCCTATCACAAATTGTAGCGGAATTATTCCAAGAGAACTAGCTATGTTTCAAGTTGATCCGATGTGAACCCATTGAGATATGAGCAAATCGGTCACGGGGATAAAAGAAAACCCAAAACGAAAAAATTCCGTTCGCACCTTAGGTACCGACAATGGCTGTAAGCACGGGAACCCTTGACATTCATCAAGGAACATTATATGATGTTCTGGGATCCACGGGGATAGGCAATACAACAGTCAACGCGACAGGGTTCAACATTACGTGCAGCTATCTGACCGATGTGGATTTCCGAGAACACGTAAACAGCACCACCATATGGGACTTGGTAGGTACGGACGCTACGTATTATGGTCAGGTTCTTGGAGCTCGTAAGATCGTTCTCTGTTAAATTCGCCAAACATCGGGTCTTACATTATGCAGAGCCGGGTTGAATTACTTCCACATGGGGAAACTCCTCAACCACTGTTGCGCACTGTAGCGCTATTCCGGTTGTAGATTCCGCCGGCTATCGTAGCCCTGTGCTCAAGATTCATCCATCTATGAGTCATTTGGTTTCTGCTCTCCAAATATTCCGCTGCTCTCAGTCCCTTGTTCCTCAGACGGCGGTCGTGAATGCAGAGACCGGGCAACTAATCTCGGTACATCCCTCCCTGGTGAAAAACAGCTCCATGTGGCTGCCATATAATGCGCTTGAGGCGACCAGCCATAGCGGGAACGTCAGTGATATACTCAGTGAACCTGGTGTTTCGTATATTGGTTTAGTTTGTGATTCACAGCTCGCAAATCCCGCTTAGTTGACACTTCTCAGGCTGAAGCATTGTATATTTTCATTGGCGGAGAGTTAGTGTCTCATCTAGGAACCGACATTTCAGCTTACTTTCCAATTACCGATGCGTGAGTGTAGGATATCTGCAGAGGAAGAATCGAATTGACTGGCTCTATCAGTTACCTAACTCAAGAGCTCGGATTATTGCCATCCGATTCAACAAAAAAACCGAAGAGCATAGCGCTTCACGATGTGGAGAATGCTCTCTCAAAATTCGCCGCCTCAGTATTTTGGACCCGTGAGTTTTTCCGAATCCACCATCGGGTGTGCATTCATACTTCTGTACATATTCGGCCACGTTCCCCCACAAAGCAAATATGAACCTGTCGCTAAGGTTCACCAGAAGGATGTGATAGTTACTGGAATGAAAATATCTGGCACGCTGGAAGGAGGTCCTATTCTACTGGCCGGAAATGCCACGGTCCTGGTCATAGTTCCCCAGCTGCGCTTGAATGTGAGTATGCGAGTACATTACACTACATTGGGAATCAACTAACAGTGAGCATAGTTGAGTATAATCGCAGTATGCCATCAACACAGTTCCTTTACGTGAGCTAATTTGCATCAGGTGGCAGCGGGCCTCGCAGCGTCTGTGTCACTTTCAATAGTCTCTCTTCGATTTCTGCACTTCCGCGATGATGAGATGCGTGAGGATGATGTCTTCATCGACGGAACGGGGATCCTCCAGGCGATGTGGCTATATCGGAATCATCCTGAACTGGAGAGTATATTGAAGCACGTCGAGGAACCGACCAACGACAATCTACGTCAGGCGGCTGTGGTAAAAACTCGGTTGGCAGATGGACCGGAAAAAATGTGAATATCTCCGGCCGTAACCACGCGATAAATTTTCAGCTCTATATACATTTACAGTGGGCGGTTTTATATGCTTGAGGGTTATGTGAGAATACAATTGAGTAGATAGGAAGAGGCGCAGGTTCACGTGTTTATTTCCGTAAAGCAGCCTAATCATCAAAAAAGCAGTGTTCTCCTTAAGGGTTAAGCCTTAAGATGACTTAAGCCTTAATAAGGCCTTAACACTTAAGGCTTAACAACGGCTAGATTTTTGTGAAGCCTTAATTAAGGCTTATGATGGCATCAAATCCTGCATCAAAGGACCGCCGACAACAAAAACACCTGTGGTTCAATTGAAAGCCAATACCCACTTTGTCAAGTAGAAAACGGAATGTGATTCCACTGTACAAGCTGTACCATTCCAGGTGCAAAAATTTGGACGCAACAGCGGCAGGAATCTATTTGCCCCTTCGAGTGATCAAATGAAGCAGACACCAAGAAGGACTCAGGATTCATGCTTTAAGACTCGCAGTACACTATTTTTGGTCTAATCTAGCTCATAAAATATCCGGAAAAAAATAGCCCAAAGGCCAACTTAAGGCCTTAATTTTGAGGCCTTAATTAAGGGTTGTTAAGGGTTTAAGGGCTTAACGAAAAACTCGACCCTTAATAAGGCCTTAAGGGAGAACACTGCAAAAAAGTATAATGTGACACTTGTCTCAGAAACCATTATCCCATAGAGTGTTTTCTTCCAGATGGAAGGCATGTAGGATTCTGTGACTGGAGATCTAATTTATGTCCCACAGATTTGAATTATTCTTTCTCAGTTTTACAGGTACGAAGTACCTCGAGAATGAAAAATGGTGTGTACACTCGCACAAGAAGTAATCACACCGTTAATTTGAGAAGCCATTCGAGTCCGCCGTGGAAGTCGGCCTCCCATTTCTTTGCCGCCGTCAATTGTGGAAGTATATTGTGAAATCTGTGCGGGAGGCCGGGATATCTGCAGGCCGTAAAATGGTACTTCTCTGCATATTTTGTAGAGGAAATCACGACACACATATCAAGTTGGGAGGCGATGCCACGCTTGCGCAAAAGGCGTACAACAATCCTTCATCACACAGTGGGTCCAACCCGGCTACCTGAATGTACGCGGGCGAAATACTGTTGTGGTCCGCCAACAAGGGGGATAAATCAGGATGGTCTGCGGGTCCGTTGAGGCATTCTACCAAGTCCGGGGCGAGTCAATTTATGAGCACTCGAGAGCTGGGGACCGTAGAACAGATTGCCCGCCGCTGCAGACAGAATTGGTGCATCCTTGTTCTGTTCATAGGAAAGCAGCTCCGCTGCGTATCTGTAGAGTCAGTCGATTAATCATGTGTGAAACCTGGACATAACACAGGAGCCGGTATACTCACTCGGCGGGATACGCGGAAGGGTGGATGAGTGCAGGGATTTGCAGAATGTGACCAGTGATTTTGTGGTCGCTGAGGGATGGATCGTCTCGGACATGGTGAAAATCACTGCGGCAAGGTTCGCGCCAGCAGATGCTCCACCAACAATGAATCCGCGTCCCAGATTGGCACGGATCTCTGCAGAATGAACGACTGTCTGAACAGGAGCAAGGCAATCAATGCTCATCTAAACCACCACAACTGAAGCCGCACCCATTTGAGGGCCGCGTAGCAATCGTTGATACCAGTTGGGAACTGGTGCTCTGGCGCGAGTCTGCGTGGAGATGAATTGGGACATGGAGAAGGAGAAATTTTGAAATTCCACATTCACTACGGTGATTCCGAATTTAATGCCGAGTATGCGAAGCTGAAAGTCATTGAAGTCGAGATTTCCAAGAGTCCAGCCTAGAATACGACTATTTCCGCAAAGAACCGTGGAGAACTTGAGAGACACTGGCGCACCTCCACCATGAAACTATGGCCTTGGTATGATGACACGGACATCGATCTCTCCACCCTCGACCGCGACCCTGTGATTTCGACGGTGTATGCCAAATCTGTGGTGCAGAATAAGATAATACGGTGCTGGTTGTAAGGGTGCTTACCTGGAGGAAGCTCCGGGCGGTAGAGGTCCATTATTTGGGGGATTGCTCCTGTATGCCACTGCTGTCTGGCATATGGGCGGGCCGGAGACCGTTGAAATCTGGGAGCGTTGCCCCAGAGAGACAGACGGCGAGCTCCGGGTCCGGTTCAGAGAGGTGCGCATACTGAGACATGTGTAGATCAATCAATAGGGTGATGAGTGCGAGGAAGGAAGAAGCGAGCAAGTTTATATACAAGCTCAAGTATACGCGTGTCCGGCACGGCACAATGGTGCTGACATGAGAAGGATCACCATGTCCGCCGTTTGAAATTATTCCGCTCCTAAGCGGCTCCTTCGTAAAGGACCTCGGAGGAAGGAATACAGCGATGTCCTAACACTTACTCAGCGGGGCTTGAGATGCTGACTGCCATAAGTCCTAGTCGATGCTCCACAGTCTGCACTGGGATAAGATCTCCAAGTGAGCCTCGTTCAGGTCACTGGGTCCATAGCCTTGAAAGCCTTTCTTGCTTCGGAGGATTTATTGCTCGGATTCTACATCTACCGTTTCTTTAACGAAATGACCGGCTTTTGTTTGTATCTCTTTATACATCCCCATGAGGGCTATCCCCACACATTTCTCTCTCCCAATCTTCCTACAGCAGTTGAACCGCCCAAGCAATCTATCCAAATGCGTGGCAGGGTTCTCACAGCGGCCATAACACCGAGCTGCGGAATCAAGCCCAAGTTGGGACTGTTGAGCTGTGGAGGACGCCACAGCAAAGGTTGAACAGCTTTCGGACTTTCAGATCTGGCAGATGAACCGATGTAGGCAATCGCTCCCACTGAACCCATCATTCTCGATCTCAAAGCTGTGGAATAAAACCGGATTTAAGACTTATGGGCAATGGAAGCGGATCCCGTGAAGCAACAGCCTTCGGACCTTCCAATCGATCGCACTGCAGCGAGGTATATAGATGGCGACAGCCTCCGTTTTTGTGTCCCTCCTCCTTTCCCTTTCACCCCGCGCCGCCCACGAATGCCTTCTATGACTCGCAGCAGCGTCCATTTTTCGTGTCATTATACCTGCTCTCGATTAAATTTCCTCAAGTTGACTCTCCTTCTATGTTCCTCAAGACGCTGTAACCAAGATGATGCTCGTCTGAAATGCCGTCCCAAGTTCAAGCCTGCTATCAAATGAATCCTGGTGGTTGAACGTCTTCGTTGTTACTCTTCACCTGGTTAACACTCGATCACAACCACTTCAAGGGTACTGCACCATCCATCAAACGATGCTCCTCGCTTCAACACGATGCTTCCCACCATCTGGGAAATTGTACCCCCCGCAAACTCAGGCTCCGTAATACACGATGTTGGGTTGCGAATGTGAGTCAAAGCTCAGCCGCAAAACTATTATTGGGGTGCTCCATGCTCGTTCATCATTTTCTAAATATGATGTGGTGCCTTCTCAAAAGATAGCATTTCAACAACATCCCGTAACGTTTTAAGACTTTCCGACCCTGCGCAGGCGGCTCTGATACCGGTATGCTTCGTTTTCCCTCGCTGGCCTGCTTGCTTTTCACGCGACTCCAGTCACCGAGGCAACGTTTTGCGGTTCTGGGTTGGGTTTGACGTTGTCTGAAGTGGTTCAACATGTTTCTGGTGAGGTCTTCATCATCAGTTCTCCAGCCAACTCGTTGTCGAAGACATCACTTTCATTACATTCCGACAGGGCCGTGGGACCGGGAAGTAGGTTCCATTTCCACGCATTAACTTGCAGGGCGCATTATTTTCCGCTGCCATACTGAAGGCATTCTCACCACTTTCAAGGCAGCTCTCTGCTGTAGATTTTTCCATGCCCATTTCGATTCCCCCAAACTCAATCACACTCATTGCACGTAAAGTTAATGCTTTTCTCACATCAAACCCAGAGTGTGTCGGATTTACTGCCCTGTGTATTGTATGGAGCAATTTATTGCATCTACATGTCTTAGCTTCCATAAGATTACGAGCCTATGTTCAATGTCATCTGTCTACGCCGGAGCGAAGCGCAGGCACGTCTTGTATAGTATGGGCAGCTGTTCTTGTGAAAAATTGCCAAAACAGAAAAAAAAAACGGACTGCGCCTGTTGTACCGCAAAGAGCTAAAGGTCAGATCTACCTTCCTAATTTTTTTTTGGGGGGGTTTTTTTTTTTCACACACAGCCACCTGACTCAGCCGGGTTCACACTACTGAACCTAGGTTTTGGCAGGTGTGGGAATTTGCCTCTCTCCGGTGATGGCCGCCTGGGGTGGCCATTGTTGTACAGAGAGAAATTGACATTGTGTGAGTTTTGCCTCCCTCTAGTGATGACCACCCCGGGTGGCCATCACTGTACAGAGAGGTTTTGGCAGGCATGAGAATGTGCTCTCTCTCTAGTATTGACATAGAGGTTTTGGTGTGTGAATTTTGTTGTCTTCCTAGTGATGGCCACCCGGGGTTGCCATCAAGGGAGCAGAGCTATTGACAACTGTGTGAATTTTTCTGTCTCTGGTGATGGCCACCCAGGGTGGCCATACAATGGTGTGAGTTTTGCCTCCCTCTGGTGATGGCCATCCCGGTTGGCCATCAGGAGAGCAGAGGCATTGATGAGGATGTGAATTTTTGCTCTCCCTCTGGTGATGGCCATCATTGTACAGAGATAAATGGTGTGAGTTCTGCCTCCCTCTGGTGATGGCCACCCCGGTGATTTGCGAGCTCGGAACCTAGTGTGGAAACACAAGAAACAACTAAAACCAAAACAACAAAACCAATATTGGACAAGATAGACTGAGCCTATCCCAAACCAACACCAGAAACGATGTATGATAGCTGCTTCGTTCACTTCCAAGGTAGCCGACGAGTGTCAGTTCCTAGTTTCAGAGCCTTTAAAAGGTTGAAAGGGAAAGTTGATTGTTCAAAGTAAAAGTCCGACGAAATTTTGTGTTATGATACGTGCGAAACCGAAGATCCAAAGGATACAACTGTTTTGAACTTCCTTGATGCGATATATGATAACCAAGTTTTAAGAAACGTAAGAAACAGTGATGTTTCTGTAGTTTCTTGCGTATCCCAAAGATCCGCGTCGATAATGTTGTTGCCTAAAGTGTAAAGTGTGCGTTTTGTCGGTTTCCCAACCAGTCCCAGTCAAGTCTCGAGTTCCAGAGTCCTTTCAGTCAATCCAAATCCAGTATCCCAGTCCCAATATTCAGCTTCCAGTCCAATCAATGCCAATTGTCAGTCCCAGTATCTTTCCGAGTCCAATCACACAATGTTTCCGAGTCCAAAATCAGATTCAATTCAATCCCAAACTTCCAAACTTCTATCCCTTCCTAGTTGTATGAGACTCGCCCTTTACAAGTATCTAAGACTTGCAAAACTCAAATAACGTGAGGGTTTCTTGGGGGAAACTTCGCTGCCTTCCTCCCCTCTACTCTGACTACTTATACAAAAGATGATATGACTATGACAATAAAGAAAATATGTAAAAGAGTCCATTTATCCGCCCTATTTCCTGTGTTTCCGGAGTATTTATAAGACTACAAAGCGTCTCATTGGTTGGTGTGAGGTCGGATTTGTCATTCCGGGTATATTCCGACCGCCCTTGGTAATATCCTTGCACATGACGATGTGATGGGCACTTGAAACCCTAATTGCCAAGTGTTTCTTGAGTTGTGGAACTCCCGTTCCTGAAGTATCCCTCGGATTGGTATAGTCGGACCTTGTAGCCCTGTTCTATAGCTTCCAAATGATACCCCCCTTCCTTGAGACCGATGAGGATTAGAGTTTACTATCCCCATTGGTGTTTGCTATGGTTCTGAGATCAACGATCACAAGACCCGGCTGATATTATCTCCTTGAAATCATGCCCGGCATAGCTGCGTGCCTGGAACAAGCGGAACTACAATCCCGTTGTCACATGCAACTATGTTCGACATGATTTCCCCACTGATCCACGCTCTGATATTTCCGAAACGCCAGAAACCACTCAAACCATTGTAAGAAACGGAGAAACTGGTGATACGTCTGGTAGGTTGAGTTGTGCTACATCTTCTCCTACATGTTTCGGAGCGAGCACATGCCAGCAATAGTTACTCAGATGATATTGGCCTCTTTTATGTGAAGAGTTGATACATTCAATACATTCAATACAGAATATTAAACATAAGGAAATCACAAAAACAAGTGATTTCAGTGGTGGTTCAATATCCTGCTTATCACCAGGCAGCCATCATGAGAGCAGAGAGATTGACCAGGGTGTGAATTTTTGCCCTCCCTCTGGTGATGGCCACCCAGGGTCGCCATCAGGAGAGCAGGGAAGCCTGGTGGGGCAGTAACAGGAGCTGGCTTGCCCTAACTTCTTCAGCTGTCTCACTCTCAGCTTCCTGCCTGACCCCCAGCCTTGGTGAATGTAACCCTAGACTAGGGTTAGCCCACGTCCCTATGATCCGCTAGTAACCGTTGCCCCTAAGGCAGGGCCATGTGGGTCATGTGACAAGCTGCTTATGTATTCTCAAGCACAATTATTTTCCACAGTAATCAAACCCTATCACTTCTCTTTGGCTCAGTTGGTTCTGTTGCTAGTTTCATATTTATTATGTAAAGCAGCATCTCTGACCTTTTGAGTTCAAACCTGGCAGTGGGCTTTTATTTATTGCTGCACCCATTAGTCTAATGTCCCTGGACCTAGCCAACCATGGCTACGGCCAGGCGTTAGTCAATGATTCCTTTGGCTACAGCCATGCCTTAGCACTAAATCCTCCCACTACTGGTGAGTGTAGGGCGCTGTGCAAGTGCTGTGATCCACTGGTTTCCATTGGGAGGCTTTAGGCAATCAGCCAGCAGTGAATTTCGGTGCCAGCCACCACCGAGAAGCCGGCTGACAGCCCCGTGTATATTACTGGGCAAGCATGCACTTGGTGACAAAATTGATGCAAGGCTCTGCTGATGGATGGAAGGCTGCCGTATTGTGGAGGCAGTCAACACTAGAGCGGTCGGCCAGACATAACTAAGAGGAGCCCAGAATGACAGAACAATAGTGTGGTCATTCAAGAGCAACCACTAGCGAAGGTACATGGTGGTCAAGACCAAGAAGAGAAGATACTGTAAGTAATCTACGTCACAATCAATGTGCGATCAGATATGTAACAGAACAGATGTAACATAAGATATAAATCAGAATGTAAGATAAGAACTCAACAACGGCAATACAAAAGGTAGGATATCAAAGAGTGGTATAGGTGATCATTGAGGAGGGATATAGGCGAGTCAATGATAAGGAATATCTGAAGGTCCAATGAGGATAAGTCAAAAGACAATGAGATTGAGGCCAATGATGATCAGTCAATGGTAGCGGTAAAGGTACAATGCGGGATTGCAAGGAGCAATGAGGACTGAGGCGCTGGTGTGCTAAATCAGGGCTGAAGGGAATAATGCAGACAGCAAAGGCTGGACCAGTCCTGGAAGGGAGAAGTTGGACAGTGCAGAGAAAAGTAGTAAGGTTGGAGCAGCAGCCTTACAATGGATCGCTGGCATTGGTCAGAGAAGTGGATTTATCACCAGCGAGGTGTTGTCTTTGGGAGAATGCTTTTAAAATTGGCCTTTCATACCTGAATTACCTTCCGGTGTCACAAGACGGGGACTGATTGCATTGTGCAAACACGGTTTCGGGCGGTGGCGGAAAAATATGGTAAATTCTAACCGACCCCAATTCGATTCAACTGGTGAATTAAGTGCAACGGACACAGGTTTGATCCCCCATGACAGATGAATGAGAACCAGGTATTGTTTGGGAGCGTTGATCGAAGCGCAAATACAATGAACCCAGAATTGTATGAAGTATTGCTATGATGGAGTGAATCGCTACTAGCCCTTGAGCCTCATTGATTTATTGTTCCTTTAATCCCCTCTGCCGCTAACTTCAGGCCACCAGCTTTGATATCAAGTTCATCGCACTGAAACTCAAACACAAAGTAAAACTTGCCGTTTAACATTCGGACCGCAGCTGGTCATGACATCGATACCGGATAATTTGATCCACAGTACATAGCTCAAGTGGAACAGATCCACCAGTGTGAATTCCTGTGAACAGTGCATCCAATCATTTATCCACAACCGGGAATGGTCCGTGTACTCACATCACTGGTAAGAAAGTTGTGTTTGCCGAGGATTACCTTGTACACATCGAGTTTGACCTCTAGTCCAGCCATGACCTCGGCAAGAAGTGCTTGGTATGGAGAGTTTTGGCGTCTGCAACATATATATCGGTGAATTAGTTGATAAGTGAGATGAGAAATACTCACCGTTGTCTACGCACCTTCCCAGCCCTCACCAGAGTGGGTTGAAGTTGGCCAGCTCGATGGACGCTGCTTGCTCCACTAGCACACGTCCCTCCAAGGTCTTCGGGAGAAGTGGGGTTCCTTGATTCACATATTTCTCCGCGAGATAGTGACAGATAGCTCGGCTTTCATAGAGGTTAAAACCATTATCTTCCTATGGCCATTTTCAGCCGGGTCACAACAGAGAACTGCACACAAAAAACTGAAAATAACCGGGACTTGCCTGAACGGGTGCATCGCGAGAAATTCGGGTGTCTTTTGCTCCCCGGCACCCAAGTCAACCACAATGTGCTCGAAGGGGAGTTACTTTTCGGCCAGGGCAAGGGCAACAATGGAGGTACTGCTGCCTGCGTCTCTCATTCCATATAATTTGAGCACCATGTTCAAGCGCGAGTTTTTGGGCTAAGAAAGGCGGGGTGGGCCGGAGAATGGGTGCGAAGCTCAAATGTGTTTCCGCTGTTGCTGTTACGGCTAAATTACGACCTCCCGCGTTGCTCTCACAGACGGACATCATCTGTGAGGCGTGACTGGCTGCCCTCGGTGGAATGTGACCGAACAGGTGCACCACGAGGAATTGAAGTCGAAGATCATGCCCCGTAACGTAAGTTAACGGGTCTTAGAGCGCCTGATTTTGAGGTTTTGCAGTAAATCACACTTTTGTCAGCCGTTTTTGCGTCAGCAGTGATCTTTTTGATCCCAATGCGCCAAAATCTCTCGGCTTTCTGACTTCGGCAGCTCAGCCGATGATTGCCATACCCCAAACTCATAATTCTGCTTACCATCAAGTCTGATTCTACTGATCTCGTGCTCTGGTCCAGACAGCTGTTGACGCCAATTCTACCAGGACAGCCATATTTATTTTACTCATCCTCAATGGATCTACTTCTGCCACTTTGACCCACTTTGAATTCTCCGACGGATGCGTTCAACCTGAATCAATTCAACTTCGGACATCTCGGGCAAGTTGTAAGGGATTATTCTACTGAGAAACCCCGATTCCAAGAGAAACCCCTGTTTCAAAAGTTGTTCTATGTGGAAACCTAGATGCTAAGGGTTTTCTTTGGCAGAAGATATCCCAAATGGAAGTGTGTTAGCTCAGCGCCGGCCGTGATAGTTCCACACCACTTTAGATCACACATGGTTCAACTCGAATCCAGCAATCTTCTGAAGCTCAATTAGTACGTGAAAAAAATTCAAATGAGTTAGAGTCGACCTGAGGGCGCTCATTCGTAGTTTTGGAGCTCGGGCATTGATCTTCAGTCAGATAAAAAGACCGTAAGAACTGCGTATCAAGAAGATTATTTGATAAAAACGAACACAGATCAAAGCTACGACTGCAAAGGACAATTTGAACGGTTGTGTCCTTCTTTCCGACAGAGACTACATTGTAGGACCTTCCAACCCTAGATCTTTTCGGGGGGAAGGAGACGACACTGGCTCTGAAGCAACCTCTAGATTATTGCACGCAACTCTAGTCACACCACCACCTCTCTGTCGACCCTCACAAGTGTTTGTGAGCCGAGCAGTACGTGGTCGGCCCTTGTGTGAAATACCAGGCGGATTCATAATCTGCTCTTGCCAAGTTTCTTGTAAATTTCTCTGACTATTCACAGTGCCATTGAAGTCAGTTAATTTGTTAGAGTGGAGATCTGACAACATACTGCAGGGTTTCCAGGCTTTGGATGAGGTCTGCCACCTGTTCTTGAGTCTGTATACCAGCGATCAATGGATGGATCGCAGATTGCACATTATGAAACACATCGTGAGCCGGCGGTGTTTGCGTCCGAGGAGGCGGGGTGGTGTCATGAGATGTGCTGTCCAAAGGATTAGAGGCGAACGCAGATCGTATAGTCTCTGTGGGAAGCTTGAATTCTTGGGGATCAAGCTCGTGAGTGCGACATACAGCTGAAGCCAATTCAACAGCTGCTCCGGGATCCTGATACCACCTGCACATAATTTTGGTCAATAGAATTGAACCGAATTCAGGCACATACCTCGGATGAATCAACGAGATGTGGAAAGGTAGGTTTTGAACATCGATCCGGGCACGGAAGAAGTGGCGGCATGGAATACCCAGATTGGACGGCATACAACAGTCACAGATTACCTCCCATCTGACAGGATGGAAATATAATTCCCAGTACCGGTGGACCCATGCTTTACCAAGATGAGATGGCAGATTGAGAGTCCTTGCTTCGTGACGAGCTGAATGAGCCATTTTACAGAAATATGGGCCTTGTCGTTGTTGAAGGTGTTGAAAATTTGCTACCGCAACGTATTGTCACAGTCAAGACTAAATTGCGTCCAATATCAAAGATAAAGGATTGGGGAGTGCGATGTGTATAGCTCGAAAGAGGATGGAATAAAAGGTTAACTACTACAGACGACTAGCTACTGTATATATACTGTTTTATCGAGCCGTGGGAACGAGAACATAAATATACTACAATAGTCTGTAACCATGTGTTGTACATGCATTGTCCATGAGATCTGTCAAGACCTATTAATTAAATGTGTGTTCCTCATGTGAACCGTCCCTCCACCATGTGTTCTTACAAAGCGACCTGTATCCTCATGTATAAGGTGTGTTTGTCGTGTGTTTGTCCAGAATGTTCCGAGGATATTAATAAGTGCTCATATAATATAAGCGCCAAAGATTAGATAGGCACATGTTTACATAAGGCGTTGGAACGATTAGATAATATCAAATCGTGACACGTATGAGTGCAAGGTTCAAGCAGACAAAGTAGACGCACCTTCTCTTCCCCAGGAGACCATTCATAGCCCAATTCTTTGTCTATTTGAATAACCAATTCATTCTGTGAATGGCTCAGTACAACTTCAACATTGGGATGAAAGGACATTTACCCAAGTTGAGGTTTCATTTGGGCGCTGAATGACCTCAGTAGCGTAGAAAAGGCTATCCTGCATTTGTTTATACCACGTCTGAAGGGCAAACAGGCCAGCATGTTGACGTATAAGCTTCAAAAGTGTGGCAAAAAGGGACTCCAGATTTGATTCATGCTGACGTCGCGAAGACTGAGTGAAATAAATCAGGCAATTCAACCTAAGTTCGAGAATGAAACAACGTGCCTGTCGGACTTGACGTAATTTCCCCAAATTAAGTGGCGGAATAAGGTGTAGAAGGATAAGGACTCGAGTAGTTCGTGAATTCAGAGGGTTGAAAGGCCATGCTGATTTTTCTGCTGGTAGCATCACGAGCGCGGGTATTTTATAGGAAAGCCCTGCGGAATTAGACAGCTTGCGCAAAAGCCGCACAAGCCGCGTGCGGCTTTTGGGCATTGCACAAGGCCACAACGTTTCTTGAGTGTTTCAAACATTTTTATTCAATTTTTTTTGCTCGATACCATCCCTTACTATTTTTGACCCTGTACTTGGCCACCTAAGCATTCATGCTTCAGTATCAACCTTTGGAATCGTTCCACGTGGACAGGACAATATGAAATGAAAGGCAGGCAACCTACAAAGGGTTTAAGTCTACTCCCACCCAAATATATGAAGATTTGCCCTCGCAGTGAATTTGGTTTGGACAGTAGCTCAACAAGCCCAAATAACAGGCTAGTTGGCCACCTCCCCAAACCAAGCTTTGGAGATGGAACTCGGCGCCCGGAGCCATCGGGAATCATACCTAGGGCATACACTAACAATTGGAGGCTATCTTAGTCTACATGCGACCCACATCTGGGGTGTAAACAAGTGCTCCTCGGATGGGGGAAAAGCCCAAACCGAGGGCACTGGAGCAACGGCGCGTCTAGCAAAGGATAGAAGGATGATGTGGCTCAAATTAGGCCTCACACGGCGTCAAGGGAAGCTATAAAACATATTTGCATTGATAACTTCATACCCAAGTGCTCCCAGCTCCCCCAAAAAATCCCAGTGTTAACCTGATCAAAATTGTGTGGTTTGTGGCAAAGCATTGCACTGAGAAATGAGCTGACCAGCTAAAATTTCGATTCACACCTAAATCGAGGTATTGAACTCCAAAATCCCTTGCGCCAAGTTCCAGATTGGTAGTCTCACAGTGTCGTCTTATACGACGTTGGCCAGTATGGGCCACTCAAAAAGAGCAGCGGTACCTTCAGGGGAGGATAGCGGAGGAATTTTTCGCCTAACCATAGCGCAGATAGTGAAGGATAATCCTACCGGCGCAGGGGAACAGAACGAGCCTACAAAGTCCCGGAATGGTAAAGAATTGGTCAAAAGGGAGCTGAGACAAGAAAGCCGAGCCGCGTCGGCAATAAGAAAATAATGTTCACACGTTTCGGAGCCTGATCCGACATGTCGTAACTTTCCATCATTTCATCAGTTGGAGTCGAAAGTCGGTCCAGACATTCGTTATGGGTCCTACTATCATCCCTCATTATGCCGGGTTATAAACATCAAGTCTCGAGATGCTAGCTACCAAATGGCCAACTAGGGGGTGTGGCCAAGTACGGGGTCCGAAATAGTATCCCTTTAAACTCACGCCCGATTTTGGAAAATAATATACATTGCATCTGCAGGCCTGGGAGGCCGCATTCCGGCACATCATGAAGCTCCACTAGCTTCGGTCCCACACTCCCGTGTCTGTCACGCGGCAGGTGCAGTGCAAGGGAGGCTCCCCCATCCCCGACTAACTCTCCTTCATGTTAGGTAGCTTCAGACTCAGAAGAGTGATTTCACACCAGCAAGAAGTCGATTTTTGCACACGGTTTTGCGCAATGCAAAAAAGCCGCACGCTTTTGCGCAAGCTGTCTATTATGCCCAAAAATAATAATGCTTGTGGCTGTTCAAAGAGTACTGTTCGGTCGTTTGGAGAGGGGAATTATGGAAGTAATTTCGGAAGTCTTAGCCAGCCGATTTTAAGCACAGCGTCCGCTTAGCATTTTTGAAAATCGGTGAACCGGCAACCGGGTTAATACGGAAATCTAGGGACGTAGAAAGGAGGGGGTCATTTATGGTCCACCCAGACAGGCGGCATAGCACATAATTAGCCAAATGGGGTCACGGCATTTGGACAAGGGAGGTGAAGCGACGCAGCTAGTGGGATTTATCACGCGAGCAACAGGGCAAAGGTTTCAAAAAATAGCCGTCATTACAAGGGGTGACTCAAGGTGAACAGGTCTTGACACACAGTATGGCACAACCCTTTACAAGTATATCATGCACTACCCTGTTTTGAACCATTTCTCGATAGATCGACTTCAATAAAGCCGCTGTCGTCAAGCAGAAGCTCCGGAATGGCTTGGGACCATTCAAGACAGACGGTGATTGAGCACCGATGAAATTCTAGAAATAAACGGACACCCAGGATTTTTGCTTGAGACTCCTTGAGTGCCGGGCATTATAGCTTCGAACTGTGTTGTATTTGGGAAGGAAATGAGAGAATCGCGATGTTGTACAGCATTCCATCAGAGTAGATTATGATCGCTGATCCGGGCGTCCGGTTAACATCGGAGGGTTTTCTCAGTAGACATTTGAAGGGGATGCCCCAAAAGGTGGGGTTTCTCCTGGAATCGGGGTTTCTCAGTAGAATAATCCGTCAGTAATATGTGACACCGCGCTAATGTGACACAGCGTCAATCTTGCTGCGTCAATCAAGCGCTGATCAGGGTCGGTTGAAACACGTCAAACGTCAATGCAACGTCTAACCGTCACTTTCACGCTGCCCCTTCCGCTATGATGATCGTTGCTCAACACCCCTGTGTTCATTTCTCGTGAGGGGCACTGACTCAAACCAGAAACTCACTGATGGTGGATCACAGTCGGCTCTCACACAGTTATCCCGCGCTAAGCATTGCCCTTATCCTCTGATCATAGTTCAAGCTGGATCACAGCCTCCGTTCTTTCTCCTCCTCGACGCACTGACTCAAACCAGAAACTCACTGATGGTGGATCACAGTCGGCTCTCACACAGCTATCCCGCGCTAAACATTGCCCTTATCCTCTGATTATAGTTCAAGTTGGATCACAGCCTCCGTTCTTTCTCCTCCTCGACTCCTCCTCCTTTGCTTCCTCACCCCTCCCGGCGCCGACGTTGACGTCGACACGCGAACGATGACGACTCATGTAGCAATTGTCGACGAAAGAGACCTGCTCGTCCACTACGCTGGTCCTTGGAACGACGCCGGGGCCTCTACGGAATTCGATACCACCACGAGATGGACGTCGACTTAGGGGTCTACCGCATCCTTCACGTTTGTCGGTAAAGTGGAAAGTGTATTTCACAACGGACAGCGATGCTAAGAATATCGACAGGAACTTCGGTCACCGTCTACGGCACGGTCGCGAACAACCCGGCCCAGCCTGCCAGCCTGTCGTTCCTGGTCGACAACTCCATCCAGGGCACGTATAGTTTTAAGAGCAACGCAACCGTCGTGCTGTATAATGAGCCCCTCTGGGAGTCTCCACCGATGACCAACGGCTCGCACACGCTGGTGATCACGCAGACGGCTGTGCAGGTGGGTGGGGTGATTTTTCTCGACTATCTCACGTACACCTCGACGTCGCCGTCGGTCGGCACATACTTTATCGACGATCGCGATCCAAGCATCGCATACTCTGCTGCGTGGACGCAGGTTACCGGCGCGACGCTCGACTTCCAGCATACGTCGCAAACGAGCACGGCGCCTGGCGCTTCGTTGTCGATACCATTTTCGGGTGCGTGCCATGTCACTGCTGCGGGGTCATTACATACTAACAGTTGATTATTTTTCTTCATTCAGGGCGGTCAATTTCGTTTTACGGCGGGGTCACATCCTTCACAATGAACGCATCAATGGTGATTGATGGTGGGCCACCAATGTTCTACGTCCCACCCACCAACGCCCTGTCGAAGAACAACCTCATATTCAACTCGGGCGACCTCAAGGAGGGGGACCACACCCTCGTCGTCACCGCCGTAAACGAGCAGCCCATTGGGATAGACTACTTCCTCGTTACACCCAACTCGGCGTCCTTTTATGCCTCCTCGTCCTTTCCATCTCCCTCAGCTGTGCTATCGCCCCCAACTGTGCCCTCATCGAGAAATACCTTGCCCTCGACTGTGACCTCGCTCTCGACTGTGCCCTCACCCTTGACTGTGCCCTCGCCCACGACTGTGCCCACGCTCTCGACTTTCCCTTCGCCCTCGACTGCGCCCTCATCGACAAAAGCGACGCCCACCGCGACCATCGTCGCGTCTGCCGCTGCCGCCGCCGCAGTGGTTCTCATAGCCCTGAGCATACTCGCCTTCTTCGTGCTTCGGCGAAGGAGACGACTCCAGGACTTCCAGCCTGGAGAGTGTCTTTCACACCATACTCATTCTAATGTAATTGCTCCAGTCTCCATGGCACAAACCTTTCCGCCCGCCACACCCTTCAGCTCTGACATCGCCAGCTCGGGCGAGGAACCGACACCCTATGGATATGTAGAGTCCGCGCCGGCACCGCTCAGACTCCTGAGCGGGAAGCTTGTGCGGAAGGCGACTAGGATGCAGGTGATGCAGGTGTTGAATTCCGAGTCTGGGTCATTGAGTCCGGGTAGTGAAGGCGGGGCCAAGGATATACTGCCTCCGCAGTATTCTATTTAGTACTGTACCATTTCGACCAAAGGTTCAGGTGACGGTCTGGCTGTTAATACACAAATGAAGGATAGGTTAAGGCGAACTCAAATTTTGAGTCCTCCGAGCCCTCGTTACTCTGTGAATCCGGTTGTACAAGCGTGGCCTTGCGAGTCAACGTATTCTCGATCTCGTCCTCCTCATCGGAGGAAGTGATTCGGCGATTGGGGTGTGTTTTGCGGCTCGTCGGAGAGTTTCGCTGTCCTTTGTCTGCCCCGTCGTGAAAACTTGCGCCGTGATTAATAATTTTGACTTACTGTTTGTCCGATTTCTTTTGTCTTCTTGGTGGACTTGGATGAAAACTACCTCACGGTGTGAGTGATGAATCGGGGACAAGTACTCAGTTAACTTACCTTGCTCTGTGTCTGAGACAGCCTCTACAACTTTGAATACACTTCATTAATTCATGAGGGTGACAGAAGTGGAACTAAAATCTACGTTCTTGCGGCCAGACTTATGCGCTGGAACTTCCGTCTCAATCTAGATTTCATCGTCGGATTCGCTGACATTGCCACGAAATCTGTATCGGATTTAAGACATCAACAGAAATGTTATATTTTGACACTGCAGAAAAAGGTGAAGCTCGGAATCCGGTGAGAAAGGTTGGAAGACGACCAAATGACGGCGTTCCAAGTTTTCTGGATGGTTGACAGAGCCCTATATGCCGTGACAGACACTAGAACACCCACAACAGTAAAAAGTGAGCGCAGGACGAGCCGTGATTGCCGTATGCACCGCCTTAAAAATTTGCTGACCTGATTAGGGGCGCTCAATTATTAGTTCAGTTCAGTTCATGTTTTTGATATTATTTACTAATATTCTGCCCGCCCAAAAATATTATTACATGAACTGAACTGAACTGAGGAATAATTGAGCACCCCTATTGGGCTAAGATAGGGGCTAGAAATAGGTTGCGCACTGATATGAAGTGTTTTGAGCATTAGTACCTTGTAGGCACCATTTTAAAGCGCTCAGAAAAGCACTAATCCCTAAAGCACTTCATATCAGTGTCAAAATCAAGAAATTGTTACCTAGGTACTAATATAAAGTGCATTTACTGTTTACAGTGTTGTAAGGTATATCCGAGTCCGAGATCACTGAAAACGTCCGAAACAAACACGATCTGACGCGCATGTTTCTCGCCACCACTTCGCGCCGGATTCCGTACTCACTGCCCATCGTTCCCCGGCGGTCCCGCTCCCAGCCCCCGTCGTTGCCGTGGACTCTGACCCGCTCCCACCCCACGGCACAAGCTCTGAGCATTGCATTGATCTCCCACGCACACATAGTTTCCTCTGCCTTGCCGCTTACCTGATCTATTTAGATCTTTCGCGCGCTTGGACGGTCGGTTGGCACATCAGCGTAAATAACAAGAAGGCATTGACGGGAGTTACACTTGCGGCTATCGGTCTTACGACGGATTAAAACGCTATGTATGTACCTAACTCATTGTCCCAGCAATCGACATCGACGCATTCATTTGATTGTCATCCCTTCCTCAGCGGTGTTGATGAAATTGCCATACATCGATTTACGAGAAGGTTTGATAGATCATGTTCCGCAAATTCAGCAGTTGATTTTGTTTCAGTTACAAGGGATGGGAGACCGCGAACGGCCTCCCATCCCCTTTTGCAAAATTATTACTTAGTCTTTTGTTGAACTGTCCGTGGAGTTGAATTGATATTACAGCCTTTTGCGGAACATAGGGCGGGCGCTGTTTTTTCTTTTCAACAGTTTTCACCCGGACACCTGCCACGGGATCAATTTTGATTGGATTGCCTCGGAAGTAGGTGCGTTGGATTCGCGTTATAAATCTGCAGTCAACCTAATACCGGTATTTTTGATGCCATCAGAAAATGAAATTTCTGCTGAAAAACTTCGGGTTTCAGCATGTCACCTGTAGCTCTTGGAGTACTCCTTGGATTAGCCTAGTTTTTGGATATGCTGAGTGTATGCATACACTCTTTATGTTTTTACATGTGGACATACCAGACTCCGCTTTGAGTGCTGTATTTTCTCAAAGAGGAGAATGACCATTTCAACAAAGTGCACAACAAATTGGAATCACTTCCAATATTCTCTGTTCAAAGTTCAGGTTGACTAGGACATATGTATAAGTATAACTTATCCAAAAACTAGGTCAATCCAAGGAGTATTCCAAGTGCTACAGGTGACTTGCTGAAACTCGAAATTTTTCAGCAGAAATTTCATTTTCTGATGGCATCAAAAATACCGGTATTAGGTTGACTGCGGATTTATAACGCGAATCCAACGCACCTACTCCCGAGGCAATGCAATCAAAATTGACCCCGTGGCGGGTGTCCTGGTGAAACTGTTGAAAAAAGAAAGAAAAAAAGTGCCCGCCCTATGTTCCGCAAAAGGCTGTAAATGGTCTTTACTGCTTGGTTGAGCTGAGCTGAGTTGAGGTCATGGATAACTGTGGCCACCTATTCACTGGGGAATCTACACCATTTAATATTTAGTGCCGAGGCGATCGGTTTTGTAACGCATCTGTCAAATAAACTGTTTGTGGGAATCATAGAAATCCTCTGAGAAGAGAGGCAGCGGTATCACTGCGTCTGGAAAGAAGCTATCAACATCTATGGCCCTGGAAAATATGCAGGCAGTAAAAGGGCCAAGATCAACAAAAGATATAAAATTAAATCCTGGCGCTAGGCAGCTGCCGCAGAGATCGGAGCGCTAATTCGAAGGCGATCAGGCAGAGCCTGAAGCGTTTGTGGTCGTGGAAACAGCAGAAACAGCATCTAAGAATAGAGGCAGATATATCACCACGTTGAGAAAGAAGCTTCGGCATCCATGGCCCAGGAAGCCGTGCAGGCAGTAAAAGGTCTAGGATCAACAAAAGAGGTAATATTAAATCAGGGCGCTCAGCAGAAACCGGGGCGTTAATTCCAAGGCGGTAATCAGATGGAGCATGAAAATGGTTTTGGATACAGTGGGGGACAGTCAAAAGCATCCAATTTGATGAAGGTTATAGTACACCCCCGGAGTTGATCGGGATGCAAAGTAGACCTAAAGGAGGTCCTTGTGAATTTTTTATAGCCTGATCCCACGAGCCATTTCCGAGTTATAGCTGTATTCATAGATGTTGACCTCCCAAACAATGGCCGCACCCCAAAACCTATAGTAAAATCATGCGAATATTCCTATAGACGCTTTTCAGTGAGCTGAGTATAATTCCAATGTTTTCGAAGGAATTCAACGAGCCGTTCCGTCACAAATAGCCTGTGAATTATATGTCACAAGTGTCACTGTCATTTTGTGACCTGGTTCAACTTCAAAGATGCAACAAAATCCGGTCCGCTATCTTGCATTCCTTGGTCACATATAGCTGCTGCCTATTGATCAGCACTTATATCATACATGGGAACTTGCAAAAGTGGAGTAGCGGAGACATTTTACACAAGCCTTCGGCAGCAGGATCCGGACTTTCATCTAAATCGGGGTGGTGTTGGTAACGGGTTGTACGCCAAAATAAGTCGTAGGGAGGTTCATTGGAACCAAATGGACCAACGTGAATGAATATCTCCCGCTTCGAGGTATACTGTTGAGAACCCGACATTTAAACTTTTTTTCGGGGTCGAATCGATGATTTTCTCTCTGTAGTCATATCAAGAGGGATGGGAAAGCGTTCAAGCGTCATATTATCGGGAATATGGAAGCCTTACCCATTCTTCTGGATACTGCAAGGCCTTGGAACGATAATCTTCAAGAGTCGCTCGGGATCTCGAATTTCAGTTTGCGAACATTGAGTTTTCGTTCCCGTTGTGTTGGTGAGTTGGATGATGCAGGGCAAGCTCTCCGCCGAGTGCTGCATACCCAGAAGGAAGCACCAAAATCTACCAGAGGAACGAGCCCCAAAAGTTCCGGATCCACCAAGTATTGGTCGAGAAACCAGCGAAACGGTTGCTCGGAGGTACCAAATTGACGTTCTCACCCTCCGGACCGCGATCAATCTGAGCACAGCTTTGGATCAACTTATGGCTTTGGGTTGAAATTTGGTCTCGAGATCCGCAATGGGCCATATTCCATTGTGAAAATGCAAAGGGAACATATCACACACTCTAGGGTGCTATATTTGACCTATGGCCAGGTTCCTAGTCACTGATAGTAATGAAAAACTGATGGACGAGTGGCGTGAAAAACAGGAAGTCACCATATTTGACATTTCTCGTGTCGTACATGCCCGGCTCACGCGTAGAGGGTGCCTACAATGCTTATACTACCATAGCCTATAGTCAGGCCTTCATATCTTTCAAAGCGCATGCCATCCACTTTGAGGGGGGGGAGAGCACCAGTTTGAGAACAATGGCCACATCAAATCAAAATTCAACCGCGGCCAATCCGCCGACCATACACACCACACCAAGTTTTGAGGGCTTTGGAGGTAGCAGGAAGGTTCAAGGGGCTGAGATAGGTACACACAATTTTTGTTCAAAGGTGCCAAAAATTTGGCCATACATAATTTCTCGTGGAAAATTCGCGAAAATTTTGTTTTAGGCTTACTTTGAGGTGCTGAATCTGATGCTGAAGTCAACTAAGCTCTCTATTAAGTATACAAAGTGCTGGACGAGTTGATGAGTTTGATTGTCCCCAACTGTAGATTGGCACGCAATCATTAAACACCGGTTAATCGATGGGCGGAGTTTGAAATGGCTTCGGACAGGCGTAATTTTATAAAGAGAGTAAAGTAAAGTAAAGTAATACTACTATCAGTGACTAAGAACCTGGCCATAGGTCAAATGTAGCATCCTATAGTGTGTGACATGTCCCCTGTCCATTTACACAATGGAATATGACCCATTGCGCATCTCGAGACCAAATTTCAACCCAAAACAATAAGTCAAAACGGCACCGAAATTATCGCAAATATGCTCAATTTCTTCGCAGTACCGGCACCTATTGCATAGGGCCCACAGACCTGCGAAAATATCCCGTGGTCTATTGTAATCGGGCCCAAACCCCTTAGGTGGCCAGGTTCCCAGCGCGATATAGTAATGTGAGTTCTTTAACTTTATTCGCTTTGTTCGCTCTTCCACTTATCGAGACTGGTATGGTGGCAGACCGAACTTCGTGACAAGATTTTGTCCCAATTTGGTAATCACTACTGCGGACTAAGTTTTTGAGTAAAAGTGAAGTAAATACTGTATACAGTCCCACAAGAAGCTATTCTAACCATCTGCTGGAGCAAAATTTTGAAAAAGTCATTTTTGGGTTTTGCGACTTCAGTTCTGCGCTTTTGATTGCGGATCAGCCGGGCCGGCGGCTGTGCAGTGAGCCATCAGCGCGCCCATTTTCTTTGACGACCATGCCTCACCTCCGGAAAAAGGCCCAGGAACTTGGCCTGTCCTTTCGAAGGTTCTTCCGCCGTGCCAATCAGTATGCAAGGGTTTACCGCCACGGCATGACTGGACCAGTTGCCGAGTTTGCGGTCAAACAATATCGGTCACATCAGGGGGTTAAAAAGACAGAGATTGAGATTGCCGAGGCTCAGCGGAAGAAAAAATCTCAATCGGGTGGCTGAGTCTAGTATATATAGTTTTTTTTTTACCTCAAGGGCCCGAGTTAGGTACACAACAGTTTTTTTTTTCCTTCCCAAGATCTGCGGTTTGTAACCCTAAGTTAGGAGTGGCTCCGATTTCTCTGAAATGAAAATTTTATCAGTAAACCTACCCCATTTTCCTTCCAAATCTCAAATCTTGGATGAATCTGACCAAAAATGCGATGTGACATGAAGTTTTGACTGCCACCATACTTAATGTAGTAGTGGCTATGACATGGACCCAGTCACCGGTGGCTTAGCATGTGACACAGCCACCGTTTTAAGGTTCTGAACAGCCGGGAAAATAGATAGTCTCATTTGGCAACGAGATTTCCGAGTCGGAAAACCAACTAGTATTATGAATCCACATTAGCAACTCTAGCTACCACTACTGGACAAATGTCTACCAGGCAATATTCTACCCTTTTAGATTTGCTATACGGAATTAGTGAAAGAAATAAACTTGTGGAAATATTATGTCGCAGATAAATTTGGATTTGGGGCTGTTTTGGGGGTTGAATGCCATCTAGCAAGCTCAGGACTTGTTCAAACAGCCTAGTTTTGTGAGACGCAATCCTTGTATGGATTCTGAAAGATGTCATACAGCCAGAATTTGATAAAATGTGAGTGCAAGTGGGTTTACATCCCAGAGTACATTTGGCCGGTTGGTGGTATCAAATGCATATATTGGGGTTAGTATAACTTGGAGGAAAGCATAGGAGACCGTGAGTGGTGAGCCCAAAGCAGAGCGAAAAGAACCGTATTGCTAAACTCGGCGCTATGGAATCATCTTCGCATCGAGGAAGTGGCCACTCATCTTCTTGGCTGTCCTGGAAGTAGATAGAAACAGGCAAAGATTACAAGCGTCGAGTTTCTTGATTTAGAACGGCACAGCCCGATGACGTGGAGCTGAAGCGACACATTGTTCCGAGACAGAAAGATAACACCGAAAAACGTGCCGCGGCGGAAACACTGCTCTTGATTGGTTCTTGAATCGCGAATGTCCCAGGGGAATTTTGGGACAACATGCGCCAGACTTCGCCTGATATCAGAGATGCTGGTCCGGCGCGGGTGTGTAGGGTACGTGGATGCCAACGGGGGAATCGAATATTATTGAGGAAATGGGAATTTGAACACACAAAGAATCGAGGACGAAACAAGGCAATGAGAAAAACGTCGAGAACAAGAAAGAGAAGAGAGAAGTGGGAACGGAACTGGGAAAGGGAGAGGAAACGCGCCGATAACGGTGAGTACGACGTTCGGAACGTTTACTGCGGGCTTCGGGCGATACAGATGTAGACGAAGGTGCTGGTGAAGAGGGGGTGCAGGAGGACTACGGGCGAGATTTTCCATATCTTTTCGCGTAAGTAGGTGTGTCAGCATTGGTCTCTCAGGGAAAACGAAAAAAGGGCGAAAATGAACAGTAAGGCAAGTGTGACAAATAGCAAGTCACAGACAGTGACAAGGTTTTGGCACACAAAAAGACTTAGTTTAACAAGCAAGTGACAGTTTTAAAGCGTGGATTTCCTGCTTGAACTAGCGAGTACAGTGAGCTTTTATACTGTAAGTAAAAAGGGGTTGTCCAAGATAGGTAATTGAGGAAATAAATGGTTGTGAAGCAGGTGATGGAAACCGCAGTAGAAACGCTAAGGGAACGGACATGTCCATGCAGTAACTAAGTAACGATCGAGGTCGGCTACGACGAGGGACTACGAGAGAGGAAACGGGGTTTATAAATGAGGGAGGTCCGAAAATGGCAGGAACGCGGTCACATGTGTTACAGCAAGGACGCACCACCTCCGCCTCCCAAAAGTCCGCTTCAGGAACCTATAGGTCGGCACCTTGGGTATAAACGGCGGCAGCGCGGGGCGCATCGCGGAGAGAAGGGGGTGGTTCCCAGTGAAGGAGCGCTTGCCGTGCACTTTGCGGTGCGTGCTCATCTTGATTCGTCGGTGGCGTGTCGCGGAGTTCGGCGGTCGTTTCCCGTGTTTTGAGTTGGCGCCAAGTTGAACTTGGTTGAGTTTACATAAGTTGAACCAGAGGCGCGGATACGACGGCGGGTTCAAACTAAGTAAAGTGAGGAGCAGAAGAGAAAGGGTGATTACAGATCACGGTGAGTGGCTGTGCGACGCCGGCAGCTGATTGATCATTGGAGCATTTTTAGAGCGTTGCCGTGAACATCGGATTTTCAGCCCCGTTGGGAGAAGTTGTGGAATTCGCAGACTGCAGTTGAGCGTTCGAATTTTTCGAACATAAATGTGAGTGATGAAAAGACATTTACCGGGAAATGAATAAAAGACGCAGACTGATTTCACTCTAATAACTGCGAATCGCAGGATGCCGGTCCGCGGTAGTAGGACTTGGTAGGACTCCAGGTTATCCAGAAACGTAGGAGAACCAGGAACCCTCTGTGAATGATCGTGATCGCCCCATTGAATTAAGGCGGGGATATCAAAAGAGAGAGACGGAGGTTCGATTCCTTCCGGAGGCATATTCCTCAGGTAGGCAGCAAATTTTTATTGTTCTGGCGGGGTTTTATCTCCGGACCTATCTGGATCTAAACCCTGTAAACCTAGTCAAGGTAAGATCACTCTCAGTGGAATTGGTATTTGAGACCTCGAAGGCTAGCACAAACATTATCTTCGATCATACCATTATGCTCTCGTTTGTTATGCGCACCTTTACCGGGAGCTAACGGTGACTCAGAGGCCTCCATAAATCACGGTGATCACGTCCTATAGATAATACCCCAGTCCGGTGACATCCGCCATTATTAAGGAGGCGGAGGTTCGCCTCCTCCCGAGGCATGCCAATGCGATAAGTTCATTTTTTATTTTTGCTGCCGAAGTTGCATTTGCAATTTATCCCCTCTGGATTGAATGCTAGCCATGAAGCTTCCATCTCGGTCATCCACACACGATTACTGTGTCTTTGATTTGGCTGAGGACTCAACAGCGAGCAATAAGCCTTTGTGGATCATGGTGATCTCCTCATAAAATTGGTTGCCGCTTGTGCAATTGAAATTCTTGAGGAGGTGGAGGTTCGATTCCTCCCGGAGGCATGGTCGCTCAGTTTGAGATTTTTTATTTTACTGCGGGGTCGTATCTGTGACGCGCCGGAACCATCTGAATCTCAACCATGTAAACCTAACTGCAAATGGCCAAGATCACTCTCAGTGGGATTGGTATTTGATTGGTCGAAGCATGAGGCGCCATGGTCTCGTTTGGTTTTCGCACTTTTACCGGGACTGAATGGTAACCAGGCGGCCTCGATGGATCATGGTGATCACTTCATATAAATACTCACGTGTTTCCGTGCACCATTATTGAGAAGACGGAGGGTCGATTCCTCCCGGAGGCATGCTAATGTAATAGCGTTTTTTTTATTGCAAGCGTTGCATGTTCAATGCAGCTCCAGGAAGCCTCTACCTCTGAGGATCAGGGTGGTCCTCTTGCGTAATCAAATGATCCCTCCCAAGCGGGTAGCGGAATCTGGTCTGAAAGGTGTATCATCGAATCGCTCCAATCACCGTATGTAGCAGGGAAAGGGGACGGCCACTGTGAGGGACATGGCGGATACGGACAAGAGTGGAATGATGGCTGATTTACTACATGCGGATATGTATGATACAACCACCACACCGTGTTTGCCGATATCGTTATTGAGGAGACAGAGGTTCGATTCCATTGAGGTAAATATTCACAGGAATTTTTTATTTTGTGGGCATATCTGCGCAAGCACTCCGGATCTGGACCCCCAAACTCAGATTATCACAATGGACGAACAAATTATTGAAAAGCCCTCTCGGAATCAAGTTCATTTCCGATCGTTTTCGAACACCCTTTGGTCTGAATCATTGTCTGGCTAATTTGACGGCGGACCCAACGATGAGCAGGAAGCCTCGGTAGAGCGTCTATAATCTCTCTCTTCCTACTCTGTATGAAGTTAAGCATGTCCGAAACCTTTAAACGAGATCAGCGCTCAGCTCCGAGTCTTTGCTTCGTGGAGTCAACAACGCCCCACGAATCATGTAGTCCATCAGCATGAGCGAGTCATGTTTTACCTCTTCGTGCAATTGACATCCGGTCCAGTTGGTCTCAAGCCTCCAGTTTCTAGGCCAAAATTCTTGAACCAGGGCAACATCGAACTGTCCTTTGCTTGTCACAGTGCAGCGCAGTAATGCAGGAAGTCATGCGAAGGTCATCTCGGGAGCACAGAGTTGAGTAGAACCCAGTCATACCGTGCCCGGCCGTGGAATTGCGGATTGCACCGGACAATATCCCGTAGACCTCGCCAATCCTCGAGTGATTGGTGGGTTATGTACGCGCATCTGAATGGTTGTCTTGGGCAATTAAATAGCGTCAGTTTATATTGACATAAACTTGAGAGTTGACTTACCACAATCCGTTGCTGATAGCTAACACGATCCTCGAGGAAGTGCTTCGCAACACCTTGAAAGTATTTTCTTCGAAACGAGTACCCAGGGATCGAGAGCGGAGGGAAGGAGGCATGCGTCCGAAGTGCTTTTGAACCCGGAACGAGCGCATGCTGAGGCGTCGAGACATGGGTAGTGAGGTTGTGATAGAGGATGCAGAGTTTGCGACGGCCATCGCTCATATGTATTCATGGAAGGTAGAATACCCGACCCAAGCTAGCTCGTTCGAAGGTGCGGTGGGCAGAATGGATGAGGGATAATTGCTAATGAGAGATAGGGGAAAACTCACCGCGGGTACGCAGAGTCGAGAGATGCTGTGATTGCGTTCAAAGAGAGCGCCGAAGGTGCGATGCCCATGGCTATATGGACCGGCACGAGCGACGATTATCGTCGGGGAGTCGTTTGTAAGAGATCGAGCATCGTGTTCGTCAGAGAGAGCAGGAACCCATCACATACGTCACTCCGCCGTCAAAGACATTGCACCTATTTCTGCAGGCCCATCTATAAATCCGACCCTGTGCGAAAAAATAACAATTTTCTCCGAATAAACAGACTCAGGTAAATAACGGAGAGATAAGTCATTACTTGCCACATCTAGTCGCTCCACTGGCCACCAAAAACAATGCGCGTCACCTTCTTCCATCTCGTTATACCCTTCTCCCAGATTCGCTTCCGGCGCAATGACGGCGACATCTGGTCGCAAACGCAATTCAACTGCTTCAAAGCATCTTCGAGCGTCGCACGCGCATGTGGGTCATCAACAGTCAAGCTTGCGGCGATAATCCGAAAATCCTCCAGGGCCGGGTAAACCTAAGAGTAGAGAAGTTCAAACAGATTGATGAGAAATATGGACGGGCACGTACATCGATTATTCGGCGCATCACCAGCCCAAGTTGAAAGACATCCACATAGAAAGGATTGTACGGTACCGTCAGCGAGAGCTCTGGGATCATCGGAAACGTCCTCAGCGTCGCTGCTATCCGTGCTGACTCTTTGCCGCCTGGAAAATGCTTTGACAAGACAAAATCGATGTAATAGTATTGAACTGCGGGACGGAGCGAACAGCGGTTTTTCCAGGAGAAAAAGTGCCCAGAAAAGCCGGAGTGAGAGTCGGGGTCACACCAGTGCGAGCCTTTTGGAATGAAGCGTGGCTCTTCGGTGACCATATTTTGCGGCGCTATATCACTGTAATAACAAAGGGCATATTCGTTCAATCGGACGGTAGAAAGAAACAGAGAGGCATTGCCAGACGGACAAGTGGACAACATTGTGTTCATGCATGAACTGTAGCCCCTGCTCAGCCGCTCAGTAAACGGGTAGAGAGCACATTGGCTAAGGCTCACCTCTATGTACTGCGTCATTGCATCCACGAACTCATCTCGACAGTGAAATGGCGGGGAGTTAAAGCGCCGGCAATAAGGCATGACGACGAACGTCCACTCTGTGCCGGGAAACGGAATGACATCGAGCAGCGGTATCGTGTGATTCCTTGCGTCCGAACGAAGGGCGTCCAAATGTCGGAAGATTTTGAGTTCCTTTCCATTGACACGCTTCAGAACGACCTTCTGGTTGTCCTTGATGCACAGAGCATCGAGAGCGTTGGTCTTGTAACTGGTAAGGAAATCGTCGCATTCGCACCAGATCGGATTGCGTTTGGAGGCCCAGGAGGGTACCCACTCGGGATGGTATCGCGGTCGCAGCTGGTAGCCGCTGGATAGAAGAAACTCGTACCACCCCGCCCAGAATTGTTCACGGAGAGTTAGTAGGTCGATGGGAGAGCTCTCTGGGAGCGTTCCAGGGAGCCTCGAGTTTTCAGAGAGCATTGGCGTCGAGATGAGCGTCATGGCCGTCCGCAGCGGCTGTGACGATCACGCACGTGACTCATTTCATTCGCCTCCCCTCCCTGTTCGTAAAACTCAATGGTTACTGTTATAGCAACACCAACTAAGCCTCATTCACGTACAACGGGCTAAACTTGAAGATCTCGGACGGTTCTCAGATTTTGCTCGATTTCTTTCATCATATCGTGCGACTCGTTCGTGTTTTTCTTAGTGTTCATACCACGCATTTGTTTCTTGCTGTATGGATTTGGTTGTTAACTATACACTTCATCCATCAAGCAATTGATCTTGAAGTTGGAGAGTTCGGACATCACAGTACCAAAACCGGGATGGGCTCAACCATGAGAAAAATCAACGTGTGAATTTCCAGGTGATTGATCGACAAAGCGGGCCCGGGGCTCGATAACGGAGGGTAGTGTCAGTAATTCAAGTCAAACTCTGCCATTTTTGTTTTCCGGATGGCGTTCCTATGTTTAGACTAGTAACCAATGAACTGTTAGCGTTGCGATTCTATAATATAATTATAGGAATCGTAATGTTGCACAGTTGCATTGTTTCCTTGTCGTAATTGGTCATTTTACAAGTGCGAAGTATGTTGAGACTGAAGAGTGGTTTGTAAATAGACACTCGCACAACAAGCATTCATACCGTTGATTTGAGAAGCCATTCAATTCCCGCATGAAAGTCGGCATGCCATTTCTTGATCGCCGTCAGTTGCGGCAGGAACTCGTGAAAACCGTGCGGGAGGTCGGAATATCTGCAGGTCGTGGAAAGGTATGCGTGCTCAACGGTGAGGGTCATCTAGGCAGACAGTTTACGTACATGTCAAGTTTAGTGGCGATGCCACGCTCGCGCAAGAGGCGCTCGTACAGCAACCCTTCGTCGCGCAGGGGGTCCATCCCGCACACTTGAATGTACACAGCGGGAAGATTATTGTGATCGGCCAACAAAGGGGATAAATCGGGATGCTCTGCGGGTCCGTTGAGGCATTCTGGTGAATTGAGGCGAGTCAATGTATGAACAGTCGAGACTGGGTTGCGCACCGTAGAATAGATTCATTGCCGCCGCAGAAAGAATTGGCGCGTCTTTGTACTGTTCATACGATTGGAGCTCCCCTACATATCTGTCGAGGCAGTCAATTGGTCAGGAACGAAACCTCGATGAAACGAGTGGACCAGACGATACTTACTCGGCAGGATACGCGGAAGGGTGGACGAGCACAGGAATTTGCAGAATGTGACCAGTGATTTTGTGGTCACTGAGCGATGGATCGTCTCGGGCACGGTGCACAATGGCTGCAGTAAGGTTCGCGCCAGCGCATCCTCCGCCGACGAGGAATCCGTTCCCGAGACTACCACGGATCTCTGCAGCATGGACGACTGTCTGAACAAGAGCAAATCAATCAATACTCATGGAAACCATCATAGCAAAACCCGCACCCATTTGAGGGCTGCGTAACAGTCATCGATGCCAGTCGGGAACTGGTGCTCTGGCGCGAGTCTGTGTGGCAGTGAAGTGGGACGAGTAGACGGGAAAAATTAAAATGTACCTGTAATCCACGTTCACTATGGTTATTCCGAATTTAACACTGAGTATGCGGAGCTGGAGGTCGTCATAGTCGAGATTTCCCATGACCCAGCCTGGAATAAATGTTTCCGTGACAGAACGGGGAAGATATCAGAGACACAGGCGCACCTCCACCATGGAACCAGACCAAGACAGGGAATTGCTGGTGTTTGTCTTCGGGCCTCGGGATGACGATGCGGACATCGATCTCGCCACCCTCGACTGCAACCTTGTGGTTTTCGACGCTGTACATCGAATCTGTGATGGAAATTAAGATAATCCGGTGCTAGGTTGTCCTGGATGCAAGGATGCTTACCCGGAGGAAGGTCCGGGCGGAAGCGGTTCATTGTTTGGGGAATTCCTTCTGCATGCCACTGCTGTCGCACAACTGGAATATGAGTGGGGACGAGGGCTTGGAAGTCCGGGAGCTTCACCCCAGGGAGGCAAGGGGCAACCTCTGGGTCCATTTCAGAGAGGCTCAAATATTGAGACATGTGGGGCGATAGACGAGGCGATGGATGATAGGGAGAAAGACGGGAGCGACTTTATATACATATCCTGGTATCGGTGTCGACGTGAGAAGCCTCAAGCGGTGTGCACCTTTTATGATCAGTCGACTCCCGGCAGTACATATCTGTCGTGGTCGTCATCTCAGACGCATGATAGCTAGGGTTCGAAATAAACAATCCATTCTTGAGACAAACCAGCCTCAATGTAAACCGGTCGAGAAGAACAGAGCCTCACTTTATCAATTTCCGCGGCCTTGTGCTGCTCGTGCAGGAAAAGCCATCTTAGATCACAATGGCTCCCGCAACTGGCGGGTATCCCCATCGACGGGACCAATAATGACAGAATATGTTGATGAATTTGCCGTTGGAGACCTGAGCGCCCAGATAAACATCTGAGCCCTATACGCACGCATGCGAGCTCGGGAAGAGGAGCTGAGTGGGAGACTAGGAAGTGCAAGTTTAGCGAGGATTTGTTGGTCTTCCCGCATTCGCAGCAACATAGATCTTGTCACACATAGCCACACTTCAAAGCTGTGCTCTGCCCACATTCTCTTCCACGGGCTCAATACGGCCGCCAAACCACTCAATTCTTTCGATTCGCTGGTCTCCATCGACATCGGCATCCTCTAGCTCCTTCTTTTCGTGTCAAATGACTTCCTGTGTTGTTACCAGATCGCATCCCGCGCACGGAGCGCGTCCGACGCACTGCGCTCCGGGTTCCCGTCCTCTCAGGCTGTTTCTTATCGAGGCTGGCTTTCACACATCAGCTGCGGACGCGTTTCCTCATCGGATACCTCTTTCACGTCTCGCTTTGTGCTAGTATCCGGGTAGGTGGTGCGTGTTCCGCAGCCGTCTCGTCGGTTTCCATTGACACCTCCCTCCACCCACGACGAGGACATCAACTCCGTACGCGCGCGGAATTGCTCGCGCTTCTCAACGAATCCGCTCCCCCGCGCTGGACTCGCATTCTCGCCGTGAGCCAAGTCATCTCGATGCCATCCTATCATGACCACGCACCTATGAAAGACGGAAGCCACTGCAGTTCGTCCCTTCTTCCTTCTTCAGTGCTTCTGTTGCATCTTCTGCTTTTCTCTTCTTTCCCTTGTTTTCCCCGTTCCTCGCCTTCTGGCGTTGTTTTACAACGATTCCCTTCCATTTTCTGCAGTTCGTCCCTTCTTCCTTCTTCAGTGCTTCTGTTGCATCTTCTGCTTTTCTCTTCTTTCCCTTGTTTTCCCCGTTCCTCGCCTTCTGGCGTTGTTTTACAACGATTCCCTTCCATTTTCTTGCGACGGGTCGGCTTCGTCGTACTCCTGGACATCATTTCCTTGTTAGTGTGCTCTGTGATTGCGCGTGCTGCTCCAAACCCACAAGCCTTGTGGTCTCGTGGCAAACCCAATCGTTGCCGCTTACTTTCGGAAGGCGGAAGCTACTCCAGTGAATCTCCTGTTTATCCTTTCAATGCTTCTCTTGCACCTTCTCTCCTTTCTTATTCTCCCGTTTCGGACCTTCCTCTTTATCCACTCGTTACCGTGGTTTGCAATCATTTACTTCGGATTTACTTCCGTTTCAATGGCTCGACTTTCGTTGCACTTCGGGTCATCACGTCCTGTTCTGGCTGGATTTTCCGCCAAAACACGTCCGCATTCGCAAGTGCGTTAGTTCATTTCTTTAATTCAAAGCATGCATGCACCTGTTTTTGTTTCCTTCACCTTTCTTGCCATACCATTATCCATCTGGTTGCGTTCGGGCTGATTTCACAGTCCGGACCGCATGTTTCCGGTTTGGCCAGTACATTCTTCAATTTAATTCTCTCCTCTACGCGGCGGTGACCATCGTACTGCGTTGGTTTTCTTGTTACTTGTTTCCCCTACTTGCAGCTGCTGTATTTCTCCCTTGATTGACGTGGGAAATACCTGCGTTTTCACCACATCCCTTCTGTCATTTTTATTTCTCTTGTCTTATTCCGATTTATTCTTTGGTATTAGCCTCGTAAATTTCCTTCAATATGGCTGCCTCGCGTAAAACTGGTAGTTGCGTGTCCGAAAGACATGGCCGCCATCGTTCCGTCGTGCCCTGTGGACGACATCAGGTTCCTGAACCGGGAGAGCAGTTATTATATTTGCCCCGTGATTTTGCTGAGCTTCATTGTGTTGTCGAGCGCGCACGTCGTTCGCTTGGAGTTGCAGGTATCCCAGCTGGTAGCGGCAAATGCGAAGGACCTCGCGTGGTCCTTCCTTACCCCATCTGCGGACGCTGATCGTCAGGCAGGACGGTTCTTGGGGTCTAAAAGACCACCTACCGGTGAGTCTGCAATTTCATACTCTAGGTTTTATTCGGACTAAGCAGTCTACAGCTCCATTTCTGCCGACATGCCCTACAACTAGCGGAATGTGTTACTTACATCGACACACTCTTACGGTTGGCCATAAACATTTCATATGGATCCAACGAAGTGCTGATACGCTGACGGCGCGTCCAAGAGCGCAAGCTGAATAAATCAAACAAGCAACTCTTAGGGCAACCGTAAGAGTAAAAGTGTTTGAGTGGGTCAAACCAAGCCCAGGACTCGGATGTGAGGTAGAGGGAGGAAAGGGGGGATGGGAGGTGTTGGCTGCAGAGCGGCGAGCAAGGACAGGGACGACGAGGAGAGAAAGCACAAGTAATGCGAAGTGGACGATGAGGGACATGGCAAGAGCGAGCATCGACGAAGGACTAAGGCGGCATACGGAATCGGGGGTGAAAGCGATACAATGACTTCTTTTAAAATGAAGTACATGAAAGTACTTATAGTGTAAGTAATGTGTATGAAAAAGGAAATATAAACACTCGTAATGTTTGTACGCTGAAGCCGGAAGTAATGGGCTGTGCGATAAATTAAACATGCTGCCAGAGTCGAGGAATCAGCCTCAGTTTTCGTCCCACTGAAATTTGATCGGATACTTGAGATCTCAAATAGCACCTCGGACGTGCCGAAATTCGGTAATCACTGTGAGAAGCCGGATGAGGCGAATGAAACCAAGAGGACACCATTTTTGGTCAAGCGTTCTCGAAGAGTGCCCTCCTCCTCGCCTAAAACGGGCGATGACAGGGGTCTCCCGGCAAAAACAATACCCAACAGAGTGGTACGAGCATCTTTCCGAAACCAAAGCCTGAGCTCGACTAATACGTTCATTGCGTTTGTCAGACGCAGTTCCTTCCTCGAGCTCGGTCGCCGGCATGAATGGTATCACCAACTGAGTATATTCAGTCCAATATTTAGGATTCTTTATTTTGCGTTACCATAGTACCCGACTTGCTCATATTTTAATTTTTTGGTTACCGTTCATACCGCGTATTTATTTGGTTCTTGCGTTATGTATATATTGCTTTCGTTAATTAGACCGTTCATTCGACACTTCATCCATGTATCAACAAAGACAGCGAGGAGTTGGGGCATCAAGGTGATGCAAACCTAGACCGCATCGAATCGTGGAAGCAATCGGGTCGTGAGTTTTTAAGTGATTAACCGAAAAGGCCGACTCGGACACTCAGACCTCCCTATCTTTGTTTATCCACATGGCGAGCGGGTTTGACGGAAGACTAAATAAGGCGAGGAGACCTGGTCCGGAACTATCGACAGCTTCTCAGGATAAGACTCTGGTTCCACAATCCTTGGCGGTACCTTGTTATTGCGCTTCGAGCATCGTAAGATGGAAAATTTTCAGGGGTTGCGTCAATTTAAAAAAACGGCTGCCAAGTAAAGCCAACACGCGTACAACGTTGCAATATACGGTCAAACATCAGGTACAGGAACCAAGGACACAAACCCAAGATAATGCACGAAATCCAGGTCAGGCACATTGGCCATCGCGTTCGCAACCAAGAGAGTTCTACAGTTGAGATCAACCGAAAGAGATGTTGGGCATAAAACGAAATCGTATGTTGCTGCCTTCAACGGTAGTGATTTTATTGTCGGAGGTCGCAGCAGTCTGGCCTCCGGAGGCCGACGCCTTTCGAGCGCTCTATGAATCACAAGTTTAGTCAAATTTGGTGCAGTCGGAGATCGGGAGCAGCGCATACACGTCGAACGGCCGCAGGACGTGACGAGTCCTTGGAGTCGGGGGAGGATGAGGGTCCAAGCTTCCGTGCTGGGGTCACGAGTGCGGTTGAAGATGTCGTCGCCGGGGCTGGCGATTCAGCGGAGCGCGCACCACGACGGCCCTCTGTAGCACTGACCTCGCGCACAGCGAGGACGCAGGTTTCTGTCGTATCTTCGACCCTGGGGCGTTTCGCGGGTGGCTCACCTAGAGACGAGAGATCGGGAGGGAAAGGGCGGGGTTGTGCTACAAAACAATGGCATCAGATCCTGAAAGAAGGAACGTCCAAATGACTGACCGAGTCTTTCCCTATGACGATCGTTGGACGATAGTCGCTGTGTATGTTGCACGGCCGTATCCTGCATCCTGCGTAGATTCTCCTCCTGCGCCTCGCGGTAGTTCTGGATCTCTTCCTCATCTGCGCGTATCTTGGCCTCCCGAGCTTCAAACTCCGCCTTCATCTTGCGCAGCGCATCCTCAGCCACGATGCGTGCCTTTTTTTCATCTTCACAAGCAATGTCGGCCACGCGCAGCGCATCTTCAGCTGCAAGGCGTGCCATTTTTTCGCTTTTGTAACCAAGTTCAGACTGGATTGCCTGGTTTTTGGCGACTTCCAGTTCCGTCACCATCTCCGCCGTCCTCCCTTGCCCGGCATCGAGCTCTTTTCCAGAGCTTCTACCCTGGTTCGCATGGTTGTAGATGCCAGCTCGACATCTTGGAAGGTACGAGAGAGGTCCTTGAATGCTTTGGAGAGTGGCGATTGGGCTGGAGGTCTGGGTGCCATTGCGGCGGGAAGACAAAGACACCGGAAAATGCCGCCATCAGGATGGGTGGCACAGCCACTGTTCTTCCTTTTTCCCGCCCATCAAAAACATTACAAAGTGCTTGTGCGTGTCCATATACTCCCTTCATGCGCAATCTCTTTCCCCCATTTATTTTCTGCGTTTTTGGGGTGCACGTTCCTTTTCAGGCTGAAATAACTTGCTCCTCGAACCTGAAACAAGTTATCTTGGAACATCGGGGATGCTGCCATGTACAAAAGGTAAGTGTGTAAAGCCTATGTCAGGGCAAAAGCTACACGTCCGAGGGATTAACCATCCACGAGCTCACGGAATGCTTCAAAAAGCAATGACTCTGTCTACGAGCAACCCATGTGCAGGGAACTGCCCACCAACTGTAGGAATCTGGCGCTGATCGGCGACCTGCTTCGAGCTGGCACATGCCAGATACCTGTCGGATATATTAACAGCAAGTATTTACGGTATATACAGTATATATATTGGCACCAAATTGGCACCATTATGTACTTACTTTGCGCGTTTGTACCCCTATTACCCTCATTGTATCTGGCCGTCCTTCGGGCTCTCCCCCGTCGTATCGTGCTAGTGGTGTGGTGAGCGTCGCCTCCCCCTTCGGTGTCAAGCTCCCTGTGGGCCATGTCCCATCAGTTTTCCCTACACCAACAGCCCCGGTGCGCCCCAACAACGGATTGTGAAACCTACGATCCGTGAACCAAAAGGTGGTGCGCCGCCCGAGCAAACGTAAAGGAAAGGTAAGTAAAATGACAGGCAGCAGGAATTTAATATGCCGAAACTGTCCCAGTAAGAATTCATTTAGAGCCTCTTGCGGCGCGGGGTGAAACCTAAATGAAATACTAAAGAATCTGAAAGTATGGTTAGGAATCCATGACCTTACAGCGTAGTGAGGACGAGTTGACAACCCCCACTAGCACAAGCGTGAATCGAGAGCCCACAAATTCTATTCGAATGCACAGTAAACTTCATCGCTAAATACGACATAAAAGTTGCGAGGAGCTCCGCAAGTGATGATGGAGAGAAATTCATCATTGGATGTCAACTGTCGCTAAAATATCCACTGCAATCCGACGTGTTTGACCCTAGTGCAGACGCATTGGGTGAGAGTTCATTAAAAATTTATGTACCTAATCTAGAGGGGAGCACAGCTCGTCTTTTGCCTCTCACCTGCCCGCTTCGTGGAAGGACTTGCACAACGCTTGTGTTCTCATCATCTTACTTCGCTCTCGCGGAGTGCGCAGTGCACTCAACTATCTTGCATTACCAAAATCTCGCTTCTTGACAACAACACCGTCATCTGACCTGGTCTCGTCTCCTCGCCTCAGCACTTAAAACCCCACAAGTGTGCCATACATACTTGTCTCTCTCTTCCTCAATACTTTCACCCATACTCTATTTTATTGCTCCATTCTATACCTATGTACCAGCCGGCATAATTTCCTATTTCCGAACCTGCCCCCAGGTACAAAGCCCTTTTCATACCATGTATTTGGTTCTCGCAGTGTATATTCTACACGTCGTCTGTTCGGATGATCACCATGCCGGCCTGACCATAATGTCGGAGTCAGAAAGTTGCACTCAAGCATTGTTGCTATTGCATCCAGAGCTCGAAACACGAGAATTTATGAATTTTAAATTTACACAACTCGTAATGCATGTGACAAACGAACCGACACCGCTAATAATCGGAGAAGTGGTCCATGGGGTGAGAGCATCGAGATCTATCCCACCTGGAACACCAGTGGCGTAAAACATTGCTAATCGCAGTTGTTGCCACTCCGTCGAACTGACGCTGAAATGCACCGCGCGCAGATCGGGCAAAGTGCACAAGGCCGAATAGATCGATCTATTCATGAACAAAGACACCGCGGTGTGCCTGCAGCACCTGCAACATTTGGGATTATGTGTCTGGTGGTCATGGTCCTTAGCCGAACTCAAGCGCTTGGTGGACATCTGGATTTTACGAGTCCGTGTTCCACAGCCACAGGCAGCTGCCGTGCTTACCTCTCGCCCATTTATTCACTCATCCCTTCAAAGTTGCGACACCTGAATCTGAAGGCCAGCGTCCGGTGCTGACGGGTCCCAGATTCATTTATGCGGGTTATAGTCACACACTTCCCTTTCGCACATCCGAGCTTGAAGCCGTGACTATAATCGATGACGACGAGGCGATCCTCGTCTGGATGTTGATGCGCAACCAGGGTTTCAGTGCTGGGGCGCAGCGCAGAAGGAGCTACTCATCTTTTCGGGTCTCTGTGGAAGTGACTCTGGTGGTTGCACATAGGATTGGCAGAAAAACGATTATTTGAAAGCCACATTCGCGACTTGCATGAGAGCCCACATATAGCAAACATCCTTTTTCTTGATTTGGAATGGAGCTCCCCGGCTGACCGCTGGTCCCAGAAGACGACTCCTTGTAGTTGAGCCGACAATAATGCGTAAATGAGTTGAGGAAAACATTCGCACCGTACTTGCAAGGCCATTGAAGGAGCCGTCGCACCCGGATACGTTTGGAGCTTGTGATGAGCTTGCAGCTCCGTCAAGCGGCGGAAGGTTTCAAAATGCGGAGAAATGTGCATGAGGAGGCACAGGAGGGGTCGAAACTTGGTCGCCCTTTGGCGCATAACTGGAAGGACACTTCGAGACGCAAAGATGCCACGAGTTGAAGTCTGGTAGATAGCGAGAGAAAGCGTCGGTGGCTGCCATACTTTGATCATGATGTCATGATCGCCATCACGGCAGAATCCTCGCCTTTGTCTCTCTACCATGCCAGTCCGACCGGGGAATCGTCGCTGTCGGACGCCTTCAAAGAATTAGCTCGCACCTTCCAGACTGCAGAGCGCGCATCTACATTTGTGCAATCTAAGCTGGAAGCGTTGGAAACGGAGCGCGATGCAGCGCAGAAAAAATTGGCTCGGATGGCCACAGAGCTGGAAGCGGCTAAAGCTCAGGCCCTCCAGGCTCAAGTGGCGCTGACCGCGGAAATGAAGGCGCGTATTGGAGCTGAGGATGCGCTGCGCGCGATGAAGACGGACTTGGAAGCCCGGGAGGCGAGGATACAGGTAGACGAGGATGAGATGCGAAAGTATCGCCAGGCAATGGAGGAAGACCTACAATCTATGGTGCGCAAGATGCGTGATACGACCGACCGCCATGTAAAGCGATTGTCAGTGCCGGCATCTAAGGATCATCCAGGCGGTGTGTCATCTTTGTATTTCTTGCTGTGAACATTGCATTGATTCTTTTAGGAGGCCGCCCTTGCCCTGAGTCTTCAGCTGAACCACTCGCAAAACGCATCAAGTTGGAGGACTCGGCAAAACCAGCCGTCAACGCAGCGGACGCTGTGCTCAAGGTGGGAGCCGGTTCACAAGCGGCTGTCGAAACTGCAGGGGCAGTAATGGCGAAGATCTCCGCTCCGTCCACTGTCGAAGCAGGTGGACCTTTGCCAACTGTAGTCACGACAGCGACAGGATCCTTTGGGACGGGCACGACACGGCCCTGCGTATGTGCCGATACATTCTTCCATATCGTCTGCCTAACGTTTGATAGCTTAAACCAACAACAGAGCGGAAAATGCCGTCTAAAAGACCGGCCCCAGATGGTACTCAGGCTCAAACCTATATCACGGGATTAATCAGAGAATCCTTTCAATGTCTAAGTTCATTTATCTACGTCGCAATGTGGTACATCTTCTCCACGCAGAATATCTGCTTCGACTCAACGACATCAAGACCCTATAGTATATGATTTTAGTGCTACGTACTTGACTTACTGCAGGTACCTCCAAGATGCCCTATTCCTCAGAGACTTCGGGAGATTCGTCCATACTTCTCGACTCACTTTTCTTTTCATTTCCACCCAAACGTAATAAACTTAGTAAATTGGCCATTACGTCCAAGGAATCAACTAAAGAAATAACACCGCCCAAAGTTTTGAATCTATTTCTCTTTATCATCATTTATGGCTTGGGTCTTGATTCTCAAGTGCACTCCGTTCTCGACCCCTAAGACCCGGAGCCTCCACGATCTGCCTTTTGGATGGCTGTGGCAGCAGTACGTACACAGGCAAAGTGGTGCAAAATGCCAGAAGGGTCACTGGATGAATCAAAGTCAATCATTTGTTTATAGCCCACAGGAGATCTAGAGACTCGCCTGGAGAGCAATGACGGACACGAAGTCCAAAATACTGAAGAGGGCTCTGAACATGTGAGCCGAAGATGCCTGAAATTAGTGTAGGCAGACAAATCCAGACGCGCGTGACCATACCAGTTTGGATCGTTGGTTAGAAAGAATGTTTTCACAAGACGAAAAGATTCGGAGTTACGTCCTTAGGATAATTTTATCGACCACGGAATCCGTCTTATGGAAGCCCTAGGTTGTTCCGCGCTATATGTGTTAGCACACGATTTGAATTAGGATCCATATGTAGTCCCTCCTAGACAGACACTATAACGACATGCGAGTACCTACACTGCGCAGCTGAACATCCTCCGTCTCTACTAATCGCAAGGGCAGCTGATATTATGGTCCAAGTGCCTGAGCTACGAGTTCACTGAAGACAAACATGTAATATTGTAGAGGTGGTTATCTCTACAAATATCTACGCAAATTCAACAGAACACACAACCATTCCAGAGATCAGAGCATGCAGGACGCTGGCATTTTGTGTACTGGCCAGCCGTTTGAATGGCAGAACCTGCGGTAGGAAGCGAGTGCTGCAGATTCCTTCGAAGAAATGAGTGATCTGAGTTCCTTCAAGGAAATAAGGGTTGTTGGATTGTAGGTGACGGCTAGCACTAGGTTTTTTATAGTTATCCAGTACTGCAGGCGTAAGGCATGGTAAATGGCTAACAATGGGTCTACATCAGGTGTCCATCCTACGTTCCCGCACGGCACCCACAGCATACATGATTGGAATGCACCCCAAATCCACTACAGCTGCAGTAATCTATTTGGGCTGTCTATTCTTTCCATCGAGTGAGCTCCCCGAACCTTTTGAAATCGTTGACCCGGCCCCAGCTTCGATAGCATTGGTTTACTTCCATGAGGTCATTTTGCCAGAGAAACTTAACCCACCGGCGGTGGGTTTCGATTGCATCTTACTGTGCGTAAAACATTTCTCAGTGCGTGCGTATAGGAAGATCATATTTTGAGACCCGGGAGTCTATCTGGTGCTCGGGTTCTGGAGGTTCCATCATTGGTAAAAAATTCCGGGAAAGATTGTTTACTTAACCTGATCAGTCGCAGCCACAGCTGTTGGGTGCGTTTGTGGATATACCTCCCTCCATTGCACTGGGAGTGGAAGATTCAGGGCTGGAGTGTCTGTCAGGAGCCAATAAAGAGCTATCATGGCAGTCAGCGGCTCCCGAGACCCGTTGAGTAAACTTTCAGGTAATCCTCTGTATTCTTTCAAAGCCCGATGTCCAGCGCAAAGGAACGACAATTTTCGCCAGTGAGACCCAAATAGCGGACATAGTGAGCCTTATCACGTCGGCACCGATGGCCGGGATATGTATATAAAGTCGCTCGCTTCTTTCTTCCCATCCCTCGCCTTAGCAATCGATCCTCATGTCTCAATACTCGCACCTCTCTGAACCGGACCCAGAGCTCGCCCCTTGTCTTTCTGGGATGACGCAAGCTGATTACAGCGCTCTACTCCCCGCTCATATTCCAGCCGTGCGACAGCAGGCGCATGCAGGCATGGTTCCCTCGATACTGGACCGCTACCGCCCGCACCTTCCCCCCGGTGAGCATCCTTGCATCCAGGACAACCTAGCACCGGATTATCTTAATTTTCATTACAGATTCGACGTACACCGTCGAAACCCACAAGGTTGCGGTCGACGGTGGAGAGATCGATGTCCGTGTCATCATCCCGAGGCCCGAAGACAAGCGCCAGAAGTTCCCTGTTTTAGTCTGGTTACATGGTGGAGGTGCGCATGTGCCATCTCTGAAATCTCCCCCGTTCTGTCGCGGAAACATTTATCCTAGGCTGGGTCATGGGAAATCTCGACTTTGACGACTTCCAGTTCCGCACAATCAGTGTTAAGTTCGGAATCACCATAGTGAACGTGGATTACAGGTGCATCTCAAACTGTTTCCTTCTCCTTTCCCTCATTCATCGCCGGGAAGACTCGCGCCAGAAAACCAGTTCCCGACCGGTATTAATGATTGCTACGCAGCCCTCAAATGGGTGCGGGTTTTGCTGTGATGGTTTCCATGAGTATTGATTGATTTGCCCTTGTTCAGACAGTCGTCCATGCTGCACAGATCCGTGGTAGTCTCGAACACGGATTCCTCGTCGGTGGAGCATCCGCTGGCGCAAGCCTTACCGCAGCCGTTGTGCACCGTGCCCGGGACGATCCGTCCCTCAGCGACCACAAAATCACTGGTCACATTCTGCAAATCCCTGCGCTTGTCCACCCTTCCGCATATCCCGCCGAGTCAGTAATATCGTCTAATTCACTCGTTTGTTCAGGTTTCGTTCATGACCAATTGATTGTCTTGGCAGATATGCAGGGGAGCTCCTTTCGTATGAACAGAACAAGGACGCGCCACTTCTGCCTGCGGCGGCAATGAATCTGTTCTACGGTGCGCAACCCAGTTCTCGACTGTTCATAAATTGACTCGCCCCAATGCAACAGAATGCATCAACGGGCCCGCAGATCATCTGGATGTCTCCCCCTTGTTGGCGGATCACAAGAATCTCCCGGCTCTGTACACTCAAGTGTGCGGAATGGACCCCCTGCGCGACGAGGGATTGTTGTACGAGCGCCTCTTACGCGAGCGTGGCATCGCCACCAAACTTGACATGTGCGTAAACTGTCCACCTAGATGATCTTCGCCGTTGAGAGCGCATACCACTTCGCAACCTGCAGCTATCCCGGCCTCCCGCACGGTTTTCACGAGTTGTTGCCGCAACTGACGGCGGTGAAGAAATGGCAAGCCGATTTGGATGCGGGACTTGAATGGATTCTCAAATTAACGGTATGAATATTAATACTTGTTGTGCGAGTGTCTATCTACACACCGCTCTTCAGTCTCAACATACATCGCACCTGTAAAATGACCAATTACGAGAATGGAACAATCCATAGAACGCGGCAAACTCTTTACTCTACTCGCTTAAGCAGCAGGCTGGGGGACGAGCCAGATGTAAAGACGCGCCAATTGTCTCCGCGACGGCAATGAAACTGTTTTACAGCGCGCAACTCAACTCTGCTGTTCATAAATTGACTCGCCCCAATTTACTAGAATGTTTCAACAGACCTCCAGACCATCCTGACTTATCTCCCTTGCTGGCGGACCACAAGGATATCTCGCCTGCGTACATTCAAGTCTGCGGGATGGATCTCCTACCCGCTCGCGCGAACGTGACATCGCCACCAAGTTGCATATGTGCGCCAACTATCTGCATAGGTTATCCTCAACGCTGGCAGCACATAACATTTCGAGCTGGAGATATCACGGTCTCCCGCACGGATTTCATCACTTCGTTCCGCAACTGACGGCGGTCAAGAGATGGGAAACCGACTTCTATGCGGGACTAGAATAGCTTCTGACCTCAACCGCCTGATTGCTTTGTTTTCTTAGAGCGTCTGTCTATGTGCACGCCAATCTTCATTCTCAATATACATACATACAAATTGACAGATTACAACAAAGAAACGATCCATATAACCAGGCGCGGCAAACTCTTTGCTCTCGATTAGGCAGCAGGTGGAGGGACGAGCCAGATGGAGCGGTATTGCTCGATGGCTGCCTCAAGTTTAATCGGGTCGATGAGGGGGTCTGTCTGTGGTTTTTGGCTCCCTCCTCCACCGCCACCTCCTCCACCTCCGCCTCCGCCGCCTCCGCCTCCTCCGACGGAAGTAACCTCCGCGAGAGGCGCAAGGTCAATGCTGACGGGCAAAATCTCGGTGCAGTCGGTGAGATCGGCCACATTCTGTCCCAGCAAGCTCATCTTCTCGTGAGCGGCCGCATAGTCGGTGGTCCTAAAGAATCGAACTCAAAATTCGACGGTCGAGAAGCGAGATTATAGGTAGCCCACCAAAGGGTTTGCGCGCCGATGAAACGCGTGAAATCAGGTGAGGTCGTCGGGTCGGTGGAGAAGGCCACATCGCTGTCGAGTTTAAAGGTTCCTAGGAATTGTGTGCAGACACTCAGCTGTTGAACTAAAAAGTTTGAAGCCACGTACCAGGTAAATCGGTCGTGGAGTTGTCAGTTTGTGTATCTAGAATGTAGCGCCGTCAGGGAGACTCATCTTCACCACGATATTGAACTTGCTTACAGAAACGAGTATCCCAAATATCGACGGTGGTGTCGAATGTGTTATTCGCCTCAGCGGTATCAACGAAGCGTTGTTTTCCGGTGGTGTGTGCGCCAATAAGGGCGATCATATCGCGGACGGTGAAGCCCATGTCGGTAAAGCGAGCGACGAGGGTGGCGACTGGGTCCTCTGGACTCGGAAGGAGGCCCATTGGCGCAATATTCAAGGGAGGAGTGCGGCCGACGAACGCTGGGATCTGCGGACCACCAGGACAGGCAAGCTATGCAACGGAAAATTATGACAGGTTCGTGCAAGGGGAGTTCAAAACTTACCACAGCCAGAACGCCGGCAAGCTGCAACCAAAAATTGTTTCACAACAGATGACGGGGGTTAACTGGAAACATTCACATGCAAAATATCGCCAGGGGAGACGCCGAATTGCGCGGGCATGGGTTGAAGAAGGCTGACAATATTCTGGAGTCCGTTGTTCTCGGAACGCTGCACCTCGAGTGGGTCGGACAGCATAGATCCATCGGCACCGCCGTTGGGCAGCGCGTTTGCTTGTAACTCAAGCGAGAATGTTCCTGAAAACATGTGTCACTCTCCGTGAATATCGTCGTGCGCTTGTGTGCACTTACCTGCATCGTGGAATGCCAGGCGGACGGCAGCTCGGGCGTTGTCGCCGCATCGTCCTGTGAAAAATAATCAGTGTCTAAAGTGGTCTCTGGAAATGAATTGCCAAACCTTGGAAAAGCCCTCCCATTATGGCATCACGAATACCGTACCATGGAATGCAAACCGCATTCTTCGCGTCGGTCACGTTGGGAATTCCGCTCCCAGTGGTGGGCTCCCCACCTGTCGGGTTGCCACTTCCTCCGCCAGCAGGTGGACCACCACCACCACCACCGCTGGGACCCCCCGAAGCGGGGACTACGGATGGCGTGGCTTGTGGCATGGGATGCACCAGTGTCCCGAGGAGGGCTATGACGACGTAGGCGAGCATTGTCGTTGCGAAAGACCGCATTGTTCAAGTTGGCGGATGGGTAACACCCGAATCTTCGACAAGAAGAAGACTGCAAGGAAAGAGACAGCCTTTATATGCCGACTTATTTGAGGCCAGGTACTCGAGTGTCACGCATCATGATCTTCTGTCGACCCATCCTGCACGGATGGGCTCAAATTCCTCCCATTTGGAAGAACAAAACACATTGGCCCATGCGTTCTACCCCTGGGCCTGAAGGTCCAATTTCTCAGCGTAATACAATCTCCAGGGCGCTGAGTTCTCACCGAAGTCCAAAGTCAAAAATAGACATTCTGAGTCGTTGCAGCCGTGCGGTGCTGATGAGGGGTGAATTCGAGCGGCCGATGTAGGAATTCAACGTACGTATCTATTATCTGCCACATGAAGCGCGTTCTCGCTTTGGAGCCGTAGGTTGTCTATCTTTGTCAGAGATAATTTTAGCATCCCGACTTGAACAGCCTGAGACCGTCAAAGAGAAGCAAGTGTGGGGAGCATTCTTGATAGAGCCATGCTACCCTGTCTGTCGGACCTGGGCTGCAAACCCCGGCTACGGTAACAGCTCTACACGTCACAACGTTGGCTTGGTTCCAGTAGCTTGGGCCCCAGACAATGGGCCTGGGCGAAGGTACGCGCGATCCCCCACAGTGGATAGGCTATTGGCCGTCCGGCAAAAGTGAGATCCAGTCCTTGGGGTGCGCATCGAAACCACGCCGACGGCAGGTGGATTGTTTGGGTAGAGGTCCCTGATATATATTAAGCCTATCCCTAGAGCACAAATTTACCTCGTGTACCCCAAATAGTGCTTGATAACTGCATAATCTAGATGATGTTCCGAAGTGCTAGAGTTATACGTTGTGGTTGGCCTTTTCAGTGCCCCGGTGCTGCTGCGCACCGGAAGGCACCAGATATAAATCTCGGGCCGCGGGATGCAGGAGTCCGTCCTGTGTAGGTGGCAGCGTGAATATACTCGCTATATTTTGTAGAGGAGTTATTTTTGGCCAGGGTCCATTTCGCTAATAGTCAACCAATCAGACGATCAGTATTGGCTATTTATTCCGGAACCGGGGCGGTATCCGCGTTTGGGGCTCTGAGTGCTTATCAACTCACACACCCGGATAAGTAGCTATGTCTGGCGTACATATTATTAGTTATGAGGATTTCAATGGGGAAGATGGGAGGCGGAGAACACCGGCCCTGTGAATAGCAGCGAATGACATTATCTCTGTTTCCGAATATAGGACAGGTACACCCGTTATTTCAATCCAAGGGCCATTAGCACCGAGTCACGCAAATGAATTACCATTACCTTCACAGCAACATATTAGGTGGGTACGACGAGTTTTGGATGACTGATTTACGTCAAATGGACATCTGGGCATGGAACGACTCAAACGAGGTTCATAAGACGAATTGATACCCCCCGCATATCTTTCGATCCATCGGAAACCAGGATGAGACGAATTCCGTCCCTCAAAGACAAAAGTCATACCACAGTTCCTCTAAAATGATCTCAGCGATTGACGCGATACGAGCATATGCGGATGCAAGATTATCAACAACGAAATAGGCATTGATCTTGAACAGGATGAACCAGTCAATACAGGTGAAAAGCAGAAGTCTTACCAGCAATCCATTTCTTAACCAGTCCAGTCGTCCCCATCAAATCCCAAATGCTATGGGTTCTACTTATGGGCGGTTGAATAGACCCACGTGGACACTCATGGATGCCATAGCAACGCTACTATGGGCTCTATGACTTCTATGGTGTCTATGTGACAGCCCATAGCAATTTCACTTTTTCCTGATGCCGTCAGACTTCCACACCGCGGAGGCCCACCTTTGGGCTACAAACAGCCCTGAGCCAAAACGAAGCCAAGACGGGGGCCATGGTCGTCGTTGGGACACACAAGCGCTCAGACCGCCAGAAAAAGATTCCCGATGATTGGAACATTGAAGCAAGACAGCAACGACAGCAAAGAGAGGTCACGGCATGAGGAAAAAGCCCCGTAAGCAAAAGTCGGCAAGTCGGCCGAACGGTCACGCGATCGGCGATCATCGGCCTTGATACTGTTTGTCTCTTGTTGTCTTGCCACGACACCCATCTTGTGCACACATCTGGTCTTTCTTGCCTCTGCTTGCTGTAACTTCTGCTTGGGATGCCTATTATACCAGTAGAACTGTTGGATATCATTATTTCGTCTCTAGCAGCAGACGACCTGTGGATACTCGTTCAAGTTTCTCGGGCCTTTCGACAGCTCTCCCTGTTATGTTTGCTCTCAAAATACAACATTTCGATGTCTCAGATTCGCTCCGGGGCAGTCTCCGTTCCCCCAGAAGCCTTACTTCTTGTGCCGACCATTTACCATATTCACCCCATCGAGAAACTCACCATTGTTCGGACAAACTATTTAAGGTAGCTTTTTTTTATAAACAATGCTACCACATCTCTCACTCGTAACGTGTGTTGCACTTAAGGCAGTACGGATCCCTGTGTGCTCTTTCCCGTACTCTGGGAGCGATACCGCAGATTCCTGATGTTGCGATCTCCGGTCTACCTTATGTGACCAGAGCATCTGGAGGGGCAGAAGTAATAGCCACTTTATCCCGCAGCGGCACGGACCCCGTGGTAATCATTGGAATGCACGACGTCCGTTTCGTACACCCTAAAAAATTCCCCCCCATCCGATGGGTCGACTTGTTTCCAAAGTTAACGTCCGGTGAAGTTTTCGCCGGCATCGTATTCTTTGCCCCTTTGATCGTGATATTCATCATCACAGTGATTTTAAACCTCATCCACATGCTATACCGTCGCTTCTTGTGGGACCAAACTGAACGCATCGCGGAGGCCTTGAAGGGGATGCAGGGCTCCACGATGCGGATACAGACAGTCTCTGGCTCTGGCGTCGAGCAATTCACGCTAGTGACATTCCCTCGCTCACAGGTGATTCTCAACATCACCCGCCGACTCGCTCTCTCCTCAGCACAGTACGCCGCGTTCCTTGCCACCCTCGATCTAGAAGAAGCTCTCGTCTCATTGAGGGTGTGGAGTAACTGCGCCTTCAATTTGCCTGGGTTGCTGTCCTTCGCTCACCGGCATCCCTCGCTCGTCGAACTCCAGCTTTCTCCTGGCGCCATTGACACTGCGTCTCTAATGCAGGAGCCCGAGGTCCATGCCCATCCGGGGCACATCAGATCGCTCCAGGCTCCGGCAGCATATATTCCCCACATCCTCCCCACAGAGCGCTGCGTGGAAAGCCTGCTCATCACCTCAGCTTCCGATCCGGACGCCCTTTCAGGCGCTCTCGCCGCCATCACCGTACTGCCGCACAACGATGCCCGCTTGCGCCAGCTAACGCTAGATATGCTCCCCTCACCTCCGTCGCAGGTGCTCCCCTGGCGTACAGAATCAGACATTGAAGCTGGATTCGCCTTGCCCACTGTAACGCACCTCACGCTCATCGTGGAGTTCACATACCGCGCAGCAGATGCATCGGACCTCCCTCGCTGGCTTATACGTTTTCCTCAACTCCAGAGTCTGGAGTTTGTCCGCCCCTCTGTGCCGGTGGCCGAGCAAGCTACCCTTGCGCAGGCCATAGCGCAAGCGCGGGTTGGAACTAGCGCAGCTGCATGGCTGGGCGTGAGGTTTCGTAATTGACTGGAGCGCATGAACTACTTTATGTTGGTTTCGATGGATCACAAAATTCTAGTTTTCTTTTCTTTCCAGCTGGTCATCTCAATCGAATATCGAATCATTTTTCAAATAGCAGGTTTCGGTCTCTATCACCCTCTGGTTCATTCAGATCTACATTAGCACGCAAGTGTCCGACTTCCCAAACCGCACCCCACCTATGCTCCAAGCCGCCCGGGCATCGGCCTCAGCCGCTTCGCGTCTTCTTCGGTCAACACGACCTTCCCAGGCACGATTTTGCTCCAGGCGCCAGGTTTCTACGGCATCCGCATTGGACTCCAGATCGCAGCCACAGCGCCCATACAGCGCGAGTTGCGCGAGAAACCCCGAGTTGGGCTGCACAATGGGCCGCCGTGAGCGCAGGAACGCGAGTGCTGCGGCATCGTCGTGGAGCGGCGGGTTTGAGGTCATCACTGCGTGCAATCCGGAATTTATTTGAGCATCTCGAAAATATTGAGAGATAGGAGTCGTACGGTATGCAGCGACGATTGTGGCGCTCCGGGATACGCCTAGCTGACTATGGAATTGAGTCCCCGTAAGCCAAGTTCCACGGCATGTAAGTGGGATGGATGCTAACCAATGAACGAGCACGCCTTCTTGGGCGGTGATGCGCGCGGCGTCAATAAAAGCGTTCGCCTCCTTGAAATGCTTCATGAGTTCCTGAGTAGGGGCAGACCATCAGCTGCAATCTCTTTAATGGCCTTAAAGGAAAGAAAATGGAGCTGGGACACACACGCACCACGTCCGGCCAATCAATAACCGAAATCCGCATGCGACGGAACTCGCCTTCGCGCTCGTCGGATTCCAGCCAAGTTGGGTCGACCAGTGCATGAGGGGCCGGCATTAAAGTCAGGATGTGAGTGATTCCTCGCGCGCGTAACAGTGGGAGGTTGCGTGAGCCCGCCTCGCTAGCGAGGAAGTAATATTATAATAACGTTAGCTCGTGCGGGCCGACTCTCTGAGAGGAGGCGAAGAGATGGGGTATGTACCTGCCGAGAAACAAGTTGGGGAGAATTTCCGTGATCTCGTCTGCTGTTGACTCCAGGCGCACGGTGGGCGGGGCTGGGATGGACATGATGGTGGTGGTTGACAAGAGCAAAGTGTCGAATGATCGAGGCTGTGCCGCATACAAACAACACCGCCGACTCGGAGTCCGAGATGTGACACAAATATCGAGATCCGAGTCTGGTGCTGCAAGGACAAGTCTGCAATGACCTAATTGGACGGAAATTGCATTGTGAGAAGCAAGACAGATGAACTGAGGAAGAAAGCCGTTGATGGTGCACATAGTTAAATCGTCCGAATTGACATCGGAGTTAAGAAATCGCGTCCCGAAATAAGAAATACGTGCGCTACTCATAGTACAGTATCACCGCGCGCCCCACTTCCTGCACGACAACAGCGCCCGATGGTGTTAGCGACGCGCGGCCCGCAGCACCTAAATGCAGCTGTTTCGGTCTTCCAATTCCTACTTCATCCATTCGATAGATGCCAAGGCGTTGCTCGCCGTCCCACTTCAGACCTTAGCCGGCCCCTGAAATGGACAGAACTTCTGTCGAGTGGCGAAATACCGATTTCTGGGTGAGCTGAGGACCCCCAGCATGCCGTTGCGCGGGGAGGGTGAAGTGATAGCGGGAGATCGTGGTACTCCTAGAATTGCTTTTGATAGGCCGACCCTGCAGTTGCCTCAGGAGCGAGGTGACACGGGATGGTAAGGGGGGAATCACGACATCGATAACTTGGATCGTGATTTCGTAGGTGTCGTGGTGCACCGGCTCTCGGCGACAGATAGTCTGACGCTGTGTATCTGCGCTACAGCACAGAGATTGTTATCGGGTACCACTGTGGGAAGTAAAAGTACTGCATGTGATTGTGTAAGCACTCAAAACGCCAAAAAGGTACTCCCGATGATGCCATCAACCGGTATGGTTTTTAAGGGTACTCCGCCTCAGTGTTCTTTGGGTACTACCTGCAAAAACAATACATTTGAGCTTTTATGAATGAAATGGCAGAACTCGGCCGTCAACATCGGCATAGGCATCCGTTTGATGTCCGAGGCGGTGTTTGCCGTGATGGTGTCCACTTTTGGACCCGATCACGTTTCGGTAACGTCCGCACGCGTCTTCTGTCGTCTTCGCGCATATACTGCATCTAGCATCCTCCGCAGGCCTCCCTGCCGACTCGCTCACCGATTCCGGTTCATATCACCCTCCGGCAGCACGTCAAGTCGCATTTTGTGCGGTGATTTTCAGGTCGTACAAGATCGTTGATTGGTGTCTTCTCATCTCTTGTTTGGGCTTTCCGGGACTTGGACGCCTCAGAATTCTTTTAGCCGGCTGCTCTAGGTCACATCTCAGTTTTTTGGACTACTTCTACCCGTTGTCCCAATCCCAATGAGCGTGAAAGAGTCATCTACTCTAGTGCGTCACCTAACTTCGGCCACAGAATGGCCGCTGCATCCTTCGTCTAGCAAGTTCGCTCGATCGCATAGACGTGCCTCATCCTTGCAAAAATACACATTCCAAACCGACCTGGCGTGAAAATATTGCCATTGCCACCCACTTTGCGGAGAACGGTTAACAAAACGCACCTGCACTCACTACAGCAAAGTTCTCGCAGACATCATTTACGCTTTGAATCCGAAGTCTCGGGCCAAAAATAAAGTTTGTCTTCACTCCGTATTCCGTCTGTGCAGTGACTGACAGCTAAACCTCGGGAGGACGCTGTTCCCATGGACAAGTCTAACCTTGATGCGATCGTGGTAGGTTGTGTCATCCCTCTCTTCGCTAAAAACCTGTGTACATGTGTCTACTACATTACTACAGGAAAAGAAGGCGAGAAGATAATCTCAACAGCTTAGAATTGAGTCCCCGATCCCGGTCCGTTTGTCGTGGATTGAGTCGGCCCTTTCTACATGTCATTTGCATCCAGACCGCTGTGAAGTCCCAAAAATCGGTGCATCTACGCTCGTCATTTGACTTATTTTGCTTGCAGCTTACAGCCAAAGCCTACGAGAGAAAACACGATGACCTCGGTACAGAGTCTCCGGCGCCGAAAAGGTCAATTTATTTTTATTCGTTGACCGCAGGCGGTTACTGATGTATCTTCGCAGTCTAAACCACTATTCCCAATAGAATCCCTCCCTGCTCGCCCCGATGTGTCATCCCATTCAAGATCACCCAAGCGTCGCTACGACTCCTCAGAACCGGCTCTCGGTTGCCCCTCCTACAAAATAAACAAATAAATGGAATCTCTGGTAAGCACATTTGTTAATCTGTGGAATCTCTCTGCAACCCGTTTGAGACAGGATTGAAGAATACCAAGCCTTACGTGATTACTTTGGACAATTTTCCACCAGTATGATCTAGATTGCGATGCAACAAAGCTTGAATGCGCATCCTAGTATTTTTTAGCCACCAGTCAAGCAAAATAAGGCGGAGCTCAAGACGGTAGCGATTTCCTATCTACTTGTGGCATCAAATTGACGCACCTGCTAGACGAGTAAGAAAAAGTCTGCTGTCTCACAAAGCCTCAGTCGCGGCGGCTTCGGGAAGCGGATACGGAACTCGGTATGTGTACTCGCGTGAAGCCGTGACTGACTGCTTAATTACCTGGGAATTGCAGAAGAACGTGTCTTGATGTACCTTTTGCTCCAGCTTGAACCCTACATTGCATTCTGTACTCGCTCATAAGTATCTTTATTATTGACACAATTCATCGCCTTGAGGTTCCAAGAAGAACAAATTCAGGTGTCTTGAATTTTTATCTATGCATTGGTACCATCAATTGCTGTGCGCAGCGCTCAGTACGCTGCAGAAGCGCGACTTCAGCTTATGTTTACAGTTGTTACCATGGCACGTGACCGTTACGTCACGCATCGCTCTTGCCCTCCCTCCATCGTCGCGTCCGCCAGGCATTGTCCCGCCCGTCCAGGTCCCTCAGAACTTCTTCATGACATTCAGATAGTCCCTCAGTATCGCCTGCGCGCGTTTTAAGGCATTCAGAGGAGAAACAGGCCCTCCAACGCCAAGATACAGCTGTCACCAATATCGACGCGTAAGTCCACGTTATCTGGTTCAGGACGTGCCATATGCTCAACTACTCCCTTCAAACATCCTCAAAAACGGTTCTAAGTCATGTTTATGGTACCGGGATCACGTCGAACCACGCATGGATCATCTTGCTGAGTAGTGGTATCCCTGACTCTTGTCGTTACTGACCCAGCATCTCTTCCAATCACGCTCGTTACCGGCATGCCTCCCCAGCTTCTACACCGTCCAAAAAACCAACATTATCTCAGGAGAGAATAAATAACCCACTCAGTGCGTGCACGTACAATATTTACATGATTTACCTTCAAGGAGTGCACAGCGCACGGGATCATCGACGCCTCCTGAGGCTGCGCAAATCTCTACGCCCCGAGGGCAGCTGAGCGCCATCCATCCCATCTCTGCATGACCACGCCTTACTCATAGACGACGGCTCCCCACGTAACCCGCGTCGCGCGCAGCCTGTCCCCACATTATGAATTTTCCGTGACTTCCGGTACGTCCCCGCCGTCTCTTCCGGTTTTAGACCACACTCTCATTCGGCCTCACCCTCGCGGTACACCACCCTCACCACTCAGGCCCGAAACATACCAGCTTCAGCCTAGGCCCGAGGTATGTGATTTTATCTTGTCAGCTTCAATGGCTCATCCATTCCTCGTCCTTTTACACTGCGCCACTCACCCCTAATTTCAACCTGAACTAGTTTCGCTTCGTCTCGCTGGATTGTTTAGTGACTCGAGCCTCGTAATGCCTGCCCAATCTGTTGATTCTACCGCCTCCCTATTCCACAGTAGGTGCCCTTTTTGAGTTAATTTTCTCTCATGCTGATATCCTCTTGGCTCAGGACGTCTATGGCATGATAACTTCACCTATTGCTCAATCAGGCTCGTCGTTCAGCATTTTCCCCTGCTATGAATCTTGATACTCACTTGGGGTAGGTCAGCCACCTGTTTCTAATTGTTTGTGTCTGTACCATACTCGCGATACTTCAGGGAAGACGGGATTCGAGAAACTGGACCATATGTAGGCCATTTGATCCCCATGTCTTCCGATAGTAGGGCTGACTTTTTTTTAGACTCTTCGCTCCCTTACAACCACCGCACAATTTTCTCTCGAGCGTGAAGGTGCGTCATTATCTCAATTTGTTCCCGTCGAGATCTGCTTCTGGCTTGAGCCGAAATGCCCCGCTGATCACTCATCTCTAGCTACAGTTTGGCCACCATTGGAGGTTCGCTCAGGTATGTTATTGTTTCATCTCATCCGATGTCTACTCATCTGGGGGGATCCCTTCAATTCAAGCTCTTGTTTCGGTTTGACCCTGCCGTCGACTTCAACGCCCATGGTAAATTGATCTTGTTCTAGATGTCTTCCTTCTCGTTTCATTTCGGTCGGTTGCTGGCACTTTGGTGGATGAATGGGACGGGCCATTTGATCGTAAGATTTCTTTCGCCCGGCTCGCTTTCCGCACTGATTCTGAACTACATTACTCAGGTTCATTCTCAAGGTTTGCCCTCGGGGTGTTCCGGGTTGATTCCACCTGCGTCTTCATTCGAACTCAACTCGTGCTCATGCATACTATTCACTTCACGCCCTTTTTTGACTCTGCACTGACTTATTTGCAGATCCTCCCTACCCACCCGGCTTCGAAACGCCGAGATTTTGCTTGGATCATGACTACAGGTAAGTTAATACCATCAGTCTTCTACTTGCTGACGAATGCGGCTATGCAGATGAACGAAACCTCGTTGAAACGAACTTCAACATTCAAGTGTCCTTCAAATGTTTTCTCGGCATCGCTGTCTGATAGGTGTGTCCATCGGTGTTTTTTTTTTTTTTTTTTGCTTCAAAGACTGGCTTTCAATTCACTACACATACCTCTGTATCGCCTTTCCTGACCACCAGGGTCCAGGTGCGCTTTTTCACATTGCGACTTGACTCAGGACTGACTTGTAGTCAGGTATTACCTGCCGATCTTTGAATCCCAGTCTTTGCGGCCGGTGTGCCTTCACGTCTATCGTTCACCTATTCAACTCATCGTTAATCCTTTTTTGGTCGCCCAGCATGTCACCACCTATTCTTGCGACTTGGTTCGTTCTTGTAGACTCAGGACAACGGGATTCTCTCACTGACAAGCAGCCGGTACATTGTTCCACTGGTCCCAGGTCCACCACACCTCTTCTAGAACTTCATTGTGATTGGACGGGCTTGCTGGGTAGCTACAGGCCTGTATTAGTAGCCCAATACATCAGATTTATTGCAAATGCGGGGTATCTTATGAGGAACACTCTGTAGTAGTACCTTGGCCCTAGGCCCTAGTACCTTGAAACACTCCGATGTACTGGACGACAGTACTCCGAGGTCGTACCACGGATACTACCATGAAGTGTGTATTCGGCCAAAAAGCACTACGGCCTAGTACCTCAAAGCACTACATACAAGTGGGGAGGGCACTACCTCTCAGTACTTTTAGGGTACTGAGCGCAAGTTCTTTTACTTCCCACAGTGGTACCTGGAGATGGACAGAAGGGAGTAAACTTGGGTCGATGGGGTTATTGAAGTCGAATTCGCTCAAGGGACGCCACAAGTGTTGGAAATCCCTAATGGAATAGAGATGAAAATTGAGGGCCGTGGTAGCAAGGTTCTGTATTGGGAAGAGGAGTGCGATGTGCCCCGGTAACAGGGAAAAGCAATCGGCCGGCTATAAAACCGCGGAACGTTAAAAAATATGCTCCGAAAGTGATTGAAATTGGTACCTGGTCAGTGACACACGTAAGTAGAATAAATTCCTCCGTGCGCCAGTTCAATAATAAAATGAACCGGTGTTCGTCGATAGGCATCGGTCTGGCATGGCAAATGAAAAAATCTCCGAAAAGCTGTGGATACCACAGAAACCCGGTAAAAATGAAACGTAAGAGATTGTGTGATTTCCCGATGTTCAGATCGACTTCAAATAGAAGAACTTCGCTGCTGGGTCTCAACCTCGTCAAAATGGGTGACGCAGGGAATACACGAACTCACCCGACTGCGAATATGAGACCTCCTCTTATTTCTGAGCTGCCAAGACGAAAATCCCTTGTAACCAGGTCCATGTGCGGCGCCCAGTGCGCGCTTCCACACATTCTATAGATTCAGTACCGGATTCCCGAACATAACATAGAATATATATGCCGCCAGGAGGAAGTATCAGTTCTATCAAGCGAGAGAGACCTATTTCAGCAGTCATCTGCCGCAATAATTTAGGAGGGATCCGAGATTTGGGGGACCATGTTCGTGGGCCATCTACGACACGTCTAACCTCATCTACTAGTGCATCTTTCGACAGTGCGTCGATGTCGTCCGTAGGTGTGTCGATCAGTCGGCGTGCCGACAGATCACGAACGATTGAGAGCCAGAGGTGTCGTGTGGAACATATCTCGTGGCATAACCTGTTCACCTACCACAGAATCCATATTAACTATGCTACTGCCGTTGGAAGTGAGAGGTGACACACCCGGGAAAGAGAAAGGACCGTGTGGACGTCCGTGAGGGCGAACAGGTGCGAGAGCACATCGGTCTCCAAGTCAATGAAAGGCATGTGGACCGCGCTAGCACCTCAAGTAGGCTGAGCTTTCGCAGATGGTGAGAGTTTGGAAAGAAGCAGAAGGCGGTGCGTGTTATCTGTGTTCATCAATGTGATGGACTCGGACACCGCCACCCGACGTTTGAATTGACGTTATTGAAGCTCACTGCTCTAAAACTTCTACCTACGCACCGTGAGGCCTCACTAGTGAGGAGTATTGATACAGCTGGGCATGGCTTTCGGGTATTTGAGAATAAATTACTGTACTATTTGGACTTGATTTGGACCATTTGTTCACGCCACGTCACCCGTCAGCTCGAAAGTTGACTATCTTCATTTCTCGGCAATCAGCCCAACATTCCGATAACTGACAACTCGGCGATTGTCGGAGCCAAAATTTTCGCATTTTTGAGCCTAATTGGCCCAAAAACTTCATTGCCACCATCATCACCGGTACCAAATTCATTCATTTACAACCCTCCATCACCCGTCAAGTGGTCGAAATAGTACAGTAACCATGGATGTAGGTTCTTGTTGCACAAGAAGGGACAGGTGAGCGAGCATTCATTCCACCCATTCACTCCACCGCCTTCCACTTCATCTCCAACTGCAAAATTTGCCTCGTCTCATCCCCCTCGCCGCATCCGCCAACCCTGCCCTCATCCCATCCGTCAACCTATCGCTCTCCGCGCCCTCCCACGTCGCATGCCAATTCCCGCCCCCATGTCGATACGCATACCCGTCCCCCGTCCCGCTCAGCTCCGACAGCCCCGCCATGCCCTTGTATCTCAGCGCCGTCATCCCTCGATGCATCGCCATCTTGTACTTCGCCAGCTTCTGCGCTTCCAGATTCTTCTTCGCTTGTAGCACGGTTACGAAGACCTTTGTGCGCTCGCGCGCGGCGGTGATGAAGGCGTTGGCGTCCGAGGTGGTGCAGGCGGCGGACCAGAGAGCGCGCATGCGAGGTGAGTAGAGGCTGCAGAGGAAGGGGCGCGCGTCGCGCACGTCGCGGACGGTGAGGGCGGCGTCGAGCGTGGTGCCGGCGGCGAAGGAGGTGTAGCAGGCGGCACAGAAAGGCGCGTCGGCGAAGCCGTACCAGGTGCCGTCAGTGACGAGGGCGGCGCCGCGGCAGGGTGCGACGTATTCGCCGGAGGAAGAGGGGGCAGGGGCGGTAGCAGGCGGGGAGGTGGCGGCCCTCGTGACGAGATTGCGCGCGGCGTGGGCGAGGGGCGTAAGGACGCCGGTGACGGTGACCTGCGCGATGGCAACCATGAGAGCGACAAAGTGCGAATGGGAGGGATTGAAGCTACATCCTCGAGGCAGCGAATGAGGTACAAAGTGCGGCGCAAGACCGAGAGTGACGACGTATCCCGCATGGCACGCCTCACAAATGCCGAAGCCGCCAGCGCCATTCGCCAGAGTGTACCACCGCCCGCCGCTGTTGTTGGTTTGCGGACCGCATGGCGGCGCGTACATGATCGTGCTGGCTGCGTTGTGGAAGATACCATAGTCGTGCCTGGTGAGTGCGACAGCCATTGCGACGGTCATCGATCCCGCCGAGAGATCACAGTACCACTGCTGCTGCTGCGCGCCATACTCCCGCTCAAACTCGCCTTCAAACTCGGTGAGCGCGATCTGATCAAGGTAGCACGTCTCACATGCCACAAGATCCTTGATCCTCCTCCTCGGCGCCCACCACGTCGCAGCGCTTGCACTGAGCGCCCGGCCTTCGCATGCAGGTGCCTGCATGCGCCTCGCTACGGCCGCACGGAACAGGTGCCAGCTGTCGCCGCCTCCACGACCCTTGACGCCAAACTCTTTCGCCGCGCGTGCGATGTACTCATTGCACAGATCGCACGACCACGTCTGCCCCGCCTCCTGCCGCCGTGAGTATGGACCCCACCGCCCCTCAAACGCCGTTCCGACGATGCGGTCCTCGAAGCACGCCTCGCACGCGACGAACCCCGCCGGCTGCCACTGTACGTCCTGCGGCGCATACCATCGAACACGCGCCTCGGCGCCCACCCCGCTGGCACCCGCGCAATCGGCGATCATCCGCCGGCGGGCGGCGTATAATTCCAGCGCACGCAGGTCGCCTGTGCGCAGCACCTGCGGCCACAACACGTCGGCGACGCGCGGGACCCAGAAGCGGCATATCGATGTCGAGCCGTCGGGGCGCTGGATACGCTCGACGCTGGAGGCGTGGGGGCCGCGTGCGACGTGCTTGGCATGGCAGGCGGAGCAGATGAGGAGGTCTGGTGCGGTGAGAAAGCGGTACCAGGTGAGTGCGTAGGTGATGGGCTGGGCCTCGGTGCAGTCGTCGATGACCTCGTTCGGTGGGCCGTTTGCGCGGATAGTCGGCGGCGGCGGGGCCGCGGCGGATGCGCTGTGGTGGTTATGGAATGCGACGGGCATGGTCGTATGCACTCAGTGTCAGAGTTGTCGAAAGGCGACATGGTTTTGTGGCTTCAGATTCTTATAAGTAATGCTGCTGCTGCCGCACGTCTCCAAGCCGTGTGTAGCCCTGAGCATGAGGCACGATCACGACAGGCTGGCAGAACAAATGAAAAGGCTATGCCGCGACCTAAGTGGTAAGAATCAGTCCAACACAGCACGAACACGCCGAAAATCATATGCAATCTGGGTAAGAGGCTCACACCTGCTTTGACGCTAGTCGAATTAATTAGCCAAACCCTTCAGCTGACAACCAAAAAAAAATCTCACCAATTACAACTGCGTATAAGTACTTGACGAAAAAAAATGCAGACGCAGTGCAGAGGTCGTAATCATGCAATCTGTACCACAGGGCATGGTGGTGATAGTGGGAAGCAAGAGTGACGTGGTCCAAATATTGCGCGCAAAGAAGCGGTGGCTGGCACTTCAAGCGAAATAGGATATTCTAGAGCGTACGTGCCGTCCACAGACCCCGCGCTTCGTCTGTTCTTGGGGAATGGACGAGCGGATAACTGCACGCCTTTTGTTCGGTGGAGTTCTGAATCGCCCGTTCGCGGTTTTCACCAGCGCCTCGTCTCGGGGTCGTGTTACACCGTAACAGTACTAGTCGCTCCGCATCCAACGCATCCTGCGCCACTCTAAAGGCACACAACTTGTGTGCCTTTAGAGTGGCGCCGCCCGTACCTGTGACCCGCCACGGGTGACCCTACCTGTGCCGATCACTACACACAAGCCAGAATAAGTCTATAGACTGAACCACGCAGGAGCAACAAAATCTTGGGCAAGTGGGTGAGGGCAAGACTGTGACTGTGATCGACGATTGTCACGCTGATCTGATCCGTTCGGCATTCTCCGTTCAACCTACTTTTTGTATAAAAAAATTTGTCTTTATTATTCATGCCCTGTAACCCACCTGTCGGAGCCACTTATGCAATTGAAAGTTTGAGAATCCTGGCGCACAAAAACTAACTGGGCACTCATGTTCTGGAGATGTATCTATGCTGGTCTGTTCTCCGAGTCGCCGGCAAAAAAACTACGAAGAGCTTTTTATACTCAAATCTGCGTTTTCGGTGCTCACTATGTGGCTTGATTTATCCTCCACTTTCAGGCTCTTGTAAATTTGAGTGATCTTTCACTCTTTCACAAAAACATCTTGTCCTCGGCGCGACGTAGCCCATCACTTTCACGCAATCCTTTCAACCCAGACTCGGCTGTAATTGTTTCTACATTTTTGTCAGGGATTAATCCAAGCGCTCTTCTGTTTTCGCGCACAATAATCTGCGTATCTGACCGAATATTATTTAAATTTGCTTGGCAATTATAACCCCGCCGGATTGGGCCTGTGCTCGGTGAGATCGTCGTCGTCCGAGAAGGCAAGTTTGCCGCCGAGTTGAATGAGGTTATGGCAAAGTTGGACATTATTATTAAGGTTGCGAGGTCATCAGGGAAAGCCTACATTGGCAATAGTCCTGTTTTGCCCCGAATTTCCATTAGCGCTCTAGTAACATGGAAAGTAAATTACCACATATTTCGGCTCAACTTACCCGACTTTCCGGCATTTATTACGGCTCTTCCCCCGAAAAAAATACTCTTGCTTTCTTTCAGGTCTGGTTTGTTTTGATAACCCGGCATATGGAACAGCATCAAATAGTAATTGGATTAAATGCAGGCTACACTACGACGGGTAACAGATTTATGTAGTTGAAATATAAAGCACCATAACGAGATATGTGTAGAAACTAGTGCGCATTGTACTAAACTATATGCAAAGGTTTGATTTGCGGGATTAACAACCGGGGAATTAGTCGGAATCAGGCACGTCAACAAGATTGATTAGGGTAGCTGAGGACCCAGCCGCTGCCTGGACGGCCTTGACGGTGCTCCTGGGGATATCATCTCATATCAGAAGCGATGAGAAAAGAGGACAGACATCACCAAAAACGGGAAATATTTATAAGGCCTTACAACCCCAATAATGCCCGAAAATCACTGTAAAGGTCTATCAGCCTGATGAGTTTTCACCATGGATTATAATCGACCTCCGATCCCGCAAACCTTATAATGATTGTGAGGTTTATAAGGGCCCATCATCTTTTTGGGGCTTTATAAAGCATTATAAAGCCCATAATCGCCTATGGGCCACCACCACGAATACTGCAGGCTCTTCACCTTCTCCAATATTCATTCAAACACACAAAGAAGCAGAAAAATGAATATATAAAACAAGCTACAGGTACGAGATTGATCAACCTGCTCCCGCGCCAACCGCGTTCACGAGAATGAGGCTCAAAACCCACTGGACTGGCGAGAGCATAGGTGCGACAGGAGACCGTGCACCACCCCGGCCTCCACCCCCGGGGAAATACGCAGGATTTGGCATTTGACGACAGGTGCTGCTGGAGAACGGATCGGGAACTGTTTGATGGTGAACGGGCTTGACGACTCGAGAAGCTTTGATGACATGTGGGCTTGCGGCTTGAGAAGAAGGATTGCATCAAGGCCTAGCTCGAAGCGAGCACCCAAGTCCACGTTGGAAAAGTTTGAAGATTTGAGGGAGCTTGCGGAATATGTATCAACGACTTGGCGCTTGAGGCAATTGTAGTTTTGAGACGCTTGAGGGCTGCTTGGTATGGGTTTGGGTGGAATGAGGCTTGTGGATACGGGCGAGGAGATCATGAAGGAGGGAAGCGGCTGGGGAAGAGAAGGGAGTCGCGGGGAGGCAGAGCGAAGATGGTGGTTAAGAGCAAGAGGCGCGATCAACATGCATCAAACAATCAACAGCTTTGGCAGCAAAGCACGGACCCTTCACGTGGTGATGGTTCTCACGTCAACGCCAGCCGTGGCAACCAAGCCGCGACGTCGCTCGCGAGTGCGTAGTGGGTGGTTAGATCTCCGATCATCTCGGAATACCCTAATATGGTTAACACACGACATGCCGGTGCGCTACTGACATCCGGACAGGCCCCGGACCTCGGGCACCGCTCTTGGCTGCCATGCTCCAGCCAAGAGTTCGACGCGACGTGTACGCGTTAGGTGTGACTTCACGCGTTTTTTCTTCATGTCGTGCTCCCATTCAAAGGGGAGTTCACATTTTAAGAAGCGGCAACACAACCAATGCAAACAGATTACACGCTCGCAGTATTATACACTATCCTCTGATGCAAACAAAAACAAATATTCTGCTTTTCGAGCAAAGCAAATAACCTGCCGGATCCAAAATCAAGTTGTAAAATCCTCCAAATAGGTGGAGGTGAGGCAGCATGTTTTTAACCATGCTACGCGAAATGTCACAAATGTGACACACACGGTACGTATCGGTCAAAGCGTCGTATCGCGTCCTCAATCAGTGTCCCTTGTCATTCTGAGCCTTGTGCACGCATATTTTTTCAATTGGGTTGACTTGATTATAATCTTTTCCGCATAATCGTTCAAAAATAAAAATAAAAACATGATTCCAATTTTATATATATTTCTGAAGTTTCTTCAAGTCTCCAAAACATAAGGAGGCTCTGAGGGGTCTCCCGGGTCTCTGTACCGCCAGGACAGCGGCAACCGAAAAAGGCCGGAGATAAGTCTAAATGGGATAAGATACTGATGGGAGATCTAACACTTCACTCAACACTGGTCGCTCGCTCACTGGCAGCGCCTCCTCGTGTCTCGCGCACGAGTTGCGACAACTTGCAAATTCCGTTCCGCTGTAACCTCGTCGCATCTCGCGGCGCATCAAATTTAAAGAGACCCGGGAGGAAGATGAGGCAGAACAGGCTCGGGTTCAAAGAAACTCGAAGGGATGAGAACATATATTTCTGCCAAGTCCCAAAAAATACAGTCGGAATGACTACTATTCGGAAAACTGCCGCCCAGCACGCAGTAATATCAAAAAAAAGGAGTCAGCACATCTAGCATTATAAACTCTCTGGCAACATTATGCTGCTTGGCCAAACCTTCACACCCATGGTGAGCCGTTATAATGCCTGGCGACACTCTGCCAAAGTACCAACAAGCTTTATAAAGGATCACCTGCTTGATGCGATCTCACCGGGTAATACCAGAATCCCCCGCTTTTGGTGATGGAAATGACTCACGTAACATCGGTGAACAGCTTGTGCAGGACTTTGTGGAGAGCATTCTTCGCGTTGCTGCGGGTGTCCTCCAGAGTCTTCATGTGGATACGGTATATGTCTTCGAAGGCATTCTCAGTGAATGCCATTGGCTGGCGCTCGCCAGTCATACGGAGCTCAAGGAGGGAAGCATACACCTAATTAACTGTTTAGAATTGAAGTGCATTGCGCAAGAAACTTACGGCAGTCGCGGCGATAGCAACCATGGGGTCCGCAACTTCACGTTCCTCGGGGTGCTTGGGGTCTCTCGCGGGGAAGCGCTTGTAGTTACGGCCTTTGAAAACGGGGCTTGCCATGATCTGGTCCTTGAGAATAAATTGGATCGACGGGTGGTGGAATGGCAACTTGAATTGCAGCTGGCCCTGAAATGGTGTGAGTGAGGGGTCGATGGATCAATTAAGATGATGCCCACCGTCTTCGGATCCGCCGGAAATATATACCGATGGTCCTGAAGGAGCTCCTCGACCCGCAATTTGACCTCGGCAGGAGACATGTCGGATAACTTGTACATCATCACGACGATGGTGACGGCACATCGCTTGATATCACCGCGCTGGATATTGATGCGGTCCAGGGGCTTATGAAGAGCAAATGAGATGACTGTGTATCAATTAAAGTAGCCACGTACGATTGGCGCCAACAAGGCAGCGAAGTTGGGATCAATCTGAAGCCGCTCCGAGACCCAGGCCGTCGAGGTTTGGCGTCCAGCAACAACAATCATCTGGGGACGTATCCACCCAACCCGAGCAACTAAAAGGGGGAAGAACTCTTCAAAGAAGAGGTTGAGCTTGACGATGTCAAAGGTGCCGCGCAGGACAAGTTGAACTTCGGGGGTCTGGGCCATAAGGCCAATGTCCTTGTTCGGTGCGGGAAGAACGAGCTGGGTGGAGGGATGCCAGCTTGACTCGGGACGGTCGGCGGCGGCAACGGCCAGTTTACCCTATCTTCCTGGCGCTTTTGCTCGGCTTTGGCGGCGTTGGCAGCACGTGTGGCGGCACCTTTTTGTGCAGCGGTGAGTGCTGGAGACATGTGCGCAAGTATGGGAGAGGTAAAAAGGGGTAAAGAACGGTGGTTGGATGACTGGAGTGAAGGAGAGTAAAGTCGGAAAGAAAGGTGAGTGCGGTGCGGTGTGGTACGAGTCAAAGATGAAAATTTCTGAGGGTTGTGTTTGCCAGTGAATCCAGGTACCGATACAAAATACGTAGGGCAAGGAGTCGACAAACTTTGCGACAACGTTTTACCACCCCGTGTTTCTCGCTACCGAAGTCACCTGTTTCTCAATACATATCTTCTGTCTAACCATGGTCCTCTGTCCTGGCTGTAAGGTCGAACACAAGGGCAAGGGATTCACTTTGCACCTACAAAAGACCACTAATATTGCCTGCAAAAACCTTTTTGAGAACGCCAACGCTGTCGGCCTTAGTACTGCCGACACTCCGGCAATTATCGACGCAGACCAAGCCCAATTCGGCGAGGCAGCAGACCATGGGTTTCCTAGGGGAAATGCAACATTTGGGGGCGACTACTTTGGCGACGCTAGGGACTACAATGCCCACGATTTCGGCTATGATTACTCCGATGAGGAAGACGAAGAGGGAAGTGGAAATGGAGTGGGTGCAGATGACGATGGCGAGGACTTGTCCGATGATGATATAGATCTCGCCAACGGATACGAGCCCCCGCGGCCGGCCGCTCAGACTGACGAGGACGTCACCATGTTGGCCCCGCAGGAGCCAGTACCCACGGATGCTTCGCCGTCAAAAATGGCACGGAAAGCCGCCGAAGATCGCTTTCACCATAAGCCTATCGTAGAGCATTATCCCGGTTTACTTGCTGGACAACCCATTTCCGCAGTGCCGGGACAAACCGCTGATGAACTGTACCAGTCTTCTCTCCTCGAAACCGGTGTTGATAATCCGTACACCCCATTTACGTCGAAACTGGATTGGGATATCGCAAAATGGGCCAAACTGCGTGGGGCGGGGTCCACGGCATTCACTGAATTGCTGAATATTGATGGGGTACGCTCGTTCTAGCGACGACCGTAAATCATATTTTGACTAATATTTGACCTCACTTCAGGTGCGCGAGTCCCTGGACCTTTCCTATGGCAACTCTGTTCAATTGAATAAAATCATCGACGAGAAACTCCCGGGTCGGCCCAAGTTTACTCGATCCGAGGTTGTTGTGAATGGCGAGGTTTTCCATCTGTACTCTCGAGACATACTTGAATGTGTTCGGGCGCTCTGGGGCGATACAGAATTCGCTCCGTACCTCTTTGTTGTGCCCGAGCGTCATTACATAGACAAGGACAAAACAGTCCGCATGTACCACAACATGCACACGGGAAAATGGTGGTGGGGCACTCAGGTTGGCAACAAAATAACTCCACGCAACTAGACTAACATTCAATTTCATCAGGAAGCAGTTGAAAAAGACCATCCTGGCGCAACTATCATCCCGATAATCATTTCCTCCGACAAAACCCAGCTGACTGTGTTCGGAAACAAGACTGCGTACCCTGTTTACATGTCTATTGGGCACCTGTGTCACTAACCAGTTGTCTCATGTCACGGCACTAGCCAGGGAAATTGCACCGTAAATCCACGACTCCAGCCATCCACGGCTAGCGCCGTTCCCAATAGCCTCTTCCTCGTCCCCTTTTGGGGAGCAGGCGGCGCATGTCCTCGCTCCTCTCTGGTTGATGGGTCGGCTGGGATGCTGCCGTGGGTCCATTTGATGGACGCGACGATTAGCGAATCCGAACATTTTGACGCCGCGATCAATGACAATCAGATGTCCCCGACGTCGTTGGCGCCGATGCCGACCCCGATGCCGAAATTCACATCGAAAATCGCAAAAAAATATTGTAGGATACGGTGCATATTTACAATACATTTTCCTGCTTAAGGAAGCGAACAGAGACATAACACACCCTTTTCATTGAATTTTGTGCGGGATCCATTTCGGCTCGGTTGCAGCTCGATCTCACGACTTCTGCGCGATGCGGTATGAATGGGAAAGGCACGGGTCGAACTTGAATATTGCCGCGCGAGCGGTGTGCTACGTCTGAGAGGTGAGGAGCCTCTGTGAGAGTGTACGCGTGGGATGAGTGGCACAGCCACTGACTGACGTGATTGATCTACCCAATTTGGAATGATCCCCCTGAAAACTCGATGATTTTGCGAATTGCGGACGCATAGGGAAGCAAACTCTACATGAATCTTCCAGATGGCAAGCCCTGTGTACAAAAGTATTTTTAGGAAAAGAAATTAGAACTCGACCGTTTTTTTTGGTCGAGATTTTACTTGATTGCTACCTGTACCAGAAATAATGATCTCCTTTCCATAGTAGCCATATTTCATTAAATCTTCTCCGAATAAGAGTGTATTCAATTCATCGGAACCCTGAAAAAAATGAAATGGGGGTGGAGCAAAGTCCTGTACGATGATTCAAGCCTCTCTAGGGTCTGATAACCAGGCTTATTTCATTGTAACAGGATGCATTTATAGCCTGCGAATTCAGATTCACAGACAGAATAACTATGCCTACACACCCATTCAAATTCTGGGACGATTAGAAAAGGTTTACTTTTCACTCAAAAACACCTCTTTTGATGATTTTCGGGGCATGGAAGGCTCAGACATCATATTAGTAGTGCCTGGGGTGCGTAATAAGGTCATATGAACCCGAAATGATTCAAAGAGCTGGGTTATTTGACCTTATAGAATGATCGTTGACTGAATACGCTCGCAAGGTTGGGTAGTTGAATGCTGTGAACTGTCATGAACATGTCACAGAAGGTTGATGAATGCCCATATATTCTTAATGACTTGAGTCTGGGGTGTAAATGATTTAAATTCATGAAGATACATCCTATGAAAGCTCTCTGGGCTATTCCTGGATTTTTCCTAGCCCTAGTCATTGCGCTATTGCTCGAACGTGTTTTAAGCGCCCGTGAAGCGCTCACCGGCCCGCAGGTCCGAGAGTCAGTTCGCGACAAGAATTCACGAATTACACCAATTCCCAGCAAACGATAACCGACGAGATGATACAAAATTGACCTTCTTCTAATACATTGGCTCCTTATTTCATCTGGAGGCTAAAATACGATTCAAAAGGATTGATTTTAAGAAATACAATACAATGGGGGTGCACAAAGGTAAAGGGGGCAAAGTATGTGTGTACGACAAAAAAGCGCAGCGGCAGTAATACATTTGGAGTTGCGGGAAGTGTGCGAGGGCAAGACGAGCGGAATGGGCAGCACGAGGGAGTATGCAAATTGCACGTGGTAACGTGCAGGGAACGGCGGAAAAGGCGGAAAATGCGGCGTGAGCGGGACCGGAAGTGGCGTGTACTGTTATACTGTTACCGTGGGAGCAGGGAATAGGGCGTGTAAAGCGGGGAGGGGGCGTAGGTGGCCGGACGACAAGCGGCGTGGGCGGGAAGCGGATCGGCAATGATGGGAAGATAACATGCGCAAATAAATCAGCGCGGCAAACTGGCCAGCCGGCAAGCGCGCAGAACGGAACACCCTGGGCGGGCATCAGCCGGCATCCCGCCACGGCTCGGGTATTCAATATTGAAGCAATCAAGCCACCTATTTGCTACAATCAACATCAAAAGTGCCAGGCCAAGCGGTCCGCGGAGTCAGTGTCCTAGCCGGCAGATGGCTGGAGTCGTGCATTTACGGTGCAATTTACCTGGCTAGATCCGTGTGCCAATAGTTTAATGTTTGGGTTACGGCTCTATTGGGAACATTCCCAAAGAGATCAGGCGCAAACCATCCCGCCGTGGATATGTGCTGCTTGGGTATCTTCCAACTTCGCGCATGAAGCACATTAAAAATAGTGCGGCACGTCGTCGGATTCTTTCCAATGTCTTTCACGCTTGCATGTCTTACATTCTGGCACCGCTGAAGACTGCCGGAGTCTCAGGTATTCTAATGACAAGTGGAGATGGCGTCACCCGCCGTGGACATCCTATCTATGCTACATTCGTCGGTGACTATCCTGAGCAATGTCTTGTTGCCGCAGTGAAGACTGGGGAGTGCCCTACATGCGAAGCTCCACGGGACGAACTTGGGGAGGAAACCAGCTTCCCTCTCCGAGATCTCGAGAGTATTCTCAATGGCCTTGATACATTGGACGATGGGCCGGCAATATATTCCCAGGCTTGCGCAGATGCTGGCATAAAACCAGTATATCATCCATTCTGGGAGGGGCTGCCATACACAAACATTTTTAGATCCATCAGCCCTGATGTCCTTCACCAGCTTTATCAGGGTATTGTCAAGCACCTGATCTCCTGGCTCAAGTCGTGTTGCGGAGAGGCGGAAATTGATGCCCGATGCCGGCGTCTTCCACCGAATCACAATATCCTACTCTTCATGAATGGCATCTCCAATCTCTCTCGTGTTACAGGGAAAGAGCATGATCAGATTTCGCGCTTCATCCTAGGGATCATTGTCGATATCCGCCTTCCTGACAACCTGGCTTCGGGCCGACTCCTTGGCGCTGTGCGCGGAATCCTAGATTTTGTGTATCAGGCGCAGTATCCGATGCACACTACTGAAACGCTAGGCCACATGGCCAATGCGTTGGACCGGTTCCACGCCAACAAAAGTATCTTTGTTGATCTCGGTGTTCGCACCGATTTTAATCTTCCCAAACTCCATTCGTGCAGGCATTACATCATGTACATAAAACTTTTCGGCACAACCGACAACTACAACACGGAATACACCGAGCGCCTTCACATCGACCTTGCCAAAGACGCATACCGGTCAACCAATTTCAAAGACAAGTTCCCTCAAATGACCTTGTGGTTGGAACGAAAAGAGAAAATCTTTCGCCACGAGAAGTATATCCAGTGGCGGCTGGATGGTTGCCCGCCCCCACCCACGATGGAAGCCCTACCCCCTGGAGTTGTATATGAACGCCAGCTCAAGATGACTAAACATCCAACACATAGATCCGTGCGGTTCAGCAAACTTGTTTCGGATTACGGCGCCGAATTGTTTCGTGACGCACTTACCCGTTTTATCTTCAGATTCAACAATCCCACTCTAACACCTGGTGAAGTGGAGGCGGAATCCGCTAGCATTTCTCTCCCGTTCAACAGCGTACCTGTTTTCCACAGGATCAAATACACTACGGAAGATCCATATTCCAACGGGGGACCCAGCGATTCTGTAATCGACTCGATCCACGCCCAGCCCGGGAAACTCGTTGGAAATACCAAGGAGCTCCCGGGCCGCTTTGATACAGCCCTCGTAAACGACGGCTCTGGAAAGATGATAGGCACAGATGGCAAGTCTTTAGACCTTATTGACTATTTTCCCAGCTCACCTCTTTCTAGGTTACCGCGTCGCGCAGATCCGCGTCGTGTTCTCGCTCAAGCCTCGGGATGTGAAAGCTCTTTTCCGTCCAGACAACCCACCTCCACAATATCTCGCCTATGTCGAATGGTTCTCCTCATTTTCCCCTCACTCCGAGCCCCATCACCTCATGTATAAAGTTAACCGGTCATTGAAACACGGGGATCGCATTGCAAGTATCGTTCCCGTAGCCAACATCCGACGCAGCATCCATCTCATACCTAAATTCGGACCAGTAGCCCCGCCGGACTGGACATCGAGCAATGTTTTGGACAAGTGTACATCTTTCTTCGTAAATTCCTTGTCTGACCGTCACATTTATGCTACTTTGTTTTAACCTGTAAAGCACTTTGGCCTATTTTGGTGTAACATAAACATCTTCAGCTTGAATTTATGTTATCCTGATGTTCGTGCACACTCAAAAAGTTCTGTTTGTCCTCAAGGATTCTCACCATGCATATGAGTAGTAATTTGGGAGAAATCATGGTAAGTTTCTGGCCATTTCCTCAATTTCCCCTTTTCCCTTCAAATTTTCAAACCATGAAGAAATTGGGAGAAATTTGCGGGAAATTCGGAATGTAGGTTTTCCCTGATGGTGTGTACAAGCATACTAATGTACAACCTCCAACTGATGTGCCATCGAGATTACTCCGTACACTAAGGGCCTGGAAGCTATTGATTTTCGTATATGAGATACTTTTTTTTTTTTTTTTTTTTTTCGGGTGGTACGGTCGGTCGAAGAGCAGTTAACAAGGTTAACCCTCCCAAATCCCGTGGGTATGGAGAGTCCATGGCGAACCTCCGAGGAAGAGGGTGTTTCCACCCCTGAGGAAATGTGTTACGCACAAGCAAACACTGTGTGTGGGACTCCGCGCCTTCTATCTATTCTGGCCCTTTCTGCCAACAACTTGGGACGGTGATCTTAGTGATCTGGGAGGAGCGATACCCACTAAAACCTCAGGCCCTCGTAGCCAGTCTTTTGGCTGAATCTCTTCATCCTCGAGGACGCCCTCCAAGTTTCCAGTACAAGGGAGGGCGCAATGGAGTATTGCATGCCGTACTTAGATTTATCTATCAGGTTCCAGTCTATTGCTAGGCGCTCATTCATGGTGAACACCCATCTATTATGAACTTTATTTTCTGATGCGGGGTCAGCGCTGTCCCGGCCGACAACAAATTCACATCTCAATTTCCAAATCAGGTGAGCGGACTCCGTTACAAGAATCAGAAAGAATCTTGCGTCTCCTTGCGCAGCCTGTTTTTCCTTGTTTGAGAATCGGGCTAGGCCACAGCCTAGGATTGCTGCCAGGGATATATTGGGCCATTTATTCCCCTTCTTGCGCCAGAGTCTTTCGGCTAGCTTCCAAATCTGAGCTTGGCCCGGGCGGGTGCATTGGAGCATAATGTGTTTCAGGCTCTCGGTTTCGCCGCATGCCTGACACACCTCACGTTCTTCGCATTCAGGGATGTCAGGGATGTGCCTCCAATATTGACCAATACGGAGAGAGCCATGCATACATCGCCACAAGAACGTTCAAATCTGCCGTGTTATGTCCTTACGTCTAATAGACTTCCAAATAGCAGCGGCAGATGGTGAGCAGTCGTAAAGCTCCTTTATTACTAACTGTACAGCAGTTATATTCTCGTCTGTTGATTTCCTTGAGACCTTACCCTTCAGCTTTTTTATGGTGCTATAGGCAAGAGCTTGGGTGATAGGGGACAGTTTGGCTCCTCTAATAATTGTGGTTGGGTTTGCCGTTATATCTACGGCGTCTGCGTTAGGTTTATCTCGGCCTATCTTGTGTAGCTCAACGGCCCTTTGCAAATTTTCTCTCATTGTGTCCCCTTTGACTCTGTAAAGGTTGCGCTTGCCTGCCTAGCCCGAAGAATTGACAGAAGGGCCTGTAGTTCTCCACCATTTCTTATGTTCACCCAGCCGTTGTCCTCCCAGATCGGACATTTCCCTATGCATTTGAGCAGGACGTTTCTATTGCTCTCCATCATCAGAGGAGTGTTAGGATCTGTCCCTCGGGCCGCTATAATGGCCGCGGCTATTTCAGCCGCTGAGATTGATTGGTCAATTTCGTCTGGTATTTTAATGGCAAGGTTTCTGGGATCGTTCTCGGAGTAGAAAATACCTATGCCTGCCTTGGCGTCGGCATCGCCTCCTCTTTGGGATGCGGTTCCCCCATATACAGTCACTGGTCGCCGGTCGGGTGCCTGGTGTGCTAAAGCCGGTGCATTCGCAACAGGCAGGTCGTTATGGTCCTTATCCTGTTTGGTGAAAATTCTGAATCTCTCGGCCAAGGTTTGTATCTGGTCAAAGTCTTGGAATGTGACCGAAGATTCACTATCTCCTGCTTGTTCAAAAACTTTATAGGTATCTGGCGTCTGGGGGTCCCATTTCGGGAGGATTTCTCCTAGTCTTTTCTGAGCTGCCGTGGCACAAGAGCGCGGGTTGGGGCATTTCCTGGAGATACGGTCTTGGGTGCAGTCCTCGCATTCAAAGTGCTTGAGATACTTGACCAACTGCAGCTGACTTGAGCCAGTGTTTATTATACACGCAGACTGTCAAGAACCACCCGGCCATAGACGACAAGACCCTCTGTTTTTTTCTTATTTCGATTTAGAACTAAAAGTGATAGGTCCATTGCGTTCTGGAGCAGTACAAGAAAGTCTCAATACAAAGATGGTATATAGGTTAAACTACGTAGGACGACCCTCTCATACATTCTCCTCCTGGTTGCCATTGATTCCCGCCGAGCCGCTCAGGCGTTGGTGGGACTGGCCGGATTGAAAGCCCAAAGCTGGTTCTCGTTCCCGTCAAGCTGTCCCCACCAACCCTGGATTTTGGTTCCATTCTCCGACGACCTAGAGTAGGAAAAAATCTGTATGTTAGTTTCTTTTTGTGAAGGAGGATGGAGATCAGAGTAGTGCTTATCCCTTGTCGATGTCCAAGGCTATGTACATGGAGTTGGTTGTTAGCGAGGACAGTAGGCGAGAGGAGGGGAAGTTGAATTGGGGTGAGTGCTTACTCTGCGACGCGACGTTGCGGACTCTAGGAGGTAGGAAAGATCACAGGATCAGCGCAAGCAGTACGTTGAGAGGAGCGTAGAACGCACTTGTAGCAACCGTTTGCACCAATTTTAATAAATTTCCATTCCTGGTCAGTAGTTGTCTGCTCTCCGGTGGCCGCCTCGGAGCATGTAACGGGTGCTCCGTCGGTGGCATTGCCTGAGCGAATGTGGGACAACGTGAGTGACCTGAACAGGAATTTTGATCTCTTAGGCTCACTCGCCACCCTTGATTTCGAGGTAAGTCTCGCTCTGCACGTTGGAGATTGTGTATGAGAGCTTACCTGTATACTGGACCTTCCAGAGCTGGTTGGGGAACTCGGGGACGTCCGGTGGGAGGCCCCCCACACTTTGGTACCTGAGAAAGTGACCACGATTAAATATTGAGGGTGAAACAAAGCAACGCAGTTGGTGATTGTATCTGAGAGTAGTAAGAATAGCGTATAACTTGGAACAAACTCTAGGAGCACGCAGACTCTCTGGAAAATGGGCATGATGATTTCACCTTGCTAAACGCCATGATGGATGAGTTGCTGGTTCTCCGAGCGCAGTTCAAGCCGCCTTTTATACATTCACTGCGTTCAGCGGCCGCGGCGGCACACCTTGCCGACATTCGTGGATATCCCAGGGCCAGCACAGTCATGTCGGCACAATATCGGCACACTTTGGCTCCACGAATGTCGGCAAGCTGTGGCGACCCTTGGCCGACGGGGCCGCTGAACGCAGTGATTGTGTTTAAGTTCCTTATCTTGATTCGGCGCACAAAATTGGGCAAGTTCATTAGGAAGCGCACTTGGGACGGCTGGAACGAATGTTCCAGTAATACACGCGGAGCTGTCAAACGGCTGATCGGCATTGGTTGGCATTGGTAATCGTCGTACTCCATTGCCGGCTCACTGGGAATTGGTGGACTTTAATGGCCGCATGCATGGAGTTCGCCCACTGAGATCCAGTGGATACCAATGAAGCCTCCGACCTGAAACCCACTGAACTCCAGTGTTTTTCCGCCATCTTACACCAGTTCTCAACACAGTTCAATAGGATGTGTCTGCGTTCACAACCGGTGGAAGCTACCGTAAACCACTACCATAATGAAAGCCAGTGGTTGAGGAGTACGATGAAACCCAGTGGGATTTATTGGAACCCACTGTGGATTTGGAAGAGCTAGTCAGTTTCCCTGAATTGCGTTACTCTACAGAATCTTCTTCTGTAAGTAAATGTATGTGTTGTGACTAGAAAACATATGGAGGATGCAAAAATAATTCCTAGAGTCAGACTGCACGCTGATGAACATCGTCCTATATTTACGTCCAAACAAAGTCGCATCCTTTCCTGGACGTTTGATGTAACCATGTGACCGTGCTCCCTTCTTGAGGGAGTCGGAGCACTGCCAAAAATTGCGTAGTAGTGAGGAAGATCACAGAACAATATTTGGTAAAAAAAATTACCCAAGAACGACTGGATTGATTACACATTTCCAAACATCGCTGCAAAAACAGAATGCCATCGGGATTCAGAGGGGCATCAGTTTATAACCCCTTATCAACCCTGAATCAAAGAAACACGCCGCTGGTCGCTTTGTTTCATACATCGTTCAGCGCCATTATTCGCAAGACATAACGTTCCCTTGGCCTGGTCCTCTTTAAGCTCCCTCTACCCCATCTGACCTCCCAATTTGGCTGCCAGCAGCTCCACCGTACTCGGCTTGCGACCTTCCACCGCATCGAAATTTGGTCTCTGTCTGAACCCTGCCATACTAGGCAGCCTGCAGCCTGAAACCCTAGCCCTCTTCCTACTAATACTCCGTCTCTACCCCATTCGAACACGGGATATTCTAGCTGAGGCCAGTTGAGGCAGATAATATTTCTTTCTGTATCTTTCCTTGATCCCTCCGTACCGTACCGTGCAGCATTCAGGTAAAGTGTCCTTACCCTACCGAAGTCATACTGTATCTATAATACAGTAAGAAGTGACCGTGCTCACTTATAGTGCGCTTGAATCCCTGCTTCATGTGCTTAACTACAAGCTCATCTCGATATTACTGGTAATTCATGCGCAAGTAAAATTATACGGAAGATTGTGGAAGCTCAAAGCCATCGATGTCCAGCAGTAGACCACGGAAGCCAGTGTATTTCAGTGGGCGAAGAGATAATGTAGGCCGATGATTTCTGATGTCAATCGGTGGGTCAATTATCTCATTGTCACACACCGTCCATCGTGAACTGACAATGGCCGCCAGTGACTTTGCAAGTGATGGGTGTATTACTCGAATGTTCGCATTCTCGATGAACATCGAGTGGGTGGTGAATCGGCGATCCGGAAGCGAACAGGCCATTGGCAAGACCACAAAATGGGGCAAGTTCATCAGAAGCACACTTGGACGGCTGGATCGAACGTTCGTATTCTCGATGAACATCGAGTGGGTGATGTATCGGCGATCGGGAAGTAAATGATCCATCGACAAGACCTCAGTATCCAAGTGCCAGCCCACATTTTCCAGGACTCTCGGGCCATTGGCTATGGTTTTAAGGATTAATTGAGTGTGAAATGAAGATAACACGAACGAACAAGAGGGCTCTAAGGATGGAGTAATTTACGACATCACAGTACGTCTATCCCGTCAATACTGGAGTCATCTCAATACTGGGGTGAAGAAAAAGTGTGTAGGAAGCTGATCGGTCTCCACTGGCAGGAGAATCTGAAAGGAAAGAAAATGGAAAGCCGCCTAATGCGCGACTCGACCAGTCACCCATACAGACGCGGCTCACGCTGGCCTCCACATTCGATATTGAGGGGTCGAAGTGGGAGGGAGTGTAGAATGGTTTTTTGCGTGGCGTCCGTCGGAGGGAAATGGGGTGTTCGAACGAAAGGATGTGGAATCCGGTCAACAGCGCCGGTAGCGAGGACACAAACTAAGAATAATTTAGGATTCTCAGAAACGCAAGTAGCATAATAATGAAACCCACGGTTAGTCTCGTTATGGTTCTCGGAGTATCCACGCTCAATTCCCGCTGTGGCCAAATCTCGACGACTTCGCTTCTGCTCGCTTCCTGGGACCCTAATCCAGAGGATCTAAGCCTTTGCGTGATAATCCGCCTCCGTCGCATATTAAAGTCCCCCAAAGCGATATAAAGGCCACCACCTTACTCCCACCATTCCGTGTGCTCCTTCCCTTGAAGCAAACGTTCTGCAGCATCCCCCTATCTCCCATCTGCAAATGCTCCCCAAGTTCCTGGCATGTGGCTTCGCCGCCCTGGCCCTCGTTCGTGCTACCCCCTTCAAGGTGAACATCGAGGTGTTGGGAGTCCACCCTACACGCTCTCTTCTCCGATTCACTGAGTGAATCTCCAGTCCTTTGATACCGCCATCACCGCCGCCGTCGAGGCGGGGAATTATTACCTCGTCAACATTGGAAGGAACGAAACGCTCTTTGGCGCGGAGAAGGGGAAGCCCGTGTACACGGCGAATACACCGGGCACGCCCGGACCTCTAGCAAAGGTCAGCTGCTCTTCGTTTGCTGCGCTTGGTAGTCGCTAATTGGAATTCCCAGTGGAAAGTCGAACCCGGCGCGAAGTCCAATGAGTACAAGCTCTTTAATATCGCCTTAGACTCCAGCACGTCGACCAATAACGGTGTACTCTACGTGTCGTACGGCCCGGGCGATCTATCATTGACCCACATCGTCACACCGGTGCAAGGACAGGCAGACACGTTCACCGTGCGTACACCCCCTTTCCCCTTGTTATCCTTGTTCTTGTTCTTGTTCTTTCCTTTGGGAGCCGGAAGTCCTCATTCAATCCATAAAGATCACCCTGCCCATACGCGGCACATGGAGTACGCAAAAATGGGACCCGAACTACGAGCACTACCAGGTCTGATTTTTCTTTTCCCAGCATCATCGAAGTGCGAGGCTGATGTGGGCTCCGATGCTCCTAGGTCTGGTTCCAAGAGAATAAGGAAAGGCCAGAACAGTTGTGGAAATTCATACGTATTAATTGATAGTGATGGGGACCATTTGGCTTGGTTCTGTGCTCGTTGAATCGAATACTATTGTCTTTCTCTCATTTTCGTGGACACGGCGCGTCAAGACTCAAGAACACGTGCGTAGCACGTGCGGCAGCGCTTGTCTTCTTGCCAGTGCTCACTTGAACGCGAAATCCCAAGGGGGGACCGGGATTCGAAAATTGGATATGGGGTCGAAAAGATTTTTTCGTCGGACCCCCCTTCCCTTCCATATAGGGAAGGTGTTTCCCACCCTTAGCACCGGACCGTCTGTTTCGAGTACCCAATGGGTTCTTTCACTTGCAATTTTGACTTTCCTCTCTAAATTAATAAGTGAGCTCCTGGATTGAAGTGCTGAAATTGTAGGTTCCGCTCCAAAGATGGCAATTGAGCCTACAGTATCCTCATTGACATCGAGCGGCAGCCGTCGCCAGTGAATCGGGGAGAGCCCCGATCGCGAAAAAGAGGGCATGGCTGCTGTGCACATCGTCGTCGTCTTTTCCTTCCGCTCAGCATTGTTCTTACCGTACTTATCACCTGTTTCCCTTCATCATCCTCCACACCTACAGGATTTTGCCACTCGCTTTATGTATCGCAAAACGCATGTCAAGATTAGGGGCGCGTTGGACATTCGAGAAGCAATTCCAGCTCGAAGAATCGAGACTTGAACCAAACTTGGTAGTTGCTTATGTAAATTCCTCCAACTTCTGTGGTGAGGAGCCATGAGCGAATCTCAAAGAAATCCGACAGCTAAGTATAAAGAAGATGTCCGTTGACAATCCTTTAGTTGTTGAGGATTCCTGTCCCCAATACATATCGACAGGATCACGCCACTTGACGAAAAAGAAGAACAGGAGACGAAGAAGAAATTATCCTTTGTACCCGATTACAGGTTTTCAAAGCCTCTCGTCAATCATTACTCTCACCGAGGTGATGAGGCAGACAGAGGACCAATATTATGCAAATGATTATAATTCGCACTCTCGTGGTTCAAATCTACTGAGGATAGCTCGATCGAAGATGGCGCACAAGTCCAGTCAACAACCTATAGATCATTCTAATGAAGCGGGACGCCAAAAGTGCTAGCATGGCAAGTGAAAGCCTATATTTCGTCAGAAGCTTGTGCTGCATAAATGTTATCACTTAAAAGTTTCTGCCATGGGTTCTCGGCGTACGCTTTGTGCATTGCAAATGGTCAACGGAATGAGCATATACTCACTAAAGAATGTCACCCCGAATACCCCACTAAGGATCAAACGGAGAACATAGACCAGTCTGAGGCGTCGAATAACCTGAAATGCTCCGTACGCAGATCCCGCAGTGCCGGCCTAACCCACCGCCGCGCAATGTCCGCGGCCATTTTCATCACCCAGCGTATTACCCAGGCTGCCCCGACCAACGCCAGGCTGATCAACACGAAGAGGGACAAACTGATAATGATAGATAATAAAAATTTGGCGGATATTGAAGGCATCGTGAGCCGCGGGTCAATCTTTTCGACGACGAAAATTGCGTTCACAGTTAACATGTACAATATCCAGCCTCCTGCTCAAAATCATCAAATGCGAATCTAAGAACCTTGCTAGCAGTAGATATTAGAGGGACATCTAACTCACCCACCAGTAATATCTGACTTGCAAGTTCAAGACAACACTCGGATCGGGGGTAACACAAAACAAGATGATACACCACACAATTCCGCCGTGGCTCGTTGTACTGCGTACTACGTGGATCTCATACTGTGGGACGCATGTACACACTGTCCCTCCTTCCTTGCGCAGCACGTCGGAAGTGCGCCTGCCGGCGCAGGGGATGGAGGGTGTAGAAAAGGTGGATCGTATGAAGGCCCTTATTGGGCCAAGGAAAGAAAAATGAACACAGATGGGCGTAGATGTGGACGAGGACAATGGGCGCTGGGACGGCGTGTGCGCGCGCTGCGTCCATGGGATCGTCAGCGCGCTGCATGATGCGAAGAGGACGATTCGTGCGCGGACGGCGGCGGAGGCCAGACAGGTGCAAGGCGGGGGCCTATGATCCAAACTTGCCCGCGGCTCGAGCCATGTGTGTACGAGATGTGGGCGAGACGGACGAGACGGGGGCGGAGAGTACGCGCACATCGTCGCACATCGTCCCAGCGCCTAGTTCCTCGTCCGCATCCGCCCATAGTGCGTCGCCGGCCTCACCTCCCTTCTCCTCACCCCACTACATCCCGCTCCGCGTTTCAAAAGAATAAGAATCAGACGGGCGTACCAAGTGTAGCCGCCACCGCGCCGTCGTCGATCCCACTGTCCCCGCAAACTGCGCCGTTGAGCGCGCGGCTAGAGGGGGAAGAGAGTTAGTAAGGATTCGGGAGGAGGACAACGTCAAGAAAAAGAGGAGACTAAGGACGAAGGAGGCGCTCTCCTAAACCCTCGATGGCAGCACGGCCACCGTTCTGTCCGCGCCAATCTTAACCTCGTCGAGCCGCGCCGCGCATGAACGGCAGCACCATCAAAATCCTGCTCGCCGTCCTGAACACCTGCTTGGTGCGGGTTCCTCTTTTCCCTCATCCCTCCCATCCCACCCCATATAAAAATCAGTATCGCTCACTCCGTTTCCACTCCCCTCCCTTATCCTTCTAAACTCGGCGTCGAGAAAGGCCGCCCGCGCCGGGGGAATGGGCTGAGGAAGGAAGGATAAGATGGACTCAAAAAGAGAAGGGAGCGCGGAGGATGCGAGGAGATCCAGACCCATTTGCGTCCCATCGCGTCGGCCGTCGGTCTACGGCGAGACGCAGGTGAAGGCATGGCCGAAGCAAGATGCGCCGTCTAACAAGCGAGTTAGGAGCTTCAAGGTTAGAGCGTCTGTCTACGAGAGACTAGACGCGCCGCACGTTCGCTGACGAACGTGTCGATGCGATGCGAGCGCGATGCGCACAGTCGGCGTACGCTTGGTCGGCATCGGACCAATCGCGTGTGCAATACGAGGCGTCTCGACGCAAGGACAAAACGCACCTAACGAACTTGCTCGCAAAGCGCCACGCGTCCTCGCCGCTGATGGCGTCGACCTCGGCCTTGGTGAGGCTGTCGATTGTGCCACTCCTGAGGGCATGCAAGAACTCAGGCGTGTAAAAGGCGGGTACTAGAAGGCGGGTGCTGGCTTCAGTGCTTTCGCCGTGTCCCTCTCCTTTTCATCGTGGTGGACGAGCTTAACCCTGGGTTTGCAGAGAGTGTGACCGTGATGGATGATTGTCACGCTGATCTGATCCGTTCGGCATTCTCCGTTCAACGGTGCAACCTAGTCTCTTGTAAACAGACGCGACAACATTTCTCACTCGTACGTCGTGTGTTGTACGGTCCATCTACTGCCTTCTTTTATTCGTGCCGGTGGTTTCCTCACAACGTTAACCAAAGGATTGAAGAAACTATAACAAAATTCTAGCCCATGTTCTCCCATATTATGTATTATTCACTTGAACAGCTGGACAATATTAGTTCATCTGGATCATTACATATACTACTCTGGTAGCAAAGAGATTAGACTTATACCACAACCTCTAACCTTACAACATGACAGGAGCCTTGTCTGTTCCAAGCTCTTCATCCATGTCCTCCGGTGCTAACAGTTCCCGCAATGGCTCAGTAGGCGTGTACAAGTTTGCAAGACGTGCGACTGCTTTTTCGTGGCTGTCTGTTCCAGCGGAAAGCCTAGCATCAATCTGGGCAATATCGTTGGCTTGCAAGGATCTTTCGAACAGTGGCCGTGCTGATGTCCACAATTCGACGGCCTTCAGCAAGTGTCCCTGCTTTTGTGCAAGATCTCCGAGACGGACCATACACTGAGCTTGGCTTTGGTGGACATCCATCCCTACAAATCCCTCTAGGGCCACGGTAAAGAGGTGGTGTGCTGTTTCTTCATCCTTGTCGGAATTAAACACATCCCCTAGAAAGAGAAGTGCTTTGTGAAGTGCCAATTTCTCTTTCCTTTTTGTTGCATGTGCCAAGTAAAGCACCGGCCAGGTGGATGTCCCGGGCTCATTGATACACCATCGAGTGACATCAGCAAGTCTCTCCAAGCAGAAGGACATGATTTCGACCTGCTGTTCCCAGCACAGACTGAGATATTTGCGAAATACAAAACCTGCTGATGAGATATTCTTCTCTCGGAGTTCTAGGTCTGCTAAAACTATATCACACCCCATTGTTGATATAGAATTCCCGATGCTTTTAAATATGTTTCTAGCTGTGTCCAGGTTTCGTTGAACATCATCTTTGACTGCCCCAACCATCACGTCGATGTGGGCAATACCAAGTAAGGCATAAGCATGACCGTTCATCATTCGATCAGTAGAAGTGTTTCGATGCACTTCCATGTATATCCTTTTTGCTTCGCCATATTCAGACTTTTGTATGTGGACATCTGCCATAGCATTCATCAATCTGATATTCAAAGGGGCCCCTGCCATGCCCAGAATATCTTTTGCTCTCTGGAATATGAGAAGACTATTTTGGTGGTTTCCGAGGAACATTGAGCAGAAACCTCGAATTTCTAGTGCTCTGGCTTCTGCATATAAATCTCCTGATAGCATGGCAAGCCTTTGAGCTTCAATGGCATGGGTCAGGGCTGAACTGTAATCTCCAGTTCTACGTTTTATGTCGGCAAACGCAACCAGAGCACTGCACTGTCGGGCAATCTCTCCGTGTGATTCCGCTACTAGTAGTGCTTGCTGGAGGAATTGCATCGCTTGCAGTGGATCCAATTGCAAGTAGTAAGTGTAAATTCCTGCTGCAACATAAAATTTACCTGATTATTTCCCTCTTATGAGATGCGGTAATACAAAAGTTGTGTGAGACACTTACAGACGAGTGGAGCATCATTTATATGTTTACAGTGACGGATACCTTCAGCAATCAGTTTTTGGGGTGTATTATGATGGCAGGCAGGGGATAACAGTGCTTCAATAGTGAACATGAGCTCTGCTTTGGGATTACAAGCTCCAGGAAAAAAAAGTGGAATGGCATCCATCAAGGGACTATGAGTATCGGAGGTGATCCGGTAGAACTGGTTGAGATAAATGATGGCTTGGATTGTATCAACAACATCAGCATAATCTGCTTGCAATCCCTGGTGAAACACTTCTTGCAGATTCGCCAGATTCAAAGTTATTTGGGTGTAAATGCTCCCGCGTTCTGATGGATGATCCTTGATGGACAGACCCAGAAGTGAATGGAAAAGTTTTCGAATAGCCTGTGTAAGGACCTGTGAAGGCGGGAAGAACTCTCGCATGTAAGCCCGCACAGGTGAGAGTGACTTCAACCGCTTTTGGCTATCATTGTATGCTAAGGAGGTGGCAAGTAATACTGCTTTGCAACCACGAACATCCTGAATTGGAAGACTGCTTTGCACGAGCTCGATATCTGAAAGTCCATCTGGAAGAATTGAAAGAAGGCTCAATAAATTCTTGGAACCAGGGGTAATGCGGGGACTTGCGAGGGAGATTCCAATAGAAGCGTCCAGATTGGATTTCCGATCGTGACCAGCAGAAAGCAGAGAGGTCTTTTCGGTCTTCCACCGATTGAGGACGTTGGAAAGGCCTTCATAATCAACCAGATGTGCAATGAGATCCACTGCCAAGGGCATGTTATCTGTGAGCTGGAGAAGTCGATTCTTCTCTTCGCTGTCACTATAATCATCAGTAATCTCGTTGAAAGTTTGTCGAGCTGCATCATTCGACAGAGGGTTCAGAGGTAACAGAAACGGTCTTGTCCATCGAACTTTGGCAGGCCTCTCTGCACCTCGCATTGTAATCTGCCAGCAATCAGGAAACGGAACGGCAAAGTAAATGAGGACTTACTATTAATGCAAGGTGTTCAATGTCAGTCAGAAGTGAAAGGAATTCTTCGATTCCAGCACGTGTCTCCATTTTCTCCCATGGTGTTTCCAAATTATCCACGATTAAAAGACATGTTTGCTGCCGACACAAATACTGGACCACGGGTTTGGTGAGGTCTTTCCCTGGATTTAATCCCAGGTGCAATCCAATGAGTGCGGCCAGTTCGATGCTGGTTGTTGCAGATTCTGCACTGACGAAGAATCTGTGCTCGAATTTTAGGGAAGTGTCTGGATGGTGGAGGACGGCGCGCGCAAGAGTTGTCTTGCCCATTCCACCGCCTCCAAGAATGGCAATCCTGGATGAATCGTGGGAAAGCCTCTTCATAATATTTGCCAATTCGGATTCACGACCGTGGAATATCTTGGGTCTTGATGGTAGCATAGAAAATGAATTTGAACTTGAAAACCACATGAGTGACAGCATGCCAACGGGAATACAGGTCATAATACCTATTTTGTGAACTATATCCTCCCTGATATACCTAGGTCAAGTCAATGAGTTTATATGACTGTTGGCTAGACGATAGTGCACATACAGACGATGATCTATCGGAAACTGTTCCATCAGACAGAGTCGAAACCAATTCAAGCAGTTCGACGTGTATGCTTTCTGTCTTTTTCTTCATTTCTTCAGTGTTGTTGAAATTCATCAGGCCTACTTCAATCTACGGCATTTATGGGTCCACAACGAGATATCCAACATCAACTCAGGTCGCACCGTGAAAACATCTAGGACTTCATTCATCCCCGAGCGGCAGTCCTTGAGCAGTTTATTTATTTCGTTTTGACGGAAGAAGTGTTTGAGGGTGCTCCCTTCCTGCTGAGCTTCGAGGAAGGTATGTATTCTACCCAGAGTTCTGTGGAAATTACGGTCAGAGAAATATTTCTTGCACAGGTGCAGAGCCATACTTACGCTGTGAATCTCTCAATATGATTCAACATTACTGGTGATAAGGACCCTACTGTCTCGGAGTTCATATGAAGATTGACAATTTGATATAGTACTTGATGGATGTTCTCCATAAGTTGAATACATTCATCGTGGTTTCTTTTCACTTTCTGCGAACCTAGGTCAGGGATATTGTCTGCATAACTAAGGAGAGTCCACACCTGCACACTGGTGATCAAGACCAAACAGATGTTCGAAATTGGCTGAACAAAGGGGGTTCCAAATCCATCGTGAAGATCTTTCAGGAGAACCAATGGGGGCTCCAAGTAGGCTATGAGGTTACTTATTCGCATTTTAAGAGAGGTTTGGCGGGGCATTTTGAACTGGGTAGGAATGAGCCGAGTATCTGCGCGTATTTAAGGTCAAGGGGCCAAAACTGTTTACATTGAACCTTTACAATATGGATATAAACGCGACAATCGGGAGTCCTCGATATAACCAGGAGTGGTTACATGTAAGAGGTGAGATTGCCCTATTCCGATCAAACGAGTATCAATGCTCCGATTGAGTTGCCGAGACAGCTTGAATGACGGATTATAGAAAAATGTACCATATAAAGCGAAATTAGCGTGCATTACATCCCGCTCTGAAAATCGAACATGTCGGGGATAAGAGATAGGTCACGGCGTCGGTGCATTTAGAACGCCAGAACGAAAGGCGGCGACTGAGCTCTGCTCCCAGTGATGAGAGGGCGTATGTCAGCCATAGCCAGAGCCGATCCAATCGTATCGGTAGAGCCATATTGAAGATGCTGTGACGGGAGATCGGCATAAAAGAGGTGCAAATCTTGAGCACACAGAGAGAGGAGCTCGGCAGGCCACAAACGTGCGGAGAAGCTGTGCTGAGTCCTTTTACGCAAGACGTTTTCCAGTTTCCTTTCCATGCGGAGCGGCTGGAAGTCTGCACGCCTATAAGCTTGTGGAATTTCCGACCGTCCGTTCGCAACTTGTCACTGGCGCCTCGTATTGTGCTTGCATCCGCGCGGATTCTTCCTTCCCGTTCGTCTAACTGTTGCTCGCGAGCCACGCTACGATTCCGCGGCAGTCGCTCCGCGTCCAACTGGTTCTGCGTGATTTTTAGCGCGTCTAACTGCGGCGTTTTTCGGCGCAAAGAGAAGTAGCAGCATTTCAAAGAGCACAGCAGCCAGTATTGAAGCTGTTATCGAGTTGCATTTCAAGCTGGAGGGCTTGACTTCAAGTGAAGCTTCAGAAGGGCCCAGTGGCAGGGATCGAAGTCAGATCCAAACGCACGCTCGGTGGCTATGATTCGGGTACGAGAAGGAGGATCTGCGAGAAAAAATTTCAACCGCGGCCTGGAATCAGAGGCGATAGAGCGAACCACGCAACAGAACCAAAAGCTGGGCACAGAGAGTGTGACCGTGACTGGCAAACGTCACACCGATCTGAGCTGTTCGGCATTCTCCGTTCAACCTATCTCTTCGCTTTCCTTATAACAAGGTGATTAAGCTGCAATAATATTCTGATCTGTGTTGGCTGTTTCTTCTTTGTTTTCTTCTGTGCATGGGAGCACTCTCAATATCCCGCGGAGACCCCGAAATTCATCCGAGTGTCATTGGAGTCCTGAACTGAAGCCCGATGGCGAGTATTCTGTTCACTGGCAATCATTCCGTTCATTTTAGCGCCTTTTGTATGCGGAACTACGGTCTGGCGTCGAATTTTCCTCATCTGGTATCGGCATAGGTATCGGCATACTTTATCCCAGAGAATAAGGTGGTTGAAGTGTCCAAAATTGCATTATAATGGATCCTTTTTATCTTGGACTGAGCTGCAATTCCACGACTGCGACTTGAACATACTTGAGCCACAAATCGATTCGATCAGTGTGGTTGTGTTTTCCATCAAAGCACCGCCACTCGCTTCTCTCCTTTCACGCTCGCCGCGACAAAGGCAGACGACGACTCGGCCGCCATGGCGCAGTTCGGGATGAATGAGGCTATGGCCCAAGTTGTTAGGGCTTCGGACGCCATGCAAACGTAGATCGCGAAGCTTGCGTACGTGCTCCAGCAGGAGAGCGCGAGAGCGGACGATGCAGCTATAAAGGCACAAGATGCGACCAAACGGGCTAATAGTCTTCGTAGTATCGTGGATCAGCATAGCGAAGTTATGGCTAAGCAGCGGACGAATATCGGCACTCTGACGGCTAGCCTCCAGTCCCACTTGAAACAGAGCCAGACCGCGATTCAGGAGCGCGACACCATGGGCGATGCACTACAGAAGAGCGAGGAAGCACTTCGTAAGAGCGAGGAGGAATGCGCCGAGGCTAAGGAGGCGCTTCGTGCGAGCGAGAGGCGGCACATGATCGCGGAGGCGGCACGGAGAATAGCGGAACATAAATTGCAGACAGAGCGGGAGCGGCTGGAGGAACGGGAGAACCAGCTGCAGGCGGAAATGGGAGATTTACGCAAGGCTCGGGAAGCACTGGATGCCGAGAAGGAAGAGGTGTGCGCAGACCGCGATGCGCTGACGGCTGCATTCGCTCGCAGCCTCCATGACATTCAGGGTGTGGGTGGGCGGCGCGTGCGCCCATGTCCCCCCGCTGGGGAGGATCAAGGTACGCATTTCTCTGTTCCATCTGTCTCAGTATTCACGGCTTGTTCTCGATTCAGCTCGGGGTGCGGAATGGCCTGCCAACGAACCGCCCGCAAAGCGCGCCAAATACGAGGTTTGTGCTACCCATCCACCGTACGCGTTATTATTTATTCGTCCTCGAGATTGCAGGTACCACCCCTCGAGCTCCTGCCCACATGCGCGAACATGCGTTGCCGTTTTTTATGGCAGGTTCAATCGGATATACGACCCCGGCGGCCACTCCCATCCGACTCCCGCGATCCCGGCTTATCCATTCCGCCGTCATAAGATATCCACATCCCTCCCCAATTTTTTTCTGTTTACTAACGGTATCTATGCATCTTACCTCTCTGACTGCAGTTCGTCGCGCTTTAGCCGCCAGTACACGTAAGTCCGTCGCTTATTCGTCGATCCATTATATATCTGTGGAGATTTTGTTAGATCTTTGCTCTTGCTGAGCTCGTTCTCCGTTGTATCTTTTTGAGATATTCGCTGTATAATCTATCTTGGTGCATCTGTCGTCAGCAAATCGATTCACGCTTCAAGTTTGGGACTTGCACCCGAGAGATCTGGGAACCTATACCACCCAGCCCTCTGCAAGATGGGCGTCAACCACCAGATTCGCACCACACACCCAAGTATGAAGTGATGTGTGAGGCCTTTTCCCCGCGGTTATATCGCTTGGTCGTCCCACCTGAAACAGAACTTGACGTCTGCCTGACGTACGCAGCGGCAACGTCGTACGGTTATAGAATTCCATCCAGAAGTTGCTAGGCGGCTCATCGCAGACTCCAGAGGCCCTTGGCTCCCTGCTTGACATGTCGATATCTGCCGATGCGTGCTGGATCGTCTCCATTTCCTTCAGTATACTCCGGCTGGACACTGAATTCACTCCCTTCCTTGTGTCTTTCCTCTAGTGGGCAATTCGAATTTTGGACTCGATTCTCGATGCTTCTAATTCGAAGGCAATTTGACTTGCGATCAATGTGGTTGTGTTTTGCTACTACTCCTGCTTTTGCTGCGTTTTCATCTTCCACGAACGACACAGCAGGACGACATCGAACTCATGGCGCTGTCCCTGAATGGCGCTGAATGGGCTGTCAGGGCTGCCGCTCAGATTCAAGAAGAGCTCCGCGGGCTCGTGCATGGGCTTCTGGCGGAGAGCTCAAAAGCAAACGAGGCGATCGCCCAAGCGGAAAGGCTTAACAGCATTGTGGAAAACCAGCGGGATACCATTGCCAGCATTAAAGGGGAACTTGGCTCCCAGATCGTACGCACGCAGACGGTGGTGGAAGAGCGCGATGGTATCATCGAGGAACTGCGCAGGATCGAGGAGGAACACGACACCGAGAAGTCAGGCCGTGCAAAGGCGGAGATGCGCCAGAGAGAGGCGGAAGAAGGGGAGCAGAAGGTCAGAGAGGCGCTCAGGGTGAATGAGGAGGAACGCACAAGGGCGGAGGCGGCGCGGAGAGCACTGGAACAGGAGTGGCTTGCTGAGCGGAAGAGACTTGCGGAGCGGGAGCGGGCTCTGCAGGACCGAGAGCGGGCGCTGGAGGAACGAGAGCGAGCGCTCCAGGAAGAAAAGGAACAGCTGCGCGCGAGCCGGGAGACGCTGAAGGCGATACTGGCTCGTAGCATGCGAGAAATTCAAGATGTGGCTGGCGGACGCGTGAGGCCACGCACAGGGGAAGGTCCCGGTGCGAATCCTCATGTTTCAATCAAATCGCTTCCATTACTGAGCAGTTTCTTCAAAGATTCAGCAGAAGACATGGCATCGGTTAGCTTTCAGCAACCACCTTTGAAGCGGGTTAAGAAGGAGGAAATTTTTGAAGTTTTGCTCGATAGAGCGAACGAAATATAGTGCCATGTAAGAGCGACGCCTCAATGCGAGGTACTACTCCATACCCGTTGTCGCTCTTCCTCAATCGTAGCCATGGGATATCTTGACTGTGTGATATAGCTGCGAGCCCACTTGCAACCCGATCGAACGGCGCCAATCCAGATTTCGCCTTCAATTGAACGGACAAGCCCATCTATCCTTTCCTCTTCGCGTTTCCGTTAGTCTGGACGGAATCAATTGTTGAGTGGCACCACTTGCGCGACATCTGCGCTTTTTTCATGCAACTTTATCGCGCAGTTGAGTTTTGCTTCCCGGCGGAATCTCTAAATCTCGAATCCTAATATTGTCGTGTCTGCCTCAGTATTCACGAGTTGTTCTCCATTCAGCTCGGGGTGCGGAGCGGCCTGTCAACGAACCGCCCGCGAAGCGTTCCAAATACGAGTTTGTTTGAGGTTTGTACGACCCATCCAGGGTGCACGTTATCATTTATTCATCCTGGTGATTGCAGATACAATCTGATGATTTGCCGTCTCGTGTGGCAGGTTCAATCGGATATGCGACCCCGGCGGCCACTTTTGAGTATCCGCCTACCCCGGCCCCGACTCATCCATCTCGCCTTCGTAAGATATCCACATCCCTCTCCATTTTTTTTTGTCCATGCACGATTTTCAACGGTGTCTAAATATCCTCCATCTCTGACTGCTGTTCGTCGCGCTTTAGCTGCCTGTACATTATTGTAGACTGGCTACGACTCTAAGCCAAGAGCTATGTAGGTGTTGCGACGAACTCCGTGCAAAATTGTGTACACCTCTCTTGCCAGTCGATGAGTCTCGAACCTTCTCATGTGAACGGAGATTGAGCTGCGACTTTACCACTACTACCGCCACCCCCCATTTATTTTCGCTTTCCACGATGACGTGCACGCCACCACGCTGACGCCGTAATCAGCCCTGTTTCAACTTGCAAATTGTCTCATCTCCATTAGGGTCAATCAGAGCAACTTTCAATAGGGTGTTTCATATATAGAATCTGGGGCCAACTTGGACCTCAACTCGAGCCCCAACTTCACATCAAGTTGGGGCACAAGTTGGGGCACGAAATCGAAGTTGGATGTCAAGTCGTGCACAAGACCACGACCTGACATCCAACTTGTGCCCCAACTTGCGCCCCAACTTGGTGCCCCAACTTCGGCTAATGCCGTTCTCGGGCCTAAATGCCATCTTTTCGTGATAGGCGTAGCCCCGACCGCGGAGTTGGACAGAAAAATCTGCTGAGGTCGTTCACGGTTGGCGGTCCAACTTGTGCCTCAACTTGTGCCTCGATTTCGCAAGTTGAGGTCAAGTTGGGGCACGAATTGGGGCTCAAGTTGGGCTCAAGTTTCTATATATGAAACACCCTAATGGGTCGTTTCTGGACTCGTTTCTAGAGTCGTTTCTCGAATTATTAAAGCGTGAGAGAACCGAGAAACGCAGACGAAAGGCGGTTTTACAAGGCGTTTCTCGGAGTTTCCCCACCAAAAAAATTCCGAGCTCGTGTCTCCCCACGTTTCTGATGCCAATAATTTCGAGAAACGACTGCAGAAACGACGTCAGAAACAGCCCTAGAAACGACCACAGACACGTCGAAAGGACTTACTCTCACCGACCCTATTGCTGCATGCTATCCCGCTACGCCACCATTCCATTCCAAACACTCAACTCAATCCCACACCATATTGGACTCTGAGCGCCAGCTGCACCGATGCAATCGTGGATTCCCTCGGCTTTGACCGATTTCAGCCCTTCCACCGTTCCGTTGGAAGGGACGAGAAGTCCGGTGACAGCTACTGTACCTGTAGTTAATGTCAGCGCACTTCAGATTCCCTTTACCCCCTCACGTAATCTTTTGTATAAAGACTACCCACTCTTTCGCTCTTGTCGCCGCCCACATTCACTGTCCCTCATTCTTATACCTCTTCTCTGGCACAAATCACTTCGTACGTATCATTTCTTCCGGCTCCTGCTTGTGCCCCTGACCTATTGGGCGCTCAGCCGGACGGTAGGCGGACAGTAGGCGTATCAAGCCAGAAAGACGATATTGCGGCGATGGCACTCGTTGGACTGAACGGCGCGTTAAATGAAGTTGTGACGGCAATCACCAAACTCCTGGAAGAGAAGAACGCACTTGCTCAGGGGCTTCAAGAGGAGTAGTGATGTTCTGGCCTTGGCTTGGCCTGAAAGCCATGGCTTTGGCCCGGCTTGGTCTGGCTTTGGCTCAGGAATATCCAAAGCCAGGCCACCACCTCAGGCTTTGGCTTGGCCTGGCCTGGCTTTGGCCTGAGCCATGGCTTCCCATCAATTTTGTTCCGTTGTCGAAAAACAAAAATCAAGTGAATTTTATTTGAGTTACGGATATCCTAGATGCCTCGTGAGTATCTTCACACCTCAAAAACACTGTCAGATATCTCACGTGGTGTATCTTTGGAATGTCCACTGCCAAATCACGTCTCTCTTAGGTTGCCTCTATCCCCGAGATGGCCGACAGCCCATGACATGCACCCAAATTGCTCCAAGCAACTGTCAAAAAAACCCCGTGTGCTCGGAGTAAGTAATATTTTCTCGTGTATCAATGAAATTCAGCCAGGTGAAGAGGGCCCAACAGCCATGGCTTTCTGGTCCGGCTTCGGCCTGAGTGGATGTCAGGCCAGGCCTAAAGCCAGACTGGGCCAAAATTTTGGCTTGGCTTTGGCCCTGGTACCAAAGCCAAAAAGCCATGGCTTTTTGGCCTGAGGCCAAAGCCAGAACATCACTAAAGAGGAGACGACAAGGGCAAACAGGGAGTCTGCCCAAGTGAGAGCGCTTAGCGGTATCGTGGACACGCAGCGACGTGTCATGGCCAGTATGGATGAGAGGCTTCGTTTCGAGATTGGACGATCGCAGATGGTGGTTCAAGAGCGCAACCAGATTCACAACGAACTGCACGAAAAGGAGGAAGAACTCGCCACCGAGAAGCGTGGCCGTATACAGGCGGAGAAGCGCCAGAAAGAGACGGAGACGGGCGAGAGGAATGCTCAAGCCATGCTTGAGATGGCACAGGCAGCCCGGGAAGCGTTGGAACAGGACTGGCTTGTGGAGCGGAATAAACTCGCAGAGTCAACGGACGCTTGAAGATCGAGCTGAGAGAGCGCTGAAGGAACAAGAGATATTACTGCATGGAGAAAAGGAGAAATAGCGCAAAGCGTTGGCGGCCACACTGGCTCGTAGCATGCCGGATTTAGCTGGTGGGCGTATACGACCCCGCCCAGAGGAAGATTCCGGTGCGAATCACCATATTTCTTCCAGATTTCTTCCAGTACTGACTGTCAGTTGCTCAAAAAAAAAACAGGAGAGGATGCGTCGGTTTTGGAGCAACCAGTCTCGAAGCGAGTTAAGAAAGAAGATATTTGAGGTTTGTACCAGGCATGTCACACTGCGCACGGTCATTGATTCATCGCTAGAACAGAATCCCACCCATACAGCTGCCCTTCACATACTGTTTCCTCCTCTGCACAAAATACACGGCAGAAAATACACTGCATAGGCCTTCAGTCCTATTCTCGAAATCTGAAATTCCTGTGTCTATATTCCAACTGTTTCCCGCTCTCTGTGCCCAATCTTGATTTCCGGATTTCCGGCCCTTCTCGAATGTACATCTTCCCGTGCGACGTTTGAACTAGGGTTATCCAGATCTGACCGAATCCATGCAACACAGAATGTGTCGTACTCTCAAGCGTGACCATTTTTCTTGAGTTGTATATATAATATACTTCGCGCAATGTTAGTTGTATAATAATATCTTGGATAAGACTCATATCTCACTGAATCTCAATGGTGCGAGGTTCTGAATCGGTTGCTTCCTGAAATTTGTTCAAATTTCTTTGTTCCATTCAAAACACAATTCATGCCGCTAGTCGCTGAGAGAGATCTGTAAACATCGCCGTTCAGACTGGGAATCTCACACGTGGGAGGGTGGTCGGCAGTTGCCGTATGACTGCACAGGTCACAGCAAGTCTGCAGGCCGGATTCCGGCACCTTGTCTTTTTCCCCATCACTACCTATCGAGCCGGCGGCAAGACCACAGTTTCCTCGCTCAGTGGACTCTCAATGGCCTCAGTATCCCCAAAGCTTCCGCTGGAGCTTGAGCGTGAAGTATTCGAGATCGCCGCCAAGCTCAATCGAAAAGATGCTCCAAAATTGCTCCTAGTGGCTCGTAGGGTACATGAGTGGTACAAAAGTCTCGCCGAATACTTGTCCTGGGGACTCACATCAATGTCAGGCTCGAACCTCTCCTCTATCGCGGACTTTTATTCCGACGAAATCGTGACGACAAGGGACCTACCAAGCCCATCCCGATGGAGTCCATCATACACGCGATAGCGACCAAACCTGCGGCATTTTTCCATCAGAATGTGAAGCATCTCGCGGTAAACAACAATGTCCCACGCGTCGACGTCGATCGAATTGCTGTGTGCACGGGAATAATCAATCTTGCGCTCTTCAACGGCGACTCTGACCCTTCTATGATCCCATACATAGAAATTATACGCCCCCAGCGACTGTCCGCAAACATGAAGAAGCTCTTCGGAGGCGATCCAGATTTCACCCATTCCCTGTTCTCAAACATCACCCACCTCGATATTTCGGACGTCTTCGGCCTCACCTGGGAGGTGTGGCATAAACTCGCGGTGTTGCCCCGCCTCACTCACCTTTCCTTCAATTATTCTGACGAAGCTCTCCCTGCCGCCCTTTTCCACACCGTTCTCGCCGAGTGTAAATTACTCGAGGCCCTCGTCATTGTTTGGCCAAATGATCATGGTCGAGTATGAGGCGAAAATGTCGCAATATCCGACGCACGATCCACGTTTCGGCATGATTATTTGCTCAACATACTTTTGGGACTGGGAAGTGGGTGCGCACGGCGGAGTCGATATTTGGAGCCGCGCGGACACCTTCATTGGGCAGAAAAGACGCGGAGAGGTTGATAGTATGTCGCTCGCTGATTTGCCTGTTTTATCCTCAGCTCAAATTCGCCGTTTCAGAAGAAATATGCCTTCTAGAAGACATGCCCATCCACAGATTTCTTTGAAAACTCATGGTGGGGTGGTTTTGGTACTTTAACGGTAGGAATGGATATGTATTTATCACTGGGCTGTATCGCAGATGCTGTCAATCAGTACCGGATATCTCCAGGGCGGCGGTTCCCTTCCCCTGTCTCCGCATCGTGAGACGAAACGTCCACAACGCAGCACAGCTCAAAGCCGGTTTAAAAGCGCATAGGCTCGACCCCACATCCTTCAGAATCGCATTCAACAGCCCATCGGCAAGACTGCCTCTCTCTGACCATGACCCTTTCGTCTCCTTTCGCCCTGAGTGCGATCTGAATCCTTATCGCGATGGTAAAAAGTTAATTTTCTTTATGACTCATTATCGATCGGTTTTTAGCGCCCACAACACACCCTTTGCCCACAGTGTAAAGTTCCCCGCCGCTCATGCCAGCATGCCAGCGGCACTTCTGCGTGGACCGCCGAATTTGGATGCTCCAAATTCGTCGCGGCGGGAGTATGATGGCGACTTCGGATTTCAAACACGGTATGCTCAATCATTGCATCACCATTGCTTCGCGTTCATTTGGGCAGAAGGGCCTTACAGCCCTTTATAACTGACGGTTCGTCGCGGGTTACGGTGATTTCCGGCCTCCACAACGGTCTTCTTTTCAAATTCGCTCCCAAAGAATGATTTCGGCGACCAGGTCCAGATGCAAAATGGGAACTGCGTGCCCTAGGCTGCATAGCAGTTTGGATGACTCGTACTTGCTATTCTTGCCTGGGACTAGTCCCCCTCTCTGTTAATAAAGAGCGCTATGGGTCAGCCTGTCCACCATCCACCCCGCCCCCACTCCATGGCCCACAAGCAGCTTCGTTTTGGCCAGACCGTCGACGAAATCGAAGAACACCGTATCGCTGATCCCGCTTCGGAAGAGCAGTCCAACGCCATTCTCCATCCCGCACTGCGGCCCAATGAGTGCCCCGCACTGGACTTCTCCCTTCCCTCTAGCGTCTTCCGCGCCGAGGCACATCTCAGCCCCGTGCTCCTTAGCAAGCCCGCGTGCTCCCCGCCCCGCTCTTCGGTGAAGATTCGCGTGCCCTCCACGGACGGCCAACGCGGGCTGTGTACCTTTGACGTCGTGCACGTCCCCAAAGGCGAGCCCGTCACCGTCGGCGACGTCCTCAGCGCGATCCGCGACAAGCTGCGCCAGCCCGAGAAGATCGCCGACCAGGACGTGCACTGGTACCACGCACAGCGAGTCCACACGCTCGACGCCTACTGCGCGTCTCTTGACGCCGCAACGAGGAGCGAAACCAAGTGTAAGGAGGTGGACACGAAGACGCGTCGCGTCGACCGCCTTTGCGGGAAGGTGCTGTTCGCCGGCATTACCTTTTCTGCAGCGGAGCCCGACAAATGGCACCTGAACCTCGAGTTTTCCGATCGCTACAAGGATTGACGTTGCATCTTCTGCTATAGTACGATTATTTCTTTTCGCATACGTATCGTATCGTATATGTGTCGTTGTAATTACTTGTCTGTAGTTATTCCGTATTATACTAATACCCTTCCTCCAATGTATTGTTTCGTGTAGAAATATCATGTCGTGTGTACACCATGTTGCTTAGGCAGTGCAGATGCGTAGGTAGTGCAGATGATTATCCTAACGAGATGAAAAGGAGTGATGCTGTTGAGGGGCGGCTGTTAATTAACGTCATGGCACGGTTGTGTCTCGGATTTCAAACATTGGATTCAACCTGGGGAGTTTACTGCACTACGTGTAATCCAATTTGAACCGCCAGGTTATGTTGTCGTTCATAACCGTTTGCAATTTTCAGTGGTCTTTAATAGCTCATTCGCGACAGCACATAGCAGTTGAATAACGTCTACCCCATAAATCAACGCCCACACCATGTCCAATATCTGTCATCACACACGTGTATCTCATCATTCGAGTCTAAAGAAGGAGGCATACGATTAATCAATGAGTCAGGCGCCAGCCAGGTATGATACAGCATACAGCAGCGAGTGGCATAAGACGAGGCGATGTCGAGAATTGGACTTGTACCCCAGACTCTATTTCTACCTGTTCCCCGCAGCCGCCATCTCTTGCGCCAGGATCTCATCTGGATCCCGCGCGCGGACTTCTGGGAGGAGAAGCGTGAATCCGGCGCCGGCGATGCAGCAGCCGACGAAGACTACGGACAACCAAGAATATGATTAATGCCTCAGGGATAATTAGAAGTGACGCACTCCAGAGGACTTTGTCCGTCCCAACCGATTCGCTCAGCGTGTTGAACGCAAGCGCGCTGATGATCGCACCGGCTTTACCTGCTGCTGCGGAAAGCCCGTGCGCAAACGCGCGGAATCGCGTCGGAAACACCTCCGCGGGATAGCACTACATATTGTAGTTTCAGGTGTCAGGTATTTTTGCCTTATGACGTAGCATTGCTTACATATGTAGTCCTGCAACACCAAAAAATCTCAGCCTCGACGTTCGATTGATCGTTCGAGAACTCACGTATTCGCTCCGAAGTTGAAGAAGAACTGGATCAATACAAGTTTGCCGTTAATCCGACTATGCAAAACCCAAGAATGAAGAGAAAGTAGAGGAAGAACTTGCCTGCAACAAGGCAAAGCAAACTATGAACGCAGGTTTGCTTAGCGTGTGGAATTTCCCCGCTAGGATCGCCACTAAACGCGCATTCCATCAGATGGGGATAGGAAGTAGCAAGCAGCAGTTAGCATTTATTTACGGAATAGCGCCGCCAGGAGGAAGCCTTGGATCTGGATCCACTTGCGACCGAGCGTCTCGATCAATAACACCGTTGCGTAATAGCCTGTATTGATGTAAGGACCCCAAGCGCACTCGGGGAGACTGCGTACCAGGGACGAATCCAAGGACGGTGACGATGATATTCCCTATCGAGATTCGTTAGTCGGGTACGGGGAGTGAGCACAAGGATGTCTCTGACCTGTCGAGATCTTAAACAGCTTCTCCCAGGGCGTGCCCGTCTTTCCCGCAAACCCGATTTGGTCCAAGACGACGTTCTGGTTTAGGTTTATCCCGTAGAACCTGTGCACCGTGATTAATCGGAATTTTATTGGGTACCCGTATGAAGGAGGAGGGGAGTAAAGGGGGAGGAGGTCAAGAAAGCATACGTACGCGATGTCGAGGAGGAACCAGCACATGCACGTCCCGATGAGCAGTTTCGCGTGCCTCCACTCGCTGAAGTACTCCAAGAACTCTGGTCGTCCCCCCCATCTCAGCAGACAACTCATATGTAAAGCTCCATGGCCACGTACCGCGGATGTGCGCCTTTTTCTCTACCACCTCGACCGTATGGGCGTCATTAAGTGCCGCCTTTTTGGCAGCCTGCTCCGCGGAATCGTTCGCATAATTGAGCTCCATGACACCGGCGTGGTGCTTTTGTTGTTGGTTTTGAGCCTCCGTGAAGCGCTCCGACTCGGGGAGGGTGAGGCGCTGGTATAGTGTCCCGAATGCGGGGATCAGCGACACGCCCACAACGATGCGCCATACTAATAATTGTGAGTGGTAGAAAATCCAAGGGACGATTCAAGGTGACGCACCACCATCGACCTTACTCGTCTTGCCCTCGTCGTTCATGACATGCTTGTATGCTGCGAGGACGACGATGGTGACTAGGGATCCTACGAGAGAGCCCCATCCCTGATTTTGGGGAAATACAAGTTAGAGGGGAGCCGCGCAGACGGAGAGACGATGCGCACCTGATTGGAGAAGATGTATGCCAGCATAGTGCCTCGCTTTCGAAGGACCGCACGATCACTGGTGATGGAGGCACTCATCGGGTAGTCTAGATGGGCGTCGGACGGACATGGATGAGAGTATTAGGAAACTTACCGCCGCCTACACCAATGCCCAAGATGATACGAAACACAGAGAGGTATATGAGACACGAGTCCGGGGAGAGTGAACCTATACGCAGGTGTGAGCGATGTGCTGACATTGTACAGAGCTGCTGGTATACACATACCAGTGGGCGTAGTGAGACACATGATGGTGGCGAATATGACCAGCATGAGCTCTTTGCCGTCTGGGAGGCGTTCGGTTAATCAGCAATGAAGTAAACAGTTACAGAACTCACAGATGGCTTTTCTGCCGAGTGAATCCGCAAGATATCCTGGGGAGAATATCAGTTGAAGCCTTTGGCATCGAAGATGTTTGACGCACCGAAGAGGAACTGGCCAATAACACTACCGATGTTGGCCCCCGCTTTCATGAGCCCTTGGAGTCCAGCAGGTAGGGAGTTTCCGTTATAAAGCCGGTATTGCAGCATCGTTGCGACGGGCTTAGTTCCGGGTCAAGGATGATGACCATCAACAACAGAGACAGACGTACGTTGATCACGAAGAGGTCATAGGCTGTTGTGTAAAGGTTAACTACAGAAAATGACACTGATGTGAGCGCACCATCAAGGAAGAATCCGACCTATGCGATATGACTGTGAGGAGGGGGAGAGGATCTCATGGTAAAAACACACCCCAGCGATACCGAGAAGTTTGACCTCCGTATATGTCAGATAGAAGGCCGGCTTGGTAGATCCTTCGAATTCGACGTCCTCAAGATTGGAACGGCCATGGATCCGGCGTTTAAATGAGACCATCAGGTGTGATTTCGAGGTGAGAGGGGAAGTAGTAGATCCTGGCGCGAACGAGGATGTTATGTTATGCAGAGGGATCCAAATCCGCCTCCCTTATAACCAAGTTGAGCCTCCACAAATCGAGCTATACCTCGGAGGAGTGGACTGTAAGGCCGAAAGACCATATTCTCGGAGCTGTTTTGGTGCGGAAGATCCCGCGTGGGATCGCCTTAGAGTCCGATCCCAGCGGCTGCGCTACAGCACTTTGCCGCAATATGAGCACCAGAAAACGGTTCATGAGTGCATAGCCCGGCGTTTTTCTTGAATTTATCTATATGCGAATGAGTGAATCAACGGCAGCCTCGTGGTGCGAGTTATCCAACCCCGCAACGCACGTTCGAAACACAAAGTATGCCGGCACAGGTCGCGTGCGGATGTCGAATGCGCTTTCTTTAGCAGAGGATTTCGGCCGAATTCAAGGCACCCACTGTTTGAAACGTAGACACCGTCACGCTCTCGCGGCCGATGGTCGCGCCACTGGCTTACATTGCGTTGTAAAGTCCAAAATTGCGCGGATGCCAGGGAACAAGCGGATAAAAAGCAGTAGTAGTGTTTCAGACGATGGGGTTTAGGCTGAACTTTAGAGCGCAAATGAGATCCCCAAGACAAAGACATTCGGGAGAGGCTAGACCAAGACCGTCGCAATCTGTAACACAGTAACTAGCGCAGCCAGAGTCCGTCCGTACGAGAGGCAGGGCTTGAGGATTTTTTTATGTTTATAATAACCTGGGAGCTTAAAAAGAGCAGTTCAGAAAATCAGCGAGGACGAAGCCCAAGGATGCCCTACACGGTGAACAGATGAAAGCAAAGAGTGTGACTGTGACACGTCACGAGGTTCGAATTGATCCGGATTACAGCCACGATCACGTGGGACTCTTCCGAGTCGTCCCGAAGCCAAACTCAACAAAGCTCCTTGGGGCGCCTAAACCAGCCATGGATTGGATATCCACGCCAAAAAATTCCAGCCCAACCGACTAGTGAATTTATCTGACTCCAACACAACTTCAAAACGTGTCTAAGACCGTCCCAACTGCGTTGCAACTGCGAGCCTGAAATTCGGGTAGCCATCCAACGCATTTAGACTTTCGTTAAATATAACATGATCAGCAGGCATAACCCGTCAGTCGGAAGTTCATTATTTTATCCGCGCCCGTGTGCAGCAATAGTTTCCGTTTCCGATCGACAACCCATTGAAAGCTCCCTCCATCCCCGTGTCAGCTGAAACCCGGCGCTACCATCCCCGACAACCACAACCTCTTGGCTCCAGGTGGGTCGACTTTATTCCGACAACCTTTTCGGGTTCATTTACAGCATTGTGTGGCCGACGCCTGCGAGACGAGACGCAATCAGAGTCGTCCGTAAGCTTCCTAGTTGATTGTGATGCGGCACACGGAGATGAAGGGACCGGGGCCCGTGCGTGATTAAATATACCACTGCCATGTTAGACATCTTATCTGACCAGCAAGACGTTATCACGGTAGACATAATAGGATAGAGTGAAAAATTGTGTCCACTACAGTGTGTCATCGCTGGACACGAGAGCCCTCGCAAAACTGAAGTGGACGCACGTTGGCGCACAAGTTAAGCTCACCAGTACTAAAGTTTTCCCACATCTGTAAAGAATTTGGACGGAAGCGGGAAAGGAATAGCAAATGTATTGGTATCGTGCATACACCGTCGAAACCCCTTCCTGGAAACGAGTATTAAAACGGATGACTCGGATCCTCCGTAAACGTAAGGAGCCAGCCTCAAAGGCTTGTGGTAGCGTCGCCTCAAAGGCCTGCCTATAGGGTGTCCTGTCGAGACGGGCGATAAAGCCGTCCTTCAGTGTGAAGTTCATCTCCCTCAGATGCAGCAGAGTCGCCAACGCCACTTCGATGTCCGGACAGGTTGCTCGCTCAAACGGCGGGGAATGGTGGGATTTCGCCGTAACCATAATGATCAGCACCTCGAGCAGCGGAACAGCAGCCGGAAGACTCGCTGCGATCCTCGACAGCTCCGCGGCCCATCCGGACATCCCGGACCACAGATTCAGAGAACGCAGCGATCCAAGACGAGGAAACACCAGGAATTCGGGGGAAACTGGGTACGAGATTGAGATAAAAGAGGGGGAGGAGATATATCGGACGTACGAAAATTGTACAGAGTCAGGTGGGTCAGCGTAGTGCAATACACAGGGTGGCTCGCCAGGAAGCCATCTAGATGTATCTCCAGGTAGCGAAGACGACCCATGTACCGCGAGATATTCGGCCAGGAGAAGAAGTCGCCCGAGCCACCCCAGACCTTCACAATAAGATCTTCCACAGGTGTATGCATAGATTGTTCGCCGATGCAGGATAGCTGATCGATTTCCAAGCCACCAGATTCGACGGCGGAAATAGATCGACAGCTAACGGAGACCTTGCGACAGGATGCAAACGCATTTGCGAGCAGAGACGGCGGAGCCGCCCCGAAGCTCATGAGGTCCACATCTTGCAGAGACGGCTGCGAGAGAAAGTCTGCAATAAGACCTCGCAAGCTTGGCCGTATACGGTCCAAGCTGCCTCGGATTGTAAAGCGCTTCACCTTCTCGACTCGGAGTGCGCGTAGAACAGACTAGAGCGCCGCGCAACCCTCCAACGTCCGTGGCGTCCCGATGTCGAGAGTGCGAACGAACGTGGCCAAGTGAGGAGAGCCAGAGAAGATCTCAGCAGCCTGTTGGAGACGCCTACTGTACCGGCGTGTATGGTAGCAACGGTAACGCGTAACGGTAGCCTAAAATGTTGCCTAATTTCCAGGGAGTAACGCATAACGAGCACTATGTTGCTAACTTTTAGACAGAATAAAATAATCGCTTTCTCGGCGCAAAAATAGGCTTAAAATTCAAAGAAAAATGCCGTAGTTATCTACGTGTCAGAAGATTCCCCGGCGACAAATTTGTCTCGTCAAATGGTGCACCATTATCCAGTCCACAATTAACTGTCCTATGCGCCACTATGGCCACCATGTCCATTTCACTTGCCGAACACAGAAAACAATGGTGACAGTGCAGCTACACAGTGCCCAACCTGGAACACAATGGTGGCTTGCCCCTCAAAGCGCCAGGCCCGTTGCCTAAATTGGTACCCGTAACGCGTAACTTGGCCTCAGTTGCTAACTTTTCAAAATTGGCAGGCGTAACGCGACTGGGGCTGTTGCTACCATACACGCCGGTACAGTAGTCGCGGTACCACCGAGGCCGACATCCACTGTGAAGCTAACCCGATTAAAGAGGAGACGCTGGCCAGAGAGAACAAAGGCTTTCACGACCAGGGAACATGCTTTTTGAGATGGCTCGTCCTCGATGTAGGACGCAATGTGCTCGATAAGCTCTTGAGGAAACGAGACCATGGCGATGTGAGTCAAAGTGAGCAGCCCATGTTTGTTTTTATTGACCCAGGGCAGTGCAGTTTGCGTCACTTTCGGCGCCTAATAAGTATCTTTGTCTTTTACCGTGACGTTTCATGAACAGGAATTGGTCGGCCGCCGGCTTCGACCGCAGGTGGGACTCTCAATCTCCTGGGTGTATTCTTGCGCTCTAATACGTCCTCTGAATTCCCTCAACATTGCATATCCAGAGATGCGGCCAGTTTTTTCACAAACGCACCACTGTGAGAAGTAAATGTCATGAATTTCCTGACTAAATGTCACAAAATTCAAGTTTCGTGATGTTTGTTAGGGTATGCACCATGAATTCCATGATCCCTTTCATGATGCTTTTTTTGGTATTTTGGCCGATGTGTCAACCATGAAATTCATGGTCTTTCATCATGAAATTATGTCGTGAATCTCTGTGGAGGCTCCCTCAAGAGAAAACCGCACCGGCCCTAAACCATGACATCATTACTCCACAGGCCCTCTCCAAATAGACTGCTCTGCTCCAACTTGCTCCCACACACTCTCTTACTCGAACCACCACCACCGCCTCCGCCCCTCCATGCCCGGTCACCACCATTTCCACCGCCGCTGGCGTCGTCGCCCTGGAGGCTAAATTCAACCAGTGGCTGCGCCATTACGGCTACTTTCCATGTTGGCCGCTCGAGATCGAGAGTCGAGACCGCCACTTTGACTTCCGGTCCCACACTGGATATCTGCAGGACTGTCATTGCCAGGTGCGTATGCTAAGTTGTCGATTTACTTTTTCAGCACTAAGACTGTTCGTTTAGCTAACTTGGATGGATGAGTGTATGGTGCGTGACTCTGCCCTTGGGACTTACCAGCTTCATTCAATTAGGGGTTTTTGGTTATGGCCCTCGAACGATCCACGGTGCGTGCAAAATGCTAGTGTGAATTTACTTTTGTAGTATAATAGGGTCGTTCACAGTAGCCCTTTTTCTTCTCCTTTTTCCGCTCCTTTTTTGTCCTTTTTTGCATCCCCTCGGTTTTTCTCCGGATTTTGTTTCCCTTTTCAATTTAGACATGTAAAAAGGAGACAAAACTGAAAAAACGGGCGCCTACCTGCAATTTTGGACGAAATAGAAAAAAAAGGAGCGCAAAAAGGAGCGGAAAAAGGTCTACTGTGAACGCTCCGGTCTGCGGCTCCCTTTTTGCGCTCCTTTTTGCACTCCTTTTTCTCTCCCTTGTCTTCGTAGGCCTAAGAAATATTAGTAGAACACCGGATACTATCCATACCTGGTCTGTGCAGATAGCATGAGGAGAAAATTGTGTTTGAACTTGTTTGAATCGGGGTCTCAAATCTGATGTAAGCTGGCGACTGAAGGTCGAGCTCCAAAGGTTCAAACAGTCTCAACCACCGACTCAGAATAGATAGTACCAACAGGGTCAAGGCAGCACAAAAGTAACGAAAGAGCACAAAAAGGAAGGGAAAAAGGAGAGCAAAAAGGAAGTGAAAAAGGACAACCGTGAACAACCCTAATATTACCTGTAAATGTGTAGAAATAAGGATTTCATTGCAGTTTGTTATGGTGTCATGATGATCTGTGAGGAAAATATCACCCTGGTCTAGCCATAAAAATTAGCACAGATATTTGGTATGAAATGTCCTGAAATCATGACAATAAATGTTGAAAAGAGGTGTCATGAATGTTCCTATATTTGTCATCAAATTCAAAACGTCCGTTCATGACATTTCGTCATGAAAACATGGAAATTCGGGACAAAATATTACGAATTTCATGACTGAAAATCATGAAAAATAGCATGAAATTCATGATGTTTACTTCTCACAGTGCACACAACTTCGTCGTCTCTGGCGGCAACTTCACAGAGTCGTACCCACCTTCGTCACTTAGTTACTTCGCTTAGGAACGCGAAAGGTCGTCATTTTGATGGGAATGTGTGAAAGTTCGTCATATTGCCTGGTTTCTGTGAAAGTTCGTCAGTCTAACTCGGCGTGTTCAGGAATCCGGAACATCGGCCATCATTGTTCCTTCAGCAAGGCTGGGGTGTCACTCTCTTTATAAAATTAAGCCTCTCTGTCTGTCCAAAGCCGTATCTCCGTACGGTTAAATTACGCAGCATGACCAAAGCATGGCAGATTAGCGCCAGTCACTGGCATGCGGAATCAATCATTATACTCAGCTCCGTTCGCATGCCGAGCCCCAGAAGTGCTTGATGGGCTATGATGGCTGGCGAAATGCCATGTTTTTGTGGATCAATTCTTTTGTGGTTAAATTATGCAGCATGACTGAAGCACGGCAGATTAACGCCAACCAACAACACACGTAAATTAATCATCATATTCAGCTCCGCTCGCATGCCGAGCAGCAGATGGGCCTTGATGGCTGGCTCAATAGTTGAAATGCCTTTTTCTGGGGATCATTTATTTTGGAACTTATTTATTTTATAGATTGTTTGGTCTCCTCGGTTTTGCATTCACTAGAGTTGCAGTCCGCAAATTGCGGAACCTTTCAAATAGAAAAAGTCACAAACAAACAAGGTAAGCAAGTGGGAGCCGGCACGAAGCGCCGGCGACCGCTTGTGTTTTTTCATATAGATCCCTTACCATAGTTCAACCAGGATTCGCGTCGAAAATTGATGTCAAACACTAACCATTAACCACTAACCTCTAACCAGCTCACCTAAACCCCTAACCACTAACCTAACCAGCTAATCTCGGCAAGCTGTTGATACCCATCACTCCGTGATGTGCCGATGAGTCGCCGCTTGACAAGCCCAGAATACAAACTCACGAACTTTCATAGAAAGCGTTTAAAATCAATTCTCATCAAAGTCACGAAGTTTCACAACGCTAAGCGAAGTAACTAAGTGACGAAGATGGCGCGGACTCAACTTCATAGTTGTCACCAATACGACGGCTGGTACGCGAGAACCGCGCTTTCCTATGTGCAGACTATCCACAATACCGCAAAAGATTTTCGCACAATTCCTCTCGGGGACCTTGATCTCCGCCACGAAATAAGGTTAGACCGCCAATGTGGTCTGGTACAACGCCACCTGGGACGCCAATCTGCCAGACGGGGATACTCCGCTCGAATTCACGGATGCTCATCGCCCATGACTGTTGCTATATACCAAGGGAATAATGCGGAAGATGTGATGATCTCTCTTTTCTTTTTACCCGGCCACGGCTGAAGACCCTCGCAGGAATGGCGAGGGGACATTGCAAGATATCCAAGGCTGCGGTACGAGGCAGAGCAATATCCGAGAAGAATGGCTTAGACCCATGGCTCGATCCAAGCCATCCTAATTTTCTCCAATTTTTTGGAAGCGCCAGCGCCTCTGGCATACATGCTGCGATCTTTCACGATGGTGGGGAAATTTTTCGTATGAAAAAATACTTCATTTGACAGTTTTACTCAGAGTTGGTGCCTGCGAGACATATACTGGAGCAACACAGCAACTCATATTTCTCTCTGGCATACACCTGGGCGTATCTTGTAGGTGCATGCCAAACTCCTCGATATTCGGAGACTTATCTGCTCTAAGGTCAATGAATTCTCGGTGAGCGGACGTCAATCAAGCGTCTACACATCCCGAGAAAATTAACCACAACTTGCAGGCAGCCACAGAATACTTTTAGTCCGCCTCCGACGGAGAATACCTGGTGCGATACCTTCTTTCTTTGGGTGTTTTGCGTCTGATTTATTTATTTATTGAGGACTCTTTCGACTCTCAACTTTGGCTACGTCGCTCTAGTGGCCGCTTGTGCGTTGATGTCACCGCCAGCCAGCCCGGCCGCCTTACACTCCTCCACTCCCCGCACCTATCTTCATTTCGGGACGACATCCCTCTTCTCGGGCCCCATGAGGAATCGGCCATCGTCGACTCAATCTCCTTGAAGCACTACCATGCAATTTGTGCGGAGTATCTTGAAAAGAAGGATCGCGCCTTCACAGTCTCGACGGGGTTTGCCAGACTTGGAGAGGTGACTCAATGGGTGCCGTCTTCGGGCTTAGAATATGAGGACACCGTCGAGATGGGCTGGATCCCCGGATTTGAATCCAAAATGGACGATTCCGACTGGATCGTAGCTGGTCAAAAATTGCTCTTCCTCGACGGCTGGGCGCGGTAGGCTCTGTCAGATCAGACGCTGCGTGACCCTTACCATGCGTGCAATGCTCAGAATCGAGGCCAGTAAGCTTAACAATCCATTAATTTTTCGCCAAGTCACCCTCATGGAGGACGCCTCGGCCCATTGGCTAGCGCAGGCCAATCATGTGTTTGACCTCTTAGAAATAACCTCGAACTACAGCAGTTACGGTATGCTGCACTGCATTATTGCATTCCAGCTTCGCTGATCTATCGCAGTCTTCGTCGATACGATAGATTATCGCGTCACATTCCTCGGGACGACCAACCACCTCCCGCCTGGATATTTATTTCTGGCGCCAGTTCAGGTGGACAATTTGGCGGAGTTTTATCTCCCCGAACATACAGCGTACTGGTCTCTCGATTCGAATGGAGTTGATGTCCTCGACACTGAACAGGCAAAAGAACTTGGCTTTCCTGCGCTCAAGGTCACCATGACCGTTTTGGGAAATAGCTGGGACGACAGTGTCTACGCCGGACTCCGCCGATTCCACCAGTGTAAAGGATTTGATCCTGACAGCCCGGACGTCGCCCGACATTTGGGGTATCCTCTATTCCAGCCCTTCTTATCCAAAATTGAGTCAGGTGGGTTGAAAGCTGTAGTTTCCGTTTCAGAAATTGACGCGGCGTGGTGGTTTGTACGCAGTATACGAAGACCAAAACATTCCAGACAGTTGATCAAGCCCTTAGTGATATGATTGTATTTATCGTCTCAAGTTATTTTCACCACGTGATACCCCGGAGGAATTGAACGCAACAGGCCCGAAAGAATTGGAACTTGGAAGATGGCGTTTTCAAGTCCCGACAAATATTGGCGAATGAATTCACGAAGGCCCTCCACTGGCCGCTCACATATGTACCGATCTGCGAGGATCTCGATTAAACTGACAACTCTACTTGCCGATTATTAGTGGATGACGGGCCATGTTCTTGCCGCTCGCGCTGCCAGTGCTTGAATTCTTTTTGCGTTTGAAGGGGCGTTGCCATGGTTCGCAAAGATGGTTCGAGCTCACGTTCGGGCTTTCTCAATTTCATCTGTATGACCGCCTCCAATGTATGCGAGCTAAGTAGGATTCCAAATAACATTCGGAACGACAGCCAAAATGAGCCCTTGTGTACAAGTTCTTCTCTCAGACCCATTTTCACACCCTACAGCGACGCAAAGAATCCAGATATCACGAGGAGAAGCAACCCAGCGGTCGGCGTGAATACCACCGCACCATTGTCGTTGCTCTTGAAGTCACCGGCGACGGCCACCTGCGAGACTCCTATGAAGCTGCTGTTCAAGGTCGCTAGAATATCCCGACTTCAGTATGCACGGCCACTGTCGTATAAGCAGCGTTAATCACCAGTGAAATTTGCGCCACATTTCTGGTTGAGAGCTGAGAAGTCGCTATATCCGGCCATTACCCGAAGCTGGTACCGCGCCTTTGCACATTCGTTGCAGGGAAAAGCTTCGTCCGACGAGGCCAGGAGAACCCCAAGCAGCGCCCCAGTCGCGCCGCTGGCGGGGTCGCTCGTGTTTGTCAGGGTGAAGTCCTCCGAGAAGCCCTCGCTTGTGCAGAATGTGTTTGCGGCGGTGCTGTGAATGCATTGAAATTATTGAAATTATCTCGGCGACTAAGTACGCGCAGGCTTACTCCTTGAGGCACAGTGTCTCGCGGAGGCTGAGGAAGTCTGACACATTGACGGTCCCGACGTCGCACGGCGCGACGCTACTGGAGAGCTGGCTGATTGTATCGGCGCTGCAATTATACGATTAGAAAATGCAACAAACTGGAGTTTTACGGCACATACGTGCAGGACCCAACACCACAGAAGGTAGTTAACCAGGTGTCAACTGTGCCTTTTATTTCCGCCAGGGATGAGTTTTTATTCCCGAGCGCAAGCACGGCCTTGAGCTGGGTGGGGGCGAGGCAGTTCAACTTGCAGTGTACTCCCTTAAGGCCTTATTAAGGGTCGAGTTTTTCGTTAAGCCCTTAAACCCTTAATAACCCTTAATTAAGGCCGCAAAATTAAGGCCTTAAGTTGGCCTTTGGCCTATTTTTTCCGGATATTTTATGAGCTAGATTAGACCAAAAATAGTGTACTGCGAGTCTTAAAGCATGAATCCTGAGTCCTTCTTGGTGTCTGCTTCATTTGATCACTCGAAGGGGCAAATAGATTCCTGCCGCTGTTGCGTCCAAATTTTTGCACCTGGAATGGTACAGCTTGTACGGTGGGATCACATTCCGTTTTCTACTTGACAAAGTGGGTATTGGCTTTCAATTGAACCACAGGTGTTTTTGTTGTCGGCGGTCCTTTGATGCAGGATTTGATGCCATCATAAGCCTTAATTAAGGCTTCACAAAAATCTAGCCGTTGTTAAGCCTTAAGTGTTAAGGCCTTATTAAGGCTAAAGTCATCTTAAGGCTTAACCCTTAAGGAGAACACTGGGCAGTTGAACCCTGAGTTAGTGGAGGAAACGAGGCTTTCGATGGCGGTTCCACAGGAGCTGTACGAGATCAGCCCAAATTAATATCTCTTGCTCTTGCCCTTAACCTTCATCTACTCCCCACTCCTCCTTCTCCGTCTCCTCTTGACTCCCTCCGACGCCTGTCGAGCCTCAGTTGCAAGCTATATGGTCCCTTCAACACTCCTGGCATCAAGTCGTTCCCACTCATTCTCGGCTCGGTTGGTCTCGTCAAGATTCGTCAATCTCAAGAGTCCTCAATCGCAAGTCCTTAATGCATGCCAAGCTCCGGATCCTGGTCGGCCTCTCGTGTGCCTCCTTCAAAATCTTCAATTCAGTATTTGTTCTTTGGTATCAAAATCCCTTGTCGATCTTTTGGCTGTTTAACCGAGGTCCTCCCGCACGATACATGTGATCTCCTCGAAATTAGGTGTCTCGCAGAAGAAGCGGCCCGAGAAGGAGGTGAACAATATACAAGCGGTCCTTTGTGAGTCCCTTTCTTTCTGCATCCCCCCGTGCCGTGGCCGTAGGGCTCCGCACCGTACGTATGGATTACGGCGATAGGTACGTACGGTACCCGTACCGGGAGCCCTTGGCAGCCCCTCTGCTCCGTATCTGTCCGGATGGTATGACCCGTATACGGATGATCATGTTGCCTCCGTCGATCATCCTGCTAGGGCGTTGCCGCTTCCTGCCCGCTGCCTTACTGTTCACGTTTGTCTCGACGGCGGACGCCATACACGATGCCGATGGCCCGTATCCGAGGGAAGCTTGTGCTCGCCGGCTTGTCCACCCCCATCGAGCCTCCGGTGACACACAACTCTTCCCAGTGTGTATCAGATCGGGGGGGGGGTCTTCGCTTCTGTCAACTTGCTTTCATGTACAATCCCTGAATATATATGTTTTTCATGCCATTTGCTGCGTCTTTGATAAGTGCCTTGTGCATCTTGAGGTAGAATTCTCCCAAAGATGCACTGTGTCTTACACATCTTGTTACACATCTTTCCTAAGATGCTCCGTCTTGCTAAGACTTTTGAATCTGCTTGGCCTAAGCCTAAGATGTGGGTCTTGTTTGGCAAAAACGCCAAAGACAAATGTACTGTTTTACTGATATGTCTTGTCATCAGAGTTCATTCAGACTCCTCTCAACCTGGTCGCTTTACCTTTACCACTAACGGTAGCTCCCATGACAGTTCACCGTGGAATTAGCTTGCTCTGTTTCCTCAACTATTGTCACGGCCCACGGATGGACTGGAAAGCTGGGGTCCATGGGTGATTAATTGGTCTCGGATTGTGTCCCACAAATAGTTTGGATTACTTGCATGCTCTGCCCCCGCAAGTTTTTAACATATTATTTCCTCGCTTCCTATTCATCAACTGCCACACCAGTGTACTTGCTGTCTGATATGGGCTCTTACAATCTTAGTAAGGCTGTATTTCTATTTCATATCTCTGTCTCAAAAAAAAACCCTCAAGATCACTTGGGCTCACAATCTGTGGGTTGTCGCACTCAATGGTCTTATATGTGCGTGATCTCATTCACTCGTTTTTTGTAATCCCTTCCTTTCAGCCAACAATGCCGTTGCTTCAACCTGCATGTACGCACATATTCAACCTGCGCACGGTTTCCGAACTGCGTACGTACGTGCTGCGGGATATTCTTTTGTCACATACCAGTATACTACCAAGTGGATTTGAATATATTGAATATATTTCCTTTCCTCAATCGATCCCTGAAGGCTGCGACTTTCCCGTTAATCCATTTTTAACAACACATTGTTTCAGCCTCATATTACCAATTACCGCGCCAGACTTGACAGAAAAATAACACCTTCGACTGGAACCAGCTTCATTAACTGGATTACACAGTTCAAGACTATATGACACAGTTCAAGACTATATGAGAAGTCCCTGAGATCACAGCTGGATGACTGTCTCTTTAACCTCACTTTGGGCACTCTCTGGCTATCCATCGTCTGTATCACTGTTTATCCAACGCTGTGTGATGAGCCATCAGAGATGCCGGGACTACCCGTCTTGATATCAAATGCAGAGTAATAGCGGGTGGGAAAAGTGGGGGCTGTCATCAGCGTCCCTGCGAGACATGTTAAACACACAAGTGTCTTTCCCAGTCATAACTAATGTGGTGGCTGAGAGCTCTGGCTATAGATTTAACAGTTTTGAATCGGAGCTCGAAATCTCTGATCCGAATCCAGCATCAAGTTCAACTCTTTCTGGCAACTCGTTTGTTTGGTTTTCTTTTGAGGAAACATAATATTCAGACAATAATGATGGTTTCAGTGATTGCATGATAGAATGTGAGCCCAGTTAGACGCGATAGCGCGCTACCAATGTTATTTGATCATCATATCAACCAGGATAAGGCGATTCAAAGAAAAGTCAAACGACTGCGGGGAAGAGAAAAAAGAGGCGAGCACGAAGGAAAGGAAGGGCTGCAGATTAAGAAGCTGCTTGCGGCGCTTTATATGCCGCACAATCTCCCGACATCCCCTGAGCCTCCCTGAGGATGCGGTACATTCGTGGGACGTCGCGAAGGACGGCTGCACTTTGACTGGTCGATCACAGCTGTGCGAAGATTCATGTTCTCTCATTGTTATGAGCCATATTGAACACAGTCAATTGATATCGACGAGAAATGAATCAGAATGACTTCAGCCAGCCTTGTTTCCTCGTCATGGTGTTCTGTTTCTCTGTATGTTGTCGGCCTCTATTTTCTGCCATCGTGTTCTTTGCGAAACTCCACATCCTCCCGCATGCAAGGTCGGATAAGCACGTCCTCCGTACTTTTACCAATCTTGTGCCATATTTTTTGGGTCGGTTTTTATCCAAGACTCTGTAAATATTCCGCCACTTTCCTGTCCCTGAGTTCCTCGTGTGTGCAAGGAGATGGCCGACAGATCTAGCGACGGAACTGCCACAAAAACGCCGATCTTATGGCAGTGCCGTAATCTGAGTGTTGGTTCAAGGCCCAATATTTCCCATTTTTGGAAGACGCACAGGCAAAACATTGAACGGGGAAGGAAAGCATTCAAGCATGTCGTCTCTACAGCATTAAACGAATATCAAAGATGAATTACTTCCGGCTGACTTGTACTGCACCGGATGTACTATGACTGTGTTGACGAGAGCATTCCTGCACAGCGGGTGCAATCACCACGAAAGTTGTCTGGCCAAAGTCGATGCTGTACACGGGCATAGATGGAACCGAGGGATGGAGACGCTGGCCGCGGCTCCGTAAAATAGGAGAGAGAGAACCCCCGGTGAGGAATCGCATGGTACGGATTTGCCCGTAGCCATGGATTGTGTGCCAAAGATAGACGTATAGCCAACTGTCGTCGACATATGGGGTCATTCTAATCACTTATAGCACACGGGGAGGGTACGCACAGATGAGCTTTCGCTTGCACGTCTTGCAGTCGAAGTGCTCTGCCTCGAGCAACATGCGTGAGTCTCTGGCCAACCTCTCAACTCGTCGCGGAGTTGTCAACCCTGGAGTTCTCCCACCATCATTGGGTGTTGACCCAGGTACTTTTCGGTTTCGCTTCCTCACAGCTCAGTGCAGCCAAGCTCTTCGGCTTCATGGGCACCATTTCTGTAAGCGTCGTCCTGGGAAGGATGGTGGTAGTGATGAGGCATGAGCGGCAATAAAAAAGAGGAAAGTTAAACCCCCCGAAACTGGCTGGAATTGCGGGGAGAAGGGCCATTCCGGGCCCGCTTGCAAGAAACCGAAAAAAACCGCAGCTTTTGACCGTTGTAGGGCACAGCCGCGGCGGCAGGTCGACGCAGAAGCGGCGCGCAAAACGCGGGCGGGGTTGAAGAGTTTTGCCTGATTCGATATACACGCCGTTCACATAGAGGTTGGGCCCTTGATAGACGGTGAAAATAATCTCTGCCGCAATGAGCGACTTTTCTTCGAGGCAGTGTGTAGTCCTTGCGGAACCCAACAAACGTGTTGGCCGTGGCAGTCGCGGAACTCCAGATTCATCTGGATACTGCAAATTTTAGCGGGGCATTAGCATTGGAGCGAGGTCTGGTTAAAGAACCTGGAGAATAAAACGTTTGGCTATTTGGTGGAGGATATACAGCGTTCGGAACCTACTGGCACGTCGGCGAGGAAAATCGGAGGAGCAAGGAGCACAGGGCGTAGCGCACTAGACGAAACGGTCAATGGGTTTTGAGAAGCAGGGAGACCGTTTCTCACAAAAGGGGGTCATCGCGAGGATTGTGGTGAATCTAGGTTCAACGAGTCTCGCTTTATGGCAAGGAAATAACCACATCATCGGCATCTCGGTAGGTAGCATTACACGGTACGGTCGCGCTGTGAAACGCCGGTTTCCAGGAAGCAAGTATTTCGATATACGCGCATTGAGTCTGTCATTGAAGTAAGATAAGTGAGGATATACTCCCGAACAGCCGGCATGAACGAGCGCATCCACAATGCACAATGCATATATATGTACTTTCGACACTGGTCATATAATTTCAACACTGGACGCGGACTTGGATATGCAGAATATTGTGGGAGTACATAGGTTACTCGAACACACCGAATGTGGGATGTCCATTCGAGGTATCCAAAGTTCATATACGTGACATGTTTGCTTGAGACGCAGTGCACGATTGAATTCTTGTCTCCGGGGTTCTAATGGAGCGGATGGATGAATCCTGTCGGGGTAATTCCAGGAAGAAATAGACGGCTTGGTGCATGCAAGTTGACTGGTGTGTTGTTGCCGTGACTATTTTAGCGCCCGACCTTTGCGACTGATAATTCTCAGTGCTATCATCTGAGCCTTGAGCTTGAGGCGTTGAGTCGGATGCGCCAAGAAGGCCATGAGAGATGTTCTGTACATTGCGGTCGATACCCAAGAGCGCGGGGAAAGGGAGACGAAGGAGTGGTACAGGGAGCCGAACAGGGTAGGAAGCAAAGAAACTCCGACAGCGACGGCATTGATGACGCAGCAATTTTGTGACCAAGTCCGCTTGAAATCGTATAACGCGGCAATTTCCACGGGGGATGTGTCAACTGCGACACTCTCACTCTCAGACTCCCCGTTGGTTTCTTGTTAGTTTTGACACTGTGGCAAGTTGTGACACTCTGATGGGCTAGTGGCAGACTGATTATAGACCGTTTCTCGTACATTCATTGTCTGGGGACTCAGTAGGATCCAATTTCCCCAACCCTAACCTCCGAGGTAAATTTATCCCTGAACCCAAACACTAACCAACCTAACCTCTAACCACCTCTAATCCAAACTCTAACCCCCAACCACTAACTCAGACTCCAACCCAGCACGGCATATTTGTACCCGCAATTAGAGTGCGCTCCGCTTGCCCTAACTGCTTGATAAATGTATGTTTTAGCTAATACAGAACATTATAAACTGGATGACTTGCGACATTATCGCTATTTTTGGCTGACAGTGTCGCAACTCAGTGGTCTTTGCTTAGCGAGTCTGAGAGCGAGAGTGTCGCAGTTGGTTTATCCCCACTCCACGTGCACCGAGCGAGAAAAAAAAACGCACATCTGGGCCAAGATCGGGCCTCCGGCATAGGGAATGTTCGCTTGGCCTCAACCCTTTACAGAGCGCAGTGGTATCTGCCCAGCAGACTTCTTATACGCGGTCATCAAGAGATTCATGAGGTCGATGAGGTGCGTTAGATTTCCGCTTACATCTTCTACTGCATGCTGAACGAGAATTGACCTAGAAACCATGAGAAAGAGACCAGAAGTCGAAACACCCAGACCACCCTCGGTTACTGCCTTTTTCCACAGCGGGGAGTACTTATTGGTCCCGATTTCCGTGCAGGTACAATTCGTAAGTCTGTCTTTTACTCCGACATTAGATACCAGCCTGGAAATTGCCCTGTCACCGTCACCGTGACGTAGACCAAGATTGCTCAGCCTCTGACCGGTGATCCATCACCTAAACCTTTGATCGAAACACTACAGCACATGTGCTTCAGGCCGAGCGTCGAGGGAGGATTAGAGCCTGAGGAAAGGCGGCTGGAATAGTCGGCAACGGGGATGGTAGAAAGAGAGATCCAAGCCGGAAGATTCGACGGAGATTGGACGGAGAGTCGACAGTGAGGACTAGGGGAGAGCGTTACCTGTTGTTGTTCCTCGTTGGCGGATCGCAGGCTAGGTCTCCAGGTTTAACAGGCACCTTGCGTCGCCATAAAGCGATGCACGTGTACTTGCAGGGAAGACGGGCATTATAGCTACATAACTACATAAATTTCTCTTTTTCTTGTGGTTATACTCAGGCCTGTTAGTAGCCACCCAGCGCACCCCAGCTGCAACATATGAGCCCTGTACGACAGGCGCGGATCTTGGGAACAGTTTGATCCCATTAAACCTAATTTTTGAGGTCATATTCGTTGCGTTGTGAATTTATTTCTGGCGGAGTTCCCGAAAGGGGAAATGACGGGGTACCTGGCCATGAGTTGGGCCGGGGCGAGACAGTTGAACGCTGGGTTGGAGGAGGAGCCGAGAGATTCGAGGGTGGCTCCACAGGAGCTGCGGCATGTCAGTCATTTTGTTTATGACGGAAAAGGAAACTGACGATAATGAGCTGGAGTCGTCGGCGAGCGTCAATCTGTCAAACCGACCGGCCGCATCGCGAAAGCGAGCCCTTGATGATTGATGTTGAGTCAGTGATGCATCTCCCGCGCCGCGGGGTGATGCTGGTAGTGAGCGTAGCGTACAATAATGCTGCCTCTCTGTGCTGCCAGAGGTCCTGAGTAGCACCGGCTGGACGTTGAAATTTACCTGACCCTACCTGCGGCAGGGGCAAAGCAAGGGAGCTGCTCTCCGCTATTTAAGCCCACATTAACATGCAGCGAGCCCAGTTCTGCAGTGCCGAACAAGAGTCTTTGATACTGAGTCAGACGACTGATCGTGGATGGTGGGACTGAATTTGTTTAGAACCCATTGTAGAAGGCATCTTCAGTGATGTCGAACCCAGGCTGAGTCTATGATGCATTGCCCGGCGCCTGACGCATTTCCCGGCGCCAGCGATTAGAGCATGTTATTATGCAATGTGATATCGAGACTGACAGATACTAAGAGCTTTGAATGCCCAACCGACTTCAATCGGTCACTATGGAGATGCTCGCTTGAGTTTCAACCTAGCGAACATCGGCGGATTATTATGACCGGTTGGTCATTTTTCTTTCGATTATGTTCTAGGTTGGATTCCATCCTTGATCTTTCACCCGCCTACTTCATCCATAAGGTCGCCATGATTGAACTTACCTAGGGGACGTGTCGTGGTTTTGGGGGTCGCCCTCCCGACAAATGCAGCGCAGCTGTGGAGCCTGATGCTTGTCCCATTATCATGAGTAATGCTTAACTTTATTCTTGGATACTGAGATCATAATGCGAATCGAATGCCAAGTGAACTTGCATCGCCTTCGCTTGAGTTCATCGTGCCCCGGTTGTGCACTTTCCGAAAAAATTATTCCTCAGCAGATTTTTTGTGCATTGCACGTGTTGGGCATTAGTCTTAAATTGAATCAATCGTCTCAACGCAATCCCGGCAACTCAAGTAATTCAGACTTCGGGAGATGCGGTGGTTCAGCCTCTTTAAAATGTTTCTGAGACTATTAGTATCCATCACAGCATAATTCGCACTGAAATTGTACCTGACGGTCAGTGTATAATTATGACCGAAATATTGAAGTATGAAGGAAATGCCTCAAACTTTGCCACTGGTAAAGTTTGGTTGTGTCTCATGCGCACTTCAACTGCCGAGAAGAAAATTTTGGGCATCCACACCGATCCAACTAGTAAATGACTCTGGCTTAAGCACTCCTGCAGGCAAGTACAGTGACCATATTCCCCTCGACGAGACCATCGCAATTGTGGATCGCAGCTCTAGCTCTCAGCGGCTCCTTCCCGTTTTTTGTACTGTAGGTCATAAAGGTTTGCAAGTGTGATCATAACTAGACAAAAAGCTAAGAGAGATCTACTTGTCGGGCAGGCGTTCTAACGGCTTGAAACCTCCGTATACGCCGTAGAATCCCTGAGTGCGTTGGACATACTGGAACAGAACGGGGAGTATCTTGGGATCAGAGAACAGTTGGTTGGTGATTTCTGTGTTCAGGCCACAGAGGAGTGGCTTATTCGCCCTGCCCCCCACCTTGCTTGTCCATAGCCCAGCGACAGAACCATGAATTCAATGTAAAGTTCACAATTCCTTGTCTGAGTATCCACGAAATCATACATCCCAACATCTTACTTATGATTCCCTTCCAAAAATCAACCTTCTTTTCCCCTGCTACCTGACAGACAATTCAGCCATCATAAGTTATGTAGTATGGCGGTCAAAGCGCACCGTGGCCAATAAGGTCAGGTACAGGAAATCAAGTCCTAGTTCAGGTTCAAAGAAGCTCTCTAGGACGTAACTGTGTTGACTCGTAGCCTAATAGCTTCCCAAGTTGATTCGGCTTCTCATGTACCAGACTGATAATCTTGGTGGCGCAAATTCAACAAATGACCATATTTCCCACCCGCGGTCTGACGAGGATGGCTCAAGGATTGATGCGCACCGGCCCGAGTCCCAAAATTTTATTGCAGGAAAGACAGTCGAAGGTTATTGTAATAAATAATCTGAAATGCATCGGAAGTTGCGTTGCTGATCAAGCAGTTGCGACAATTGGAAAATAAGGTTGTGCCCAAATCGGCCAATTTATTCGCGTTGGATCCAGTACTTCTTGAGAAAGAAGACGGTAGGAAGACTCACTGGGAATCGAGCTCATTTTCCATGACGCAAAACTAGTCCTACAACAATGAGTCGGTACCTAGCTCTTACAAGTTCCTCTCTCAAAGCCATCTTTGTACCCTATAGCAACGCAAAGAATCCGGATATCACGAGGAGAAGCAAACCAGCGGTCGGCGCGAATACCACCGCACCGTTGCTCTTGAAGTCGCCGGCGACGGCCTCCTGCGAGACTCCTACGACGGTGCTGTTCAAGGTCGCTAGAATATCCCGACGTCAGAATGCATGGTCACTGTCATACAGGCAGCGTCAATCACCGGTGAAATTTGCGCCACAGGACTGGTTGAGAATTTGGAAGTCGGTACTACCCCCAGCCTTCACCCGAAGCTGGTACCGCGCCTTCGCGCATTCGTTGCAAGGGGCAAAATTGTCCGACGAGGCCGCGAGAATTCCGAACAGCACCCCAATCGCACCGCTGCCGGGGTCGCTCGTGTTCGTCACGGTCGAGCCCTGCGTGAAGCCCTCGGTTGTGCAGAATGTGTTTGCGGTGGTACTGTGGATACGTTGGCGTCAGCAGAGCAATGAGAGGAGATGGAGGCGTACTCCTTGAGGCACAGTGTTTCGCGGATAGCAACGAAGTCCGTCACATTGAAGTCCCCGGTGCCGCACGTTGAGTTGACGCTGTTGGAGAGTTGGCTGATTGTATCAGCGCTACATTTGTAACGTCAGAGATGCGGCGGTCTAGCAGCCGTTGGGACACACGTGCAGGATCCAACACCACAGAACGCGGTGAGCCAGGTGTTGACCGTACTTGTGGACTCCGCGACGGACGAGTTCTTGTTCCCAAGAGCAAGCACGTCTTTGAGTTGGACCGGGGCGAGACAGTTGAACGCTGGGTTGGAGGAGGAGACAAGAGATTCGATGGTAGTTCCACAGGAGCTGCAGTATGTCAGTCATTTTGATTATGACGGAAGGGAGGACTGACGAGAATGAGCTCGAGTCGTCACGGGGAATGCTAGCAGCGGCCACAGCCGCCAGCGCTGCTGCAGCCGTGGCAGTAAAGAAAGCAAATTTCATCATATCAACCAGGATGAAGGTTCAAACGAAAGGGCAAAGACAAAAGTGTGGACGAAAGAACGAGTGAAAAAACGAGGCGGGCACGAAAGAAAGAAGAACGGCTGAAGATGAGAGTCTAACTCACGGCTTTTTATGTCCTGCGAATTTTCGCGTCGGCGGGCGTCAATCTGTCAAACTGATCGGCCGCATCGCGAAAGCGAGGCCCTTGATGATTGATGTTGAGTCAGTGATGCATCTCCCGCTTTGCCCACGGGGTGATGCTGACAGTAGTGTAGCGTACAATAATGCTGCCTCTCTGTGCTGCCAGAGGTCCTGAGTAGCACCGGCTGGACGTTGAACTTTACCTGGCCCTACATGCGGCAGGGGCAAAGCAAGGGAGCCGCTCCCCACTATGTAAGCCCATATTACCATGCAGTGAGCCCAGTTCTGCAGTGCCAAACAAGAGTCTTTGATACTGAGTCAGACTGACTGATGGTGGTTGGATGGTGGCGATTGAATTTGAACAGATTTTCAGAACCCATCGCAAAAGTGATCTATCTCGAGTCCAAGCTGACTCTATGATGCATTTCCCGGCGCCAGCGAGTAGATCATGTCATTGTGCAATATGATATGGAATCAGACTGACAGATAGTAGAGTGTGAGCTTTGAATGCCCAACCGACTTCAATCAGTCACTATGGATATGCTCGCTTGATTTTCAACCTAGCGAACATCGGCGGATAATTAAATTATGACCGGTTGGTCATTTTTCTTTCGCTTATTTCCTAGGTTGGATTCCATCCTTGATCTTTCACCCGCCTACTTCATCCATAAGGTCGCCAATTGATTGAACTTGCCTAGGTGACGTGACGTGTTTTTTGGGGTTGTGTTTCCTTCTCGCCCTCCTGACAAATGCGGCACAGCTGTGGAACCTGATACTTGTCCCATTATCATGAGTAATGTTTAACTTTATTCTTTGATACTGAGATCATAATGCGAATTGAATGCCAAGCGAACTTGCATCGCCTTCGCTTGAGTTCATCGTGCCCCGGTTGTGCTCTTTCTCGAAAATTATTCCTCAGCAGATTTTTTGTGCATTGCGCGTGTTGGGCATTAGTCTTAAATTGAATCAATCGTGTCAACGAAATCCCGGCAATTCACATAATTCAGACTTCGGGAGATGCGGTGTTTCAGCCTCTTTAAAACGTTTCTGAGACTATTAGTATCCGTCACAGCATAATTACCCCTGAAATTGTACCTCCCGGCCTGTCTGTTGAATTATGACCGAAACATTGAAGTATGAAGGAAATACCTCAAACGTTGCACTGGTAAGTTTGGTTGTCTCTCACGCTTACTTCAACTGCAGAGAAGAAAATCCTGGCATCCACACCGATCCAACTATTAAATGACTCTGACTTAAGTACTCCTGTATGCAAGTACGATGGCCATATTCGCCTCGAAGAGACCATCGCAATTGTAGATTGCAGCTCTAGTCCTCAGCGGCTCCTTCCCGTTTTTTTAGGTCATAAGATCTGTAAGTGTGATTATAGATGGAGAGAGAGAGAGCTAAGAGAATTCTACTTATCGGCGGGGCGCTCTAACGGCTTGAAATCTCCGTATACGCCGCAGAATCCCTGAGTGCGTTGGAAATACTGGAACAGGTCAGGTAGTATCTTGGGATCAGAAAACGAGTGCTTGGTGATTTTCGTGTTCAGCCCACAAAGGAGTGGCTTAGCCCTGGCCCACACTTGCTTGTCCATAACACAGCGACAGAACCATGTATTCAATGTAAAGTTTACACTTCCCTGTCTGAGTATCCACGAAATCATACATCCCAACATCTTACCCATGATTGCTTGCGAGACATCAATCTTCTTTTCCCCTGCTACCTGACAGATAATTCAGCTTAAATTGTTATTAATGTTCACGTAAGCTATCTAATTCCTATCAATGGGAAATTGAAGTGTACTATTTATTCCCCCCGCTATGCCTCAGATGTCCACAAACCAAGGTATTGAATATATTTCGCGAATTTTCCAACAGGGGCAATCACAAAATCACGTGGGTTGATCAATGGTAAATCCAGACCTGATCTGATCTTCGACTTAGTGGTGGCAAGGTTCGGTCCGGAAATCGGTCCGAACTTGAACCGAACCTGAACCGGACGCGCGTTCGGCGTTCAGGTTCAGCAAATGCCTGAACCTGAACGCCAGGTTCGGTTCGCGGTTCACTCAGTGGCCAGATTTCCTGAACGCGTTCGAACGCGGTTCGGACCGCGAACGCAAATGGAAATCTTGATGAAGATCCTCATCCGAGACATCGCTAAAATGACATATTATGTAAAAATCGCATCTTGGTCCCTACTATCGACGCCGACCCGACAGGGCGCATGCCTTGGCGTTCTGCTCGGATCCTGCTACATCTTCTCGCCACTCCAGCTGTCCGACCCGACTCAATCGCGCATTCTAGGGGAGTTTACCCTGTTTCTGCGTGTTCGAGTACAGCGCCGCCTTTGATTTCCGCTCTCCCTATCCACTCCCAAGCCTGAAGCAATACAAATTCGGGTTTCCTTGGTCTTGTAGCCCCTCGAATATACGGTTAGAATGGACGAGCCGACGATCTCCTGCGTTCTGCCCGTAACTACTGCGAAAAAAAACTTCAAAATCTACCGGACCACCCTCCGTACTCCCTGTATAAATACCAGTGCTGTGTTATCACCTCCGTCCAGTGCATCATGGAAGAAGTCGTCCGTGGCTGCGCTCCACTATTGGCTTCTGCCGTGACGGCGGCTAACTCGGACCTTGTACCATCCACTGCTGACATTGCCAATGTCAATTCAACAGGAGGAGAAAGCTCGTGCGCAACCTAGAGATGAATTGAAAGGCTATCTTTCTTCGCCACTTGAGAAGACAGATAATATCTTACATTATTGGGGTGTAAGTGATACTTTTTGTCGAGTATTCCATTGTTAATCTCTATCTATAATAAGCACAACACCTCGCGTCCGACCCTACGTCGAATGGCTCGAGACTACCTGGCCATCCAGGGGTCTGCCACTCCAGCGGAACGTGCATTTTCAAGTGGAAGCCTGACTGATACGAAGCTGCGAAATTCTCTGAGTACCAGTCTGTTTGGTACACTTCAATTGCTTAAAGTGCGTACCGCAATGGCCATATCAGTGCTAGCGCCATTGCAGCAAAACACATAGACGCCCTCATTGCAGAACTTGATGCAGACTTTGGGTACTTCACCGAGGATGAGGCGGAGGATGGCGATTTATAACTTGAATTACTCGTTAGATACGTACTCCTATAAATGAAATCGTGGCGCGCAAATTTTGCTATCTTTGCAGCGGGGAAGAAAATTCGAGGAGTTCAGCGTTCGGACCGCGTCCGAACGCCGAACCGAACACCTCGAACCTGAACGCGGCGTTCAGGTTCAAGGTTCGGCGCTGGCCCGGACCGAACACCAGGTTCAGGTTCGGCGTTCAGAGCGAAGGGCCCCGAACGCGAACCGAACCGAACCTTGCCACCACTACAAGTTCGACTCCGAGACCTTCCGAAGTTACCCTCGTGCGTCTCGTTGCCGGGAATTTCGACATGGTCCGGGGTCCAATCGACACGTAAGTAGCCGGAAATCTCTTTCAACGCTTTTAGTCGCGTGCATTGCAGCTTGGTTGTCCAATCCCAGGATTCCCAGAGATACATCTCCGATTATCTGTTCGTCAGTCGCTCACCTGCACTCCGCCCTCCGCCTCGTACACCCCACCCTAACTGCACCCCTTCTCCCGCACTACCCCGTCCACGTACATCACCGTCGCTGCGCCCACCTTGCCATCGATGAGGAACTCGTCCGAAAACAGTCTCGCTCTCGCCAGCTCGGCCAACGTCCTCTCCTTGATTTCCTCCTTAGAGCGGTCCACGCGCATCTCCACCGGCACCTCCGACCTCGCCTTCCTCACCGCCGGTATCGCTTCCACCTGACCCTGCCTCACGTTGTCGTACACTGTCATCAAGAAATGTATGGGGGAGGAATGCTTCTTAACGTGGCCATGGCGCTTAACGTTTCTCTCTTTCCACCCGATTTTGCCGCATAAAAAACCAATCTGCGCCGTTTAGCCATCAAACCATTGCGAAAAAATACGAAGGTCCCGGCGGCCGCGTCATCCGGCTACAATACCTTCATCTCAATTGCCTGGGTCAGCGAAAAGTGTGATCATATTCCCGGTGTGGCCGATACTCCACCCAAGTATAGATCTCAACAACCACCTAGTAAGGTCGTCAGTGCAGCGCCTGCCTGTGCTCCTTTAACCTCGAGATCCGGTTCAGTCATCGGAACCAACCGCGGTTTCTAAAGATTCTCTCCTCTTTCTCGCCTCCAGTCCCACTGCTTTACAAGAGATAATTACCATCTATGATCTAATCGAGTTTGGTAGGCCATTTGACTCACGCAGGGATACATTGGACTCAGAGACCATGACCTCACTGGACACAGCTCTCGCGACACACCCTGTGTACCCGCGGCTTCGATTTTATCTACCTCAGGGTTTACGAGGAAAAAATATATTTCTGTTCTTCATCGAGTCCGTTCAGACGAAGATGCCGAGCATCCATGCCCTGGGAAGGCTCATGGTCAAGACCTGCTCGTATGAAGTCGCCATCGAGGTGAGTATTCCATCCTGATTCTGATCCTCTTGACTGACTGCGACTGATTTCCTGTCCTGTAGATGAAGTGCGATTACTCCTTTCACCAGTACTTCAACCGTGCCGACTCAATCGATCATATTTTATCACCCTCATTTGGAAAATAAGCGTTATCTATTATGGTCTAGACAACGTGACTGTGGCTTAAGACCGATACAAGTTGCTTTCTATGCTTTCGCCTTAAACTCGCTACCCTCTTATGGGATGATAGCTGGCTCAGCATGGCGAGCACCAGTTCTTGTACCCGCGCGTTCCGTGACTCAAGTAGTTCGGTTGCCAGGTCTAACACATGTGCCCCCACGATGGCCTGTGCACCTTCAGGCGAGTGGGCGATCCTGTACAAGGCGTATTCCGCCCACTCTACAACATCTCGGTTCCTGATATGAAATTGTAAGCAATATCTTCATTCGCAGATGATTCCGCCTCACCGTAACAGTTTAACCAGGCGGGTACAAGGCTTGATGCTGAGGACGGCGGCTGATGTGAGTCTGTGGCCGGCCAGCTCTCCCAGTAGCTTACACGCCCATCCGACGACGAACCTATCCGACGATTGAAGGAGTTGGTACACGAGACTCAACACTTCGGCGTTGATGACAGCCTGCGCGCCTTCGGGCGATACAGCGATTCGAGTCAGTGTCTGGGCCGCACTCTCCACGACCCCGGAATCTGTGTCTCTGGTTCTATCAGCTCAGTATCCAAGCACAAGAATTACCACTCACCTGAGAAGAGTTACGATGTGGGCGCCATGTTTGAGACCGATGACGGCTGCCATCTTGGGTTCTTGATGTGCTAGTGTTGCCAACAAACGGCATGTCCATTGTCGGACCCGGGGATTGGGTGATTCAAGCAGTCCAGCAACGAAGTCTAACACATTTGCGTCGAACAGCGTTCGTGTGCCTTCCGGTAAAGCGGCGATCCAAGTCATTGTCTCCAACGTGCTCTGCAGGACATTGTCATGCGGGCCGCTAGTGCGAAATTGAGGATCGATTTCAGAGCATGACACAGTTCAGGCTCACCGCAGGAATGACAAGAGCTTTTTGCAAGGCTTGATACCAGGAGCGGCTCCAGTGGCGGCTGCATGACCCGGCTGCCATGCGACCATCTGCTTCGACCATCCCCGCTTTCGCAACTCAAAGAGTTCAACTGCAAAGGCTACCAAATGTGAGTGTACTGGCATTCCGACACCCTCAGGAGAAGCGGCCATCCATTTGAGCAGTTCCTTCGCACTACTAATGACGTGGAAACCTTCCTCTCTGCGTAAACCATTAGCACGGTATGTTGAACGACAATGCGAGGAGGGACTCCTACTGCTTATTGGCGAGGACCGCAGCCAACCTGGTCTCGTCAATCGCCAGTTCCGCCAGGACTCTGCGCATCCATGGCCACATCCACGCCGGCGATTGTGGCAGTTTGGGAAGCCATGCCAACATTTTGGCGTCCATGGCGGCTTGCATGTCGCGCGACTTGGCGATACGACCTCGTGCATAAGCGACAGTATTGTTCACATCTTGATATTCATATGGCTTCACCAATGTAGTTATGAGTCTTGGGCACGGCGCGCCCAAGGTTGCCTCAGCCGGGGGGCAAGAGATCACCAGTAGCAGGGTACATGCCAGGGCTCGGACCTCTGGGTTCGATGATTGAAGCAGTTCGGTGACATGCTGCAACACATCCGCATCCATGGCGGCCTGTCTACCCTCAGGAGAGTGGGTGATCGAGGCTAGTGCATGTGCTGCGTGCTGGAGAACAAGTACGTCTTCGTGGCTGCTGCAGAGTGAATATTTTGTCTGTCCGTGAAGTGGTACTCACCGCAAGCATAACGCGAGCTGCGAACACATCTCCACAGCCAAGGCGCTTCCTGCCGTGGACCTGTGATCCACCGCATACCTTAACATCCAACAGGTGCAAACGCGCAGCTCTGTGTCCGCGGACCGAAGGAATTCATTCACGATAGAGGAGAACACAGGATCCTGTACCACAATGCATGCTGCTTCCTCGGACTGGACTCGCCCCCCAAGGTCCTCTAGAAGAGCTAGCCTTGTTGACGAGGATACCTGTTTATATCTGCGGAGTCCTTCAGCTGAAGTTCTACGGAAATTGAATGGCTTATACCCGAGATAGCTGGAGTAAGTCGACATGGCGTCCTTGGAAAGTGGGGATTCACGATTGCTCTTGATGAATGTCAATGCTTGACGATCGTACATGAGCTTCATGAAGGGCTTCGTGGCTGCATTGAGGTTGATGCTGGGACCCGGAGGGTCGCTGTCAGACCACCTGTCAGACCACCAGCTCGACTGGCTATCGCGAGTCCGCTGGCGAATCAAGGGAGGCATGGAAAGTGAGAATTGGGGAGTGAAGCTATACAGCCTTATGCGATGCACGAGCGCCAAAAGAAGAAGACGGGAGCAGTAAGGTGCTTCCTCGTCAATTGCGAAAGGCAACAAAGTTGATTCGGTTGAGACGCACCGTGGGACGAAGAGCGATGCGATAAATTAAATTAAACAAAGATCTGTGATAGCGATTGGATAGCGACAATGTATATCGCACTGCAAACGTTTGATAAGCATAACGGTTAAATTCAAACAGGAATAGGCTACATGCATAGGACCCGCCGCCAATCCGCCGAATTAAAAATCAGGAACCTCTTGAAAACACTCACTAATGCCACTCCGATATGCATCATCCTGGTGCTCAAATTACTTGCGCGATGCAATTGAGGTCGGCCCCAATCGCCTCGTGATCACGCTGTACCTTTTCGCTGTCAATGACGACCTACCGCTATCGCCGCATCACACGCGAGCGTTTGGTTTTAAAAATATTGGATCCAATGTTGGCAAAGTTTCCAATGCCGAGCTAGTCCAGTCCAAGAAGGAAAGCCTCGGTGAGGAGACGGGCTATAACTGGAAGCTGAATAGAGAAATATGACAGGAAGCTAGGAGACAACGTTGTGCTGATTTGAAAATTTTGACGAGCGTGTTATGCTGTGCCGCTGGTTCGAGTTTACTACTGCCCGATTCGGATTGCGTTCCACAGTTAAATTTAATGTACTGGCAGAGCTCGGAATCGAAATGTGCAGTTCGATAGATTGCGTTCAAAAGTAGGGGGGAAACCTTACATATAACAATGACCTTTTATCCTTTCATAAACTTGGGCATATTGTCGCCGCTTTCCATCTCCTTCATTGCCTCACTGCAATGAGTGTTAGTTTGCGTACAAATATTTGTGCGTGCTTACTGATATGCAGTTCGACATTCGGCCCACTGGTTGCCCTTCCAACGCGGTTGAATCTTGGACTTCTTTGAAAGCATGGCCTGATCCAACTCTACGATTATGCGTGTCTCAACGATCAATTATCAGATTTCCACACATACCTTTGCTTTCTCCTAGTTCCCGCATTTTGTCCAGAGAAAGATGTTGCCTGAATAATTCTTCAATATGGCTAGGCGGATGATTTAAGTGCTTACCATGACTTGGTCTTGTCATAAAACCGGACGACGTGCAAAAAATCTTTGTCCTTCTCCTTCAGCTTCTCACGCTGCGCATGCGATTGCGCCAGGACTTTCGCAGGTATAGATGGATCATCATCGTGAAACACAGTGGCGGGCCACCAAGGAAATGCCACTAGAATCAAAAATTAGACCATGGTATTTTTAAGCGATTACTTTGAAGTCTGTTACCTGCTTTTGCCCAGACTAAAAAGCCAACCAATGGCCTAAACGCAATGCGGTCATGAAAGGTATTTAAAACTGACCTAAGGTTCCAGGCTCTACTCGTTGCTGTCCTTGCAGCAGAACCAGTCGACCGAGGTCCTGTAGGACGTCCTTTTGGTTTTGACGAGTGGGTCCCACCACCGGTCGAGACGCGTTTGGTCCAGGAACGGCGTCGTTACATTTTCCATCACCAGGCTCATCCTGCTTGAATTTATTGACAAAGCGAGGGTTAGATTATGATGAACTCACAGGAGAACTTAAGCGTGAACCCTGGACACTGGGTGGGACAGATCCGAACAAACTATCGTCGTCCTGACGGGAAGAAATTCAGGATGATGATTCGAAACTGTGAGATACCGACCTCAGCCATGGGGATAGGAGAAAAGCCGTTCCGTGACACCGAGGAATTCTGCAGTTCTTGGGGGAGAGAATCGGACTGTGTAGCCGCGGTGTCTGTCTTTGGTGTTAGTTCAATGGGAGATAGTCTTCCCAAAATGCTCACCTGCCAGCAACTGTAACTGGCGGACTGGAATTTTCTCTGTTGTGGGGTATGAACAGAGAACAGAGCGACCTGCGAAACATGGTGTTGACGAGTTCTGGTGCGCTTCGATGGGGGTTCATCCGCAGCATTGTCCTCGGCTTGAGAGGATCGCGGCCGTGCTGAAATCTGTGTCAGGAAAGGGCTAGCCCAATTGGAGTGCTTGTACCTCGTATTTTAGATGCTGAAAATTAAATTGTCAGACCGGCCGAGAACTTCTTCACGCACTCACTCATAGCATTCTGATATGTGTGAGCTTGGTCTTGCGGCGCTTGAATTGCGTGCCCGATCCTATTGAGCTCGGCCGCAACTGCTTCGCGATCACGCTGTAGCTCTGCGCGGACTTTGTCCTCCACCTGTTTCTCCACTCCTTTCTCAAGCTCTTCGAATCGCTGTTGTTCTTGCTCCAGCATGTCCTCTGCTCGTAGCCGCCGTTTTTTCTCGGCGGCGAGTGAAGCTTCCCCCGCTCTAATTTCAACGCCGCAGAGATCAAGATTTTTCCGAAGCTGTCCGATATCTTCCCGCACCCTCTGGAGTTCCTGCTCCAGCGAATCGACGGCAGAAACGACGGACGATGCGACCTGCACCGCGGTTTGAGCCAGGTTCATAGCATTTAGCAAAGGATTCTGGACTCGATGTGTGAAATTAGAGGGTGGTTCCGTCCTTCTGTGTTGCCTGAAGGTCAGGAGCGAATGAGAGTTAAGGCTCCAGCTGTTTTTGTTTAGTTTTTGTTTTAAACCAATAAAACCGTTTTTATTTTTATTTAGTTTACGGGGGGTTGTAAACAGTAAACAAATCAAAAGTAAACCCTTAAACCATTTTTATTTTTGAAATAATTTGCGGCGCGCCACACCTGCGAATTGTGTGCACATTGCGACTACTGATCTGTCGAGCTTCGGCCAAGCTGTGATAAGCTGCAATTGGAGGTCGGCAACCCTGCCGGAAATCAGTGATGTGAAACTGGTATCGCCACATTACGAAAGAGTCCCCTATATCTACCTCTCTTTTGTTCAATATGCTCTCCCAAGAGTTCGAAAGGCCATTAAATGATGTTTGAATCCTACCTAAGCTTAAACCAGCTTGTATAAGTCCTGAAATTTGTACAGTGATTTTTTATGGAAATCTTACTGTTTATAAACAGTTTAAACGGTTTCACAACCTTTTATTAAGGTTTTGGTTTAGTTTACGGCCAACCATAAACCAAAACTAAACAGTTGGAGCCTTAATGAGAGTTAAAAACGAAGGCGTGACATGGTCACACCCAGTCACTGTTGAGTAGTATTTGTCTTTTATCCCCTTTCGCCTTAGTTGGAACTTCAGAGTCTGAGACTGAGATTTGAGCCGTTCGTGAAAAAAAATCTGGGAAGTCCCTGAAACCTGAAAAGGTTTTGATTCATATGAAAAAGCATAATCCATCGTCAAAATTTATTGTAGATTGATGTAAGGAAATATTTGAAAGCGAATGATGTGGCTGTGTTTCCCATCACGGCATCCCCCGAAGCCTGCCAGAATCCCTCACATTAGCTGCCGCTAGCGATGCTCTTGATACGTTGAATCAACTAACGCATGCCTCTACGACTTTGTGTACCGAAATTGGCCGTCTTGACGCGAATTGCGTGCCGTGTCGGACGAGCGCGACACCCTTCGCGAGGAACTTAGGATGGTACTTATCGTCTGCACTGCAATCCGAGGTAGATACGCGGAAGAGGGCGGAGGATGCGCTGCGGGATGAGTGAGCGGTGTTTATCTATCGCTAGTATTTGATCAAGGGAGATCATAAGAATTCAAGCATGACAAGAATCCGCAGCCGGTTCTCAATTTTCTCTTGGCTATATATGACTCACGCATCCTTTTCTTGTTCTGCACTATCATGCTCCGGTAGCAGCTCGAAGTCGAAATCGCCTTCTGCGCCACTGCAGCGTTGAGGGCACTGATCCTTCATAGAGGGCAATACTCAACTGCCCGTTCACTCACCGAACGATGTTGATTGTGAGGGAATGTATCCCGACAAACATCCATTCGACGTCATCACGGTAGAAGATAATGATGGCACCCCCGTGGACGAAGACAGCTTCTGGGCCAAGATACAAACCTTCCATTCACAGACAAACTCACATAGCCTATATATCCCCGCCAGACCCTGTGGTACACCGCATTCGCCGAATCTACATCCTGGCGCTCGTCATAGCCCTGACCACTCCCTGTCGTCCCCAAATGCACTACCCTCCCTCAGCGATATATTCCGAGCACGTCGCCCAGACTATCACGAACAAGGAGTAGAACAACGTTACAGGCACCTAATATCCGGAACGCAGATTCATCCCCACCGTCGCTCATCTCGATTCAGGTGCGTCCCCATGGGATATCTTGTTTTTCTCATACACGACCAAGGTCGTGATGCTCGGAAATGCTGCCGCGAGTTTCGAAATTGGGGATTTACCGATCCTCACGGTCGATATGCGCGCAACTTTTCAGTACGCCTCGATGAAACGCGCCTTGCGCAACGTCAAACTAAATCGGATCTTAGCGTCTGCAAATTGGGACAGGGCCACCTTGGCATACCAAATCTTCCCAAGTCAATCACTCCGGACTGCTAGCGTTATCGGTGCTTTTCCTGGTGGTCGGCTGCCTGGTCTACATACCTCCCTTTTCACGAGTCGCGTCCTCAATTACCTCCAAAGCGACCCATGTAGAGGAAACAGGGAATAGGGAATAGTTTGGGAGGTCTGCTATTTATGTTCAAAAACATCCTTCCCTTCGTAGGTACGTCATCATCATGCGCTACATTAGCCATTCAATTCTCATGTGTTCCGCGTAGTCACCGGTGAGGGTTTCGATTGTGGCTTTCCGATGCAACGTTGCAGGCGAGAATTCGAACACAACTCAACATCGTTCTGTTCCCCAAAACGCTGGTGCGCAAGAACGTTGCCTCCTTGGCGGCCTCGGACCATACAGAACGCCTTTTGAATGTATTGAGAACAGAATTGTCTCTTCAGAATTGTTTTTCTAAGTCAATTCTATAGACATCGGCAACTCCCGACCATACTACCGCCGGCTATTTTGTTCCAGTCGTTTTTCCCCCAGCAATTGATCAAGTATCATCAACAGGTAGAAAAATTACTTCTTCGAGCCTAACTGTTAAGTAACAATGCAGTCTGGCCATCTCGATAAAAATCAGGTCGCGTAATGCTAGAGACTTGGGGACATTGTTCACTACCCATTCAGAACTTCGCGAAGTCTGTTCTGAGCTCGATCTGCCTTTGATGTCCTATACATGAAAACACTACGGTATACGTAATGACAGAAAGTCACGTGTTAGTCACATGGTTTGGTCCCACGGTCCCATGGGTCTCGGAATTTGCGGAAGCGCCGCGCGCCGCGAGCGTTAGCGAGCGGCAGTGCGGCGCCGTAGGGCAGGAAAATTATAGTATTGAGTAAACTGATTTTCCATGCCGAAGGCACGGGTCCTATGCTTGTGTAAGTAGAAGAAACAATGAATATTGAACTCCTCGTACATGTCTGACCCCGATACATATCACATATCAACCATCTCACAGACCTCGAATCCCCAACTCCGCAATGATCAACACTGCTTTCTTCCCAATAATCAATGCGGTATTGTTGGTCGCTGCCCCAACCATCAACGGCACAATGCTCAAGTCCGCCACCTTCAGGTTCTTGAGCCCATACACATTCAACCTCGAATCGACCACGCTGGATGCTTCGCGCGGTTTCATCGCGCAGGTCCCGAGCTACATCGGAAGTACATGAGTCGATTGAGGGAGGGCAGACCAGCACGTAACTCACAGAATGCCATCCCATATTCGCTGTGAATGGAAAACTGAATAAGGTGTTGTTTCTTTTGACCAGAAATAGGGCAAGACTCACTGGTGGCGCGATTGAATGCGTAAATAGCAGCATCGTCTTCTGCGGAGTATCTACTCCAGATGAGAATCACACGCCATGGCACACATTTCTGAGAACCCACCGAATTTCTGGGGGATTAATGTCCACTGGGCCGTCGGCCTCTCCGCACGAGGCTTGGCTACCGGCCACTAACTGAGGATGTTCCGGGGCATATTCCCCCCGGTGCCCATCCGACGCGCAAGCTCTCGCGACCATTTGTACATCCACCGCAGAGTCACCAAGTCTTCGTCCCTGATGCACGGCTGTAAGCTGATGAATGATCAACTCCACTGAAATCCGGCGTACAGATCAAGCAAGCCGGTTTCAACCTCCAGTGGCGCAAATGGGTCCCGCGATGTGATGTGCACGGTTCCGCTCGACATCGGGTAGGTCTACACCATCTGCTTGAATAAATGCATGAATATGCCAAGCGGAGTGTCTCACCGTGAAATAAAACATGCTGTAAATTGCATGGTTTGCGACCGTGGAGGGGCCGAAGTACCTGCAAATCAAGTATGCATCAGAATGGGATTCGTGATCGATAGACAAACTGCGCCTACGCTGCGAATGGGCAAAGGAAGGCTACAGGTTTATCTGGGGCCCCGACGAAAAATGTCTTCCAGCGCTGGGCGAAATGCGGCCCCAGTTGTTCCAGATCCGTTGCGTTTGGGCGGAGCTTGATTCCTGCATCAACGCCGCTAGTTTGAAACGAGTTGATATGAAATATACTCCCTCGATGGCTGAGGAAGAACAAACTTCGTAGCGAGGAGACCCTTGCCCTCACGAAGCCACTGCGCTTCGGCTGTAACTCAACTGTTCAACGCTGACCAGGTGATATTGTTGTGGCGCACCTTCGTTGTCATCAGCCAAACTATTCAGTGTCCCACCTTTCGGGACCAGGTACGGGGCGAACACAGCATGATCTGTCAACAGTTCAGCTACTGGTGGCCTTCGTGTCCGGTATACTTGCCGTTGTAATTCCGCCCAACGTCAGGAAGATCACAGACCAGTTCAATTCCCTGCTTGGCCAGCAGGTCCCTGCTACCGATGCCGGATCTACGGAGCCGAAATTATGCGGGATGGAGAAAACAGACGAATTCACGCACCGTTCCAAAATGGCTGGAGACCCGAACGCCCCGGCCGAAATCAGGACTAGGCGCGAAGCGCGGGCAGTTAGCATTGCGCTGTCCGATCCTCCGACCCGATATTCAACCCCAACGGCGCACTTATCTTCGTTGAAGAGGACGCGGTTGACCCGGGCGTGGTCCACGATGCGGAGATTGTGGTTGTGGGCCTGAGGATATATGTAGCAGTGGGCGGCATCGGGGCGACGACCAGTTTTGGCATCGATGTATCTTCATGTATCATCAGCAGAGGATACCGACAAAGGAGTAAACGTAACTTGCTTTGGTATTCTCTGTGATGCATGAGTAAACTGCCAGTTTAATTCAGGGATGAAGCAAGACCGACCCCATACACATCGCAGGTCGAAAAGTCGTTCATATCTTCGACGAAACCGCGGCCGCGCGAGAATCCTGCAGCTGCGTTGAGGAAATCCTCTCCCAACATTGTCTTGTGGCCTCCCTGCGAGACTTTAATCGGCCCCGACGACCCGTGTGTGGAATCGACGACGCCAGCTTGGTAGGTCTCGAGCTATGAGGAGATCAGCGCTCACAATAAAGCAGAGTGGAATCCCAGACCTTCTTCGCTAGCGGTATCAGATCGTGAGATCCCCATCCCGGGTTGCCCAGCCGCATCCAATCGTCGTAGTCCGATGCAGCGGCGCGATTGTAGCAGAGGACTTTGGCAGTGTAAGTGGCATATCAAACATATAAATGGCAGCAAATGTACCATTAACACTGCTCCCGCCGCCGACGCAGCTGGCGTTGGACACGATTGGGGAGCGGTCAATATTAACAGCAGGTTTTGCCTGATCGAAGTTCAACATGAAGGTCGCAGCATCGTGCGCCATTATGGACCGCAAGTTTTCTACGAAGCGAGCTGGCTGAACGTAGGCAGGGTTGTCTCTGGTAAGAGCGCCGTTTTCGAGAAGCTGGATGTCAATCAGTCAGTCTCGCAGGTGAAGAATGTGGTGGAACATGTATGCACCAGGATTCTCAGTGTGCTGTCTGCAGCGGCGAGGCGACCCGCAACCACGCAAGCAGTTGTCTGAAAGCTGAAATAGCGGCAACCAAGTGTGAAACATAAAAATTTGCGGCACACCCCATCTGCAGCATTAAGGATGAAATTAATCTGTGCTATCACCAGTTCATTCTATAGTACTGATTTCGATGTGCAACCAAAATATCAAATGTGTGCCGCCTGTGCCTCCAAATTCCTGTCTATATGACTTCAACATCATCCAAATCAGTTCATAATTGACCGAGTAATGGTCAATTTAAGCTGGAGTTTGTAACGGGTAATGGTAAAATGAAAGGTTCAGTCCTTGAGGAATAGCCCAATGTCTCTAGTACGACTTGAAAGCCCTGTTTAGCCGCTCTCTAACGCACCTGAAATCGGGCAAAACGGTCGAGAAATGGGTGAGAAATGAGTCCGGCAATTTGGTGCATCAAATTTGTTCTTATTCATCAAAATATGATGAGTGTCATTAGTTTTGCATACAGCTGTAAATAGGAATCAAACAGGAAATTCCGGCACATCGTACCAAACAAGAGAGGGTTGAAGTTGGAGCAGGCTGGCTTGTGTCAGGGGAACCCCCGTCCCAGCCCCCATCCAACGCCCTTTCGGCCCTTCCGACCCTCCCGGTCGCCCTCCCGGTCACCGGTCTACTGGGACCGGTACCGGAAACCGGCACGTGACCCGCCATCAGGGGAACCCCCGATGGCACCTTGCATGTGACCAAGCCCGGGACATCTGCCGATCACTCCGGTCACATGGTCTTAGCTAGTAGCTTACTTATACCCACGGCTGGCGTGGGAATCCTCAGAGTTTCTTCTCTTTGGATCCCCCACGTCAGGTATGCTTCTCTGTATATTTAGCTACTGTCAATTAACCTTTGGATCCCCCACGTCAGTCCCTGAGTACCTCGGGCCCTTGTGGTTGCCCTTACAGCTCGGAGGGTTGAGTCTCGTAGTTGGCTGCGGGCGGGGTAACTGGTGGCAGTTCGATAAGTAAGGTGTTGGCTATGGGAATTCCCCAATCATTTGAAGCCAGGAAGGACATACAAGCGAATAAGGGTTAATATTGTTAATATCGATGAGTGGCGGTGCTCGGGAACGCAGCAGACTCTATGGAATGCGGCACTGCTGGGGAATATGTATTGTCGAAGGAGTGTTTGATAACGCTGATAGTACCGCAACGCGGGGGACAAGGAATTTCTCGACGCTGGTCCGAACAAAAGAGTGAGAACGAAGAAATATATTCATGCTTGTGAATGGAAGAAGTTCAGTACAAGAGAAAGAGAGCAGAGACCAAGATACAGTGCAAGTCTGCGTCGATGAAGTGAAAGGGTTTGGGTTGAGATGACGCTGGCGCCCTCCGGACACAAAAGCAAGACGGCAATCCATCTGTTTGCAAAGTCTCGGGGCCAACAGCGTAGTACGAACCCGATTTCCAGAAGTGGTGTATCACCTCGAAAACTTGATGATTCCGTGCAGAAAATGGACAGAACACCAGCAAGAGAGGTCCTGCGCGGACAGCACATGTTGAGTAGTCAATGAATGCGAGGGGAAAAGAGGGACGAAGCGGAGAAACCGTGTGTGGGTGAGAACTATGAGTGAATGCAAGGCAAAGTGAGAATAGATATGCACCACACCTGCGTATGCTGCACAGCAGACAACGATTCGGAGTCTCCACAACGGTGTCCATGCTGGAGAGTCCAGTGCAGTATGTGCGGCAGCTGCCTGCAATGAGCAACATGTACATGAGCAGACTCAATGATGGGACATGTAAGGGCAACCACGAGGGCCCGAGGTACTCAGGGACTGGTGTGGGGGATCCAAAGGTTAATTGGCAGTACAGTGATCCACCGGTCATTGATACACCACGGATCAATGATACAGCCGAACAATTTCGCTCTTACCAAGGTCATCTGAGCTTGTAGAGCTTCAAAATAAATCATGCATGGTCTTTGAACTATTATATACCCCCCAGTAAAGTATTTGCCCGTATCAGTAAGTAGGCCTTGCCCAGGAAAATCATCTTTATGGGAGGTCCACGGAAATTCCGTAGATCAACATGGAGATAGAAATTTGAGAAGCAGTAAAGCTACGGAGGAAACAATGTAAAGATAAGCATTTGACCAATTCCGAGAGTGTTTTGAGTATTAATCGTCGAGAGGAAACAACTGGGTTCCGGTCAGCCATCCCTTTTTGGAATGATGTCCGGTCACGCACCGAAAACGGCAATCCCCATCAAATTCAGCACATTTCTCTTGTGACGCGTTGAATATGGTCGTGTGCGCGAAATCCGACACGAAAAAGGTCCAGATAACTCGCGAAGAGCACAATGATTGGATGGCTTGTGCTGTAGCCCAGTACCACGCTGAACAAGTCCGTGTTTTGGCCCCAAAGGAACACCGCAAAGGCTTGTGACAAATCTGTGAAGAGGTTGAGGCACAGTTCCACGACGCGACCAAGCGGCACATTGAACTGGCCCATGCGACCCTGGGGAGATTGGTGAAGGGTGGACGAACCAAAGGCGAGTCGAATGCAGCGAAGGGCTGGTTACTGGAACAGGAGGAGAGAATTGTCATTCACCATGCTATTGAGCTTGCTTCGCGTGGATTTCCGCTCGATCATCGCAGGCTCAAAGAGTGTGTGGATAGTATGCCGGGCTCAACTTGGGGACGACTTCCCTCCAGATGGAGTGGGGGTTAATTGGACACAGCGCTTCGTCGAGAAGCATTCGGATCGTCTGCAGACCTGCTGGGGAAAATCAATAGATAACAAGCGCGGGAGAGCGGTGAATCCGCACACAAACGAGGCCCACTTTGATCTGGTGGAAGAGGTGCTCACAGGGAAGCGGGACTATGAGTTCGACCAGGCTCTCGATGACGATTCCGGTGCACCAGCAGACTTTGTTCCAGTGCCGATCAGGCCTGAAAACATCTATGCGACTGACGAAAGCGGGTTTTTCCCGGCTGGTGGTGTCCGGAAATGCGTTATTGGACCCCGTGGCACACAAACCCAGCACCAGCAGTCGGATGGAGGTCGTGAAAACACGACTGTCATTGTGACAATTTGCCCTGATGGAACTTCCCTTCGTCCAGTCGTCATTTTCAAGGGGAAGGGATCCCAAGTGAAATGGTTACAAGACAACCCATTGGAAGCCTCGTGCGTAAAATAATTCGAAATTGGCACTCACATTCTGACGAGATGGCCTTGCAGTATTGCTTACCAGGCCAAGAGATGGACAGACAACGAAATTGGTGTCGAGTTTCTCAATGATTTCGATACACAGACAAAAGAGAAGACCGCTGGTGCGACTCGAGCCCTCGGTGTGGATGGACATATTTCGCACTACAGCTACCCGTTCCTTTTACTCGTGTGCAGGCTTCGGATCCAGATCTTCTGCTATCCTGCCCACGGTACACACGTCTACCAGGGCCTCGATGTCGTGATATTTTCCCCATTGAAGGGGTACTGGACGGAGGAGAGGAACGAATTTGAGCGTACAACATGCCAGAAGATGGACAAGACGAACTTTTTGAAGATTTATGGTCGTGCACATGTCCGTGCATTGACCGAGGTAAATATCAAAGCCGGATTTCGCAAGACAGGGCTTTGGCCAGTCAATCGTGCCATAACACCTGCGATGATGGCGCCGAGTCTTGAGACAGCAATGCGGGGAAATCTCCCTGTTGCTCTGAGCACTCCAATCCGGGCAGTCACCGACATGATGCACAAGATCCATCGACAGGCCAAGCGTCCTCAATCCCCGGAGAGCGATAACAAAGGAGCTGCAACCGGACACCAGGGATCATTGGCATCGTACCTGGACAACAGCCTCCAGACAATCCGCTCAAGCTCCGCAGCATTCCTTGTCAGCTCGTCTCCAATTCAGTCCACTTCGGCGCCACCTACCTTTGTCCCCGTTCCAATTTCCCCATACAGTCACAAGAAAGCACATTATTCGGATCTCCTCGCAGTCATGCCCTCAAACGTGCTGAAGGAAGAGCTACAGAACTCCATGCGCGAACTCCTCGCAGCCAACAAGGAGCAGAAGTCCCAGCTGATCATCATGCAATCAAGCCTTGTCTTGAATGGCGCATACTGTGATCTTGTTCGGGGCCAACTCGCAGCACAAGAGGAGAGAAAAAAGTCAAAGAAGAAGGGGAAGTTGGTCGGCGACGGGCTGCCACGGCTGCTGACATGAAAAGATTTTGTGCGTCGCGTTGTTGCCTTCCAGAAAGCAGCCGAAGTAAAGGAAGCAGAGTTGACGAAGAGGAGGGCTACAAAAGCAGAGAGGAGCACAGCGATGACCCAGTGGAAGGAGTTGGAGATGGTGAGGAAGGCCGAGAACGCGGCTATCCGAGCGCGCTGGCAGGAAGATGTCAAAGCCTGGGAAGAAGAACACAACCGCGCTAAAGCCCTCAGACAGCGGCCATCTTGGAACAAGCCTGTGCTTAAAGGTCAGCTTTTCTCGCCCGTTCCCAAACCCACTTTTGCCGCGAACGAGCAAGAAGAACCTGTTGCTGGACCTTCCAGGCTGCATCAGGCTGCAAACCCAGATTCAGACGAGTCGGAGTCGGAATCAGAGGATTCAGATGATGAAGATGGCTTGGGGGATGATGAATAGTTAGTTTTTATTGAATAATATATATACGACTTGAGGGAACACGGCTTGCAGGCAATTGCAAGGCACTGGGAAGTAAGCACCGCGTCAAGCACTCGTCGGATCACTTCCCAAACGGGGCATCATCACACGGGTGTGACTGTCTCATAATCATTGAGTGGTGGGAAAAGTTCAGCTTATACCTCTCGCATTCGAGGCTCAAAAATTAAAGCCTCTTAATCAAGCATTTATATCATGTAAATAAACCATCTGGCTTCCTAAGACTCAGGACAGAGTGCCTGTAAATACAAATATCTGTAATCTAATTTTAGTGTATCAATGACCGGTACATCACTGTAGCTAATTATACAAGGAAGCGTACCTGGCGTGGGGGATCCAAGGAGAAGAAACTCTGAGGATTCCCACACCAGTCGTGAGTATAAGTAAGCTACTGACTAGAACCATGTGACCAGAGTGATCGGCAGATGTCCCGGGCTTGGTCACATGCCGAATGCCATCGGAGCGACTCTGATGGTGGAGTCACGTGCCGGTTTACGGTACCGGTTCCGGTAGACCGGTGACCGGGAGAGCGACCGGAAGGGTCGGAAGGGCCGGGAGGGCATCGGATGGGGGTTGGGACAGGGGTTCCCCAGACAGGACACAGGAGGGTAATAGGAAGGAGGTACACACGTTCCCGGCGAACCATGGATATTGTGTACGCAGGGAGCATACCCAACCCATCCCCCTCGCACAGGGTCTTGCAGTGATGGGAACGGGTTCCTACAGCAGGACGGTGCATTCTGCGGGCAATAATTGCAGACCCAGCCAAAGCGCTCGAAATTTTCTGCGTTCGCTATTGCAGGATGCGGCGGGGAGCATCGGAAACTGCTTAGGGGAGAGTGGTGCGGAGCGTGAACGAGAGCGATGCGATGCGCTGAAGCATCCCCATCAGTATTCGAACACATCGCAGCCGCAACATCATAGAAGCTGTGACACATCGGGAGGATTGGTGAGGCACTGTGACAGTGAGGTATAAAAGCCTGGGATTAGAACGCAGTGTCACTGAGGCGAGAGGAATGCGTCGCCATAGCTATAGTGTCAGTCATGAAGTCGAGGGTTGGGCCATTCAGCGACTCAGGAGGATTGCGATCATCGCTGACAGTGTTCATCTCAATGTTTGGACGTCGTGCATGAGGGAACAGGTTCTTAAGCACCAGATTTCCCGCAAAATGTAAAATTTCGCCCTGACTGACAACACTGCTGAAAACATTGGTTTAAGCTGCAACCAAACTCGCCTGAAAAGATGGTTGACACTGATAGGATCGGTACAGCTGAATGTGTTCCGAAAATGCCAGATTAATTGGCGGTTTCTGTGCTTTCGCTTCCCCATCAATGTCGCCGAAGTCATGGCCGAATCTTATTGTTTCAGCTTGTTCCAGCCGAAATTGTGGCTGAAATCATTGCCTTCAGCGGGCAGACGCTGAAGCAATAAGAACCAACCGTGATTTCGGCAACACCAGAAGAGTAACTGAAACTATTGTTTTCAGCTGCCGCTCCGGCCAAACCGAAGCTGTTTCTTTTGATCCGGCTGAGTTCACTGCTGAACTGAAAGGTTTTGACGGTAATTTCGAAAGGGAAAAAATGCAATTGAAACCATTATATTCAGCAGCCTAATCTAACTGTTTTGTCAACGTATTCAACTGTCTTGAATCTTTCAGCTTCACAACCCATCTCGGCCCAGTTTTATTTGAAGCCTGAACCCACGCTTTCAGCAACCTTGTCAGCAGGGGTGAAATTTTACATTTTGCCGTGTGTATGATGTCATCGACCTTGTAATTCCTGCACACACCGCGCGTGGGATTCCAGAGCTATCTGACATTTGATCTAACCTCCTCCTCCAAGCCCAGCTGAAGCTCAACAGAGTGGAGCTTGACTCGGTGTTCAACCAAGTCCCCTATCACTGCTCCAAGCTGGAGCTTGTTACAGCTAAGTCAAAAACGATAGACATTTTCGATCTGCGAGCAAAGTGCGGCTCCACACCGGCGGCACAACTAATTTTGGTTCAGTCCCAGTTCACGCTTCATCTTTTTCTTTCAAGGATGCGGAAATTCTCAGTTTTTTTCTCAGCAGGTATGTAGTGGTCACGTTCAATGTACACGCTACTCCCGGTGCCGGCTGATCCCTCTATTTCATTTCTTTGACACTGACTTTCATTTATCATGTTGTCTGTGCGCAACCCCTCCTATCATTTATTTCCGCCTATTATTTCTGCCCTGCTGTATAAATACTTGACTGTCATTAGCGTAGTTCCTTGGTCAATATACTATCTACAACAGTTACTCTTCGGTTCGACCACCTGAAACCTGTGTGCCGGAACTAGCCATTCACTCTCCATCACAGTATGTGTTGGCTCATTCTACATTATTATAATCATAGTAGCCCGCTGCAAGGCAGGGCCCGCTATATATCATCACAGATTGGGGCATATATATAATCACCATTGAGCCAAGTTCGTAGAATAAAGTGATATGTGCATTCACTTTGCACTCACGCGGTGAACGGTGTGCTTGGGATCTATGGCTAAAACACTCAAAAACACGAAAGCAGCTTGGTGCGATATGCTTTCGTGATAAGGCCAGGGATCCACTGGATGTGGATCTCTAACACTAATCACCCAAAACACACCCTACACCAACCACTAAACTATGCTTTTAAGCATCCAACATAGACGATCCGACGAGTTGCGTTCCTCGACTTTCAATTGATATCAACTGGTGGTTGATATCTCATTCTTGGGTCAGGAGTAGATACAATCTCAGAAGCTGAAGTGCGAGCTGCACCAGAGCTAGTGTGATGCTCTAGGTCTGTGTTACTGAGAATGTGGCAAAACTAGGCTTTCAACCGAAGGTTGAACATCCTTCATTGCAACAAGGTTGGATTTTAGAGTCTCCAAGCGCTTATCACAAAAATGCCCCTAGGCCCAAATGCAAGTACACATTGTATCCCGTTCCAATGCGTCCCCTGATATCACAATAACACGTCGTATCCCGTTGTTTCCTTTGTTCTCATGCCGCCAAAATGTAGTTGATTGTGGTATTTAATGATACTTGGGGGCAAAGACCCAAGCACAACAGTAAACACCTTGATCAACACCCCCAGTGCAGAGGGCACAAGGCCATACTAGTTGGGGTGCTGCATCAGTGTCTACTATCGTACAGAAGCCCTGCTTATATATAGTACAAAACTGGCTTACTCTACTATGATTATGCTACTCCAAAGATGGTTTGTAAGTGTCCAAGCCTTTCACATGATTAAGATGTATTGAATCAAGTCAGAACGAGTCAGAACGAGTCAGTGCGATGTCAGGGACGTCAACTGTCGAGATGGTTGCCTTCAGATATTTAATTGGAGCCCCTAGTTGTCACCAAGATCTCCTAACCAAATATCTAGTGCAGACCACACATCTCTCCCTTGAGAACGCTGTCTAGAACTATGTTCTAGCATTCTGTAGCTTTCCAATGATACCAAGAAGTCCAGGAGACACCAAGTGGTTCCCACAATAAATGGGTTACCATTTGGTTTCCATATGATCACCCCTAAATGAGTGATCACAGTCCATCTCTTCAATTGTGCAGGCCTCTCCCTCGAACAGAGTATCCAGAATCGAGTTCTAGGACTCAATAGCTTTCTGTAGATACCCCCTAAGTCCATGGTAGGACCAGTGCCTGGCTCAGAAACCTTCTGCTGAACTTCGATCTTCCCAATCCAGAAGATCATGATGATATCGGTGATATCCGATCAAAGCGTGATCGCCATGTCAGCCAGTTGGACTTGGTCATATTTCATAGCATGGGCCATGTTTCATGATAAGATAGAGAGTCCAGATTATCCACTCTAGTGGGTTCGTGATAGTGTCTGTCCTCTCCTTGGCCAGATAGTCCTTTCGGGTATGGACTGTTCCCAATAAGCGACCACTCAAGAACTATAGACTACATGTTTCGTCTATGCCCTTAGTGTCTGATGCTACATGTAGGTTTCACTGATAGAGACATACACATTCCATGTATAGCCTACTAATAGTGCTCCTTTTATATGTTTTCATGCATGCTTCGAAACACGGCTTATCAGCGGCTTTATATGTACGACAGAAAGTCTGACACAAACTCAGGCATTTTATCAGTGCCAAGGTATTTACGAATAGTCACTTTCCAGCGAGAAGCTAGCGTTTAGTCAGTGCAGGCAGTGGACAACCAATCAAAGGCGGACTCACTGTTGTCATGTGTGGCTGTTCTAATGACAACGGCCGAGGAACGAGCAAGTATACCAGCAGCATACCCGGTCCCTCGGAGAGTCCAACAAGCCACGGGAGAAGGCTCGACGTCATGGTCAAAGTCCCATGAAGGAAATGCCGAGAACATACAACAGTTGTCATCCAAAGTCCTGAGTGTCGCAGGACAGTCCAAGTCAATAGCGGTGGTCAGAGTAGATTTTAATGAGGTGATTCTGAAGGCGATTATGGAAGCGATTATGGAATTATCAAAGCGTGGGAGAATCACCGAGAATCGCAATGGCCTCAGAATCGTCGAAGCGTGCCGAAGCTCCTCCAGAGGAGATTCTACATGCAATTCTCGGGTGATTGCGATTCTTGTTTAACTTCACTACAAAACTGTTGTGACTACCATAGTGGCTGCGATGGGCTGACAAATCATTGCCCTTCTTCAATCCTGCTCATAGCAACACCCTTGTGTGATGCCAGCCAAGAAGGCCCTTCTGAAAAGAGCAGCAGCTTCCGCAGACAAGGCTGTCATGCCCGCTGACATCGTTGCCGCCGAGGCTCTTGAAGAGGAGGCAAAACCGGCCAAGAAAAAACTTAGGTGCCCAAGGAAAAGCCTGTCATTCAGACCGATGGCCGTTGGCGCCCTCTGTGGTTCCGGATGTAGGACTTGAGAAGTCCCTGTGTGTGGGCACGACGTCGCAGGACGGAAGGTATGACAGGCATAGCCACAGATGAAATCAAAATAAATTGAAGGATATTCTTAAAGTACAAAGGGGTAAAAGTGCCAGAAGCGTGTGGAGAATCGCTTTCGCAAGCGAGGTGGTCAAAGTTGGAAGCGATTCTGGGCGATTCTCACACGATTGTGATGGGGATCAATTCCAGAATCACTTTCAAAATCGCCGTCAGAATCGCCCAGTTGTCTACTCTGTCCGCCCCTAATGCCGCAAGTGTGGGGCGCAGGATATTTGTCCAAGCTGAACCGGAACCCTCTGCGTTTATACTTTTGTAGCGTCTTTCCACACCTGCTTCTGATTCTTCAGCGTGTTGGTCAGTGGCAATAGATTGTTTGCGCAGCAGGCATTGGAGCCATCTGATGGCTGATTGGCGTTGCGCAAACTGATGGCTAATGGCTGATGGCTGATGAATTGCTGATAAAGTGAATTCATGGCAAGTTATTTTATGCCAGAATGAGAGATAATGGCCATGTGGATGTGTATGAATCTTCCGGAATGAGCCTAACTGTATGAGAAAATCAAATTGAACTAATTGAGGGTTTTGGACTCCATTATCAGGTCCTCAAGGATGAAGAGGGGGCAGTTCATCAGTACATGATTTATAACACCCTAACGTGACTCAATATCAGTAAGAATGAAAGCAGGGATCCAAGCCATCCGAGTCATAAGCCATCAGTTTGTGCAACACCAATCAGCCATCAGATGGCTCCAATGGCTGCTGCGCAAACAATCTAATGTCGCTGGTGTCGCCATTGCGTGGCCAGCAAAGGACTGACCCGGATAATCGTGCCAGAGCCCACGCGCAGTCCAGGCACCGAACAAGCAGGTGAGGTAGAAATATAGCGCACAGTCAAAAGGATTAACGGTGAGTGATTCGACGACATTGATCGTTTTATGGGTAAAATGATTGCAGAGTGTCCACACTGTTTTGACACCCACAGAATTGCCGTACCTGCTGTCAGTTTTCTCGACCGTGTAATGGCCACACCCATGCGCAGGAAGCGGTTTGGCAGGAGCATAGATGTCGATGTTGTTCAGCCTGAATTTCTTGGCACCCACCATCAGTGAGGCGACAGTGGAACCGGCGATTATCGAATTTGTGGTGATTTGCATTAACCTAACCTCGCCGAATTGGAGGTCAAAGCTGCGAAGAAGGTCAGTCACGGCTGTTTGCAGGTGTAAAGCCACTATCACTGCTGAATCCTTCGAAACCTGCGCATAGCGAATACTGTCCGCTAACGTCAGATCCCCAGAATCTGGAGGCCTAGTTCTGCCGACAGCCTAGGAAGAGGGGGGGAGTTGTCTACTATATATCACGTCGTAAGAACAAGGCAGGGAGAGAAGAGGCCATAGCGCACCGCACTCCATTGTGCTTAGACTCATTCCATTGATGTGTTCATTATCCTCCGCACCAACCAGTGCCGACCTCATAAAATGACAGTCGGGCTCTTCGTCGAGCCCTCCGTCCTTCAAAAAATCCAAGTAATTTGTAACTATTTTATATAGGGTCGCAGACTTCAGGGCCAAGTTAAACAAGTCCTGGGTGCTGAGAGCTGAGAGTGGCAAGTATGGCTCTGCTATTCGGACCATCTGGGTCAGGAACCTTCTCCAGAACAGAAGCGGTGTCGTTCCAAACATCAAATCTCATGCGTAGGTCCACTAGACCCCAATTTAGCCCCAAACTTGCAACAGCAAAACTGACTCACTTTCGTGAAGAGGTACGGCCCCTGAACAACCTCATGGATGACAGGCAGGGGACACCACTGAATCGCGAGCGAATCACAATCAGTTAGTTTGTTAATTGCAGCGCCTACCACGCAGCACGGTGAAACGGTGTGCTTGAGGTAGGCCTAGGAAACCTGCTAAATGCGTGCAAAACACACACTCAACAAATCACACACACACACACACACACAATACCCTCAACTATAATGCGCTCCTCGGTTGAATTCGGGTCCGGTCCGTAGTATGTGGACAGCTGGAATGGAACTTTCACTTTCTTTACACTGAGCAATCTCTCCACAGAAGCCTCAATAGAGTCTTATATGAACCTCAGTAGTCGAAACTGACTGAAATACGTCTCCGAGGACCTAGTGAACTAGGGTTTTTGGGTTTTATAGGTATAGATCGGAGGTTTCATAGATCCGGGGACCGCACACTAGCCTCAGAAATGACACAACTTTTGTTACGCCTGGTGCTCAGATTGTTACTATAGGGCAGATGGATGGTTGCAAACTCACTCAGCTACTCCTAAGAGCACTAGCAATGAAAGCACCTTTTGTCAAACACCTAAAGCTAACCATCTTCCGATGCCAAAGACAGATGTATTGTTTAAGTCTAATAGACAGATGAACCAATTGTTCAAAGGCTAATAGCAGCTTCAACACTAAACGCTAGGGTCAATGTTTAACACTTGTATTTTATACGTGAACGCCTGCCCCTGCGGACGAACAACTCGAAACTTAATTCCTTATTTCTCGCACCCGAGCTTTCTAGAACCAACTTCTTTTATATATTAAGTTACAGAACAATCACAAACAGAGACTATATGTTTTATATCTCCGCGAGACTGACCTGAACACACCAACACCAAACAGAGATTAGCTGTGAGGCTGAATCCATGGGGATGCGATGAGCTGGGGCATTGCGGGGTTTTCCTACTCCTTTTATACTACTTGAACAAAACTGATGATGTAAAACTGATAGAATAAATAGTCCGATATCTGAGTCATGGTCCTTCAAGGAAACGACGGCTGAGGTGTTCGTCATGATGCATTGCCATGAAAGTCAGCTTGTATGACCTCCAGGAACCCTTATTTGGGTATAATGATGTCAGTTTCAAATGCCGTCTGCATCCGAGGTCGACGAAACCTGCCGGCCTGGTTGATAATCCAGTCCTTTCAGGTAATGCTGCTCTCATATGTCCGTTCTCCAACAGGCCACCTTGCCGTGTCAACACCTATGCACCGGCATGTCCCAAAGCAGTCCCGATCAATTGCAATCGGTGTTTGCTTGTCTCGGTTAAGGTAGACGACATCCGCATCCATCAAGCCACGTGCATCATAGCGGGACACCACCTTCCCGACAATACTAGTCGGCACAGTCGGGATGCTGACAAAAAGTAAAACTACAGAAAGCTTCCTTTTAGCCCAGGGAACAATCGTGTGGTTTCAAATTTCCGATATCTGGTCTCAAAAAACAGTTTCATGCCTTTCTTTAGAAAAGTGCAGGAAATGATGTTCCCATTCCAGGGAGATGGCTTTGTATTTTTTCTTCTAAAATTTCGCGTTTCCTAATAAGGAAATTATGCGGTCACGTGAATACATTCATGAGGTCGCCGTTTTTGTGATATCTCTAAAGTTCACTGGCCAGTTCCGTGAATAACGTGCTTTAAAGGCTGCAAAGATGCTGGGACCAGAAATTTGAAACTCCTGCCAGTGTTTGTAGTTCAAGTTGAACAATGTAGCAAAGTGACACCACTAATCTGCATGGTGTTTCTAGCAAGAGTCCATATATCATCGCTTTTTTTAGATCACTGAGTGTTTCCATATAACTCCCCTGAGGTCTTAACCTTCCCAAGAGATCCTTCTGCCCCTTCTTTCAAAATCATGAACTTCGGCACTGCCAGTGCAGCACTTGAGATGAGATCATTGTGCTCCAGAGCAGTTCTGACATAGAATACAAGTGGTCCAGCACTCAAAAAAATGAAGTTTATTTTTTCCGAAACCAAAATTTCGCGCTTTCCCACGTTACTGTCACGCATCAGTCACGTTCACATGACTCGATGGATGCAGATGTCGTCTACCTTACGTTCCTCGGAATCTTCCGCAGACTTTCACGTGTCAGTCTGCTTTGCGTGGGTTCAATCCCTATACCATACACTTCTTCATTTGGCTCTGTGAGCAACCCCATCGTATTATTCGAGCGCCGAGGACCTCCTGAGTCCACTGAGAGCTGTCTTATACGCTAGAGAGCCCTCCTCGGACCTTATAGTCCAATTTGTACTATGTCTCCATACAGAATAGAAGCCGTGACAATCCTCGGCGCATCTATCTGTCAACAAATGAGTCCCTAGACAAGACTAGTTCACTCCTTGGACCTCTCCTGTGCAGTCTTTGGTACCTCTAGTACAGACTCTACCTCCTCGGAACCTCTGGGCCTTGTTTTATATCTTCTTATTGCATGTATCCAGCTAACACTGATTGTTTAACTTGTGTAGCTTGCAATACTACAGTCAGCAGCTTGAAGCTCACTCTGACTCTCCTTTGTACCACCGAACAGGGTTCCTAGCTCTGTTATTCAGAAGCCGGGATGCTTTTTTAGGCTCCTCGGACCAGGTAAATAGTCGCAAAAAGTCGCAAAAATGCAAGATATTGACCCTAGTTTTTCTCAGGGCGTCTCAACGGGAAGTATTTGTGTTTTAGAAGCTGGTTACTCGATTGTGGACTCAACTACCCGTTATATCAGCAGACTGCAACCACGCTTCCACGCGTCGAGATACTAAGTCTGATCAGGATCCACTGCCTCCAGGGATATGCATGTAACAGTCTGAACGAGAAAACACTGGTGCGAAGGCGAACACGGAGTATTAGGAGGTCGGGAATTTTGGCTGTTCTCGTCTCGGGATTTCTTTTCAGGTCGGCGCGTACACCGAAGGATGGGAAGTATTTTTCCAAGCTCCACATTTACTTGTCGCGTTAATCAATCAAAGTAACCCAATGTGCTTGGACATAGCGTCAATGGTCACAACGTGGAGATCATACAACTCAGCAACCAAGCCATCCTCTGGTTGATACACAGTTAAAAGGCACGTAGCAAACACGGTGGTATCAACTGGAATTTCATTAGCGTCTGTGCGGATGCATATAGAGTTATTTGCTGCAACCATATTTATCAGTACGTTGCCAATGGTGCCCTGATACACGTACCAAACGTACTAGAGTACCCTTTGGGAGACTTTCCAGCTTCTGAAATAGAACACGGGCAGGATTTTCCAGTGAATGCTGAAACACAAGTTCATGCCGTATACTATCAAATTGTCGCAGTATAGTTGAGCGAGAAGTATCGGCCGATGGGCCGGGAATGCCAAGGGACCCACAAAGAACATCAAGATTATGCAATGGCATGCGTTCCGATGATGAGGATATGACTATGCTCAAAGACTCATTACAAACACTAATGGAGGGGTATGGTGTACCTTGTGACCGTGGTGCATGAAGGTGGGCAACGGAGCCGAACCGTGGACAAGTTAACCGCGGGGGAATCAGTAGCAGCTAAACAAATTAAAAATTCAGCGAGTAGTTGGGGGGGGACCCCTTCACAAGTCAAGGGATGATCTTCACTCAACAGAAAAGCCCAAGCATCAAAACCATAACCCGGGTAAGTTCGGAGCAACCCTCTCTCCGCAATGGCGAGCCGGTGATTCTCGGAGAGAGGCTTGTTACAAACTGCCAAAAAAGGGTGATGTGTTCAAACCAGTTTTTCTCCACCATTTCAACTCGTATCCTCATAGTCATGGCGGACAAAGAGCTGTCACTTGCGGACCAAGTTTCCGCTGTCATAGAACACATTGTTGAGCTGTCACCTTGTTAAATCCGGCCACTTTCCCCTTTAGTAGAGTTTTCGGACTTTTCTGCGGTCACGACTCGGCCTCGTGTTTTGGCGGGATTTCCTTTTAGATACAGATTGCGAGGACAAAACAATTTTTCAACTGCTTTCTTGATTTGCGCAGATTCTTCAAGAAAGAAATGTATAATACTGTATAGGAACGGATCCGGCACGTTTGTCCGTGTTTGCTGCCAGCTATATTGTTTGCTTATGCATGTAGAGCCTTCCACAGAGTCTTGAGGTACATGGTGTAAGGGAGAAAATGTTATCTAAGTCACCAAGTATGTGAACCGCAATTAATTCATGTAAGAATTGGCCCCAGAGATTTTATCACTGCAGTGCTGTTCATAAATATATTCATTACTTGTATCTTTTTCATCATGAGTGGTGCTTCCTTTGCATAGCAGGCTATTGAATTAGTGGACGCCATTTCACGAAGCGCTGCCGAATTTGGAATTCACCCAGTATTTCAGCAGAATGGAGCCTTTCTGAACTAGTTGACAGAACCTGCCCAATCACCCAAGGTTGTTTGGTTGAACAAATCATTTCTGCTGATTTTCACCGCAAGAGACTGAGACTTTGCTGCATGGTTCAAGCAAACTGGTTGAAGGATCACGCAGTCACGGGCTGTGACAAGTGTCGCATTTCCACCAACCTTCTCTGTTCATGGCTTTCGGCGTGCATTAGCTAGGAAGAAACATTTCATGTATAAAACCTTCTTCACTAGCTAATTGCAGCCACTGAACCTGTCTGGCTATAAATATTGGTTTTTCTTGCTGGCTGTAAACACCTAAGGCTTTTCAACTCTGTATGAGTTATTTCGTGCTCGTGATGAAAATCAATGGACATCAGATTCTCCGCAGTAGTGCTGTGCTGGTTCTTGATTTTTTTTTTTTTCCCAAACGAGTGGCCGAACATCCCCTAAATTCCCTCGCATAACACACATTAGCCAAAAATAAAAAATTCCCCCCAGTCATCCTATTTTTCAGCTGATTTCATGACGACCTTCCCTTTGGTACTCTGTGCCAATGTGGCCAGGGATAGGCTTTTCAAAACTGGAATGACCTCTTGTCGCAAACCCAACAGAGACAAAGTTGGCGGATCAATCATGGGCGCTTCCCATAATACATTTCTTTAACAATCCACACAAATAGTTGAAAATTTGTTTTTTCCTATCAAGCCTCGGTAGCGGCGGTTTTTTGAGACTCTGAACACTCATATGAACATTCTGAGTAGGCCAGATCATTTTCGTACTTCCAATGTACAAACTACCAACTTGGAGCAAAGGGAACGGGGCGCTTGCTGAAGCAGGAGAGCGGTTTGAACACATTGCCCTTTTTTTACATCTTGAAACAAGCCCCTTCTGAAAATTCCTTGCGAAGCACGTGAATGTCATGTGATCAGAAGGTGGCTTGTTCGAACCTATAACCCGGGCCATATCCAGAAAATATAAGAGATTCCCTGAGATAAGAGGCCCATTCATCTCCTAGAACCAGCTGGGCTCCGGTGTTTTTTTTTTTTTTTTTTTTTTTTTTTTACGGAATTCGACCTCCACGAGTGTGGAAAAGGTCCCGTAGCCGGGGATGGTAGTCGTCAAGAGTATGTGTCAAGCACGTGGAAGCTGTATTCCCCGAGCCCAAGATTCATTGACTACAGTGCGAGACACAGAAGACTGGGCAAGAGAGGAAGCAAGGTTGCCGTTGACGTACACAGACATGGGAGAATTGAGGTTGACGCAGAACAAACGAGAAGAGTGACCGAAGGGCAGACAAATTTGAGTTAAGTGAAACAGAAGCTACAGGGCGCAGTCGCAACGGAAAGGAGCTGGAGAACGACGAAAAGGAGCGACATGTAGGTAGTTAGGGGCAAAAACAATGGCTTCTACATATTACAAGACATGACATCAGTTTTTTTTGGCATGATGTCATTTTTCTAAAACACGGTTTATGGGTGTTTTCGAACGGGTGCAAAAACCCACTACTAAAGATATTGGGCATCAGGGGTTCGCGACTTGTCGAGCTATGACGCGTCGGGCTGTGCTCTAGGTGCTCGGCCCGAATTTCGCTCTCACGTCGAAAAGGTCTATCGTTTTCGGCTTAGCTGTAAATACCTAGCCCATTGTCTCTGGATTTGATGCTAGATGTTCAACAGGCCCGCCCCACTGCACGTGTTTGTCAGGGGAACCCCCGTTTCCAACCCCCGATCCTCCGATCCAACCTCCGGTCGGACCTCCGGTACCCTCCAATGTTCCCCCTGCCGAGCCAAACCCCATCTGGACGAATCCCCACACTCCGCATGGCACTCCACATGTGATCGTGCCCAGGATCACTGCCGTTCACTACGCCATCAACGGACCATGCGCAACCCGTAGTTAGCCCTAGCTGGTATATAGGCACGCACCTGGCTGGGGAGTCCTTAGACTTTCTCCTCTTTGGATCCCCCCTGCCAGGTGCGCTTCTTCCTGTAGTAGTGTACTTCAATTGACTTTGGATCCCCCCTGCCAGGACTCTTGAGATACCTCGGGCCGCCAGGGTTGCTCTTATAGTGTTGTTAAATTAAACACGTTCTGTGGCACCTCGACACAAAGGTGTGGCTAAACCATAGAGTCTCTAATATTTTCACACTCACTCCTGCTGTCGGGCCCTTTCTTTGTGGGAACGGGCGTCGCCCATGATCTGATCGACATGTTTGTATGGATTTGGCTCACGATAGACCACGGTTCCAACCTTCAAAATTTTATAGCTAGATAACAAGGCACTTTTTGCACGTACTCCAAAGAGAAGTTATGAATGAAACCACTGTAAAAATAGCTGAACAGAACCTGATTCCTATTTTTTGTCCAGTGCATGAAGTAGGATGGAGATCAATGCCAACTAATTTCATCCTGGGGCGATAAAGACAGATATCAACAAAAACTCTCTGTAGAGCTGTTTTAGGTGTACTTCCCTTCATATTCGCCCACCAAACTGAAAAGATTCATCAACAGCCTGTGTAGTTATAACTGCTTTGAGTCCGATAGGTGCAAAGGACGAAAATTACATAGAAAAAGCTTCATAGATTTCAAACCTTTCGCCTGGCAGGTCGGTTAACATGGTAGGATCTGTCTTAGACCCTTGCAATGTTCAAATAGCCTCAATAGGCCCTGCACGAGGCAAGATTCTCTGAATGTGACATATGTCACGCATTTGTGACCTTCTGGCAGTTCAACAGGTTGCACTGTTATACGTTCATACACATACCTGGCCCCAGAAAATCAGATATACTTTTACATATGAATGAAGCATCTGGGACCCCTCAAAATCTGGATGTTCCATGAATTTTTCCTCCAAACCTTTGTTTTGTTTTAAATTACAGTTTGTGGCGAAGATGCAGTACAGCGGACTTTATGAAAACGAGACCAGAAAATGTGCCAGGATGAATGTACACCCGAGAACATGAGAACTGACGGTTTAATTGGGAGCAAACACAGACAAACATGGCGCTCCGATCAAGGGCGGTGCCCGTTCCCATTCTTTGTTTGACCGCGCTCCACGCTTCCCGATGGTCTAATTCAATGCTTCTGCGCTGCACTGTGGGTCTCTGCGGCTCGTGCACCCATTGCCTCCGCCCTGGGCATATCTAGGAATTTCCAACCGAATCAGACGGATGGAAGTGGGCGAGAAGCACAACATTATGTGATCGTTGTATTTACAGCACATTTCCCAGCGTCACGCCGGAAACAATCAGCGCGACCCATCTGGCGAGCGGCTTTCGGTGGGTTTTTGGATACCGAATAGCTGATCTGCGGTAGCTAAAGTGACGGAGATTCTAGGACCTTAGAGTTTCAGCATGGCAGTTCTTCCCGGGTCGTGGGCTCTAAAAAATGCAGACATGTCACCAGGGTGAAAAGAACGATTGAATGGAAGAGAGAGCCTGTCGGTGTGTGCCTGACGATAGAGCCGGATGTTTGGTAAATGAAGAAATTGCCACACAAACGAGCGAAAAAAGGCGAAAGAAATTGGCAGATCCGCGCCGGCCTTTAAGTGGCGCAGTGTGAATCTCAGGGGAGTAGATCTCGCCCGGGCGAGGACTGGCGAAGACGATGGCAAAAAGGTTAACGTCAAGAAGGAATGCGGGCACGTGAGCCGACATCACACACCGGAAATAACCGACGGGCTATATAAGATCCTCAACGGCAGTACCTCAACGCCTTCATCAAGAAGGGTGAGTCGTTTTATTCATTCCTTTTCTTTCGTTGACTTGCCTGATGTTGACCCTTGCTTCCCAGGTCTTCGTCTGTACGGCGCCGCGCCCTCGCTCCTCGAGCCTCTCGTACCTGTATCAACATCCAAAAACTTTGCCGGCGCCGACGGCTTCGACCTCATGGGGTACGTGCTCCCCCCCGGCACGATCGTCTCGACGCAAGCCTGGTCTATGCACCACGACCCGGCGGTCTTCCCGTCGCCCGAGACGTTCCTCCCCGAGCGCTGGCTGCCGTCGTACGCCGCGTCGAAGGAGGACGTGGTCGGGTCGGAGGAGCGCGAGGCGGCATGGCTCGCGCGCATGGCGAGCCACATGATGCCGTTCGGGACGGGCTCGCGCATCTGCGGCGGGCTCAACCTCGCGCACATCATCATGCGCGTCGTGCTCGTCCCGGTGCTTCGCAACTTTGAGGTCGAGGCAGCCCCCGGGACGGACGAGAAGAGCATGAATATGAGGGATAGCTTCGTACGTTCTTTTCTTTTGGCCCTCTAGCGCCCTTGCTGACGACGTCCTTGCGCAGGTGATGTTTCCCGCCGCGATGGAGTGCAAGCTCATCTTCCACCCTCGCATGCCCGCATAAGTCCGCCCGCCGCGCTACCCTGTCCACCGGGTCCGTTTCGGTCTTCTGTATTGTTTACATTTCTTTTCCTCTTTCTTTTTCTCTCCCCCTCCTCCTCCGCTGTTATTGCTGTGTTACTTTCTATCCTATCTCTCTATATCACCACTCCTCCCTCCTCCCATTGTACCTACCACCGTCGTCGTCGTCGTCGCACACTGGTCCTACTTATGTATCCTTGCAAGTTGCTATCGCTTCTTGCTATCCCTCATCGTGCATTCATATCATCACATCTCATACCATCCACCACAGATACCCACCCTACGTACCCCGACGTCCACCCACATTACCCGCTCGCATCCCCCTGCGTCCCTCGATCCGTTCACCCTCCTTCTACGTACCGCGAATGTCCGTACCGAAACCTATCCCCACTCCGACGCACCGAGATACTGTACGCTATGTATAATAATTAGAGCTGTACTATATAGATAATTGTAATCACGAAGCCAGCCTTTGATTTGTACAAGCGCGTCTGTCTGAATGAGAGAATGAGACCAAAAAAACAAGAGGAAGGAAGAAAACTTAGAAAAGGAAAAGAGAATCGGAGATAGTCGGATTTATTCGGGGGACCAAGTCACGGCCCAAATAACGCGTCAATAGGAGCAAAGAGGTGACCACATCTCGGCGCGACTTTTGCCGAGATGCGCTGGCTGCGTTCGTCGGGTGGCGGGAGATTATCCACTCGTACGAGTGGAAATGCGACACTCCTTTTTGATATACAGAATAGAACAACGCGACTCCGATTTGGAACGAGCTGCGAACCTCAGTCTGACACCCATCTCCAACCTCTTCTCTACACGCAACGCTGTTCCGTGCTCGAAAGACAGCGAGGAGAAGTAGCTCCCTTTCCATTCAAATTTCATATTGCTCACATTTATTCGGAAAATAAAATGAAAGACAAGGAACGCGCGCAATGCGACAGTGACATCGACAGACTAGGAGTGGTCTAATAGGCATGCGCACGGTCCTTCTTGCAGACAGACAAGTGTGTTCGAAACCGAATCGTATCATAGTATTTTTGGTCGTATAAAAGGCAGCACATTCTAGTCAGATCTTCAGTGCGCGCTCGAGAGTATTTCTCTAACAGATATCCAACAATGCATCAACCCTTTCATTATCCTTCCTCTCACTTTCGTGACCGCAGTCATTGCCGCTCCCGGGCCCGGCGCGCGCTCTTCCACTACCGTGACTGCCCGCCAAATTACCCCGGACACATGCTGCGACCCTGACAGGTGCTTCGTACGATTTGTCCCTTCCGATTCCCCTCTGCAGCTGAGAAGACTGACACGCACGATGCACACAGATGGGCTTATGCCCCCGGGTGAGCCCGCCGCATGCGGAGGAGTGCTGTGATCGGATGGGTGTTTTGTACGTGTAATTCATTTTTTTCTGGATCGAGGAGATATTGATAGGTGCACGGAATGGGCCGTGCCTTTGAGGATTCCAACAACATCAGCTGTGGGTGCCAATCTCGGTACAGATTTATAGAGCCTGTGGTTTTTCAAGTTGTTTATTGTGCGGAAAATCTATACTGTTTGAAATCGGGATTGGGCTGTCAGTTCTTTTAAGTTTGATTCAGCGCATCATTCCCGCGGTTCGAAAACCCGAAAGTACTATGGCTTGCCTGTCGGAAATTCAAAAAAACGTGGGAGTTGAATTCCAAGATGAAGGTCAGAATTTTTCATCTGGCCATACGCAAAGACAATGGCACGAAGACAGATGTGTTATAAAAGGACTACTCTAGGCTACAGCATGAGACGGCGCGGGTAATAGGCGATCGGGCGGCCGCGAATTGGAGCCGTCGGGCAATTCCTGTGCAGAATGAGATGAGGTAGGGTAATTGGAGTTTCCCGCACTGTCTTCCTGGAAAGAGGAAGGCCGGCGAATTGAAGGAGGTGAAGAGCGAGAGACAGTGCCCGGTAATGCTTGTTGAGAATGAGATGACGGAGGATGCGAGAGCCCTGTTTGGAAAGAGGAGGATCGGGCTGAAGGAGAGGGAGAGTTCGATATGGCACCTGGCTCGGCCCATGAAGAATGCGGCGATGCCATGCCAGGGATAAATCTAAAACCTCCAGAAAAAGAGGATGGTACATCGCACTCGGAGGGGGAGGGGGGAGGGAATCGTACACCCGTCGCAGAGGGTGGCTGCCACAAAGAGTAACCGTCCAATGGTATTTCCGACAAGATCACTGCAAGAAACATAACTAATGATACGGGGGCATATCGGCCACCGTATGGGCCTGGATTATGAATTTTTTCGTTCACTGCTCTCAGCAGATCATCGGACAAGGGACACTGGCTGAACCATGCCGATATCCTGTGGTGTCCAACCAATGTGCGATTCGCCTCAGAGACAGACAACAGAGCAATGACCTCATAGTACCGCCCTCGAGATTCCGGTCTATCAAACGACATAGGCAGTGTTGCGGTCCCGGTGACAGCCTGGACGCAAACTGACAACCACATCCACATGGGTACTGCAAGCTCCTCCAGCGCAGCATGGTGATCAAGTACAAAACTGAAGGTGTCATATGATGGAAGAACAGTTGCTCGCTCGTCCTCACCCCAGTGAAAGATGGAGGTGCGGCAACAAGCTGCAATTGTTACGATCATGGCATGGTCGTTGACCCAGATTGGTGTCTTTGGTAAATTCGTCACCATAGCGTGGACAGGACCCGCCCAAAGACTCTGGGATGCAGAGGAGCGTATAAGTCGTCCAAGCATCATCTCTTCACCAACAGTTGGTTTACTGTCGATGAAGCTTGTGATGCTCCACTGCTGGGAAAAAACAGGGAAAAGTGGCCTGATAGTGACGACAGGTTCTATCGTCCCCAGAGCCTCCACCAAGATAATCTTTGCGGAGGGATCCGAAGTGGTGATTGCGAGCCAGGACAGCGCAGCATGAATCCACGGCTCTTCCTTGCGATGGACATATTCACGCTCAACTTGTCGTAAGGAGTTGGCTTTGGGTAGTCGGAATCGATAAAATATGGAGTCGTAGGGGATCAGGGGGCGTTTCCTTTCCAACAACCCGACAAATATTAGTACTTTGAGTACAAGATTGTACGGGATCATCAGGAAGATGGATATGATGTCATCGCAGAGTTTTCTTGCCGGGCCATAGGTGAAGGAGTAGAGAAGTGCCGTTAGTGGGGTGCGATAGGGACATCCCGTAGACAAGATTGGAAGTGCATTGGTGATTAGGTATGTGCCACCAAGGAAGCCCGCTATGGCAGCCACAACCCACGCGATTATGTGGTCCAACCCATACAAGAAGACCACGAGACCAGCCATAAACAAGAAGAGGGCTAGATGCAAAACCGTAGGGAGCAGGCCAATTATGAACTGTACACCCCACTTGTCGAAGCATGCATAGCGAAACTGGCGGATCAAGGCCCGCTCACGAGCCGAGCCGGTGATGAAAGAAAAGTACTGGCGCAACCACTGCTTCGCAAGTACAGCGAGGAGGGCAGTGGCGAGACTGAGGGCCAGGCTTGTGAACCAAAGGGTATTCACCCAGATATCGGTTCGGGCCGCGGTGAACGAAGTGTCGGCGGGAGGAATGGAGTCGAAGGAAGTACCATTAGCCTGGGCGCGCTGAAGGGCGACAAGCTCGAGGAGTATGGAATTTGATATAGCAGCATTATCCGGCGCAAGCGCCTGTGAGGTCTGCGCAACAAAGGTTGTAAGCACCCCGGAGAAGAGGCCGGCCTACATGGCAGGTCAGCGTCACACGTCTCGCTGAAGCGAAAAGAAGCAACACACGAAACTAAGAGGATATCCAGACTGTCACCGGACTCGAACATCATATCGTTGTCAAAAATGGCACTTTCGTCGTTGTAGACGTGCCACACGCGGGCCTCAGGGTCTAGTTCCTTATAGGGCAGGTCCTCGGCGTACTTCCGCCTGTAGTCTGTTGGCGCTAAACAGAAAGAGATGAGGTTTGAGATAAATGACTTGTGGATTTTGCCAAGTGACTTACATCCTTGAACACCTGGTTCGCCCATGTTCAAACCAAACAGCTTACGCGGAAGGGGATTCTCCAGCCTGATGCCTTCGTCTCCCGAATTCGGGACCGCCTGCACGACTGGATCATGTTCAGCCGAGGGTGGCACAGACGTGTCCCCTTGGGTGGGCTCGCCTTGCAGCGGTACAGAATGGGGAACATTATTAGAAAGGGTGGAGGACTGGTTGTCGTTCTGGGGAATCTTTTGCATGTCTTCATCAACCCCAGTAGCATCCAGGGGAGGATCACCGCCGCTAGGACGAGAGACGGAGCCTTTCGAGTGTGGGACCATGAACGCTGGATTCAAGCTGTTCCTGTCGGACAGACATCTTGCATGTTTGGTCACATCCTCTTTGGTCACGGCCCGGGACAAATAACGCGTCACCAACAGTACCCGCCGGAGAATGCCGAGACACCGGGTAAGGGGGGGGGGGGGTCTCCGACGGCTTATTTCACTTTTTGGACAAAGTTGCGTATTCTCTCAAAAACACGTTTAAAAGGGTCGAGAAATTTTTTATCTTTTTTTGGCTCAAGTTTTGGTGGTTTTCGGGTGGTTTTCCGAATTATTCCGCAGGCAAGACACGCATCACCAGATCATGATGATCACGACAACAGGGAGTTGGCAAACAATACGCCACGTCACAAAACTTCCATCTTTTCCGCGGCGCCGTCTCCGTAATGCGGGATCTCGTGGAGGTAAGTGCTTTCAGGTGCGTCCGGGGTATCAATATCTTTTTGACACGCTATTCGAGAGAGAGACGACGCCAAACATTGTGAGCCCCATAAGAAATGGGTTGGCTACGGAGTGCAAGGCAAGAAGAAGCAGGATGCCAATTGGGAGGAACATGTCCAGAGCAAAAAACACAAGGAAAATATTAAGGCAATAAGAGGGTGGACAAAGCGTGAAGCGAGTGGCTAGCAAACGGATATCAAAATTGATCAGAATTACCATTTATGGCGTGTTACATAAGCGTTACGTAGGGGGGGGCTCCGAGCTCTTAATTCAGTTTTTGTACCCAGTGTAGGATATTTCTTCAGCGGGTACCTCTTGAGTACCAAGCAGGTGGCCACACCACAACTTCGCTTCTCCATCCACGATCGCGAATGAAGAACTGGGAAATCAACAACACCCTCCCCGTGACTGTTCCAGAGAACGAGGTGGCGACGAGCGAATCTGACAGCGAATCTGACGATGGGTTGAACGCCGCACAATCCGACATTCATGACAAGACAAACTCTGAGGAGAAACCAGGGACCAAAAAAGGTGCTTTTTTAATTCTTTCTTTTACGCGTGACCATCAAATACTCAGAACTTCCCAGATTCCGAGTCTATGGTACGTGAACTGGCCGCCGAAAGCCTCCTCGAATGACACCGTTCTTCAGAGTCCTTTCCAAAAAGCTTTAGAATTGCTCAACTTCAGGGGGCTGTTTATGCAAACCCAGAAATACACCATGTCTCGTGCCACCAATCCATGCCTGGAAATAGATGGCATAGGTTCTGTTGGACTGCCTCTCAGTCCGGGCGTCGCAGCAAGTCTTATCTCCAATAACTCTTCACCCGCTATTCTTGACATACCTGCCGACAAAGTGGATAAATGATGCATGGGGCGTTATCTATCTATTCATTTTTCTCGCTAGGTTCGCTTCCAAAATCCAGACTGGGATGCTTGGATTCAAAACGAAGTCGGACTGGTCTGTTCCGAGCTTTCTGGGCAAAATGTTAAGGGGCAAAGGGATTTTGACGCTGCACTGACGTTTGACGCATGCAACGTCAGTCAGCGTCAGTTCAATTTTGCATCAGCGTTGAAACTCACCTTAGCAGTTGACTTTGGCCTCCAATATTTCATGGGCATCTGGAGGCAGATTTAGTACATTGGTTGGCACCCAAAGATGGAGGTATAGTACATCAGCAACTTGACAAGTTCTTTTCGGGTTGCTTTTTGAATCTTTTGACTCTTTTATCTTTTTGAGCAACTTTTTTCAGGTGCTTTTTCCCCTTACAATTCTTTTGTCTCTTTTCTTGAACAGTTTTTCTTGTCCAACATAAAGCTCTTGTTATGCTACAAGAAACCCCACTACGATAATGCCCCCGATTTTAAGCAGTGGAGATGCCAGATCACGGCAGAATTCAGGGTAATTCACTACTGTACCATTTCGACCGAAGGTTCAGGTGACGGGTGACAGAGGGCTCTGAACTGAACAATTTTGGCCTAGGTGACGGTGACGGAACACTTTTCCGTCCTGAAAAGGTTAAAAAACAGCCAAATTGTCCTGTCCAGCATCGGCCGGACGTCCATATATGGGAATTCTGCGTGATTGCCGAGAAATGAACATCAACTTCAGTGAACAATTGAGGTGACAGTGACATGGCGTGAACCTTCGGTCGAAATGGTACAGTACTACTGAATTTCAGTGTCTCGCAGCTTCCGCCTAATTGATCCCCAAGATGCAAACTGGCAACTGAGGTCAATTCCAAGGACTTGAAGATCCATTTTGAACGGGAGATGAGTGTAATGGAAGAGCGATAATGTTTAGGACGCGTCAAGCCGGCAACGCGCTAAGTCATTTGCCGATGCACGTGCTTGATCATCAACGAATCAGCGTCAAGTGATGGGCGCCCATGCTGATCTTTCCTTTCTCCCACCACGACGACGCCCACTGCCCACTTCCCCTCACCCTCCCGCCCTGTCCCATCTGCATCCAAGTTCCTGCTCAACATCTGGATCTGCCCCTGCCTACTCTGGCTCTCCCTCCCTTCCGCTCGTTCCTCAAGTGTAGTTGCTCTCCGTACTGCTCAAGCCTCCAGAATCAAGATGCCTCAAGACACAAGACCTGCTTCAAGACCTGCTGTGAGACTTCAAGAACATCAAATCTTCCATTGGGCTGTCCTCTGCATGTCATCACCTTAGTCCCCTCCGTCTTCGTCCTGCCGCGCTCCGGGGCCATATATATAGTTGTTCTAATCCTTCCTGCAGCAGCCACGAGATACAAACTTAGGTACCATGGGAAGGAATGCGGCCGGTGCGTCTGCTTAGCGCTGGAATTCATGACATCTGCTAACACTTTTTCCCTAGAGCGCTTCCATTTACACACCCGACTCCCGAGAGCCACGGCGCCCGCGCGGGGTCCCGAGAGCAGCGCGACCTACCTTACCACGGCATGAACGACCACCAAGTCCAATGCGCTGCGCCGGAGACGCGAATGACACGTTTGCGCAATGTACAGCGGTCATGTGGTGCGCACCCAATCTCTCTCCTCCCTTCGCTCTCCTCTCTTATCTTGCATCGCGCACATCGCCGTCCCCACGTCCCTACACGACAGGCAAAATCGAAATACACTTTCCCTACCCGTTTGTGTGTTGCTCCTCCGCGCGGCGGAGTCGGATAATGTTGTCGGTGTTGAGGAGTGAATGTGATACGTACATGTACTCGATGTATGTAGCATGTGAATATATATCGGTTTCCCCGTAATCTGCGCCTGAAAGTACCTCGAATTGAAGCTTGTAGCAAGGCTTTCATGGCTGCTTTTCCGCGTCCTTTTGAGTCTTTTCGCCCTTTTAAAAGCAAACGGACCTATCTAAAAAAAGAGGAAAGTTCTTTTTTATCTTTTGGCTCTTTTATCTCTTTTTTTTCTTTTAAAAGACAAAAAAGAGCCCAAAGAACAAATTGTCAAGTTGCTGATGTAAGGGGTCTCGGTGTTAAAAGCATCGCACAAGAATTGTGCAGCGTCAGTCAGCGTCAAGGTGACTTTGTGCAACATCAGTCAACGGCAATCAACGTCAACGTCACCGCGTCACAGACGTCACTTTTCAGTCAAACATCGCGATTAAGCGTCAATTTGGCGCTGCAAAGACCCTTGATAGTACCCTGGGAGGCCTGGGCCATGGCCGGACAGAAAATTGAGACTTTGGCCTCGAAACCCAGGTCCTGGCCGGACAAAATTGGGGGTTGGCGGCGGAAAAGCCAGGTCCCGTTCGGACAAAATTTCCGAAATCATAGCCATTTTTAAGGTGGGCTTAGGCAAAATTTTGGCCAGAACGGCGTCTTACGTGCAAAACGAGCTCGAAAATGCTAAATAAACCCATATCAGCACGGAAAACAGAGCAGTAGGAAAAATTTGGGGCATTTCTAGGTCGTGGGAACGCAAAATTACCCTTCTTGGTGACCTCGGCTAGGTCCCATCCAGACAAAATTGCCCTAAATCGTCGCGAAACCTGTCCGGACAAAAACTGGCCGATTCGAGATTTTTGGGACCTGGCCTCCCATGGTACTATCAGGGGTCCTGCGCTGCGTAGCGTCAATTCTGCCGCGTACAACGTCAGTCAGACTTTTTGCTTGCGTCACTCCGCGCCGGTCTCGCGCCGAACTTGCACAAGTTCAACGTCAATTTGAACATAGGTCTGACACCGCTCAATATCATGCTCTGCACCGGCGCTGTTCTACCCATGACCACTCTCATTGGTCGCCCAAACTCTGTCACCGATTAATTCTTGGCGCTACTGTATATTGGACCTGGACTCAATTGCAGTAACTCTCTCGCAGCGCCTCTGGCCAATCATAGTTTGATGACAAGGTGTCTCCACCTACCTTAGTTCACAGTCAACTTTGACCTAGGAGTTGTGCTTCAGGCAATTCACCATTGTGTAACGCAGCTGCGTCAATCCACACTTTCGTGTCGCCACTGTTGCTCCTTAAATGTTTACGTTCCAAATTTTCCATCTCTCAACTCACTTCAATTTTTCTCGTCCATTCTTATCGTCACAAGGAGTCCACTCACCACTCTGGCAATACTTCACAGCTGCTTACGCGGATCCGTGTCCATGTGTGATGTGCGCCACTTTGCATCAATACATAGCCACCATGCGTCAATGCTGCGTGACATTGACTGATGCAACCACACAAAGCTCTTGAGATTAACGTGCACTGAACGAGACGAATATATCTTTCTTAGTGAACCCCGTTGTTTTTCACTTTCACCAAGTTGTTCACAGAATAGTCTTCAGATCAGAATGACCACAGACATCATAGTTACGGTACTGTCAACCTCATTTCAAATGATCTCCAAAAGCATCAACTTACCAGCTCGAACGACAAAGGTGTCGCCTAGAGCAACTGGAAGTACATTTAGTTGAGTCTTCAAAGTGGTCCATCAGTAATCTACTCAGGGTAGGAGAACACAATTGCCTAACCAACTTATTGAGTGGCGGTGAATTTACAGGCCAGAAACGAGTGGATGGGCCCAACGAGAAATGACGAAATAGACGTCGATGGACGACATTGTTGATTCATTAAATTAAATTTGATTATTGATGGTAGAGGATCCGTGAGCAGAGATCCAGTCGGTTCGAGAATGTCTGATTGGTTGTGTACCGCTCTGGATGCACCCTGGTTGCCTGTGTCAACGATTAGTTACAACTTAGTTATAAAGTGGGAATGTGTCAATCATTTTTTTTTTTTTGGTGGTGCATTTTGTTATGACCTTCGGCAACTGAACTGATAATGGATCAGCCCCTCGGGTCCGCAAGTGACGGAAGTACACGTGACCTCCTGACCAACGGCGGGAATGCTTTTACGCACAAACGGCAGATGCCGAACAGTGTGGGAATCGACCAAAATTGGTAATACCCACTAGAACCCTCCTTAAAACCCTGGCAATCAAACATCAGTTGCAAAAGTTGCTGCGTCAATCAAATGTCAGTAAAACGTCGGTACATCGTCACAACATCATTTTCACCCTGCCCGTTTCAACTGGTCGAAATCGTAAATAAAGCTGCTAAGGCCGACGAGCGGCACGGCCCGCTACAAGGGTCAAGAATGTGTCTCAGCTTAAATATGTATTTTTATTTATGGTGGCCCAAAGCCTACACCGAGTGTTGACGCTCATACATCAACAAACTAGCATTGGGCAATCACATTCCACCATGGCATATTAAGGAAAATATGAACTAAATTCAGGCGTGGCCCAAAGCTTGACACACGGGGGTCGACCAGCTCACATTGGACCGCAGTAATCTTCGTATTTACAATTGTTGTTCTGTTGTGGCAGACAGACCCCTTGCCGTGTTGAGGCCCACAAGGAGTAATACTCAATTAAGGAGATAACTGAAGTTATTGCACGGAGAACAAGAATGGCATCACAAAAAGTTAACTAGAAGCACAGTCATGCTATGCTACAATTTTCTGCTCATCAACTGCATGTACTCGCTGTCGGAGAAAGTGGTGGACAGTGACCGTTCTCACTATTCTGACCATCTATGCACTCCAAACAACTTATGAAGCGAAAATATGAGTGAATAGAAGATATTTGGTTGTGTTAGCAAAATGCCAAAAAAGGAAATTCTGAAAATATAGCCCATTTTAGCTCAGAATTTGAGACCGACTTTTTGGGAAGGGTTTTTATGTAAGATCTGATTCTATAGTTGAAAAGTACTCGTTAAGTAGTGGAGAATACCACTTTGGATCATATTAATACCTTGTGCTTTGAGCTCACAATCTCAGTCAGAAGATGGTCACTTTCAGCGAAAATAGGCAAATTTAAGCAAAAATGGCAAAAGTGCCCATCTTCTGACTGAGATTGTGAGCTTAAATCACAAGGTATTAATATGATCCAAAGTGGTATTCTCCACTAAACGAGTACTTTTCAACTATAGAATCAGATCTTACATAAAAACCCTTCCCAAAAAGTCGGTTTCAAATTCTGAGCTAAAATGGGCTATATTTTCAGAATTTCCTTTTTTGGCATTTTGCTAACACAACCAAATATCTTCTATTCACTCATATTTTCGCTCCATAAGTTGTTTGGAGTGCATAGATGGTCAGAATAGTGAGAACGGCCACCGTCCATCCCTTTCTCCGACAGCGAGTAGGTACATCTTCCGCGCAAACCTGTCAAGCTTCAAGTTAATTTTTTCGTAGTTCCATTCTTGTTCTTTATGTGACGACTTCGATGCTCATGCTTAATTAAGATTCACAAACACTACTGTATAGGTGCTAACTGGAAACATTTAAAGGAACAACCCGAAGTCCAGGGCCATATGTGCCAACCTCACGCTGCAATCCACGTTTTACCAGAAATACATTTAACATAGCTTATATACCTCGCCAGGACACACTGAGCATGAATGAGCATGAAAGCCGCTGTTCTGTGGAATTTTTCTGGCACAAAGTCTTTCTGTGTTGTTGAGTTCTTCGGACTTCTGGCGCTCATATGGATAGCAATAGACTGCTGAACATACAGTTTCATAGATAAGTTTTAATCACCACAATCAAACGATCTTCGGCATTGAAAAGGACTAGCAGAAGCGAAATAATATTTCCTGGGCAGCCAATAATCTGCTGTAGGGTAGGGTAGTTCCAACATCGACCAGCTCAGGAAATGAAGGAAACTTTATGTCATACTGTCGTGTCTAGGGATATCCCCGAACCTCTCACAGTTAGATTACATACCATATCAGGACAGGAATCAAGACATCGGAACGGGTTTGTGAGGGACAAAAATGTGGGTAAGATCTAATACACAAAAATGCAAAGTCAACGCAGGCAATCCAACAGTGTTTGGACGAAATTGGGTTGATGGAGCTCAAAGGGGACTGGAATATACATGTACGACAGGGATATTCTCAAAGCCAACCTGACCCAAGGCGCAGGATGCAAGCTGAAAGCAGGAAGAGCATCAGTGACCAAAAAGGCAAGTGGATACGGACCCAAGCACCAGTTCAGCTCAGCTCCTAGGAAATGGTGAATTACTCACATATGTCGATGCATCGGTCCCAGATAGTCCGCAATCACTGCAATGCCAAAGCAAAAAGGAATTGAATGAAAACACAGACATATTTTGCGAAGGCATTCGGCAGCAATGCACTCTGATGCAGAGCAAATTCAAGTTAGTGTGAGCCCAAGAGATCTCCACAAGTAACGCACCGCTCCGGCAAACGGAGGTGAAGGAACCCAAGGTAAAAGCTTGGTGTTGTGCTGGATTACCCGTGGAGATGTGGCTAGTCAAAATAATCTGTTTTGAGATGAGCAGATGAGCGCCGGCATGTGTGGAAAGGGCGGATGCATCAAGCTGTGGGAGATCTAGAAATACTAATGCCAAGACACGCGGAGGATCCAGGACACTTCACTCCGGTTTAGTCGCTTCGGGATGGTGGATCACTGCCTCAACAAACACGTCCCTGGTTTTTAAACTCGGCATCGAGAAATACATGACGTGGGGCAACCGCGTTTGTATGGCCGCTAACTTACATACATACATACTGTCATGAGGCCATTAATACGGGACAATGCGGCTACACACACTCTGCAGAACGGCCTTGACCAAATCCAAATCCACCGCCCTCAGCTCTGCTTCAACCCACGACAACAGTGAAATCCGACGATGTCCCCTCAAAGGCCGAGATTTCGCCAATCAGCGGCTTCGAGTCACCGAAATATCTCAGGCGGTACGTCCCAGCTGCAGCGAGAGTAAGACTCAAAAGGAGGAGGAATACATGGGAAGGAATGAACGTGCCTGACGTATCGTTTTCAATTGTCCTGGAAGCAAGCAATCCAGTCAGGGTTGGGAGAAGGATGAACAAATAAAATAAAATGACATACCACGAAATGTTCACGCTGCTCGTAGCCATAACCTGCAAAAACATCATCATCCATGTCACACTAGTCGCACAAAAAACGAAAAAGAAAAACGACACGTACCGTGCTGACCCGCTCCCATTGATATATAGTCGACGGATGGGAGTCCGACCTCACCATCACCCAAGCGCTCGATCCCTCGTCAAATTTATCCACAGCGAGGAACGTTCCCTCCAGCCGGAGATTATTCTAATCCAAATAGCATCAGCACCCACCAACTCATTTCGCTCCCCACCTCAAATTCCAATAAAAGAACGCACTCTTGGATTCGCCCCAACAAAGCGCGCAAACACCGTCTCCCCCGGGCGATACGCCTCGGCGCGCACGTCCTGCAGCGTCTGCCCGAAATGCTTCATAAACGGTGCCGCATCAAACTTGACATCCGTCTAAACAAAAACAAAAAAAACTCTTTATCAGCGGCGCCCACAAATCCTCGAACCTGTAGTAACAAATAACAGCGTGGGTTACTGTTACTATAGCGCACCTGCATTGAAATCGCCTTGGATATCTGCTCCGGAGGAGGTGGGTCTGCAGGCGGCGCACCCGTTGCACCATCAGCGAGGAACGGTACGAGACTCGTGTACTTGTCGATGTACGCCTCTAGCGTATCTGCATATATCCACAAGCACAATCAGCAAGCACTCAACACGAAAGGACGCAGTACTTACACGGTCCATAAAGCGTCGACGCGCCCTCATACCTCTGCACGACGTACTCTTCCCTCGTAGTGATATAGTGCGCATACGTGTTCGCTGTACCCGCAACGACAACGTGTGCTTCCTCGCCCAGGATCCCAGACGAGATGAGCTGCGTCCGTACAGCCTCGCTGTATACCCACTCAGCCAATCGACGGCCCAGTAAGAAAGCAACCCACGAACCGAATACGTCGTCCAGCCATCGTCGTGAGCTCGCCTACATGTACATCACACCATTCAATGCGACCAGATATCACAAAGTAAAAGCGAAAAGCTCACCAGGAACAACCAACACAACTTTAAACAAAAACTCGTCAAAACCTTGCATCCCATCGTGGGCAGGCATACTCACCGAAATTCCCCACCCTAAAAATCTGCACATCGACTGTGCTCGGGGCCCACTCGTACGGCGCGTGCGCGTGTCCCTGTGACATCGCCGAGGAGATAAAATAAAATAAAATACTGGGAAGGCAAGAAGAAGAAGGGAGCGAGACGTACAGTGTTTAAGAGAATGGGCTTCGGCAACTGACATGCGACCTGCTCCGCCGACGGCGCGGGCGTGATGAACACCTTGACGAGCTCCCAGAAGGGGTTTCTAGCATTGACATTGGTCAGATATTGGGAGACCGTTCAGGTATGTACGCACTGTGACGTCTTGTTATCACCCTGCACGAAGTCGAACGCGCCCGGCCCATCTCTGCAGAAACAAAAATACGCTTTATCAGCATTAGCATGAGAGCAAAAGAAATAAATGCGCACGTCGTCCCACCCGCAAACGAGAATCCTGCGAACGCGACAAAAAAAAACCTCAGACGCTGAAAAAGCGAAATCCCCCAGCAAAAACGTACCCATCGCAGCCGGACACGTCGTCACCACCGTCCCATTCGCCAACACAAACTCATACCGGCTCATATCCACATGCGCGTGTGCGCTCCGGACGCGACCCTTTACCGCGCGCATCATCCCTTCTCCGCCCTGTGCCTGTGCGTTCCGCAGAATCGCCCCCGCAGCGCGCGCTTGCCTCGCCCCAATCTCCCTATTACTCCCAAACCCCCACGCATCCTGCGTAAAAGCGGGCCCGCGTCCATGACACTGCTGCACGCGTCCGCCGCAGGTGGAGTTGTCTACGACGCAGGGGAGGCCGTCGTACGGCTCGCTGGGGGACTCGCAGAAGGCGCCGAGGCTGGAGTGCGTTTTGAGAGACGAAAGTGAGGAATGGCGGGGACGCACGTATTGGGGCTTGTATCGCCGACTGCGCCTTGAACAAAGCCTGCGACGTAGGTGGTGTTGCCCGGCATCGCGTGTGGTTCGACCGAGTCTGGTGGGTGCACGGAATCGGAGGTAGGTAACCAAGAAAAAGAAGACAGACGACAGACGTCACGCACTCTCATACAGATACGCCGCCATCCCTTTGTTGTCCCCGCTGATCAACGTGTTATTCTGCGGCGCATTACTATTAGTATCAGGATCTCTCAAGTCAATGCAAACGCACCTCATATATGCTCGTCCCATGCACCGCAAAGAAACTGAGGAGTCCCCTCCCGTCGACGTCGCCTTCATCGTCCGCAGCGCCGCCAAATTTGAGGACACTCATCTGCCACTCTTGGTCCCCATCGTCCCCGCCGTTCGCAGCATATTTAGCGCGTTCTTCCGGAGGATTAGAGAGATACGCCGTCGGCGAACGATTGCGCGAGCCCTCTTCCACGCGTCCGGTGCCGAAAGTCAGATGCCCCGGTGCGAGCGAGGCGTGTGCGCGCCGGACAGCGAGGACGCAGCCATCCACAATGGCGGCAAAGGACTGCGGATGCAGACCCTTGGAGGTTACCTGCGGGAGGAGATCTGGATGAATTAATCTGTACATTAGGATTTACCAGAACATTTAACACACAAAGCAACGACGCACTCTCGAGATACCCCCCGACGCCTGAATGCTGGTGCGTCCCTACCAGCGCGACGTTTCCAGTATGGTACGTCGTGTTCCCATACTCTTCCGCCAGTGCTGCAAGCAATGCGCGGCGCACGCCCGTGTCGCCCATCGCGATGTCCGCGTTTATTAGGAGGATGCGCTCCGGATCCGGCAACGCGGAGGTGGAGTCTGGGGAGGTCGAGGAGGAAGGCGGCTCGGCGACGATAAAAGCACGAGCGCGTTGGCGCATGTGCAGGCCCGTGTCCGTCTGCGCGAGTGAGGCGTACCCCATCATGTTTGTCTCGACCACCGGGCCAGTGATGTCTGCCATGCCGAGTCCGAGCAGGTATTCCCCACTCGCTGATGGGCCAGCCTGAGGCGGAGCAGCGGCGGGGAAGAGGGCGGGCGTGGCCAGGAGACTGTACACGAATTGGTTCGCCAGCGCATGGAGAGAATCGAGCGGGGAGAGAAAGAATGAGGAGAGGAGCGGGATGTGCATCGTGGCTGGTTAGAGCTGGCAGTTGAGACGTGGCACCAGAAGTCAAGTAGACTTGTCAAGTACGAGGGTGAAAGAATTGGTGTCGAATATCTAGCTGATCAAGTTCATGGAATCAGGCGTCGCAAGTAGAGGCAGAACAAGACAGGAAGGACTAATGCCGCATGTGGAGACTCTCGTAAAACCACGTGATGCACTGCCTGCCGACTAGCCGAACCAGAGTTCAAATATCCTCCGACCACGCCTCGGAGGCGAACAAGTGTCTTCTCTTCCTTTTCTACGACACGTAGGCCCTGCTGCGACACGTAGGCCATATTGTATTTGGGTCCCATAATTTGCTTCTACTGCCGTCATTTCCGCAGCGGTTCGCAAATATCTTCATCGGCGTCTAAAAGACGCCCGCAGCTCATTTTGCGGTATGTACGTGTCTTATCACGAGTGTTACGATCCCCATCCATCCGTTTCTTTTATTCGGTGAGGTACTCAGCGCATCCGAGTCCTTGTGCGGCGATCTTTCGAGACTGCCAAGCTGTGCCCTCCTGAGACCCGAACAGAAAAATCTCCGTTGTTTCCAGTTTTAACAAAGTGCGTGGGCGATCATCCAATATCCATCGTATGGATATATATGTATTCGGAACCTTGCTCACGGTAATTTTATGGCATCTTCTATATCTGCCTTGACCAATTGCGTTTGTACAAGTGGCCCAAATCAAATCGAGGTAGCTGCGATTGACCTATGACCCCGCGTACGCCGTTGAATGGGACCAATATAGGCTAACTCATTCATATAAATACCTCCTCGAGTCAAGCCCCCTTCAAGCGATTCTGTATTCCAGTTCACTTAATACTTCTCAGCACTCAATCAGCGAGCGAAATTCTCACCTATATGGCCTTCAAGATCTCCCAAGAAAGCCTCGACCTCTGGACGCGCTCCGACCACTACACCAACTCCTTCCTCATCAAGCCAGATCCTGTGCTAGACGCCGTGGTGCAGAACACGATGGACAAGGGCGTCGAACACGAGATCGCCGTCAGCCCCGCGCAGGGCAAGTTCCTCAACCTGATTCTTCTGTCCATCGGCGCGAAGCGCGTGCTGGAGGTCGGGAGTCTGGGGGGTGATCAAATTCCTAGAATATTACCTGCACATTCCTGACAGGTTTACGCCAGCTACTCCGCCATCTGGATGGCCCGTGCGCTCCCTGATGATGGCGAGCTCGTGACGCTCGAGCTCGACGAGTTGCACGCCCAGGTGAGACCGGCCTCTTCTTCTTCCACCCCGATGCGATCTCTGTATCTGATCCTTCCTTTCTTGCAGGTCATCGCAGAGAACGTGAAAAATGCAGGGCTCTCCTCGAAAGTCAAGGTCATCGTTGGACCCGCACACGAATCAATGTTGGCGATGCAGCCCGAGCACCAGGCACCATTCGATTTCGTGTTCATCGACGCGGACAAGGAGAGCGTCACCAAGTATTTCATGGAGGCTAAGCGGCTCTTGAGAAAGGGCGGCGTTATTGTGTTTTCATTTCTCCAACAACAACAGGATATTGAGACTGATATAGAGCGTAGATCGTCGACAATGTTGGTCAGGGGTGGCCCGTGGATCCATCGAATACCGAACCGGGCATTGAGGGTGCGCGCGAGCTTTTGCGATATGTCAAGGAAGACACGGAGATTGAAGCGACAGTTATCCACACTGTTGGGGCGAAGGGTTTCGATGGGTTCATGTATGCCATCTGCAAGTAGTTGAAATTGGGGGCGGCCTCACTTGGAGAAAACTATTAGCCCATGTAATATCATTGAGCTCGAAATTGTCGTAGAGGATATGAAAGAATGTGTAGAGGTTCGGACGGTGACGCCTTTAATTTATTTATTTCGACCCACAGCAGACAAGGTCCGTGCAGGAAATTTTCAACGGCCGTGGAAACACACACTTGCCCGTCATTTTTAGAAACAAAATAGAGCGTTTGGTATAATGAGTCTCAGTCTGCAGAAGCATTCCAAGGTCATCCATGATTCAAAATGTTGAAGAGTAATTCTAGGACTCTGGACGTTGTTCGAAATTGAGCAGATTACTTTCTCGAACCACCGGAATGTGTACCTCAGCTTTATTTCACTCCCTTGTCAACAGGATCTGACGCAAACATTTTGAGCTTAAAATAAAATGATTATTGTTTGACTTCGGCGCCGTGACGCCGTGGTCAAGCCGCGATGCCGACCCGTCAATAAATACAGCCGGAACAAGCTCTGACAAACAACTGACCATCTCCTAAACTCCCATGTCCCCGCCTCTAACAGCCAGACTCCCTCAAGCCTGCTATAAATGCTTTCAAACGTCGGGTTCGCCACTCAATGCGCCGGATGCTATCGGGTGGCATATTGTAGCCCAGGTCCGTCATGCCACTCGAACATTTTTTTTCGTCTTTGCCACTGTGCCCTAAATCGCCGGAAGACTGCCAGAGTGTACATACTCTTCCATTACATGTTGAGCCCTCTTCTGATGTGAATCCAGGCCGATCGCGATGAGCACAAAGCAATCTGCGACGCGCTGAAAAGCGTTGAAGACGACACCGACATTGCACCTCGCCTCCTCTCAATCGCCAACACCCCAACGACCGATATTGTGGAGCTCAAGTTCAAGACGGAGTCCCATGACCAGATCGTCATCAACAAATGCGAATCTTTCATCGGGAGGTGAAGATCCTCGGCGATGTTGTCCGATCTACTGATGAACATCCACGTAGATCCCTCACCGACCAAGAACGCAATCTCATCGTCTTTGCGCCTCGTTGCATGGCCTGGTGCGTTGTTCTATGACGGTCCGCGATATTCATCATCCCCTTATCCCATCCGTATCGCAGTACCCGCACCGACCAGATCATCCGCATCGATAGTAAAATCAACCCTGACAGCGCTTGTCCGCATTGCGCGCATTGCAAGGTGCTCAGCTCGTGCCCCGATTGCAATTTGGTATTCTACTGCTCGAAAGAGCACTGGGACGTCGCTAAGGCCTTGCACCATGCGCCATGCGCCGAGGGTCACGACGGACTGTCGCAATGCGAGTTGAACAAGGAGGTGCGGCTTGATATCGGATTTGAAACCCGTGTCCTCCACGGCACTGGGCGGCCCTTCATCTTCTTTCCCGAGACGAGGAAGGATGTCTGGACGGCTTTGAAGGACAGTAGCTGGGAACGCGAGCTTGGCGACGAGTTACAAAGCGCTGTTCCCCCTGGCGCAGTCATTTCGCTTGGACGGCAGCTTCGCCCCGTGTCGAAAGTTTTGACCATGGCCATGACGATTCTTTTTGCCCTCGAGCATTTGAATAGCACCGATGAATGGACGCGCCAGGGAACCCTAACAGTGCACGTACGTCGTCTAGGCTGTGAGTTCCTGGGATGTTACTGATGGCGACCAAGATACTGGGTGCGGCCGAGCCAGAGGTCATGTGCCTGCCGCTGTTCGAAGAAATTCTCCATAGACTGCCGGCCGTGAAGACCTTGAAGGTGAGTCCATAAGCCTGAATCACGCTTCCATCCAAAATAACGTATCCAGCTCGTGCTTTGTGGTCCGGAAGCCGAGCACCATCCAGACTCGCAACTGCAAACGTGCTTGTGCGTGCGACTCATCCCTGACGTGGACTTGCGCACTGATTACAGACATACAGGGTTTGTGAGGCTGGCGGACGCAAACTATACGTCAAGTCTGTCGACAGGTACGTTGTCCGTTGAACCCTACTAACAGGCACTGAGATGTGGGCATTGCCATAAGGGCGTACCACTCGTTCGTCGCCGAGCAAGGATACAACTTCGAGTTCCCGGACCTCGCCATCGCATTCAACTCCGGCCTTTCTCAAGAGGAGACAGGGTCGTGGCTGCGGACAGTGAAGATCCTAGTCGAGAAGAAAATCCCCAGTTTGTACACCGTACGCATGGTGGTTTATTCGCCCGCTCTAGTCACTAATTTTCGTCGTGAATATAGTCGTACGACGAGTCTGAGGCCAAAGAGGAGGCTGAGCTCCTCCGCACCACCGGAGCGACACTGGTTCTAGGCCCATGTAAGAACCCATGGGGCAGTCTTCAACTTATTCCGCAGCCCAGCACGGTGTATGGGTTCTATTCCCTGAACGGATGGATCGCGGGCGGATTCCGCTGAAGAAGTACTGAGGTTATCGAAACGCACCGGGCCCCAAGTGTATATAAGTGCGTAAGGCTCGCTCATTAGATGTGTTGCTCTTTGACTGAGGCATACACTAAGAGGCCCATTTTCTTGTAATACGCGAGCGAATGATGTTAATGAAGCTAATCCATTAAGCCCATGAGGGTATCGCATCCGAATTCCGTTTAGATTTGGCCAAAATGCCTTCCGATGAAAGTTCCGCTGATACGTCTGGCTCTGCTTGCAATTACTTCCAAGGAGTGTTGCACACCAGGTGGGGGAGACTTCGAGTCACTGCGATACGAGAATGATTAAGCCACCGCAATCGCAACCCATGATCCATGACTCCGAGCCCGCGAAACTATACTTGTCTTGCACCGCCAAACCGTTAGCCTCGTGAATGACACTGCAACAGAAATGGCATATGACATTACATGTCATCCTCTGACACGCTCATGGTGCTGTTCACAGAGCACCCAGCGGCGTGGGCCATGTGCGATACATTGTCTGTTATACCACCACTCACTTCCTTTTGTGTCACCACGAAAGTACGCAACAGATAGTTCTTGATTGCTTTTTGAACCTGCGGAACGAGAGGACCCGTAGCGTGGACACAGATGCTGGTGTATAGATAAATTATGTAGTAAGGAACAAACAGAGAACTCACATTCCGCAGTGTTGTCCGCAGACATTCCCGTGATTCCATCCCGACCGTTTCCATGGTTCCAGCCGCGCGGATCTCTTTGGCACATCACCGGTAAATTGTTGCAATTCAGCTTCCAACGCGACCCTGCATAGCCAGGCATAGCCCTGCATGCGGTGTTGGGCGATGTTGACTCACGAATCTATACATCACAGATATTTGTTGACGTTTCTGAGATGTCGGAGGATGAACTTCATCCAGTCAATTGAGGATCCCCCGTATATATCAATGCCTTCGATCTTGCCCTTGCTCCAACTTTCAGCACAATTCTTGCAAAACTCCGATTTGTTCTTTTCCTACGCTTTCTTCCTTCTGTCCTTCCCTTTTTCTAACCTCGTCCTCCATGTCCTCGCTATCCGCAGGTTGTGCGGCGAATTTCCCAGGCACCGGTGGCGCCTTTGCTGGTGCGTGCATGTTCTCAATTCCCCGGCATAATTAACAGACTAACGAAGCCATTTCCAGGCTGCAGTTCGACAAACAGAACCGTCTTGGAAACGTGTTGCAGCAGCGTCGGCAGCACAGCAGCCTCATTGAGCGGCACCTGCGGCTGCCCCTTTAACTCGGTGTTCAACGAGACCAACAAGAAAGCCTTTCTTAATTGCGCGGGCAACGCTCACGACGCCTCTGCCTGCAATTCACCAAATTCTTCTGTGGCGACTGCGCTTCCCACAGGCTGCTCGGCCAGCAATTTTGAAGGTCCCGAAACTATCCCCAAAATCAGCGGCGGTTTCCTTGGTGCGTACATGCCCACCTAGACTCACGCAATGAGTATTTTTAATAACGGGATCATGGCCAGGTTGTACGGCGGGAGTTGCGGGCGCCTTTCAACAGTGCTGCACACAACTCGGCGGCACACCAGCTTTCGTGAATGGCACATGCGGCTGCGCATTCGACTCTACTTTCGTCCAGGACCTCGGCCGAAACTTTTCTTTCTGCGTGACTGACAATAGCTTCGCCGTGGGGGATTGCAACTCGAACTTCAGAACGGGTTTTGCACCGACAGTGCCTATACCCTGGAATATTTCTGTCGTCCTTTTGGGTTTGTCTCTGCTGATCAGGGTAATGGGGATGTGATGGACATGTGCTATTGCTCGAAGCCCCGACTCCAGTACTTGCATTTCCGCTCTGGTCAGAATATAGCTTGGTTGCCCCGGTCTTTCTTTTCAGTCAGCACTGGACTCAATGCCTTTCGGCGCCCAAGAACTTCCCATTTCCAAGTGGTTACTTTGTTTTTTGAATTCGGGATGTTCTTCCCTACATTTGTCCACTGCAATACGACTTTCCAGTTGTACATGCCGCGTGGTGCTCGGAGGAATTGCGAGACCGATTTTTCCGGCGCGGAGCGCTGATCCAGGCTGATCGCCCCTATTCAGGGGGAAGCGAAATGAACATCGGTTGCCCCCATTCAAATTCGCAAGGTCTTCGAGCAACTGCTGTGTGGGAATTGAGTTAGAACCTCGCCTGAGTGAGGTAACAGTCACGATGGGCGGTCATTGTCAATACAGTCGCCTCGCCTCGCCCAGTGATGCCAGCCATCACGGACTGGTATAGTTGTACTTGCATTTCTCTCCGGCTACCCGACGAGCGGCTCCAAGAAAGAAAAATCATAAAAGCCAGGCAAGGGCCTCGCTTTCAGCAGTGCTTTCCTCTCAAACCCACCTACACTCCAAAATGAAGTTCAGCCTTTTCGTCACCCTCTCCGTTGTGGTTGGGTCCCTTGCGGCAGCGATCCCCCCTCTTTCGACCAATGACCTCCCTGGCGTTGGGGTAAATATTTTGTCCCACTCGTTTCCCGTTTTGACCGCCCTCACAGCGTCGTGACCATCCCTTTACCGATGATCTCCCTGGCGTTGGTGTAAATATTCTCTTGTTCATTGTCTCGCTTGTATCTAAACAGTCGTAAACCACAGCGCCGCGACCATGAGATCGCTACTTTTCGCCCCAGTCACGTGCACCCAATAAGGAAATTCGCGTGTCTTGTTTGCATCTTTCACTCAATTCAGTAACTCACCGGCCGGAGGTTATGGCGGGGTTGTGATCACTGTCTGTTCGGTGCCACCGAGTGCACACAGTGTAAAGGTAAAACCACAGTAAGATATTACAGGAATGATACAAGTTAAAATGGCGGGCATTTGGAAGCAATGTGAAATAAATATTTTATTGGCTTCTATACTACTGGTATGACTCGGACACAGTGGGTGACTTTTTATCTATGGCACGGCGCGTACACGGTTGTTGCAGGCGGCCCACATTCTAGTACTCGCAGAAGACGCGCAGATGGCGCTTATGACGCGTTCGTGTCATGGCCGCGGCGCCACGGGTGGCATCATGCACACACAAGACGCGTCGGGACTCAGCGCTCAGGCGGATCGATATCCGAAATGTGACGCGCGGTGGCGGCAGTGTGGCGGGGACGAGCATGTGGCAGCGCAGCGGTTGCGAAGGCCCGCCAAAGGGGTCGCCAAAGGGTCACGATGCGGTGATGCCACCATATGCATGCCAGCACGGCGCGACAGGTCATTGATGGGAGTGCCTGTGTCGGCGACTCGGAGAACCGGCGGCTTGCCTCGACAGAAGACAGAGGATGAGAGGAGGGTCGGTCACGACGAGAGGAGAGGATGGTGGAGGAAAGGAAGGGATGAGTGAGGTGACCTGTCACGCTCCGGGGCCCGGTTCCATTTGCGGTCGAGGAGCAAACATGACACGCGAGTTTCCTTATTGGGTGCACGTGACTGGGGCGAAAAGTCAAAAGCTGCGACCATGCATTGACAGATGATCTTCCTGGCGTTGGTGTAAATATTTCCTCGTTCACTATCTCGCGCGGATCTCAACCGTCACGTCCATCCCACAGCGCCGTGACCATCCTTCTACCGATGATCTCCCTGGCGTTGGTGTAAATATTCTCTCGTTCACTCTCTCGCATGGATCTAACCAGCCCTAAATCACAGCGTCGCGACCATCCCTCAACCGACGATCTCCCTGGCGTTGGTGTAAATCTGTCTTCCTTATACTCTTTCCCCGTCTGATCACCTTCATTTCACAGCGCCGCGACCATCCCTCTGCCGATGACCTCCCCGGCGTCGGGAAATAGAGGAAGCGACCATGCGCCCTATGACTGGAGGAATGCGGAGCTTTCTACCTTCAGACATGCATGTAAACATAGGTGCTGAACAATGGCAATTCTCTCTACCACAAATATATGCACCAGCCTAAGTCTCCTGTATAGAGGCGCGCACTCCCTCCCCAAACGCAGGCACATCCACAAACAACGCCGCATTCCCATAGATATGCTCTATCGACGCGTCATTCCCATACGCCATATACCTCGACTTGACGCGATTCCGCTCTGTGATCTTCGTCACCCACTGCACAGACACCACCTCATCAACAGAATCCATTGGCTCCTCCGAGCTGTCCCGCCACGACGTTTTCACCTTCTCTCTCAACTCCCTAATCCGCTCCTCGCTCCTTTCCACAACCACACCCATTTTCTCTATCTCGTCCCGCAGCCGGGTATCATGCTCGCCGCTGTCGTATATGTGGTGTGTGTCGAGGATGCCGTCGGCGAGGACGTCATGACCGGAGAGCGGCGCGTAGTCCTTCTCGCCGCTGTCGTAGAGCATCTTGACGTGCGTCGTGAGCCCCGCGCGCTCCGAGACGGTGCGGATGCGCGCGTCACTCCCCTTCAGCATGTACAGGACATGTTCCAAGCCATTGGCATTGCCCGCAGACTCCGCCAGCGACGCGGGAATGGGGTACTGGTGCGCGAGCCCATACGCGAGCAGCCCGCCACGCGGGAGGAACGCGGAGTCCGCGAGCAGCGCATTCAGCGCATCCTCGAATTCGCGCTCTGGGGTGGGGATGATTCGGTTCTGTGTAGGCACCGCCGGCGTTCTATCGGTGAGGAAGAGGTTGTATGTGAGGGTGACGCGGTAGCCGGTGAGTACGGGCTCCACGGAGTGGGTGACGTCGCTGCAGAATGCGATGTAGGCGAGGGAAGGGGAAGAGGTGGACGTGGACGAGGAACCGGAACTGGCCAGCTTGGCGGCCGCGTCGAAGGTCCATGTTGTGCCTTCGTGTTCGAGAGTCAGCTCACCGCCTTTGTGTTCAGTCAGGAATATGACCACAAGGGAGCCGATCCTCTTCTCCCCGCGCGGTGTGTCCCGATGAGCTTTGAAGAACGAACCGGGGCCTGGAAGGCACAAAATGGAAGTCATAAGAAGACTAGGTTGGAGACAGACCTACCGTACACATTGAGCTTGTAGATTTCAGCCCTGAGAACCTTGTCCGAGTCCACGCTTTGTCCCTCTAGCATGTCGGGGCTGATGATATCCAGGAGGCCAGACGAAACAACATCCAGACGCGAGGCAAATCTGCTGAGATCCAGCTTTCCCGCCTTACGATAGGTCTCGTCCAGCACATCCGCCTGAGAAACGCCAAAAGTGGCCTTTTCACACGCGTCTGCGAGTTTCGTGAGATGTTTTTCAGTAGCGGCTCCCAAATTGATTCGACTATTGAGAACTGAATGAATCTTGCTCGAGAGAGTATGACCAGAAAGTGAACTGACCGAGGATTCTTTTTTCCTTCTACATCATAATATATAACAAGATCATCCGCCTTGACGGGGTGAACACCGCCAGTGTAAGGAACCTGGACTTTCAATGACTGCCTGAGTGCTTCTAGGTGCGCGTTTATCGTGCTATTAGTGCCAGTGCGCACTGGCAGGGTGTTGTCATAGTCCAGTGCAGAGCTGGAAGAATCGGAAGAGTCAGAGGAGTCGGAAGATTCGGCCGAATCGGAATGATGGGAAGAATCTTCAGACAGCATCGGGGAGAAGAAACAAGATAGACCGGTAACCGATCTGTCTACGGGAATTCTGTCGGTAGACAGACCGGTCGATCTGGGTTTAAATTCAGATGACGCGCGGCGGCACCGCCACAGCACTGCCATTACTATTCAAAAGTCATTTAAAAGTCACGTTTGATGCCCCATCAGTGGCCAAACACTAGCGTTTTCGCACTGAGAAAGTGCTGTTTATGCACTGATGGGGCATCAAACGTGACCCAAGGCGGTGCTGCCGCGCGTCATCTGAATTTAAACCCAGATCGACCGGTCTGTCTACCGACAGAATTCCCGTAGACAGATCGGTTACCGATCTAGAAACAAGACGCAAAGCTGTGTATCACCACATCAGTGTCGCCTATCACTTAAGTAAGTTAAGTTGTTGATGGAAGGAAGGTAGGAAGGAAGGAAGGAAGGATGTATTACTGCGGACTCGGTCCCACTAAGGAACAAGCAGGTACTGTACCGACATACAACGCGTCTAGTAGATGGGGAAGTCGGAAGTCATGATCAAAGGAGCGTGGACTCCCGTTTTCGACGTGTGTATGCAAGAGGTACCCGCTGAAGAAATATCCTACACCGGGTACAAAAACTGAATTAAGAGCTCGGAGACCCCCCCCCCCCCTGCTACGTTGGTTTATCAATAGAATATACTTTTGAACCACAAGCCGGCCCTGCGCAAGCAACCATTACCAGATCGAGGCGCAATATCTGTAGTCGCACCACTGTGGTAGAAATCAGTATTGCACGTTATACGACAGATAAAATAAGACGCACAGAAACTCCATTGCCCGAATGATTTGTTGCACACGACCTTCAACCACCTCAGGTGAGATCTCTAGCTCAGAAAAACATCTTCGAAGCCAGATTGAAAATCCAACGATGCCTAGGTCGCCGCGCCGAATGAGTCGGGATAACTCAAGAGTATTTTTTGAGCGGGGGCCATCGTTAAGAAAATCATCCAAAAATTTCTGGATCAGTTCTTCCCAAGGGTCCGTCCCAGACACGACGAGATCCACGGGATCGGCATGGAATATTGAAATCAAGTCGTCAGCGGTTGCCAGCGGAGCAGTGAGCGGCAGTGAGGAGATTGCGGCATCCAGATCAGCAAGAAGAACACTTCGATCCGCACATTGTGATACCGCCTCGGGAAGGTCCTCCATCGCGTCAATATCAATGATTGCGGAACTAGAGGTCAGAGATGGGGATGGGGATGGCGCGGAAGGTCCGGGGTCTGATGGTGGCGGCGGCGGCGGCGGCGGGGGAGGACGAGGTTTGGCGGAGAAGAAATTACCAATGGGTTGAGAACTTCGGATTGCCTTGATATTTTCCTTGTGTTTTTTGCTCTGGGCGTTGATACGCCTACGGCGCGGCTGTGAGCGGAGCTAAAACAAATCAAGAGCGTCGGGAAATGCGGGGGAATAGAGCCGCTCAGAGGGCCGTAGAAGGTGTGTGTTGTGCGAGGGTTTCCTGCGAAGGTTCAGTACTCTGCTCGCGGGATGTGGACGATGAGATAAAAATATTATATAGAGCAGCAACGGCGAAGGCTGCACAAGAGCGATGAAAGATGGCGATGGGAGACGTGAGAGACGACGAGGGACAGGAGTACGAGTATGAGAGTGAGAGCGAGAGCGAGAGTGAGAGCGATGTTCAAATGCGAGCTGAAGAGGGGGAAATCTTCGTTATTTTCAATGGCAGAACTAAGGACACTTTATATAGTACTAGATGTTGTTAGAAATAAATAAAACAAAAAAAGCGTAAATAAAACTTGAACATGTTGAACGTCGTTGGTGCAGGGTAGCGGGGACCTGGAAGCTGTGGTTAAGACGGCGAGAATGAGCCAAGAACTGGCATTGAATTGGTAGGGCTGCGCGAGTGTGTGTTGAAACCGGAAAATGGCAAAGAAAAGGATAAGTTGAGGGGAAAGGGGCGAGCGTGTTGAACGGCAGGAGCGTGCGTGCTGTCTTGCTGTGTGGATACCTGTGGCGAGGTGGTGGTTACGGAGAGAAAGGGAGCTATAGCACATAACATTCGCCGATCAGCTAAATCAGCGGATCAGACAGATCCCAGGAGCAGCGCGGACCGCTGCTCATCAGCGTGTTCCTCCCAATTGGCATCCTGCTTCTTCATGCCTCGCGCTCCGTAGCCAACCCATTTCTTGTAGATACTTGTAGGTAGGCAACCGTCACGGTAACGGTGGGGTCCGCTGCGTTGCCCTAACCTATCCAGGTAACGGTAACGGTCGGGTCGGTTGCCTCCAAAGTAGCGTTACATCCAAAAAATTTGGAAGAAATCAAATTAAATATATTTAGCTCGGGATTGCTCTTCGGCGGCATGATAGTTGTGCAGAAATAAATAAAATAATTGCTTTGTTTCTAATGATGTACATACTTGGTGAACGATGGTGTGCCACCAACCACCAATTCCCTGTTCTGACATTGCTTTGTTGGCCGCTGGTTGGCGCGCCATTGTAACGGTTGCCCAAATCGGCAACGGTCACGGTAACGAAGGGTCGCGTTGCGCTGCCCAAACCTGTTTGGGATGTCACGGTCTGAAGGTCGGTTGCCTACCTACAAGTATCTACAGTACAGCGCCCTACCCGCCAAGTGGTGGTCGATCGGTGGTCGATCAGTGGTCGATCGGGTTTAAACTCTAGGGGATGAGCAGGACCCGCTCCGCGGAAGCGAAATGTCTCGCGGAAGTAAGGGTCTCATCCTTATTTTTCCCTGAGTATAAATTCCGCGGCAGCCGCCTCTATCTCTCAACAATTCCACCCACAAATCATCTCTCATAAATCACTACGTCTCCAGTTAACTTCTTGATCGCTGCCCGCGCCGTCAGCTGAGCGGCAGCATTTCACCTACCTCCTTCACCACCCCGACCTCGAACCCTATCTCAGTCTCCGCGCCGAGTGCGTCAGTGAGTGCAGCCGCTAATGCCGGTCCCTCCTCGCACAACCCCCCAGTCTGGGTGGGGCCTCTCGACATCATCGTCCTCGTAGGCTTCGTAAACTTCTTTGCTCTCATGTTGTAAGGAGAGTATCGCAAGCAATATGCCGCGGCAGCCGACGCGGCTAAAAATGCCTCCATGGTGCGTCGCACACGTATTCAATTCTCATCACCCCAACTTGACGCCTCTCACAGCCTCCTCCTCGTCCTCGTAAATCGTCGAAGAGAAATATCTCGACAGAGGCTCGTCGCTTGTCGCTCTCGATCGAGACGCCGATAACGGCCCCTCCGCCTGCGTACACCCCCGGGGGCGCACTAAGCGCGGAAGACGCCCACATAGAACCTATCCACACCTAATACAAATCCCGAAACCTATTCGACTTGTTTAAACCAAATCTCTGCCCTCTCCTTCACCGTAGAACCCGACGGACTTGGTACACCTGCCCCAGACCCCCACAAACCACGAATAGCAACGCCTAGACCGTCATCCTCAGAAAACTCCGCAATAAAAGTCGAGTCTCGAAGGCCATAGACCCAGTACGGGTTGTCTGAGGAATTCCTAGTAGCCTGAGAAAAACAATGAGGATCACTCCAGGGCAAGATGGGATAATCTCAAACTTACGATGCTACACAGCGCAGAGACGTTGAATACGTTATGTTCAAAATGGGAGAAGGCCAGATGTGTCACTCCTGCTCCATACCACCGAGTCAAAAGTGTGGGGATGCGCAAATCCAAAGCATCGGGAAGGGTGGTAGATATTTCGTCTTGGAGTCGAAGGCATGTATCCGACGTCGTAGAATGCATCTCCTGTGAAACCAGACACAATTCGATGGGCCCGTATGCCAGGTCTTGATATTTTCCGGCCAGCGATTGCAAGGGAAGGGAAGGCGAAGTCGCATTCTCTGGTCTTGGGGTAGGGATAGTGCGGCCGTTGAAGCTTTCAGCGATGGCGGACTTGTACCTATGCAACGATTAGATTTCTTCACAGTTAAGGCTCAAAGTTTTGGAATTCTGCTGTACCGTGCGGTCCAGTCAATCGGCTCAAGTTTCAATGCCTCGTCAATGATACGAAATTTAATGGCCTCGGATATCTGTGTGCCAAAAGAACCGTCGTTTGAAAGAACCGCGACACCTAAATTCTGATTCGGGATTCGCGTAATTTGGCTTTTGAAACCTAAAGATAAATTCTCAGTCAAAAGCCCGATAACTTAGGGAGGAACCCGACCGGGTACATCGCCGCCATGCTGCAAGCTGTTGTTGAACAGACGAAATTCGCCATACAGGAATGAAAACTTGCCTCAATATATTCTAAAGACGCAGTTATTTAAACGGTTGCCACGAGGAGCCGGTCACTGACCAACTCCACGGTAAGTACCGCGCATTTGTCCGCCTCCGTACACTTTTGGGGAGAGCTCCGGGAATGGACTACTCAATTCTAGTCAGCGTCTGGATTTGGAACGTGCGATGGTATTACGCGACGGGAGTAGAAACGGTGATTCCGGCCGCAACTTTGATAATCGCTTCCGGCGGGATAATAGTTTCATTGGTTCTGGGGTGTCGGCCGTCACTCAAGAGTGTTTGAACCCAGATCGCCTAATATTAATCAGCATGCGTATGCTTTTGTTCTGAGGAGCAGCGAACCATATCGTTCGCATTGGAAATTATCCCACCGGAGCCCGAATTAACTAGCAGGTCGTCAAGCATTTCACTGCGGAGAGGCAGCTGGACGTACTGTTTCCAACCTCGCCGCTCGGATCCCAGTATGGTATCGGCCTCACCGTACCGACTCCGAAAACGTCCTCGGTCTGGTCGACGCCATCTCGCATCATCCCATCCGCAAGATTCCCAGTCTTCTCCGCCACTTCGGACATGTATGTGGTGGAAAGCATGCCCAGCGGTTCAGTGATGAAGTCGCTCACATACTGTTCGAATGGAATTCCGAGAAGTAGAGGTGGGAAGTAGGAAAGGAGTGTGTACATGTGGTTGTTGTACTGCCAGTGCTCGCGGAATCCAGTGGAAGGTTTGAGATAGCGGAAACGGCGAATCTATGATCCATGAGCGAGGAAATCCAGAGCGATCATCAGCCACACCTACGGAATCCGGCACAGTGTCCGCTGGAAAGAAGAGGAGTTCGTGACGCGGTAAACCGGTGCGATGGCTCATCACATCCACGATTGTGCTCTCGGCGGACGCGACCGGGTCCATCAATCCCCATTCCGGTACAACCTCAGCAAGTTTGGAGTCCCAAGAAATTTGCGGGGAAAGACTCTTGTTGGATATCAGAAGGCCGGTAGACAATGTAGTGAACACCTTATTATCCCAGCGGTGAACATGTGAGACCGAATGAGTCTCAGATGCACAAGACTTGCCTTCGAGTTAGACGCGATAGCAAACAGAGTTTCACTTGTAACTTTGGACCCATCGCCCTTAGCGATTCCATAGCCTTTTGTCTCAACATCCCAAGACCCTTGCTCGCTCCTGCGAACAATCGCCACTGCAGCTCCTCCAGGCGACTTGAAACTCTTCAAAATCGACTCGATGTCGGCATCAATCTCGGAGGTTAAGATAGGCGCGCGAGACTGGAATGGTTGTTGCAGCGGAGCGAAGGCGGAAAGAGTGACCGGTAGATTGGCGAGAATGAGAGCTTGGAGGAGGAAGTACATGCAGGCGAGGTGATGACGCTGTGATAGACATCGTGATGCCGGTTGCGAGAAGGGCGGCTTCAAGTTGATCCGAACCTAGTACCGGGCAGTCTCTCTTCTTCTTCTAGTGGGAACGGGCATCAGCCGATCGAAGACCGGCGGCTTTGGTCGTGTTTGGCTTGCAGGTGGGGTCAGTTCCGGCCTCGCAAATGCTAAGGCTTCTTTCCACAACTTTATTGCCACAATCCAAATCGACAGATCTCTATAAAATTGATCAAAGAATAAAATGATCGCAGGGAATTATTTATAATTACCAAATCCCAAAAGGTGTACCTCATTCTACGAAATATTTTATATTTTCTCGGGAGTTATAACAGGGGTGTAGAATTCGGCGCGGTCATATTGTTCATAGCCTAATTACAAACGATTTACTCTGCGAAAACACATTGTTTTAAGCAGAATCCAGGAAGCCTTAGGCTTTTTACGATGAATCCGCGAAATCTGTATTTATGGTCGAAGAAGATTTCCAAGCGCCGAGTTTACTTGGCGAAGATGAGTTTATATGTTAAATTAATGCCTTTGAAGCCTTCACTCGCTTATAATACCCACAGAAAGTCGTGAACGAAGAAGGCGGGTCGGATGTGACGATTGGTCACGCTTTGTGACAACTCCATCCCTGAAGCCGTTCAGTGCAATTATGCAAGGAATCACATATATCTGGCCATATAAATTGGTATGGTCTATCCTATGCACCCCTTGAATGATGTTTGTGTAGTAAGATTTAGGTGAATAGCTCCAGAAACCCTGCATTTTCATTAAAATACTCTATTTGCATTGTGGTAAAATTTCCAAAGATATCTATGAATATTAATAAAAGGGTACTGATAAAATGTGTAAAATAGCTGCGTGAGTTGATCCAGGGGCACTAACACAATTTTAGACAAAAAAGAGCTGGATGTATGTCGGGATCTATGGCCGTTACACAAGAAATAAAGCATCTGGGACCAAATTTTGGAAGAATACCTTTGGAGGCACGTAGGTAAAGGTTCAAGTAGCATTTCTCTCTGCAGAAACTTTTGCACCGGGTGTATGTGGAAGGAGCTCGAACAAGGAACATGCAATGGGAAGATGTGATTGAGAACAAACAATCGCAAACACGCCGGATCGATCATCGGCGGTGCCCGTTCCCACTTCTAGCTGCCACACGCCTCGACCGCTAAAACAAACTCAGACGCCCATCTAGCGCCAACCTGAGTCAAAGCCCTTTCCCATAATACACCGCATTATACTCATTTCACTGTCAACGTTGTAGCGCAAAGTGTTCAATGCAGCAATGTTCGACCAATCACTGTCAAGATTGAACAGCACAATATACATGATGTCGACGTCCTCCAATTTTGACTCCAATGGCTTTAAGCCTGGTAGTAAGTCCAAGAATTCCCGAGATGTATGCCTGAATGGGTTTGTTAATATCATGTACATAAGTACCCATAGAAGTGAAATCTTTGACAGGGCTTTCCACGCCGCTGGTCCGGTCGTTGCATCCTCGATATACTGGTATTGCTCACTGTCGATGGTTACAGCAATTTGTAGTACATAAGGCGCGGGCCGTTTTCTTTGTTCTGCGATACTTTACTTAGAATACTCGCTATGAGCTCAATTCTTGTCAAAATCTTCCCGGAATAGCTGCGTTCGAATGGCACTGCAAATCTACAGGGGATGGTCCTTCACCAGGTGCGAACGAGAGGTGCGTTTCTTTCTTATGTCTTGACGGGAAGATTACGTGGCCCTCCGGCTGGAACTGGCTAGAAGCAATTAAATTAAACTGCGGCTCTTATCTGCCGGAGCGAAGCGGAGGCGAAGTGGAGGCAAAGTGGAGGCGAATCTTGCGTGACTTTCGCGATTTGTTCCTCGGACTTCCAGCCCGCGTTACGATTCTTCTTTCACTCACGAACCTTGACGTGGGTATAGCGCCTGCAGGAGTTCAGGTGCTGGTTCTCCTCAGAGGTGCCAGTCGCTCTCTTGGCTGTCCAACAATACCGATTGGAGCGCAGGCCTGTTGACCTTAAACACTGCGTCGAATGATGATTCAAAACGATGGAGCGCCCTTGCAAAGTCTCATGAGAGGGCTCTTATGAATCAGTTTTGGTCAATACGTATTCAAGGAACAGCAGGGCATCTCGGGCTCGCAAAGTCGGGTGACCCCGGAAATATGGGGGATCACTGTCCTCAAAACCGGAATGGCCCCCCCATCACCGATTCTCTTGAGCGCGAACGTCCGCTTGGGGAACTGTCACAGTAACCTGCAGGCATGGAAGAACATCGAACGTGGAGGACCATACGGGGCGTGGTGGACTCATGCCGGGTGAAGTGTGTGATATTTAAATGACCTGGGTGCTGAAGGGCACATCTCGCTTCCCGTTCCACTCATGTTGGTGTTACTCGGCCTTCTCTCGTCCGCGGCGCGGCTTGTCTGCGTGAATGCAGCCCCGACTATTCAACTAGAGAAGACAACTCTCGTCGGACGTGACATTGCTCCGTTTCAGCAAGAGTTTTTCGGAGGTTCGTCCCCTTACGTAGGCTCGGATGCATGCTTAATGGTGCCCTGAAGGCATTCCCTTTGCGGAACCGCCTCTTGGGAATCTCCGCCTGCAGTTACCTGTACTGAAGTCGTCTCTCAATTCGAATACGTTTAATGCTACCAACTTTGGACCGGCCTGCCTTCAAGTGGTATGTACACAATATATAATTCCCCTCCTCCATCCCCTCATTTTTTTCTTCTTTTGGCCAATGTAGGGTCTTCCGCTCAGCCAAATGTCAGAGGATTGTTTGACAATAAACGTGCTTCGGCCAACCGGGACCCCTGCCAATGCTAAACTTCCCGTGGTGAGTTTTAAAAGCTTCCATATGTTACGGTATTTGACCGGCATGTTCCAGATGTTTTGGACGTGATTGGTATTCGCTTTGTTTCTTCTCAACATACTAATCTTGTGCTGCTAAGATATGGTGGTGGATTCGATGAGGGTACTGCGGCGATCTACAATGGAAGCGCGATCGTCAGTCAAAGCGTCCTTCGTGTACATCTTCCTGCTTTATGGTTCAAGATTTCCATTCTAACTTTTTGAAAAGGGAACGCCCGTTATATTTGTCTCATTTAACTACCGCCTCGGGCCGCTTGGATTCCCTCAAGGGCAGGAAGCGGGCAACAGAGGTGCCGTGAATCTGGGTCTGAAGGATCAACTCACTGCACTGGAATGGTTGCAACTCCATATAGGAACTTTCGGCGGCGACAAGGACAAGGTATGTGCATTCGAGCATGGTGTTTCAGATTACACGGTTGAACCTTGACGATTCTAGGTGATGGTCTTCGGCGAGTCGGCGGGAGCAATAATGTCCTCTATCCTATGGCTGAACTCTCGAATCGCCGGTCTAGCCAGAGCAGGCGTGCGTTGCACTTTCACGTCCTTATACATCTCACGAACACAATCCCCAGATATTTGAATCCGGATCTCAGGCCACTTCTGCATTGTTCACTCCTGAGCGCGGTGAGCCCGATTGGCAGAGATTTGTCACTGGCGTCGCCTCTTGCGCATCTAAAGCGACCTCTGGGTCGACCTTCGGCTGCCTGCGTAACGCAAACACGACCGAAATATTTGCAGGGCTTTCTGCAGCTATGGCAGCGGCCACCGAGCAATTCCCATGGAAGCCGGTCATCGACGGACCGGGTGGACTCATCCCCGATCTACCCTCCGTTTTGTTCAAACGCGGACGATTTGCCCGATTGCCGTTCATTTCCGGGACGAACCAGGACGAGGGTAAGAGAATACCATCTATCTCTTTTACTTCTGTTCTCATCAAGAATCTATCTAGGGACGTTCTTCATCTCCCAAACCATAAATTCTACTGAAGAACTCCAGGAGAGCACTCTCGCCAGTTTTTCTCCCTCTGTATCACCTACATGTCTCGCGAGCTCTGTTCAAACTTTGTTGCAGCTATATCCCGATGTTCCAGCTCTCGGTTGGTTCGTTTTGCGAACTTGACCGCCTCATTCACCATTTTACAGGCTCGCCGTTCAATACCGGTAACAACACCTTCGGCCTGAACAGCACGTTCAAACAGGCTGCAGCACTAGGTTGGCGACTTCATCTTAAATCACCTAAATACTAGTTAGTTCCGGAAAGACGGAGACGCGTCCTTCCACTCGCAGCGCCGGTTCTGGATCGAAACGGCCGCAAATGCCGGTATCCCAGCGTTTGGGTATCTGTTCACTCAGCCGCAGCTGCCCACAGTAGTGCCGCCTGCTCTTGGTGGTCCGTTCATCGGTTTCATCCTTGACTATTTACCTCATTTTCATACCCTTCCAGTCTCTCATGGATCTGAGATTCGCTATGTTTACGGCGTCCCCATCGACACCTCTCTTTCCGCGGTCACAATCAGTCATCTCATGGTCGAATACTGGGTGTCTTTCGCGACGAGTCTCACCCCCAACGACGGTCTAGGAATCCCGCGTAAAGCTTCCATAAAAAACTCATCTTGTCGCGTATTCACATATTTTTGCGCCCAGGTCCGGAATGGACGCAGTTCACGCCACAAAACAAAGTCAGCGGCACGCGTTCCCGTTTGATATCGTAATTTATAACCTCTCCTCAGGCTGTGATCCAACTCAACGGCGCAAACGTAACAATGATCCCAGATGATTTCCGTGCAGGTAACTCGCCTCGCGACGCTAAGAAGTGAGACTTGCTAATCGTGAATTTAACAGAACAAATCGCTTTCTTCAATTCTGACCCTGTTATCTGGCGTCGTTAAGACATTCCCTTCTTCGCCTTTATCTACTGCATTGTAAGAAGAACGAACGACAGCATACGAACTTGAACCACGAGCCGGGTTTCCTGGATCCATTCCGAATCGTCGATCTCCTCAAGCCGTTGTTGCGTGGGCGAGTCCCTTCGCAAATACTTGTAAGTTCAATCGCAAGGCAGATATGAGTCATTGACTGAATCGTGTCGCTGGTTGAATTTCGAACACTCTGCAAGTTGCCTCCGATATCTTGCTCTCTCGCCTCGTTTAGCCCTGTGTCTTGCCGACCTCGAGATAATCTGTATTAACAAACAGTTCATTTCCCAAAGGACGCAGGACAACACCGTTCTAACACAGCTCGTCGACGGATGTGATCCTTGCTGACCATTTATGCTACTTGATTTCTTTCTATTCTGCCCTCCATCTCTCTTCTGCCCTAATGGCTCCCTCTGCTCCAACTGCAACTGCCGTCTTGGCTTCTTAGTTCGTTTGTTACTGAATGCTTTTCAGGCCTTACTCACCATCTTCTAGGCGTGCTTCAAGAGATACGAGCCAAAGGATGTGGCGCTCCTCGCTGGCTTGCTTGTTGTCCCGCCTCTAGTCATTGCCTTCCTTCCGCAAAAGTATCCCATGAATTACTCGGATCTCTCCTCCGTGCTTATTCGCTATACTACGCCGGTCTATTAGTTTCCGTTATAACATACCGCATATCCCCCGCTCATCCTCTATCAAAATATCCGGGACCAGTAGCCTGCAAGATATCGAAGTTATGGCTAACTTTTGTTGTGTCCCAAGGGAAATTGCATGTGTATCCAAAGGGACTGCACGACAATGGTTCAGTCATCCTCTTAGGTACGCCGCATTTCACTTTGTTCCGACCTTATTTTTAAAGAGCCACAGGTCCAAATGAACTTCCCGTTACTGATACTTACATCATCCAGTCTATATACAATTGGTGTGGAGTGTCCACTGTCCATGCGGTTGTTACTGTTCTGGCTTCGGCATCCCACCACAATATCAGGTGCTGTGGCAACTCATCTCATGAAGGTTTTTGTTGAAGGTAAATAGTTCTGAATGTAGCACCATTTTTCGTTGAAAGTAGTAAGTACCAAAGTGGAGCAAAGTTACAATATCTCGAATTCTAATGACGACATACCTCACTTGTACTTGTAATCAACTGTATGTCGCTCAGACGAATTGAATGCAAAAACAAGATAAAAAGGCATACCTTGGGCCCGGTGCCGAAGTACTCCAGTCCAGGTGAAGACGACAAAATCCCGGGTGGACCCAGCATACCCTGATGACATCGTCCAAGCAGATCATTAACTTTGATTCTACCCCGGAAATGGGGCCAGGACAAGGCTTTCCTACTTAATTCTCACTCCAAATGGACACACTTTTTGCCTCTTTAAACTAGGAGCAGTATTATGACTGCTTACCAAAATAATATTTGACCTATTTTCGTTGTGAATTTCACTGGGGAGTGACCAATGACCCGGAGCTCCAGCGTATTGGTCTCGATTAGAGTCTGGTGAGTGTTCTACCTGAAAACACAATCCAAATGGGAAGAATTGGAAGCCCCCATGTTTTGCAAATTAATTCACGACATTGTCAGTCTGCTCGGGCGGCAGTGCTGGGTGATTTTTGGGAGTTTGGGACCTTCCCAATAGCTCTATAAAATATTTACTGTAATCCTAGATTATATAGCAGTACTTTTACCTACCTAGATTCTCCTTGTCATCCCCACCAGCTGCAAAAACAGTTAACCATTTGTGTTTATGTCAGAGGCATGGGGGGAGGGCTGGAACATGTGTACGAATCCTCTTCAAAATGCAACAGGCCGTATTGAGGGCCAGTTGATGCTTCTTAGCCATTTCCACCATGTGCATGTGCTGGGGGTAGATAGATAATGGTAGTGTGAATGTATGTATGTATGAAGGTAGTAGTACTGTACTACAGACAATGAAAGAAAACTCACTTCTCGTGGGATCATGTTACTAGTTGGGGGTACTGGGTTAGGGAAAGTTCGTTACTTCCTATGATTTTTGGTGTAAGCTCGTCATTCTAACTCGGCATGTTCAAAAACCCGGGACATCGGCCATAATTGTTCCTTCAGCACAAGGGCGGATGGGTGCTGTGCCACAGATCCGAGTTTCTAGCCAGAGTTTGAAGACTGGATGACATTCATTTTCACTTGGAATACAAAAAATGTGAGCGTTGAAACAAGGCTGGCAGTTGATCAGTTGATGGTGGTGACCAAATAACCCTTTTTACATAGATGGGAAAAGGGGGGGAAAAAAAAAAAAAACCCCCCGGGCAAAAAACGGTGGAAAAAAAAGGGAGAGGAAAAGGCTAATGTGAACAACACTAATGTGGTCCAATGCAGCCCCCTGTTTGTGGGCTTTGCCGCAACAGCGCGCTACAATTGTTATCGATTCAGTCCCACTCCGAACGATTCTGACGTCAGGCGAACAGCACAGATATAAATTGCGGGGATCTTGTGTAGCGCTCGCGCTTGGCAAAGAGTTCATGCTCGATATAGCTGTTGTGCGGCGGTAATGAGGGCCTGAACAACCGTCAAGTACGTCAGCAATGCTGTAGCTCTGGCTGCGACTCGGCTCTAGCTCTCCCCCGGCCCCACATTCCTCTCCATGCCCCCACCTACTCGCCAACAGACGCCCCAAAGCATACATAGCTGGCGGTCAGATAGCAATCCCCCCGGTGCAACCATCTCTATCCATGCGGCCGCAAAACCGTTGGTGAATCTGATGTAAGTACCATGCCCAAGCGCGCGGCTTCATCAAGGGGGATCGCGGTATCTCACTTTCAAAGGCGAGCATGAATATTTGCTTAGCTTACCTCGCGTATGGCTCCCCAGTGGCTATCTTGTCATGTCGCCCTTCATGCTCCCAGCAGATTTAAAATATCTCTCCCACGACAACATCAGGAAAAAATGCCTTGGCTACGTACCGCTCAGTAGCGTCAGTAGCCTGGGTAGCCTGGTAGACAAGTCCCCTGATACTTGGGGCTACTAGCCGCCCCGCCAAAACCTGGTAGCGTCTGGAAGCAACCTCAGCCTGGCTCAGTAGCGGCTGGTAGCTCCCAGTAGCGATAGCCTAATGGTTGAGTAGCAGCCGATAGCACACCATAGATGGCTGTATCAAGTCGTAGCAGTACACAAATTGGCCAGATAATCACACAGGATACAGGATAGATGGAAACCGAATATATATTCACTTCTATGCTATACACAAGGCGAAACCTGGAATATGCGGCCGCGATGTGGTCGCGTAGACGTGCAGTAACTATTGAAAGGCATTCATTCTGCTTGAGCTTCATATAAAGGCTAGCTTTGAGGAGAAGGCGCAAATCGTGGCGGAATGCCTTTTTACGTTTTTTGATCTCGTCATCGAATTGCTGGACTCGTCCAACGCGGCAATTCGACGGTCGATGTGCTGTATACTGGGAAGATTATCCACCTACCAGTCGACGGCGCCGGCCATTTTAACCGTGAGACCCTGTCGGCACCTGGTACCGCTTCTTAGGTGCTGTGATCAGGTTTTCTTATTTTTATAATCTCTAACACCACAAGGGACAGCGGCCGTTTTGAAATAGCACCCTGCGTGCAGCTCGTCCTATTGAGGTGTGCCATTTGTGTTGTGTCTCCCCAGAGTTTTCCTCAAAAGATCGTAACAGCAGAACAGATATCCATATCCATTCAAGTGCAATATATGCTCTAAGCCAATGACCGAAGGGCGCCGAAGCTGTAGTGAATGCAAAGGTCACAGCAGTTGTCCCGGAGCTATTGGATTACTCTAACCGCCAAACTCGGGCATGGACGTCTATGATGCTGGGCTACTTGGCTGAGCATAAATCTGCTGCATTCGCTACCTTAGGCCTCAAACTCCATGCGCACATCATATATTCCACTCTATGCTGCTATCAACTTTCATAGTGATAGTGATATCAAAGTTCATCGATCTGCCATACTGACGCTCTGCGCGATCACCGGTGGGCACACAGGCGGTTGTGGATGCGAATGCGCTCAATCATGTGGCGAGCCTTCTCTGCTCATCTGACTCTTGGGATATCAAGCGGACGTGCCCACTGGGGTTGTCAAGTGCCGCGAAATTCACGTACCTTGGTCACCTCCTTTCACGGTGATTTCCCCCATAAAAGTTGATGAATTTCCCGTACTTTCCATTGAATTCACGTAACAAAAATAACGCGAACTTCGCGTAGAAAATGAAAGGTTTCACTATAACAAAGTACCTTCTTTTATGGTGAATGGATGACTTCCCGTAAGGATAGACAGTTTTTTCAGAATATTTTCACATTTCCGGCAGCGATGCCGAGGCACCTGTCAGGACCCCATCGGACTTGGATCTGAGATTATCTTGTTTGGACCCTCTTTCAGACCTTAAATTATTTTACCCACATATCCAACACATATCATGCTGAACAGACGGATTTGGGACTCGACACTTCAATTTGAGCGTGTCGCGTACAGTCACCGTGACAGTAACTCTCCTGCTGGCCTGTACGTTCACGTTCCCGCCCCGGCTGCCCCCCCCCTCGGCCAATCTCGCCCGTTGCGCCGACCCTTGTGCCTTCAGCCATGCACTCCCAGTGCCGCCCTCCGCTCGCGCTCATTGACCAACACCACCAGCGTCATCTTGCAACTGTGAAGCGCAAGAAATCACGCGACACCGACGCCAAGGACCGCGAACGCGAGCCGGACGACCAACGGACGACGGCAATGGGCTGCTTTGCGCCATTCAAAACACGTTGGCATCCATGCCGGAAGGCGGGGACGCGGTTGATTGAGCGTGCGACATGTTTTTAGTTCCTGTTAGCCTTGATGCGACTGTACGGTAGAATTAGGGTCAGTCAGAGTAACTATTTTACGTCGTTTCTGGGGTCGTTTCTGAGTCGTTTCTGACAGTCGTTTCTGATTTAATTAATCGTGGGAGAAACGACAAAAACCAGAAACGACTCGAAATGTAGAAACGCCTCTGGAGCCGTTTCTACAGTCGTTTCTGCGGCCGTTTCTGCACTCTTAATTTGAAGACGGTTTAACTAGCCTATCACATTTTCTATGACTGCGGCTGACCAATCCCCGCCCTTGGTTCGTCGGCCTTTCTCTTGCGCCCTGCCGTTGGCCCTCTCAGTGTTGATGGCAAATGAATTTCATGGCAGGATCAAGGCGAGCTCGGCAGGCAGCATGTCGGCGTAGTAGAGCACAATATTGGTGCCCCTTGTTGTTGCAGATGAAGGACTTCAAGAGTTTATTTGCAGGCTCGCTGCGAGTGGCGGCGGGCATGGCAAAGCCTGGACAGCCACAAATGATGGGAGTGAAAGGGGTATGAATAATAAAATTACCCAGAAACGGCTCCAGAAACGACTCTAGAAATGGGTCGGTCAGAGCTCAGGTCGTTTCTCGCACGTTTATGATGCCAACAATTAACAGAAACGGTTTCAGAAACGACCTCAGAAACGACCCCAGAAACGACCAAAAATAGTTACTCTGACTGACCCTATTATCTGGTTTATTGTAATGAATAGTCTTACGAGAACCACAATGATTAAATTTTAAGACTAAACTGTGTATGCCGAAATCGCTGGCACCCCTCAAATACTCCCCGTAAAGTATCTATCCTTACGGGAAGTCATCCAATTGTACATCGCAAGGCCGTTGTTACAGCGATTTTTCATTCACCATTACACGGTGAATCACACAAAAAGATGGTGAAATGCAGTACAATTCTTCATGCAAACTACAGTCAACTACTCGTACTCGTGCCGCGCCCGCTTCGGATTCTTCCCGTCCTGCCCACTCGCTTTGCGCTTTCCTTTCACCTTCTCTGCCATCACGCCATCCTCCTCCTCCCCATCACCTTCGCCTTGTTCATCGCGTGGGGCTTCGTGATCCGAGGCGGCTACGAACTCGTCCCCGTCCTCGTCCTCGTCGTCACCCGAATCACTGATCCGGCAGTTGGTTAGAGGGCAAGGGCGAGGACGGGACGGGCCTGGCGTGGATGGGGCGGGAGAAGTGCGGGGGGTGGAACCGGGAGATTGAGCACGACGAGCGCGGCGGGCTGCAGCATCCTTGCCGCGGAACGTCGTGGGATTGTTAACGCAGTTGCGGTAGTTCTTGCGGTTGTCCTAGCACTGTTTGACAGTGTGGTCGATGGCCCATTGACCTTCGAAGCGGCGTGTCTCGGGGAATGCCGCCTGAATCTAAGGAAATTAATAACGAATCCTCGAAATAGTGTAGTACACGCACCGCATTGTACGCCATCGACAGTTTCTCCGACCGTTGAGACTTCATCCCAATTGAGGCGGGCGGAGGTCGCAGCGTCGCGGCAATAGGACTTGACAAATAGACTTGAGAACGGGATGGCATTGAAGGACAAAATATAGCACGCACCCGAAATGAGTTCCATCGTTTCTTATCATCGCCCAATTCCCGCCGTATCTCCCGCATCTGAATTTTCGAAGCATTTTTCGGGCGGTCGACGGATTCGTCGGTGATCTGTGGTGCCGACGTCGACGTCTGCGCAATTTGGGCTAGCAGAACATGTATGATGTCAGACCAACTTCTAGAATGAAAGATATTGATACATGCACCCTCGAGTTCCTGAATCCTCTGCTGCAAGGCAGCGAGATCAGCCTGGGGAACCGGGGTGCTTCCGGAATGGATGCTCCCCGCAGCGTTGCCATTGCGACTTTGAAGAATGGGGCCTTGTTTGTGCCGATTTGGGTTGGCGACGAGAACGGTTGTTCTCCTTCTCCTCCCTGGGCTGCTGTGTAGATGTGGGGGACATGTTTGAGTGGGAAGGACGACAACATACCATCATATTGTAGTTCGGCAAAGGCTTTGGAGCTTGTGGATATGGCCCCACCACGGCCCCACCAGCTCCGGAGCGTTGAACGAAGGTATGACAGTGTTCGACCCAGGTCCCGACGGCGATTACATGGGGCAGCGACGAAGACGAGGATGAGACCGGAGGGAAGAAGATAAGTACAGGGAAGAGGAAACGGCGATGCTTCTAAGTAAGTACTGATGATGATGTGACGTCACTTTACGTTACGCACGCGGTCACATACGCGTTAAGTACCAACTTCTGACTCGGCACCCTACACATGAATATCAACCCCACCCACTCAACACCATGGTTTCACAACGTCGACAAGAACCAACACCATTGCCGAATGCCGGTTGTGCTTGAACGCAAAACTGCGTACGGTCAACTGTTGCGCATCACAAGGGGGTACCGGCATTCAAACCGGCGACCAAGGGCCGGTTAGTTAGTTCGGCCACCAGGCTGGAAAAAGAAATTTTTGACCCCCCAATTTTTGGCGCTAGAATTAGCATGTAGGTAAAAAAACGGGTCTGGAAAGTCTCTGCTGGTGAACCACTGTGGAACTTGGTGTTCCAGCCACCGGGGGTTGAACATTGCCCAATGCATTCAGGATTGGCACTCACATCCTAACATTGTGGCTGTGTTTGGCATAAATTTGTGAGAACTTGAAATGACTTGGGATTGAGCCTCTTCGAGGCGGGTGCTGAACCTTTCGGCCCCAAGTCGGCCCAGCTTTACTTATTTCTACGATCAGTCGAGTAGCAAACGGCAGAATGTGCAACTGATTCAAAAGACTGATGCCATCTCGGCCTGATGACTACTTTTTTACAGTGTGTCGACTTCTCTGTCAGAGGTTGCCTAAAATTTATCAAGAGCATTAAAAGAGCAGTTTGAATTAAACAAGCTTTATCCGACCGTCCCAAATAGAAGCCCCCATAAGTTACAAAATCCAATGTTATATGTCATTGATACCATCATATTTGTGTGTGATCTGGGAACTTGGCCTCTACTATCTTGCCGCAACTACGAAAACTGCGAAAATACATTCAATATACTCATTCAAAGTCATAGCTTCCAAGGCTACTACATTGAATCAACAACTGGAATACTCTCTAAGTTTGCTCTGAGCAACTCGAAGTTTGACGCTCTGTATACAACAGTCTGTATACGATAGGACGTGGCACGGGGCCGACGAACAGGTACTGCTCGGCTACTAGGGACTCTGAAAACTGATTAGTAGGTCGCTTTTTATACGGTGCAAAAGAACTTGTACCTGGTAGGCGCCAGTGTCCGGATCGAACCCTTCAAACGTGGTGTCCAGCTGAGTCAAGAGGCTGACTCGACCTTCTGGAACAATGTTGTAAAACCACGCCAACTGCTCGCGGGAATAAGCTTTGGTTTTTTCAGCCTTGAGCTCGGTACGTTTCAGTTCCTCTCGCAGCTCTTGGGATATATGGTTTTGGATGCGGTCGAGCCTGAAGGGACGAAGAATACAGAGCCCTTTGAGTGATCGTACACGCGATAGCATGACGTATGCACTCTGAATCGTCGGACAGCTTGCCAGATCGATGCAGCATACGTCGAGCGAACGGCCCTGGGCGTTATGGGAGGTGAAGGCAAAGGCCGGGATAAGAGGGAGCTGGGAACGGGTCGCATTGTAGGTCTTTTCCGAGTTTTGGAGGCGGAAGTGAATAGCGCAGGTAATGGGCTTGAGGACGACTCGGTGAGGATATGGTGCGTCGGGATCGCTATTTTTATAGGCTCTGAAATCAACTTCCGCTGATATTGCATAGCGGCGCCCATCAGTCTCTTCGTAAACAATTGATATGAGTGTCCCGGGACTGCCGTTGGATATCCCCAGCTCGGTGGCCAGATTTTCGGTGCAAAATACGGCCATTCCCGGCATGTAAGGGACCTCAACATTTGGTGAGAAACAAAGTTTTACAAAGAAAGATGAAATAAAACTAATACCTTGCCGCCAAGGTCATTGGCTTCTTTGACAGGTACCGACCAGGCAGCCTCAGCTGCCAGACCAGTAAGCTGCTGCCGCTTACGCCCACGTCCCCGCGTGTCACGGGAGTGGTATACATGGCATTCTTGGCCTGTCGCGGTAGCGAAGGCCTCAGCCATGTTCATATTATGGCAATCTCGAGCAGCATTTGTATACACAATTAAAGGACATGCATGCGATGGGTCATCAATCCATCTCCGCACGTCGGTAAGATTTTTGGTGTCTGCGCTGCACTCTGGATTTGATAGCACATATTTGTCCAAGATTATTTTATCGCTTGCGGTACATGTCCCTTTCCGTAACCGTTTGAGAATGCTCATCAACAATGGATCTCCCTTTTGCCGCATTATCTCTTCTAATACAACAATATGCTCAACCTGGTGCCAGATTTGTATTCCCTTCACGTCCTGCCTAACTTTCTCGTGCAAGTCATTCAGATTATCGTTTGCATGACATTGAACAAGTTCGTGTGCAAATAATGAATTCCCCCCTGGCGGTGGGAGCTGACAGGGATCACCACAGGTTGCCCAATTTAAACCGCCGCATATAGAATCAGTGACGCCCTTCCCCATGCAGAGATATTCCGAAAGTCTCGCGACGTCTTGCGCACTCAAGAAATAAATTTCGTCTAAGATTAAAGTCTCCAGTGGCGAGATCCGTTCTTCAAGATTTTTGCGTAAACTGGGTATAGATTTCATTTTAGCAGGTGAAACCCGCAAGCTGGCTTCGGAATGAATCGTGCAACCACCAATATCACTAGCAACAACACCTGTCGGTGCAGTCAAGCGCAATCGTTCAGGATGACCGGTAATGTCATAGAACTCTTTCCAAGCTCCAAAAATTACAGACTTGCCTGTCCCACCGGGCCCAGTACATAGCAGTGAGATGGGTAAATCTTTACGACCAGTTTCTAGTTCACGACCAATTTTATCAGCTAACAGCAGGAATGCACGAGTTTGTTCATCATTTAGAGTGTGTTTGATGATAAGCGCAACACATAGTTGCTGGTATGGATGTAGGGTGTCCCAATGCGAGTTGTTTGAGTTGGAATTTATATTTTGTTTTTCATACAACTCACGAGCTCGCTTTGCTTCATCTGCCAATGTCGTGCAAAGAGCTTGTGGTATCCTCGAAGATGTTGGGACAAAGTGTGCATTATTACCCTCTGTGCTCTCCGAAGCTTTTAGACGATGCTTGATACGCAAATCTTTTTCCTTCAGAAGATTCTTTGCAGCAATACTTGCTCTAAAAATGTCGTCTTCACTTCCGAGCCGTGACCTTTGTCCAAACTTGGCACACATATCACTGTCTGGTGTACCTTGCACAGAATAGAAGCCAACATGACCAGCCTGCAAAATGATTTGCTGTGCTTCTCGGGTCGCTCTCGTATTTTTTGTACTATAGTCTGTGTCCAATTCATCCAGATTACTGGTGGTTTGCATCGCATTTTCCCAAACTGGATCATACTCCTCATCTACCTCATCGGCTCCGACAATTCCGGTATCTTTTGCCATTCTTGTCAAGGCAGCCAGCCGTTTACTACGTTTTGCTGCAAAGTCAAACTTGGCATCTCGAGTCTGATACAAAAGCTGCATGTTGCGCATGATTCTGGAATGCTCAGGTGACATGGCGGGTTTAAATTCATTAAGTGCATTCACCCAAGATAAGGCTGGAGATTTTACAGGAGAAGATTTCATGTCTGACCATGGCTTAAACAATGTGAGAATGACTACTGCATATCTTGTCAGATCGTCGTCCGAGTCACTCCGAGGAATACGGTAACCCATCAGGACAGGTATTACAGGTGTGTCCAGTTGTTTAAAGCAGTGAGTGGTGTACTGAGGATGCCCGCGCTTGAAACGGAGGTATGTCTTTCGCTGAGTCTTCGACCTGGGCTTCTTTTCTTTGATGTAATTTCTCAAAATATCCCAGACACACATCATATCCAGCTCTGGCGGCCGGTAGAATATATCACTGAACAAGTTGGAATATCTCTTTTCTTGTGCATCGTCATCGAATTTCTCGGAATCAGGAGCTTGATTAAGATTCTCTGGGGTAAGCAACATCATTCCATCGTCCTCGTCGACCGGGATGATCAGGCGGCCATCTTCATTTGAATCTGGCTCTCCATGTTCATCGTTTTCTGTCGTTTCTGGTGCATCTGTCTCAGAATAATCCTCACAACCACCCACAAAGACGGAGCGTGCAATATCTCTCAGCATAGAAGACCACCAATGCTCCTGGTATTCGTCTGATAAGTAGTTGTTCTTCCGACCAAGTAAAAGACTGGCTGTCTGTTGGCCAGTCAACTCTCGTTTGCCAACCAAGGTATTTGTCGTTTTAACCAGCATTAAACGGGTCATTTCAGAGCGATCAATTTGTCCGTCTACATCCTGTGGAGGCTTATTCTGCAAAGTCTTGATCGACGCACAGAGAGCTGAAAATACAATCGCAGTGTCTAACTGCAATTTGATGGTGTAATTGCCCATATATTCGACCATTGCCATTGCGACAGAGCCTGATGCTGTTTGCTTGAGATCAGTATTACATCCAAGGCAAAGGGTAGCTGTCGGATTGTGACCATTTAAATGCCCATTTTCGCACCGTATTACAAGATCATCATCATCATCAAAATGTGTTCCTGTAACAAGGGGACGAGGGAGTTCAAACCTACAGTCCTTATCTGGATCAACGAGAGAGTGTATGTGACGTGGGACATGCTTGAAACACGTTGAACTATGTCCATGTATAAGTCCAGTATTCTCGCACAGATCTCGGTGGTGCTGATCTCGTTTATGCTGATAGTCTGGGGAATCGGGATCCAACGGCCGACTCAGAACAGGGAGCTGCTTTGGAGTACCCTCAGTCGCGATATAAGGGACTGTATCTTTTGGAAAACTCTGGCAAATAACATCATCGTACCATTCAGTAAGTCTCTGTTTGAACTCGGCATCGGAATTCATCCGTTCTTTCATGTCAAGAGGTGAAGCAGGGGCACCGTCAATCCATATCAGCAAATGGAGGTGGAGTGAACCACGTATCTGGGCCTCAACAACTGCGTACCACCCTTTGACCTTCCCGAGAATACCAATCTTGGAAGCCCGTTTTGTGCCGAGAATTATATCCAAGAACTTTGTTATCATTAAGTGAAAAGATTCTGCACCAGCTACCGGATTTTCGGCCAAAGTCTTTGCTCTGATACTTGGTTCCTTCATGCCTTCCAGTGGATGAAAAATCTTGTCCAGATCAATGTCCCGTCCAGCTAAGACTTGTGCGATTGGATTATGAGAGTCCGCAGGATTAACCGTAGCAAAGAAATGGGGTAAACCATCGCATATAATTTTGCTGTGCATTTGCTGCTTCATATTGTTCACATCCCCTACTGAGCCTGGGATATGATCCGAGACGTAACTAAGGTATCTCATCACCTTCGCTGCGGCCTTCTCACCTTCACTTTCAGGCTTCGCAAACGGATTTTTATCAAGCTTAGCCTGGTAGGTATCCATACATTGCGGGTCAATTTTTGCATTAAATCTTGCACCACTGGAAACCATGATCGGTTCGTTGCAAGACGAGACTTGAATGATGACTGACGCCGCTGAACGATGTTGCTCATCACAAAAATGAAGGACTTGTGACGCTGGAAACGCCGATCTCTCATACTCAGCAAATGTTGTACATGTGGTAAGGTATCAACCTGATGAAAAGGAATCTCGGTTGAAATTCGGATGTTGTTATTGTCTACCATTCCAACACCATACGGAAAGAGAGTGGGCCATAGCCAACCAAATACCCGAGGATTTCTCGAGGTTGATAACGGTGTATTCCCAGACGGAAACTTCATAAATCCGGCTTCTTGTTTCTTCAACTTTCGGAGAGCATCAAGCTTTCTCTGCTGGTAAGTTGATGCAAGGCTATCAACATCGACAAGGGTTGAAGATGTGAGTTCAAAACTGTCAGTTCCCTCAAATAACTCAGCATTCGCTTGGTCTGAATACGACGTATAGGATGACCCTTGATTGTTCGCAGAGTTTGTACGCAGGAAATCTGTAATCGCAAGCGGGCAATCATGCACCGGATATTCCTCTAGATTACCAATAACAGCATTCCTATCAAGGTCTGCATAAAGAGGATTGTTATTGATCAACCAGAAAAGGGCGTTCCGGATCTTCCCTCGACGTACAAGTAAAGGTGATTTTTTCAACATGTCGGGTGTTACCTCTGTGTCGGGTGAGCCAACAAGAATCACGCAGATCTCGTCTCGCAACGTGGATAATGGAACAGGCATCGCTGAAATAACAGACATTGTATCTTGGGGCAATATACATACATTTCCGCGTGCTGAAAATTGCCCTGAGGGGCCTAACATGAGCTTGTACATACATTTTGTAGCGCGAGCCCGTGCAATACATTGTTCTTCCAAAAAGGTCAAGTCGCAGAGCTCTTTTGGAATATCGCCTACCCAAAGACCATTAGCATAGCTACGCAAAGGAATTGAACGAAAGGCATTTTTACTGACAGCCGAATTGCAAAGATGACAGAGTACATACGAACCGTTGATAGTGGAAGCAGGGTTGAATGATTCTATGCGAGGCTGGCGAGATATTGTACGAAGTTCTCCGACAGCTTTATCCAGAAGGGATATATCAAGCTCACGTGTAGATCTCATTTTAATGTGGCTAGCAAGCTCAAGTTTACCACAAAAGGAGCATGCATATCGTTTCAGTGAAGCAGCGTTGGTCGCATCGCAGAATTCACGGACAATTTGGTCTTTTTCGCTTTGAGGGAGCACAACGGGAAACTCAACACCGGGCACAGATGCCTCATATGAGGGACGCAGAGCTTTGTGAATATTGTTGGACAAGGAGTGGGCTTTTCGCTTTTTAGACTTCGAGCGAAGATCGAGAATCAATTCACATTCTTGAAGCTCACTGGGAGAAAGAGAATTTGGACTCAGCCCGATCAGTATAGCCTCAGATTTGAGTATCAGACAAGCGTCAGTACAATGATGGGCGAGAAACTCGGTACGCAGATCACCAGTACTTTTCTTCTGTCCGCTGAGCTCTCTTGCACACATATTCTGATGACGGGCCGTCATTTTTCTCAGTATGTCCAGGTTAACAGGTTGCTCAAGAATAAGGAAACGTACGACAGAAGTTTTGTCTCGAACATGAAGATGAGCAAAATTATCAGCACCGGAGTGAGACACTGAGACGTCAAGCATCGGTTCATTGCGAAACTCGTTCATTGGGTATTCAACATTTATAACAGGTTCATTATTCAAATTTGGAACACCTCGCGTACGGGGTGGGGCCGAATGCGTACAAGCGGCTACAATGTCTACACCCCGCGTACAAGGTGGAGACAAGGGGCGTAGTACTGCATCAGGTCCATCCCGGGACACTGATGAGGAGGAAGAATGGTCCACACCGGTGCCACCTCCAGCAGCCGGTGTAACGGACGATGAACCTAACAACGGATGCGTTAAGACTAATATAACAGTACATGAAATCCATAACACACCTGCGGGCAATGAACGTTCACCTTCTGTGCGAGACGCTGGAAGAAGGTGGCGTCGAAGATCCAGTGGTCCGGAACTTAGGTAAACAACGACTCCAGACGTGAAGCTGCAGACAAACTGGAACCAGTTCAAGCCAAGGACGAGATCAGAAGGCAAAGAGGCAGCGACGTGGACGTTCATTTCCATAGGGAAGGCCCCAGCATTAGACGGAAGTATTAAGACGCCAGAAGCATACGAGTCCCGGGAGCGGAGACCACACCTCATGGCCCAATCCAGAGATACAGAAGAGTTTACAGTTTGATCATTGAACACAGCGCAAACGGGAAAGCCGCAGAAGCTAGCAGGGGGCAGGGAGGACATGGGGGTCGAAAGCAAAGAAGGGACAAGGAGGACTCGTAGACATGCCAAATTGATGTGGCAACCGATCTCGGGGTTACCGCGATTACCGATTGATGTTGATGTCGGCAACAGAAATACTCCGAGTCCGCGTATGTACGGTGAGAACAAAAAGACTGGGTCAAGAACTTGTCAAGGCTGCAGAACAAACAGGATTTTTGAACTACGGTAGGTAAAGACAATGTGTTGTGTTGTTGGACGAAAGGGCAATTGCAACTAACATTCGATCAAGCATAATTATTGACCTGGGAAAATTGTGAGTGATGACTGTTGATGTATGACTAAAAAAAGGGCGAAATCCATCTTCTCCAGGGTAGCCAAACCTAAAGGTTCAGCAATTACATTTCAGGTGAGCAAATTGCATCTTCCATAGTTCTGACGCACTGGAAACATTGTTCAACATACATGTGGACTGTCTGGTGGTCGACAATAGTCCGGCAACTAAAACACGTGCTGGATTACCATATTTGGTGCGTGGGAATGCTTACGTTAGTCAGTTAGTCCAGCCGCCAGGTCAGAAAAAAGAAAATCGGCCCTATATCTTTTTTTTTGAATGCCGGTACCCCCTTGGCGCATCATCGAATTTGCCGCCAACTTCCCACGTGCGGCACCCCGTCACCTCCTCCTCGCCGTAATTCGCCCAGTCCAAGTATCTTACTGCAAGAGCAACCCGAACACGCCGTACTACCAAGAGGGGAAGTTCAAGCCACTCGAAGTCATTGACGTCGATGATATCAGCTGCCTTGTGGCCCGTGTTCCAGACCACCAAACCGGCCCTCGCCGCTGGGCACTGTGCAAACGTTCTGACACAATGGGAGCAGGGGACACCGAGGATGCATAGTTTTCTGTCCAGTGTATATTACTTCTTGAACTTGATATGATTTTCAACTCTTTCATTCATTGAAAAAGATGCTGAATTTCACGTACAATAAGTGACCTCTACAAAAGTAGGTGAATGGCACATGAATTTCGGAAGTACGTGAAACCGTTTTCATGTGCATACATGATGAATTGTTAAATTCACTATCTGGGTACGTGAATTTCGCGGCCTTTGACAACCCCAGTGCCTGGACGGAGTGGCTCGAGTTCCCGCGGCGTCTCTTGTCGCTGTTGAGGTGCTTCCCATTATTTTTGGTGGACTTGTTTTTGATAATCACTGTCAGTGACAGTGGGACGCGGGCTGTCATGGGTGCCAAGGTGCTCAACCATCTGCTGCGGCTCCTAGATTCAACCAACATGAAACACGACGTTGGACGTGCATGAATTTGGGTCACTTGGCGTCCGATACAGGTTCTGCTGTGGAAGTTCTGGGTTTAAACCCAACTTAGCGGCTCGTAACGCTCTTATGGTGCTGCCAATTGCCTTTTAAAAAAATCTGCATTGAATATGGCTTATGCCTTTCGATCATGGAATACAGACACCCCCGAGTGCCGTTCAAATGCAATGCTTGCACTATGGAAGATCGCTAAATGGGCTGCCGGTGCGCTGAATGTTGTGAACGCACATGTGCTAGATCACATCTCCACCTTTTCGGACCATATCACCAGAGCAATGACGTGCAGAGTGCTGGGACAGTTGGCGACCCATGAATTTACCTTCACTTCAGTTTTAAAGCTACGACCCTGCATGCGATTGATCCTACTGCTGCGGTGCGTTCTCTCCTTCAGGTTTTATATTTTATATTTCCACGATTTACGCTTACCCGGGCTAGAGACGACGAGTATAAAACTGTTGGCGCAAGTACATGTCTATGCGCTCGCTCGACTCTGCCAATCAAGCCAAGCAGCGGCGAGTATTCGAGATACCATCCGCTCTCTCACTTGCAGCCTTCAAACGATAAGTGGTGTCGTCGTTATCGAGAGCGATGTCTTTGGACACATTGCGCCGCTAATAGACGATCCAGACTCCGGCGTACGGACGGACGGACGCATGCTTGATTCCCGCTACCGTAAGGTACGGGTCTTAGAGAGCCCGATTTTTCGATTTTGGCCGTGCATCACATTTTTGTCAGCATGTTTCATGTAATCACCTTTTCTCTCTGCCAAAATGTGTCCGCTCACAATCAACTCTTTCTTGTAAGCCGGTTCCTAACATTTCCGCTGTTTCCGTGTGACGTAGAATGTTCCTGCTCGTCCCTGGATGTCGTACCTGATGTCGTACTGAACCCTTCGCCGCCTTTTCCTCCCCCAAGACCCACCCACTGCCACTAACTATGGTTTCCTCAGCGACATTCTGCAAGACCCACTCTCAATGGTTGTCAACCCTCTCTCCCAGCGTTCTCTGGTCGCTCTGGACTGGATACTATTGACTTCTGGAATTCCGGCACCTCAGTCGCTGGTCTCTCTGGTCACTGTGCTCACCCTTCCATCTGGCAATGGTGTGTGCTCCATGAATATCAAGCTCTCTGTAACCGCTAGTCTCGCCTATGGTCTGGTTCTGGGCCATAATTGGCGATTTTTCTGTTGCGAGACGCTGCCAGATGCCTCGGTTCACCTCTCCTCGGGCATCTTCGCCCTGATCAGCGGCCAACAGGTGCGTGTTTCAATGAAATTAAACGTCTACTTTCCGTCGTAGCTTCATCTTCTCATTCAGCCCACATGGCCCCGAACACCACTGCAATGGACACCAATGCCTGAATCTCGGTAACTGCTCCCTCACCGCATAAGTTCTTGGCCATTATCTGCCATGCTCAGAACTCGAATTTTTATCAGATGCTGGATTTGAGCCCAGAAGAGTCAGATGTTGACTTTGGCAGAGGGCTTCTAGCGTTTCTAGATGATACAATCTCGAATCAAGTCCCAGAGGATTCAGACCCAGATCTGTTTGTGCCCTCAAATAGCCACCATCCATGTTCGGTTCGTGGAATGCCTGTTGACGAGGGATCATTCACCCCACAACGTCAGAAAGATCTCCGGAATGCTGCATCTCAATGTCAAACCCACACCTACTCTAAGACCTGTTTTAAATATTGGAGAGGACCTCCCGAGCCGAAAATATGCCGCTTTGACCTCCATGACAATAATTTTCGTGCTGAAAGCTCTTTCGGCCCCGGAACAGGAGAGGTTTGCTTACGATGTGTGGACGATCTTGTTAACAGTTTTAATGTAACAATCATTGAGGCCATACGATGCTCGTTAGTTTTACTCGAGTATAACCAGTCGCTGAAAATTCCTTCATTTCTGTTCAGTTCGTCAGTTATTATGTTCATATTTCACTCCTTAGATCTTGCTCACCAAAATCATGTAGTTTACCGCACATTTTAAGGCCTTTTGTTTGAACTGTGTCCTAATTTCGAATTCTGATGGCGGGCCGTGCCGCTCGCCAGCCTTACCAGCTTTATATTGATAAAACTCACTCGTTACACCTCGAAGCGACCGCCTGGACCTGGAAAGTCATGCTTTTGCAAAATATGCACGCGCGCTCTGAATTCGATTGAACTGGAAGAAATAAAAGACATTTTAGCCGGTGAGCAAACATAACCTAACTTGGTTCCACGAATTTCCTCGTCAAACGCCGGCAGTGAAAGTTTGACTCAGGACCGCGTTGGGTTCTCGGGAATTGAATTACAGACGAAGTAATATCACGTTGAATATCTGATTTGAAGTAATGGACACCACGTAAACCAGAATGATCCTGAAACCAGTACGTTGTATCATCCGAATCTTGTGGCAGATGAGATATAGGAACCTGTCACAAGGGGCAGGCAGAATTTTCTCGAACACAACTCCATCGGACGAGCGGCCGACTCGGGTTTATTCGGAATGCGGCTCCAAACGAAATGCGGGTTTCTCTGTTAAGCTGTCCGCCAACAACCTAGGCAAGAGTCTTCGTTTCCGTCACGAGATAAGGCTGCACTTTAGTTTCTATGATACAGAGCACAGCACGACATGACACAACCCAAGTTGGCGCATTTCGGATCACTCCAGATATCATTGATGCCACGTTGTCCTTTCATCCTTCTTGCTCCCTTTCTTCTTTTTGCTCTTGTCGTGGCTTTTTCGGTTGTACCCGGACCTCAGGGGGCTCCACGTGAAGCTGGCTACAGACTCGATACAACTCCAGCGCTCGATATTCACTAGTACCCGAGGACTCTCGAGAACAATCGCCGGTGTTGGCCGTTTTTCCCTTGGGTCAAGATCGTCGTGACTCGTTTCAATAGATTCGGCGTTACTGGACTTCATCAATAGATCGGTGTCTTCCGAGGGTGTTTCCTCCGATGCTGGATCTCGGCGCTTGCCGAAATTTGATTTCCGAGTCGAGCCGCCAGCTAAATTTTGGCCCCGGAGTTTGGAGAGGGACGTATTTCTCGGGTCCCGACCCCCATGGTTCTGTGGCCGAATTGAATAGTGCCACTGGGCGCTTGACGGCGCTTGTTGCTGATCTGTGCCTGATAATGCCGGTCTTCCCGAGCACTCATTTTACATCTCAGAATCGCTGCGGAGTCCTAGTCAAAAGGTATTTTTGAAATCAGCATTTTTATTATCCACAGCATGTCCGTCCTCAATTGGTTAGAACCTTCACGGCGTCTCGTTGGAGTTCGCCCAGAGCTCGCCTATTCTGTCTTAATGCCGGCTATATTTTTGGTCAGTGTGCAACGGCCGCCTCCCGTCCTTTGACGTCTATAAATGTCAACTCTGCTCCACAGCACAGTATTTTGTGGAAGCAGTGAACCTTGCGCACGGTTCCTTATTTCCCTTTCTCGACATATTCGGTGTGTCAGGGTACCTCTTTATCCCAAGATCCGCGGACGGAGCCAAAGCGGGTGCAATCGATGAAGTGGCTAAAAAATATTGGTCTTTTCATTCATTGTACGTTGTTCGCCTCCCAGAGTTGAATTGAAACATCATAATTTCAACGCGGACAACAATACACTGCCTCCCGCGATGTAGAATGAAACTTTATCGGACATAGCGGACCTGGGACGGTGACACCATCTTTGATTTAGGATCAGTAGATGAGTCCTCTCATTCTCACCCATCATGACTCCGATGCAATTATGGATGTCAGTATTTAAAGTCCCATTGAATGCGTTCCTATTTTGCCCTCCCCCCCATCCCCCTACACTAGGAATCTTCCCGCTATCCCATTCCCTCAGTCGGAAGTAACCTTGGTTTCAGGCGACTGCGCTGTATACAAGGTATGTTGGCTCAATACGTGGCAGCGTTATTCACCGTGGCGAGCCTTCCATGGATGCTAGGGCAGCTATGGACCCCCTGCGAACAGCCCATCTTAACGCCGAGACGCCGCGCCAGATCCACGACAGACTGCGCTTCTACCGCGGGCACAATGCGAAGTTCCTGGAATACTTCCCGGACGGGACGTCCCGCGAGCTAGAGAACACCGACGCGCTTAACTTTAGCCTGCTCGCAACGACGCCGTTCCCGGACATTCAATTTACCCAGGTGCAGCAGATGATGAACACGCTACGATACTTCCTCTTCGACCTACAGAACAGCCTGCGCGAGCTGGTGCCTCACTATGGGCCGGACCAAACACTGTCGAACCTGGTTTTCCACCGGCAGTATCCTGACGGCAGCCACGGGATCATTGTTCCCGTCCAGGCGTATACCTACGTCCGATATCCCCTTCCGCTCGCCCTGCGGACTCAGCTCGCGCAGGCGCCGCTGGAAGACGAGGTACAGCTGCAGCAGAATTTCATTGCATCCGGCGACGCGTACTATTTAGACGTGAGTTGTTCTCTCTGCCTTCTTGTACAACGGGGATGTGTCGTCTCATCCACACCCAGGCTGTGATCAACCGGGTTATCTTCAACTTCAAAAGGGAGGTGAGGAATATTGAGATGCAAGAACGGCTTCAGGCGACGATTACACACCAGCATCATCCTGTCAGAACTTCGCGCGGGAGGGGCCGACGCCGACTTCACTGGAGTATGGTGGCTTAATTGCTTGTTTTTCTTGGCGGCCGATGTAGCCCATTTTTGTTCTTGGTAATTTTTCGACAATGAAATTCTATCAGCCTGCGGTCGCTATTTCTCAAGATGGGGAGAAATGGGCTGGACGCCGACCTTTTCGCTTATTTAATTTTGAGCCCGGACTCGCCCCTGCTAGTTTGCTGACGTTAATATCAGTTGAAGTGAAACATAAAGCCAGGGGTCTGCCAGCGATACCAGGTCAATTTTTTTATTAAGGGGACCGTCTCACGCCCGGCGCTTCCGAGCGCAGATTAGCATCCACTTAATCCACTCCGAGGATATGCCAATATTTCCAAGGCTTGAACGTTTACATAAGCTTAGACATCTAATTATACTATACTTCTCAGAACGCAGCGGAGCGCACAGACACTTCAAACGACATTATTTATTTGAGCCTACTGAGAAATGTGAATTATGTATGTTGGATGAAAGGTGCACTTTCCATGTCGCGAGCCTACTTGAAAAAGCGGGCCGTATGGCATGCATGCCGTACCCATCGCATGTTAGATGCAGAAGACCCAGCAATGAGCAGCCGATCTACGGATCGCATGGTATTGATGCAATGAATGTCACGGAGACACCGGAGTTTAAAAGGTTACACAGACGGACGTAATTTTGGAAAGGGAGTGAAAGAGTAGCTATAGGGACCTAGCGTAAAATAGGCTTCTAGACTCGTTCGAATCCATGCTTTCAGTGCACATACTGCACATACTTGAGAGCAAGGGTGAATCCAATATTAAGTCGAACTTGTGACGTTGGCCTGGGCATCAGGACTGTCATGCCGCCCGTCGTACGAAAAGTGGATAGTCAGACTTCTATTCATGTTGTCTATTAATCCTCCCCAAGCAGCCTTTGTATGTACGAATCGATCCGCTTTACCGGCCAAACTCGGCCATAATGTAAATAAGTACGAGAAACCACCCATCTTATATCTTATTACCAACTAGTGGAAATATAAATTGGTACAAAAATCGTTTTATATCAGGTGCTAATAAGCTCTGTCGAACTCGAACTTTAAAACTTTTGCGGATAGAACCGGCCCGGTTGCTGCACAGCTGTCGGAACTGTTTCTCACGCTGGCAAGGCGCCCCTTGTCTCTTACCACCATCCTCAAGATCAAAACGACTGGCAACTCTGTGTTCAAGACTCTGTTTGGTTTCTGCGCACCCCGAGTAGCTTCTCGGCTGCCAGTGCTCCTGGATCTAGGATCAAATTTAGCCTACTTCCCGTCGTCCACGTATACAGCGCGTATACAACACGCATAGCGGATCGTAACCGAGCTTTCGATAGGCATCTCTTTTGATAGGCATCTGCCACGTGGTTAGCTTCAGTCAAGCTATAAGTATCCCATTTCAGAGCTCAATCCGACGGACTCTCGCGGACACTCCGACGGAGCTGCGGATCCATCCCGTGGAGGCTGTCGTTTTATAGTTGGCAGTCGATCCACCAACGGATTCGTACACCCCGTCTGACGCAGGCTTGACTCATGCTACGACTCATCGCATCCGCGGCGGCAGCTGTGGTTGGTGCTCATCTGGCCAGGAAGATCTACAAACTTCTCCATTGGTACATCTACTCGCCCTTCCGTTACATGCCCGGACCTCCAAACCCGAGCATGTTTTATGGAAATTTTGGGATTATCAGCGTAAGTTCATCTCTACAACTAAACTCTCGACCGTGCTCAACCGTCGCCTTTACAGTTTGCTCAGACTCAAAAATGGCAGGCGCAGTATGGGCCGACGTTTAGGTTCCATGGGCTCTTTAGCGTACGTGGAGATCTCATCGATGATTATCCCACTTCTAACTGTGTGTTATTGCAGGTCACGCAATTATATACGATCGACACCCTCGCTCTGCACCGCATCGTCAACAACAGCGAAATTTATCAGAAGGCGCCGATGGTGCGCTTCAATATGAAGCAACTGCTTGGGCAAGGTGCGTCATGTTAGGATACCTAATGTATCGGTATGCAATGTGCAATTATTTCAGGGCTACTCGTTACAGAGGACGAAGAGCACACGAAACTGGTGCGAATATATTTATAGTCCTTGCCGAGATTTTCCAAGCTGACACCTCAACAGAGGAAGATTATGGTGAGTCGGGCTCCGGGTCTTCAGCTGTCTCAATTTCATGAACATTATATGCAGAGCCCCGCCTTTGGACTCTCCCAAATCCGCGAACTCACACAACTTTTCGTTGATAAATCTCTTGAGGTGAGTGAACATCCCGCGTCTGATTCCTCCCTCCTTTAACCATCCATCCAGCTAAGCGAAGTATGGGGGCGACAAGCCCAAGACGACTCTGGCTGGGCCCGCATCGACGTGCTCGCCGGACTCAAAGCCATGACCCTCGACGTTATCGGCCTCGCAGGTGCTTCCCTTCCCTCTCGAAAATAATTCATCCACCTGACGCCGGTGCTATCTTAATGCAGGCTTCAACTATCAATTCAACTCCCTAAACGAGGAAAAACCGCCGTCCGAGCTCGACGGTGCGTTCAAACAGGTCTTTGTCCAGAGCGGGATGCGCAAGATCCGCATCAGCGCGATGCTCCGCGCACGGTTCCCGCTCCTCCGCGCTGTGCTCGTACGTCATATTTCTTCTCCCTGCGAGATTGGTTGTTAACAGTGAAGTGGCTACGATCTGCGCAGCCGATGTCCAAAAAACTAGCCGCCGCGCGCCGCACGATGGATAGTATCGGAATGCAGCTGCTGGACGACGCGAAGGGCGCGATAGCCACAGGAGATAAAGAGAGTGGGCGCAAGGATATCTTGTCGCTGCTTGTGCAGTCGAATATGTCGGAAGAGATACCGGAGAGCCAGCGGCTCAGCGATGACGTGGTCGTTGCTCGTGAGTATCCGATTTTTTCACAAGCTGCGACTCATAACTATTCCAGAGCTCCCCACGTTCTTCGTCGCTGGGCATGAAACCACCAGGTGAGGTTCCCTGGCCACGTTAAGCAAGCATTCGTTGATGATGCTTTCGTGGCAGCACCGCGACGACATGGGCGCTCTACGCATTGGCACTGCACCCAGATGTACAGGCGACGCTGCGCGCTGAGCTGCAGACAATGGGCACCGATGCTCCCTCACTCGATGCGCTCAATGCGCTGCCATACCTCGACAAGGTCGTGCGCGAGGTCATGCGCGTGCACTCGCCTGTGTTATTCACAAACCGCATGGCGATGCGCGACGATGTAATTCCGCTCGGGACGCCGTACACCGACACGCGCGGGGTGCAGCATGATAGTATTATGTGTGTTTTCTACTCCGCTCATGAATGGCTCATGTTGAATTTCGGATACACCAGCGTTGCGAAGGGCCAGATGATTTACGTCCCCATCTGCGCTCTGAATCGCGACACGCGCATCTGGGGCGAGGATGCCGCGGAGTTCAAGTACGCTTTGTATTATTGTTTATGAATTTGTTTACTCATCTCTTTCTTTGGTTTCGTAGGCCAGACCGGTGGGACGCCGTTCCTGATGCTGCGGGCACCATCCCAGGCGTATGGTCGCACCTTTTCAGTTTCTTGGGTGGACCACACAACTGCATTGGCTGGCGCTTCTCCCTCGCTGAGTGCGTTTTTGCATCTTCCTTTCTTTCCTTTGCGTTTGATTCTTTGTTTTCTTGCTCCGTGCTAACATGCCTTTCGCCAGAATGAAATCGCTCCTCTACACCCTCATCCGAACTTTCGAGTTCGAGATGGCTGTGTCGCCAGAGGCGATCGGTACCGGTCGGACGGCAGTGCAGCGCCCTTGCCTTCTCGACGATCCGGATAAGCCGCAGCTCCCGATGCGTGTGCGGAAGGTGCAATCTTGATTGTGACTAGTTCTTGGGCTCGTGCTATCTCTTATTTTCTCCTCAAAATACAGTAATACCCATGGATATTTTCCCCCTGACCTTCTCCAATTTTTAAATCACTGCGTTCAAGGCTAGTCTCTCGTAGAAAGTACAACCTTCCTCGTACCTCGCTGTATAGAGTTCAAGGGATAGACTGAAACGGCTCGCCGACAGCCGTGTGAGCCGTTCCTAGCCGGGTGGCGAGGCGATTATCAGCCGTCTCGCAAGACGCTGCCGAGGCGCGCCACCCACCTATGTACTAGCGCCGGCTACGTAAGTGGAGACGGCGCGCCAGGTATGCATAGCCATCGGCTCAACGCGTCTCAATTTTGTACCCGGTTGAACGCAGCGAATTCGCTCGCAAGCCTTTGCCCTCCGGGAACTTTTGACAATACCAAACGCAGGCTGAGGCGGTCGAACACCGCATCTACTGGCAGTGATGCCATCACTCACTCTTTGTCTTTCACCACCATGGTGACTCAGTGGCCAATATCACCGATGGTCGCCCCTTGGTACGACTCCCATCGTGTCGCTCGGGTGATAAACCCTGCCCGAGTGTACTAGAGCGCCCACCGATCCCTATCGAATACAATTGGGCCGGCCAGGGGATGCGGTAACCTCGAAACCACGATGCATCTAGGGTTCAGCGTCTAACGTTACTAAACGCCGTTTTTGAAGCGGCTACTCCCTCCATGACTTGTGTCCGAAGGGCTTGTTTACCTTGAATACAGCTCTGGAGCTCTGATATGTGGCACGAGCAACGTATGCCCCGCCTCCTGGATCTAAAGATGAATATAATACTCAATATCTTGGAAAGGGCCGTTTGAAAAGTGTACAGCCTCATCAGCGGGTGCAGATGACTCGGCGCCTATCTTCCTTTCCTGCTAGGGTCTGGATCTATATAAATGCTGCGTCGCAATAAAAATTGGCCCACAATCGAGTTTTCCCGACTCCCTTCTTGAACATTCGTTCCCCACTTTCTCTTCCGATGCGATCCACATACTCTCTTTTTCTTTGCGTTCTTGCTACGTGTCTCGTGGCCATAACGGATGCCGTGCCCTTGGTGCCTTTCCAGGCGCCGACCACCCTTATGGCACGCTCCGCCTGGAAACGGGAGGTCGTCCCTAAAGACTTCGTCACCCTCCCGTATGGCCCGGGTAAGTCCGTACGGCGATATGTGAGCGTCGCTGACTATGCGCAGAGGGTGCTGCGTATCCCACTTCTTCCTTGACCTTCGCTGCCCACCCGAATGTCCCTATTCTGGTCCTGGAGAACCTTGAGTTCCTCATTGAGGAGGTCATGTGTCGTCCGGCCAAGGAAGGGGAGGGCGATGTGGTTGAGGTATTTTTCATTTCTCAGGACGCCTATGCAGCAACCCTAGCAGCTTGGTCATCCCTCAGCCAATTCATGCTCGTAACATCTCACCCGACGTGCAATCCCCACGACCAACGTGGCGCCTGGCTGTGAGTAGGATGTCATTAATGTCATATGTCGCTCACTGATCTATCTCCTCCAGGGTGTCCGCTGTTGCAGGCGAAGAATCTACCTCTGGCATCGTTCTCCTGGTTAAAACCCTGCCGCTTCGTGAACTTGGGTCATCGTTCCACCTTTCGCACTCTGCAGGTTCGTGTACTCTCCTCTTCGCAGGTTCTATCTCGTCCCTGACATCGATGCAGGAAGCGTCACCAGTGCTTGGGGATCACGGGGAACAACCAAAAGCCTCGGTGCCCGTGATATCGACCATGTTTTCCCGCTCGACAAGAGCTTCGACTTCGCACCCCGCCAGCAGCTCTTCCCCATTGACCCTAGTCTCGGGGACAACGAATCCATCCTCAGGTCAGCATCTTTTCTCGTCCATACGTGTCCACTTCCTAACTCGTGTATACATACAGCACTCTCGAGAACGCCATTGAGGACGTCCTTGGCCTCGATGACAAAGACGCCGATCCTCTGGGGCTCCAAGTCTTCTGTGTCGATTGCGTATCCGTCTCGAACTTCTCCGTCGGCATCGAGGTGAACGTCACCGACCTCCTCAACGTTCAAAAAGCGTACGTTAATATCACGCTGGACGACTTTGAGCACGACATCAAGCTCGAGTTCTCGCTGAACGATACCGCGTCGTACCAGAAGACGCTCGACGTCATCGCGCTGGCTATTCCTGACTTGGGACTCGGTGTGCGTGTACCAGTTGGAGGCTTATGTCGGCCGCACGCTGACGATGCTTGTATTGCAGATCCCGGACGTCATCGATATTGGATTTTTCTTCGGCGCGGCACTGCGCATGGACGTGGAGTTGTCTGGCGAGCTCAATTTCACTGTCGGCGCCAGCACGAGCGTATGTCCCAGCTTCCCAGATTTCGTGCTGTCCTCTGATTCTGAGCCGTGGGTTTAGATTACACCGGGTGCATCGGCGACTTTCATGATGTCGCAATTCAACCAGTCTTCTGCAGTGGGATGGTAAGACTTACTCGACTTGTCGTTCAGTTATGCCTTCTCACATGCAACATGCACACAGGGATAAAGTCAACTTCGACATCCATCCTTTCAGATTGAACAGTGGTTCGTTCAACGCATCTGCCGCTTTGTCGCTCTCTCCCTTTGTGGAGGCCACGCTTAAACTCGGAGCAGGTACATTGCACCTTGCGAACTAGGAACTAAATGTTAACCCCGAGCCAGGTCTGTTCGACGCGACCGCGCGGCTCTACGTAAACACTCCACACGTCATGGGTGCCGCCCGCGTCGCTTCGAACGTCACGCGTGCCTGCGAGCCCCTCGGGCCCAATGACTTTGAGTTCTTCGACATCGGGCTTAGCTTCGGCGCGGGGCTCAACCTGACGCTCGACGCAACCGCGACGGGCTCCTTCTTCGCCGACAAAGATGACGCGTTGTTCTCGAAGGCGCTCGACTTTGGCGACCTCCCTCCCCTAGCATCGCCCGCGTGCATGATTATCGCGGATGACGATGCCGCGGCGACCGCCACTGCGAGCCTCGCGGGGCAGGTGGTCGCACCGACGGGGACGCTGCTTTTGGCGGAGACTGCGATTCCTAGCTTTAACGTCGCTGGGATACAGTCTTACTACTCAGCGAACGGCCACCTGCCGACGGGCGTCAACTATGAGCAGATGCTCAAGGCGACGACCGTTCCGGACGACATCAAAAAGGCTGTTCAGAAGGCCGGAGCGCTTGAACTGCATGCAACGCTCAGTCTTGCCTCCGTAGCGGCAGCGGTGGCTGTTGGTGGGGCGATGGTTTTGGTGCTTTAAGTTAAAAATGTTCTGTGTTGCCTAGATGCAAATCTACCCTGTCCTTATACAGTAAATTATTGTAACCAATGTAGACAAAGTATAGATTCCCCGTCCATCTTCGAGACAAATGTTGTGGGCATACTAGTGAAGCGTTGGCGGCATTAAATGCTCGTCATGATTTATTTATGCCGGCACACGCTCGGCACGAAGCGGCAGGACCACCATTTGCGAAAACTGTGGCCACCGCAATACGCGCGTCTCCATCTCGAACGGAACACCAAATATCAAAGAAATGTCTCTTTTTCGTTACCCCAACAGCTCCGCACACACTTGGCCGACATCAGATTGGCAATTTTGCGACAAAAGACATTCCACGACGCGCTCGAGGGAAACGCCGCGCTCTGGAGGTGTCATGAATCTGGGCCAGATCATATATCCAGTCATGAGACTGCCGCCGAAAATCGTCTCCATTTTTTGGGGGGGATGTGTCTGCCCACTCAGAGACGTGTACGGTCTTCTCCAGTTACGCGCCACTCTCCCTGGGACAAATCAGCCGGCATTGGCGCGAGATTGCCTTTTTTTCTTGCGACCTATGGAGGCTAGCTCACTGGATCTCTCAGAGGACGCTTGGTCATCTCCTCATGTTTCCGCCGAGGGGCGGTGTAAATCGCTGTTTACCAAACCCCGGACAAGGCACAGCTCGGCACCGTTTTCAAAAAAGCTGTAGAGAAAATGGAGTGTCCGTCAAACTTCAGACTTGCCTTCTCCCTCCATGCCGCCCATCACCCGCCCCCCGAGGTTCCAAAGCGGGCATAGCTGGTGGTCGGACGTTAACCCTGTCGGACCAACCATATCCATTCATGCAGCGGCCAAACCGTTGATGAAGTTCATGTGCCGCAAACAGGTGCGGGAATTCATCAAGAAGAATCGCGGCGTCCCTCTTTCAAGGTCGACTATGGACATTTTCTCGAGCTATCTGGCGTATACATGGGCCTAAACTGTTAGACTTCAGCTGACGAGCAGTACAGGTACAAACACCTCTTCCCGACGACCAAAATCTTGATTCTGAAAGAGCTGGACGCCAAAGCCGTATCGGAGGAGGAAGTGCGCATTATCTTGGAGGCTCTCGTGGAGTGGAATCTGCTGGTAGAACTGCTCGAGTCTCCGGACCTCATGACTAGGGAAACGTCCTCTTGGCTTCTGCGACGCTTGGTGCTCCATAACCTGCCCGGCGTGGGTGTCTCAAGTCTCACGAGTCTGTTGGAAAGGTGCTTTCCGTGGCATTCCGATGAAATATTGTTCACGGTTTGAACAGCAATCGCGACAAGACAAGTCGCCAAAGCGTAAGCTACGCACTGTGCACAATCAGCGAATGGCCAGAGGGTCCGCGTGCATTAGGGAGTATAAAGGCTCTCGAATGGGTTTCTGAACTTTTGGACTTCCCCGACAATCGAATCCGCCAATTCGCGTGTACTTTGCTGGGAAACCTCGCAAACGACGAAGTAACCTCGACCATGCTCTTCAATGCGAATCGCGTCCTCCGAATAGCGTCGCTGTTGAGGTGCCTCACGTTTTCGCTGCCATAGCTATATCAATGCTGATTCTAACCGACTAGTGGACAAGATGAGCAAGTCTACGAAGCAGCCTTGTACGCGTTAGTGTCGATTAGCCAATGGACCGAAGGTGCAGATCAAGTGCGGCAACTATCCACGCTACCAGGTATTTTGGCGCTCACCGAGTCACCGTCTGCGTACACTCGCGGACAGATGTGTGACTTAATAAAGCACCTGTGCGACAACGAGCACACCATCACGGCCATTCTAGGTCTCCACCCTACAGAGGCGTGCACAGGGATTGTATCTCTCCTCGAGTGGGTAGTTCATACTTTTTCGCTCCTAGCTCATTGCGTTGTGACAGTGACCCAAACCCTGACGTTCGAGATTCTGCGACACACGCACTATGCGCAATAAGCGTCTGGCCCGGAGGCGCGCAAGTAATCCCAGAGATGAGGATCACAGGTCATATATATGCACGTCTAGAAGCGTCCGATGCCCAAGTCCGCGCTGCAATGTGCTATATGCTGGGAAATATCATATTCCACCAGTCCACGCAAATTGCCGCCATGGATTTAAAGCTCTGCCAGTGGATGGTGGCCCTCTTAAGGTACTGTAATTGATTTTGTATTCCGAATGCATGCTCACGTCGGACCAGTGATGACAGTATGCAAGTTCGCAGTGGTGCGATGTATGCCTTATCGAGGATTAGCTATTGGCCCGACGGTGCTCAGCATGTATTGAACACGAGGGCAGTTGAGTATGCGGACGATATGCTGGCTTCAGTCGACAGCGCACTTCAGATAAACACATGTCGGTTGCTGGAGAACCTAGCAATGCACGAGGCCACGGCATGGGCGGTGTCGAAGTTCAATCTCTCTCAGCGCCTTGAATATCTCTTGGAGTGAGTCCTAGTTGAATGCTCCGGATAGCCTTGCTTATTATCATCAGTCACCCGGACTCTGCTGTCCGTGGTGCTGCGAAGTCTGCATGTCGAAGAATAGGTCCAATCATCAGTTAGCAGACCTTTCTTTCTGGTCACGCAATTATTTACGCTCCTTCTACAGCGCGTTTCTGTTCACCGGGGGGACTCATGGTGGTTCCAGACCAAATGTTGTGGGCATACGAGTGAAGCGTTGGCGGCATTAAACTCCGCCAGCTAGGATTTTCCTAGTCAGGGACTTTTATGATTTTTTTTGTGCGCGAGAGCTCTCGCGCCCTTCTGTGAATGTTATTTCACCATATTTTGACCGTATTACCAACTTTGATTTACAGCTGTTTGCGGAACTTAGGGCGCAGCTCGTTTTTTTTTTTTTTTTTTCAATGAGATTTGCGTCGGATGGCTCTCCTGAGCTCGACTCTCAACCGTTTTCCTTTAAAATATGCTCATTATGCTGGCATTGAAACTCAGGAGGGCATGGGCTCCTCAGATTTTTTGATGGCCAATCAAATTGCTTGATTGGGAAAATATCTGTATTTTGAGCAGGATGGCTGTAACATTAGCAATTGTTGTTCAATTGACCTAATTTTTTGACACGATGGAGTCACAGGTATACCGGAGAGCATCACATACCGGCATTTTTAATTTGATACATAAATCATATGCAGTCTATATTACAACAACACTGCATTCTCTTTTCAAAGTCTCGAGCCAAATACAAGTCATATAAAAAATGCCGGTATGTGGTGCCCTCTGGTACACCTGTGGGTGCATCGTATCAAGAAATTAGGCCGATTCAACAATGATTGCTAATGTTACAGCCATCCTGTTCAAAACGCGGATATTTTCCCAATCAAGCAATTTGATTGGCCAGCAGAAAATCTGAGGAGACCATGCCCTCCGGAATTTCAATGCCAGCATAATGAGCATATTTTTTAAAAGAATGGTTGAGAATTGAGCTCAGGAGAGCCATCCGACGCAAATCTCATTGAAAAAAAAAAAAAAAAAAAAAAGAGCTGCGCCCTAAGTTCCGCAAACAGCTGTAATTACTTTAAACCACACTCGAACATAGGTGCTACCGCGGTACCGCTGTTCTGAACGATGTCCTCATGTTCTGTCACCTTCCTAGTCTCAAACCTACCTCAGAGAAGATCTGAGTACCAATTGTGTGGACTTGACTGCCAGAAATTTCCAGGCGCCCAAGCGCTCGACAAGCGCTCATGCACGTGCCCACATGTTTATGGTCACAGGGGCACACGTCACGTCACACCACATCTCTCTCTCTTCTTCCACCATCTTCTCTTCTGTCTTTTCCTTTCTTTCCTCTCAAATCTCGGACAAAGGAGTAATTTACGTGTCCGTACACCAGATGGCACTCGCCCGCTTAGCTTCCATGCCGCCTGAGCTGAAGCTTGTTACCTGTGCGGGACTGGAGTCTGGCTCTTCATTGACGAGGAAGTACTCAACAACAGATAGACTATCACTTCGAACTTGAGGACCTCCTTGCCGTTAGCCATGTCTCAACATTTTGGAGAGCTCTCGTTCTAGGAGACAGGCGGTGGAATAGCTGGTTTGAGGTTCGTTTCACATCTTCCTTCCTTCCAGCCATGCCTATCGATTCCAGATGATCTTTGATCCCGAATCCGGACAAACTGCTGGACAAATTATGTCTAGCTTACAAGTCCAGGGTGTGATTCCTAAGCGGTAGGTAGCCTAACCAAAGTCGGTTGCGCTTACTAACCCGTTGCAGCACGATCGTGAATCTCTGTTTCGACACAAAATGCATCTGTTCCAAATATACGGCCCAAATATTCCTGCCTCTTCTCAAGGTTCGTTCTATCCTGGAGATTCCGCATTCGTAACCTAAAACTCGCTCGACAGCGCATCTGCGACGAGTGCCTCGACCCCGAGGATCACGCCATTATGTCTCTTTCCGCCGCGCTCACGACGTTTGATCTGAACGAGAAGGATATCGCGAACATGATTGCTCTGTCCGTCGCGCTGTTACTTCTTCCCGCACATTGATTAAGCCCCGCATAGACGCTCCCCCTTCAAGAACGTGAAATTAGTGAGTACGATGGCTATCAAGGACGTGTATGTAGCCGGCTTCCCCTCTATTTCAAAATCACCACACCGAACAGCGGATCCCTTCAGCGCGATAGAGAAATACGGTGGCGAACAGAAGCTCACGGCCCATCTTCAAACCTGCATAGCACACTGCCGGACAGCTTATGAAGCTCGAATCGCCGAGTACAATGCCGCTACGAACAAACGCAATAGATTCACGGAAAACGGCGACCTAGAGAGTGTCGAGGCTGTAACTCTGAAGAATAACAAGAAGATTCCGAAGATGCGCCCAAAGATGCTTGCAATCCTGAGGGGTACTATACCCCGCACAAGTACCAATTTTCCGCCATCCTGCCTACGAATTATCTCACCATCGAGGCCGGGACGATCGTTGCGCAAGCGCTCGTGTGTTGTGAAATCTGTGTCATCATGTTTGAGGTGTTTTCGGCTCGCCCGTATCCTGACCCTATGCGGCCGGCGCTCCTGGCGACACACCAGGTTGCACACTGTACGCGTCGCTGGGATTTGTGCAACGGCGGTGGGCTGAATGGTATCTGTGATCCGTGCTTGAATCGTGCAGCAATCAGGATCAAGGCCGAAAGAGACCAACTCAAATCACTTAGAATTAATGTTGCCGCGACTTGAAAAGTCGAGTTTCGACTTGGAAAGTCACGACAAGTCGCATTTTGACTTGACTTTGACTCGACTTTTTCGGTTTAAGTCAAGTCAAGTCATTCAAGTCGACTCAAGTCGACTTTTGGTACTTATTTAAAGCTTTATAGGATGTATGCCAGGCAGACCTCGCTTTTCATGTCGTAATAAATAGCATTTGACGGGTATAAGACATGTACAGTTTGTAAATGGACGCGCATAGCTATTTACTCCAGGTGATCCTCGGGCATCACAGGATATTCAGTTTCCACATCTTCACAAGTAACTAAAAGGCCCCTTCAAACAACATCTCGATCCGTTTCCGACGCCGTTGCTAGAGAGCGAAGCCAATCTTCTTCATCGTCTCCCAATGCCGGTGCCTGCCCGTCAGCCATGAAGTACAAGCGGGACTTTTTGTATGAAAATTTCAGCATTTGTAGCGCCTCCATCAGGGTAGGACTAATGCGATTCCGACGTTTGGTATCTGTTTCCACAGACGATGAAAAAACTCGTTCCGATGGGACCGACGTGGCCTGAATGGGACAGTAGTCAGCAGATAGAAGGAAAATTGTCGGCCACTGTGTCCAGCCGTGGTTCTAAAAAGCGGTCAACAATGCGCAAGTGTCGGATGATATTAAACCATACATCCCAGTATCCCAGCATATCGGTCGACTTCCGAGGTGGAATAGGGCTCCTGAGATAGTTCTGCATTTCTTCTTCTACTGACCATGTTCCTTCACTTGCAGTAACATCGGTGTAGGCCGAAAAATCAAGCACTTTCTGTGGCTTCCGATAGCGATTCTGCAGTGTGAGGTTCAAAGAAGGTCCTGAGGAGGCTCGAGTTCGTGATGGTTGCCGCGAGAGAGACCCTGAGCCCGCAGGAGTGCTTGCATTGGAGTCGTGATCCTGAGACACTTTACGATAATGTTCCAACCATATTCGGTCAGTTTGCTTCCAGCATCTGACACAATGATAGCCAATCTTTGCAATGATAATCTCCCGAGCTGCCTTGGTATCCCCAGAATCCCAATTCTTTTCAATCCACAGATGGCGCAGCATTGGAAGAGCGTCTTGTGGATGGCGCTGGAGCCTGATTCGGCACAACTGGAGGCATTGTGCTGTCAGGTAAAGATTTCGAGGACCGGGTGGATCGCTGAGACGTCCGAGTCTGAGCTGGAGATGCGGCGGGGTCACCGGCAGCCTGAGGAAGTTCTTGAGGTTGTTTTGAACGGGGAGGCATGGGGGTGAAGATGTACCGTGCTCAAAGCTGCATTTTTATACATTAAAACAATGTTAAAAATGAGTAGAACTAACTGGGTGTTGACTTTTCTGAGCGATGCAATGTTTGAGGACAGGAATTGTAGTTTAAACTGACCATCTGTTCATTATAATTTCATGTATCAGCAATCAATTCACTGTCGATTGTTGATCTAATATTCGAGGTTCCTGTATCAAAGTAAGGGCACTGAAATCCGAGTGTTCACTATGTGCAGATGGTGGAGGATCTCACATTCTAAAAGATGTGCATATGCGTAGAGAGGCACTCAGGATCAGTCTCTGTCCATCAAGGTATGGAGTTCTGGAACTCGGCTGCAAGGGGTGACTGAAAGGCTCATATCAGCTAGTGCGTGAGCAGCTGATCATTTCGAACCAAACATTCTTCATATATCTTTCATTTAGATTTCTGTATCCCACACGCCCATGATTCGCAGTAGAAATCTCTTCATACATGCATGAAATACATGTGATACATTTCTTATTTCTTCTTCGGTGTCCCGCATATTCCTGCTTCTTCGATGAACAGACTTTGTAGCATCAAACCGCCATGCGGTGATGGACAGGAGGCAAATTGGGTTTGTTGGGTATGGTACTCGGTCATGGTCCATGGAACTCCATTTTACCTTCAGTTGAACATCGTTCATGATTCATCAGCACTAGTTGGTCGGTTTGATCCCATTTCCCAATTATCACTCAAGGCTTATATATAGCAAATCATACATGACCAGATCAGTTCTGGCAGTTCATCTGGATTGTAGGCATGTTCGTTGAATGTCTACCTACCATCTGTCAGAAGTGAAATAGAGATGTACATGGATCTCCATTTACCATTCACCTGGATCTGCTCGGCTTTGCATCAGACAAAGTTATTCTGCCTGTTAACAGGTTTAAGTCACACGGTGAGATTCTTCTGGCACCATAATTATTGGCCATTGGGACTACAATGAGAACAGATTATTTTAGATCACACTCAACTTTCATTTCTGGACGTCAATTGCCTCGCTGGTCCATTAGTACAACTCGCAACCATGCAGATCAATGTTCAAGGCACTCAGCATAGTGAGAAATCATCCTATTACGCCCACACAACTATTCTGGAATTTGAGATGAAAAACCCGACTCGAAGTCACTTCAAGTCGCTTCAAGTCAACCTCTATGACTTGGAAGTCAAGCCGAGTCACGCGAGTGACTCGACTCGACTCGACTTAAATCGGCTTAGAAAAGTCGACTTGGTGACTTCAAGCTCGAAGTCGCGGCAACATTACTTAGAATATTGTCCGCCTCTACATAACCCAAGGTGGGGTGTCTGGTATCTCCTCTCCTACGATCCGCGTTCTCACCTAATTTCCGGTTCCGATAGTGTTTGCTCCAGACCGCCCCGCAATTTCCTTCGTTATTTGTGTTCCTTCGTCGTTCCTCTCGCTAGTTTCTTCAATCGACAAACCTCCGACCTTGCCTCCAACGCATACTCGCATTTACCGTCCCAGTCTCCTCATTGCATCGGAATCAAATTCTGTGGATTCACTGCGTTCCCCCCCTATGTAGACAGACCCCCGGCTACCTTGGTGTACCTTTGTCTACCCTTTGTCTACCCATGTCTACCCTTGTACACGTACGTGTACAAGGACATGTAGACAAAGATTGGCCGCCGTATGTCTACCTTGATCTACCTCCGGCTACCCCCTTTCTACCTCCGGCTACCTAATGTACACAGTTCTCGGCTACCTTCGGCTACCTTGGTCATGCCGGTACACAGACAGGCTCGTCCAAGCCCACACTGCTGATTTGGGCTCGCCTTTGACACTCTTACATCTGGAAAACCCCCAGTGGCTACATAGTTTGGAGTAGGGCTCAGTAGAGTGATAGAGCCATAGTCACTCCCCCCTTCTACATGAACCCATATAGTTTCGAGTTTCTACCGTAGATGTTGCACATCTACGGTAGATTGATGGTAGACCTCGCGTAGGCTCGCGTAGAGTCCCATAGACTCGGCGATATCTCACGTGTGGCTATCGCTTGCCCTTATTCCCCGATGATTCTTCAGGCACAAGAGAATAAAAATGTGGAAAAATAATGATATTGCACCACTATTCTACTGCAATACAGGCTTGGAGACAGGAAAAAGGATGGCAGGTACCTATATACCTATAAATGGCCGGGAGTCGGGATTGATTTCGGTTGATAACCGCTTATCTTGTCTGCGACGCCGGGAATCGAGAATGGCAGAGCATTGACGACGGTTGCATGGAGAGAGAGCACTAAGCAGACATAAGCCTGGAGGAACGGAAACTTGCTGCCTTGAGGATTGGAGAGGCATTGAGAGGAATGGTTTGAAAGAGAACTTGAGGATTGAAGAGGACTGAGTGAATTCCGTCAGATAGCTTGCAGACCGCCGGTGAACGAAACAGGGGCTTGATGAGAGGCAGATTGAGCTTGATCCAGAAGAACAGGAAGGCGGGTTGACGCCGCTACGGGAAGGGAGTCCGGATACTGTTGCGGGAGAGGAGAACGACATGGGAGGGGGGAAAAAGATCTATCAACCATTTGATCCCCAAGTCCGATATATATGGGGGCTCGCTTGTGCGCACATGTCAGCCTCCGAATATCATGCACATGGTGGGCGAGACTCTACCATGGGCAATATAGAGGAGAGCCTCTATGGTAGGCTGCAATGTCTACTGTAGGTAACCAAAGTCTATGGGAGTCTATGGAGATCAATCAATTCTATCGGCGTCTACCGAGACACGCCACCCTACCACGCGAGCCATATGTCTACCGAAGAAAAATGTGTTTCCAGATGTATGTCTGCGTGTCTTCTCCGTGGCGACTCCTGCTGGCTTATTTCTCTCTTGGCTTGCCTACACCGATGTTTATGTGGCTTAGCTCACCTCTGCCGGTGCCGGGCGCAGTGTCAGCAGAATCAGTTGACAGATGACATGGCCGTGACGGCCCGTGATCGCCAAATATGTACCTGAGATCAATCCAAGATCAATCAGTTGGGGACGCTTTAACAACATACATTGAAACATTCCTACAGTTCGCTGTCGACGTAGGTTAAATGAAGTTGGCAGCAAACTTTCTGGTTGTTCATGTCAGCCCAATTACGTCTGTGTTGGTCTACCCTTGGCCACACATGTCTACTTGTGTCTACAATGTCCGAAGTCCGTGTACGTTTGTCTACATGGGTAGACCGGATGCGTCTACATGGCATGGACATAGGTAGACAGACAGGTCGGTGTACCCTTGGTCTACCCATGTAGACAGACCCTCGGTCTATATGGGACCGGAACGCAGTGATTTTTCATCGGTGTTCTGGATTCCATTCACGTCTCTCGCACTCCTGCATGGCTCCCCTTTCACATCCTCTCCAACAATCCCCCAGATATAGAACTTGCTGCATTCTGACTCCGTCTCCGTGTCTGTATTATACTTTGTACTTGACTCACAAGCTCGCATGTACCCTCAATGAAAACACTACGTGTTTGACATCCGACCCCAGGTTAAAATCTGTGTGACTTTAGTTTACTGCACATCAGCTCCATTTCAGCTCGAACTTCTTCGCCCATGTTAAAGTCATTCCCCACTGCTGTGACTGTTAAAGGATGAAGAATGTGAACTTCAGGCTGTTGATGATCCCCTAAAGAAAGATACACGTGAAAGAAACCTGAACGGATGGGGATGGATGTGAGCAGAATTTTTCGATATGGAGCGAAGCAGCGCACAGTACGCCATTGCCCGAGGCTGAAGCTCGTCTGGCCCACCCGAAGCTCATCAAACGCCCTCCGGACGTCTGTTTGACAAGCACATTTGGCGTGTCGTATTGCAAGGCGTCCTTTGATGAATATCTCACCACAAAGGCTCATATATCAGACCAACATCTGTACCAAGTTGGCTGTCTCCACCACAGCGAACTACAGAACCTGAATGGGTCCAATTATCGTAATGTAGAGCTGGTAGAGCATTGGCGTACTAAAAATCTGGACCAGAGACGATCGCTGGAGGATTAGCTCGGCTGCGTTTCGTTAACCAATGTCCACCGGAAAGTGGCCAATTGATCACCTGAAGGACCATGACCTGTGGGATGATTAGGATTCATGATGTTAAATTGGTGCACACGCACGCCACATAACAGAATGCCCAAACTATGGACGCTTAGTCTAGCAAACCCAGTTGGGCGGTGAAGGGTACGGACAGGAGCGTTATGTCTGGCGCGGAGGACAACATTTCAACCAAGAACAGATCCATAGTCTCGCAGACCTTCCTTGCAAGTCAGGTAACGCCACCCAGACCTTGAATTGTGGCGCCGGTACTTCCTAAAGATGGTATCTGAGGGATCATAGGCAAGCAAGATTACTGGTTAATGTTAACCCGGAGCCTGCTCATGTTGGTAGGCAAATTCAATAAATTTCGTAAATGATGAACTCTTGATGCAAAAAACCACACCAATCTTCGTTGTGTGAACGAAGCTGTAGTCGACGGAAATTTGGTACAGATTGAGGGTAGAGTTCCCATCCTCGATGAGCACATGTCCTATGCTTAGCGCAGGAGAAGAATCAAGGGTGCTGTCTACTTCCTGCGACGCTCCACTGCTCTTGATCCTGTTGATACTTGTGCCACACAAGCTTGGCTTGAAATCACAGATAGGAAACACCAAATGACCCGGCATCTCTGGGTTACCGCGACAGGAGCGCACAGAGAACTGCAGAGAAGGACCCGACTTCTGATCCTGCGAACCGACGCTGCATTGATGCCCTAATTTCTTCCAGAAAAGACAAACAGGATTTGAAGAGGCAACCTAGGTTGGTGAAGTAAAATTTGGGTATGTAAATGGCCAAATTTGCTTTCACGAGGGGGCCGGGCTTGAAAAGGACACCCTCGCAGATGCTTGATGAGATGGCAGAAATCTGCAATCAGCCGTTCCTGGAGCTCAGTACTGACCCATCACTCCGTTGACTGAGTCTACCCACACTGAGTTCCACTGGAGTCTTCTGTAGCTACCTGGTCATCGATCCTCGTAAGCTTTCGCATATTTAAGAGCGCGTTTCATTACATATTCACCGCTGTGAGAATTCAGTGAAGATGCCGCACAAAAACGTCCGATTACTGATCACTGGAGATGACGGCGCTGCAGAGATAGTCTCTTCTAAACAGACGCTACCAATTCTCACTCGTACCTGTGTTTTACTGCAGAGACCAGATTGAGCCCGCGTCGAAAAATCCTCCATCTCGCGGAGTCAGACGGAGCAGTGCATTTGAATGATTTCATACACCGAAAGCGCCAGAAGGTAAATTTTTATCCGGAACCAGTAGGTGAATAGAATCCTTCAAGAGAAAAAAATTGAATCATGATGGCAAGGCGGAGATCGAACCTCGAACCCCTCCGTTGTATTGGACGCACAAGCACGTGAATAGAACAGGGAGCGGGGCACTGGACTTTTCAGGTCCGTTCACACATGTTATCATTTCCTTCACGCCATAAGTTCACTGGCGACGGACCCTCATCATTTATATCTCCACGCCCTTTCTCGGCTTAATGTAAGCCTTCAGCTTAACTTATTTGCTGCTCGTTATCATATTTACACTTACAGGTTCGGTTCATTGATCTCATCAATCTTGAAGCTGTTCATTCCGGCCTACTTCTTCCTCAATTTTTCGCCTAATTTCCGCCCCCAACGAGACTCCAGATCCCTTCGTGAGGAGCAACCAAGGTATGGACCGGGAATATTCTCTCCAACGATGCTCTGTCTTTTATTATGGCCTCTTTGGTACTCACAAATGCCTTCTTGCCAGCCTTTCTCCAACAGTCTGGCAAGGACTTCAGACTCCGAGTCGAACAACTCCCTATCTTCATACTTCCCTGCAGAGTTGTATTTCCGTAGCGTGTACTCTTATCTTCAATAATAACCATTTTCTTCCTCCTTCTGAGTTGCCGGAGCGAAGCCGCGGCACTACATGTAGGGATCTTGTCCATGGGAGTGTGAGAAGAGAGAGAATGTGACACGGTGCCATTGTGACTGATCCCATCGTTCATCATGATCAATAAAGAAGCTCAAATAAAGAAGCTTTCTCATCCTTCCATGCTGCGCTTACTCTAAGCGCTCGTGCTGCGCTCTGTCACCTCCTGCCACCGGGATCATGGAGACTTTTCCCCCCACCAACCTTGCCTCAGATCTCCCCGACGAGAAAAACGCGAAGATCTTGTTTTCTCACTCTCAGCTTGAGCGAAGAGTTAGCCCTCAGATTCCATCTATATTCTTCCGCCGACTGTGGCTCTGGCTTGCCTTTATACTCCTATGTACTCACTTAGCGCGAAATTCCTCCATCTTCTCTCCGGGAGTAACCCGCGCACCCCTGTTGCCGGACTTGTACGAGGCTTCTGTGCGAGAGTTGCAAGCGGGGCTCGATGCAGGTCATTTTTCCAGCGTACAGCTCGTTAAGGTGCGTCTACGAATGCTACATATGACAGAGCATCACGAAAATTGCGCCACAGGCTTATTTTTCTCGCATTGAAGAAGTCAATATCAACGGCCCTGGCCTGCGTGCTGTGATTGAGCTGAACCCGTCTGCACTCAAGGAGGCTAAGCTACTTGACCTGGAGCGCAGGTTCAAAGGGAAGCGGAGTGCATTGCATGGAATTCCCATCCTGATTAAGGTAAGCGCATAAAATATCATATTGAGATATTCGTCGACGGTGGGTCAGGATAATATCGCCACAATTGCAGCTGAAGGTATCTCACGATTTAATATTGCCGAAATCGAACTGATTTCTCTGTCCAATTCCCATAAGGAATGAACACCACCGCTGGGTCTTTCAGTTTGTTGCGTTCAATTGTGCCCGAGGACGCTGGGGTTGTGAAGAGACTTCGCAAAGCCGGTGCCATACTCTTGGGTACCGTGTTCTTTTCCTGTTTTCGCATCCTCTGTTTATGAAAACTACCCTTGCAGGGAAAACCAATCTTTCAGAATTTTCCGGGTTCAGAGGCACTGCCTCCGCATGGTCTGGGCGTGGTGGTCAATGTGAGCCTATTACTTATCAAACATTGTCATCTTGTTCTCATTCATTTCTCCAGCCAGCGGGGCGTACTATCCGCACGCACACCCGTGCGGGTCTTCCTCTGGTTCTGCTGTTGCCGCCTCAATCGGCCTAGCAGCAGTAACACTAGGGACAGAAACGGACGGCAGCATCACCTGCCCTTCCAGCAATAACAACTTGGCAGGTATCAAACCAACACTTGGCTGGACCTCTCGTGCCGGAGGTAAGAATGGATCCTTAGCACGAGCCCCATACATTCACGATATAATCTCGTCCTGATATGTACAGTTGTGCCAATTTCGGCACACCAGGACACCGTCGGTCCGATGACGCGCGGTCTAACTGACGCCGCGATTGTTCTGTCGGTAATCGCCGGCAAGGACCCGAACGATAACTTCACGCTAGCGCAGCCGCCCGTTGTTCCAGATTTCACCAAGGCTCTCGATAAGGGCGCACTGAAGGGCAAGCGGATCGGCGTCCCACGGCGGATGTTCTTAAATGATAGCATCACGGGGAACGATCCGTCGATCGGCGTCGCATTTGAGCAGGCGTTGGAAACAATCAAGGCCCTCGGAGCCACGGTCGTCGACCCCGCGGATTTGCCATCGGCGGACGAGTACCTGACGCCCCAGGCCAAAATTACCGTGCTCACAACCGACTTCAAGGTACCTTTCTCCCTGCCTCTATTTGCATTCGACGTGTACATCTTGTTCCACACAGGTCCAACTGAACGCATATTTCAAAGGGCTGCTAGAAAACCCTTCTGGGGTGCGCTCCCTGAAGCAACTACTCAAATTTAATGTCGAACATCCGACACTGGAGACGCCAACCAACTATACAGACCAGTCGATGTGCGCTTCATCTGTGATTGTTGCATTATAAGGCTCAGCGCTCCCTTCCACGCAGATTTGAACTGTCGGAGGCTACCGATGGGTTCGACGCAGAATATTTTGCCGCTCTTGCCGCCAACCACGATATTGGAAGTACTAGGGGTATCGATTTTGTTCTGAAAGAATTCAGCCTCGATGCACTTGTCTTACCGGCCCCAGGATATACACCCTCAATCGCAGGTATTTAGCTCTTGTTCTGCAGTTGCCATACTCGGCTGAGTTATTCGACTAAATAGCAGGCGTAGGGTACCCTATCATTACCGGTGAGTGTAGAAATTCGCAGTCTATGCAGGCTCACAGCGTCGCCAAGTTCCGCTGGGATTCTTCCCCGAAAACGTTACGTGAGATCTTACTCCCTTCCTCGCTCCCGACTGTTCCTTATCCGGGCTGTAGCATCGGCCGTGTTGGCCCTCAAAACGTGTACCCAGCGCCGGGGGTGCCTTTCGGACTCTCGTTTGTGGGCACGGCGTTCTCGGACTTTGAGCTGATTGGGTTTGGCTTTGCGTACGAGCAGCAGACACAGACGCGTCTGACGCGCAAGGCGTTCGCAGCCGCGGTACCCAAGACACAGCTCAAGGACGTCATTGGGAAGTGAAAAGTATAGTGTATCATTCGGTTTGTGATTCCGTAGCTTTGCGTCCATTGGCAATACATGCACTTTCTGGCTATATAGGTGTATTTGACGAATGTTTTTGCGCAACACCCTATATATTTACCACATCAAAGCCTGGGGTTCTTGGAGACGTGAACGCAAGGCAACTCGATTGTTTCTTGCCGTGTCCGCTCTCTTCCCGGTCATCCTTAACCATCGATTCTTACCCAGTGGTAGTCCGGCAACTAATCAGTATCGCAATCAGTATCGCGCTTAGACCGGCTCAAGAACTACAGTACGTGCGAGATCTCTTCGTGCTTGTCGAAGTCTAACGAGCTACATTACATAGACGTCGGCAACCCTCAATCGGCAGCTTGATGATTATCCCTTCGAAAGACTTCTTGTGAACATGAGTAGTAAGAAAGAAAGAAAGGTCAAAGGATCGTGCATTATAGTTGGCAAATTATAGGAAGTCTAAGATATCATGCATCCAAGACGACCACACCTCTATCGCCGGTTTGTATACTGGCGACTACTTGGCCTTGAGCCCACGCAGACGTCGCATCACGTCGTCCATGTTCCCCGCTGCGCCACCCCACTCGCCCGACCATTCATCCTCGTGCCTTTGCATCTCCTCGGGCTTGGCGCTCCTCAGGTCTGATATCGTATACGCTCGTGAGGTGGGACGTGCAGGCCCGTGCTGGTGCGACTCGTCGTAGGTCGGTGGCGCGCCCACGTTCGGCTCTACGTGCGCCGCATCAACATCTCTCTCACTGCGGGGAGCAGAGGAAAGCCACTCTGCAGGCGATAGCAGCGCGTCAGGCGAGAACGCCACGGCCGGGTGGACGTGCACCTCCCCAAGTGGCGACGCGGCGTCGTCCGCATCCGCATCCGTCTCCACTGGCACATCCGTCCGCAAGGCGATGAATGATATCGCACGTTTGAGCACGCGGGCTCCGCCGTTGACACTCAATCTACGCGAATGGCGTGTCGTCTCTCGGTCAATCTGCCCATCCGCTGCTGCCAGCGCGAATGTCTGCTGTTCCAGTGCAGATTCGGGGAGGATTAGGGTGCTGGCGCGTCGTCGCCGTTTGATATCGGGCGACGAGATGATGAGGTTGGGGGGAACGTTTTCCCCCAGGGTGCGCGTAACTTTCGCCAAGCGCTGTCGGCGGCGTTCTTGCTCTGGCGGCGGCGTGGAAGGGGACATGAGCGTCGGACTGAAGCTGGGGGAGAGCGGCGCGGGAAGAGGCTCGAATGTATCTGGGAGGCGTAGCACGAGGGAGGGGCGACCCTCGGCTACATGCGACGTTTCTGATTTTTGGAATGGGAGAGCTAACGAAGAGAGCGAAGCGGATGCGTGAAAGAAGAAGCCCCGTTTGCCAGTGTCGGATGGTGCGAGCAGGTGAGGTGCTGGCGAGGGCATTTCAACCACCGGCGTCTCTCCCAGCACTGCGGTGAGTTTTCGCATGGACCGCATTATCCGTAGGCGGTTGGTGTGCGGCATGGCGTGAGTTGTTGGCGGTACGGCGTTGCTCTCGCTGCCCATCGTAGGGCTCGTGGAAGGCGTGGTGTACATGAAAGAGAGAAAAAGAGAGAAAAGGAACGTCGTGGAAGCGGAAAACGGAACGGGTTTCGGCGCCATTGCATATGTATTACTCTGACGGTGTGGGATTTTCGCTCCGCAAATCCTCAAGCGGCGTCCACGACCCCGTCTGATTGAAGCGACCATGCTTTCAGCACGCGGCGGCTGTTAGCCGACGATCACAGGCAAATGATACACCGCCTGGATGCATTATTGCGCAGCAATGCGATGGCTTCTGGGTGGTTGTTTTTCAAGTAAGAGACACACGAAAAAGCCCTAAGACTGCGTGCGCACTCTACAAATACTCAACGCCTTCCGAATTTTAACCTGTGATCGGGCTTCACCGTAGCCGTTTCAGGTGGATTGATTGCGCCTCACCTAATCGCGGCTATCCTTGGGATTCCATATCCGTCCATATCCTCGTCGCTAGAACCTTCGTTGCTTCGTGAGCCTTCGTGACGTTGTGCCAAGATCTGCTTCCGTCGTTGATGCAGGTTGATTCCTTAAAAGAAGCCGTTCTATAGGGATACATAGTGATAGTAAACTAGTCTGCGGTTATGATCAACCTCAGCTCCGTGACAAAATGTATTTCCAATCCCAGCCTCCAGGTGGAGCAGGCTGAAACACCGGCCGTTGGAGGCCGTCCCGAAAAGGCGGACCGCATCCAAAAAATAAGTAGGACCAGAGCGTTTTTAGGGTGAAGAATAGCATATATCCATTGCCTGTGTCCATGAGGAAAGACGAAGCATCAAGCGAGCACCCAGAAAGTATGCCATCAACTGTCGCATCATCGGACCAGTCGGCCGAACCCGGACAACTTTCGGATTTGCCCCGGGAATGCAATTGGTCCATTTCGCAACTGAGGACACTTGAAATTACATCCAGCAGAGCAGTCGGAAAATGCCGCGGCAAAGTGGGGACAAGCATGTTCATGGAGCTCAGTTAGTTCGGTGCAAGTGCACTTGATTCAGCTTGGAGGCCGGCGAAGTTCGCAGCTGCATTTGCACCTTTGCGTATACAATATAGCAGTTTTCGCTAACAGAATACCCCCATGCACGTGGTACTCCCAGTGAAAACACGATCACGGGAGGTATTGGCGGGAATCGGCAGGCGTCCGTCCAGGTGGGTATCGACAGGTATTGCGCCGGGCCCAGAAAAGCGCTGCCGAAGACATCTCAATTTTCAATTTTCACAAGCTTGCGCGAGTGAGAAGAATTTTCGCTGACTATCGATGACGTAGCCGTGCCAGCATAGCACTGTGTGGACTTCGTCTCTTGCCTCTAACGCGGCACGCCCTATCAGGCCTGGCATCCTCCGACGCTTCTACGCACACCGACAGCCCTTGTTCGACACTAAGATGATCACAGGGCTCACACTAGGTACAACATGCGAGGTACGAGCATCCCCGTTGTAGTGTCTGTCTAGGAGAGACTACACACTAGGCGGCTCGGCCCCTGAAACGTCGCACTTCAAGTTCCCGTGGCCTTGTGCGAGTCTACTAGACGCGGGCGGCGGGTGCGTGAGACGCGAGCAAATTGGAACATCTCAATGCCGGTGCTCACTCGACGACATCCTCACCCTTTCCGTGCTCCTTTCCCATGAATGCGCCGCCGACACACTGTATCTTCTGGGTAACAGATCGGTTACACTCTCTCTGTGCCTTCTCTTGCATCGACACACCTAATTTCTGTTCGCAGATCGCACTACCGACACCCCAGGGGACTTGGAAGACTCAATCAGTGAAGGTACGCCCTGCGATGCTCTTCAAGGATTTCACTCGTCTATAGAATTTGATCTTCTTTTCTATATTGACCCATGCCTAAAGATATGCTCCATCGCGGCGCTCTTCTCAGCAGTTTTGCAATCTAAGTGTCTTTCAGCACAAATTTCCCTCGTTGAGGCAATGCACAGTCTAAGTATTTTATTCAATGCATGTGTGGGATTCTACTGAGATGTAACACAGATTCCGTCTTGTACGGCGTCTCGTACTACATACCAGTATGTTCCTGATTTTGACGCTATTCGATATACTTATCAATAAATACAGCATTCGCATCTCCAACTGTTCTCCCCCCTCCCCTACTCTCTTTCTTGGGTTCTCCCTCTGCGAACACGGAGCGTGCTGAATCGGCAAGTGGGACGGTCTCGTTTTCCTAGGGACTAGACACGATCATTGCGCGCTTGGGGTGAAGCGGGAAGACTATGAGACACACGGGCAGCGTGCGGGTACGATTCGGGGGCCGGTGCGGAGCGGGGCTAGGCGGGTAAGGGAGCGGAGAGGCGCGACGAGGATCCCCGATACTACAGTGTACCCTGCGATATCATTTAATACTTTTTTTAATGATGCTCCCACTTTTACCAGTCAAATCAAAACAGATCCCAGTAACTATTCCATCAAAAGATATGTCATACCCTTGTAAACTACTCAATAGCCGCGCTGAGTTAAAGTTTTTGAGAGATAATCGGTCTCGATTAACAGCAGTTCCTTGAAAATGAACGCAAGAACATTAGTCCGAGTCGTGCCTCTCTCCAACGCTGTGCCACCTCAGATAGATGGCCGGTCCTTTGACGGAGACTGTGTCAGGACGTTCGCACGCTAATCTGTTAAGGGGATGGACAAGCTATTATGTCAATATTTTACTGTAACATACAACATAGACGGTGAAAACAATATTGTGAGAGCGAGAAGGAAACTAATTTAAAGCACGTGATATTGCTGCTGCATAGTCCTGAGTTGGGACTCTGGGAAATGTAAGTGAAGGTTTAGAAGGGGATGTGGAGCCAACGCACCCATAAGCGGACATCTTGCGGCAAAGACGTTCATCGCGGCGAGCACCGTGTCAATGGCGTTTGTGAGGGCCGATTCCTCCTGGGGCACGCGACCATTCCACGGCCGAGGCCTATGGCGCCTGAAACGCTGGAGCTCCGTGATGAATGCTTGGCAGGTCGCCATGAATAAGGTCTGTATGTAGGATATCAGTCAGTGGAGGTGAAAAGTGTTTGGTTAACGCACCCCCATTATTGGGTCGATGAGCAAGAACTCGTTCACAGGCATCTGTGTAAGCGCTGTGACAACTGCGCGTGCAGAGTCCAACACTCGCACGCGGGACGGCTCAACGTCGACGACAAAGGGATTGTGCAATTGAATTGTTGCAACATGCACCAGGCTGTATATTCTGAGCATCTGTCTAGTTGGGTGCAAGTGGACCGCGGGAAGAGCGGTTTTGAACCCCTCGATGAGTGTGTCAATGGAGTTGAAGGAACGGTAGAACTGGTTCAGCTCTTCGTTGTTCATGTCTGTATGGAGGGTCGATGCTTAAACGAGCTTCAACTCAGACCACAACGTACTTGGACGGTACCGCGATGCCAACCGCGCGGCCTGCTCAAATAGAATCGCAGCCTTTGCGTGTAGCGCTGCAACGGACACCGCGCTGTCTGGGCGGTTCGCAAGGAAGTTAATGACGGTCCCGATGCTGGACTCCGGCAGTATCTGTCCCTAGCGTTCGATTAGCTTTACTCATCATGTATGTATCCCACTGAGGGCACATACCTGAAAACCAGGCGCGTTGATGTCTAGCGGCCACGGCGTATCGATCCGCGCATCGACTGCAGTGTACGATATGTTGGATGGTGAGCCGTCGGCGGTCGTCCAGCAGTTGTCCAGCGTCAGAACGGTCCAGAAGGCATTAATGCGTTCAACCTCCCCGGTCGCGTTCCGAGGCGACGGCAGCCTGCGAGAAACGGATCCGAGCGGACCCTGCCCTGCATAGGAATTCGAATCCCCGGACCGAATACGATGAAATCGGGAACTGATCGCGAGCGAGACCGCTGCAGTGATATGGTACTTTCCCTCGAGGAAGCGCATATTCCGGAGAAAGTAGTGAGACAAGAGCACCTCGGCCTGTATGGTGTGGAGACTCGTGTTGTGATGGTGTGTCCCGGAGAGTGCGTCGACGGCCGTGCGGAGCGCACACGATAAATAGTTAGGTTCGTACACGGTGAACCGGTCCGCCCCCGAGAGGTGTATTGCCCAAAGATGCACGACATCGAGCAAAAAAACCGTCGGACGCTGGCCGCTTTCCCCCATAGTCGCTTCTTGGAAACGGGTTACGTCCAGGAAGAACCCGAATTGCGAACTGTGGTGCAGGAAGTTATGGATCCTTTAAAAACTCAAGTTAGTGAAAAAGCACGGCAAAACAGTGGATAACTTTACAACGGGTGAAGTTCTGCCTCCGGAATGCCCTGAAATGAACGCTTCAGTGAAAAGAAAATTGAGAATGGGCTTCGTACCATAGCGACCGACGCAGGGTAGCTCGAAGGCTCATGATAAAGTCCCGAATCTGGAGTATGGGAGTATTGACAAGTCCCCAAATTTAATCTAAACTTACGAGGAAAGTGCATCGAGGAGCCGCTATGGAAGGAGGATGCAGCATGCGGATTTTGCAGAGCGACTGGTTGGAGCTCTCTGGGATTCTGCAGCTGCTCAATGCGAGCCTCAATAGTGGCGATTTGTTCTGAAAGACGTCAGCGAAACGATCGTGTCGGAGTAAACAGGAACCCTGGCCAAACCTTCTAGCTTCTTTCTTGTGGTGGGCCCATCATCTTCATATTCACAATCTTGGAAAGCCTTGGAGCGCGCGCATTTCCTACACTTAGGGCGTTCACCGTCGCATTTCTGCAATTATTCTGAGATGTATTCGGTATAAACTAGTCGTCGCCTCTTACAATTTTGCGTCGCCTGTGAAAGTTTCAAATTAGGATTCGACTAGGTTGAACTGTTACATATCTGCAATTTATGCATGGTCTGCTTTTTGTAGAGTTGCCTTCAGATGACATCGACCTTCTCCTTGCTTGAACACGAATGTAGACTAAGAAATGCACAAACTTGCCTCATTTATAGATTGCGAGCCTGGGTTTACAGTCGAATGAAGTGGCAGGCGGTGTACGTCCGACGGCAGATCGCTCACAATCAACCGAGCGCAGTCAATTCACGGACTGCGATGGGCGAACTCGACCGAGCTCTGCCGCAACGCAGTTCGTGTTCAGTGTCTGCCGTTCCTACATCTGACGCGCGTCGACTGCGTTGATTTGCTGAAACCGGACGAACGGAATGTTCGGGCTGGCGGGGGAGTCGGGCGAGTAATTTTCCGAGGTCGCGGATTATTCCATGTCAATCCAAAGGCGTTGCACAGCGTTTCGGTTGATGTGGTTGACTTTGCATTTAGAGTAATACCGATGACGTCAGCGTCGGTTGAACGGACGAGAGCGGAAACAGTTCAACCAGGGCGGGGAGAATCCCACCGACTGATGAAAATGCTTGCTGCGACGAAAATGAGTAATGGATACACCTGCCGGCCAATTCGAAGTCCCGGCAATGTATCACACAAACGCGATTCGATCCCCGGCGATTTGTCTAGTCTGGCACCGGAGTGTTAAGGCTGACCAAGGCCCTAGTGAAAATCTGAAACCTACGGTTATCACCTTCGGACAACGAGATTTCTGAACTTAATGAGAAGGGCCGCAAATCAACTGGACGGCGCCTGCGAACCAAATTTGAATTTTGGCTCCCGAACCAAACTTTTGTGAGTTCCGCCACGGCCCGTTGCACCAACCAAATTTCGGCGCCTCCAACCTCCTCCGTGACCGAATTAAAGGTAATAGTATAGTACTGGGCGAAATACTAGGAGGAAGATCAAAGTTGCCGATGCCGCTTGGATGCCATTGATGCGAGCTTTATCAGCAGATGCCGATTGGAGCCGATTTGATCCTTACTGGTTGGTATTGGTCGGCAGACCTACGGTCTTTGATTCATACACATATTTGTGGATACGACTATTTGAAGACTGATACTTTCGCTTTTTTCACCCAGTTCAATTCAAGAACTTTTCACAAGACAATCAGCTGGTTTGCACTGGCGGAATATTGTGGTGGGGAATCGATCAATGGAACGAAGTTGGGCCGGAAATCCCACCAACATACCGAATTTCATTGTAACATGGATTGCTTTCGCACAACAGGAGACATGCTTGTAGAAAATGGTAGGTGCGTTCGCACGGGGGGATGCAAATAAATAGGTGATTTATTCAAGAAATCCGGAGGCCTTTTATACCTCGAGAACAATGGTACAAAGTTATGCTAAACAAAGTGCGTAGTACAATAAGCTTTCAGATAGAGACGGTTCCAGACCAGCTGAAACTACGCAACGCGTTTCATTATGCTGTGCGTCTCCATGCACAGCACGGTGGCGTACACGCCTGCGTGTGCGTCGGCTTGCTGAATATTCCAACAATGCTATTATTCTAAGGTTCAAATATACACTGCCTGTTAAGTACGAGACTTAGTCAACGCCGCTCGAGGAATTCATAGCCTGACTAAAATCTACCTCCGATGACGTTGGGCTGGACTAATCATTCGAGTCGCAAGGTTCGGGAGATTTTGGCAAAGCGATCGTCTCATTTATCGAAGATCGCAAAATATTATTCGAGTTCTTGGAGTAAATCCCAAGTAAAGCTCGTTGGACATGAAGATATTGGCTGAGTTGAAACGTGTATCTTTTCATCCAAAGATCTACACCGTCGACCAGAGTCGGGTGAGATTGGAATGTAGTGCGGCTTTGGATCGACCGGTTTTTCGGTGGGAAACAAAGATATGGACTCGCCGTGGCCAGTGTGATGTGTGACCGAAAGCAGCGGGGATATACAACGAATAAATTAGTGAAAAGAGCTCGGTAGCGCATAGTGCGCATCCATCTGCATACAATCCTCAGGAGCCAGATGATTCAGCAGAGACTCTCCCGTTCGATTCGGGGCCGGGTCATTCGCCACTGGTTTTGTCCTAGTCTTTTTTCTTTTTCTTTTTTTGATCTTAATATATCTCCTCCCTCCTCTCTCCCCCAGGCATCGTTTTCTCGCGAAATCGGATGAACTGGCAAGGGCAGAGTCTTTGGGGCGGAAGATATTTAGCCACCAATCAGATATGAACGAACTCACCTTTTAATTACATTCATGGGGTGGAGGACCTGTCCGTTCCCGTATATATGGAATCCTTTGCAAGTCACGCGACCCGGTTTCTCTACTCCTTCAACTCCACCCTAGAAGCCTATCTGCCGCATTCGGATATGGTGTAAAGGATATCTTGGTCTCGTAACTTCTCCCAGGGCTGGGATTTTAGATGACTGGGCAGATCATATTCTCAGCTAGAGCCGCGGTTCCGTCGAGTATTGCGGAATGCAATTGCACAGAATAATAATTGAATGACCATGGTGTACCCAACAATACGGGCCTACGGCCATTCTAAGTTATCCGGAGATACCGGAAGGAGCCTCGTCCATCTTACCGAGACTCAGACGGTAGTCAATCTGAGATGCATCAGCTTAGAATATCTCACGCGATCAAGTTCAAGGACCGCCGGGGAGCAAACGGCCCGAGCTAAGCACAAAACCCACGGAGTGAAATCACTTCAATAGGGGCAGTCAGAGTAGCTTTTAATGGGTCGTTTCTGGACTCGTTTCTCGAGTCGTTTCTCGAATTACGAACATTAATTAAAGCGTGGGAGAAATGAGAAACGACCGAGAAACGCCTGAGAAACGCCTCCAGAGGCGTTTCTACATGTCGTTTCTGGGCGTTTCTCCACCAAAATAAATCTGAGGTCGTTTCTCCCCACGTTTCTGATGCCAACAATTTAGAGAAACGACTTCAGAAACGACGTCAGAAACGGACCTAGAAACGACCCCAGAAACGTCGAAACGACCTACTCTGACTGCCCCTAATATTATTCCTTCAATTTTATTAAAGATATTCTACAGTTTTGGTCTCGAGGTCAGTTCGCCGCAACTGTTCACAGCAAGTCCGTGCCGCCCGTGCAGCCGCTGTCATAATATCGCTGCGCATGCCGTTGGATGATCTACAGATTTCCATCAATCATCACTATCACTATCACCCAAGAAAGCCTAGCCCTGATTCACCCTCAACTTAACCAGTGACCACCATGAGTCTGTTGCCGCAGGAGCTCATCGACGCAATCCTGGATGAGCTTTGCGGTACCGCCATCAACACCACCCTCAAATCCTGCTCGCTGGTAGCCCACGCCTTCCTTGTGCCCAGTCAGCGTCGTCTCTTTCGATTCCTCACTTTGACGTCGAAAACAGTCCCCATCGTGTCCAGCGGGTTCATAGAACGCCCACATCTCGCCTCATATGTTCGCGACCTACACATCGACCTCCACCTTACCACCAAATACTACCAGATTCCGCTGCTCATAACCTTACGGCTGCTCAATAAAGTGCATCGCATGGCCATTTCTTCCTATAGCTGGCAGACCTGGGTTTGGAATTCGTTCCCCGACGACTTCCGATCCACTTTTGTTTCACTGCTCACGTTGCCATCCCTTCGCTGCTTGGCATTGACAGAGTAGTACCCACCTTCGTCACTTCGTTACTTCGCTTAGGAATGAGAAAGTTCGTGAGTTTGATGGAAAACAGTGAAGGTTCGTCACTTCGACAGATATCTGAGAAAGCTCGTCACTTTGACTAAATTCTGGTGAAAGCTCGTCACTTCCGGGCGCCATGCTTGATCACCGGAATTACGGAACGACGCAAACAGAACATTTCTCTCTTCTACCACCACCACCCTCAACCCCCGCGACGTTCCCAATGCGCCTCCAACCCAGTGAACGACTTTCTGCAGGGAAAACGGCACCTAGGGCACGGGCGTCGAACCACACCTCATTGCGGGCAGGCAGTGTAAGCCTTTTGTCCCCGGTGGTGGCATGTAGTTGATTTTTTTTCTGATTCTGTCCATGCACTGACCCAGAGCTTTCCGTTCTCAGCAGGGGCATCCTCATCAGCGCCCAACCCCCTCACATTCGACTCACAATCAACAGACTCGGCAGTCGCAGAGCCATTTCGAAGGCGGTGGAGATCCGAACGGATCAAGCGATGGTAAGATTTTCATTCGTTTGTTCTGAACATGCGGGACGACGTAAATCATTTTTAGATGAGCTGTCCGACGCCCCCGACAGCCGCAAAAACATGCACGTCCGAGCTGCCGCCCAATTCAACAAAGATGTACTCTGTCTACTCCAAACTGTAAGCATTGATTTGACTGCTTGAAATGTTTTATGCATTCTTTGTATTTCAGAGCAGTTCAGGATTTTTTAATTATCCTATCGCAGGCAGGGTATGATTGGCTGATAGCAGGCGTGTAGGGAGTAGAAAATACGGCTCAAAATGTTGATATTCCGTAGTTCATGACTATTGGGCTGTTCTTTACCCCGTTCCACATGAACTTTAGTGTTCGTCGCCTCTTTTTCCGCCCAACCTCGATATATTCGGCAGGGGTTTAAAACGAACATCGGCCTGTCTTGCCCTCGGTCCCAGCCAAGTCTCCTGAGCAGTGGCACTAACCATCGTCGACGGTTCTGGAATTCATGCGGCAAGTTCCGGAAAATGTGTCGTGTTTCAAGCAGAGCCTAATACATGCGGAGACTTCATGGGGAAATGTATTGTGCATTGTAACGAATGTCTCTGCCATCAAATAAATGTATCTCCCGGGTTTGGTCGACCCCAAACACGAAACGAGGCCAGTTCGAAAACGTTCTGGCCTCACATCGTCATCGTTGCAGTAGCACCTCCTAAGCGCCCAAGGTTGGACCTCTGAAAGGGCAGGGGGTTGAGAAGGGTGGCATCAAAAGGAGTGCAATGGAATAGGATCCGAAATACGCCTGCGACTGGCGATGCACTTTCCACGTGGATGGACACGGTCATGTGGTCATCGTCGGCTGCCCAAGTAACGAGCTTTCGCAGTGTCCAGAGGAAGTGACGAAGTTTTACTACATCTGGCTGAAGTCACGAACTTTCATGGAAAGCGATCAAACTCACGCACTTTCGCAATGCTAAGCGAAGCTAAGCGAAGTAACGAAGTGACGAAGATGGCGCGGACTCGCCATGTCTTTCGGCTACGACTTCTAGTGAATAGGAGATTGCTCCAGTATGGGTATCCGAAGAGCAATGAAAGGAAGGGTGTGACTTCTCCGGGATCTGGAATTCAAATGAACACGACAGAACTTGAGATCCTGCCTTGGGAAATGTAGTCCCTGGGGTCCAAAGTGATTGCTTCTCACGAATCAGCTGTTTGGGGACAGGAGCGTTTAGCCAAGCACTTGGGGAACCGAGACAGGCTGTACAGGGACAGAGTCTACCTCGCCTGAGGCCGTGATTTGTCTAGAAAATCATTAGTCTTTTCCGGGCACATCGACCAGAGCGCACGTCTTTATCCCTCCTCGAAATTTGATCCACAGACGCTGGATGTGCATTTCTTGCGCCAGTGCTACATTCAGATCGACGCGGCCTGCGATTGTTTCTCCCGCAACACGTACGCGATCCTCGAACACGAGTTTGATAGGGTCGGGGGTGCTGTTAGGCGCCATTAGCCTGTTGTACGGCTAGTGGGTTCTTTATATAAGTAATTTCTGTCCGGGAATCAATCTGCCAAGGCGCTGGGAAAGCTGTTGAGCGAACAGTGCAGCGAGAGAACCGATTCGGGCTGCGAAGGCGACAGCGTTATTCGGGAGTTGGGCTGTTACGTCTGCTTCCGCACCGAGTTATAATTAGGCGAGCTCGGCGAGGCTCGGCGGTGGAGGGCGACCGTAAAAGAAGCCGAGCATCGATGCCATCGTAAGTGGTGTCATTCGGAGCCGCGGCCTTAAGCTGAATGGTTGACCTCGACAACCTTGTTCGACTGCGGCTGTTGCTTCATTTATGTTGAACATTGATAGATGGGTAGCATTTGGCTTGGTATCATGTCTGTGCACGGAGTGAAAGACTCGTTAATTCATTGCTATCACTCCGTGCACAGACATAATCACTGATAAATCAAGTTTTCAAGTTGCAGAAAGAGATAGGGAAAAAGATCATTCAAAGAGAAATCTGACGACCTACCGGCACGCGTACCAAGAATTTTGGAGTATCAAACTCACTCCAACGTGCGCTACAGCACTTGTCGTCGCTAAGCGGCACAAAGAGAAACAAATGCGATCAAAATCCGTGATAACGCAGGCGCCCATGCCCATGCAAAGACAATCCGCGTAGAAGTGAGTATGCGGATTGGGCAAGCGAACGAAGTGATCTTTGCCAAAGATGTCGATATCAGAACGGAAATGAAGCGGGTGCGGTGTGAGAATGAGCGGTGAGGACCATGGTCGTCGGCCCACACGGCCCGCCCGCCGATGTTCTTCGTGCCAGTCAATCGCCACCCGCGGAGCAAGAATAGATGGCGTGACGCGTCCTTGTTGGTGGGAAAGGACAAAATGTGTTATCGGATCGATGGCAGGCTGGAGGCCGCCGAAATCGCATTAAAGCTTGAATTGGCATGAGACTTGAAAGAAGACGCGTCGCCGCGTCGGGTAACAGCCACAGTCAACAATAGTAAATATCTCGAAGCATCATGACACACTCGGCTTGGTGCACAAGCTCGCTCGCCTTGGCGCGCTTCTGGGATGCAACCGCAGCATCGGCCTCAGAAGCGAGGCGAGCGCGTCCGCTTCCGGCTTCGGGAAGAGGTGCTTGTCGTGCAGCACGTGCTGCGAGCCTGAGGTCGAGTGGCTGGCAGTAGTTGGGCAGTAGCGTAGTGTGGAGATGTGTCGCAAATAGAGACGCATTCAAATGTTAGTTAGTGGAGCACGTGTCAGTGAGCTGTGGAGTGAGTGGGAAGAAGGAAAGTGGCGGTGAATGCAGTTGCAAGAAGTTCCCGGTGGCTTTTCAACATCTCAACATTGGGCGGGACATCCAATATCTCGGTGGATCCGAAGCCACAGTGAGTTATTGGAATCGTTAAGTGTCCAACAGTCAATGAGGGTGTGTGGTCAAAGTCAAACCACGTTCGTCTCTTGTATAGATTCAGTCAGGAACCTGCGATGATCTTTCTATAGCGTCCGACAATACGTCATGCCGCATTGGATCTTGACAGAATGTTTCTAGCGCCGTCATTTTGACTCAATGTTCTGACTCCCCTGGTTCAATGACTGCGGTCCCCAGTCTGCTGTTGCGGGCTTTCGGCTGCCTGTCTTGTCGAAAACCGATTGCTCGGGCACTCGGGCACTCCTGCTTGAACTGCGCAAACCAGTGTTTTCATTCCACTGAACAGGTGTTAAATTTGTCCATGCTAGGCTAGCCAGACTGGGACCAGTACCCCAACCTAAGGGCGTAACACAGTGTTTGGGCATACCGTGCCATACATTAACGGGCCGTTATTTTTAATGTGGCTGATAAATTGCAATAGCAATTAGGCACTTTCCGATGGATGGTGTCGGTGGACACCAAGCAGCCTGTTTTAGACAATCCAGTTGTCATTTCAGCCGTCATTGCACCGCTCTAATTTTACCTCCCACTACTTTACTACTCGACGTCGAAGCTCATTCTAGCCCATCTCACATTCAGTGGTTCCCTCTACCATTTTAAACTCCCAACCACCATGGGAATTTCGCTGAGCACCCAGTATGTGCCTAACTGGCAGAGTGCATGTAAATCCCAGTTCAATTGCACTTCCGACGGCCTCGTCAACATCAACGGCGTCCTCCTTTCTCCCATCGACACATGCCCCGTCAATAACAGCATCCCGGCGGAAGTCTGGGGCATAACGGCTGGAGCCTGCGCGCAGCACTGCGGACCAGATATGTTCAGACAGGTGAGCTCGTCGCTATTCCTCGATATAATTTCTAACTGAACTTTTACCAGAGCGTTAATTTCTCCACATCTGCGATCACTCTTACCACCTGGCTACTGCCATGGATCGCCCTCATCGCACAGCTGCCCTTTGAAGCACACGGTTGGATGAACATTTTAAGCGGCTGCTTGGCTGTCGGAAGCCCCGCCCTCGCCACCTATTCGCTCACGCTCACAGCGTTAAATCGAAGATATATCTCACATGGATTTCACCAACTCAAAGAAATGGTAAAAGACTTGAGAGATGTGCGCTCCGAGTACAGTTACATGGTTGAAAGGGTCGACTCGGCTGCATTCATTCTCAGGGAGGTTCAGCAATGTCCTATGCGTGCCAACCAGAGAGAGGGGGCACTTGCCAGTCTCATTGTCCTCGGTGACCCCGGTCGACAGCACTTTTGGAAGTCTGTGGCAAAGGATCTCAAGAATACCCGCCGCGGCTTCACGTACTCTTTTTTGGCACAAGGTACTCAATCTTACGAGCTCCCACCTATAACTGAAGCACCACCTATAGTTATAATGGCCTTTGTGGCGTACTTAATCTCGTTTATTGGGGCTGTCCATGATTCGCTCGGAAGCCCCGATGTCGGTCTTCAATTTGCGTCCAGTACTGTCTGGAGTTGGATGTAGGCCTTTTACTCTGAGCGTTATATTAGTGGACCACTCATCGCTCAATCACAGGTTCCCAGTCGTCTTCGGGTAAGTCTCGTTTCACCGGCTCTGTGAGAGAGCTCAGTCCATCTAGGTACATCCGTGTCGGATCGCAGTACAAGGCCGGATCTATAAAGGAGGCTCTGACAGACAACAAGATTATCCCACAGCCTGAGACGACCGAGGGAGGCCAGTTGTACCAAACAGGCCTCTGTCCGAATGCCGAGTTACATTCACCTCTCTCTCTGAAACCTGGAGACCAGGATGATAGCCACGATACGGAAGCAATCACAACTATGGAGAACACTCTCCCTTGTCTCTCGTGGTGTGGTTTTGATGTGCGGGGTGATGAAAGGAGGGAAGGACCCATCTTCAATTATGCCCGTATCTTCACTTGGTTCGCATTTGCTGAACATGTGCGAGGAGGATTCGAGACATCGATCAGAAGTTTCCAAAAGGCTGGGTCAGCAATTCCATCCACGCCCGAGGCTGCTGCCGCTAGCTGTGGCTTCACAGCGCGGCAAGACCTCAGAGCTTTCACGGCCTGGAAGAGGCTACCTACCCCCGCGATTCAGCGTATACTCGCAGCCGCCTTCGTAGCCATGTTTGTTCAATGGGGCACCACTGGGGCTGCTATCTTCGTGGCATACTATACCCCAACTTCTGGGATTGGTTGCCGTTCAGGCAGCTATTTCCTCTATGGTTTTGCTGCCACCTTATCCTGGCTTCTACTTCTCATATCCAGTATTTTTTCGCATGCGCTTATGCAAAGATTCGAACAGTATTCTCATCAAGGCACGGCGACAGAAATTTTGGGCGGGCTAGCAGTTGTCACGCGGCTCACGGGGAAGAGCATCGCTATATGCAATGCCGGGTGGCTAATTGCGTCCAGTGTCATGGAGGATATTGGAACGTTCCAAAACTGTTGGTGTCAGACAGTCGTATTCCAATATCATAATCATGGATGGACGCCAGTGTTCAAGAACGCTGATGATCTGAGGTCCGCTGCCCAGAGCGTCTGGCTGGGAGGGTTCCTTTGGTCAATCGCAGTATGCGTCGTCGCTGCAGCGATATTTACGTATGATCGTAGATAAGGTTACTTGTTATGGTGAATCGCTTGGTACTTCTGTCTCTTCTTTATTGTACATTTTCGTCACCTGCTTACCCCGTGAAATGAATATACTATTTATACCCTATATTAACCGCCATAATTTGAGTATCGAATGTTAATGATAAAGTGGCCAGACTCGAAAGCTCACCATGGGATTGGACTTCTCCGAGATCCCGAACTGATTCAAACTAGAATAATATAATTCTGGCGCGGTCCCGTTGAGAAACAGCCGGGCCCGTACTACATCCATGCGTCGGGTGTATGCTACGGATACCTTCAGTCTTTGACCAGTTAATCACCTGAGTAACCCTTCTCTGTCTCCCACAACTTGAAGCCAAAAAATAAATGCCCGTGCGATTGATGAGACAAAATCAATTCCCCAGGGTCGCATGGCCTCATATTTGGTGGGTTCGATCTCCGAAACATCGCGGTTTAAAATATTCGACTGTTGTCCACGAAACAGCTCTTCAATTCTGCAGAACAAGTTGTCAATGTTATCTAATGGAATTGATCCCGACTGGCCGTTGCAAGCCATGAAAATTGTCGTGCCCTGTAGCGCGACTTCCTGTAGCCGAGGCTCGGCCGTAAAGACATGCTGTAACAATGATGCGCATCGACTCACGCTGTGCACGGAAACGTGGCTCGAGCGGGGAAAGCACACACACACGCTACGGAAACGACCGAGCATGCGATCTATTCCGCTCGTTCCCACGGTTGACGTTTCTCCGCCCCGGCTCTGTGCAAGGTTCTCCGCTCCATTTATGACTCTGCCTGACTCAACGACTTTCCCTGACTCATATATGATTCTCTTTGACTCACCTACTGGTTCCGATTTAGTATAAAAACCCCCCACTTTGTACCATGTAAGATAGAGAGCCGTACCCTCCCAACCAATCTATCTCTTTTCTCCTCTTCGTCCAGCATCGCCCTCTGCAGTCTATCTGCACTCGTTCCAACTTTCGCATCGCCCTCGATCACTGTCGTTTCCACCCAGCAGCCGAGTCCAGTATAGTCCAGTCTAGTTCAGAGTCAGCCAGTCCAGAGAAGAGTAGTTCCCAGTAGTTCCCAGTTCCCCTAGTAGTTAGTAGATATAGATATAGTTTTCCTCACCGGTATATGATAGGATTTGGGACGACTTGGAGCACCTCGCACACCGCGTCACTTCTCCGCACCTAGCGTCGGAGTAGGCGTATCAACAATCTCGATGTGGGCAGGTAACGCGGTTGGGTTTAGTTCCCATCGTGATTTATATGAGGAGTAGTTAGTGCAAATGGTCGAAGTGGGGAGCGTGCGAGTGGGTCGTCTCCCCTACGTTCCCTTCTACTTACCTAACAATGATGTGTCACAGAACGTTAAGCTGAGTATGACCGATCTGGACTATTCCCACGTCAAGTACGTAGATGGGACGAGGAACTGGAGGTTACCGAAAACCTGGCACGACAACGTGTTAAGGATTGAGGGCAATAGGACCTTTCTGTGTCTCGGTCGCCCTGGAACATGTCCGGTACTAGTCCCGGCGCTGCAAGTACGTGATGTAATGTCTCCACCTTATACCTCCCGCTCCAATATTCAATAGCGGTCAGTGAGATGATACTCGGCTCACTTACTGCTATCCATCATTACGTCGTCCTCTAGTCTCTTACTCTCCCCCCCGGCGGAACACCACCCCCCGCGTCCGCGAGTGCGTTATGTCCATAGCATCAGTCCAGTGAGCCCGACTCCGGAGAATGCACATGGCCTACGAGTCAGTTGACCGATATACGAATTCCTGAGCATTCTTGTGCTGAAAAGTGTTATCGGGAACGAACAGAAGCTCTGGCATAGGACACGTTGCCACGACGATCTACTTGCCCGCACGCTTTCCGTCGCGCATCAGAATCAATCAGATGTTCGAGGAAGAGCGGAGACGCGGAGATAGTGGGGTGAAAGAAGGAGCCCTTTCTTTTGAGCGGATGTTGAACGGCTGATCAAAAGTCGGAAATAAGATGAACGTGCGCCTCTCGAAGCCAATGCTCGATATGGAGGTCAGCTGGTGAAAGGACGCCGGTCTCCGAAATGCGCATTTAGTTCACTTTCTTTGTCTTTGTTTTTGGCTCAAGAAAGTCCTTGATCCTGCCAAGAGGTTTCGTTTTCAATGTTTTTAGCTCATGCAACTATTGTTGTTTAACCTTCCTTTATTGAATCTCCCACAACGGATGGCTTTCGAGGGTCATTGCTTGCATACTCCTCGATTGGAAATATTTCTGTCATGTTCGGTTGTTGATCTCACAACTGCTGGAACTAGGAATTCAATTTCGTTTTGGCCGTACATCCTCTTGGGTGCCGTCAAAAAGCCCAGATTGGGTCTCTTAGCTGTTCCCAAATGCTCATGTCTCTGTGATCCTACAATAATATGATTGTCCTTTCATCATATTTGAGCCATACCAGTCGGCCTACAAGCTCGCAATGACTGAGGCATCCACGTTGGGTCAAAATCGGACTCTGCTCAACTTTAGTGCAGCTCCTACAACGTGCTTCCTCTAATTGTTACAGGCTCATGGGCAGACTGGCAGCGTGCATTTGACCCACTTATGAGGCTATTTTCCACCTCAAAAAAACAGTTTGAAAACCGATCAGAATTCTTTCTGGGGGTGTTGTGTCTTAATATGTAAGTAGGTGTAAAATATCCCGGCTTGACTGCCTCAAGTCCTAAAATTCTCGCAAGTACAGTGCTATCAGGCCAAAGTCTCCATCATAATCGTTTAGATTTTTGGAGCTGAAATGACGGTAGTATTCCCATTTCTTACCAACAGGAGGATCCCTATCAATTTAGTGCTGACCTACTAAGAAATGATGACCATCAGGTTCTGTTACCAATTTGAGACTGAGAATGCCAGGAATGCACAGCTAATGGTCCAAATTGGAGGGGAGCTGGCGAAGTGCTGGGGAAGAATACAAACGGATAAATACGGAAAACAAAAACAAGTACATACGAACGTCAAAATCATGACACGAACGTCGAAACCACGGCATCTGCTCAAGGTACGAGGGAAAGTAAGGGAAAGAAAAGGAAACGTATAGTGCTGGAGAAGAATACAAACGGGTAACCCGGTAGATACGGAAAACAAAAACAGGTACATACGAATGTCAAAATCATGACACGAACGCCGAAACCACGGGAATGGAAAGAAAAGTAAATATATAACGACTGTGGTCCCTCAAAGGAACGTATGGGTACTGTGGCAACGAACACTAGCCTCTACCGTGTGCGCTGCAGTTATCTTTGATATTGCGCTATTGACTCGTCCGTTGTCGGCTCAATATCTGCACAAATGTTGCATCGCAGTGAGAAGCCGCTGTGATGATGACCCACGAGTGTGGCAAGCACTCCGAGTCACCACATATCGAACAGCTCAATTCCCTTGCCATGCTTCCGAGCCTGTCACCCGCTTGTTATTTCTTCCTACCAAGATGTTCGAAGCACACGATCCGTAGCTTCGATGTACTCGTCTCCACGAGTATACCGCTCGCCGAGAAGTCAATGGGCGGTTTATTATATACGGGTGCATAGTTCGAGATACGTTGTAAACCTCTCCCGGTTCAACCCCCAGATGGTTTTAGCCACTAGCTTCTTTGCGTCCCTCCTTCTGCTCGCAACGGCCAAGCCCATGGGGCCTCACACCATGGTTGTCCATGAGTCGCGTGCCGCTCCTGCCGAGGGATTCGTCCAGTCTGCCGCAGCGCGCGCAGAGCAACAACTTACCCTCCGCATCGCGTTAAAGCAGACCAACATTGCTGGACTGCAGACTGAGCTATACAAAGTCAGCGACCCGGCCTCCAAATGCGCGTTTTGAGCTTCTCGCTACCGTTTTCTCTGACCATTCTGCAGTCTACGGGCAACATTTGACCCTAGAAGAGGTGTGACTTCCATGACTTTGTAGCGCGAATATGTTTGACGTCTGATTTCGCTGCCAGGTTGCAGAGTTCGTCAAGCCGACGGACGAAACTCTTGCCGCCGTGTACAGCTGGCTCTCGGAGAATAATATCGATGCCAAGCCCATTACGCCTGCCGGTGACATGCTCGAGATCAAGATCCCTGTCTCCCAGGCAAACGACCTCCTTTCTGCCGAATTCTCCGTCTTTACCCATGTCGAGCCGGGGAAGACCTTCATTCGCACGCTCCAGTACTCCCTCCCCGCATCGCTGACCCAGCACGTCGAGTTTTTCCACCCGACGACCATCTTCGCGCCACCCCTTGCCTCGAGGCCCCAATTTGTTGCCGCCAGCCCTGCGAAGCGAGCAAACCCCGGCTCTGATGATCTCCCCGGCTCATGCACCTCAACTATGACCCCTGGGTGCCTTCAAGTGGGCCATTTCGCGTCTGGCGCAACTATTTCCACTGACCAAATGATCAGGAGCTCTACGGCATTCCCACCACCCCCGTAACTCAGAAGTCCAACACGCTCGGCGTCGCTGGCTTCATTGACGTGCGTTGATCATCCCCATTTGCTTCCGATACTTTATTTATTGCGCTTGTTACTTCTAGCAATGGGCGAACCAGGCAGATCTTACTGTGATTTCGGCTGACGTATTGTTTCATGAGTTCTGACTGCCGCCACAGACCTTCCTCACCAGCCTCCGCACCGATATCAACTCGTCCACCACCTTCGCTCTTGAGACCCTCGACGGTGGCTCGAACCCGCAGAACAGATCCCAGGCCGGTGTTGAAGCGGTCGGTGGTCTGCATTTCATTTCGAATTTATGCTCATTTTCTTCTGCTCCTAGGACCTTGATACTCAGGTACAGTTCTTCTGCGCTCCTTGCATCATTTCTCTATACTGAAATGACTTTGAAGTACACCATTGGTATCGCCACCGGTGTCCCAGTCATCTTTATTTCGGCGGGTGACGATAATCCTGATGGCCTTAGCGGGTTTCTGTAAGTCTCGTTGAATATTTCTGTGGAAGTCCCTACTTCTGAGACTTCCAAAACAGCGACATGATCATTCTCTTGATTAACGACCCCAGCCGCCCCAGTGTCTTGACCACCAGCTACTCCTTCCAGGCCGAGACTGACCTCTCATTATCAGTTGCAATGTCAGTGCCTTTCCTGTGCTTCCGGGGCGTCCAATTGTGACGACAGATGCCTTTATTCAGCAACCTGTGCAACACGTACATGCAGTTGGGCGCTCTTGGTACCTCGCTGCTCTTCGCTTCAGGCGATGGTTAGTCCTGGACCATGGTTCAAATCCGTCTTCGCGTTGCGTGCTCACTTGATTCGCAGGCGGTGTTTCGGGCGGCCAGCCCCAGAGCTGGTAAGCAAACTCCATTCGCGCCATTGTTGAACATTTCTCACTGACTGTCAACTCGCACGCAGCGGTGACTACGTCCCCCCCTTTCCCGCCGGCTGCCCATTGTGCGTAAAAGTTCTCGCCTTCCCATCCCATTCTATTCTCTTATACTTCTGTTTCTATAGCATCACTTCGGTCGGCTCCACCGGCGGAATCAACCAGTTCCCCGGAATCAGCGAAGTCGGGTCTTCGTTCTCCTCTGGAGGTCGGTTGTTGGTTTGCTCTATCCGTGCTTTCCTACGCTAACGCGTCTCCAGGCTTCTCGAACTACTTCCCCATCCCCGACTACCAGGCCAAGGACGTCGCAGCCTACCTCGCATGGCTCGACAGCCTCGGCACCATCCCTGAGGACGGCAGGTTCAACCGCAGCGGCCGTGGCTTCCCCGACGTCTCCGCACAGGGGGAAAACTATGAAATCGTAGTGGGTGTGTCTCTTCTTTCCTTCTTTCTCGGTGCCGCGGAGGAACTAATATCATCTGAACAGATAATCAATTCGGCACTGTGGCAGGCACCTCGTGCTCCACGCCCCTATTTGCCTCTGTTATTGCACTTTTGAACGCCGAGGTAAGCTCTCTCTCCTGCACTACCGGGAAACTCAATTTCTAAACATTATTACATTCCTTCAGCTGGTAGCGACCGGAAAGCCCACTCTGGGTTTCCTGAATCCTTTCCTGTACAGTTCTGTCGGCCGTGCAGCGCTCAACGACGTCATGTTTGGTGATAACTTTGGTTGTGGAACGGAGTGGGTATTCTTTCTTTCTTTCACTTGTCAGCTGGGCTCTTGGGCTGACGAGTATTGTAGCGGCTTCTTCGGACACGCCGGGTGGGATGCTGTCACCGGGCTGGGCACGCCTAACTATACGGCGCTCAGGACTGCGGTCGGGTTGTGAAGATGGAAATATCAAACAAGGGTGAATTTTCTTTAGGTAACATATTTTCTTGTATCTACTTGAGGTGTAGCGCCATGGCATTGTCCGGAAGAAACTTATGTGTTTTTTCTTGTGAACGATGAGGTGCTTTCTGTCTCGTGCGTTTGAAACTTCGACCATCGCACGCAGCCAACTGGCCTTGGACCACATGGAAGCTCAATAATCAACCCATACTTCGCGGGAGCCCAACGTATACGTACACTCGCGAAGATCCGTATTAGAACCATGCACTTTAAATGTGATAACAAGTGTGTTAATGGCCACTTCACTCAGACTCATGAACAGTTTTTTTCCCCACCTCCCCCACCGAAAAAAAAAACTCCAGTTTGTGGTCTGACTAAGGCCTAATACTACCAAAAGAAAGTGATCCATTATGGTTTAAGCACGGACGCTGCAGCCCGCTGAATCCCCGTTTCCCTACTCGCACAAGGATGGTCAAGCAAAATATCAGCCAATTATATCATCTAGAATCTACACTGGAATTTGCATACGGCCTATGGTGCCGGTCACCTAGCTACCGCACCCTCATGTTTGAAAATTTGCGGCCTCAATTTTAATTTAATTCCTTATCCCTCTTACAAATGTTCTCCATTTAAAGATAGAAGAAGAACTGTAAGAGGAATTTTCATTTACTTCAAAACTGAGGGAGCAAAAAAAAAAGTTGCCGACCAATTTGACCACCTGCGCGTATTATATTCAAAAAATGCCCGTTAGAGCTGTAAAGAGGCGCAAAGTGAGGCTAAGGAGTTTCACTTGTCAAGGCTCTGTCCCATAACTTCAGAAACACCGCAAGTGAGGTCTATAATACACTGAAAAGTGACCCAAAAGTGCCCTGAGAGGTACACTTGCATTGAAAATATTTCTCGGACCAAATTGGCCACTAATTTTTGGTGGCGGCAGCTAGGTGACCGGCACCATACAGAAGGTGTCTTAAGACTTTGTGCAATAACATTCGTCAATAGAGTGTAGGTATCGTGGCGTCAAGTCCGTCAGCATCATTAGAGTTCTTAAAAGTATTGGTTCACACCATGCGTAAAGCAGTCCCCTCATGCCGGGGTTTTTAAAATAAGCGTAGCAGCGTTGGAAGCGATGCCGTCTGTCGAAGGAATCATCTCGTTGCCAACGAGGCCGGTGCGGCCATGGAGCCAGTCAATGCGGCGCACACCAGCTTCCCAGCCTCCACCGAGCTTGATGCAGCGCTGCTCATACGCAGCAGCACACGGCTCCTCTGCCCGAGCTGTGCCCACTCCTCTGTGACGCGCTCAGAAAGCATGCCATACAGCGCAAACAGCACACTAAGGTTCGTCACGGGCCGCCGGCGCGTGAACGGGAAGCGCGCCGACTTGGCGGGCGACGCGCCAGGGGCATTGGGACGCCCCATGGGGAGAGATCGCACTTGAGTATGAGCTGCGAGTACACCGTGGGCTCCGTCGCGGGCTCATCGAGCGTCTCGTAGGGGATCGGCGTACGCATAGAGCGATCGAGGATGTTCCGCGAGGAGGGCAGATAGAGGACGTCGCATGAGAGGTACATGGTCGAGGTGCGTGTCCCATTCGAATAGGGGTGCATAGTAAACATCGTGGGGTCGGGCCGAATGGGAATCACGAAAGACGCGTGGAGGTCTGGGGAATCGGGTCAGCGATTGCCTATAGCGGCCACGCAGTGTGAAGAGAGCTTGAGAAGGACGCTCCATGGGTGCTCGAGCGTGTCGAAAAGGAGTTCCAGTTCGTTGTCTGCTTGAGTGCCGGACGCAATGGGTTAATATGCGGGCGCTGCAGACGCCGGAGGGATGGATGTCCTTGGCGAAGCCTTTAAGCTCTGCAATAACTCTAAAGTCTGGCGCGAAGAACAGGCTTAGGGATGTGAGCTATTGGATTCGGAATCGCCAGAGGAGTCTATCATCGTGTTATTTTTCTGGATATGAATGAATTTCACAATGCCGCAGATGAGTCACCTCGACGACCGGCACATCAACGGTTCAAAAGTACAAATCCAGAATATATGCTTATCATTTTATGCTAGACATCGGCGGCCGGGTGACGCCCTGGACGCACTTCAAGGTATTGTTGCACTATTTCCTATACTTGTTGAAACGGTAGCGAGGCAAACAGTACAGTGAGTGGCTTCAGCTCTTTGAACTGCTGAATTGGCTAAAACTTGCTTCAAACCCCCGCAGCAGGGGAGCTGAATTGGTGTAATGGGCTGCAGCTGAAAGTTGCATCGGATTAATGGGCTCAACCCACTCGGCCGCCATGGAAAAGCCGACCCTGAGTTCGATGACTATCAACGGCTTAAATGGTTGTCCATATTGTCACCTAGCATCGTAGTGTCACTCAAGCGGATTAAGCCAACTTTCCGTGCAACCATGGTTGAATTAAGTCAATGAGAGCTGATTTTCTGTCGTACTTGAATGAGGCGACTCCGAGACTCCAAGCAGATCTCTTCCGCGCTTTGTTGCCGCGCCCAAGCAATCAAGACTTCCGGATTTTATTTCGCAGCGAAGCAAGCAAGATCAGTTGTGCCATTCCAGCTTTCGACGTTTTTTTTACACCGGGCTCCAAGTAGAACCCAGTACAAAGCATGAAAATATAACCATACAATTTTTGTCAGTCATAGGTTTGAGGCAAGTTATTTCGACCGACCGACAGTGGCTCGGCGGAAAAGAAGACAGAACATTAATTCGGGAAGCAGTCATACTGTAGCGACGTCGAACGTGTCGTCATGAGAGGTTTCCCGACATCCGCTTGGTTCGATTTGTACATATGCGTTCGGCTTGTTCAAAGAATGACAATTTTCGCTCTTGGGAGACTGCCGCAAGTGAAATGTGGCTAAGATTCCCGGGCATTTGAGTGCGATATATTCTCTCCAGTCATAGGTTGATAGTCGCTGCATGCGTCAAGCTCGTAGCGAGGTCCATGGGTATGTTATTTGTGTCGGTGCTTGCTTCGCCCATGGCCCTGGGGCACATACGACCGAATAATCCACGGATTGCAAGCAGGAGTTTTCGAGTAAGCAGGCCGTGTAGAGATAATTTCGAGTTCGGGACTGCCAGCTCAGAGTGAGATGACGACCCGCACAATGCACATTCCTAGTGGATCGAGTGTCGCTGTAAAAGGGCTGAAATGGAAGGTTCTTTGGGTCCTGTAGGATTTCCCAGTGAGGTACGGGTTCAGACCGTTCAGTCGTTGAGACTCGTTGTGTAGCAGTACTGTAGCAGTGAGTTAGAGGCGACTTGTCGTCCCCAGAAAGCGTCTCTAGGGCAACCTATGAACGGATAGGTGTAGGTGGGAACGGCAACAATAGGTCGGGGATAATCGGACACAGAGAGCGACGGAGGCTTCGGGCGCAATCCTCCAACATTCGGGTAGAAGCACGGAATATCGCAAGGAAGAATTCAATTAAGAGCCCTTGAAGGAGCATGTCGACTTGATGATGGACGTAATGGAAGTGCTACAAGCGAGTCGGAATGAGCCGGGCGGAGTTTGAATTGCCTCTTGCTCCTAACACTCATCATTAGAGTCCCGTTTCGATGGGATCGACGGCTTCCCGACCCGTCCGTCGGGTGGTTCCATCTTTTATGGGTACGTGACGGGTTCACCGTCATCGGGTGACCCGTACCCGGCCGTGAACCCCTGCCACACATTACACACAATATCGACCGAAAAATCCCACAGCACCCTCTCCGCGCATAGTGGACCGGCGCCTTCTGCAGCAGCAGCGAGTATGGGCAGGCGCTTCCCGCCGGAGCTGTGGATTTCCACTATCTCTGTCCTCCCCCCTCCGTGCCTTGCACTCCGTGTCGAGTCTATTACGCGACATCTCAGCCTTTTCTGTTCAACGATGTGTATCTGGAGCTTGAGGAGGAGCTCAAGGATTCAAGTTTGCACCATCTGAATACCTCACCTTCTTGTCGTTCTCACGAATTTTCTCGTGCGCTCGAGGGATAGCCGCCCGGGTCGCGCTTAGTCCATCACCGCACTGACACTTACTCTATCGCTCGCGAGCCCTAGAGCCTGGACGGCCCCTTACAACGCGCTCGCGCTGATCCCCAACATCGTTAAGCTGCGTCCCATCATACTTATTGTTCGAACACATCGACAACCTCCGCGACACCGTGACTCGGGCGGTGCGTCGATTTATTTTATCTGACAGTTTCTCACGAATCCTTTGAACTCGTGTGTTGCTTGGAAGACGTACCTAGAGATCCCGGCACGCATCCTTTGCCCGCTGCCCGCCCTGAAATACCTCGTCATCGAGCGGAGCAAGACGCTCCCTTTATGGTCTCCAACGCGAATTAGAGGGTGTTTTGCGCAGCGCGGCTCACAAGCTGGTTAGAACTCGATTCCGGAGGGTAGACGACGACGACTTTTGATTCTTCTTGTGCATCGCATGTGGAGGGCGGATGCGTATGAAATGATCATCGGTCGGTTATTTATTCATTATTTATTTCGCTGTGCCACAACGCCTTCCATAGCCTTCCATGGGCCCATAGGCGCTAATCAGTTGCGGGTGCCACAGAAAAAGTCGACCGAAACACCGCCAATCAGCTCACGACGTCGCCTATACAGCTGCTGCACAGACCACTCAACAGCTTTGCCAGTGCCGTGGCAGATTGATTCCCGCAATCAGTCAATGACACTGGGATTCTGTGGAATTGTCGTGTTTCTTCCTCCGAAGTTACGGACTCCAGAATGATGCCCTAAGCAAGATTATAACTTCAGCTGCGGCAATCATCGCACAGTGAATGGCTCGCGATAAGCCGAAACGATTTGGGTAGGAGATCAGGTATTACCCAAGAACCGCCGACAAAAATGTGATAGACGCCAAAATACAAACACCAGGCTCTCTAAGCCTAACCACGGTAGCGGGCGGTAAAAGTTTTCAAGCTTGATGTCAAATTTCACCCCTCCCCATGTCTCTCGCGATTTTTCTACGTTCCCGTATAACACCTTCACTCTGTGTTTTTCTCTCCGTCTCTCGGGCAGCGCTATCGATCAACCCTTTCACACAATATGCGGTGGACTTCCCTGACCCAAACGAGGTCACTGCTGGAAACTTCGGGGCCAATTTTGCGGGCGCAGAGGCCACAATTATCGCATGGGCGGAGAACATGACATCGTATGGACCCTGGAGTACAATTCTCTCTTGCTGCACCTTCAAAAGCTTATCCAACTACCACAGATGTGACCAAGAAGCCCATAGCCGCACCGAGTGGGGACATACATGACTACATGAGCTGGGCTCCATAGTAAGAATCCTGAGCCTGGTTCCCTTCGGTTGATTTATCATTTCAACAATGCAGTCAGTGGCCGGATTGCTCCAACGTCAAAAACATCACCGTGCTATCGCCATCCGACAGTAAGATCAGCGCTACTAGGATTCGCGTCCTCTAACACCAGCTGTATACTGTGGAAGGAGTGTAACTACGTCTTTCGCGATGGTCAAGTTAACCCAGATCGCTCCACAATCTTTGATTTTCAATCTTTCTCCAATCTCTCGGACGCAGTGCTCTACAACTCCATCGCAGCGGTTCTACAGAACAAGTCATCGTCGGTATACTCGCAGAACGTCGGTGCGTGTAAACCTCCCAGCAGGCGTGTCAAGCTCTCACTCACTTGTTCACAGCCAAGTTCATAAACACCTGGTTTTTGGACAACTCCACCGCGATGAACCCAAATGCCAATTTTGCTCAGATGAATCGGGGCCCCAACGGACAACCAGGTACGCGGATGGATCCTTCACTGCACTACAAAGCTTAATGACCGTCGTATTCCGCAGGTTCATCTACTGGCGTACTGTAAGTGGAGAATGCCCTTGCCCACGCCATGTTCATGTGCCACCAGCGACCTAAGAGGGTTTGCGAAAATAGCTTCCGGCATCCTCATGCTTCGGAAGACCGGCAACAGCGACTGGACAGCGGACCTTGACGCCAAAATGATTGTGTGGTGCAACAAGTACACTGACTGGCTGCTTACGTCCTCATCGGGAACAGCGGCGGCCAGCCGGACCAAATAGGTCACTATCTCCGTTCAGATTTCGTCTAATGCATTCTGTGCAGCAACCATGGGACCATTTTCGTGAATCAGTTTGCGGCTCTGAAGCTCATTGTCAAGGACACCGCCGGCGCGGTCAACTGGACACATAACTATTTCACGGGGATTTTTCAAAAGCAGGTCAACGCCAGCGGTGATCAGGTGTGTTTTTTGTCGCGAATCTGCGTCGCGATGCTCAAAAAATCCTAGCCCATGGAAGCCATCCGCACCCGTCCATACCATTATCGGAACTTCAACCTCGCGGGCGAATGCATGATCGTATGCGCCATGATTGCCACTCATGCTTCCATCTGACAAACACCAGACAAACGCGCGCCTGCTCGCATATGCAGATCCAACCGCCAAGCCTTGGGACGCGATACGTCAACGGTGTCACTCTACAGAAAGTCGTCGATTTCATGATGACGATCGACCCTGCCGCCAGTGGTGAACAGAATGTCACGAGCGAGATTTACCCCAACGTTGCAGCGATCGCGTCTGCGTACGAGGATCCCGATGGTAAGTACGTCAAGTTCCTGAACGCAAGCGGCTTCCCATACGCGAATGAGCCAACTTTTCTTTGGTCTCAGCCGTTGGCGAGTGGGGATTCCCCCGTGGCTAACAATGGCTCGAACCCTAGCTCCGCGCTAGGCGTGCGGTGCATGGGTGAGTGTTTCTATATTAATTGGCATTTCCACTCCACCCTCCTTGTCATCTCTACCCTCCTCCAGCGCTACACAGTTTTGGCATTCCTTTCTAATCGAATATCCAGTGCATGATTTCAAGGTCTATGTTCTCAATGTCCACAGGGCTAGCATGATGCTTTCACTTTCTACTAGGTTTATGCTACTCATGTAATTGTAAACTATTTCTTCTGGATCGGGAAATAAGAGAGCTCTTTGCTTTAGGGGTGACATGTTGGGTAAAAACGCGCCCTCCAGTTTGTTTATTTTACACCGCAAGATTTCACGTTGATTGCTCATTGCTCGTCTCGGAGAGCGTCTAAATGATGGGGGATTTTTCACAGGTTTTGAATCACCCCACGGTTGCAAGGGAAAGATCGAAAGGAGAGCCCGCGCTGGCGCAGTTGTAGCTGATTCTTGCACAATACCGATGTCGGCGCTCTTAGGTTAGAAGGAGGGAGGAGATATGATTCGGCATAGTAGGATAATTGATGGGATTCGTGAAGGCTGAAGGTCGGGCTGAGAGAGCATGACGAATTCGCCGGTGCTGGGTCCGCCATACCGGGACGAAGTGCTGAAACGCTGGTTGACAGCTCCGGAACTGTCTTGGTGGTCTTCGAGGTATTCCAAGTGCTCTATTTACGGGAAGGAATACTGTGTGCCCGTTTGGTACGCCGAGACTCGAAGAAAAATTTCAATCAAGCCTGACAAGCTGCATATTCTCGATCGTGATTTCGGATACACTCACCAAATACTGGTATTTTCAGAACACGTGTAAATTCAACGTTCAGCACGACTGCGAGACTGCCCAATGGGATATCACCACAGGCTTTTCGAGTGATCCGGAGATGGAGGATCTGCTGGACACTTCAGATGGCGAGTATTCAGAATCAGTAGATTAATTTTTTTAGGTATGATTTCGAAGGGACAAGGCTCTGAAATAATTCAAATAGTATATTTGCTCTTGCAGTCTCTGTTATAGCAATGTAATCAGTGTGGAGAATGAACCTGAGAAATGCCTGCCAGAAATGTAGCAATGATCACTGCGCCAGAGAGCTCGTCAGGGGTACGATACAAAATAATTTTCATTTTAGGTGACAACCTGAATGCCAGATTTCCGAGATGTGTGGCTAATACGTGGCCGGCTAGAACGCACAGCTGGCAGCCACAGGGCCAACACCTGCAACCATACTTCGCGACAGCTGGTCCCCACATGCGCAGCTCCGCTGCGGGCAACGTGGGGGCAGGCCCCAGGAAGCTCTCATGAGGGTAACTCCGGATTTAGGGGATTCGACGTCCAAATTTTGCGATTTTCTAGTCCAGATCTAGGGGACCGAGACCAAAATTTGGGAAACCCAATCCGAATTTAGGGGATTTGAGGAGAAAAGTTGGTGTTCATTCGCGTTCTTCCTGGGGACTTCGTGAATATTTTCGACCAAAATCTGCTCGAGGCAGGAAATTTGAACAACCTGCTTTTTTGTTTTAATCCGCTGCACAACAATTGCCGATAAGAGAGCGAAAAGCAGAAATAAGACAGACAATGGCTCAATTTTCGGTGGCACGCGGGACAGGGCAGGAATCTACTCTATTTTAGGGGATTTGAGGGGAGCTTCCCTGGGCATGTAAGGGCACTTTGGCTGTATGCAGGGCAAGCCGAGAACGGTTGGCGAGTCCAAAAAGGGACGTTGGTCCCTAGAGGCCCAGTAGGAGTAGACGGGGCAAGCCGTTTCGCCAAGCCCGTCGGGCAAGTCTGGGGAGAGATCGATTGGCTAGTCCAAAAAGAGACGTTTGTCCCTAGAGGCCCAGTGGGAGTAGGCGGAGCAAGTCAGGGCAAGCCGTTTCTCAAAGCCCGTCGGACAAGTCTCCATTGGCTAGTCCAAAAAGAGACGGATGTTGGTTCCTATAGGACGGCGGCAAACGGGGCAGCCACATTCTCTGACGTAATCGAATCACTGACTTTAGCGAGTATTCGAGGAGTATTCACGCAAATCGGTTCACTGGAGTATGTTCTGGCACTAATCCTTTCTTTCAAAAAAGACCGGCAGCCCAGACATCCTCCTGATCCTACTGGTCCATGCCAGGCGAGTTTCGCGATTACTTAGCATTCCGGCCGATCAATTTTAAGCGAAACTCGCGTGGCAAGCATCAAACCGGGCGACGTGAACACTATAAAGCTAAATATAATACCGAAACAGAGACCGTCGTCACCACTTGGCTTTTTCTTGGCCGATCGTCACTGCGTACCTGCAAATCGCGCAATCTAGACGTCCGACGGCCATATACCCGAAGCTTGACGGATTTGTGCGCTTCATTATCTGATATTCATATTCTCCACACCTGCTCATCGCGTATGTTAATTTCTTTCCAAGAATTTACAGGGAGAGGGGAGCTTTGTCGAACTCAGCGGCGTAGTAATACGACTGGCCCCGTGTGCGTCGTAATTAGGTTATTTCAATCATTTCCATTATACAATACATATCTGCATCGCGCATTCAATTTCTAATTCGATTGCAGTGAGCCAGTCCGAGACGCGCGTTTGAGGACGCATCATCATTCAGAAAGCTGTCGCCTCTTGTTCCACTGTCTAATGAGTCCCACTGCTCATCCCCACTGAAAAACCGGTCTTGGCTGGCATTGGCAATTGTAGAGCAATGTCACACGATCCCTTGTGACACCAGATATGTTCAGGAGTGAAAAAAGGAGAATTTCGTCTGTCACCCGGAAATTGAGGAAAAAGAGCAAAATAGCGGAGAAATCTTGACGTCATCGATGAAGCGAATCATGCCAGACGCGGCACTTTTTGAGAATTTCGAGGCCAGGCAATAGGCGGCGATCCCTGACGAGACCGGTTTTCCATTATGGTTCATCACCTTGCCGAGCCTGTGGCACATCTAAGGGGTGGGCTTTGCTTGGGCATCAAACTCAGCAAGTTGCTAGGGTGTCAAATCGTCCGTAATACGGTTATGGCATAAAGATGTAAAAATTTGATCAGTCACTGACAGAATGATTGTACCCTTTCGCAAGGACCCGCCTTGTGAAAACCCGTCTCAAAACGGCAATACTTTCAAGTAAGAATTCACTCGACAGGACGGGGGAGACACCGTTTTACGGCACGTCCCCTCGTCATCTTACGGGATGTTTCGGTGTTTTGGTTATAACTCTGTATATAAAGGCGGCGGCAGATTTACACCATCATTCCCGACTTTTTGCCACCGTCATGCCTGGAGTTAGCCCCGAGGAAGAGATTTTGGTCAAGTACTTTCTCGGTCCATGGGTAGGCTTTCATCTTTCAACTTCCTAACAGCGAAACTGACGCCTAACGGCCAGCTCGTTGGTTCATGCCTTGAACTTGTCCTTTTGGGTGTTCTGTCCTGCCAGGTGGATCCTGTTCACCATACGGCTTCCTTCGACTCCTAACAGTAAACAGTTCGTCAACTACTACAACTGGTATCCGGGCGACCGCCCAGGCCTTCGGATTGCTGTCGCAATTCTTTGCCTCCTGAACGTGCTCAAATCCGCCGACTGTTTGTGTGTACTTTACTGTCCCTCCTTCGGGCACCTCTCATATATTTCAGCGCCTCTTTGTGGATCTTCTTGATCAACCATTTCGGAGATATACAGTATGACCTCCAGCTCAGCGCCACAGGATGGTGGGATACCGCTAATCCACTAATGGTACCCGATTTCCGACTTTCCCTCTCATCAACGTACTTATTCGTAATCAATTTGCCTTGTAGGTGGCAATACTTGACTTCTACGTGCAATGTTATTTCTGCACTCGTCTCTGGGCTGTCTCCAAGAGGTGGTGGGTAGTGATGCCTATTTTCATCTTGTTTGTCTTTGCTCTGTTGTCGATGGTTATTGGGGTACGCTATAGATCGCATCCATCGTCGAATGCAATGGGTTTTGATAACTATCGCAGACATACTACATTGCGACCTTACAAGAGCAGCAGGTCACGGACTGGTGTAAGCATTTACCGACCCCCCATATAGATGCAGCGCTGACACCTGTTGCAGTTGCTGCACATCTCAGTTCCGTATTTGGTAAGTGCAATTCTGACGAGGGTTGAGTTGCTGTGGATTCAAATTATCGCCAATCTATAGCTGGGGACGTCGTCCTATCTGCGACAACAGCGTACTTCCTGATAAAAAGCAAAAAGAGCGTCATCAGCAACCAAACTGCAGAACTCTTTCGTTCCCTGATACGTCTCACCTTTCAAACTGCCACTCCAGCCGCCCTCGTGTGAGTACTTCATCGTCTGTGCAAGCCCGATCCACCCTGACGATCACACCAGCGCCATGTTCAACCTCATCTTCTCTCAAATGTACCGCACCAACAAACCACTGCTTGGATACGTCGAAATCGCATTTAATCAAGTGCTACCAAAGGTGTACGCTATCTCGATGATGTACACACTCAACGCACGCCGCGCGATACGCAGTCGCGCGTCAGGCAGCCGCGTGTCAAGCAGCCGCAACGGAAGCGGTAGCGACGGATCATTGGGCAGGCGGGTGCAACCGCGCCACACCAACGTAGGCAGCTTTCTTTAGAAATTTTTGCGGGACTTAATGACTGATGGTATGCTGCATTATAGAGCGATGTGGAACTAGGCCGGATCGAGGTGGTTACTGAGATGGAGACTACACGGCATGTCGATGTAGGTGTTTGTGGTGCTGGTTTCAATATGGCCATACTGAACTTGGCTACGCGGATCTCAGGTCACTGACATGTTCGCCCCGACGCACTCAATCGGAGACAGCAAGCTCAGATTTTCAAATCCAGACCAGGAAATTTATGTCGCTTCGGCGCAGTAAGGAGGAAGAGCTCGAGGTTGTTCGCAAAGAGCAAAGCGACTAGATCGGTCACGAATTCAGAAATGGAATTATCCTCCGGCCATCTCTTGTCGGACCTGGACCCAAATCGTGCAACATAAGCTACGCAGGCCTGAATAGGACTCAAGGACTCCGTGCCTTGCAGTATGCTGTCTAGATTACTGTCAGTCATTAAGATTGGCAAGTTCATAATTATTGAGCCTATTGTGATGCGGAAGAAGTATTAGCAGGACAAGTTCCATTCTGTGAGCTGTAGTGGGAACACCCGCATGTCGAACATATTTGGATGCTCGAAAACTTCTGAATCCGTAAATTCTATTTATCAATACATACGAAAATCTGAGACGACCACTTACTCAAGCTAGTTTGATCGCCGTCTTGGCGCTACCGCAGCATTCGACGACACCTTCTGAAGAATCTTAGGGGATATCGAGTCATCAAATCTATATCCCTGAAATGTACAGCTGTGCCTGTCCAACACCGATAGTGTTCCGCAGTATGCTGAGCCCTGGTTCCTGGATAGGACTTTTATTTCCATTAGGCTGAATCCGAGTCGTAGCCCAGCATCGGAAGATGCCGAGACACAGCGGAGAGAGGGTGGGTAACTGTGCCTCGGGTAGTGAGAAGGTTTGGGCGTGCCTTGACCTCCTTTCTGCTTATTGCCCATCCACGACATCACGGGCTCGCCGTTTTTCCGCCTCGACGTTTTGACACCGACCATTGCCCAGTGTATTCTGTCGGTTCTCTGGATCGAACCGAGCCGTGTACGGAGATTCTCTTGGTTTTCTCTCTGCGAACGATAGTTTCGTCTGGAAGGATAAGTAAAGTCTGGTTTGCAAGACCTTTATTTCACCCCATCCCCGTAGTTGAATTCACTGGAGATCCTCGCGTAATCTCAAGACCTTAAGCTCACTCCTTTATTGCGTTCAGTTCGGTTTTATTTTCTTCTCCTATTGACCCCAAGTCAATTTGCCAAGCCGTTCAACCAAGCCCGTTCAACTCCTAATCGTCCAGCTGACTCCGCAATCGATCGTCACCGTAAGTTACATAAATTCAACCATTAACCGACCCCTGCCCCACATCCCCCACAATGTCAACATCGCGTGCGCACCTGCCAGTGTGCGAACAATGTCGGTCGTGCAGGTCTCTCGGCGCAGAAATCTCCGTCTTCGGCATCCTATACGTTACCACTGCATGCGCTCTCTTTGCATCCGGTTTCTTCGCCGCTACGGCAGCGCTGGTGCGGGTCGCCCGCCGCGGGCGGAATACCTCAGTTGGCGCAGGAGTGCAGCGCGGCACCCGGAGTAGGTTGCATTGGCGTGTGCGGCCCAGGGTCTTATGACGCATGCAAGTATGACCGTATGCGCGCGCCGGAAGCTGGGTGGGCACCGGTCTTGGCCATCACAGATGGGAGAGGGATGACCGTGGAGGGGTGGGTGGATGATCCACCCACCCCTCCAGTGTTGTGGAAGTCACTGACTAGTCAGTGACTAGTCGCAAGGTCGGTTTGGTCAGGTCATCCAGGTCACCCGAGCGGCATGACTTGGTGACCTAAGTGCCAACAGCGACGTTGCCACACGCATTGCCGCAGACGTGGGAGCGATTACTCGGCTAGCCTCGGTTAGCTTCGGCTAGACCACGCAAAGGCAGTGCAAAGGTCAGGTCGCTCGTGCGGCTAGATGACTAGTCACTGGCTAGTCGCCGACTTTCGAAAATGACTAGTCGGTTGAAGTCACTGACCCCACAACACTGGGTGGATGTTTCTATATTAGTTGAATTTTCCTCTCCGTATTCCTTGTCATGTCTCCCCTTATTCAGCGCTGCACAGTTTTGGCATTCCTCTCGGATCAAATATCCAGTGTATGACACCGGGGGCAAAGATCAAGGCATTTAGTTTGAAATTCGGCGGACACATTTGGTTCGTATTTGGTGTGACGAGTCACAATGGCTCTCTTTTACCACAATGCCAGGCTTTGTGCAGGCTTTGTGCATGCTTTGTTTCCCCAGTCCAAGGGAACCCAGCATGCATACAAAGCCAGCACAAAGCCTGGCTTTGTGGTCACAAAGAGGGATTGTACTGTGACATCAAATGCGGACTGAATGCGTCCACCGCATATCAGATCGAATGCGTCGCTCTTTGCCCCCGGTGTGATTTCAGTGTCTGTGTTCTCACTGGAAATAAGATAGCTCGTTGCTTTATTGGTGACATGTTTCTTCTCGAGGAGGTTACTTGCACTTTATTTATTTTGGGGGTATTCACCTCCACGGATGTGCATTGCTCCTACGTCCCGGAGAGCTTGTTAATTCTCTCACAAATTTTTGAATGATGGCACGGTTGCAAGGAAAAGACAGACTGCCGATATCGACGCTATCCCGGCGATCATCGGCATTGGCTTCCGACACACGGCATTGTAACAGCTGCCCTTAACTTAAGAGGAACGAGATAAGTATGATTCGGATAGTACAATGATTGATGGTTATCTCCTTGCCGCGAAATTCATACCGATCGACAGTTTCGAACGCCCGCCACACGTTCAAATGGGCGGACTTTCGTGAACAGTGGGTGAACGGGCCTACTGGTGGCGGTGGAAGACGAGGGACCAGAAAGGGGGACTGTGTCGTCGACATCGTTGAAAAACTGGATCTCAGACGTATCCCTCAGCAAGCCATCGGGGTTTTGAGCACATCCAAGGTCGGAGTTCGCCATGATGGGAAAAAAGACAAGGAAAGGATGCGGCTGCTTGATGCTTTGGCCCTCTTTTAATACAGCTGGCAACAGCGATGGGAAAATAAAATAAAAACAGCCATGGGGAAAGCAAGGCCAGTGGTCTGTTGTGACCGTGCTGCTCATCGTGCGTGAAAATCGGGGAGAAAAAAATAAAGAAAGAAGGTCGCCAACATGAAGCGACGCATACCTTTACGGGCCATTTAAGACAGTTTTCTTACGGATGAGAAGGAGGGTACACCACATAAATGGCGTCGATGTCGGGTAAAGTGGATAAAAGGCTTTGGCGTGGATGGGAAGTGTGGAGCTGGGAGACTGAACCGATTTCATTTGCGGCAGCGTTGGGTAGTGAGTGCCAGAAGTAAGGTATACATGAATTAAACAAAAGGCGAACAATCAGCAGTTTTTTGCATGCTTCTGTTCGGAACTTCCATTTTATGGACTCGGTTTTTAATGTTGGTCGGCCAAAAAATCGGATGCGTTCGGCGTTCAAACGTGTTCAGCAAAATCCTCGGGTCGGTGAATGCTGAACCGATTGTTTGAACCGAACCCTCCCATGACTACTAGCAGCTACAGACAGTGGGCTAATCGATTGAGGCGGCATGCCAGCGGTACCCGGGCAAGGTGCCTCACCAGGCATCAAAAACCCTCTACCAAGCTGGCGACGTGTTACAATCAAGTTACAATCACGGCGGACAATCAACTGTCATTTGCGATCCGAGTTGCCGCTGTCATTGAACTGATGGTGGAACTGTCATTTGCTTAAATCCGAGGTAGTTTCCATTTTGGGGTGATTTCGGACTTTGCCGTGACCACGATGCAGCCACGCGTTTTCGGGTCTTTCCGTGAACTAAATGATCTGAAAATGATGATATTACTGTCTTGGGGTCAGTTCTTACTCAAATACCTTCGGAGGGGACCTAAAATAAACCTATGAGCATAGAGTACAAGTTTATCACAAAGGCTTGAGGGAGAACACATGAAAACTGAGCGAGAACATGCCCCGAATGTAAGAATGTCTGGATGTGATCGAAAAATTTAATGTTCTGGTTTATTCAACCAGCCAAATCACGTGAAATTTATGGAGTGCATTGAATTTGGGTACCCAATGATTCTAGAAATTTTTGCGGAGCAAAATGAGGAGCGGAATAGCTGGTGTGCAAGTGCATCAACATGAGCGTGACAGCTCCGAATTCCCCGGCAGTGTCCGGCAGGCTTTCAACTGTCACGCTCCTCTTGATGTGCGTCCATCGCAACCCTCCTGCCGTGAATTTTGATCTAGAAAAAATCAGCAAACTATCTTATAGCTGAAATCAATCCCTCCACCAAAGTACCTGTGGCTCTGGTGGTTGAATAAACCAAAACATTAAATTTTTCAATCACATTCAGACATTCCCACATTCGGGGCATGTTCTTGCTCAGTTTTCATGTGTTCTCCCTCAAGCCTTTTTGATAAACTTGTACTCTATGCTCATAGATTTATTTTAGGTCCCCTCCGAAGGTATTTGAGTAGGAAATGACCCCAAGACAGTAATATTATTATTTTCAGATCATTTATTTCACGGAAAGACCCGAAAACACATGGCTGCATCGTGGTCACGGCAAAGTCCGAAATCACCGCAAAATGGAAATTACCTCGGATTTAAGCAAATGACAGTTCAGGTGACACTTCGATGACAGAGGAAACTCGGACCGTAAGTGACAGTTGATTGTCTGCCGTGAAGAGTACATAGTGCATTGGTCTTTAGACTTGGCATCAAAGAACCACTTGGCAGGCAGGAGCTGTCGCCCTTCAACGCGGAATGAAATCTTTTACATACGAAACACAAGCCGAGGTTGCCGACGGCAAAGCACTGGTCGGCGTGGCCTCGGCCGCAACTTAATTCCTTCCTTTCACTTCCCCGGTTTGGCACTCATTTGTCAGGACCGTGATAGTGGCTACGCACGCTAACACGATCCCTTCAATTATATGTGCCGTGACGCAGACACATCTCATCATACATGAGATGATTAACCGTTCTTCAACGAAATCCTACGAAACCTGTGCTATATTCCGTTTAAGGTTCGTCTGTTGTTCTTACGCTTTTTACTCCGTAAGTCCACGGTATTTTTCCACACTTCCTGCCCAATGACAAACTACGCACTTCATTTCGAGCTCCAGAAGAACTGCGAACTGTCAAACACAACCCCAATTGGGACAGAGTAGCCGTTGAGACGGGGCTCGTGAATTAACAACCACCCAGAGAACACCGGATCCGGACCCAAATTCCACTGCGCCGCAGGATAGCCACATTTGTCAAATCTTTTCATATACTCCGTCGTCTCGAAGTCCCCTTCCACACATCCTTTCTCCTCGACCCGTAGCTATTGCGTAGCTCATGCTTTGCTTTGCTTCAGGCTTCGATGCTCAAGCTCCCAATCTCGGATCCATCTTTTCTGACGCATGATGCAACCTCTTGAAACTTCAATATCTCCTTCACTTTGGTCTCAAATATTTCTGGGTCTCCCCAAAGGGCGCATTTCCTTTGCCCCTCAAGATTGTATTATTCCCCACATCTCGTAACCCATCGCAACCAAGCTCTCAGGGTGTGCTGTTCTTCAAAAAGAATTATCACCCAAGTAGATTCCACTGGAAGCTCGATCCTTACCACGCCGCGACGACCAACCGCAATATATTTCCGCACCATGTAGTTCGTCTCCTGCAGCGCTCGGTTAATATTGAGGTCCAAAATATTAACATAATTTATCCTGTGATGTTCCTGGAACATAATTTTCACTTTCTTTACTTCCAAGTTCCCGAACGCCGGAGCGAAGCGTCGGCGCATCTTGTCCTATGTGTGTACTTCTTTGGCCTTCCTTGACCGGATTCACTGACCTGTGTTTTGGCCAATAGACGGTTCGGACCGACCCGCAACTTATTACGATGGTAATGGAATGTAATTTCTGGTTGAAATTGAATTCCATGCTTATTTTCTGGGTGCGTTCAAAGGCCCCGACCTAGGAAACTAACTGGTTACATCCTGGACCAATCTCGAATGAATGACAATCCCATAAGAACTTGTGGTAAGATTTTATCAACATTGTGAGGCAATTTGCGAGAAAGCCTCAGCAAAATTCAGAACGCAAACTACAGTGGGTGCTAACACGACTCATTCCTCCGTACTGATTGATCCATCGACACCCGTTCAATTCAGCGTTCGCCTGGTTTCAATAGCTCATTTATGCTCAAAAAGTTGGACCTTCAATGTTCCGTCGCCGAAATTTCTGTGTAAGGAGATGCGGCGTTGGGCCAATGTATAGCCTCTGTTCGCACAGACAGTTGACCTTCAAAGCCAGGACTCTATACAACTGTAAGGTATGCCGCACCTGCCAAACTCCAGGTGCATCCGTTTGCTTTTCCATTATGTGGACTTCGTCGATGCATTTGTCTTTGACTAGGATCTTGCAAGGTGCGGCCTTGAGCTCTGATAGGTAAGCCATCTCTGCTACTAGTACTAGAGTCCAAAAGTGTACGGCTCCGTCGGGGCGTGGACCATTTCCTTCCAGCTGTAACCGAGGTAGCTACGCACACAGAGACAGGTGCATCTGAATTTCCCTCGTTTCATTCAACCCATGCGCCGTTTTTTTCTATGAATAGAGCACGACTCAGAGGTTCGAAATGGTGTAAGTTGTATGTATGACTGTTCAGCACCATTCCATCTCATAGAACATCCAGTCTTTGGTTCTGGAAAAGGTCAATTCCGCGCTTTTTGTTTGTTGAAGTCAATCGGAGTTGAAAACAACGATTAGGCATTGGTTACTGTTGGCAATGTTCGGTTGGGTGCGGGTTCATTGCACTTTGAAACTGATCTAGGCAAACCTGAATTCGACGAGTAACTGAACCCTGAACCTAAATCACCTGGGGAGTAGAGCAACTGTAACGAACAGGTGGTGAGTGGTCATTGAAGGCCGCTCTGATCCAGAATGATGCTTTCAAGTGCGGCTAATCTACCTATGTATCAATGTTCCGAATCGGCCATCTCGGCCATGTTGTAATCACCCTAAACGGGCAATGTGCTAGGCCACCTGTTCAATCTCTGAACATTTGAAGTTATCGTCTGGTTGCTATGGGGTCAGTGAGTGTGATAGGACGTTGAGTCAGACTCAGGTTACCCAACCCCCCATTTGAAGTGTTCGGTATCACTGCTCATAGCCTTGCAATTGTTTGTCTTGAAATCTGGACGAAGAGAAGGGGCAAGGCTCGATGTTTAGCATAAGCGTGTAATAATGGTGGTCAAGGCCAGCATGCGCTGTGATACTGCGGCAGTTGCGTGATTTCAACATCCCCGAGATGGCCGAAGTCAAATCTTGGCCACACCACATAGTCAGCTAGAGGTACTGTCCGAGCAATCACAGTTTTGAGGGAACAAGAAGATGCTTCACACAATGACTGTCAGTCCTCATTCCCTTTGAGCAACACTTCCGAACGTCTTCGGCTACAATTCATATATTTCTACTGATCACCCGTATCCTGATCAATATTCCTCGCCCCAGCATTTGCTCCATGGGTGGTCGCTTGTTCCGGCTGCGCAGTACTGTGGCCCCAATCTAAAAGTTACTTTCCATTGTAGATGAAACGAACGAACGAATTGCAACAGAGACCAGAAAAGGGGTGGAGGTCCAAATTTATTTTGCTCGGGAACCCAAATGGCGCGCCATATAAATTAATTGGCCGTTTCGAGTGTGGAGCATGTCACCGACCTCTATTCAAGGCGCGGAGGTCGATACCTGAGAGATATGAGTATGATTTTATTGAATTTACTGTCAAGCAGATCTGAGCCATTTATCGGCCCCCCTGGAGTCCCCAATCGTGGTCCAGCTCGTATTCCATTTGACACTGAGGCTATCTTTTCTCCCAAAGGTTGACTGGAAGTCATGCCGAGCAGGTCAATAAATACCCTCTAGTCCTTGGAATTCACAGCAGATTCAGTGCCTCATCTTCCCCTCGATGGACGCGTGGGGACAATGACCTATTCTCCTCTGTACATTGCACGACTGCCAAGTTCTTATATGACTTGGGAAATCCTCGCCTTACAGTCACATAAGGAGTTCAAATTTGTTTCAGCTGGTGTAGATCGCAGGTGAGGAATGAATCGGTTAGACGACTTAGAACAAATCCGAGTACAACTTTGTGAGCTTGTTGCCAAGCCCACAAGCCCAAAAAGGTCGCATCGATCTGTCAAAAGGCTGATGCTAAGGTGATGGTTTGTGGTGGAAATTTGAGCAATAAATCCTTGACGCTTAGCTTCTCATTGCACGGCGGTTATCCCCCGGATCACAAACCGCCCATTTTTTGATGCAGGAGTGAATCGGCATCGCCGGCAGCGCCACAGTACGTAGATTTTGGATAAATTCGGGTAAATCGCAGGCGGCTGCCACGCCTTGTCAGGGAGGACGTAAGAGCCGAAAAGACCAATCGACCCACACCTCCGCCGTGAATGCAACTATAATGTCGGCGAAGATTTTGCAATCAATCAAAAATTTGCCAAGTCCCAGCAACTTGATCCGATCTCACCGGACAATACTAAGTTCCCCCACTTTTCGTCATGGTCTCGACCCTCCGATCCCGTCGTGGTATCCCAGATATCTCGTGTTCACGCCACCACGTACCATTCCAGGAACTATTATGTCATTGTACTGTTCAGGCGGTTCATATATCCTTCTTCGGCTAGATTCTGCTTCCAGGCTTTAAATGCTCGTAGACCACCGACGTGTGCGCAACTATCAGTCATGCCTTCCTCCCCTTTGCAAAATGCTGGGCTTGCGCTTATATCCTGCGTGGTATATTATCTGTTACGCCTCCGGTCCCAGAAATTTCCATTACCCCCCGGCCCGAAAGGACTTCCCCTCCTCGGGAATATATATGATGTTCCGGAGAAGCAAGCATGGCTCGCCTTCATCGAAATGACTAGGAAATATGGTAGGGTGATTAAGAGCGGCATTTATTTATGTCAAATGTGTTGCTTTTAGATTCGGATATTATTTCGCTCAACCTTATGGGGACCACTGTCATCGTGTTGAATTCGGCGGCTTCGATCCAGACATTGCTGGAGGACAAGTCTGTAATCTATTCCGATAGGTATTTTATTCACTATACTGCCCCAGGTTGTGTCAGGGTTAATTGGCGTGGTCGTTGCCAGGCCACCGTTCCCGATGGTCAACGATCTGTGAGCGTTTTAATCATGTCCGGTCACTAAAATTTACTTCCAGTGTTGGATATCATTGGAATTTCGGCTTCATGCCATACGGACCGAAGTGGAAATGTGAGTTCTGTCAGCTGCTGGACTTTCACAATCTGTTACTTACATCTATCACTCTGGCGTGCAGACCATCGTAAGATTTTCGTACAACAGTTCCAGCCATCACAGATGCTCTTCCACCGTCCATTGCAACTGAAGGCTGCGCGGGTGTTTCTCCAGCGGCTCTTGGAGACACCTGCGAAGTTCGAACAACATCTGAGGCAGTGAGTTTGCTTGATTGAAAGTTTACAATCTCTAAAGTCGGTTTTCCGCAGCATGGCCGGCATGGTTATTCTGTCTACGGCATACGGTATCGACGTAAAGCCCGAGAATGACCCGTATATCGAGATTGCCGAGAAGGCGTTATATGCCTTGGCTCGAGCGGGAAGGAGGGGAGCATATCTGGTGGACTCCCTTCCATTGTTCGCTCCTTATCTATCCGGTATGTCCTAAACTCAAGTGTTCTTCAGTTTAAAATACGTCCCGGATTTTTTCCCCGGCGCTGGCTTCAAAAGAGATGCACGAGCATGGCGTAAATCTGTATCCGCTATGCCGGAGGTGCCGTACAATTTTGTTAAAAGGTCACTGGTACGACAATCCACGGTATTACGCCTGGCGGCAGTTCACAGGCTTATCGCAGGCCGAGGGCACAGCGAAATCGTCCATAGCCTCAAGGGTCCTCCAGCAAATGGACGAGTCAGAAAGCACACAGGACCAGGAATTAGTATTGAAGAATGTCCTTGGTGTGTGCTACGGTGAGTAATTTTCTCTGCCAGCACTAGATAATTCATGACTAGGAGTGTTACCCGGTTCTTAATATGTTGAACAGACGGTAAGTGCCATTCTTTAGGCCGCTATCATCATTCCTCACAATCTCCTGTCAAACGTAGCTGGTTCCGACACCGTGCGTCCTTTCTAGCTTCTCTCTCATCGCAACCCATCGATCGAAAAGGTTGTATCTGCACTGGACACTTTTATTCTCGCCATGACCCTACATCCGGAGATACAGGAAAAGGCACAGGCGGCAGTCGATCACGCCGTGGGACAACGCCGACTTCCGGACTTTGATGATAGTATTCCGTACTTGGATGCCGTCTTGCGGGAGGTACTACGATGGCGGCCCGTTGTGCCCCTTGGTACGTGCGCCGGCAATTAACCATACCATCTGAGTCAAATACGACTGCATTCATCCAGCGATCCCCCACGCGGTATCAGAGGATGATGTATACAATGGCTACTACATACCCCGCGGAGCGGTCGTTCTCGGGAACAGTTGGTGGGTCCTTGCCTATCTGAGGCTCACACTTCCTTAAATCAACATAGGGCAGTCCTACACGACGAAGCCATCTATGGGCCGAAGCCCGACGAATTCATTCCCGAGCGCTGGCTCAACAAGGACGGAGAAATCAACACCGCAATGCGGGAACCCAGTGCGGCCTTTGGATTCGGCAGACGCAGTTGCCCGGTCAGTGTTAATTTTTACATTTTTACAAAGGCAATGTTTACAACTGACACCCGATCCACAGGGAAGAGAGATGGCGCAATGGTCCGTGTGGATCTGTGCTGCATCAATTTTGGCAACTTTCAACATCAGCAAAGGTGTGGATGAGAAAGGAGTGACCCTGGAGCCGTCTGGCGAGTACACTTCCGGGATGCTGTGGTGTGGCTCATATTATTGCTGCTTTCCCCCTTGACTTACCGTTCGAATAGCCACCCCGTTCCTTATAGATGCGAGATCCTGCCAAGGTCCAATGCCGTGCGAGCCATGATACAAGATGCCCTGCAAAATTGATCCCCAAGTGTCCATGAGGTCTCGTTGACCCAATTGTCATCCCAGATTTTATTTTTACATCCAGTTCAACTTTTGATTGATGAAATACTACATAGTCAACCCAGTGTACATATGTTTTTGCAGGATGTGATGAGTATCAATAGGGTGAGGACGACTAAGAGGAAGAAGTGGAGGAATATCACATATACTGATGCAATGACCGCGCAGCGACGGGATTACGCGAATGAGCCGCACCAACTCACCCGTATGTGTGCCTCCATGAAACCGTGCGCGCCTTTAGCATCCGGTAGTATGCATCGTGGGCTCTGCGCGCTGCCTTATACGCAGTCCGCACCCTCGCACTAGTATGCCGGCATGTAAGACGTACTCAATCCGAAGCACACACCTTGTCGATAGTTTGGCATCGAGTGGTCGGAAGGCCGGATTCCAGTGTTCGATACAAGGGTGCGTGCTCTGCGGGGCGACATCAGCGCCAGTGCTATAGACGAGTGCTATAGACGTAGAGAGAAATAAAGAGTGAAAAAGATCAAGCCAAGACTACATCCACATTTCGTACCTCCCCCGCCCATCGCGTGGCGTCGCGAGCCATCGATGCTCACAGCAGCCTCCACAAGCACGCAATTCGTGCTTCAGACTCCGGAGAATGTCCTGCGCACCGCCGAGGGCGGAGATACGGCTTCGCGCTCGAGCTATTAGGGGTACGTGCGCCGTATGCGCGGAGGAAGGTCGGACGATGTGCATCCCTCTCCCATGCACAACATCTGCTCTCCACTGTGGTACGTTGTGATTATACGTGTATCACACCAGCGTCCACCGAGGCAATAAGCCCGCCACTTCAGCACGCCGCATGTGCCACGTCTCACGGGAAAAGGAAAGAAATTGGGATGGGAAATCGACCCACCCAGAGCCGATCTCTTAATCCATAATCTTCGCTGAGTCCGCGCTTCAGTTTCAGTATGCGATGCTCGTCCATATCCGATCATCATCTCGGGGGTCGCGTACCGGTCGTAGGGAATAAGTCGCGGCCGAATCGAAAGCGGGTTGATCTTAGTAACGACCGTCTGGTGCAACGCGTCAGAGACCACAGTACTGTCGCTGGGGGGAAGGAAAGAGAAGTGAGTAGAAGTCACGCGTGGAAGGAAATAAGGGGGATGAATACTCCTGCGGCATAGTGCTGGCAAGATTCGGTTCAGGCTGGGGTCGCGGGTTCTGATTCGGTTCAGCGTTCGAACGCGGCCAAAATTCGGCGATCTCGGGGACGCAAAATCCTATGCAGGAGGATCCCTCATTGTGTCTGGATTTTAAGGTGAGCCACGGAAGTCATTGATACCCATTTACCAGCGATGTAATGGCCCACAGACGAAGAATCATGTTTGTCTATGCAATTGTCAGACTGTGTGACACCAAAGGTCGAGCTACGTGGACCACGAACGTATAGAAAGGTCCGCCAAAACCAGAGCTGGGATTTTTTCGGCATTTATCAAAATTGGACGGTAAAGTCGGTCGAAACTCCCATAAATCAACGGAAACTCACTTACTTTTCACATTTTCAGGTTCGGCGTTCGAACGCGGCCGTTACGCCCCGAACGGGCCGGGGACGGAGGCTAGCCATAGCGGGGAAATGATATATAATCGTGTTCTCGGGAGAGAAGTTCAACGGCCCCAGCGTTTTGAGCGCGCGCAACAACTGTATCCTCGGTAAGCATCTTTTTCGCTACTAGTTCACGATTGATGGTATGGGTAGTTTCCGATTCATCTACTGGTAGGATCCTCCTCTTGCAGTTTATTTATTTTGGGGCATTCACCTCCATTTATGTGCCTTAATAATTGCATGTTACGTCTCGGAGAGCTTTTTAACACTCTCACAAATTTTTGGATGACCGCACGGTTGCAAGGGAAAGAGATTAAAAGGAGAATGCCGATATCGACGCTATGCCGGCGATCATCGTCATTGGCTCCCGACATGGCATTATAACGGTGCCCGTAACTTAGGAGGAACGAGATAAGTATGATTCGGCACAGTACAATGATTTGATGGAATTCGTGAAGTCTCGTGGTCGGGCTGAGAGAGCATCACGAATTCGCCGGCGTCCCCTCCGCCAACTCGCACAAAAACTCGACATACGCCGTGGTCTCGTTACCAGTGCTTCCGTACATCTTCAATGTGTCCTCGTCAGCACGTATATCCTGTGCAGGAAAAAAGAGGAATGGCGCACGTAGAAGCCTAGGTTCGTGGCCTCGCAAAAATTACTGTCGCGATTGTCGAGAGTCCAAAGCATGTTGTTCTTGGTCTCGACGGACCACCAGTAATCAGCTGGTTCGACACCCACGAAGACCTGCGAGTTGTAAGTTCGGTCCCTGGGATTTGCCTTAATGTTTATAATTTTTAGGATGAGTATTGCTATTACCAGGGGTTCTATAATTGTGGAACGTTCACATGTTAGTGATTGTGGGCCTTTTGGGGAATGGGACATGCCTGCCAGCCTATATTTGCCGCCGTTACGAGTCTGCCAGTTGGAAAGAAAGAAGAAGACTTACCCATGAAGAACTCATTGTTTTGATCATTCTTGTACACCACCGCACCAGCGGAGCCTTTCGCCGCTATAAGTTGGAGAGTCAGTACAAGATTAGCATTTTTGGATGATATTTGCCTGCTTCAGTTTTCACGTGGATGAAGACTGCCCAGGTCCCGTTCAGAATGCGATGCTCAATGGCCTGCGAGCCTAGGTGACCCCGGAAATCCGCAGTGTCCTTGAGCACGAGGGCTACCACAAAATATCATCAATATGTTTAAAAGTAATTCACAGATAGAACACTAACTGCCGCCAGTCGCGTTGTAGATACGGACGAGAACGCAGACGCTGGATTAGTTGGGAAATCAGCAGAATGGATAACAGATGGTGGGCAGCCTTACCCTGTGCCATATAAGCCTTTGAGCTCCGCTTGGCGCTTCTGAGCTTGGTCCTGGTATTTTGTCTTGAGTGATTTGGCGACGCGCGCCATGTCCGCCGTGGTGATCTTCTCGATGGGCACGTCCAGGAACTCGGTCATCGCCTTCAGATATGCGCGGTTGACTTCAAGTCCGTAGAGCATGTCGGAGTTGTTGGTTGAAGTTGAGTTAAAGATGGGTTTGATGGAGAGCGGATGGGAGCTGGGTTGGGCTGGTAGACAACACAGGGCTTATATACATCCAGGCGCAAAGCATGTGCGCCAGAAATACGCCTGCGGCCGGAATCGAACCAGCACCGAACGTGACGTTAACTGCCAGAGTGGTGAGATGCGAACGAGACGAACGTACGCACCTGTTGGACTGACAGACGCGCAAGTTATTGCCAGAGTTAAATTTATCCTACTTTCCGAACCGTTGATCCGGTCACCGGCTATGCGGTAGCACTTGAACCGGAATTATGACCGGGCTGAATCTTACATAAATACTCAGAGGCGGAAGCAGTTTTCATTTCTTGTTTGTTCTAAAGGTCATGAGCACCCATGAAAGAGAGAAAGAAGACACCGGTCCACCGAAACCCCGCGACTCTGCATTTATCCTGATCCAACAGTACTTGCGCCGCCGGTGGAGCGCAAACACCTGCGCAAATGTTCTATTGGCACGGAATGAGCAGAGATGCATGCGCTTCTTCAACGGTACTTGCGCCGCCGGCGGAGCACAAACGCCTGCGTAAATGTTCTATGTTCACGGAAAGAGCAGAGATATATGTTCTTCAACGGCGCTTGCGCCGCCGGTGGAACACAAACACCTGTACAAACGTTCGATCAGCACGGAATCGGAGGATATATTTCCTGCTTCAATGCGTCCTTGCGCCACCGGTGGAGCGCGAACACCTGCATAAATGTCCGATGGGCACAGAATAAGGGAAGATGTATGAAGTGAGAAATATTCGTCACGACAAGTGGTGTTGAGAATGACAGACGTTGTCTCAGCCAGGTGACATATCTGTGCATATATATACTGAGGAATGAGCGATGGACGGACTGCAGAGTGAAACGCAAATATGGCAACAAGCATCGACGTCGCTGCCATCAAGAAGGTCGCAGACCATCTCGCGACGCGCGAGGAATTCATATTGGAGAAACAACAGTGGCGCGACAACGAAGATCGTCTGAGGGGCTTCAAGGTCATGCGCGTAAGTGATGTCTCTGGCGTCAGGATGACCAGACTGATGCGAAAAATATTTCAGGATGCGCGCGCGAAGTGGATTGAGGCCGCGACGAAGACGCATGAATCGATCGAAGCTGCGAAAAAGGTGAGCATACCGGAAGTCCATTGTCCGTGGTGGAGTCTAAAGTGAATAACCAGGAAGGCGAAAATGGCAAGGCGAAGCTCACTGTACTTAACTCGCTCGTCGCCGCGCTCCAACCCAGCAACATCGAGCCGATCAAGAACACAAAGCTACGATTCGAGTATATCAGCGAGGTTTTGTGCGTAGCTGCGGTGATTTCAAAGGCCAATGTTAATTTGTATTCTAAGTGACTCGACGCAGGGACTGCTTGACGTCGTTGCCGCGGGTCAGGCCGCAGGGATCGCCACAAAAGTCCAAGAGGCACTCCGGGCCGCGGAGGACTTACAAGACGTCCTATTGGAACTGAAATTCTCGCGTGCACGGCTGGTGAACAACTGGGTCAGGGCAACTAATCAGGGCAAAGAGGCGGGCTATGCGTACAAGGGTGCACTCAAGGCAGTCGTAGAGGAACTCTATCCCGACATGGTTGGCAAGAAGCTTGGTGTGCAAGAGACCGTGAGCAGTTTAATACCTTTATCCCACTTGCAGCCTCACAGCACGGGCATGATTCAGGCGATGGTGCAGGCACGGCTGATTGAGAAAGCCGGACGTTCCACGACGCTGACGAAGCTTGTCAAGGGGATCAAGGACGGCGCGACAGTCCGCACGGTCCTAATTGGTCTCATCCTCGTCGTGGTTGATACCATCGACAGCGCTCTCGACAATCAACCGACGGCGGCTATTACGTCCGCAATCACGGGCGTTGTGGGACTTGCGGCAGGGACGGTGGTGGGCATCGCTGTCGGTCAGTCTCCCGGATATCGGCTCGTTCATTCACTTGCTGATTGTCATGTCATGCAGATGAATTTGTCGCAAGCAGCCTCGGCGCATTTGGTGCGGTGACGTGCGGGGTGCTTGGAGCCGCCGCGGGCGCTCTGGCCGGCTTCGTGGTAGGAGTCGTCGTAGGAATGGTAATGGAGGCACTCATCGACCTGATTTGTGGCGCGTTCGAGGTAAGCGAGAGGAAATACTGGGACCAGTATATGAAGACGCCGATTGTGTACCGCGTATTTGTCAAAGAGTAGACTCTGTCGCCCAGTTTTCGTCAAGTTTCGGTCAGATGTATATGTAACCCCAGAACAATGAATGGCTCCGCTTTTCTTCCATAACAAAACCAAACGGAGTTCACAATCAGATTCATGCAGACTAAGTAGTCATGTTCTGACTTTGGCCTCACAAAAAGGCGTGGCCTTTAGGGCAAATCCAGGTAATCCAAAGCCAGAACATCGCTGATCCAGAACCCAACATCTTGGGAAGAAAATTTGAAGCCGACGACTTTTGGCCGCCAGTGAGCAATTAGGGTGTTTCATATATAGAAACTTGAGCCCAACTTGAGCCCCAACTCGTGCCCAACTTGACCTCAACTTGCGAAATCGAGGCATAAGTTGAGGCACAAGTTGGACCGCCAACCGTGAATGACCTCAGCAGATTTTTCTGTCCAACTCCGCGGTCAGGGCTGCGCGTATCACGAAAAGATGGCATTTAGGCCCGAGCCTAACGGCATTAGCCGAAGTTGGGGCACCAAGTTGGGGCGCAAGTTGGAGCACAAGTTGGATGTCAGGTCGTGGTCTTGTGCACGACTTGACATCCAACTTCGATTTCGTGTCCCAACTTGATCTGAAGTTGGGGCTCGAGTTGACGTCCAAGTTGGCCCCAGATTCCATATATGAAACACCCCATTGGAACCCAAGCGATATGTTGGGCCTTGAACCAAGTACAATGTTCAAGATCTCAGTCGCTATTCTCGTTGATGTGGCTTGGCCGCTTGGGACAAGAGGCTTTGTTTGGCGTCGGCGTGTTTGGGGCCCGGGACCGGATTTTCCCTTCTTCGGACTGTGTTGAACATTCTGCTTGGTTTTTGCAGCAATGGATAGCAATCATGCTGTCTAATACAGCTGTAATAGAGTCCAGAATACCCTCTTAACCATGTCTATTCCAGTTGAGAAATACGGACCCGATTAGTCTCCTTTTTCTGCCCTTTTTCGCAATCTGGGTGCTTGGGTGCTCACAGTAGCCCTTTTTTGCTCTGCAAAAAGGACAGAAAAAGGAACGAAAAAGGAGCCAAAAAGTGGCCACTGTGAACAACCCTAATTTCAGTCTTAATCCCCGCCTGCGCTGATTGTACATTTCACGGGATCCATTGAGGGATTGGGGGTCGAGGGCCAAGAAAAATGAATTTACTTTCAATCTCTGAACTCCCCTTGAGGTTCTCTCAACTTTCTATTAACCATTCTTTAAGATTTTGCTCATTCGGCTGTGCTATATCTCCATCTAACCTTTCTCCTTTCGTTTTCCCTCTGCTCTTGCTCTTGATTTAACCCCTTCTGTACTCAACACTCCCTGCTTCTTAACACGGCCTTTTCATCTGCGGCCAAACAGCTGACCCGTGCGCAGCTTTTTCTTGACGGATGCAGTCGATCGCAGTCGGCGTTGCTCATCATTCTATTCTTTATGCCGGGGGCCGCGTATCCACGGCAGACAATTCTTCACATATAAAAACGGCGTGAATGCAACCCCTTGACCCACTTTCCTCTCGAAAATTTATTCGATCTTTGGTCTAATCTTTGGTACCTCTGCTGCGGGGATAGTCCTCTTCTTGACTTTGACTCAAAACTACTGTCTTAACCCATGGCTTCTGCGCGACCATCCTCAAAATCCATGTCTGCACCTGTCACTGCGCTCTCAATGCTGAATCTCAAGCTGTGTCGTGTCTGCTGCTTTCTGGCCCATGACTGCTTTTCACCTTTGTCCTGAATCTCCTCAACCCTCCACCAAGTTGCTTCCGATCACCTAGCTGTTCATTTATGTCAAGATTTGCCGTTTTCTCGTGTTTCGTTCACTCTGGCTGGCAACAATCCATCAATAAAAATTGACACCTTCATAACTTGAATCCTTCGGCCATTTCAGCCGGTGCAACTTTCCAGATGGATCAAATGCAAGATCGAAACATTCCACCCTCAACTCATCCTCGATTATCTGCTCTCGCTATTACTTCCTTGACTTCTTTCGAGCGCCCAGCTTCCATTGTTCTTGGTTGATCAACAGTAATTAATTACTTTGCACCTGCTGCCCTCTAAAAACTTCCTGTGAGTTGATTTATTTAATTCCCAGTGTTGTTCGACGCTGGAGAGAGTGACCTTAGCTATCTATATCGTGCCTTTCCATTTCTAATTGTATTGTATGGCGACAATAGATTATTGTCTGAATCTTTCCTTGCCCTCCTTATTGCCGGAGCGAAGTGGCGGCTGGTCTTGTAATCTTTCCTTTTTCTATTTCTTTTTCGCGTTTTTCCCCTTTCGGCGACCCAGTACAATGGTCGGAAAACCCGAGATTGTAATAACGCGGCGGTCCGAGGGACCGAGCTGAGTCACGGCTAGCAAGTATTTGTTACCGACTCGCCGCTGCTTTGCTTCATGCCACCATGTCGGAACCCTGGGAGACACTCTTAGCGCTTTGAAAGTTTTCCGCTCTCTCGCTTCTCCGTATTCAGTGTAGCCAGAAAGAAAGTTACTAGAAACACCCAGCGATTGTGCCCGACGCGCGATCGATACCTGGAAAATCAGCCTCTGCGTAGCGTGAATCTCAAATCCTGAGCTCTTCGCCGTTCTACGTAGGCATACCTGGTTTGCTACCTCGTATCTCACTCACGATTGCGTCGGATACTGTCGCAGGGCCATGCATAAAATGCTCTATTTCACCGGAAATACCATTCGGAGTCTTCGAAATGCGCGCACTATTACACGACAAAGATGCCGTCGACAGCGTTCACCGGCCCCCATCGTTTTGAGCGCGCGCAACAACTGCATCCTCGGTAAGCATATTTTGTGCTACTAGTTCACGATTGATGGTATGGGCAGTTACTGATTCATCTACTGGTAGGATCCTCCTCTTTGATTTGATATTCCTCCGAGGCTTCGACGGCTCTTTGGACGGTCTTGTGGATGTCCGCCGCAGAGCATGTCGTTGTTTGCCAATGTTCCAATCGTGTACGATTGTTACAAAATCGCCCTAAATATCGCCTCAATTTTACTCGTAGGGTCATTCTTCTGGCTGTGCTCCTGTCCCGCGGGATTGACCCTGATGTAAATCTGTCCTGTGTCTACTTCAACCCCTTTCTCATAGCTGATTTCATTTAGATGTACCGCCTTGTGCATTTTGAACCCTCGAATATCAAGATCCCGTCTCGCATAGCCTCTATCTGGGTTCCGTTTTCGCACATTTCGCAAGCTATGCACCGCGCGCCATGTGGAGGTGGGATAAGCGGGCACACGTGATGTACGGAACAATCCGAATGTCTTTCTCTCATACTTTGCGAGTCACTACACGACATCTTGCTCCTCAACGTCGTGTCAGCTAGGCGTCTATGTCTCGGCAGCGAAGAAGACTTGCAGTCTGGAAGCATCTGCGCAGCCTCCCCCTAGTCATATGCAATACAGCTATCGTCCGAATGCGGGCCTCGATGGTTGTTTATTAAAGGGACAGGAATAATCTGGCCTTCCCATCTCACTATGCACCGTCGATTCTCCTCTCTCGTCAAATCCCCCAGAGCCTCTGGCTCATTGCCGCTCGAGTACGATGAGGACGGCGAGTCCAAGGTGTCCACTATCGTGAAGGACGAGTCCCTCCCGCCTGCGTCGTCCAAGATTAAACGGGTGGACTACTTTTACTCGCGGTGGTCCAAAGGATGGAAGTACAAGGTGTGTAGTCCCTCTTCATTGACATTGCGATGTTATCTGATATTTTACTTTAGAATATGAATTCAAAGGTGACAGTGGAGACACTGCCCATCCTCAACAGCGGAGGGAACGACCCGTGGAAGGAGTACAGTTTTGTGTAAGTTGTCCCTTCTCCAGCGGTGAATCTGGCTTAACTGCCACCCAGTGTCGTGCGCACGATCCCGCAGGAGGAGCATCGCCAGCCAACATTCAAGATTGTCATCAAGAGCGAGTACATCCTCAAGGCCTGCCAGGACGTCATCCAGACCTGGCCCGGTGTGTCCTGGCATGCAGATCCCTTGGAGGTATGCTATGCATTCCCCCCCAGCCCTCGCCCCTGACAGACACTCGCAGCTCGAGCCCGAGATCTTCCTCACCTGGCTACATAGCTTCATCTCGTACCGCGACGCGCTCGTCGCCAACAAGCGGCGCTCCGTACAAGAAACACACGTTCTCTCCTCCGTCAACCTCCTCCTCTCCTTCCTCTCCGCCGACTACCGCAGCACCATCGCCTCCATCGAGCGCCTCACCGCGCACGGCGAGATCACCTTCGACCTCCTCTACGCTATCCTCGTCCCGCGCACGCTCGTCGTCGCGCGCTGCGCCGTCACCGGCCTCGAGCGCCTCTTCCAGCTGCAGTACTTTACGCGCACCGCCATCGACGGCGTACCCGTCTACCAGCTCGCGCTAGAAGGCGTCGACCTCGTCGACCGCCCAATGACGCAGACCGTGGCGGTGGGCCGCGTGGCGACGCTGGTGTACCTCCCGTACTTCAAAGGCGCGATGCGCATCGATAAGCTGGATGCGTTCCCACTCAAGTTTCATTCTGCGGAGACGCAGCTGCGCGAGACGATTACGCAGAGGGGGCAGAAGTGGGTGGAGCTCATTGGAGTGCATCATATGCAGTATAGCGGAATTGCGGCGCTGCGGTGCGCGAACAAGCTTATGCGGCATAACGTGCGTGTCTCTCTTCACCACTTTCATCATTTTCATCTCATGAATATTCGCTACAGGTCAAAGGCCGCATCATGGTCGATCGCGGTACGTCCGTCCCTCCTCACCCTACCTCATCTCTCGCGCATGCATACTCATAAACAACGCAGCGACGTTCCACCGCCTCAACCCAAACTACTCCTTCCCGACGCCAGTGCCGCCCAAGAACGAGCACGACGTCAACGGGAACCCGCACGCCCGTGGTAATATGGGGTACGACATGTACGGGCAGCCTATCCCGCAGCAGCAGATGCCCGGGCAGGCGTTTGGCGATAGTGAGTCTCCCGCTGCTGTGCGGAACTGGGGAGCTGATTTTGGCGGTCCGCAGGCGCACTGGTGCACACGCGCGCAGACGCGACGACGGAGACTGCGAACCTGACTGATGAGGATCTGCTGCTGACGCCGACGGTCGTGTATGGGTTCTCCTTGTCGGATAAGATATGGCGTGCGTCTTTCTCTCTCTCCTCCGTCTTTCTTTCTCTCCTCCGTCTTTCTTTCTCTCCTCCGTCTTTCTTTCTCTCCTCCGTCTTTCTTTCTCTCCTCCGTCTTTCTTTCTCTCCTCCGTCTTTCTTTCTCTCCTCCGTCTTTCTTTCTCTCCTCTCCTCTCCTCCCCCTCCCATCCTCCCCTGCGCACCCCTCCACTCCTCCTCACGCGAAAACTAATCAATCTTCCTCCATCGCAGTCGAATTCGACGTAACAAAGGTCGCTCCCGTCCAATGGAACGCCGACGCCTTCGCGAACCTCGTCCTCCCGCAGGACCGCAAGACGCTCCTGCGCTCGCTCGTCGAGGCGCACCACGAGGAGGCCGGTTTCGACGACTTTGTCAAGGGCAAGGGCGCGGGGCTCGTTGTGAACTTGTTTGGCCCGCCGGGTGTCGGTGCGTCCTCTCCCCTCCCCGCTCCCCGGTCTCCACCCATCCATCCATACTGACGACGCCCACTCCCGCACAGGCAAGACCTTCTCCGCCGAGGCGACGAGCGAGCACGTCAAGCGCCCGTTGTATGTGATTGGCGGGGGCGACCTCGGCACGCGCGCGGCGGAGCTCGACGCGTCGCTCGAGCGCGTGTTTGACGTCGCGACGGCGTGGAAGGCGATTGTGCTTATTGACGAGGTGCGTTTCTGTCTTTGGCGGGATTTCCTTTTTTGGGATATGTCGTTTGCTGAACCCCTGTACCTTAGGCGGACGTGTTCCTCGAGCGCCGCTCGCTGCATGATCTGGAGCGCAACGCCATGGTCGCTGTCTTGTAAGTGTCCCTCGTCCTCCCTCTCCTTATTGTCGTCATTTGCTGACGGGGTGGTTGTCTGCCAACAGCCTGCGCCACGTCGAATACTACCGCGGCATCCTCTTCCTCACCACCAACCGCGTGCAGGCCTTCGACGAGGCCTTCCTCTCGCGCATTCACGTCGCGCTCCACTTTGGCGAGCTCTCCGAGGCGTCGCGCGCGCAGGTCTGGCGCGCATTTGTCAAGCGCGCTAACCTCAGTGAGATTAGCGAAGAGCAGATTGCGCAGCTCGCGAAGCGCGAGGTGAACGGGAGGCAGATTAAGAATGCGGTGAGGACGGCGCATTCGTTGGCGTTGGCGAGGAAGGAGAGTGTGGGACTGGGGCACTTTTTGGAGACGTTGGATGCGATGGATGAGTTTACGGAGCAGTTTGAGGGGATGAGGATGCGTGGGGGGGAGGGGCTGGAGAGGGAGTGAGTGGGTGAGAGAAGGAAAATGTGAGATTCTGGATTCCATAGTCAGACAAGAGAAGTAGAAAATTTATGTACCTTTGTATGATAGTGATTCACGAATGTTTACGAAATCAAGGTTTTTGATACTACACAGGAAGGAAACTCCATTAAACAAAACGTCACCCGCTTGTGTTTAACCCGGGGTTCAGAATCTCGCATGTGGGGGTGAAAAACAAGCCATTGGCAGATTACACAATTAGACATAACCCATTCTCTTGCCAGATAAGCATATCCTATCTGAAGGTCTGGCTGTGTACTATCTTCTGCTGGATCTTCCAGAAAGCGAGGATAGTCCGTGGACAATACAGTACATAACGGGAAAATGTCCATGACTGGAAGACTCGGTATACTCTTGTCGTTTTTCCTCCTCAGTATCTTTAATCCTCACGTCAAATACTTATCACGAAAATAATAAGGTTTACCCATCATTTGAAAATGCGATCCTCGGAGGTCTGCTGTATACTGTACAGGTGATACCAAAAGATTCTCCCCTCATGGTTCATTGCTCCTCTAGCATGCTCGGCAACATTCTCGTAAAAAACCGGATGATATCTGAAAATAACCCGCTGGACCTAAAATACCCGCTTGTGAAATGTGTTCTATCTGCCTTGCAAGAAAGAAGTGGAAGAGTATGTTTCAAAAAGGTCAATTCCAATCCCGCAGCAAACATATTTAATGAAAATCCTACCTTGATAGTTTTGGATACCCAAACTGATATCATGTTCTCCAACCCCGGCTTCCTCCTAAAGGAAGGCACTCAACAGATGTTTACAAAGGTAATCAGATCACTGAAGGAAGATCCGGTTCGTAAATCCACAATGACCAATCTTGAACGTATTCGTTGTACATGTTGTATCGAGCTATCAGCCCACAGACGACGCCATGTGGACTTCAATTAGGTCCATCAACATTAGCCGACTGGCAAGGAATTTCCTGTGGAAAAGTATGCACAACATTCTCCATGTCGGCTCGTTCTGAGATCACATCCCAAATTTGGAGATCCTTGGCCAATGCACATCATGTCAAGTCCCTGAGTCCCTTGAACACATCATGCTAGAGTGTAGTGCACCTGGCCAGCAACAAATCTGGCAACTGGCAGAAACACTCTGGAGGCTAAGATTCACACCGTGGCCCCGACTTAACTGGGGGCTGCTTCTGGGCTGTGCCCTAGCCAAACTCAAATCTGCCAAAGGACACCCGATACCTGCCCAGAATCGCTTCTTTACGATACTGGTCTCAACCTCAATGCACCTGGTATGGAAATTGAGAAACGAAAGAGTCCTCGGGACATCAGGATCAGCTACCCATAATGAGATTCAGAACCGCTGGATGGCAATGATCAATTCCACCCTCAAGCGAGATAAATTACTCACAAATCGAATACGGTTTGGATCTCTTGCGATAAATAAACAGTTGATTCTCAACACATGGAGCGGCATGCTCCATGAAGAAGATTCCCTGCCGGATGACTGGATTAAATCCAAGGGGGTTTTAGTGGATATACGGCCCGCCATTCGTAAAAATGGAGTAGGTTGATTTGAAGGCCAGAGTCCCACACGAAGGCTTGAAACCTGTGCATAACGGCATTTCCTCCTGGACACTTTCCCGGCTTTATTGGACAAAACCCAATTGAACCAGCGGATACACTTGGAATGCATGGCAGACTGAGTTGTGTTATTACAAACGCTCCAAAAAAAAAAAAAAAAAAAAAAAAAAGAACACCGTAAGCAGTGAACAATGGAGGTGACGGGTGACACCCCGTGAACTTTTGGTCGAAACACAACAGTATTCGATCCTAGAGCCCGCTGGAACGTGGCTTTACGTGTCTTTGAATTTGAAGTCCAGAGCCCCTTTGTAATACAGTCACGGCGAAAATTGTTGCCCATACCCGATATAGTAACTGTAATGATGGATGATGTAACCGCCCCACGAAATCCATCAATCCCTTTGTTTACCAATGTACCCCCACTAAACAAGCTGTTCTGGTCACTTTCCATGACCATTGCAAGTATTCCTTCAAAAAGATGACGACAATTTGGCGTTCTGCTGTGATCGAAGAATGAGTGATCAGCAGAACAGGGTTTGTGGCTGAGCGTTTGTCGGCCATTTCCAATATTCCTCTCTCCTTACTACGTCGGCGACTCGCTCTACAGCGTGTATACCACGCCGCCGATCTTTCTTTTTTAAACACATCCAACTACTACTATGGCCTCCTCTGGCTCTATGTCGTCTAACAACAATGGGTCCTCTCCAGTGCGACTCCTATCCGATCCAAATTTCGCCCTTTGCCCCGACTTTAGCTCTGACGCCTTCGCTGCGGTCCGCGAAGCCATGGGACAAACCGATGATGCGGCAGCAATTGCCAAACTGACGGAAGGATGGGCCAAGAGCAACGACAGAGACAAAGCTCAGTGGGTCATCCAAGAGGAGGCTGACAGAGCACAGGAACGAGCGCAGGAAGCTCAACGCCAGCAGGAGGAGGAAGCGGCTGCGGCCGAGGTGCTGAAATTAGCCGAGCAAGAGAGGCTCGATGCGGAAAAGAAGATACCTAAACTGGGTGATTTTGATGACAACCGTGCGCCTTCTTCTTTTGTCGAAGCTCGGATCTCTGCCTTCGCCCAGAAAAAGATTGACAGCCGCCAGTATTGTCCTCTCTGGCCCTTCACTACTGCAGGTCTGGCTGAGGCCGCCGCTGCCGTAGCTTCCTCTGGAGACGATGCGTCTTCGATCCGTCTCGGCCGAACAGACGACAATCAGCTCACGGTGCAGTCTGGGCCGTCTTCCTCCACGCACAAGAGCATGGTCCGTGACGAGAATCTACCTTACCGCGAGTTTTCGCTCGGATGGCACCGTTATGTCAAGGAGCTAGAGAAGGCTGGCTGGCCACAAGCCCATATCACCGCGATTTCCCAGTTCTTCTTCGGCCTCGAAACCCATTCTTTCTGCGAACAAGAACACGGTGATAAAATTATCCAAATCTACGCCGATCGCTACAGACTCGAATGGTTCAATACGCTCGGAAAGCCAAATGCGTTCAATCTTGCGATCATTGATGAGGTCCTACTGCAGAAAATTGCAAACGAACACTTGATGAAGCTCCACACAAAGGCCATCGCGTCGTAAGTGCGCCTTTTCCTAACTGAGAATCATCGCTGATCAATTTAATTCTTTTCCCCCTGCTTCTGTGGTCTATTTTTCCCGAATCCGTGTCTATGCTCCAAAATTTCTATCCGCTTCCGCTCAACTTTTCGAATCCATTTCTATGCTCTGAAATTTCTTTCCGCTTCCGCTTGTTCTATGCTCCGAAAACTTCCATCTATTTCCATTCTCCGCAACCCTCCGAAATCCATCCGCAACCCGCTAGTGTGCAAACCGCTAATTCGAGCCAATATCAGGCCAATTTGCGAGGCCCATCCGCACCCTCACATTCTGTTCGCTTCCAGCCTTATGCGCCTCCAGACCTCTCGCGCAATCCGAAGCAAAAACTCGAGAACACTGACGAGAGCCGGGTTTTTCAAACCGGTGCGGCAGGAGGTCCCACTGTCTGTGCCGTTTGCCTTGGGATCCACGAGTTTGTATCGAGGTGCAGATCAACAACGCTGTGGAACGGTTCTCGGGCGAGGTGCTACAGGGACGAGCGCGGAAAACTTACCAACCGCGACGGAGTCAACATCTGCCTCGACTTCCAGAAAGTGAACGGGTGCAGAGGTCGCACGGGGCCCAAGCACATCCACGAGTGCTCTGGTTGTGGCGTGCCCAATCACGGAGCTGCGACTTGCCCTCAAAGAGCGCGAGTCTAACCCGCTTACTCCCCCGTGCAATCCGACTTCCACGCTGGTCGCTACATTGGCCCTTTCTCTGCAGACCAACTGGAAGGCCTCATCGGGCCGTTCCAATCGTCTCCTCTCTCAATGGTACCGAAGGCCCACGAGCTCGAAAAAATGTGTCTGGTCCAGAATTACTCATTTCCGAGAACCCCCCGTTTCGACCTCACCTCCATTAATTACCACATTAATTCTGACGACTTCCCTTGCACCTGGGGAACATTCAACGCCATGTGTTTCAAAGTTGCGATGCTCCCGCCCGGCTCCCAAATCGCCATCCGTGACGTCTCCGAGGCGTATCGAAATATCCCTACCCATCCATCACAATGGCCTGGTACGGTGCTACGCCTACCTGCCAATTTATTCAATCTCTCCTTTCGCAACGACCTCCAATCCGAGCCAGAAGGTGACCTTTTCGCTGCCGACACGAGCGTCTGTTTTGGGGAGTCGTCAGGGGCAGGAGCATATGGCCTTATTGGAGACGCGTTCGCAGACATTCTGCGTGCACGGGGAATCGGGCCTAATTCTAAATGGGTCGACGACTCTGCCTTCTTCCGCATCCTACGCGTCTATTTGGCTGAATATAATGAGCGGCGTGCAGCTCTTCATCGCAGCCTTCGCGCTCAGGGAGGTCAACATCAGACTGGCGGCCGTCTATGGTGGGGAGGAGCCGAACTGCCGGACGGACGAATCGAAGAGTATGACGAGGATTTTGCGTTTCCCATCCAGGACTTGTCGATATCCAGCCCGCAGAGCGAACTGGATGCACAGTACACCTATAACTTCGACGACATTGATCGCATGTCGAAGCCTCTGGGCGTTCCATGGAAAGTTTCCAAAGATATTCCCTTCTCCAACGCTGTGCCTTTCACGGGGATCATCTGGGACCTCGATTCGCGCCGGATTTCGCTCACAACGGCAAAGAAAGAAAAATATCTGGCTTCCATTACGGCGTGGCAATCACGTCCTTTCTGAAGTCCAGGAACTGCACGGGAAACTCATTCATTCATGCCTTGTTGTTGGGACCGAGGGACGTGCGTACCTCACCAGCCTGGAAACCATGCTCTGAACCCTCAATGAACGTCTGTTCATGCCTCATAGGGCCCCCAGATCTACTGCGGCCGAGCTCGACTGGTGGCGCCAATGTCTATCGAGCGCTAACCTTTCCAGACCTATCCCAGGTCCCTGCCAGGTCGAATTTTATCTCCGTCTTACATCCATGCACATAGACTTATTAACCGCTACAGGTCATCGACGTCCACGCGTATTCCGACGCCAGTTCTGGGGTTGGCATCGCCGTCGTCATTGGCTCTCGCTGGCGAGCATGGCGTCTTGTCAGCGAATGGAAGTCAAAGCTTTGGCACATCGGGTGGGCCGAGGCAGTTGGCTTCGAATTCCTCGCTCGCACCCTCGTCTCGGGACCAAACACCAACTTCCCTCTGCACCTCTACCTCTACGGCGACAACTCAGGTGTCGTTGAGGGTTGGTGGAACGGACGCAGTCCCAACGCCGAAATTAACAAGATTTTCCGTCGCATCCATTCCCTATCCTCACAAATCGGGGTTAGCTTCCACACCCGTTACGTTTCTACCCACACAAACCCCGCCGACCTGCCATCGCGTGGCACATACGGCCCCACCTCCCTTCTCTTACCTCCAATTGCCATCCCCACGGAGCTGGCGACCTTCGTCGTCGACTACGACACCCCCATTCTCGAGCCGCCGCCCTCCCCCCTTGCCAAAATCCATAGCTCTAACCAACGCTCATTCTTCGATGCTGACGAGTCATGGATTGCCGAATTCATTCCGCATGACTGAGCCAAAGCTTAAGTCTTACAAGTCATCACGCCCCAAGCCATACCCTGCCCGTCTCTCCCTGCGTCCGTCCCTCCTCCGCCCTCTTTGCTTTGCTGCTGAACGGCTATACAAATGGCACCCGGCGACTTCCAGAATCGACCGCCAATCTGACGACTGGATACCTGGCATGGATCTCCAGAATATTACCAACGTACTCTCGTACTCTTGGGCTGACGGCACGCTGGAGACCTACGGATCCGGGCTCCTCGTCTTCCATTGTTATTGTGACGTGCGCAACGCGCCAGAAGCCCTGCGAGCACCAGCATCAGCAGACCTCCTCGCGGCTTTCCTTGCCGCAATGGCGGGTAACTACGCTGGGAAGACATTGGAAGGCTTTCTCGCCAGCGTTCGCACGTGGCACATCCTGCATGGTGTAACCTGGAGCCCTAATAAAGCTGAATGCGATGCTCTGATTCGAGCCGCCATAATTCTGCAACCGCCAGCATCGAAGAAGAAGAAATGTCTACCGTACACTGTCGACCTGACTGCCCTCCTGCTTTCGCATCTGGACCACGACGCCCCTCTAGACGCTGCGGTAGGCTCGTGCTTGACAACCGGGTTCTATTCCTGCGTGCGGCTGGGAGAGTTGACCGTAAAAACTCTCACCAGCTTCGATCCGTCCATCCACGTAAAGCCCAGTGATGTCCGTGAAGAAGTCGACCCCCAGGGCCTGGAAATGACCGTCCTAGCACTCCCCGTCACAAAAAGCAAACGATCTGGCGAGGATATCTTCTACTCTACCCAAAAAAATTCCACTGATCTGCGCCGCTCCTTTGCCAATCATCTCCGCGTAAATGCACCTCCAGTCAATTCTCATCTATTCTCTTACAAGCATAAGTCTGGCCATCGTCCGCTCACGAAGACGGCGTTTGTCACCCGACTTCAGAAAGCCTTCAAGGCAGGGAAGCTCGACCCTCTGCAAGGTCACGGCATCCACATCGGGGCGACACTGTTCTATCTACTTCGGGGAACACCTTTCGATGTCGTCAAGACCATCGGCAGATGGGCAAGTGACGCGTTCCTTCTCTATCTACGCAAGCACGCCCAGATTATGGCACCGTACATGCAAGACAATCCGCAGCTGCACACCGATTTCATCCGTATCTCCATGCCGCCTGTCCGTTGTGAGTCATCCTCCTTCTAGACCGGGAATTCCTCCTGCGATGAATGCATCGTCGACTCCTACTGACCGGGGATCCATCGCAGAAATTCCCCATCCTCACATTGCGCCGGAAAGACCGACGCGGCTTTCTCCCGCCTTCCATCTCCACTAGCGAGACGAGCAAATCCACAAATTGGTGTTCTGCTGTGATCGAAGAATGAGTGATCAGCAGAACAGGGTTTGTGGCTGAGCGTCCGTCGGCCATTTCCAATATTCCTCTCTCCTTACTACGACGGCGACTCGCTCTACAGCGTGTATACCACGCCGCCGATCTTTCTTTTTCCCTCCCACCCACTCCTCTTATTTCCGTGCTCCGCTCTCTAATTACATTTCTAATTTTGATTCCAAATACTCCACTCTGTAAATTTACGGTCACTATCCTTGTGTTTCTCTTCTACTGTACATGCTAGCATTCACTACGCCAAAACCGTCTAGCAATTATACCTGACTCCAATATATTTATTGTATAATATGGATCCCCGAAACCTGAGCATTGGCCCTGAAATCGCAGAAATTCCCCATCCTCACATTGCGCCGGAAAGACCGATGCGGCTTTCTCCCGCCTTCCATCTCCACTAGCGAGACGAGCAAATCCACAAATTCACCCTTCAAGCACACCTCGCTTACAGCTATTTGCGAAAGTAATAACACCCATCAAAATTTGATGAATAAGAGCAAGTTTGATACACCGGATTGCCGAGTGCATTTCTCGCTCATTTCTCAACAGATTTAGATAACTTATAGTGCCTTAGAGAGCTCATGAGCAGTGCTTTCAGACGATATCCTAATCACTCTTTTAAACAAGAAACTCCAAAATCTCAAAATTCAGGCTATGTGGTATGACCATGGCAGGACAACGGCCAGTTCTCAGCCAATTCTGAGCTGATTCACTTCAATCCGGATCATTCTGAAAGCTGGAGAGGCGGAAACCAAGTGTGAAATGTTCAGCCGTGTGGCACACACAATATGCACTGTACAGAATGAAATTAGTCTGTGCTACAGACAGTTCATTCAGCAGTAGTCATTTTGACATTTAACCAGAGTATCACATCCTCCTATCCTGTGCCTCAATTCTCCCTTCTAAAGGAGTCCGGAACCGTGTAAGGGCAACCACGAAGGCCCGAGGTACTCAGGGACTGGCGTGGGGGATCCAAAGGTTAATTGAAAGTAGCTAAATATACAAGGAAGCGCACCTGGTGTGGGGGATCCAAAGAGAAGAAACTCTGAGGATTCCCACGCCAGCCGTGAGTATAATTAGCTACTGACTAGAATCATGTGATTGGAGTGATCGCCAAATGTCCCGGACTTGGTCACAAGTGGACTGCCATCCGGAAGTCCGGCGGCCGGTGGTCGTATCGACAAGCCGGCAGCCGATCGGCGGCCGGGTCGGGGTGGTAGTACTGCTGGATCGGGGACCGATCTGGCGCCGATCGGGGGTTCCCCTTACATCGCCCCCCCTGTGGAATGCGGTGCCTCGACACATAGAACGAACATGGAAGGAGGGATCTTGGAAGGGAAGGGAATCGAATCTGGCGACGGCGATGGTACGTGGTTTTGCAGGGTATTTCCGATAGAACTCGGCAACAGCTTCCGGGGCAAAGAGGTCGGAGTGTCGAACCCATTGGTTGTGCGACTCGTTGTAGCCTTTGAAACACACCATGAAGTAGAGCGACTTCCATCGCACCTTCGCATCCAAGATTTCTTCAACCTCCCACTCCGGGGCGTCGCCCGGAACATCGGGCAGAACCGGGGCCGGTTTGTCATAGCTGGACCGGCTGCCGAAAGGGTCGTCCACAGCGAGTTCGAGTTTTACCACGGGGAAGACCGGGTGGAGCCGAGAGAGTCGTGGTGGGAGTTCTAACTTGTACGCGCCAGGGCTTACGACCTGGGTGACCCTGAAGGGCCCGAGTCGGCGATGCGAGAGGCCAGGTGACGGCCGAGTGGTCCGGATGTCCGAGGCATCAAGCCATACTCGGTCTCCAACTTTGATCTCGGGCGCCGGGGTGCGCCGGTGATCGTAGTAGCGTTTGTACTCCTCTTTAGCTTTGACTAGTGCAGAGCGCACCTCGGACACACCAGCGGCAATCCGGTTGCGGAATTCGTTAACTGACTCCAGTTTGAACGTGGTCCATTCGGTTCGAACCCCATTCGGGGGAGCGGGCTGGTGTCTGTCATGAACGGAACTTGCTGCGTGGAGGAATGGACGTGGTTGTTGTAGGCGAATTCCACGGCTGGAAGGAGGTCATCCCAGTCGTCCTGCATGTAGTTAGTGAAGATGCGGATGAACTGTTCCATCTCCTGGTTGACTCGCTCGGTCTGGCCGTCGGTCTGCGGGTGGTAAGCCGTGGAGGTAGCAGGCTTGACACCAATGAGACGCCAGAGCTCAGTGGTAAATTCCGCGATGAACTGCGGGCCCCGGTTGGAGATGTATTTCTCGGGCGTACCGTGGAGCTTCCAGACATTCCGGTAGTACAGCCGGGCGGCGCTGACAGCATCGATCTGGGTGTGGCACTCCATGAAATGGGCCCGCTTACCGAGGGCGTCTACCGCGACCATGATCGCATCGTACCCGTGAGCTTCTGGGAGTTCAACAACGAAGTTGACCGAGACCGTGCTCCAGCGTTCCTCTGGAACCTCGGTCGGGTGCAACTCTCCGATCGGAAGCTTTCGAAGCGCCTTGGTTCGGCAGCACAAGTCGCAAGTCGCAACATACCGGCCGACGTGCCGGGACATCTGGGGCCACCAGTAGTTTCGTGACACAAGCTCCAGCGTTTTGAAATGACCGGCGTGGCCGGCGACCCGAGTGTCGTGGTGCTGTTCCAAAATTCGACGCCAAAGATCGTGGTCCCGGGGGACGACGATCTTGCCGCGGAAATAGAGCAAACCGGCGTTGAGGTGCCACTCGTCCGAGCGGGTGGACCGAGATCGGTGACCCGGGACCTTGAGGAGTTCGCGAGCCGCAAGGGCAACGGGATCCTCTAGGTCTGGGTCGTGCGATAGCGCGTCGCAGATGTCCCGGAGGACCGGGACCTCGGGGCCGGCGACGACAACGCCTTCTAGTGCGCGGATGTGGAACAGGTCCGGACGTAGGAGGGTGACGTCTTCGTTGTCCCGGCCGGAGCCGTGATCGGGCCGCCAAGACAGCGCATCGGGGCGACCCATGGCGCGACCAGGTTTGTGGTGCAGGCTGAAGTCGAACCGCGACAGGTACAAGGACCACCGGGCCTGCCGACGGTTCAAGTTCTGTGACTTCCGGAAGTACTCAAAGTTTTTGTGATCGGTCCAGATCTGGACCGGATGCTGCGAGCCTTCAAGGAAGTGTCGCCACTCTTCAAGGGCTCGGACTATCGCAAGCATCTCCTTGTCGTGGATCTCGTAGTTGCGCTGGACCGAGCTCAAACTTTTGGAAAGAAGGCGATCGGGTGCCATTTTCCGTCGGAGGCCGGCTGCGAGAGGACGGCGCCCGAGGCAAAGTCCGAGCTATCGGCCTCTACTCGGTATGGCTGCGACTCATCTGGGAGGATCAGGACTGGATCGGTGGTCACCGCGTCTTTGAGGTTTCGGAACGCGGCGGCCTCCTTCTCGGTCCAAAGCCAGACCAGAGCTTTCTTCGTTAAGTCGAAGAGGGGCCGGGCGACATCGGAGAACCCCCGAATGAACCTACGGTAAAAGTTTGTGAAGCCGAGGAACTGCTGCACATCCTTCTTGTTCTCCGGTGTGGGCCACGCGGCAACCCCAGCGACTTTGACCGGATCGGATCCATCTCGACGTGGTCGTGTGAGATGATCACCCCGAGGTACTCGATCGATGATTTCTCAAATTCGCATTTCTCCGGTCGCAAGTAGAGCTTATGTTCTCGGAGCCGCCGAAGGACCTCCCGGATGATTTCTCGGTACCGGGGGAGGTCCGAGTGTGCGATGAGAATATCGTCAAGGTATACCATGACGTTGCCAGACAGGATGAGGTCTTGGAAGATGTCGTTCATCATCGTCTGGAAAGTCGCGGGGGAGTTGGTTAGGCCGAAGTACATCACCAGCGGCTCAAACAGCCCTCGGTTGGTCCGGAACGCGGCCTTCCATTCGTCACCCTCTCGGATCCGGACATTATTGAAGCCCCATCGGACATCCAGCTTCGTGAAGTACCGGGCCCCCTTTAAACGATTAATAAGGTCGTTAATCAGGGGGAGCGGGTACCGGTTTTTCACGGTCATCGCATTGAGCGCTTGGTAGTCCTGTACGAATCGGAGCGCCCCGTCCTTCTTCTTAACGAAGAAGACTGGGGATGCCATTGGGGATTTGGATGGTCGGATCCGGCCGGTGGCCAGGCCTTCTTCAATAAACACGTCGAGTTCGCATTGCTCGAGGGAAGAGATGGGATAGACCTTGCAGTTGGCTGGCTTGGAGTCCGGGACAAGTTCGATGGCATGATCCCACAACCGGCGTTCCGGGAGCGAGTCAAACGACTTGCGACTAAAGACGTCCTCGAACTCGCGTGCCCACTCAGGAACTTCGTCCGTACCGGGCGCCGAGCTTTTGGTGTGCGCTTCAGCCAGCCGCTGCGAGACGGTGCTGGCTGCCCGGATGTCCGCCGGGGGGGAGAACCGAGTGTAGAAGACTCGGTTGCCGTCCTGGACAGAGTCGTCCTCATCGTCGGAATCCTCTCCATCGTCGGGCCCGAGCTCCGGGAGGTCATTGTCGAACTCGTCATCGTCCTCCTTGCCTAGGCGGTCGTCTGTGTCTACGACACAAATCCTCGGGACTGGCCCGGCCCGAAGCTGCCGGAGGATCCGAGCGGAGAGCCTAGCAAGTCTCCGTTCAGTGCGCGCCTCTTCGACACAGGTGGCACAACAACCGGTCGGGCACCGACTCATCTTGACCTCGCGGTTGGCCCAGTCGATCTCCAGATTGTGCTTCCGGAGCCAGGAGTAGCCGAAGATGAGCTTCTCCTTCCCTAGTCAAGTGACCACGAACTGGGCACGTTCACTATGACCCTTGTAGCGAAGAACCACGTCCACCACGTCCCGAATGAAACCGGCTTCGTTGGGAGAGCCGTCAACATTGTAGACCGGGATGGGTTGGGAGAGTCGGCGGACCGGAATTTGGTGCTCAGCGGCGTACTCTGTGTCAATGAACTCAGAGGTCGCTCCACAGTCCACTAACCCGTTGAGTGATAATTTCATGGCGTTGGTGGTGGAGCCATAGGGAGTTACTGCTCTAGCCGGCGCTCCCAGGCAGATTTTCTCTGGGGGTGCGGGGTCCGTTGCGGGGCCGGTACGACCAGTTCGGGGGGTGCGTCTATCGTTTCCATAGATGTAAGAGATGTATTGTCAGACTTATTACATAGGATAGCGAAACAATTAGGGGACGCGACAGAGGGTGCACCGCTCACTCTGCGCGAGGTTGAAAATCCCCCGACTCGGCGGCCACAGTGTGCTCCGCAACAACTTCTGCCGATGCCAGATGTGCGAGGAGCTCGTTGAGCAGGTCACCATCGAGCTGCCGGATCACTTCGTCGAGTATGTCGACCAACCAGACGTTCACGGGCGTTGTACAGTCCCGTGCGAAGTGATTCGGGTCGCCACAGCGGAAGCAGCCATGACGCGGGGCCGCGCAGGCCCGAGTTCGGTCCACGTCCATTGGAACCGGGGGCGGGAGCGAGGGCGTAGTGGCAACCCTCGGCTGCAGTGGGGCCGAACACATCGGGACGGGAAGTGCAGTGGCTGGGGGAGCTCCCGAACGCGTAGGGAGCGAATGCCGGGCGGTGCTGGGTCCGAGTCCGTGAGCCCGAAGGAGCGACTCGTATTGCCGATACGCACGGAGGTGCCAGGCCGGATAATCTCGGAGAGCCGGGGGGTCGCTCGAACCGGTGATCGCGTGGTTGATCGCCGGGTGGATGCCGGTCCGATATTTTGTAACCTTCATGAGTTGATCTTCAAACCCGGCAAGGTCGACCAGGTCTTCGAAATCGTCTCTGTACCTAAAGACGTCTCGCGAGCCCATGTGGTACGAGCGGGATTCTAGGGCCCGAAGCGCATGGTCCTGTTTGTTCTCTTCGACGAACCGGAGGCGGAACTCCGTGACAAACGAGTCCCAGGTCAAGAAAGGGAAAACAGTTCTACCAGCGTGCCCTTCGGCCCACTTCGATGCAGAGTCCTTGGCCATGAAGGACATGGCAAACCGGACTGCCTTCTCCTCCGAGGGGGTACCATCCTCAAGGAAGGCCTCCAGCAGGAGCCGAATGTACGACCGAACAGCGTGGAGGAACGCCCGGCCGGACTTCCGATCACCGTCGAAGACGAACGGGGGGGTTCAGTCGGAGGACCGATTTTGAGCTGGGGACGGCCAGGGGGAATAGTCCTGTACCCGGGTCCGGAGCCGAAGCGGCAAGGGACGGGGCAGGCGAGTCGGCACGGGGTTTGTCAATTTTTTCTACAAGGCGCTCGATGAGGCCCTCGAGCCTATCCAGGCGAGCGGAGGCTGCGGCAGCGTTCACAGCGTCCATGGAGGGAATCGAGAGCGGGGAGGAGGGGGCAAGATTCTGGGTAGGGGAGGGTGGAGGACTATCAGAGTCTGAGCCGTTCGCACCAAAGCCAGCAATCTTGGCCAGTTGATCCCTTAGAGAGTTTCTTCTGCTGTAAGGGCAACCACGAAGGCCCGAGGTACTCAGGGACTGGCGTGGGGGATCCAAAGGTTAATTGAAAGTAGCTAAATATACAAGGAAGCGCACCTGGCGTGGGGGATCCAAAGAGAAGAAACTCTGAGGATTCCCACGCTGGCTGCGAGTATAATTAGCTACTGACTAGGATCATGTGATCGGAGTGATCGGCAAATGTCCCAGGCTTGGTCACAAGCAGAATGCCATCCGGAAGTCCGGCAGCCGGTGGTCGTATCGACAAGCCGGCAGCCGATCGGCGGCCGGGTCGGGGTGGTAGTACTGCTGGATCGGGGACCGATCTGGCGCCGATCGGGGGTTTCCCTTACAAACCACTAGAATTGGCTCAAAATCCACTGAGCAATGTGCAATTCAACGTTGCATTGAAAGTCTGGAGCCCGAACTTTGAGGACCACAAAACTTAAGCTGTACCTGATGTGCATAGCATAGGTGGGAAGCCCTGCTTCCCCGCTCTCCAACGCGCCCAGAATCATGTTAATCCGGCCATAATTGACCGAAAAACAAGCCCACAAATGCGGGGTGTTCAAATCGCTCTTTCTTAATCTATTTTTAGGAGGTGTCATTACTTCTGCAAAGAGCTGTAATTGACGAATGCTCAAGCGTAATTACAATGAGGTGAAGGCACATGGCGGGGATCTGTACTTCAACAACAGGAAGGGCCGTGTGGGCCACCCAAAAGCGATTTCAGACAGGGATCTCAAAGAAGCTGTTCGACGGATCGATGTGGGAGAATTTGTCGATGGGGAGGACGTCAGACGAGAGATGTTACCCGATGTCGCGAGGCATATGGTACACAACACTTCTCGGCACATATTTCTTCCCAATGACACCATGATCACCAGATCTGAGACGCGCTTTCAAATGTGGGATTGCACAGACATGTTCAGCGTGTGAAGCTCTAACCTGCAGCCTCGTCACATCCAACAGCGCGAGCAAATATACAACAAATTTGCAGCGTGGACAGACCCAGCGGTTTTCACTCTGGGTGTGGTGATCAACTCAGACGAGTCAAAGATTGAGCTCAAAACAGGCACTGGGCGCCACTGGTGCCGCCGCTGTTGTGGAGAGCACGTTCTTGTGGTCGAAACAGTCAAGCCATGCGAGGCACATGGGTTTACAGGTATCAAGATCAATGTTTGGGGTGCCATACATCCGAGCGGTGTCAGTGAGCTGGTGCAAGTGGAGGGATATCTCACAGCAGTGCAGTACGTGGACATCCTTAAATGTGCGCTGGTGCCACTGTACGACCACTACAAAATCGAAGGCACACCTTTCTCTACTTCCAACAGGACAATGATCCTAAGCACACATCGAAACTCGCCAAGACATGGCTTCACAATCATGGTGTCACTGTGTTCCCATGGCCGGGAAAGTCTCCGGACCTGGCCCCTATCGAGAACGCATGGGCGCAGTTGAAGCGCGAAATTTGGCAGCATCCGGGTTATGCTGAGGTGCAGTCCACAGACGCACTTTTCCATCTGGCATATGAAATCTGGATGTCACCTGATTTCAAGGCATACACGATTCAACTTTACAACTCTTTCCCACATCGTTTGGAGGAGCTGAAGGAGAACAACTTTCTTTGGATTGACTATTAGCTAATCAGAGTCTAAAACATAGCCTAGATGTTGTATATAATCCCTAAATGTTGTGTATAATCAATTATCTTTCTTGGTTTTGCGCTTTGATGGCCCGATTAGATTGCCATCAGTACAGTTACTATATCGGGTATGGGCAATAATTTTCGCCGTGACTGTAGTTTTCGAAGAATTTGTACGCTTCAGAATGTCGGTGAAGTACAAAGGAGTGAAGCTAGGAAAAGGTGTGTCCAAGAAGAACAGGAAATTTGGCTAAGTCAGATTGATTAAGTTACGTACAACTTTGATGTGACATTTCTCGACTAAGTTCTCCCAGTCTCTACGTTTGAGCAACATTCCCGCCACTTTTTTTTTCTCCCTCAATTTTTGTCCGTTTGCCTTAATTCTTTTTTCATACTACTACTGAGTCTTGTTGCTCAACGTAGAAACTGGCACCGAGTCTAACAAAATACTGTCCAAGTCGGATACAATTTTATCTTTCCTTCCTGTACTCTGCCGGTGGTTCTTACTGGGAACCAACACAACGAAGGCACCCTTAGCAGACTAAGGGCGGCTTTGTTGCATGCTTTCTTCCCTGTGCAGACAAACAAAGCATGCGACAAAGCTGCTAGCCTGCCCTTAGTCTGCTGAGGGTGCCTTCGTTGTGTTTGCTCCCTGTATGGACCACTTATGGCCCACATGTGTCTATCACATGTGGTGTTCGCATGCGTCGATGGCTGCCCCCAGTGGGATTCCTGACACTTGAGAGTTTTGACCCCAAATATATTGTGGGTTTGTGTGAGAGACAAAATACTGGGGTCAGGCCAAAAAAACCATGGTGTAGTGGAGGAGACTCATGTGACCCCAAAGTTTGTTCTGTCCATATCATTTTCAAGCATCAGACCCGACGAATTTACTACAGATTCCATGGGCGAACTAACATGCAAATTTTCGAGACTGGAAGACACTGGTGAGACATTCTCAAACACATCTTCAATAGGGACAGTCAGAGTAGACAATTATGGGTCGATTATGCTTGCGCTTCTGAAGTCGATTCTGGAAGACAGAATCGTGGGAGAATCACCCTGGCTCTGACCACCCCAATTCTGATGTCGATTATGGACGCAATTCTAACCACGATTCTGGATGAAAGAGAATCAGAATCAGAATCGACTCTATAATCAATGTAGAATCGTCTACTCTGACTGTTCCTAATTGGGGTGGACAATACGGCGTGAGATGAAATGGCCCCGATCTAGGAATATTCAATATACTAACCAAGATGAAGGCTACCAATAGAGATCTTCTCACAGTGAACACTTGGGCAGCAGAATCAAGCCTCGCTTGCGAATGCGGTGAATTACGACTTGTTGCTGCCCAAGAGCATAAGACGACGCATGTGACCCTGTGGCTTGAGACCTTCCATTGCATCACGGATTTCGATGAGCATTCTATTGAGGTTCAGATCAGGGAGAAGCAGGAAACAGTAATTGATATACTCACTGCTCGAATCACACGATGCTTTGAAGCAGGTGGGTGGGATCGTGTCATCTACGGTGCTGCTTCCGCATGTTTAGCTGTTTCGCCATGGCACGGATGAGGCCTTGCGTATTGTTGGTAAGAGTGAACCATGAAACGCGAACCGTTGGACTCTAGTCTCCGCCAACTCGCTTGAGTGTGTCGCCTGCAGGTGTGGCCGCCAGTTTCCAGAAGGTCAGTAGAAGTATCGAGTGTCTGGTTAGAGAACAAGAACAACTGGAGGCTTTCAAAGTGCGAAATGTTTGCCGAGCATGAGGCTGAGTCCAGGCTAAGCGCAAAGTGTTTGGTTTGGTATTGGTTTAATTTAAAACCGAATCTGCCCGACAGCGAAACCCTCGGTAATCTGAACATATTTCCGGCCAAATGAAACCCCCAGTAGGTAGGTAGTATTACAGGTCTGAATAATGAACACCGGTCCCAGGGATTATTCCAGCGCACAAAGCAAGCTGAATTACACCTTCTTTCTTGGACCTCAATGCACCACCTAGGATGAGCTCGCAGAAACCACCAATCCCTCCATGCCCCACTGTAGATCCTAGCCGACACACAGAAGCAGATAGTCCCCCCCAGAGGATTACACCCAAAACCCCCAAAATTAAATCCACTGGAGCGGCAGAGGTGCGTAGCTTCTCAATGGTGAGGAGATGGGTGTAAAGCATAATTGAGATTAGAGCCTCTCTGTGCTTGTGATTTTTCACCATTATCAAGTAGTGCCGTAGATAAAGTGTAATCACCACTGGTGGTTTATCCTTTTGAGGTTCACGTCGGCCATGCAAAAGATTAACTTTTCAGATAAGTCACCTTGATGCTGGAGCCAATCCAGTGCCAAAGATTCCACGGTTTTTGCGTATGCTTTGATTGTTCTGCATGTCAGGTGGGGGGCACTGGAAGGGCAGTATGGAGGCTGATTTGGACACATCTCCAAACCAAGACTTTTTACCCAGACTTGCAAACCCAACGGAACTGTTGCGACAAGCACAGGCCAAGTTATTTGGCTTTAGAGTGAGGAGATAGCGCAAACAATTAAGCAGAAGCATATAGCGGCAAACTCGTAAAGGCATAATACCAATTTCGGTGAGGAGTGGCATGACCATGGAGTGGGAGTGGACATTAAGAATCTGGCACAAGAAGGTGACTTGAATATCACATAGCTCTTTAGCATACACATCTTCACAATCTGGGGTGACCTCACACCATGTACTGTAGAATTATACAAGACACACCTCCGCTTTGCTCCGGCGCCTGGAACATGGGAAACAAGTTATCACCAATAGAAATCATTATAGGCCGACAATGAATAATACAATGTTCGACTGGAAAAATGATCATGACCTAAGAGCCGAGGTGAGACATTCAATCTTAATTTGTGTACTCGCCTATGGTGATTGCAGAGCCCACGCCAATCGTATCACCCCAAAAGTTCAATTGAACGCACAGAGAGTGAAAAAGAGGAAAGAAGTGAGCAACATCCTCAGTCTTTGAAGGCATGATATAGCTACGAGTCCCATTCCGTCAATTCAAGGTCCGCGGCTCAACAATGAAGACTCGCAATGCTAGTGGTATGACCGCGCAGGGGAGCACCCACCTACGGTCAAAATGCACGTTAAAACAATCAGATAATGAAGAGGACCATCCACCACCGAACATAGAGTCTTGTGTGCTACGGTGCAGCTGGGCGCCTAATTGAGTCATAAATAATAGTTTTGATTGAGTAATAATTATTCTTGCGATGTTGCACAGCAGTCCCCAAAAACATAGTGACCCCCAGAGCCAACAGATGATCACGTGAGGTCTTGCAGCAGAGCAGACACTTGGCTTGAAGACTGAAGGGAGATTTTAGGGCTCCAAACCGTCCGTACCGTCGAACGGGACGGGCGATCTACGGCCGTTTATGGCACAATCCGTCCCGTCACCGTCCCGTAAGGCTGATTCTTAGGAGACCAAAACGGACGGGTTCATCCGTTCGACGGATTACGGCCGTTGAAAACGGGTGACGGGCGCCCAATATCAATTGTATGAAGATAATAGTATTTCAAGTGTAAAATTATGATCTAAATATCAAAGCGAAATGCTCTCCTCTGCCTCGAGTTTTTCAAGAGCTTTCCGTGCCACCCTCAACCGAGCCTTGACGAACATTAATGTCTGAATTGTTTCTGCCTTCAGACTTGCCCGACGTAAACCGATCGTGTCTCGTCCACCGGAGAAAATTCGCTCAACGGCGACCGCAGAACCTATTGAGGCTTGTGAGTGTTTCACGGGAGTAAAATTGTCCAAACTCACCGGGGATACAAAGAACATTACGGACCAAACGATATAAGTGGGGGAACCGTTTGCGGCGGCTGTACCACCACTGCAGGGGATCTATGCCGTCGTCGTACGGCTCAGATTCCCCAGTGATGCGGAAATATTCAACAAGCTCATTCTTCGCCGCGCTCGTCCCCTTGTTTTTCTTGTATCGGGCGAGAAAATCCACTTTCTGTGGTGAGTCACCTACATCGTCAGCATGGCTGGGAGCAGGGGAAGAGGTGGGGGTGGGATCAAATTCACTGGGAGCATAGAAGATGTCATAGTGACTCTCTAGCCTCCTCTTCGATGACTCTAGCTCCGCAGCCAGATCGATATCATCGGAGTAGTCAGATTTCAATCTCTCGTATGAAATCCCAGGGTCCAATACTAATCAAAAAGTTCAGAAAATAATATCAATGCGAGACGGAAGAGGAACTCACACGCCGCCCATAGATAGTAGCGTGATTCATCGAACTTTCCGTAGTAATCACTCAACTTCAAGTGCGCCTCAACAAGGCCACGTCGCAGTGCGGGGTCTGTCGAGTCCGGAAGGGTTTTAATGGCGTCCTTGAGAGACTGTTGGAGCCCACGAAATATAGCATGGGTTGTGGAGAGCGCGGGAGATTTTGTTGCAGACATCTGGGTGGTGGCTGAGCGAAAATACTTCAACCATTTTGTGACGAGCTGTAGGGCCTCCCATTCTTCAGTCGAGAGCTCGTGCTGGCGTAGATCAGCATCTTTGGCTACATAATTGAATATTGGGATGCGGTATTGAAGAGCCCGACCTTGAATTTAAATGAGCGGAGAATTATGAGGGATAATAGACAGGAGACACACGCAACATCTGATGAGTAGAGGACCACCGTGTTTTGACGTCCAGAATCAACATAAGTACTGAGTCATTTCCAGCTTTTTCATTTGCGTCTTTCACTTCTTTCTTCCAGGCTGCACGACGCTGGGGGCTTGAACGGACATGCTTGACAATTGTTCGAAGCTTTAACATCATCCATGAGATTTAAATGTGAAAATTAAATGATATGTTACCTTGAAAACTGCTCGTCCAATGGCACTGGTTGGCCTCGCGGTCTCGGCGTCGTCAAGCGCATCGCTGGCGGAGGCGGCCAAGTTCTCGGCCTCGAGGGAAAGCGGCTCCGTCGCGGAGTCTTGATATGCAGATTCCCGAGAGCTGACCATGGCCCGTTTCGTTTCATCCTTGGTGAGCGCCCCGATTGCTTCGAGAAGCTGTAAAAACAAATTGGTGGCTTGGTACAAATTGAAAGGGAAAGATTTACCTTGAGAGCTGCTAAGTGAATCGTATGAGGCATACACCTCATCCGTGCGTGCTGACTTTCAAATGGAATTTCCAGGTCATGACACTTTCGTTCAAATGCCGCAACAAGTGTATCATTGTTCGTGGCATTATCCATAACGAATGCAATAATCTGTATGAGAAAGTGAGTTGAGGCCGAACAATCAAGAGAAAACACTTACTCGACGGCGCAATCCGAACTTGTCAACCGTTTTCCAAACGGCGTCAGCCATGTTCTCTCCTGAATGTGCGCCAAGAAGTTCCTGGAAGTCAATTAGGCACTCCTCTGCAAAAAATGTTAGGCAGCATGCGTAAAGTGTGCCGGGATAGTACATGCCTAATCTTCCGTCGTTCCCGATGTAATGAATCACAATGGCCATGAAGGCATAACCGTTACTGGATGTCCATGCATCGAGTGATAGGGCAAAGTCGGACTCATTTTCCTATGCACCCGACGATCAGTTAATACACAGTGTAGTGTTTGTAGGCAGAAGAACTTACTGTAAATAAAATCGAAAGCTCTTTGATCATTTGCTGCTCCATGAGAGTGATTCTATCCTTAACGGCTTGATCTTTCGGGATCTTTATTATTTTTTCGGGGGGGTGGAGGGCAGCGTATCGAATCATCTCGCGAAATTCAGGCTTGTTAACCGCAATGAACGGCTGGTCGCACGCGGCAACCCATTTGGCAACCAGACCGTCGAAGTGCGCCTTATCCCACGGCGCCTGTGTTTTAGTTCATTGAGAATCTAACGACAGACCAAAAAAAAAACATACTTTGGCATCTTCTACCTGCTTTGCAAACATTGTCTGAATGTTACCTGATATTTGATCGGCCTTTTGCTTGTACTCGTTCGCCAACTTATCCGTCATGGGCTCCACACCCCGTGCAAGAGAAATCTCAAAGGCTGTGGGAGGTTCCCGGCGTTTCCAGAGGACATGGAATAATCGATAATGAGGTAGGGACGTGTTTTTTAAATGTGTTTGCAGTTCTAGCAAAATTCAGTTCATGTTGGACGAATGTAAGGTGGATACAAACTGGTTGTATTTGAATTTGAAAGCTTCGTGAGAGACACAATTTCTCGGTTCCCGAGCCAGCATTTATGAAACACAAGGGTTTCCGACGTTGACCCATTGTGATCGGTATCGGATGGCTCAAAAAACAAGTGAATGGGATTTCGTTTAGCCTAGATATGGCAGTATTTAGAGAAGGAGCGATGTGTGTATGCAATGGGATACATACGCCGCCACCTTGGTTTTGTGTCGATGGACCTGCAGCTGACGGCGTGGAGTTGGATCCGCTGGGCGTGGCAGAGGCTGAACTACCTTGCGGTGTCGATTCAGACACACTGGCGGCAGACTGTCATGCATAATGGGTGGTCAGAATGTGTGTTGGAAAACGGTGAGATCAACACACCGGAGTATCTTTGGTCTGCTTGGTTCGTTTCCGGGGACGAGGCTTCGCCGATCGCGATGCCTTCGCGGGGATAGTACGGGATGGAAGCGAGGCTGCAAGCTGGACCAAAAAATGAGATGGTACGAGATTCTGAGTGGATGGGGAGAATTACAGACCTCATCGTTGGGAATTACCTCTTCAATCTCACTGTCACTGCTTTCTTCCGACACGCTACTACTCTCAAAGTTATCGTCCTCAGAGTCAGTGTTTTCGGGCTTCTTTGCCTTGCGTTTACGTTTGGGTGCACGCTTTGGCTTCGAGGTGTCTGGTTGACCAAATTCGTCGAGGTGCTCTGCAGCTAAAACCTCTTCCATGCGAGACTTTCCCTTGCTGCGTGCAGGACGCGAAGGTCCGGCATCTGCATCACCTACAGAAAATAAAGCTCAAGGTTTGTAGACGAGCGAAAGAGCAACTCACTTGATTTAGCACCGCCGGGAAACGCTACGCGGAGCTCGAGGTGTGACAGAGGGCCAACACCTAGAGAATTCATGGTATCACCCCATCCAATACGTTGACCGACGAATATCAAATACAGGTGCATGCGGCTGCTCCTCGGAACAAGATCCAGTAACATGAGATGGTAATAGATTTCACCGACAGTGGTATCGTCAGTGACAACTACCACCAGATATTTAGACGATAAAAACAGATCTGAAAAAAGACACTCACGAACGGGTAGACAACATGACCCTACACCACGAATGAATATGGTGTATGATCGTGTTTCGAGAAGGCCATTCATTCGGCGCTGAGACATGAGCGAAAAATGTGAGCGGTGACGACGGCGCTCGAGAAAAAGGGCAATTGTCAAGTGATATCGAAAGAAACGGGGGAAAAACCAAGTCCCTGAGTACTATCGTTAGTTTCCGCTTCGATGGCCAGAAAACATTCACTAACCAATGGACATCGAAGTACACCCAGCGGCAAAAGAAAAATAATAATAGCAGTATATGAGGTCGTTCAAAGAGCTGGAGCTGGGAGGACCAGTATAGGAACAAATACCCAGATATCCCAGAAGACCAGTTACGAAGGGAAAGATGAATAGGGCCAGATTGACGAGTGCCCACTTCCAGACATTCGCTCCGATATTCTCCGCCCGCGAAGCGTAGAGGGTACCACGCTCTGTTGAAAATAAGACATAGTCCAGCCACGATTGAAACAACGCACTGGGTAGTAGTTTGTTGGGACCACGATCATCATAGATGATTAGGCTATTTGCCATTGAACGGAGTCGGTTGGTTTGCCAGAAACTGTTTAGGGGGACATTTACATTTAAATGCGTACCTACATTTATAGATTACTAGGTGTTGTCAGGGATAAATAAAACCGGAAGTAATTAAAAATTGAATATGTTGAACGTCGCTGATACCTGGTAACGGGGACCTGGAAGCTGTAGCGTAGACGGCGAGACTGGGCCAAGAATTGTGTATTAAATTGGTAGGGCTGCGCGAGTGTGTGTTGAAACCGGAAATTGGTAAAGAAAAGGATAAATTGAGAGGAAAGGGTGAGCGTGTTGAATGGCAGGGCTGTCTGGCTGTGTGAGAAAGAGACTATAGCATCTGTTCGCCGATCTGCTGAATAATACCGCCGGGTTATGCACCCGTTGGACCCGTAGACGGACGGATACGGGTGCCCCGTTTACGGGTCAAACCGTCCCGTATCCGTCCCGTACCTGCCAAGCCCTCAGGGGTCTCACGGACGGGTCCGTACCCGTACCGTCCGTCCGTCGACTCCGTCACCTACGGGCACGGGTTGGAGCCCTAGGAGATTTTGAGACCACAGAAGTATTGCAAAGGGCATTTTTGGGAGACCTTCGTTCCATCGAGTTTGACTGATAGTGAACGTTCAGGGCTGCGCTCCGTGCACCAAACGCGAGGAGCCGTGCCTTTGGCTCTGGAAGGGAAGGGGTCATGCTGCCAATGCCGTGCCGATGGGACGCCGTGCACGCGGATGCCGGACTTCGATTGGACGGTGACCGGTAAGCTTCATTTTCTTTGGTTCATGCCGCTTTTCTTAATCGAAGTCCCTTGTAGATGCCAGGCTGCCCGAAGCAAACCTCGCGTACGGCGAGTTCATCGGGGAGAATCTGTGTGAGACAGGGGCCCAGGTGGTATGGGATAACCTTGCGTAGGCGATGGCGGCAACGGTTCGGCGGTTCTCGCAGCGGGAGGATCTGCCCACCTTCAGCAAGGGGATGGAACCTCAGGTGCAACAGCGGAGGATGAGCCGCAGTCGGAGGAGGAGATGGTGGCTGCTTGGACGGTACCGGACCCAGACGTGGAGATGGAAAACGGGGAGGCAGCTGCGACCTCGAGCTCTCAGCTCGGTCCTCGTAGTAGTGCCTCGCGCTTCCCCAACCTGACCGTCGCTATTGGTGCGTCGTTCGGCCCTTCTTCCGTTCTTTTCACTAACCTGCTCCTCTCTCAGCGTCTCGTGTAGCTGAGGACACCGTCAATGATTCCTCCAGGCTTCCTTCACGCTCTGTCCATTGGGTGGCGGATACGTCCTTCAGCGCTCTTGCTCTCTCGGCATCTCCTGGTCCGTCGTCGCACCCAGTGGAGGTGATGAGTCACGTCGCAGTCCCTCCGGCATCCTTCGTCCCCGCACCTCGAACCCAGATCCCGTGGTTCGCCTTTCCCAATAACGCACCCGTTCATGGTCCTTCTTTGTTGGTGACTTGTAGCTCCTCTCTCCCACCGGTCGTCTCGATTGCGGAAAGGGATTCGCCTCGCTCGTTGCCTCCGGCACCATCACGTGCCTCGGCTCCTGCCGCCTCTTCGTTGGCTGGAGCGTTGGAACACGTGCCTTCGTCATCTGCTGGTAAGGCTGAAGGGGAACCCGCGTCAATGGACACCTCATCGGGTTGAGGGCTCGGCGTTGAGACTTTTGCCAGAAAGGCCGTGAGCCTGGGAGTCTAACTACGGCATGTGCAACACGATCTGCTAGACCTTTGGCATCATCATCATTCAACATTTGCTGTATATCTGCCACCATCAACTCTTTGTCTTCATGGTGGGTAGTTGTGTACCACTTTGAGGCTTTTTTAGCATCATGCCATAGAATCGTGTTCAGCACCCAATAGCAAAAGCGAGGATGGTGTGCAAATCTGCCATCCTTAAACCGTATCAGATGAGCTGCCCATTCAGCCATAGCCATTACATCGTCTCGTGGAGTATTGAAATCTGCTTTTCCAGTGGGAAACAAAGAAGGAAAGGATCAATTGCAATTGTATGACCAGCATGCTCATTGATAGGAGTGCCATGGACAGCAGGCATGGTCAGAATAATTGGGGCTTCATTGTGAAATGCAGCTGCATGAAGTTGTTCCATCTCTGTTTGTCTGGTGCTAACATCTGGCACGAAACCTCGCATAAATAGTCATGTATCTTCAGCTGGATTTTGGCCTTCCTGTGGTGGGCCAATGTCTTGGTTGGACTCCGGCAGATTCTGAGTTACTATGGTGCGTAGACGTGCATGTACAGAAGCATCCAAAGGCAATTGACTGAGACGCTCCCAGTCTATATTGACCTGTCTGGATCGAAAGGCGGGATGATGAGCTTCCAAATATTTCAACCATTGCTCTACAACAGGTCTTCAGACTCGGAAATCCTGATGTATCTCCCCAGCACTTGCAGGATTAAGACCAGTCCAATGCATGATAATGATATCACACTCTTCTGGTAGGAGGGGTACTTTGTTTCGGAAAACCGCAGTTTCACGGGAAAAATTACAGCAATGACCTGAATACTTGAACTGCCCACCTCTGACCTGATACAGGGAGACCAGAGCATGCACTGGAGAAATTATCATTTCTTCAATCTGTGTCAGAGCCGGGATTTCTTTCGGCATTTGTCACATTTTCCGTCTTTGACATCAAGATCAAACCACCGCTCATTGCATGCATTGCAAGTCTGCATCTCAATTTTCATCCACTCATGTCTCACATGATCCATCAAGAGTTTCTCAGCTGAAACCGCAGGCTGGGCCATAGGATCAATGGGTGGTGGTGGAACTGGTGGTATCAATGGTGGATTCGGGGGCCCATTGGGTCCAGGCATTTCCTCATCTAGTGGAATCTGCTGTGCCAGTTGTGCCTGTCTTTGTTCCTCTGCAAGTCTTCCAGCTGCAATTTGAGCATTCCTCTGATTTTTTTCATGACATCCAGAACAGATAAGCCTCTGTCCAAACATTGTTTGGGGTCTATATTGCTTGCCAGTGGTGCACCAAAGTAAATCAGGAAACCCCAGCTTTGGATCTCTGGCCTTTGGTGCTGCTGGTGGAATGTTTTGTGGTGCAGGCTGGAAGTTTGGCAGAGCAGGTGGAGGAACTGGTGGAATCTGTAATAGAGGTTCATTTGTTATAGGAGGCTGTGGATCCCACAGATTTGAGGGTCCAGCTATAGCATTTACTCTATTGCCAGGATTGAATTGTGGAAATTGAGCCAGATGTGCCTGCCCATGTGCTAGAATATCTGGATACTGCTGTAGAGGCTCTGGAGGTCGACGCCTGTGGGCAGGTGCAGATGCAGGGTTGAACTCTAGGGGGTGCTGCAGCTGAGCTATACGTTCCTGTGCTAAAGTCACACTATTTGGAGTCAATTGTGGTGCTGCATTTCCATGTTGAAAATTCAAATTTGCTAGAAAGGCCTGTGCTCCACGTCTGTCTGGGATTGGACCACCACCAAAGACATCATTCTGAGCCTGTTGAAAAGAAGGAGCAACTTGAGGCAGACTCTGAGGCACATGATGGCGCTGGGGGCTGTCTAGAACACGATTATCCCGCTCATTCCTTGGAGGTCAATTTATGAATGTGAATTAGAAGGGCGAGGGAGACATGCATTCCAACAGAGCTACAAAAAGTGAGAAAAGTGAGGTCAAGTCTAAAGAAAGCACCCACAATGTCCAAGATAAGATCAGAAAGAGCAGATAGGGGCCAATTACCAAATGCATCAAAGCTGCTAAACAGAGTGAGATTGGAGGAATGATATATAAAATTTACAACTGAAAAGAGGGGAAGGTACCTGAAGCTTTACAGTGAGGATGGTGTAGGGAGGCAACGAGGAATGTGAGTCCTGCATGCTTGCCTTGAGGATTTCATTGAATTGTCCTAAGCTATCGGGGATTTGATTGTTCGGAGATTTGATTGTTCGGAGATTGATTGATCAGGTTTTTTTTTTTTTTTTTTTTTTTTTTTGGGGGGGGGGGGGTTTACAGGCTGCCAGCGGCTAAATAAATGGTTAGCCACTGCAGTCTATCGTAAGGATGGGGACGCTCAACCCCAGGTTCCCACACCTGGGAAATGCCTTTACGCACGCCGCATGAGATTGATTCATATCGATCTCCGGGATTAACCGTCAACAGCTGTGGATTTCGGCCGAAACGAATTGCCGCTGCGCGGCAGCGCCAGCGTGGGAACCAACTCGTGACTCAGCGCACACAAAGCCAAACCGCGGTTTTGCACGTGACACGCAAATCGGATCGCCTGGATAGAATCTTGCTCCCCCAATTAATATCTGCAGCGGTAGTGACCATGTACGCGGTGTCTCTTGAATCCCATGTTCTTTCCTGCCCTCTTCCCGAATAATTAGAGGCTTTGCGGTAGCCACCAGATCGGACTGGTGGCTAATTTTCCTGGGCAACAGGCGATTCTGTCGGACGACGGCAGCCACTACTTCTCGCTCTGAGGGAAACCATAAAATAGTGGCTAGGTGAGAAGAAGCCGCCCCCGCATTTGTCCGTGGTGAAAGCCACCAGTTTGATCTGGTGGCTACTGCAAAGTCTCTATTGCTTGGGCTCAGTGCGCGATGGCTGTGGACTCCGAAATCTTTCAATAATCTGGAATTTAACTGCTGCCTAGAATCTGGGTTGCATTCCAATATCATGCAGATTCTGGTTGTCGCTTCCGACGCACAATGTGGAGTGCTTTCGTTGATTTCACGTCTCCTTGGTTGTTCATTCTCTGGGGTATCTCCTCCCTTAGGGTATGAACGGCCCCACGTTGTATTCCTTACCGAACACGGGTTCATTCCTACAGCTTGCATTTCTGTGTTTCAAGAACATCTCCCAGCGCTTTCAAGGGCATTATCTGCAATATTCACCCCCAAAACGTACCTTACAGTTGAACGCAACAATGTTGGATATTAATTGTGTCATCCCATCCACCTCTGGAACTTCACACAGTCTTTCCGTCTAGCTTACTCTCCCGCTTCGAATTTTTCTTTCGTCCGGAGTTTCCCGTCGAACGATTAACTGCTTTCCATGCGCATTTTCAACCACACTATCTTCTGTTTTCTGTTTTCCTCTGCACTTGCTTCAACTCTCAGTCGCTTGCGAGATGAGATTACTCCTCTCTAATATATTTTGTCAGAGGCCGGCAGAAAAAAACCTTCCTTTGTTACATAATGAATGTCTGTTGCACACGATGATGGTGATCCTTTTCTATGCCGGAGCAAAGCGGAGGCACATCTTGTGTTGGTTCTTCCTGCCGTTTGCGACTCAGAAACTAGGGTTCCATGGTTAAAAACTTTCTCCCAGGCACCGCTTCCACTTCACCTTAAAAAATCACAAGCAGGACGGCATCACGGGAGGTCGATCTCGAGGTTCAACCTGAGCCGGATGAAAAGGTCATCTCTCAGCGGGAGATGAAATGATGGCAATTTGAACCAAAGTTTGCAGGGCACTGAAAATCTCTCACCAAAGTGAAGAAAAGAGCATCAATTGGAAATACTTGCATCTTTTGTTTCTTTAGCAACGGGATGGCATCGCGGGAGGTCAATCTCGAGGCTCATTGTGGGCCAGATGAGAAAATCACCTCTCAGCAGGTGATTAAATGATGGCAATTAACCGTTCTTTAACGAAATCCTCGGTGATTCTTTGTATGTGTTTATCTCTTGCTCCATTTTATTCAACTCCTTTCATCTTACTCAAAAATTCATCCAAAACGGAAATTTTCGATCCGCGCCCTCGGTACTGACATTAGCTGTAACCATATCCTCACTTGGCGGTGCAATTGTCCCATAAGTTGTATCTCCATTGTGTTTTTCTCTCCTATCATCCTGCCCCTTTGCATACCAAGTCTATTGCCGCAGCATTTGATTACAGCTAATTGCAGTACCAAAGGTGCGGATCAGAAATCTGCTGTTTTGGGACATTTTCAAAGAATTCCTATATCTGAGTGAGTTCTACGCCGATTCACCTGAAACCTAGATGTAAAGTACTTGGCTAATTTGTGTGCAATCAGTGATAGAAAGGAATTTTGAAAAATATTATATATTCAGTGACATTGCTTGAAAGGACCATTTTGTGGAGAAATACAGTTTACAGGCATCTAGACTCATCCAAATAATGTAGAACTTTGTCAGAAAAGGTTTCATACATTTTGAAAGATATGATACAGTCACAGTTTGAAAGAGTTCTGCAGTTGGGCTCAAATATCACAATTTTTGCTGATTGCAGTATATTACCGTTGACTCAATGTCATTACAAGCATGATAAACTAGGATATTGAAGATTTAGACTCTATCACACCTTCAAAATCCAACCTGCTGATAAAGTGTGTAGAGTGGTCGGGTCCCGGATGCTAATAACATACTTGCATACGAAAATACGGACCCATCCAACAAAGGAGATGCAACAAAATGAACGACAGGATCTAAAAAAAAAACTCAAATCCACGGGTAGCTGATTCCGTTAGACTCTGAGTTTCTGTTTGAATGGTGAATGTTGGCTTGAACAAGATGCCCAGAAGACAATAAATATTAGCATTTGGCAGTATCAGCTTGAACATTTATTGAAGGTATCATCGTTTGAAGTATAACTCTGAAGTGTCTTATAAACAGAGACTCCCAGATGATCGTCTGGCCTCAATATACAGTACGACATATGAAGAAACAATTCATATGACCATGGCAACCTGGCGGTTACACACAGAAAAAAAAAACTGGTGGAACGGCGAGTTACGGAGGGCAGGCAACAAATGGCTTTTCTATCTTAGGAAGTCGGCGCATCATCTTGAATTATCCGTGGCGAAAACACGGGTAACTGCTATTGATCAAGAATTATAGTCCGCACGGTCTGTAGCAGACCATGGTGATTATCACCTCCAAAATCATTTGCATCAGCTCAACGCGTTTGTGTGAAATTCAACCCGGCGGCGGTGAGTTATCTCCCCGTGAAAATTTGTGTTAATTTTGGTTATCTTCTCCACGTAACTTTGACCCGTGACTTGCGCCCGTAAGAGCTCCAAGGCCGCGGGGCTACATCACGGCGTCTACTTGACAACCCGTGGGCTCGCCGAGACATAGCCAGACATAGCCGCAGGTGCCAACAGCTAGCCGACGCCTCGCAAGAGCGTCGGCTAACTAGGCGCTGAATGCAGTGAAGCGCTCGCTGTCACTTACGTGGCCATTTTTTTTTCTTATCTTTTTTCTCATTAGCCGCTGCCTCGCTTTGCTGCCTCGCCTTAAGAATGCCGTATGATACTGCGGCGATGCCGTATTAAGCTGGCGGAAATTATACCGCAGTCCGGCCCCATGAGACTACTCGTATCTACCTACGAGGTGCCTGTACATTGCTTTTGAATATATTATTTTTCGTCCCTATTCTCTGCCGGAGTTGAATCTATATCCTGTCTCGGTAACCCAGCCGTTCGGTGACAATCCAGAACGATCCGTGATTGACGTCGGAGACGGAAAAGATAGCGCAGGATTGTCACCCGAACGTCGACAGCTTTGTGATCTCTTAGCGCCAGTCCAATGGGCGAGTTTGCTCCCCTGCGCGAGTTGTTTTAGTCCTCATCGGAACACGGCGCGTCGGAGCTTCCACAAGCATCTCACTTCTGTGTCTGATTTGCTCAGGAATATCCCGCAAATGGGGAATTTCAGCTCAGTTCAACTAAGATCAATTCGACTCCACAACATGGGGTACTCCAGTTATTTTCTGGACAATTTTGTTCACGTTGGAAAAGAGGGTAGGAGGCCGCGAAGCGGCCGACCAGCCCCTTGTTAATTCCACAGCCGATCATCTTTGATGGAAGATGCTTTAAGCGGTGATGATGGTTGCGTGTCGATGCGTCTGTGTGTCTATCGCTTAACTATCCTCTGTCAGTCTATCGGTCTGCCATCGCAGTCTACTATAGAAACCCTGTGTCTATCGCAGTCTAGCATGGACAGGAGGAAGTCTATGGGTCTATCTGGTCTATATGGTCTGTACAGACCGCCATAGACATGAGGATTTTTTCAGATCTATCCGTGTGGGTTGGTTGCTTAGTACGAGTTTCGCTTGTAAAACTAGATACGTACAGAAGGAGTGTCCCGGGGGTTAAATCACATTGCTCGATCGAACTCGCTTCAAGACACCCCACTACTACCGCGGCCGGCCAGCTTGCTCTTTGCCTTCACTCATTGCCTGCTCAGTCGTCATCCCTCTGTCAAGAACGCACACCGACTACCTTGCATCATCTCATTTCTCCCTATCTCCAGTATGAAACGTATTCGCAAGCTGACAAGGCGCAGATCAAAATCACCATCCGTTATGGGCACCCCCCTACAAGCGCCATCTACGCTGCCATCCACAACGTCGTCCCAAATTGACAATTCTCGGTCACTGTACATCTCCGGTAGGAGAAGAAATACATTATGCTGCTGAAATAATAATTTATTTTGAGTAGGTGGCCAAGGTGGTGCTGGGGGTCAGGGACATCTGCATGGTACCGGTGGCCCTGGTGGGGCTGGGCTGGGTCCCAATGTGAATATCAATGTGCATCAGTTAATTGCCCATAATCTGCCTGCTGGGCTCGCTTCACAGCAGGGATTCCAGCTTAACAACATCCAAGCATCTCAAATCATCAACCATTGTGCTCCTCCATCAAGAATATTTCAGGGCAGGGAAAATATCCTTGACAAGATGCATCATTTTTTCACTTCTGACATGGGGAACCAACTTATTTATGTGCTTTATGGACTTGGAGGGGCCGGAAAGACACAGATTGCTCTGAAATTTGTAAATGAGTCATCATCTCAGTGAGCTTGATTATCCAATCCAGAGATGTTTGTTGATCCAGTTCTATCTTCCAGATTCTCAGATATCTTTTTCATGGACACCAGTACTATCACGACAATCAACACAGGTCTCAAGAGCATTGCTGTTCTCAAAAACTTTGGGGTTTCCCCACAAGATGGTCTACTGTGGCTGACCAGCAAAGTTGAAGAATGGCTTCTTTTCTTTGACAATGCAGATGATTCAAGCATCAATCTGAATGATTTCATTCCTCAGTGCAATCATGGGAATATCATTATCACCTCTCGAAATCCTGGACTGCGGGTTTATGGATCACATTCTCCTGTGTCAGATATGGAAGAGGAAGATGCAGTGGCATTGTTACTCAAGAGTGCTGCACAAGCAGCCACAACTGGTACCATGCAAACTGCAACGGAAATAGTAAAGGTCAGATAATTGAGCCTGACAACTGATTCAATTTTGATGGTAATACTTCCTCAGACATTGCACTATCTACCTCTTGCAATTGTTCAGGCTGGTTCATTCATATCAAAATCTCAGGATCTTGACAGCTATTTGGCTCTTTATACAAAGAACCAAGCACGGCTACTCAGCGAAAAACCTGCTCAGTCTCACGACCAATATGCCTGGACAGTATACACATCATGGCAAATGAGCTTTGACCAGCTCAAGCCAGTAGCTGCCATGTTCCTGCAGCAATGTTCTTTCCTTCATCATAATGGAATTTCTGAGCAAATCTTCAGCTATGCATCCAAGTACAGATTTCCATCCAATGGGCCATCTGAGGAGGAATTACAAGAGCCTCTGGAATTCCTCTCACATTTTCTAGGGCCAACTGGTGAATGGGACTCTTTACAGTTTTCTGGTATGACCAATGAGATCCAAGCATATTCATTGATCAGCCTGGATACAGAGAAGAAACTCTTTTCTATCCATCCATTGGTACATGCTTGGATTCAAACAACACTCAGTAATCCAAAGAGATACATGTCCATTATGGTATCTACACTTGGCATGGCACTTTCAGAACGCCCACAACATGATATTCAATTGGCTACTCCAGTAATATTTCCACATGTGGAATTGGCTATACAGATGGACACAGAAGTAGCTCTGGTGTTCAGGAAGCAATATGGATTGGTATTTTGGGAAGCTGGAAAACACAAGCAATGTGAGAAGCTGCTGAAAGAAGTGATAGAGGACCAGAAACAGATTCTGGGTGACAACCATCCAGACACCCTGGATACCATGAGTAATCTGGGTAGAACATACTTAGACCTTGGAGAGCATCAAAAGGCCAAAGATCTCAGCCTTACTGTGCTGGAGAAACAGAAACAGCTTCTGGGTGAAAACCATCCAGCCACGCTGGGTACCATGTATAATCTGGCCGTTACGTACTCAAACCGGGGAGAGCATCAAAAGGCCAACAAACTCTACACTACTGTGCTGGAGAAACGGAGACAGCTTCTGGGTGACAACCATCCAGACACCCTAAGGATCATGAGTCAGGTGGCCAGCACATACTCAGACCTGGAAGAGTATCAAAAGGCCAACTCAGATCTGGGAGAGCATCAAAATGCCAAAGAACTCATCGCTACTGTGTTGGAGAAACAGAGGCAGCTTCTGAGTGACAACCATTCAGACACCCTGCATACCATGGGTAATCTGGCCAGAATATACTCAGACCTGGGAGAGCATCAAAACGCCAATGAGCTCAACACTACTGTGCTGGAGAAACAGAGACAACTTCTGGGTGAAAACCACCCAGACACCTTGCATACCATGGGTAATCTTGCTAGCACATATGAAGTGGTGCCACTATTCAACTAACCATTTGTTATTTCCTATTATATTTATCTTTCACTCTCCCATCCCTCAATATACTCACATGTGGTCTTTGACTACTCAATATGTTATGCCCAGAGCGACAGGGCAAACCTTTTCCCCTTTCACTTATCACTTACTTCTTACATAACCATTGATACTAGTATAATGCTTGTGATGTACATACAGTCTGGTGGCAGTCAAAAAACTCATGTCAAGCTGCATTTTTGGTCTAATTGCCTCAAGATTTATTATTTAGAAGGAACATGGGGTAGGTTTATGCACAAATTTTTCATTTCAGAAAAAAACAGGGCAACTCCTAACTTAGGGTTAAAAGCAGCAGACTTTGAGACGCAAAAAAATCAATATTGTGGGTACCTAACTAGAGCCCCTGGCCTGAAAAAAATTGCACAGGTGCAGAATTGGATGTGAATGCTTCATTGGGGCTGCACTGGACACGGATTCTTGCTCTACCGGGGTGGCGGGGCATCGTAGGGCATCATTTTCAAGGAAGAGGTGTCTTGATAGCGTGAGCATAGCCACCGGGCCGGGTGTTCCGCAATTAAAACAGCAGAATCCGAGTCGCTGAAACGGTGTGCTTAGGTGCAGCCATGAAATCAATAGACTAAATAAACTAGTGAATGCAATGAACTAGTCACTACTATCAACTAATATATATAATCCAATCTCAATCACAACCTATATCCAAATACTCGTGTGTTTATGTTCAGGGAGATAGGTACAGAAACCCGTCAAGTTTGTTATGCTAGTTTAATCTTTCTGGTGGGGCGACTTTATGTCCAGCGGGAGCACGATTCTTATCAGCGGGGGAACCTCTACCATGGGGCAAATAGTTCGACCGTGAAATGAGGGATCTGACTGTCCAAAATGAGGGAGAACGGCACCGGCTGTTTATCTAGACTGTGCCAGGGAATGACAACAGCCCGACAACTGACGAGGCGTCTTCAACTCAATCCCAACGGGACGACTCTTAGCTTAGGGCCAGTGGCTGCAATTGAACGGCTGGCGTACCAATGGCTCCAAGCTGGCGGCTGAGCTCTTACAAGGCAAGCAGCTTTGTTCACGTTGGCTACTTCTCAATTTCAGTGACTTCTGTCTGTCAAGTCTTTCAAATCTGATTTCTATTTCTTAGTCTACTATATTGCCTTGAACAGCGGGGGATAGTTTTCTCTCGTTCTACTAATTATCTTACTGCTTATATACATGTCCAGAATTACAAACGGAGATATAAGGAAACCAGCCGGAACACATTCTGCTCTTGCCATGGTATATTCGGTATTTTCTCCCATGGGTATTTCCACTGTCTCCCGGGGGTATATCATGCGGTTCCCATAGTGAACCGAGTATGGCGTGCTTTTTACTAAGCCCCACCGGTGATGCTTCCTAAATAGGATGCCTGTTTCATCAACCTGCTTAACTCCAAAGTTCCAGCGGGAGCTCTGCCATGTCCCGCGGCAGAAGGTATTCTTCTCGTCTTATCTAGCGGGAACCCACAACTAGTGCCGCAGAGTAACTTTTACTCCCGCGTCTGAGTCTTCGACCGGCAGGTAAAGCACAAGATCAGTTCATCTGATCGCAAATCTTCTCCCGCCAATCACATATGTTTCCCCGGGGCTAGTCGGTTGCCCCGGCTCTTACAATAAGCTTCTAATCATGCTCAAAGTTCCGCTGTGGCGATCTAGTATTTCAGCGGAGAAAGAACCTTTCAGCGGGGCAATTGTTTGGCCAGCCGTTGTTTATAGTATCTCACCCCGGTGAACCGGTTTGACATTCTGCCAAAGTAAAATCTAGTCTAAGCTCCTCCGGGTGAACTGTTCCAGCGGCTGAACCCTAAAATATTGTTTGTATGATATTCCTGTACTCCGCTTGTCCAGCGGCTAGTCCTGAGATAATATAGTTCCTCTTGATCACCTCTAGCGCCCAGGGACTCAGCTATCAACTGACTCCCGGGCCCAACAGTATGGTTGACTAATAGAACAGTTAACTCGTTAGAGTTAACTATTGAATCATCAACTCGTGATTGCCCGCTGGCTTTCGGCCGTCAAAGGTGTAGCGTACTACCCCAAGGTAGGTGTACGCCCTGTTGCTAAACCTCACATTTTCCCCCGGCGATAGGTATCAAAATGAATAAAAACTCGGGTTCTTATGTGTACCCCAGTACGTGCCCTATCATCGCAAACACAAAAATCAACTTTTACTCTGATAGATCTATACATTGGGCTCTTCTTGTGCTACAAACAGCTACATGCAGCTCATGCAGCTTTTGCACAACCTATCTAATTATGGAGAACGACAGGAATAGGTTGATCTGCGATGAAGGATCACATTACGGACATGACGGAAGAAGGGACAGTAATTCCTATGGCATCGGAAATCTGCTTCCCATTTGCGATTGCATTTAGTGGTGTTCAGGTGATTCATATGTTTGTCCGAGAGTTCGATAGTTGGCTGAGAGCTCAATCTGGCAGCCATTGAATGAACCGGGAATGTTGCTTTATGAGGAGAGATGGAAGCGTGACCTTTGTTGTGATTGAGTCTTGCGATGATATCAGCTTGAATGTTGGAGTTCCAGGGCTGGGGAGTACAAAGACAATGAGGCAAGAAGAGAATGATGAGCAGCTGTTTGGATGTTCGATTTGGACAATGAGGCACAGCGACCTTGATCGAGATGACGGAGTACCATCTTGCCACGAGTCTGGATGGTTGGATTTGACTTGGTGTTGCAGAGGGCCTTCCAGGAGTATGAGTATGGGCAAGAGGAAGCAGTTGTTGTATGGTCACCGTCCCTCTGGTACCCGCATGTCAGTGCATGTGTTGTGGACTCGTTTGACATGCTGACTTGCCCCTGCACACCTGCTACTCAGGATGTACCACCCATGGTTCCCAGCTAGAGAGTACCACAAATTGTGAATACCACAAATATTCATGCCAAGCCATTTGCAAATAGCAAATATTTATATTCGCAAATGACTGTGGCTGTGCTATTTGCCCGAATGTGAATATCGGTTTTCAGGAAAGTTGATATTCGCAAACATTTGCAGCTGTAATACACAGCCAAAGTTTTAATCAAGCATGGTAAATTTGGGTCTGTTTAACACATCTCCTCTCTGGAACCAGAACATACTTCATTTACACCAACTAGATCTGTAATTCATATGCAAACCAACCACTTTAGAGACATCTTTACTTTGACAACTGCTTGACAGGTTGAGCACTGCAAGTGCATTTGTCAATCAAATGGTTGAACATGTCAAGACAAGGCCTTGTATGAGTCTTTGACAATGTTTAAACTCACAAGATAGCATAAAAGTGCTGTCAGCAACTCATTGGTGGCTGCTAAACCCCCGAAATCTCAATATATTTGCTGAGTATTCATATTCATGAATATTTGCGAATATTGCTGACTAAGCAACGAATATTTGCCATCAATATTCGTACGAATGTGAATATCAGTTTTGAGTTTTTGGTGAATATTCATATTTGTGAATATATATTCGTGGTATTCTCCATTCCCAGCATTCCCCGTCAATCTCTATGCCACTCAGTACAGTAGAATTTCTTGTATGGAATAATGTTGTATGGAATGGGTTTTGAACCCATCCCACTTCGGGATAGGGTATTATTCCAGAATATGGAATACAGTAGAATTTCTTGTATGGAATAATGTGGCTGGGCTATTTTTGGCAGTACTTTGTTCAAGTTTGTCGGGTGGCATTCCATTTTTCGATGCAAATACATTGTCTTTGGGGTGAAGAGCCAAACATGGACGAGCTCCGTAATCCCCAGATGGGGCAGGAAGACTTCGACTCAGAGTTTTTGCGATTTGTGGATGGAGATGAGGGGACCCGGGAGATTTTGGAGTATCTCAATCGCTGTGACAATGAAGAGGACAACAAGGAGGAGCCAGAGGAGCTGGAATTCTCTTTCAGTAAGGAGGATGCAGCGGCTTGCGGCAGAGTTCCTTCAAAAAATCGCACATCATCGGCCAGATTTGGAAGTGGCGCTGCTGCTCGCTGAATACTTGCACAATTTTTTTTTTAAATCGCACATCATCGGCCAGATTTGGGAGTGGCGCTGCTGCTGGCTGGATACTTGCACAAATTTCACGGTGCACTCACCCAAGAAGTCGAAGAAGCCAAAGTTCAGACAAATATAACCTCTTTCTCTAAGTAGACACCATATATATGCACTCTGGAATATCTGTCATATGGAATACCTTGCGGGCCCTTCCCAACAATATTCCACATGAGCAACTCTACTGCATACACTGGCCTCCCTCTTGGTGTAAGTGGTCAAAATGTGCGTACTCAGTTTTACATGGTAGACATGTACTGACTGCGCTCTTGGGCTTTATTAATTGATGTTACTGACATGTCATCTCCAATTGCGAGTTGCGCTCCCCTGGATATGCACTTTGACCTTCCCTATTTCCAATGTCCCATCCTACCGGGTGCCAAGGTACAGATCTGTACTATCGTCTGCGACCGACATTCAGTATTCACCGTTTGGGTGTGGAGATCACGGGAGATGTTCACATACGGATCCCCTGTGCAGTACACCTATCTCTTTCTTTCCCCGCCCACCTGCGATTCACAACTTTATCTTTCTAGTAACCGGCTCATGCACCATCACAGGGTCGTCCTTATGATCCTTCCCATGTCTTGCCGCCTACCTGGAGCCTCAAACTCTTGTATACATATCAAGCTTGCACTCCTTTGCAAGGGCTCATAAATAGTAATAGTACTACCTTTTCTGTATCTATTTATGGTGCTATGGCAGCTATCCCAGCTATATTGTGCTAGGTACCCTACTGGTTTTTTTCCTGATGTTCTGATTGAAATAGTGCTGTATGGACGTGTAAAAAATGCACTTCCAATGCTGGAAATTTTATAAAATCATGATTTTCTCAATTTCCATTCTTCTTCCTCTCTTGAAGTGATTTATCTCTCCTCAAGTGCTGAATCGAATGTCTTATGGACTGTGGAGAGCATCTTCTTGACGATTTTTTCGGGCTGTCACGCACCCCGAGGTCGGCTGACGAATTGACGAAATGGATTTTGGTCACGTGTCACATCCCTTGACGAATTGATTGTAACGCTACAGTACTCGAGTCGCCTCCCCCAGACTTATGCAAGCGACTCTCCTTTGCAGAATCATTGCAAGAGGACAGCCAATGGGATCTGAATCACCACCAGTGTCTTTGTTCACGTGCGAACATCTTAAGAAAGGTGAATTCAATCTTGTCGGTGGTTTCGCTCGTAGCTCATGCTGTGTTGCAGCTCATAACAGCCACGAGCACCTGGAAGAGATTATGGCCAATCTTTTCTGGTGCAGCCTTGATTTTTATGGTTTAACGGGTCCTGTAAGTCGGATCTATCTAGCATTTGGTTTGGCTAAGTGCTATGGTCCATGTCATTGCATTTATGATGGACAATGCTACCACTACCAACAACAACACCCTCAGCATTCGCGCGGATGCGCTGCAAAGCAAGCCATTCCCATCTTCGCTGCTTGCCCCACACAATTCATCTAGCTGTCCATCAGGTATATTTTATTAATTTGCTCAATCCCTGCACTGCGTGACATCTGGATAAAGCTTCTTGAGGCAATTGGCGAAAAGGCAAAGAAATCATCGAAAAATCACCCGAAGAGCAGGAGCGAGCGACGACGACCACGGAGAATAGGTACTAGAGAGGTTTATGGAGAGGCTGGGACCCACAACGCCAGGGCGCGGTGTTTCGTCTGTAAAAGACTCATCACGTGGCAGTAGGGGAAGTCAAAGCGGTCGGGGAGACCGATTCACGAGCCGATTCAGATGTCGATTCAGATGTAAGAATCGGCTTCAGAATCGATCAAAAGTTTTGAATCGGTCTGAATCCTGCTCCTCCTCTTGTGGAGCAGCAGACTGAAAATCGGCTTCAGAATCGCGACTCGTCACTCTAGCCCGTTCACTTATCGACCTAGAGGACACTTCATGTTAATGGATAATATTTCGACGTTGGGCGGGAATTCTATGGCCGTTAGGAGTTCGATGTCCGGCGGAGTCAAACCAGCGCGTGCAAAGTGGTGCGCCAGTTGTTTTTTATAGAGATCTTTCATGCAGGTGATATGGTTCTCGAAAAGGTTTTAAGCATGTCGCCGCGTGCGCGACACTGGCGCGCTGAGAGGCGGGGAATAAGTGCGACGTGATGGGGAACTTGGGTGTTGAGCAAAAAGTTGAGACTATGTTACACATTTTTCTGCCGTCTCAAATATACAGGTGTTTATTTTCAAAAAATATAAGTGTCGTGAATCGCTGCAGAATCGAGCTCCGAATCGAGTTCAGGTGTTCCCTATATACCACGGCAATTGGTTGTCGGTACCTTTGGCACCAAACAACCCAGTGCCGGCAGGGAATTGCGGAATCCTCGTGGAGTCTCAACACTATTCAATGCCGCTTCATTTTCTCTAAATGTCTTTGTTACTGCAACGCTAGTACAACGTTGGTTCAACTCAGCGACCAGAAGAGGTCCGTAACACCTCAATTACGCGATGTCCATAGCAGCCCGGTCAAGGGCGCAAAAAAAATGGTACGTTACCGCGATGTGAGTGTCCTGGCGTCAGAGGCGGCTAGGCGCTTCACGCTGGTCCAGAGACCGTCGGACTAAAAATTCAAACAGAATAAAAGAGGTTGCGTCGAGGGCGGGACCCAGAGGGTCCCGGCGCAACCTCTTGAGGATTGAGAAAAAAAGTGACATAAACGGTCGATGCAAATTGTTTGTGGTAGGCTTCGATCATCTTGCCTGAAAGCCGAACCTGAAGAGTCCACGCCATTTTTGTCACTTTGTTACTTCGCTTAAGTGTGTGAGTTTGATGGGAACCTGTGAAAGTTCGTCACTTGGCAAATTTTTGGGAAAGTTCATGAGTTGTTTGTGTTGGAATAATCGCCAGCCAACACATTACACATACATGGCTGTGGAAACGCAGGCATGGTGATGCACTGCATGTTGGGAAGCTGGCATGGTGATGCACAGCAGTGTTGCGAGATGCACAGGTTCAGCTGGTCTGAAACACTGTATGCTTCATCGTTCAATGTTTCTATTTGTACCTGTATATTACATTGTTCTCTAGGCATAAAAGCCCTCCTACATCTCGGAATCAATAATCTTGTTTTGCACTACTTTTTCGCTTCCCCCTCACCCTTTTGGGTCCTAAATTCTCACATTTTGTTACATGGCAACTCGTCAGTGTATCACGGAGTGATGGGTCTCAGCTGTGTGCTGAGTGTGGCTGGTTAGGTTTGGGTTAGGTGGTTAGGGATTTGGGCTTGGTTGTTAAGGTGGTTAGGGTTGGAGGTTAGGGGGTTAGGATTAGTGGTTAGTGCTGGGGTGGCAGATAATGGCCACATTAATGTCGAACTTTAGCAGAAACTCACTAAAGTCACAACCTTTCACAATTTTCCATCAAAGTCACGAAGATCCCTGAGCTTAAGCGAAGTTAAGCGAAGTAACGAAGAGACGAAGGTGGATACTACTCAAACCTGAACCTGAACCTGAACCTGATGCTCTATTCATGTAGGCTCTGAACCTTGAACCTGAACTCCATGTTCGACTCGCTCCAGTTCAGGCTTGAACCGATTCTTGAACTGGACTATCAAGATTCAATACTGCACATGAGTCTGCAGAGCTCGATGAATCGGATGCAGTTAATATAATTGAGAATACAACAAAGAAGGGAGAAAGGGAGAACAGGAAGGGAGATCCCAGGCTACCAGTCTGATCTGCATCCGCATATTATCCTCTATATAAAATTAAGCATTTCCCAAGGTTTTAAACTCCGCTTTTGGGAAATCAGCTCCCCGAGTGTTGGGAACAGTACTCTTATACTTTGGAAGGGTGGCAATTCAAGCGCTAATGACTCAACTAAAGTGTTGGGCCTTCGCGGCCCACCGCGCTCTTGTGTTCCAAAATAATTAAGCAAGCGCAAGACGAGATGAATCAAGGGATGGATTCCTGATGGCTACTTGTCCATCTGAGACGGCTAAGGATGGCAAGGAGTCGAGTGGCCACAACACAGTTTGCAGGATATTGTTCTTCAGCAGATCCCGTGTTCGTCTTGCCACCAAATATATTGGACCTCTGATTGAAGCTAAAGGCAGCTAACTGTATTTCAGACATTCAAGATGGTGAGTGCATCCGATGTTACGTATAATCGCCACTCACCATCTTCACACCGGGATTAGGGAAATTTAATGCCGTTGAAGTTCATTGTGATTTGTTAAGTTTTAGTGCACAATTTAATCGACCGAAAACTAGTATTGAAACCTATTGCTTTAACTGTGCTGAAATTCGTACAGAAACATGATGTATTAGCATCACCATCAAAGCAGATAAAATGTGAAATCTCCCTCTTTATAAAATTACGCCTGTCCGTCCGTCTGAAGCTTTTTAAGCTCCGCTCGATCCCAGCTAATGCCGTACAGCCCGGCAGCTCCCCGTCGGTGATTGTTATGGTTCCCGACGCTGCCAGCCACAGGGCAATCAACATTCGGCATGGCCGGCACTACGTCACCCGTTCAACAAACTTTGACAAGCACTGCATTGGTGCTAACATTGACAGATGGCTCCCACCGCGCACCGAAACAAAGGCTGCCGCGGCGAACATCGGCAGTGTCAGCACTTGACAGGATCCAATGTGGTGCCCCGGGATCGTGTACAAGGAAGGAGATTGAATTTTCAAGTGGAGAGAGACCTAAGTCCCCTCGCAGCAAGCCCTCTGGGGCCGGAACCTAAGCCGGCGCGAAGCTGCAACGTAACCATACAAAACATAGACACTAATAAGCAGACAAGAAAATCATAAAGGGAGCCAGAGACTGTTGGATAGAGAGCACTGGGATGGTGGGTGGGGGTAAAGTAGGTGCGAACGACTGCGGAGCAAGTCGAGCGAGTGAGGGAGTGGGAGATGAAGAATGAAGAATGAGGCGACAGCTATATGTAAGAGCATGTAAGAGTGAGGTAAGTGTAAGGTACCCGCTAGAGTCACCAAGGTCCCCGCTGGAGTCACCAAGCAAGCTGTCTGCCAACGACAGGCACTGCTCGCGCGCATTCCTCTGAGTGTAAACACATGCTACAAGCAAAGAAAGATATGTAGACCACAAATGTTCATTTGCATCTTGCCCCAGACAGACCTAATTTTCACACAGCGAGAGACTGGCTCAGTGAAGAAGCAAAACTTCATTCCACATCTGATAGTGTGCTGCAGTGTTATTCATTTGCTTTTCTTAAACTCCTCCTCCACTGTCAACGCCAAAGGATCGCCAATTAATCTCAGTTCAACTCGAGCAAGCGCATCAGAATTTTTCCATGGTGTCTGCTTGCTGTGACTGGATTAACTCAAAATAGGGGAATGGGAGGCCGCCAGTCCCTTTGTATATAACCAAATCAGCAAGTGGGAGACGGCGCGAAGCGCCGTCGACCGCTTGTAATTCTTCAAGTTTCAGTGTGAATAAAACAGATAATAAAGCCTGCATATCAGTGCAGTTGAAGCGGCCGTTGATATGTGACACTTTATCTGCATTGACTAGCAGTTACCCGTGCTACGCCATGGAGAGTTAAGTTGGGCAGTTCCAGAATCCACAGATATATAATTTTACTCAAACAGAAGATGCCGTTCGTCGCCGACCTTTGGTCGACTCCTCGCGGCCTCGTGCGCAGCCGCCAAGACTTTGATATGTTCTAAAGCAATGTATACTGGCTGCATATGTTGAAATAATGGCCTGCAAATGCTGCTGGTCCCTGACAGAACTGCTACGACTTGTGTACGCCTGCCTTGATCTCTCTAATATACCCAGGGATAGAATTACCTTGATGCACCCTTCAATATATTAAAAATCCAGCTCACATGCTTTCAGTTGGTAATTACTTTCGAAGACGGGGGTATTGAAGATCTCAACATTCTAAATAGGAAGTCAACAATTGAATGGAGCATCTCGTTAAGTGGAGCTGTTCACCCCACATCATAGCCACTTGTCTCAACATCGGGGTGGAGCTGAATGCACGAATTCAACATCACAGCAAATTATGGAGCAGACTTGGTACTTAAACCGTTCCCTCGGGGGCCTAACAACACGTCATTCGGACTCTCGGACCGGTTTGACTCAAGACAAACGGTGTTCGATTGTAATATAGTCCCGCAGTTACCCGTTCTACGTCACGATCTGGACAGCTTTTAATTCGCTTTTTACCGTTCTTCCATAGTGATGCCGCTTGTTGTTGACCTTCGGTCGAATCCTCACGGCCTCTATATTATAGTGTGAGTGACTTGGATATTCTGCTCCGAAACTCATGTCCCGTACTCGGTAGAATTTTATGTTCCTCCGCTTTCGTCTTTACTTACCAAGTAACCATTGTCAACATGGCCAAAGTGACCAATATTTCTCGGCGCCATATTAAGGTGTTTGATGTCTTATCTGACCCTCGAGCTCATCCTCATTTCCCCAAATCAGCCCTTCCTTCTGCAAAATTTCACCTTCATCTATCACCTTCATAGAAAGATTTCTTTCACTTGGCTTTCAACCAACCAAGTTCAAAATTCTTCCTCCCTGTGCCAGCCACCGTGCCCTGTGTTCATGAAGATGGAGAGGGATTCAATTCAAATCGTATTTTCATTCCAAGTCTTGTAGTCTTCCTTTCCATATCACTCCGTATGTTCTACCCCTTTGCAACCAAAAAAGCTTTGTGGGCAGGAACTCCAACTCCAGCTTTCTTGGAATTAGTACTTGATATCTATCTCGTCAAATCTCAGCCCCTCTGCCTGCTTCTGGCTGTCTATGAACCACTGCAAATATTCAAAAGTCTCTAACTCATCATCTCTGTGGAGTTGGGTTCAAGATCAGGGATGAAACTGGAGACCCTAGTTCCACTTTGAATGTGCCCGTGGAGTCCGACATATCAAGTGGACATTATAATTGGAAAGTCGGTGTATAAACGCGTCATTCGGACTCTTGTTCGATTGTAAATTTGCTACGGCGGGAGCAGTGCTAAACTGATGAATCCCTCCCATTGGAAAAGTAATCAGTCGACGAAGTAGAAGCATATTGAACTGGTTTTTGCGTCGAACCGATTTTATTTTGAAGACGCCGCTTGTCGATGACCTCCAATTGATTCCTCGCGGCCTCGTGAACAGTATTTTCAAAATGTGCAATTCTTTTCCAACTTTGTTCATGAGACTGTTTACCCGCTCATAGCCATTCCTCATTGTGCAGGAGTTTCCAATGTCCTTGCGCGGCCATATGGCATGCTCCTGGACTCAATCAAGAGCCTCGGTTAGATTTGCACGCCATTGTTCATATTGCTGTTTCCAATGCAATCTTGGGACTGTGTTGAGATTCCTCTCCACAATGAACTGTGTGTTCGTTTGCCTGGATCTCTCCAGTCTACTCAAATTGATTGGATGTACCCTTGTCTCTGTTTACTGAGCGTGTTTTGCGAGTTTCCCTTCCACCGGCAACTGTTTTATACAGTCACGGCCAAAATGATCTGCCCAACCCGAAAAAGAAATTCCATCAATCCTCTTCCCTTTGCTTGTTTTTCGGGTCGCATGGCAGATATTTGATTGCAAAGATGGTCTATACTACTAGTATAGGGCTCTTAGTAGTTAGTACATTGTCTGGAAAAGGTATGGTCAAAAGCTAGACAATAGATTTCATTTGATTACTGGATCAGTTTCTTTCACTGAGTTCACTGTGAACCAGTTTTCTTCTGGGGAATAAAAGTTATTGCAAGCGACATAGGTATACTTGAAACATGTAACACCATTTTTTGAACTCGATACCAGCTATATCTACCTCTTTATAAAATTAAGCATGTTGTCAGGGGAACCCCCATCCCGACCCCCATCCAACGCCCTTCCGACCCCTCCGATCCTTCCGGTCGCTCTCCCGGTCACCGGTCTACCGGGACCGGTACCGGAAACCGGCACGTGACCCGATGGCACCTTGCGTGTGATCAAGCCCGGGACATCTGCCGATCACTCCGGTCACATGGTCTTAGCTAGTAGCTTACTTATACCCACGGCTGACGTGGGAATCCTCAGAGTTTCTTCTCTTTGGATCCCCCACGTCAGGTATGCTTCTCTGTATATTTAGCTACTGTCAATTAACCTTTGGATCCCCCACGTCAGTCCCTGAGTACCTCGGGCCTTCGTGGTTGCCCTTACAGCAGAAGAAACTCTCTAAGGGATTAACCGGTCAAGATTGCAGGCTTCGGTGTGAACGGCTCGGACTCCTCTGATAGCGTCCCAGCCTCCCCTACCCTGAATCTTGCCCCCTCCTCCTTGCCTGTAGAGCCCTCCATGGACGCCGCGAGTACCGCTGCCGCCGCTGCGCAAGCAGCCGCCGAGGCCGTCTCCGCCCGCATGGACAGGCTCGAAGGTATTCTCGAGAGCCTTGCACGAAAAATCGACCCCCCCCGCGCCGCTTCACCTGCCCCGTCCCTTGCCGGTCCGGCTCCGGACCCGGGTACAGGATTATTCCCCCCAGCCGTTCCCGGCTCAAAATCGGCCCTCCGGCCGAACCCCCGTTCGTCTTCGACGGCGACCGGAAACAAGGCCGGGCGTTCCTCCACGCTGTCCGGTCGTACATCCGGTTGCTGCCGGAAGCGTTCCTCGAGGACGGCGCCCCCTCCGAGGAGAAAGCGGTCCGGTTCGCCATGTCCTTCATGGCCAAGGACTCCGCGTCGAAATGGGCCGAGCGGTACGCAGCCAAAACCCCGTTCCCCTTCTTGACCTGGGACGCGTTCGTCACGGAGTTCCGGCTCCAGTTCGTCGAGGAGAACGAACAGGACCACGCGCTCCGCACCCTTGAGTCCCGGTCGTATCACATGGGCACGCGGGACGTCTTCCGGTACACCGACGACTTCGAAGACCTGGTCGACCTCGCCGGCTTCGAAGACCCGATTATCAAAGTCACGAAGTACCGGACCGGTCTTAATCCGGCGATTAATCTCGCTATCACCGGGTCGAGCGACCCTCCGGACCTGCGAGACTACCCCGCCTGGCGCCTCCGTGCCTACCGGCAGTACGAGTCGCTGCTCCGCGCGCGCGAAGCCTCCCGCGAGACGACCGGTTCCGGTCGCCATCAACCGGCCGTACGCTCGGGAACCCTTCCGGTCGCGGTCGCTTCCGTTCCGGCGCGTTTTCCCGCGCCGCAACACAGAGCGGCTGCTACCCCCGCACTTCCGCCCGCGGTCCCGATGGACGTCGACCGGACGCGCGCCCGTAGCACCCCGCGCTGCGGTTGCTTCCGCTGCGGAGACCCGAACCACTTCGCCCGGGACTGTACCGCGCCGGTCGATGTCCGGTCAATCGACGTCTTGGACGAGGTGATCCGGCAACTCGGGAACGACTTGCTCGACGAGCTCGTCGCACGTCTGGCATCGACGGAGGCCGCCGCAGAACACGCCGCCGCCGCCGAGCCGGAGGATTTTCTCCCCCGCGCAGAGTGAGCGGTGCGCCCTCTGTCGCGTCCCCTAATCGTTTCGCTGTCCTATGTAACGAGTGTGACAATATATCTCTTGCATCCACCGAACCGATAGATGCACCCCTAGACCGATCGAGACTCCGGTCGTTCCGGTCGTTCCGGTCGTTCCGGTCCCTCCGGTCGAGCCGGAACCCCGGCCACCTCTCCCGCGGACGCCGCGCCCCCAAAAGAAAACTGCCTGGGAGCGCCGCCTCCCGAAACACTTTACCCTTGCCGCCACCTCGGAGAGCAGTAACTCCCTCCGGCTTCCTCTCGAGATCGAATCCACCACCGACGCTGTGAAGCTTTCGCTCAGCGGCTTGGTGGACTGCGGGCTACTTCCGAGTTTATCGACACGGAGTACGCCGCCGAGCACAAGATTCCGGTCCGCCGGCTCTCACAGCCCATCCCAGTCTACAATGTGGACGGCTCTCCCAACGAGGCCGGCTTCATTCGGGAGGTCGCGGATGTGGTCCTTCGCTACAAGGGCCATAGTGAGCGTGCTCAGTTCGCTGTCACCCGCCTCGGGAAGGAGAAGCTCATCCTAGGCTACTCCTGGCTCCGGAAGCACAACCCGGAAATCGATTGGGCCCAGCGCGAGGTAAAAATGAGCCGCTGCCCTACTGGGTGCTGTGCTACCTGTGTCGCCGAGGCGTGCGCCGACCGGAAGCTTGCCAAGGTCTCCGCTCGGATCCTCCGGCAGCTCCGGTCCGGCCCGGTCCCCCGGATATGTGTCGTCGACACGGACGAACGCTCCAGCGAGGACGATGACGAAGAGTTCGACGAGGACCTACCGGAACTCGGACCGGACGACGGGGAAGATTCGGACGATGAGGATGACTCCGTTGAAGAAGGTGATCGGGTTTTCTACACCCGGTTCTCCCCTCCGGAGGACATCCGAGCGACCGGTACCGTCTCGCAACGGCTGGCTGAAGTGCATGCTAAGAACTCCGCGCCTGGTACGGAAGAAATTCCCGAGTGGGCCCGAGAATTCGAAGATGTCTTCAACCGGGAGTCGTTCGACTCGCTTCCGGAGCGCCGGTCGTGGGACCACGCCATCGAACTCGTTCCGGATTCGAAACCGGCCAACTGCAAGGTCTACCCCATCTCCCCCCTCGAGCAACGCGAGCTCGACGCGTTTATCGAGGAGGGGTTGACGACCGGCCGGATCCGGCCTTCGAAATCCCCGATGGCATCCCCGGTCTTCTTCGTCAAGAAGAAGGACGGAGCGCTCCGGTTCGTACAGGACTACCGGGCGCTTAACGCGATGACCGTGAAGAACCGGTACCCCCTCCCTCTCATCAACGACCTTATTAATCGTTTGAAGGGAGCCCGGTACTTCACAAAACTCGACGTTCGGTGGGGCTTCAACAACGTCCGCATCCGGGAAGGCGACGAGTGGAAGGCCGCGTTCCGGACGAACCGGGGACTCTTCGAGCCGCTGGTGATGTACTTCGGCCTGACCAACTCCCCCGCGACCTTCCAGACAATGATGAACGACATCTTCCAAGATCTCATCTTGTCCGGCGACGTCATGGTATACCTCGACGATATTCTCATCGCACACTCGGACCTCGCCCGGCATCGAGAAATCGTCCGGGAGGTTCTCCGGCGGCTCCGGGAGCATAAGCTCTACTTGCGACCGGAGAAGTGCGAGTTTGAGAAATCGTCGATCGAGTACCTCGGGGTGATCATCTCACACGACCACGTTGAGATGGATCCGGTCAAGGTCGCCGGCGTCGCCGCCTGGCCGGTGCCGGAGAACAAGAAGGACGTGCAGCAGTTCCTCGGCTTCACGAACTTCTACCGCCGGTTCATCCGGGGGTTCTCCGACGTCGCCCGGCCGCTCTTTGACCTCACGAAGAAGGGCTTGGTGTGGCTCTGGACCGAGAAGGAGGCCGCCGCGTTCCGGAACCTCAAGGATGCGGTGACCACCGACCCGGTCCTGATCCTTCCGGACGAGTCGCAACCTTACCGGGTGGAAGCAGACAGCTCGGACTTCGCATCCGGTGCCGTTCTCTCTCAGCCGGGCGCGGACCGGAAGTGGCATCCGGTCGCCTTCTTCTCCAAGAGCTTGAGTTCGGTCCAGCGCAATTACGAGATCCACGACAAGGAGATGCTTGCAATCGTCCGAGCCCTCGAGGAGTGGCGACACTTCCTCGAAGGGTCGCAGCACCCGGTCGAGATCTGGACCGATCACAAGAACCTGGAGTACTTCCGGAAGTCGCAGAACTTGAACCGGCGGCAGGCGCGGTGGTCCCTGTACTTGTCCCGGTTCGACTTCACCCTGCATCACAAGCCTGGCCGCGCGATGGGTCGACCGGACGCGCTCTCCCGGCGACCGGACCACGGTTCCAGTCGGGACAACGAGGATGTCACGCTCCTACGCCCCGATCTGTTCCACGTCCGCGCCCTGGAAGGTGTCGTCGTCGCCGGTCCGGAAGTCCCGATCCTCCGGGACATCCGTGACGCGCTCTCGCACGAACCAGACCTGGAGGATCCCGTCGCCCTTGCGGCTCGCGAGCTCCTCAAGGTTCCGGGCCGCCGGTCCCGGTCTACCCGGTCGGACGAGTGGCACGTCGACGCCGGCCTGCTCTACTTCCGCGGCAAGATTGTTGTCCCCCGGGACAAGGACCTTCGCCGCCGGATCTTGGAGCAGCACCATGACACCCGGGTCGCTGGTCACGCCGGCCGCTTCAAGACGTTGGAGCTTGTCTCCCGGAACTACTGGTGGCCCCAGCTGTCCCGTCACGTCGGCCGGTATGTCGCCACCTGCGATCTGTGCTGCCGGACCAAGGCACTCCGGAAGCTTCCGGTCGGGGAGCTGCACCCGACCGAGGTTCCCGAAGATCGCTGGAGCACGGTCTCGGTCGACTTCGTCGTCGAGCTCCCGGAGGCCCACGGGTACGACGCGATCATGGTCGTGGTCGATGTCCTTGGTAAGCGCGCCCACTTCATGGAGTGTCACACCCAGATCGACACGACCGGCGCCGCCCGGTTGTACTACCGGAACGTCTGGAAACTCCATGGTGCGCCGGAAAAGTACATCTCTGACCGGGGTCCGCAATTTATTGCGGAGTTCACCACCGAGCTCTGGCGCCTTATCGGCGTCAAGCCCGCGACCTCCACGGCTTACCACCCGCAGACTGACGGCCAGACTGAGCGCGTCAATCAAGAGATGGAACAGTTTATCCGCATCTTCACCAACTACATGCAGGATGACTGGGACGACCTCTTGCCGGCCGCCGAATTCGCCTACAACAACCACATCCACTCTTCCACGCAGCAAGTCCCGTTCATGACCGACACCGGCCGGCTCCCCCGGATGGGGTTCGAGCCGAACGGGCTGCGTTCGAAACTTGAGTCGGTAAACGAATTCCGCGACCGGATCGCCTCCGGCGTCTCCGAAGCCCGATCCGCGCTGGTCAAGGCCAAAGAGGAGTACAAGCGGTACTACGACTGCCGGCGCACCCCCGCGCCGGAGATCAAGGTAGGCGACCGGGTCTGGCTCGACGCGTCGGACATCCAGACAACCCGGCCGTCCCCCGGTCTCTCGCACCGACGGCTTGGCCCCTTCAAGGTCATCAAAGTCGTCGGTCGTGGTGCGTACAAGCTGGAACTCCCGCCCCGGCTCTCCCGGCTCCACCCGGTCTTTCCGGTCGTGAAGTTGGAACTCGCGGAAGACGACCCTTTCAAGGGACGGCCCGGTTACGACGAGCCGGCCCCGGTCCTCCCGGACGCACCCGGTGATGCTCCGGAATGGGAAGTCGAAGAGATCCTTGATGCAAAGGTGCGCTGGAAGTCGCTCTACTTCATGGTGCGCTTCAAAGGGTACGACGACTCGCACAATCAATGGGTCAAGCACTCCGACCTCTTCGCCCCGGAAGCTGTCGACGAGTTCTACCGGAAATACCCAGCCAAACCACGCACCATTGCCGTTGCCGCCTTCGACTCCCTGCCCTTCCGGGATCCCTCCCTTCGCATCCGGTCTATGCGTCGGGGCGCCGCATTCCAAGGGGGGGTGATGTCAGGGGAACCCCCATCCCGACCCCCATCCAATGCCCTTCCGACCCCTCCGATCCTTCCGGTCGCTCTCCCGGTCACCGGTCTACCGGGACCGGTACCGGAAACCGGCACGTGACCCGATGGCACCTTGCGTGTGATCAAGCCCGGGACATCTGCCGATCACTCCGGTCACATGGTCTTAGCTAGTAGCTTACTTATACCCACGGCTGACGTGGGAATCCTCAGAGTTTCTTCTCTTTGGATCCCCCACGTCAGGTATGCTTCTCTGTATATTTAGCTACTGTCAATTAACCTTTGGATCCCCCACGTCAGTCCCTGAGTACCTCGGGCCTTCGTGGTTGCCCTTACACATGTCCGTCTGAAGCCTTTTCAAGCTCCGCTTTTGGGGGATCAGGCCTGAGGGTTTGGAAGCGCTGGGGCCAGACCTTTGGAAGCGCTTCCTCGGGGCTTTGCGCCCCATGATCAGCTTCAAGCGCGCGCGCGCCTATAAAAGTGTACCCAATGCCAAACTTCTCTTTTGGCTCACTGTTAAAGCTTCCGAGGCGCCCATTCAAGTGCGGCTTTGGAAGCGCTAGACCTTTGGAAGTGTGGAAGCTCTCAATACATTGTCCAAAATCTTTTTATTTACATGTCCGCAAGTAGGAGCTGGCGCGAAGCGCCGGCGACTGCTTGTCACCCTCTTTATAAAATTAAGCACCTCTGTCCGTCCGAAGCCTTTTTAATCTCCGCTGAATCTCCGCTGACGCCATCCGCCATGGCAGCCCGCCGCCCTTGATCGTGCTCTTGCTTTCCCACCGGCCCACGGGCAATCAATCATTTGGCATCTCGGCACTTGACGTCACCCTTCTAGCATACTTTGACAGACACTGCCCCGGCGTTAACCTTGACAGATCTCTCCCACCACACTGAAACAAAGGCGGCCGCGGCGAACAGGCCCCTTCTGATGCAGTGTTTACGGCTGGAAAGATGATACATTCCCGGAGCAATATTGATGGAAAACAGTTTGAGGTCGAGCCGACAATAAAAATTTCAGCAGATGTAGCTTTTTCAAGTAGGCAGACAATTTTTTTTTTGCTCCCATTGTTTGTAATAAAATAAATCTTGGTATGAATAAATTGCATGGAAGGGGATGGGAGGCCGCGAAGCGGCCGACCAGCCCCTTGTGAGCTATAAAAACAAGCAGAAGGAGAGGGATTGATGGGAATTTCTTTTTTGGGTTGGGCAGATCATTTTGGCCGTGACTGTAGAACAAACCACTCATCTCGACAATGTGGTGGAGCCCTAAACACGAAGTCAACATATGCTCGGAAGACTGTTGAAGCAGCTCAACAAACTGTTCCCCCAGACACCACTTTTGGCATGCATTTTCTTCTATAGATATTGGTGGGTTGTAAGAATTGGACTGAGTGCCTATGGGATTGACAGTAAACTGTTCACTATTACAGCTGATGTCGGAACCGAAGGCGCGGCGAGAAATTTTCTATTTTCAGATGTTTTCAAAGAATTATAAATATCTCAATGAATGCTCATCCGATCCACATGAAACCTAGCTCAATCTGCTGGGCTAATTCACGCGCAATTAGTGACAGAGAGGAATCTCCAAAAATGTTAGGTATTAGGTAATTTAGGGTCTTTGGTCATTTTCGAGCCAAAATTCATTTATCAAGCCCAGAGCATGTTCCAGGGGCCCAGTATTTTGTGCTGGACAAAATGGATACATGGGGAAGATTTTTACAGAGCCAGAATTAGATGAACCTCTTGATAAGTCCCTTGTCTTTTGATGCAAATAAAGACTGAATGTAATCAATGCAGCCAGAGAGCCTGGAATGGAACTATATCAAAGACGTGGGGGAGTGGCAGATACACCGAGAGTTTTATAAAGGAGAAATCATGCGCAGCCATATTACAATGACTGCACCAGCTGCAGTGAGACTTTGATACCAAAAGGAATGTTTTCGGATGGATTGACGGTCCACGAGACTCGTCTCTACGACTCCATGATCCAAATTTGGGTTCTGGTTGACAGTTTGCAGTTGCGCGCAGTTGAGGAATTGATTCCGTAGTTCATCATGGGTTGAATACCATCGGGTAGTGTGGTAAATTGCTCCTAAAAAAAGGAGTTAAGAATGGAGGAATGCCAGAGGAAGAGCGAATCAGCGACGCTATATGGGGATTTAGCACAGGTTTCGTAGCATCTCGTTAAAGAACGGTTAATTCAATTCAGCAGTCACATGTCACAGAGGGGCTTCACGGTGCTGAACTTTGGTTGGTGTCATAGGTCACAGCGGCGGTTGACGAATATGTCAGGGTGTCACAGTATTTTCAATTTTTTGTCCAGGGACCACACATCTCTCATTTCCACAGATTTCTGTTGTAAAAATGCAGAATTATGGTGTCCAGGGATGAAATATGTGAAAAAAAAAATGCAAGTTTTTGTTCTTTATTGAAGATCTTGTTCAGTCTTTGAATGCTCGCTTCCTGGGTCTTTCTAAAGTTAAGTTGACATGTGTTGAATTTTGTTTGAAATCTCCTTGCCTGACAAAATTTTGTGCTTGTCACGCTCACCCTCTGGGGTCAATGAATTGAGGAATATGTTCAAAATAACACGCATCACATCCCCTGCCAAATTGAATGTAATTCTACAGTATTACAGCCTTTTGCGGAACATAGGGCAGACACTGTTTTTTTCTGTCCTCGATGATTTTCGGCAAAAAACACTCTTGTGACCTCAATTTTGGTCAGTTTGCCTTGGGACCAGGTGCGTTGGAATTGCATTGAAAATCTGCAGTCAATCCAGTACCGGCCATTCGTTTTTTGATCATATTACATAATGGGATTTCGACCAAAAAACCTGTGTTTCGGCAAGAACACTGTAACACTAGCAGTAGTGATGTAATTGACCTAATTCTTGGATATGGTATATATGTCAAGTTGTAAGGCTCTTCATTCTAGAGGGAGCCTGAGGTGGTGCTGTGAGCAGGCATCAGCAAAACCTGATTTGTTTACGTACCTCTATGTATTTCTGTAGGCTATGTAGAACTGCGCAGTGCTGCGTAGTGCTACGTAACACTACGTAAAGGATAACCTTGCTATAGGGCGACTCAGCATTTGCTGATGCCACCCGGTCCGTTGGTCCAGGCGTCAAAACGTGACTTGATGCGAAGAGCTAATTTCAGAGCTTGATTTTGGCTTGAGGGGTGATGGCCAGTGTGATTCTAAGCAAAACTGTCTCTTCAGATTTCCTGTTGCTGCCCTCATCATTGATCATAGGGCTTGGAAGCTCTTCATTCTGGTTGGCTGCAGTCTAAAATCAAACCCCAGCATCAGGAAATCCCAAATGCTATAGGTCCTATGGGGAGTTACATAGACCAACATAGACACTTATAGAGGCAATGGCAACATTTTTATGGCCTCTACATTATGACTTCTATGGTGTCTATGGGTGTCTATGTGACAGCTCATAGCAATTTCGCTTGTTCCTGATGAGATTAAACTAGGCCATCAGAGTACATACGAAATGCAACATACACACACATTGAGAAAAGCAACACATGCCAGCCATGTGTCGCACATTTCCCGTGATGTGTTGTGCTTGAGAGACCAACCGACGCTAACAAGAGCAACTACAAATCATTGCATCAAATTCCATCAATTCTCGGCACTGATACGGCCGCCGTTTTTTTAAAATATCCCTCAGACTACCACCTAACCTTAACCACCGACCTTAACCTGTGCTAATACCCGCAGTTAGGGTACACTGCGCTTGCCCTAACTCCTCGAAAGTGGGCAGACAACGTGGATACAAGAATGGGGCAAAGGTGTGCTGAGTACAGCTGAGTTTAAACACATTGATGCGAGTCTGATCCGGTGCTGATGCTTGGCCGATGCGCAGACGTCGAAATGCCAATCAAGACATCAATGTGTTGCTGTTGGCTGAGCCTGCGATGTGTTGTCTTTGATGTTGAATGTGTCGCGCATCCAATGTGTGTGTACGGTGCGTTTCGTTTATCCCGGGTCATTAAGCATATCTTTTGAACCAAAGCTGGCTTGGTCTCGTGTTCGGCTTGGGACACGGACACGCTCGGGTTTGAGTTCGGGCAGCAGGCGAGCAGTTTTGGGGCGGCGAATTTCTCGTACTCTATTTCACCGTTCGCTCTTGTTCCCTCCTCACTGGGTGTCCCACTTTCGCGTGCCTCCAACAGGACTATGCAAATAAGATATTTTGAGCAAATTCGGTGTGTGAATGTGTCCACGACCCTCCGTCACCTGAACAAAGCGTACACATCCATCTGTCAGGTGCTTCTGATAAATCACCAGATCGCGCGCCACATCAAGATATGAGTTTAAAGTTAGCCTACTAGCTGGTCTAATGATCAACCTCTTACTATAGAATTGGTAGTCTCCAGAGCTGAAAACAAATGTAAAACCCCTCGTAATTTCTGATCAACGGTGCCAACCTGATCTCCACGGACCAGCGCGTTTCAAGGGTGGTATAACGGGCGGGATGCCGACTGGAGCTCCTCTCATCATTGCACAAGAAGCTGAACAACATCATGATCAACTTCCAAGCTTCTTCCGACACTGATGAGCGGTATATATGTAGCCGATTGAGTCATGCATTCAGCGTGCAACTCTCAACCGCCCGTTGCGACCTCACCTGCCTCCGGACAATGGATTCTGCCCCAGCCTTACCCCCGGGCTTGAAGTTGTACAACTGTTAGTATACACTGTAATGAACCGCTGTCCTCTGACACCACGCGCACAGGGCTGGTCCATTGGTGTGCCCTTGATTTATCTATCTAGCCTTCTTGCACATTTCCAAATGGACCCAGATTTTGGGACATTTCCTGCATTGGGGACTCTTCTCCGTTCTGACAGTGCAGCTATGTAGCCTAAATCCATTTCCCCACCGCAAAAAAGCGCTCACTGAGGGGTTTCAGACCTCTATTATCAGGCTTTCCCAAATGATAGACTGTTCACAAAATGTCTGGTCTACACAATATACGCCATCACGGTTATGCAAACAATAGTACTCACTCACGACGGATTTGCCGCGTTTGGATATGGCTTTTCGGATATTGCGGCCCTGAATAAAGTGCGTTTCTACTGGTTGACGTCCCCTGTCGTCGGTGGATTGGGTATTTGTCTCTCTCGTGGCTTGTGATGCAATGTTGAAGTGACTTGATATCCCCAGTTGCTTTCCTAGGCCAATCATTTTACGCATATCGTGTTTATGTGTTGTCGTCACGGTCTTGGACTATCCCAGTGTTAATCGTGGCCGTAAGTACCTCCCCAGCGCAAATGCCCCAACTTCAGACATTGAGCATGCAATACAGATTTCTCTTGTCAGCAATGTCAGCGCCTTGACCTGCGGTGTTCTCCTTTCCAAGAGTCAGTGATATGTTTCCTTTCTAGCATGTTATTGACTTGTTTCCAGTCACAGATGCTAATCAACTGAATGAGAACCGAACGCTCTCTGCAGTTGAGGGGGTATGTGGCAGTACCAATTGCGCACACCGCTCACCTCCTTGCTAGGTATGGCTCTCCGCCTCTGCGCTGTGCGACATCATTATAGCTGTTTTCATGACATATTATGTAGGTGTTCTGGATCTGGTTGTGGTTGACTTGGTATCTGACATGAAGTCCAGTTATTGAAAACGGGCACTCAAATCCGACAAACACGTGTCCTGGTCTCAAAATTGACTCGCTTAATACTGGAAACAGGATCTGTGACTGGTATGCATTCCATGTTTCATTTCTTGCTGCATATCTGAGCAGTCTGTAGCTGTTGCAGCACTGGTGGCGGTCACTCTTTGGTTCGCCTTTCCGGGTTCACTCTACTACGCAATTTTTGGGTTATCAATGCCAACACTATATGGCAACGCGACACTCGTGGTCTTGAACGCGCGTTTCCACATACTCGGAGGTCGTCGGAATTTCCAGTCTGCCTCGGACACCTTATCGGCAGCTCCGATCGAATTTCGAAATTCGGGCACAAATGGTGGAACCACTTCACACGCTGGACACTCTCCCCTTATCATAATTCAGAGAGATGCTTTCTCTGAGGAAACAACGAGCGAGCGGCTCCAAATGAAGAACATCGGTGTACGTCCCCTGCTTTGCTCATCAATTGGGAATAAACCTCGAAACAGAGTTGAAGTTGCTCAGCGCCCAAGTAGAATCCTGTGCGAGCTGAAAGATGTGCATATCATTCAATTATCTCTGATTCCGACATGTGTTCCTCCACTTGTTATTTCGGAAAAAGCAGTGCCCCGCAGAAGTTCACGAAATATGGTTTATTGGTTCGTTCTGATTGTGCGCACATAGATTACGGTGGAATTTATCACGTAGATTCAAGTCATGCACTGAGATCGCTGACAGAAGATGAGATGAGTCGCCTACAAGGAGCGAGAATATTGGGATGAACTGTAAAAAAGAACGTTCTTACTCCCCGTCAATCAGCATTTTCACGGTGACTCTTACCTCCCAATGGTCGAACTTTACATGAACTCCAGGATTATAGAAGGAGGCGGGAGTTAAGAATGATAAAAAGTATCTGCCAAGAGACACCGCATTGAATTATAATATCATTCAATTTCTATCCTTCTCAAGTTGGAATTGACGAGTTCCGAATGCCCATCAACAGTGTAGAATAAGGTTTGTCCAGGGGTGGACAGAGGAAGTGCCAGTCGTGCTAGGCAAATGTAACCAAGCGTGCAGTAGAACGCCAAGAGCCCGGGGAGATGGATCTGGAGTAAGAGTAGAAAGAATATAGACTCGGAATAAAAAAACTCAGCTCGGAGGGATCGTAGAAGCTCAGTATTGCACAGGAAAATGGCTCGGAAAATGGTAGATGGTGGTGGGAAGCAAGGAGCGAACCCCTGTACATGACAGCGATAACGAGTGTAAATACGATCGGTCCAAATATAAGTAAAGTGTCCATGGTATTTATGTGCCTCCGCTAGAGCGAAACCCTCGACGTTGAACCAATTGGGAGCTACGCAACGACGGAATAGGGAGAGCATGTTGCGCCCCTCAACGGTGAAGTGTGGGTGCCCAGACCACAGTCGGCTCAATCCCCGGCGTAGTCCGAGAAGGCCGAAGACTCGGGGCTTCACTCGTCACATTGGCGTATGTAGGTGGGACAAAGAAATGTTTGTAAGGAGGGATAAGTAAGTAAAAAAAATGAGTGTAATAGTATAATTGTGAGGTGAGAAACATATCAATTGAGAACGAATATTTATCGGAGTGGTTGGAGACTCGATACTGAAGTGTTGGAAGGAACGTGAAGGTGCGTATGCAGCGCTCGAGGAAATCGGGGATATTGGAAATGCTGATATGCGGAGCAGTGTATGTAGCAGGTCATCCTCGTGAGTGCAATCACTCTGCCAATTGCACTGTGGCGTGCCGAGAGCCTGCCAGGGAATGATAATCAGAGTGAAATTGAAGATGGGGATATAATAGGACATACCAAGATAGAGATATGATAAGAGAAAGGGATCTAGTACTAGAACAGAATGAATTAAGCGGTCTGATACACTTAGTTACTGACCACAATGCCACTTGAATGCCACTTGATAAAAATGAACTCCTCTCTGTTAGGAATAAACTGGTAAGTGTAAGCGCATAAAGTCGAGGAATTAATTCAAGTACAACATGGTATTGATTTGAAGGTGCGGTTGCGCGAGGTGGCAGTTGGGGACAAGGTGGAATGAACACGTGACATGATCCTCTTTGTTTTTACCCTGTGTCTTTGTAACAGTGCGCAGAGCAGACTTGTAAGGAAGCCATTTATTGTCCATACTCTGAATCATATTTACCAACACTTATCGTATTCGCTTTCGGAAGATCTCACCCTGTCGGGATGCGATATTGTGTGTTGCACAAGAACTCTACTACCTATCAAGCGATTCAAAATCTCGTGGTCAATCAACCGTCAACGGTTGTGCGGCCGGAGGACGCGCTCGAAATCATTTCCCCGCAACTCTGCAGAGGTTGGATACCAGCGGGTCAATCGATGTTGCATCTCTCCTCGCTGCGCTAGTCGAGTACCAGCTTCCTCAGCTTTTCCACAGTTTGCATTTGGACTCCACCACCATGATCAAAACGCGAAATCTCGCTACGGCTGGCTTCCCCCTTCCGAACACTCCTACGTGGCGCCGGATGCGTACTAGTAGTGGACATGCCACCGAGTACTCGCAGTATCATAAAGCCTATATTAATGGCAAAAATAACAATAATAATAATAAAAACTTCTGAAAAAACTACATCCGCTTGGATCGTGGAGCATCTAGCTCAATTTTGCTCCTTGAGCTTCGTTCCAACGTACACTGTATACCATCAATGTGTTCTTTCGACCACGTAGAACATTTTCTCCACCCATCTTCATACTCGCCGTCGTTGGCCTCTCCCCCTGCCAGTCGCCCACCAGATTGATTTGCTTAGTCAGATGCACTGCCACAGCGCCGTCTTGCCCTCAAGCAGCTTCGACTCCAGCCCATCCGAGCGTGTCTGGCCTAGACCTAGAAAACCGGTGTATGGCACAGTGTCTGTCTTAAGACAGAACTGGGTTAACCATGCAATGTGGCACCTTGTTTCGAAGGACCGATGCCACGGCTTTGAAGGCCGTCAAACAATTAATTAGTACTCTAAGTACTCTACTTTGCATGGCATTGAACACACATGTAACAATCCTTTTGCACAATTTCAGGTTTTCACCTCCTGATCTCGTGTCACCCATTCTCAGGAAGCCTTTCCGGCCTGCCTTGCGATGTTGCCCGACAAGAATGACAGATTGGACAATACTGTACCGATTTGTATGGTAGCAACATAACGCATAACGCTGCCCTCAAATTTTGCTTAAATCGCTGCATAGCGCTCAAATTCTCAACTTTTCGGGCCCAATTAAGCAAAATTTCGGCCCTGCGGGGCATCCTCTTCCCTTTTTAGGCAATTGCAGTTCCAAATACGGTAAGTGGTTGCTACATCGTAACCTGCATTTTCCGTAACGCTCCTCGGACGGTTGCTACCATACAAGTCGGTACAGTACCTCTCGTTGTAGTCTGCATTTCCAGCTCGCACAGGCGTACGACCTACTTCCTCTCTCTGAATTGGACTATGGCCCTCGTTCAAAGCTTTCAATGGTGTGTGCCTGCAATTTTTTCTAATCATGTCCGTCAATGACGTGAACTTGATCATTGAAAGCTCGTGCTACAACTCCTTTTTGGGAGCCACCACTGCCATAAGTCAAATGGAAGAGAAGTACTTCGGTGTTACCTTCAGAATGGACATCACGATATCTTTGCCTCGTTACAAAGACATGGCACCAACGGCCGGTAATTGTAAACATAGAACAGTGTCAATCAAAAGCAAATGGCAGGTTCACATCGATTGAACTTCATGAATTGTACCTGACTCGCCAGAGTGGACTGACACCTTACAAATGGGTGTGAGTCATCCCTTCGCCGCGAGGACCTTTCAGGTCAAGCAACTCAGCAACGTTCAAATTTCATTACTCCGCCAGATGCTGAATCACTTTTTGTGTTCTACAATGCCACTGTTGCTCCGGAAACTGAGATAATTCCTCTTCGAGCCCAATAACTCCTCGTCGTCTTGAGACAGCTGTCTTAGCCTCGATCCAAATGACTACGCTCTCACCGCGGCCTTGAGCTCACTAGAACTCGGCGCCACGCGTAAAAGTCGCAGGCTAAAGACCTAATTCCAGCTGCATCCGGACTCCCATTCCTCTACCTCACGCTGGTTCACACGGACACTACCTCAACCGTCCAGAATTAACTACAGCACGGTGGATCTCCGAGTGAAGGAATGGTTGAAGGAACCAATCAACTCGAATGACAAGCTCTCCTTGCATACAGGATGACTCGAATCTTTGAAGGACAATCACTGGCACAAAACATTTCAACAATGCGGCACTACGTGATTTTGAGCTCACATCTGATCATTGCTGTTACAGCTCTTTGCGGTACAACAGGCGCGAGCCGTTTTTTTTTCCATTTTGGGTCACTTTTGATCGTTTTCCACTAGGACAGTCGCCCTGCTCCCAGTTCTTTCCCGTTCGCCTTGGTTATAGGCTCAATCGATTCGCCTGCAAAACCCGCAGCGAAATGCGAATGGCTCCTCAGATTTTCAAACTGATTGCCAAGGCGTTTTTCTGGGAAGGGAAATCAAATTTTTACGGCCACTTTTGAGTGTTTTCCACTAGGACAGTTGCCCTGCCCTCAGTATTTACCCGTTCGTCTTGGTTATAGGCTCAATCGATTCGCCTTCCGCATTCGCAGCGAACTGGCTTCTCAGATTTTCAAACTAATCGCCAAGGCGTCTTTCTGGTAAGGGATATCACTTTTTTGCGGCCACTTTTGATCGTCTTCTACTAGGACAGTCACCCTGCACTCAATTTCTACCCGTTCCCCTTGATTATAGGCTCAGTCGATTCGCCTTCTAATTCCGCAGCGAACCTTGTTCTCAGATTTTCAAACCGATTGCCAAGGTGTTTTTCTGGTATGGGAAATCACTTTTTTTACAGGCACTTTCAATTGTTTCTCAATAGGACAGCTGCCCCGCCCTCAATTCCTACCCATTCGCCTTGGTCATAGGCTCGATCGATTTGCCTTCCAAATCCGCAGTGAACGGGCTTCTCAGATTTTCAAGCCGATCGCCAAGGCGTTTTTCTGGTAAGGAAAATGACTTTTTTGCAGCTACTTTTGATTGTTTCTCAATGGGGTGGTTGCCCCGCCCTCAATTCTTACCCATTCGCCTTGGTCATAGGCTCAATAAATTCGCTTGTAAAATCCGCAGGGAAATTGAATGTTGAAACCCAGCGACGCGTTAAAATGCAACTCCTTGATTGCATTCGTTTAACTGCAGTCTCCCTTTTCGGTTCATCGTTCCAATACACCCTGCACCCTGCAAATCCCATGGTGCAACCCCCCAATATACAGTTTTCAATGCCATGTTTTTTCCGATCGACCTACTAGAGCCCCGGTCAAAGTGTGCATCCTGTCCAACATAGATCTGAACCATTCCTGTCTTGAGCTTGTTCCGAGGTCCTCAGTTTCCACTAATTGCTTCTCCGTTTGTCCCTTAGCTCTACCGCGACAAGTCGAAAGATTGTGACCGTGAGCTCGGCTACGGGATGATGGAGGAGTCCAGGGACTGTAGTGTACACTAGTGCCTGTACACTCAGATAATTCCTGGGCCCCAGCGTTCCTAAGTGGGACCGGCCGTGTAATCCTACCTACCTACCTACCACAGATCTCTCAGATTAAGCACCATCGTGGCCTCTCGCTTTTTCGCTTTTTCGGATTCGTGCCTGCAGCTGCAATCGGTCAAAATTGGGTACCACGTGTGGGGTCAGAACTCTCTCTTATTCCCCGATGCTCTTCAAAATACCACGATTCCCGCCCTCAACTACTTCTCAGGGCCGACAGCGTTGGCTAGGATTTTCGTCCCCCGGCGACCTGTCGAGGAGGTGCGGGTTTTTCCGGACTATGCTGCCCGAACCACCGTCCACGACATCGTAGCCACCCTGCCAGCGATGTCCATCAGGAAAAAGTCCTGTGGCCGTAGTCGCCCGGTTAATTACGTAGGTATACGTAGCTGTGATACGCGGTATAGCTTGGCAGGGTGTTATGTAGCGGCTATAGTCAATGTAGTTCTCTACAAGAAATATGTAGGACAACATAGTTTGAAGGGACAACTATATTGGGCTACATAGGGTATAACTGCTATGATACTACACTTGCACAATCCGGTAGTTCCCAAGACACGATGAGACTGACCACATAAATTGGCAGACTTGATCACGCTGGGTGCTGAAGGGGAAACAGGTTTACACTAGATGATTTGGAACGTAGACAGTTTACCTGCAAGGATTTGCGTGAGGAGGGATTGGAAGAGAACTCGAAACATTTCTAAGTCCGTTGCCGAGAGCTGTCGTAAACGTCGGTGTTTTAAGTTACCGATCATCACGTGGTGGTGGTTGGTGTCCGTATTTGGAAGACCAGACAACACACGTCAACAACTCTTCTTCCTTCCCCCCAATGTCGTCTTCGTGTCGCCCCTCACATTTCTCTCTAGTTCAGCCGATTTGTGGATTTCTGCCCCAGCCATGCCCTCCAAATGCCCACGGTAAGTTGCCCGCATGCTATCTGGCCTTCTGCGAATGATTCACAGACCTTCTGTAACAGAAGTTCTGTTTGGGGCAGCTGGCCTTGAATATTGACAGCGATGATGAACATGGTATGTGATCTTCTTCGAACATGTCGCACACACTAACCATTTCCAAGTCTTGATATGATATGAGAGCCGTTGATTCTATCGTCTGCTGAGACAGCCTCACACGCACAACTTTGATGGACTGAGGAGCCGGACTGAAGCGTGCCAGGGACAGTGCGTACGAGGAGTTTGGTGAACGACTGCTGTTGAGTTCGATAATTGCTAAGCTGGTGCGTGCTTTCAGTTCTTTCTTGCCGGCCACTGTTGACCATAGCTAGATCTTTAATCTGGGTCCTCACTTGCACGGTGAACTCAAGACCAAGTTCAAGCCTCTTGCAGAGTTTATGCTCGGGTTCAAGAGCGACCACAGCAAGAATAGCATGATGTTTGATCGTGACCTTGCCGAGACGCTGAAGGAGAGAACCTGATTCACGTACAAGGTATGTGTTTGCTGAAGAACCGTCTTCTAATACTGATTTTTTGCAGGATGTCGAGGAAAGAAAAGGCTCTTCAAAGCCCCGATCCTTCAGACGGGTGCCAACGCTATGTACTTCGCTAACCGCCGTGACGGGCTGGATTTCTAACTGTGGTACACCTTTCATTTACATTCGCCGTACTCAACTGATACAATGCCAGGTCGACAACACCATGGATGAGTATGCCACGGGGATCCGGACCGATGTCCCCTTCACCGCCAACGAGTATTGAATGCACAATGTCGGCTGGTACGCATTCGGTCCATTAACACAGCGCTATGTTTCTGACCCATACCGGCAGCCACCCAAAGCAGCCTTCGATGCTGCCCTTAAATAGTGTGAGGAGGATTCTGAAACCGAGACCAAGGTGCAACGGGACTCTGATAAGGAGTAGTTCGTAGTAGCCATCCAATAATATTCGTTTTTTTCTATTTATTTATTTTCCCCCGCCATTTGGACCCAACAATGAATTGAGCTGATTTCCATGTAGTACTACATTGCACTATGTAGCCCTATAACTCTACAAGGATCCGAAACTATGTAGATCACGGTTGTAACTACAGCGCACTACATAGTGATACAGATCTGATGCGGCGTGCTACAGCGCGCTACAGATCTGATGCGGTGTGTTACAGCGCACTACATAATGGGGGGTTGTCGACACCACTATACAAACTATCCTTGCTACATAGGACTACATATACAGCGGGATTTTTCCTGATGTCGCATAGCTCGGCTCCACTTCATTCCCATATCGTCGGACCTCGCATTCCACCTTCGGATAGCTCTGAAAGTCTTTAGGGTTATCCTATCGCTCTTCCCTGAACTGCACACGTCGTCTGTGGAACTTGACGAGGAGACAATCGACAACTACGTTGGCAGCACTTCTGATAAAGCGAGTGACCCTGATGAAGGAAGAGGTTGAGCTATCGGATGGGGCAGACCTCTCTTCACTGGAGCCCAACTCGTGCGAAGAAGGGGAGACACAAGCGCCCGACGTTATAACATCGAACCTCTCCGTTCCTGGGTTCATGTATAGAAAATGTATGCTACAATCATCTACGCGTGAATTCCCAGACAGCTCGGTTACCGGTCTAGTTCTGCTTTCACTCGTGAAGAATGGCCTCTTGTTCAGCAATGCCGACGGATCCTTCCTTAAACCATGCGGACTGTTACTGCGCTGCATCGACACCCCGACGCACCGCTTAACGTTATTTTATTCACTCATGTTGCCGTCGGAGTCTGTTCTTGGCACACTGGAAGTCGGCAGAATGCCAGTGGTCAGGAACTCATTTAATGAATATACTCTACATTACTTGAAGGTAAAATTTTCCTGCGGTAAACTATCCGCACCCACAGAATCCCGGAAATCAAATATGAGAGACAAAATCTCTCATATTGGTGTGTTCCGGCTCATTCGCGGCGCCTTGATCTTCCCTCCCTGACATCGCAGTATCCTCGCTCGTCGCAAGCGAAGCCAAAATTTCTAATTTCCCACTGGCAGCCTCTGTGGAAATTGTGGGCATTTCGAGAATGGTCGAAAAGCAGGATGCAGAGCCTTGGGTGTCCCGGCCCAGATCTCGATCGCTCAAATTTTTCAAGCTCGGATGCAGCTCGCGCAGTGCGCGGATGAACGACTGCGTTTGATTCAGCGCTGGAAGGGGACCGGGACAACGAGATACGCACTGGATCTGTGGCGGCGATGATGCCGTAGATCAGCGGGCGCGCGGAAAATAGGGCAAGATCTGACGGAGAGTTACTTGGGATACGGCGGCGTACAAGGGTACGCACGGGCGAAATTTATTCTCGAATTCTAGGCAGATAAGAGATTTTTCACAATCGATCAAAAGCTAGGTATCGACGCACAAATTCCGTTCGTACAGGCTTCACGCTCTGCAGATCCAGGACGAACATGGATATACCGAGCGGACAGGAGACGAGGGGGTATAGGCCTGGCAGCGGCCAAATGAGAGCCTGCGAATTCCCGGTGAATAGAGCCTACCGATTCGGAGAATTATGTTCCAAAATACGCGTCTGGTGGTGTACGTCGTGCCAGAAGAGTACATCGAGCTAAGTGTGGCGGCAGAGCGAAAGCGAAGTGGAGTCCCGATCTTTAACCGTACCTCGACATGAGCAGTTGCGACGGCATAATACGCTGTACACAGACCTCGTATGCGACCAGATGTCCAAACATTATCAGGAATGCGAGGAGTTCCCCGAATGAGAACAGAAGAATCCAGGCTGTCTGAGTTCCAACAGCCAAATACAGCCGAGACTTCGCATCAGGAAAAAATGCCATGGTTACGTAGCGCACAATACTGTACTAATACAATCAATTCTCCGGCGCTGTGACCCGTGACACAAAAATTCGAACTTTGAAGTTCGTAAATGGGCTGTGGCAGCCGTGACATGGAAAAAAAAATCATAAATCAACAAGAAAGCACGCTCTATAATTTTTTGAGACTACTGAGTACATCCAGAATACTTAGCGTAGCACGGTGCGCCAAGAGAAAGCTAGCCGAAAATGGATTCGATCAATCTCAGCTTGAATGATGACATAAGTACTTTTTTTCACCGTCCATCGCGCCGTCGCACGAATGAGTGGACTTCCCGATCTTCTCAGGATCCCGGATGAGCCGGAAAAGCTCTCGCTACCCCCTGCAAGCCTTCCTGTGGCCCAGCTGATCAAGTTTCAGCTGCCGCCGCAGCGCAAATCCACTGTCTTTGCAGACCCCACCGACTACCTCTCCGACCTGTGTCCGACGATAACCACCTTCAACGTGACGGAGATCGTGGTGCCCCCCTCGGTTGTTGTCAAGGCCCTTGGCCGCGCCATATTCCTTGACCCCGAAGCCAAGTCCATCTTGCTTGTCCATTCGCCCGCACACCGCGATAAAGGAGTCCGCTATCCGCTCTGGGTTTGTGTGAACACATCGCCATAAGCGCCTATACACGCGTAGCGGCGAAAATTGCGATTTTTCACGCGATTTTGCCTATTCCGTGACCGTTTTGGCACATTCGAATATCCCCTCGGTGACCTGTGACATGTACGAAAATTTTCGTAAATTTTTGGGGCTGTGACGCGTGACATACGAATTGATTGTATTAGTACAGTAGCGCAAATACCCGTGGTAGCCCGGTATACTAGTCCCCTATTTGATAGCCCATCATAGCCGCCTGCCAAGCTATGGTAGCCCTCCATAGCCCTCGCAGGTAAGCTCCATAGCCCTCCGTAGCACATAATAGTTCTCATCGGAGGCTATCGTAGTACCTTGTAGTGCTCAATACCACTCAATATTCATCATAGATCCCACAAAATATACGTGAAATAAATAAATAAATTGCATTCAAAACGGGCCACAAAAACCCAAATAAATAAGCTAATGTACATCGCAAGACGGAAACACACCGGTAGACGCTGGTGTTGCACGCTGATAATGCGCTCAAACGGAATCAGGGTCACCGAGTGCAGCGCGGGGAGTGTGGGCACGTATATTTCAGAGGTGTCGCGCTGGCCCCATCCGAGAGTGCTAAACAGATGAAAAAAAACGAGCAAAGCGGAGTGATAAGGCTCAAGGACGTGGGAACGCACCGACGTTGATGGTAGTTGGCGGAAGACGGTCGCGAGGACGACGCGAGGATCCCCCAGGCCTGGTGGAGGAGCTGCAAGAAAGTTAAAAATGAGCCGCTATGGTGACCACGAGGCAACTTACCATGTTCAGAAGTCCGCTGGACAACTCCCAACCCCAATCTACCGTCAGAATAAAACAAGTCTGAGATGGGCTGTGTACTTGAGACGGTGGAATTGAGGTCTTGATTATTCGTTGAGATAAACAGCGAGATCAAGCATAGGCCTAGATGAACACAGTCTTGAAAGTCTTGATGAACTTCTGGGCTTGAGGCTTGAGGACGTCGTAAACGCCGAGAGCAGATCAAGATGAGCAGGTAGCGAGATCTTGGGGATCCAGAATGCAAGCGGAGTATATCGGGTTACCATAGAGCAGAGGCCAGAGGCAGAGGAGGAAGGGGGAGGGAAAGGAGAGGGTGGGGGCGTCAGAGGGAGGGAGGGAAGATGGGGGCAAGACATCAGGAAATTGTCAATCGCCAGATTTAGCCCGACAACGATCATGGGTTGATATCGGCCGACGACAATCTGATGCAGGCGTATCTGGTCTCGCCAGCGCACGTCAGCGTGGCGAGGTCCTTGTGGCTGCTTGCCTGACTGGCCATGAAATGACAGCGACCGATCTGCCATTGTAATTTAGCCATCAGACGTGCTCTGACCCAGGTACTTCGAAGAACACTGATTTGAGCAACTTAGTATTATAATTTATGACTAGTGTGAATCGAGAGCACGACCTCAGCACCTTATACAGTCAACTCGCGTACTTGAACGGCTCCGAGCGCACCTACTACAGTATGTCAATGCATATGGTGAATTATGTTGGTTTGTTTTATTCAAGACAACTACAATCCTCGCAGAAACTTTCTGGAACTTACATCGCAGAGTAATCCATTCACTTGGCATAAATAAATGCCTCGCGCGTCATGCGCGTTGCCTGCATTCGCGTCGGGATCGTTGATCTGATTGCACGTGGACGGTCCGTGCGCATCGAGGAACGTCGCAGGCTCCCAAGCTACGGCATTTCAAGCCTCTTCAAGTACTTCAAGCCCCTTTCCAAGTCCTACCACGTTTCTCTCAAGTCCTTCAAGCTTCTTCACGTGGCCCTTCGCGCCGCAAATGGGATCCTCAAGTCGAACAAGACCTTCTCGCCTTGCTTCTCAGGTTTCAGATCCACGCAAGTTGCACGGCTCAGACTGGAGTGTTGTTCCCCCTGATTGCTGTCATACAGCCTGCTGCGTTGGTGGTTCTTCGGCACTTCATTATCGACTTATTCCTACCTGTCTGTAACTTATTTGGGCATTAATTCATTGGTTCTCGTGTATTATGTTGTGATTTTGAGAACAGTATCTGAAAGGGAGGGGAGGAGCAGGGGATGGGAGAGCTATAGGTAGCCGGATTATGGCCAACTTCACCAGCCTGACAGCGAGATCATCAGCGCCGGCGAATTTTACTGTCTACGATCTGGCAGTCACCAGTAGGGCTCCAACCCGTACCCGTAGGTGACGGAGTCGACGGACGGACGGTACGGGTACGGACCCGTCCGTAAGACCCTTGAGCGCTTGGCAGCTACGGGACGGATACGGGACGGGTTGACCCGTCAACGGGGGCACCCGTACCCGTCCGTCTACGGGTCAACGGGTTGCATAATCCGGCCAATTCGGCGAGCCCAAAAAACCACTGGTGCGTTCCCAAGAGCATTGTTGGTGGTGAACAACCTTATAATCACTTATTTAAAAAATCAATGATGGCCCAGCGTGCGGTTAATCCTGGTTAATCTCAAATGCAGCTTCTTAAAATTGACGTACGTCATTACTTCGGGAATCACTGCCTCATTTTTTTCTTCTTGAAATACAACGACGGGGATCTTGCAACTCAGTCTAATGGCCCACAACTCAAATACAAGCCTGGGGTTGTCCAGCGGCGGTATTTAAACGTCCATCCAAGCAGTTTCTTGATATTATCTTTATCAAACAGATATTACGTGCCTACCACCCGTCTTCGACGGCCGTAACCCGTCGAACGGATGCACCCGTCCGTTTTGGCTTCCTGAGAGTCAGGCCTACGGGACGGGAACGGGACGGATTGTGTCATAAACGGCCGTAGATCGCCCGTTCCGTTCGACGGTACGGACGGTTTGGAGCCCTAGTCACCAGTGCGCGTCGGCGCCATATCAGCAGTATATTGATCTGATGAGGCTGACGGCGATCATCGGGCCAGATCCGCGCGGATCCGCCAAGCGACAATTTCCTGATGGAAACAAGAGGCGAGCTGTCATCAACCAACCATCACGTTGTTTGATTGCGCAGTCGAGCACGTGTCGGCGGAGTTGGAAAGACTTAGCAATTTTCGTTTGGTTTCTGTGCAATTCTGTGAGCGATTATTGTTTGCAGCGAAGATTAATCTTTGCGAGATTGTTCCATCATGTTCAGGACATCGTACACAGTCCTGGGAAGGCAAGGCAAGGGTGGTTTCTGAATCCCGAATATATCACGCTACTGATTCGTTGCTGTCGGCTATCAACCGCTACTGATACTTGGCGTACGGCTACGAGGGCTACGGAGGACTACTGAGCCACAGCAGGAGATTATGAGGGCTACAGGCAATCTATATTTTTGCTTTTGTCTAGGTAGCAAAACAGTTTTTCCTGATGCGGGTCGGTGCTGCTAAACCAACAGATATGAGAGATAGTATCCCATCTACGAAGTCCTCGATATAACAGCCGTGCACGTCCACAAGAAATATGAAACCGACCCAAGACGACCCGAAGCATAAGGCACGATGTTACATCCTAAGGAGAGGACCGTCGTTGCCAGGATATAATATTTTTCCATTCGCTGTCCGTTGAAATTGTGCGCCAGCACCAAGCTGGGGAGCGTCACTGCAGTGGACCGGTATATTCACAAAGGTGGCTTACGGACGATTGACGCCTATACAGAAGAACATCCCGGCCGAAAATAGAAGGCATGTCTGTGGCGGCGTCAGGCAGGCGGCAGGCAAGGGCGAGGGAGGGGGGCCGCACTTTGACAGTGAATGCAGCCAACCCGCATCTCCAGCCGGGATACACATCCAGAATGCTGAGGGGAAACGCGATCCCGAAGATGAGGCTGGAAGCCATGAGTCAATGCCCGCGCTGTAGTAGCTTAATGCAAGGTTACTCACTTCGCAAGCAGCGCGTATACCAGGAGGCGAAAGCTCACCCGGTCCAAGTGCTTCCTTGATAAAGGATGCCATGCCGCGTACGCGTACAGCGCGAGAACGACGAGTGTGAGACCTACTCCTGGTATTATGAACCCCAAGAGGATCCATGTGCTAGCGCGTGACGTCAGTGGTGGAAGCACTGGTAGAGGGAGAGTGCATACCTGGTTTGCGCGTTAGAGGACATGCGTGAAGAGGACGAATGAAACATAAAAAAAAGGGCACGGGAAGCGCGGGGGAAGACAAGAGGTAGTCCGTTCTCAAGTGTTGGGCTCCGATCAGAGTAAAACGTCGTTACATAATCTTCTTTATCTCGCCGTGTTCATTAAACACGCGATATTTCATACAACTTTTGCATAGGACGGGTTCCCTTGCCTGTGCCCTCCTATCTGCCTTCTCCGAATTTTAAAATGTGCCCAGGAACTCGCTGTGGATGGAGGCGATCTTTTGGCATGTGATTATATATATAATCTTCTCAATACTCTTCCCTCGAACCCGATGGGAACGCATGAAAAATTCTCAAGAATATTCAGTGACCCGCTCGGATAGCACCAGTGTGCTGTAGGCCAATTCCAGGTGCGTTCAGCGGGCAGGAGATTTAAATGGAGGTGTCCCGGAGTTTTCCGAGGTCAATTCAAAACTAGTGATGTTGGGGTCGGGTCGGGCTTGAAAGCCCGGGCTTGGGCCGGGCTTGAGAGGGCTTGGGCTCAAAAATATTCTGGGCCCGACCCAAGCCCTCAGGTAGGGCCCGGGTCGGGTCGGGCTTGGGCTTGAGCCCGGGCTTGGCTCTATATATTTTTTCCGCTGTGTTTAGGTGACTGCTTGACTCATATACATCCTATTTATTCTCTGTCTTACATTCAGAACTGCGAGGACATATTTGAACCGTCGAAATGACCACATTCTGAGTATTTCAGTGGCATCAATACATCAAGTACCTCGCCCAACCAGTAAAATGCAACCAAGGTGAGTTAAATTCATAAAGGAGTGAAAATTGGCCCACATAGATGTTTCAAGCATGTAAAATTCCCTCTTTCATTCTTGAAATTTTAATTAGAGCGTACACTGTCCGGCCCGGGCTCGAGCCCGGGTCGCGGGTCTTCAAAAATCCTGAGCCCGACCCTGAGCCCTGCCCGGCCCTACCTTGGGTCGGGCCCGGGTCGGGCTCAAAAGCCCGGGCTTGGGTCGGGCTTGGGCTTGAGCCCTGAGCCCACGCATCACTATTCAAAACTCCAATGAATAATAACAGGATCTTTCTCTGATCGGACCCCGCGCTTACGAACACACTTCAGCGCGGCGAAGAACGAGCTCAGATTGTGTTGAAGTGTCTGTCTAGGAGAGACTACACAGGGTTGTAAAAGTGAATTAAGGTCGTCTACAACCCTCTATGAAACTGTATCTCGGGTTCTTCCGGTGTAAGGCCAAGAAAGTGGTAGAACGATTTGAGAAAAATATCGGAGGCGGACGAGTTCCCTGTCGCGTAGTTCTCGTTGTCCGGGCAACTACTGTCCGGGTGCTGTTGATGCATGAGACATGAAAAGCAAAGCGGGCTTTTTTTTTCCGACCCCGTCGGTGATTACGCGGTCAACGTCCAAATCATTCGACCCAAAGTAAAATAGATAAGTTCCTATCACGGTTCAATACCTGGACAATTGCCAACAGTGCCTGCTGGATAACTCGTTGACACGCGTTAGACCCCTACGTAGATACACCCTCTAGGGCTGGACGCCGCGTCGTTACGGTATATGGTCGTAAAAACCAAAGGGTAAAGCCGAGTTTAAAAATAAAAATTTTAAACCTCGGAAATACAACATATGTACGTTACGGCTTTTACGGTTACAGCGTGGCTGTACCGTACCGTAACAATTGTCAGCGATAGAGCCAGTTGAATAAACTCCTGTCTTGAATTTCAGCCCCACAACGGCGTACATACTACCCAACTGCCTCCTCCCAAAATAATCACGCGCGGAAATCATTTTATCTCCGCAAGCACCCGCTCCGTATATGCCATCAACCCCGCGACGCTGGCGTCAGACCCGCCATAGCCCTTCATCGGCACGCCGTTCAGGACGCCCGGTGTTGTAATGAGTCAGTGATAATGTCGATTTTAATTTTTAATTTTAAAAATGAATCAGCGTTTAGAAAGAGGAGCAGAAAAAACAACAGGAGCCTGGGAAGCGGAAGAAGTAAAAGATAGAAGCGAGACGTACCGCCTTCCGCGCCCCCGCCGACCCATCGTCCACCAAGTACGCCTTGTGCTTAGGGTCCGCGCTGAGGACATGCGTGCTGGCGACGTCGCCGTGGTTGTCCCTCATGAGCAGTCCGCCGCCCCGCGCGGGATCAGGCGGGAGGAGCGCATAGAGGATGTATTGCGCGCATTCGCCTAGGAGTAGCCGTGGTGAGCGTCAAGTGTGTATTGCATTTGGAAATCAAATGAATAGAGAGGGTAGATCGCAGAGAAAGGACAGATAGGTGGGGAGGGAAGGGAAGAGCGAACACGCACCTGCGAGATAGAAATCAATTCCCTTGGGCAGCTAACGAGCAACGCGAGCGGCGCGAGGAGCCACCCCGCCTCCAGTCTTGCCCCGGGTGTGCGCACCTGCCCCTGGCTGATGCGCGTGAGAGCTCAGGGGTGCTGGGCCGCGAACCACGCGACGAGCCCGTCGTTGTAGCCCACGCCGCGTATGCCTCCTTTTAGCGCCGCAACTAAATATATCGCAGCAATACCAAGTGTTAAGCGGCGCACAAACAATCAAGATTGAATACACGTACGAACTTTGCATCGCGTAGCCAGCCGATTGTCCGGCTTCTTGCTTCCGCCAGGCCAAGGTCGCCGGAACTGTCATTACATGCGCGTGCTCTCTCTTTTCCTGCGCGCACACGAGCAGTGGGAGGAGCTCCTTCGTGTATATGTGACGCGAGAAGTATCTGCCACCAACACACAGAGACAAAAGAAAACTGGATCAGTACCGAGGTCGGACTGCCAAACGACGCACCTCATAGCCAAATGGTTGTCCAGCCCCTCGGGCGTCTGGCCGGACTCCACCATCGAGTTTCCCTTGGGACCCGCAGCGGACATGACTAGGAAATTTACGCGCGAGAGGCGCGCGAGGAGCCCAGCACACACGTCACGCACGCGTTTGCCATACTCATGGCGTCGCATTGCACGAATTCGTGGGCCCACCCGCGTGCGTCTTCTGCCTCTGCCTTGATGCACGGCGTGGGCTTGGGGAACCAGGCGATAATCGTGTCGGGCTGCACGGCCGAGGTCCCGCCTGCGAAGATGGCGACGGGGACGTAGGACGGGGCGAAAGCGGTATTGGAGGTTCCAGCGGCGGCGAAGAGTGGGCATTTTGGGATCCCATCCGAGTAGCTCTGACTAGGATCCACGTTTACAAGACGCGCCTTCGCTTCGCTCCGGTGTAGGCGTATGTCATTCAACATAGGCTCATCATTCCACGCGGACGTCAATATATGTGATTGCAATAAAGTGCTGCATGCAGTACACAGGGCGGTAAGAACGACACACTCCGAGGTTGATGAGATAGAAAGCAATGCTTTTACGTGTCGTTGAGTTCGAGGGAAACGGCAAATAATATCGTAAGTATGGCAGCGGAAAATAACATGCCTGTAAGTCAATGCGTGCGAGAGAAATGATTTTAGTAGGTGATTTGGCTAGAGAGCTGATGTTAAAAACCTACCAGAAAGGCGTTGAAACGGTGGAATCACCATTAAAATCGAGGCACGAAAACGCTGTCCCTGGGACTGGAGTTGCGCAACGAGAAGACGTCATTGCAAAGAGGGAAAATGAAGCATACCCTGCACCAAAGCCGTTCCTGAACCGCGCGCCCAGAGCTGGCGGGTCTTGCAACGATGGTGGATGTCGTGCTAAGTTTGTCCTACGCACATCAGTCATCGAATGAAACAGAAGAAGGGAGTGCACCATATTACGGAATTGACAGCTGAGCCCCACGACGGTACGCATTGATTGAGGGTCCGGATTGGGAAGCGTTGTATTCAAGCAGGGAGCATTGTTCGATCGGGGAATGAAGAGAACACAGCAAACTTGGGATTGGATTGATTGAAGAACGGCAGTGCAGAATCCAGATCGCGAGTGTTGTGTAATAGAGCGACGACGAAGACATTTAGCCACCAGGATTTATTTGATAGCACGCATATACTCGAAGATTGCGCTTGGATATTCAGGGTTAGATATTGGAACAGCATCTCAGCCGAGCGGTACAGCGTCTTGAGTGTTTTGAGGAACATCATAAGGGGAGTTACTTGAGGAACATTTTTCGAGAGCAGATATAATGACACGAGAGATGAGCGTTGCTGAGAGGCGGAGAGGGATTTTATGGACGGCGTGAGGTAAAGGGGAAAAGTAGAGCGACGAAAAGGCGGGGCCACACTATTTATGTACCTCGCGCCGCAGCGCGACTGATTGAAAGGTCCGAAGGCTGTTCCTCCACTCGATCCGCTACCACCGCCCCAGAGTCCTTAATCGGGGTTAACGCTGCTCGAAGGTCGGAAATTATGGGCAGAATGGGAACAATTGTGCACATCTGGCTAGGAATGATTCATCTGCAAGATCTGAAGATCCGAAAGTTGTTCGTCGTCCTCCTCCACCTCAACAGTCCTAATTTGAGTTTAATCCCGCGGTTCGGTGTCGTGGGCTCTGTGAGAACCATTGCACTCATATTTGGATCGCTTTAGGCTGAGAGACCACGATTTTTTGCATAATTACCGGTTTCGAAAGACGTGCAAACTTCCGTATTTATGTTCGGAAAATTGCAAGTTGCCATTCTTTTTTTTGCTTTTATAACTGAAGCATAGCAACTGTGATTGAAGGCCGCGGCAAAGAGTAAGGACGACGATGACAGAAGCAAGGGAAAATAACAGTTGCCCATAGTGCAGTCAAGCCCGAGCAAAGAACGGCGAGTTTCCAGACAACAGAAGAGAGATTTTTGAGGCTGATTATTTCAGTGTAAAAACTCGACGCGAGAAAAGCTGGTGGAACGAGAGCACCGGGCCTTGTGCATGGATAAACGTCGGAGACATATGACTGCGGCACGGACGCCGGACACATTTGCTGCGATAAACTGCGAGCTGGTCAGCTGCATGCAAGCGGTATATTAGACATATAACATTTGCAACAGGAGTTCAAGCGAATTCGATGTATGGGGTTGATGCTTCAGACATTGCACTCAGAGCACCTGTTCGACCGAACTGGGGGGAGAAAGCACTAGTGCTGGCGAAATTTTTAGCCCAGTCGTCAGCGCTTGCGGCGGAGTTTCCGCAGGCAACAATGACAGTAAACAGGGTCCCGTGCCAGTGCAAATGGAGAAGGCTAGTTTTGTCTTTGAACAACGCGAGGAGAGAACAGATAATGGAGATACAGCTACATGGGGAATTTGCACAGATTTCGTAGGATTTCGTTAAAGAACGGTTAATGGGCCCTTCATGCCGAGGCCACATACGTGTCGGCCCGACAGGAATTTCGGTTGATCTGATTGGGGGAACGCGCGTCGCACTGTGCGAATGAAATGCGCGGGAAAATTATGAAGAGCGAAAATCCTTCCGCGGCTTCAAGAAGTTGTGGCGGTCCTACCTCGGCGATGATGGTACGAATGGTGGGGATTTCTGTGTTTAGAGGAGCGCGCGTCATCGCTCGCCAGAAGACAGACCGATGGTAGCCTCGGCACGTCGTCTAGATTGAGAGCTCTAGTAGTAAGATTCCGAGCAACACGAATGGCCTGGGGTGAGAAGACTAGGATTGACGTGTGGCTGTACACGGCAATCACCTCGTCAAACGAAGCCGACGAAGCGCTTGCCAATGCCATCATGAATGTTTGTTCCTCAATCAATATTCTTGTTGTTTGGGGCCAGTCGGGCGACCCATTCTGTCAATATTCTGTGCCCCTGCCCAGCACTGCCTGTATTACATTTATCCTACATGTCACGCAAAATTTCCTACGACAGTACATCCGCAACCCACGGGATGGAGTATCAAGACGAAATCCGGCTAAAGGTTAAGCAGCTTGGAGGAAATCCCATCATGAATCTCTATTCTCCTGGGGCGATCGACCTACCTTGAATTGCGAACGAAGCTTCTCAGCAATATATCCAACCGTTCCTGTCAAGTTCCCGTGAAACAAGCGGGATGTTAGTACCCATCTGGATGGAAGGCACCGAATTAACGATTTTTATTGTAGCACAGATCGCGCGAATCCCCGACTCACTTGCTATTTTTCCCACCGTGTCTCAATTCACAGCAGTGGATTGATTCCCTCACCATCGATCTGGGCCTTGTTCCAGTAGACGACATCAAGTCGTACCACACAGTGTACTGAAGGCACTGGGGTTGTGTACTTAGGTGCTCACATCCTTCAGAATGTGTGTTCCCCCCAGGGTACTGTCTCCCGTCCATCCTCGAGCCCGAACACGTCGCGCTGCACTTCGTCCTCCAAGCGGCATGGGGTTGGCATGGGGAATTTTGACATCGACTTTCCAATTCGTTCGTTCTCAATTGTTATCGCTCGCTTACACTACTCCCGGTGGTCGATCAAGGCGATCTCTCATTTCAATGAGGTCTCCCAGCAACTAATCTCACTGAGCAAGGTGCACTATCGGCAGCTAATTCAATTTGTTCCGACACATGCATATTTCGGAATCTCCGAGTATCCAAGCGATTATCCTCTTTGGCTGCCCCCGGTCAACATGGGCGCCGAGCCATCTGACCCCATTCAATGCTGTTCTTTGGATTGCGTTCACTCCTGGTGTTACTGCATATGCTCATCGAGTTTCGTAAGGACTTGCTGCCGAAAAATTATCCAGGCGAGAATGTCTTCAAGGCAAATACTACGAACCACCTTGACGTTGTCAGTGCCCCGAATGTCAGCATCCCCTTATCATCGACCACTGAGCTTTCGGCGTCACAATGAGCACGATAATGCGGTACGTTCTCGAATGTTCTTCCAATAAGTACTGACTCGGCAATTATTAGAACAACATTAACCATGAGAGGAGATCGAGCAATATGAACCGTTCCGACGGTCACTATGATGCAAGCAAACACATTACGGCGCACTGTCGTATACGCGCTTTCGACGTAGGACCGAAGCCCTACGGATACAGCTAAACTGTACAGTGTAGCAGAGTCCGTACTACGACGGCGCTGTGGCGCGGGTGGCGTATCTTCATCTTCATCTTCCTCTTCATCTTCTTGTTTTTTTTTCGTTCTCCTCACTTGTCTGTAGTGCTCAGAAGTATGGCAAAGTAGAGTGATCTGCTCTGCGGTGCAGTAATCCGCTCGCTGATCCGATGTCGCGGCATGGAACTCACGGTGGCTTCCATATCGCCAAGCGTGTTTAAGACACTCCGGCCGATCTGCAAGGTGAAAAAATAACAGACAACTGCAGTTCCATAAAGTGTAATGCAGAGGGCCGTCAGATGCTGACGCGACCGCCCCGATAAAAACGGTTTGTACTGTGTTAGCCAAATGTTCGCAACTTTGGAACCGAAGCGGTTGACAAACTAGTATTATTCTCAGCTTAGGTTGCGGTACCTAGCAGGCTGGTCAGCCGGAAATTCACGTACCCCAAGACATCTCTGGTAAGCCAGTAGGCAGGACTCTGCGCTTTCGAAGCTTTCGCGGCAACAGATCAGCTGCAGATTGCCCTTGAACCGATGCTCCTGCGGTGCGACCGCCGCGGTAGCACACTTCTGCAGATGATCTGTTGCCGCGAAAGCTTATCAGGTAGGTAGCATAGTGGTAGCATTACACGGTACGGTCCGAGTCACAAACCACGGTTTCCAGAGATTATCCCGGTGTACAAAGCAAGTAAAAATACACCGTTCGCCCCTGGATCACTCCCTGCCATCCAAGCACCAGAAAGAAGATCCCACAGGTTGCCCCGTGCCCCACGGTAGACCCCAGACAATAGAAAGCAGCAGAAACAGTGACCCAAATTAATCGGGAAAATGTACTGTAGCAAAACTTCACGGAGTGTCGTCAATTGTTCGCTGGGTACGGTGTTCAAAAGTCAACCGAGGCCGTCACCGGTTCGAAAATTGTTCACGTCAATCAGCCCGCCCATGGCCGTGCAGGGCCGCGTGATCTCAGTCACTACATTTTGACAGCCCCTCGGCCGACTTGATCGAGGTCGGCCGAGGTCGGCCGAGGTTGGCCGAGGGGCTCGACTGGGTTGGCCGAGGGGCTCAACCGGGTTGGCCGAGAGGCCCTCAAAATGTAGTGAGTGTGAGATTGCCAAAGTCTAACCGGAGATTCCTAATCGGCTAAACACTTGTAGAGTGATATTAGTACTCTATAGTGTCGCAGAGACTAGTCCGTCCTACGACAGCGCCGTGGCGCGGGTGGGGCACCTTTATCTCCATCTTATGTTCATTTGCTCATTTTCGTTCTCCTCACTTGACTGTAGTGCTCAGGAGTACCTACGTAGCACCAGTGTAGCCCGATAGCACTCTAATGGATAGCAGCAATCAAAATCAATTAGAAACGACATAGCCGGATTCGCCGAAGTCCTCTTCGCGAACCCGACACGTCTCCCGAATCTTCGCACCCTGATCATTTATGCGGAACATGAAGAGTTCAATTATTTTGCCTATATTCACGTCGAACCTGTCCGCCACCAAGATCACGACGCGCCGCGACTTGATCGTGGGCGTCTTGGGCATGAACTTGAGCTGGCTAATAATATGCATGACGAAGAGGTCCAACAACCTACGCAAAAAACTACTAACAGAACCCATAAAAGGCAACAGAATCATCAAAATTTTACTATAACTTAAAGAGTAAAAGCTCCAACACGAAGCACATACGTCATATTTACAAAAAATGCGCTCAAGTTCACTGTCCCAACAGAGGTAAAAAACGAGTCTAAAATTTAGGACTCGTAACCAATAAGCATGGCGGGAATCGGGTGGGACTACTGAGGGAAGTCGGGCTCGGGCTTCTAGGCCGAGCCTACCATCACTTAGTCACTTACCGTGAGACTCCATCTATGAAGAGCAAACGTGGGAAACTCGCGCTATTGGTGAGTCAGCTGCCCAGCTGCGGAAAGACGCAGAGCTAGTTATAAACCAACCGCGGAACGCTCATCTCTCACATTGATCTATCCGCCATGGATCTGAGCCTCTACAAACACGTAAAGACGCAGCGCGGCCTCACCTACGCGTACTACTTCTCTGCCCCGACCGCCGGGAAACCAGTGCTGTTCTTTGCGCACGGATTTCCATGCAGCTCCACCCTTTGGCGCGCGCAGGTCGCGTTCTTCGCGCCTCGCGGCTATGGCATCGTCGTTCCGGACTTGCTGGGCTACGGCGGGACGGACAAGCCCGCGGATCCCAAGCTCTACGTCGGCGGCGGCCTAGCGCAGGACGTCGTGGACATCCTCGACGCAGAGGGAATCGCACGGGTTATTGCGATTGGGCACGATTGGTGAGTTCTATTTTTTTCCGTCTCTCGGTTGAATCGTTTGTCTGATTGGATCCACAGGGGCTCTTACCTCGTGTCGCGCATGATAAACCACCACCCCAGCCGCGTCGCGGCATGTGGGTTTGTCACTGTGGGATACAGCGCGCCGAGCACCGTGTACAGGGAAGTGTTCACGCAGCCGCCGGGGCTCATGACGCAGCGCGTCGGATACGAGAACTTCGCGTACATGCGCTTCTTCGTACAGCCAGACGCGGCGGAGATTATCGAGAAGAATGTGAGGGGCTTCGTGTTTTCCTTTATTTTTAAGCTGAACCTCGGACCTACATAGCTCGATTCTTTCCTGTGCCTGTTTTACCCGGAGAGCTCTGCTATTTGGCGGGACAATATGTGCGTTGAGGGCGGGGCTCGCGCGTGGGTGGAGAACAACAGGATGAACCGGCTCGCTTTTTACATGACACCCGAGGTACGATTTTTTTCCATGGAGATCTCTCTGCTTGCTCATTATTCGTGCTTTGTAGCTCGTGGAACACGAACGAGCCGCCATCCTCAAAGGCGGGATCGCCGCTCCGCTATGTTGGTACAAGGTCAACCTTGAGGACGCGAAAGTGGCGGATGATTCGAGTGAGCCTGTGTCTTCCCCCTGTTCCGATATTCCTCTCACGCCTCCTTCCAGCCGTGCCACCGGAGGCGCATTTTGTGACGCAGCCCCTCCTGTTCGTGGCCTGTACGCGCGATGCCGCCTGCCTCCCGATTTTTGGAGACACCAATCACGGAAAATACGCAAAGGGAGAAGTTACTCGACGGGAGCTCGATGGAGACCATTGGGTTCTCGAGTCGCATCCCACGGAGATCAGCAGCATACTTGACGAGTGGATAATAGGTCTGGATGTTTAGGGCTTTGTTCATAGGAGAGCGAGCACTTACGAAATTTATGTTGCTGCCCAAACTTTTGAGGAGCGGGAAAACTGGGGAATTTTGTATTTCGTTTGCATTTATTCAACATTGGCTTCAAGTTTTTTCCCTTGTGGGATTAATTGTAAAGAAAAGTAGAGAGAAATGAGTTCGCGTGTATGGCCGAAATGCGACTCCCGAAGGGAGCCCGAGTAGATTGAGGTACGTAGGTATCATAAGGTACAGAGGACAGAAAGAAGAGGAGGTAAGGGAGCAGAAGTAAACGAGACGCGAAGGGAGGGAGGAGCGAGAAACGGATAACTAGGGTAAGAGGTAGATGTAATCAACAAGGGTGGACTCAACGAGAAAGAAACTAATCCAGACAACAAGTCTCGAATCAGCTTCCGAAAGCGCAGCGACCCGTCTCGAGTAGACTTACCTGGGCTATCGACGAGGAGACGGGAGGGGAGGAGACTCCTTCTCCCTGCGATCGCCTCAGGTTAATATTCGATCTGGCGGGTCCAAGCGCAAGTGAGACATAAGGGAGCCCGGCTCGCAATTGTGTGCGCTTAGACCTCCAGCGGCGGCGCGCCATCCTTGCGCCGGTAAGGACCAAGCACAAGCGCGACTCGATCTCGTGACCGAGACGCGGAGCCTGAAATCCGCGGTCCAACGAAACATCCCGACTGAGCTCGGTGATAAACCAGCTACCAGTGCCGGGATGTCGAACCTGTCCTGCCCGTGCAGAGACTCGTTGCGCACAGTCGATTAGACTCGCGTAAACATTCATTTAAACACCATGATTGTCATGGAAAATGGCCGACCTAGACATTATAGTGCCTTTCTTTCGTCTCTATCTTTGCGTTGCCATAATTCGTGGTTTCTAAAAGGTCGTACAAGGACCGGAGTATTCCAAGCAGTCAAGTTAACAAACGAAATTGATGAAAGAAATGAAATAAAAATTGGGACTTGGAGGAGAGAGGTCGAAGCGTAGGCCGTGGGCGGGGGCTATTTCACAGAAGATAGCATCGGCGTGCGCTTGTGATTTGCGCTTTGCGTGATGCCATCAGCGGCATTATCGGCACCACTCTCGAGTTCCAGGGATAGCTGAGAACGCGCTATAAGTTCTCAGATTATCGGAACTTGTGTAAATGAAACCAGTATATTATGTCTTCGTGAATGTAAGAAACAAAACGGCCCAGGAAGAAATGACTCGACGCATCAAGCCAGTAACCTGCCCTCGAATTCCGCAGAACTCGTGTTGCGCCCTTGTTGCGGATTGGCAGATGAGGCATACAGGGCACCGGCTCAACTTGGAGCAGACGGTCGCGGCTCTAGGGGTAGGAAGCTCCTTACCTATACGGAAGGAGAAGCTCAAAAAGACTTTTCAACCCTATATCCGTTTTACGAATTTTGATCCCCCCTGGAGATGACCAAAAATTGTATGACAAGCATTATTTGGAAATGTAGCAAAACTACCGTCCTCCCATAAGGAGCCAACCTAAAGGTACAACTCAATCCAGGCCGGGGCAGCCATGGTCCTCGACACTGCAACGCTTGATGGGTCCGTCATAAGTGCCAGTGTTCTGAGAGCCATGCTTCAGCTCGGTGACGCCATTATCGCGGCGAAGGATGCAGCGCTCATTGAGGCCGTCATGGGGCCCGCCGCAACTGGACTGAGGATCGCGTCCGACCAACTCGGCGCTGGACAGATTCACTACCAAGGCGTCAAGAGAAACCAAGTAAAGCGAGAAACGGCGCTTACCGACGGCCGGACGCGCAGACACCACCATCATCAAGGTAACAATGGTGACAACACCAGTGAGTTGCATTTGCATGGTAGTTCTGGATGTAGGTTGGTCTGCCTTCACAGGGATGGTGAGCGGCCTTATATAGCTCGGCTGGATGTTGGGTTACAAAAATGTCCCGGTGCTCTGCATCTACTCCTGAGGACCAGGTAGACTGTCGCCGCAATCGCGGCGATAATTCGGGCTTGGTGTGTATTGAACTATCCAACAATTCAAGGCAGCAGTTCCGATCAAGAGTTCCGTTGTTCTCGCCTACTAGCGACTGTGAGAAAACTCTCATGCTTGCCGTGATTTCGCCAGCCCAACTGTGTTCTACTGTACCACTATTCACGGCCGCCGGGTACCCGCAACTGGAAAACCGTTCTTCGCTTGCTGACCGCTTTGTGTCAGCCGTCCTCATCTTGCTGAGCAGACATCTTAGATCATCTGTCGTTAGTTTGATTTTGTATCGGCCAGCCGCACTGCCAAAATTGAACCCGAGGCGGCCAACCAACATGAAGTCTGAGGTTGACTGTAGCTTTAGCGTCGCTCCGGCCGATCTGGAAGGCGAAAGAAATAGCAGACAACTGCAGTTCTATAATTTTTAATGCATAGGGTCATCAGATCCTGACACGACCCGCCCTGCTAAAAACGGTTTCTACTATTTTAGCCAAATGTTCACAGCTTTGGAATCGAAATGGTTGACAAACTAGTATTATTTTCTGTTTAGGTTGCAGTACCTAGCAGGCCGGTCAGCGGGAAAGTCACGGAACGCCAAGACATCTTTGTTGAGCCAGTACGCAGGACTCTTCGGTTTCGAAGCTTTCGCGGCGACAGATCATCAGCAGATTGCCCTGAACAGGTGTTCCTGCGGTGCGAACGCCGCGATAGCACACTTCTGCAGATGAGCTGTTGTCGCAAAAGCTTATCAGGTAGGTACCATAACACGGCACGATCCGAATCACGAACCCCGGTTTCCAGAGATTATCCCGGTATACAAAGCAAGTAAAGATACGCCATCAACCCTGGACCACTTCGTGCCATCCAAGCTCGAGAACACAGATCCCACAGGTTGCCCCGTGCCCCACAGTAGACCCCAGAAAACAGAAAGCAGCAGAAACAGTGACCCAAAATTAATCAGAAAAATGTACTGTAGCAAAACTTCACGGGGTGTGCTCAATTGTTCGCTGGGTACGGTGTTCAAAAGTTGACCGAGGCCGTCACCGGCTCGAAAATTGTTCACGTCAATCAGCCCACCCATGGCCGTGCAAGACCGCGTGGCCTCAGTGTGAGAGCGCAGGAGCTCGCCAAACTCTAACCGGAGACAAGATGTGCCTGCGCTTCGCTCCGGCGCGTTCTTATAGTTTTGTGAGGAGGAATTTATTACAGCTGTTTGTAAAATTAATGACACTTGGCTAAAAATAGTTAAAAGAAAGCATTTTTGACCCGCCTGATTGACACGCTCGTTTCTTACTCGGTTCTAAACGGATGTGCTTAAAAGTCGGTGCGTTCGAAAGCGCTTCGGCAGCGCTTCCATACAGTACCCTACATGCCCGGAAAATTCAAATATTGCCAGGTCCAAAAATTTCGGCTGTCTGGTTTGAACCGAACGGCTCAGGAGCCGTTTCTGCATCAATAATCAACCGATTTCAATGATTCGGACCTCATCTGGAAGGGAATATTGAGGCAAAGCATTGTGCCATGAGATATCTTGGATTTCCTCCAAAACAACGTATCAGTAGTGAATTTTCAGTACCGATCAGTAATTCCATTCATGCATGTGTGTATTAGGAGTGATTCATTTTGTGAGTGACTGAATGTATACACCTCAATCTTAGCTTTAAGAGTGACTTTACTTCAAGCAAATCGGCTGAATATTGACCGAGAATCGGTCACTGATATGTTTAGTTCAAATCAGGCCGCCGGAATTTTTGGACTTGTAATTTTTAGAGTTCCTCGACCATGAAGGGTACTATTCGAAAGCACCGCTTAAGCGCTTTCGAAGCACCGACATTCAAGCAGATCTGTTCAGAACCAAGCGAGAAACGAGCGTGTCAATCAGGCGGGTCAAAAATGCTTTCTTTTAACTATTTTTAGCCAAGTGTCATTAATTTTGCAAACAGCTGTAAAAGCAGAATCACACTGAACTAATGATCAGAACCATACTGAACTAATGATGGCATTCGCGTCGGAAAGTTCGGGGTCTGGATTACGGTGAACGCAGTTCAGAAGAAAACTAAGTCAAAAAGCCACAATTATCGTCTTGGCCTTTCGCGAGATATCGAGTGCGTTCGGCGAAGAGAGCTCGCTCAAATCAGCTAAGCCTGGCAAGATTCATGAGAATGAGGACGTACCGGGTCTCCATCTGAAAAAAATGTGGTCGTGTCAATGATGTTGTGGTTCTGAAGCGAGTGTAAACACAGACACATTACGTGAAAGCAGGTCGCTCTTTGGCCGCTCGTGACCGGGCATGTAGGGATTGTTGAATGCAACTTGCAGATGTACAAAAAATGATCCCCCAAACCGATGACATCAAGCACGAAGATAGGAGTCGGTTTGGCGCAAGTACCATTGGGAGGATATGGGGCAACAGATAACATGAGGCGCTGAAATGACGGCTTGAGGATCCAAATTTATTCCGGCGTAAGGCGTTTGATCCGGAAAAACAGCGGACACAACAGGAGAATTGATCGGTGTGTATTCTTGAAGTGGTTAAGGGGTAGGAGAGTGTTTGCGAGCAGATAACAGTTGGGGAGATCAGGGTTGTATCGAGACTCTTGAGAGGAGGTTCGCATACAGAGTGTGGTGGGGGAAGAAAAAAGGGATGTAAATGAAAGGTGTCGATTCAGAAAAGTGCGAACGCAGCCTCTTATATGAGAGACATGCGCACGTGGCCGCAGTCGACGAGCGTGTCAGGGCTGAGATGCACACAAATCGGGAATGTTTTGTGGAGCACGAGACATACTTCTGTGCCTCGACTGTCCCGATGTGGACAACGATCTATGGCTTTTGGCGATCCCACAGGTGACAACCATCGTACATTTCGCCTGTGAAACAGTCGCCGCAAGGTTACGTATGTCAACGGCAACGGAAGTTACGGACTCTGTGGGAATATCGGGCTATTTGGTCGATAGACTGCGTCAACATATTAGTTTAGGGCAGTTCAGCTGCTGTTGAATCGAGTTCCGCTTCATTAAAGGGGGCAGATTGCGAGAGAGACAGAAACGGGGATAACCCGTATGGGTGAAGGGCAAAATCCTAAGCAGTCCGAGTTTGGGTTCAATCCCACAGCTTTAGGGATCTGGGATTATGGGCTCAGTGAGAACAATTGCACGAATTAGGTTGAACTGCGGTGCAAGCCGTGGGGTGTTTGATGCTGCAAGTGGGGAGTTTGCGAGAAGCGGGAGGAAGGAGATAGGCTCGAAGGGGATGAAACCAAAGAGCTGCAAACGAAAGCCGTCCATTTCGTTAAAGAAACGGTAGATCCCTAATCGGCGCATCCTAGACAAGCGGCGCTCCCGTATCCGTGAGGATGGCCTCAGACCATGTCAAATTACCAGTTGTTCAGATTCCTGACCCGCTGAAAGGGTAAAGTCAGCGGAACGAGATCACTTCATTTTGGGCGTTTGAACCTGCGGCTGGTGCGTAGTTGGACTTCCGTGGCCGGGTCAACGTCCCGTTCATATTTTACTTGCAAATATTTACTAAGCTGGTTCAAATCCACTTCAGTTGCCATGTACGCGTTGACTATAAGTTGGCGGGTCTCATTTTATTCCTAGCTTCAATCTTTTTCTTCAATAAACACTTGCAGAGTGATATTAGTACTGTACAGTGTCGCAGAAACTAGTCTGTACTACGAAAGCGCTGTGGCGCCGGTGGCGCATCTTTTTCTCCCTCTCATCTTCATTTTCTCATTTTTGTTCTCCTCACTTGACTGTAGTGCCCAAAAGTACCTACGTAGCACCACTGTAGCCCGATAGCACTCTAATGGATAGCAGTAAAATAGCGATCAAAATTAATTAGAAACGACATAACCGGATTCGCCGAAGTCTTCTTCGCGAATCCGACAATTCTCCCGAATCTTCGCGCCCTGATAATTTCCGGAAGAGTTCAATTGTTCTTGCCTATATTCACGTTCTTCATTCACCGCTAAGCCTCTCACTCGGTTGATCTCGGCCGAGCTCCTTTTGCACGGAAGTTGCTAGTTCGAGACCGAAGACTGGCTCCCGCACTTCCCACTCCCCCAATTCGACAAGTTTATTGCTGAAGGCTTGAGTTTCGAATCACTTACAATGACAATGACAATAGCAAGGCCTGGCCGGATGGGAGCGCAGGTGGTTTTGAACGTCTGATGCTCACTATTCTGGTTCAGACTTCTGCGAAACCTCCCCCTGACTATACCCAATACACCTTTACGCGCGCCATTCTGGAATCCCTTATTCGACACCAAAGAGCACACATACGATATTTCGGATAAGATACGCGCAGTTGATACATTATTCACATATCTTACACATCCCAACCTGCGCACTCAACACTCAATACGCGACCTTGCTCGTAAGCCCCGCCGACTCGCGCTCAAAGCACCGATGCTGGCTAATCTCAAACGCAAAGTTACTCATGAAGCCCTTGTCCCCACCAGACGCGATATTGAGCACGTCGGTCGCAGTGCTGCGCAGCGTGGATTTGCCCGACGTGACGACGCCGTACGAGACCACCGTCGCGTCCGAGTCGAGCGATCCGAATGCCAGTTCGGGCACGTAGTGCGAGAGCGCGTGCTGGATGGTGTTTTGTCCTGTTGAAGACGCGTAAGTCAGTCTCGCCTCAGCCAAAAGTCGGACTACTCGAAATCAAACACACCTTCTCCAAGCCCCGCAATCGCCTTACAATGCCCAAACGCCTCCGCAATCCAATGCACGACGCGCCCATTCCCGCGCAGCGCCTTACCGTACGCCGCGCTCCCATCCGGCAGGTACAGCGCATCGAACATCGTGCTGCGCTGCCCCTCAAAGTGATGGTCAGCCCCGATCGAGCCCCCGCCCTCGCTCCGGATGCCCCCGCGGCGCGGCCCGATCACCCACGGCACCGCGCCGCCCGCCTTGAGCGCCGCCTGCATCACCGCGACGCCCGTCGCGTCGAACCCGTCCGCCACCAGGATCGCCACGCGCCGCGACTTGATCGTGGGCGTCTTCGGCATGAACTCGAGCTGGCTGATCAAGCCCGTGGTCGTCCCGGGGTTCTCGCGCGCCTGCTCCTGCTGCGGGTGGACGCCCCCGACGTTCGTGGCGACGGCCGCGGCGAGGTTGAAGTCGATGTTGTTGAGGAGCTTGGTGTAGGACTCGTACACGACGGGGTCGTCGCAGTGGCTCAGCTCGAAGGAGAAGGCGGCGATGAGGTGCGCTTTTTCGGGCGCGGAGAGCGAGTTGACGAAGAGCTGCGCTTGGTTGTAGTGTTCTTGGAATTTGGGGGCGCGCACGCGTTGTTTGATGCCGGCCACTTTTTGAGCGAATCTGGAGGATATGCATCGTCAGACTAACGCGCGGGGGGACGGCGATGTGAAAGGCGTACTCGTGGTATCCGCCTTCGGCAACGGGGACCGGAGGCCCGGCGCCATAGCGGTTGGGCCAGTAATTGACGGGGGACTTGTTAATTGTTGTCTGGTGCTGCCCGTCGCGGTGATGATTCATTACCGGGCACACAGGACGATTGATCGGGAGCTGGGGATGGGTGATCACAATATATCGAGGAGAAGTGCCGAAAAGATAAACTTACCTTCTCCCAGTTGACACCACCAAGACGCGTGATCTGTGTGTCAAAGTACGAGAAATTGCGGCCCTGGAGCAGCGGGTCGTCGCTGAATCCGATCCCGGGAACGATATGGCTGGTGCAGAACGCGGCTTGCTCCGTTTCCGGGAAGAACTCGTCGACGGTCCGGTTCAAGATCAACTCGCCGATCTCGTGTAGCGGCACGAGTTCCACCGGCCAGATCTTGGTGGCGTCGAGAATGTCGAATTCGAAATTGTGCTCGTCCTTCTCGGCGATGGTCTGGATGGCCAGCGTCCATTTGGGCGGGGCGCCGTTGGTGATGGCTTCTTCGAGGTCCTTGCGATGGAAGTCGGGGTCTTGGCCGGCGATTTTGAGCGCCTCGTCCCATATGAAGGAATGCACGCCGAGCTCAGGCATCCAGTGGAACTTGACGAAGAAGCGTTCACCGGCGGAATTAACGAGGGTGTATGTGTTAACGCCAAAGCCCTGCATCATGCGGTACGACCGGGGAATCGCTATATAAAATCGATATCAGTCGCGGAATGCGTCTTCAATCAGGACGCACCTCGGTCGGACATCGTCCAGCACACCATGTGCGCACTCTCGGGCTGGAGCCCAACGAAGTCCCAGAAGTTGTTGTGCGCACTCTGTCCCGTGGGGACCTCGTTCCGCGGCTCGGGCTTGACCGCGTGCACAAAGTCGGGGAATTTGATAGCGTCCTGGATGAAGAATACGGGAATATTGTTGCCAACGAGGTCCCAGTTGCCCTCCTGCGTGTACATCTTGACGGCAAACCCGCGAACGTCGCGCACGGTGTCCGCACTACCGCGAGGTCCCTGCACGGTGCTGAAGCGGACGAAAACGGGCGTCGTGCGGGTAGAGTCGGTCAGTACTGCGGCGTGTGTGAATTTAGACGCAGGGGAGTTTTCGAATGCTTTGAAGTATCCGTGTGCGCCGGTGCCGCGAGCATGGACGACGCGCTCGGGGATGCGCTCGTGGTCGAATCGATGGATCTTTTCGCGGGCGATTTGATCCTCGAGCAATGCGGGTCCTGGTCCAGCTCTGCCGTCAGCGAGTTTCAGCCTGTGCGAGACGCACATTAGAACGACAAAAGGCAACAGATTAGAATCAGACTGACCAGGTGTCGGTGTCCGAGACACGAGCGCCGTAATCTGTTGTAATTCCTGTGGACGACGCAGCTTCGACTGTGCACCGCTGCAGATCAGCAATTTTTGCGGTGTTCGTCATGCTGGTCACAGCTTGTTTTATAGTTCCTCCGAGGGTGGACATTTAAAGAGATATTTGGAGTCCACATTTGACCTGCGAGTCTCTTTTATAGTTGCGTCGAGTCCGAGTCGTCGCGCTCGTCGCGGTCACAGTGACGCAGTGGGAGCGTCAGCACGGCTCTACCATTTAGCATCCAATCAGGAGCCCTGGAATGGTTAGAACGAGAGTCATCCATGACCTACACACAACGATCCAAAGCCAGGCTTTCGACAGGCTTCTAGGATGGTCGACAGGAGCAAATGCGCCGACATCACATTGGCACAGCCACCGGGTGCCTCAGTCAAACAGAGCCAAGCCTCGTCCACCGTGGTTCTGCTTTGAATTTTATCCTACTTAGAACAGATTATGCAACAATACTCCAGTATTGAATTGAACGAAACGTTTGTGTCTAATTTCCTGCCACCCGAGCCCTTCAATCGATACTCAAGAAACAAACTGCAGAGATTCTCATAACAAACCGCCTAGAAATAGGGTCGTTCACAGTAGCCTTTTTTCCACCCTTTTTCGTCCCCTTTTTCAACCCTTTTTCAGTTTCCCGTCGATTTTCACCGGATTTTCTTTCCCTTTTAGCTTCTAGCATGTAAAAAGGGTAGAAAAGGGAAGAAACCAAGTCGATACTACCTCCAAAACTGCAAGAATTCCACGAAAAAAGGGTGCAAAAAAGGGTAGGAAAAAGTCTACTGTGAAACCCCCCACATGTATCCGCTTTTTTGTTCCCTTTTTGTTCCCTTTTTTGTTCCCTCTTTCGAATAATCTGAGTATGCAACATATCTGAAGAGTGCGGGAGGGTTCATAACTCATTCTGAAGGTGTCAAGCTTCACAGGGATTTTTTACAAGAATTTAGGACCTGAGCCTGAGCCTGAACACAAGTGAACAAAAAAGGAGCAAAAGAGGGAACGAAAGAGGGAGTGAAAAAGGGAAGGAAAAAGGGAACTGTGAACAACCTTAATGTGGTTCGGTAGCAGAATTGAAATAGAAAAACTCAGCTTATTCAGGAATAAAAAATCACTTGGATCGTAACCCCTGTACGCAGAAAGAAGATGTCAAACTCACCCTGCGAGGGAATACCATGCCACGCCCGCTTGAAGCGACAGGAATCTCACTGCGATGAGGTTTCCATTTACTAGGTTGGTACACTCGCACAGCTGGAGGCTCCACTTTTGGAGGGTTCGTAGACCAATAACCTCCCACGGAAGCGCAGGGGAAACAAGGATGGAGGAACGACTCGGGTTCAGCTTGAGCACCATCGTTTGGTGAGTTTGGGCGGGACAGGTTTCGAAAGACATCTTGTGAGGGAAAAAAGTGGTGAGTGTATTCAACTAGTACCAGCAGCTTATATACATCCAATGTAACTATGCTGAACGGGGATGTGAAATAAAGTATGGTTTGGTGTTCAAGGAGACAGGGGGATTTGGAATAGAAAGTATGAAATACGAGTATATGGTGATGAAATAATGGATGGAAACGGGGTAAGATGCGGCGAAAAGAAAGGAGTACGGCTGCATGGATCAATCTTACAACAAGACAGAGTGTTCGAATGTCGCGAGAGCGCTCTTTGCTTTTACACATACTCTACAACCCATATGCTATAGAGCCTCATAACCCCGATTCGTCTCGCAGTCCCCCTCGTTCTTGTGAGATTCGGACAAGCCGACAAAGTAAGAGGTTCGATTGGGTTTGCTGTGCTGCAATCCCGACAGACTACTCGGTACAAAGTAGAAGGCTACTTAAATGCTAATCAGGTAACTAAAATAGTAGCCATGCAGTGTCTAGGTAACGAGAAGACCACAAGGTAACCTAGTCAAAAAGACTCAGAGGAGTCACTACACCAGGTAATGTCGAACAAAAGATGAAGAGTAAAAACCAGTCACCATGACATACTTGGAGTTTGCCATGCCAGCGTGATTCCAGAGTCCAACAGTTTTGTCCGAGCTTGCAATTGTTGGGGACAGAGAGGTCTCGAGCACACACCGCATATTCGCTCTCCGGTGATGAAATTGGATTGTCTCGGCGAAGTGGGCACTCCGAACAGCCATCTGGAAAGGTGGTGATCGTGAGGTCTATACCGGAGTAAAAACGGAAGGGGAGTCTTAAAAGTCTGTCGCATATTCCGTCCCAGCGGCCCAACTTCTTGTACAGGAAGTGTGTCCAGCCAGCCAATTTCTTGCAACGTTCCAATTGACGCACGAAATCGGCACGCGAAGAATTCTATTCGTGCATTGTGTCGACAGAGGCCTAAGAGAGAAAGCCATTTTGAAGATGTATAAGTTTACTCTCAGGGTCAGTTTTGGGGTCCAAACTAGTGTGCTTTCGACGGACTCGAGGCAGAGAGGAAATTTGATAAAGCCTGGAAGGGAAATAAAAGCTGAATAGAAGAGAGGGACGCTGTAAGCACATGCTCGTGTGATAGCAGGACTATCTGTACTCCCGGTAGGTACCTAAACACACCCGCACGGCTGGTACACAAAACCCGCGTCCGTCCAAGATTTCGGCACCGCGAGGAGCCACAGGATATATGCGTTTGGTATCTGAAAGCCTTGGCATTAATTCCGAAGTGCACCAGTGACTCCGAGCCGAGTCGGACCGTGACTGCGGCTGCCAGGCCCAGGCGAGCCGACTAGAAAGTGGTATTTAGTCTCGATGTGCCAGTGCGATTGTTGACGCCGACGAAACTGGTATTTTCTCGAATGCCAGGAGTCCAGTTTAAGGAATGGAAGGCGAGGGGGATGAAGACGGTGTGAGTTAAGACCAAGGTGGTAGTCACACTGTGACCTCACGTCTCGGATCAGTCCGATGGCTGTGCTATCTCTGTCCTTTTCTACATCTTTCGACAAGTTCGCTCTAATCTTCTCCACTGAAGCCCCTCCACGGCTCCGCGGCGAGTTCTTTCCTGCACTTTTCCGCGCATGGGAATGGGCATTGTTCATCCGTCGACTTTAAAGCGAAGACCTCTAGGCCGTGGACTCTGGAGCCTCTTGCAGTCCGAACATGAAGCCCGTTACCTTTTCCTTGGCGGTTGGATCATACCGATTAAGTCCTTGATTTCCTCAAAAGTTCTCCGATATTTGTCAAGATTTTGGTGCCGATGCCGGACGAAAAATTTGTAAATGCATTAAGACCGTTTAAATCGTCCAAATATTGATATAGTATGTCGTCGGCCTACGCACAATGACTGCCAAATAGCCGGACGTGGGCCTACAGGGCCACGCCATTCATATTCTCCGATGTTTGTATACCTAGAAGCCCGCCAGAAATTTCCGACAGCTCGGAGCCCTCAGGCTGCTGATGACACTCAGCCCCCTTGGTACGCACTGATAAAGGCATGTAAATTCCACTTCCAATGACACCGAAAGATTCTGTGCTCACAATGTCGATTCAGGGCGTCCAAGCGCGCAAACTGCTTCTTGCATCCGTCGCACATGAACGGGCGGTAGGCGCTGTGCAGCTGCTCGTGTCGTTTGAGGTCATGCATCCTTGCGAACGCCTTGGTGCACGGGTTCCACCTGCACACGAACGGCCGCTCGTCGTTGTGCGAGCGGAGGTGGCCCTTCAGATTGACGCGCCGCGTGAAAGTGCTCGCGCACTCGGGCACCGGGCATGTGTACTTTCCCGCCTGTGTCCGCCGCTTATGAGCCGCCTTCATAGTCGCCTCGCTGGTGACCGTCTGCTTCGGGAGGGCGATTGGCCACGATGCGCCCGGAGTGTCGTCTTGGTCGGGCAGGTAGCTATAGTGCGACTGCGGGGAGACGTTGGGACTCGGGTACGGGCTTGGCCATTGAGATGAGGGTGCGCTGCCTTCGCTGAACACCGACCCCTCAGAGGGCACGGAGCGCGTGTGCCTCGGGTCGGAGCTTATACGGGGCGGCTGCTCCACGGGTGAGAGGAACTGGCTGAAGTCCCCTCCTGGACTGACTTCGTATTTGGGGCGCTCAGAGTCCGACTTCGAGCGCCGGTGCCTGTTCATGCCAAGATATGGAGATAGCAGTCCATTGCCGGGCTCCACAGGATAGGAAGGGCCGAACGAGAACGAAGCCGGAGAAATCTCGAGCGTGGAAGAAGCACGCCGGCGACTTCCGCTGCTGCGCTCCAAGGGTCTGTGGTACGTGGCTTCTTTCATCAGCACCATGCCTGGGAGCGTGGAACCGACAGTTTCGCCAATACTCTGTGTACCCGTTTCCCATGAAGGATGGAGGGATGCGCCGTATGTTCCAGGGTGGGGGAGGAAAGAAGAACCACTGTTGTTATGATTCTCAGGAATGTCATAACTCGAACCCGGATAGCTGTGAAAGTCGTAACTGGTTTCCGCATGGTATTCTTCCCGCGGCTGCGGGACCCAAAACTGGGATGACGGCTGCTTCTCTTTGGACGGGTTGCCGAATGATGGTTCGGACAAAGTTGTGGCTATTTGGAATCTCTGCGAAGAATCGGCTGGATATACAGCTTCCACGACTGGGGTGGCTGGAACAACGTGGATTCCAGAATCCACGCATTCGTCTTGCCAGCGATCCTCGCCGGAAGGGCCGACGGAGGATGGTCTAAAGTTCTGAGGAGTGCTATCCAGAGACATCCGGGATAGCTGCTCGGGATAAAATTCGTCGTAGGCAAAGGTGAGTGATATATCATCGTTGTTGTTCATTCCACTGCGTGATGAGGATTCCAGTCCAATGTGGCCGGTCGTAAATTGTTTGACTGCGATCCCGAAGGTTAGAGTACGATTAATGTTGGAGAAAGCTAAACTCACGTTCCGAACCTCAGGTTACGAACGCGGGGATGTTCAAATTCACTTCAGTCTTGAAGTCAAAGTGGAAGAGCGTCAGTTGTCCAACTCCTCGGACAGGGCTCTTATAGTCGTATTCTAAAGATTCTATAATCAATTGTGAAACTAACGAGCGTCAGAAGAATTTATGGCGACCGGTCGGCATCAAGCCCCGCAGTCGGTGATACATTCGATAGCTAACTTAACCCCATCAGAACTCCAAGGCAGTGCAAGGCTGTACAAGGCAGTGTCCATCATGTTTAGTTCGGCGCCAACGACACTGTTTGGTCGTTCCCATTTCGTGTGATGCACTAATCTCATCTGTGTGGAATCCAAGATGGGTTCCCGCTGGACTCATATTTTGACTCGTCGCCATGGACCTGTTCCGAACCACCCGAATCGGACTCGAGTCATGGTCGCTAGGCCGAATGCCGAGATCGCGAACTGGCTTTGCCGAGTATAATTTTAAGGTCGCATCAGATGCGGGTTCATTCGAGGAATTCGAGATGAATCTCCAGGATGTATAGTGGATATAATGGCAAGCGGTCGTGTTTACAGGACTATTCAACGGTTGCCCGTTATTTGTGAAAATCCGTGGGTTTCTGGCCTATCTGTAAAAATGCGGGAGTGATACAGCATCACTGAAACTGATTCTGTTCTCCACATCATTTGATCCATCACCGGCATACTCAACGAGGAAAGAATTCAACTGATGAGCACTGGACAGAGCTGTTCGCACTCCTTCCAGTCTCCTTATGCTGCCCAGTTTTCAACTCAAATCTCGCCCGTTATCCTGAGCGGGACGTCTCCTGGCTGCCAAATATTGTATTTCCCTCCCTTACGAAAATCTACCCAACTACAATGGCCCGGACGACCCAACCTGTGGCCCTGTTCTACGCCCCCAACTGATCTGGAAGCTCAACTGTCGGAGGGTACAGCATCCAAACAGAATCCGCACATCCTCATTAAGACTCCTACCCTGACACTGGTTGTACATTCGCACCAGGCCCGCAATTTCCGTGTTGAAGAGAATTGCACTTTCAGACATATCGCGATTGCGTTAACTGACGGCGTGCGCAAGTGATCCGATCATATGGTATATGGTGACTCAAACCAGTCGCTTAGAGAAATTCGGCACGGAGACCGGGGGTAGAATCACTGAGGATAATAAACTGCACGAGCTGAACTTGAACAGACCAACTGCCTCCGCCATAGAAATAAAAGATCTAACAACGCCGTCTCCGAGTCATACCGATGGTTACCGGAAGGGTGCCGGTACCGCCATATTGCCAGGGTGGTTCACTCCTCGGAGTAGTTTATCTGACCTTCGCTTTGGACAACGAGCAATAGGCAACAGTACAACGAAATAAGCTGCGGAAACCTCGAAACAGAAAGCATTGTGGGTAGCTGCTGCACTGCAGCATTTGCTGTTATTCTCGAGTTCGTTGTCCTGTGGGTAGCGAGTCCCCTGGTAATTTGACTTTTTGCTCCCAGAAGAGCTTTCACCATCCAGAGATCTCTGGCATCTAAGAAATTATCTCCATAATTCACAAGGTCTCTGAGACGCAGTAGGAGAAGAAACATATGGCCGATAAAGCACAGGGCGTTGCCAAGTAACAATTTCTCCCGGTACTGTGTGCATCCCACTGGTCAGGATTCGGGCATCCAGTAATCTTATCATTCTGCGGAATGATATTTCGGCCCAGCATAACCCCAAGCATTAATGAAGCCGCTCTCTGCAGACAGGATGTCTTCGTGCACTAAGAAAGTGCGCCAATATTAACTAGCAGGATACTATCACAGCACAATATTCAAGAGCGCCCTAATGACTCTGACTTTACATCCTTCACAAGGACTTCGTTGCTGAGGTCAACTTCCGCAAATTTCATTACAGACGTACCGTTAGCATACCTACGGATCCTGCGCATCAGAAGTTGACTGGATGAGTTCCGGATGGATATCCCGGCTGGACGCTCGTATCAAGTAGGATCGTAATCCACACACCGACTTCATGGTCCTCAAAAGCGGTCCTGGCGACAATGTCTAGCGGATCCCAAACGAACTTGTCACCCTCTTTATAAGATTACGCTTCTCTGTCCGTCTGAAGCCATTTAAACTCCGCCAAGTCTCCGCTGATGCCGTACAACGCGGCAGCTTTTCGCCACGTTCCGGAGCCCTCTTTCCCGCCGGCCCACGGCCAATCAATCATTCGGCATTGTTGGCACGCGACGTAACCCTTTACTATACTTTGACAGACACTGCCCTAGCGCTGACATTGACAGATGGTTCCCACTGCACTAAAACAAAGGCGGCCGCGGCGAAGTTTGTACTCACGCGCGCGCCTATAAAAGCGTACACAAAGCCAAACTCCGCTTAAACACTTATTCAAGCGCCGGGTTGCCGGGGCCAATAATTGGGCGTGCACACGCGCTTAGTGTACACTCCATAGGCTCATTCAAGCGCTGGTTTGCCAGGCTCATTGTGCACAGGCATGCACACGCACTTTCACTACGGCGCCTTCGGATTGACGCCAGTTTGGCGCTTGAATGTAAGTGTTAAAATTTTCGAGGCGCTACTGTATAGCCGGCGCAAGGCCTTCAATTTACTTGCTATTTTATCAATACCACCCTTGCTTTTAAGAATTGGCTGGAGAGTGTAGTCTGAGAAAGACCAGAAGGTTCACATATTGTCTTGCTCAAATTTGGTCTGAATCCAGAGCTGCAGAATACAACTTGCAATACATGCACCACAAGTGGTTTGTGATAAACCTAAAGTTCATCATATCCGACAAAAGACTTAAAGATATAGAAACTGGCAAAAATGAATTGCCAGCATTGTGTGGGCTGTGGCCAGTCTTCAATTAGAATTTCGCTATCAATCTTTCATGAATTTCATGAAGTCTTCAATGGCTTTTCCCGTCCTTTACTTGCATCAGTTCCTCACCAAAAAAAACCCAGAAACATCATTGATACCACCATCTTCTTTGCATAGCAAATCATGTCTCTCCATCCATCCAACTGATTTTATTCTCTTATGCAAACGGCTGTAAATCAAGGGTTTTTTGAGTTTCTGTGATCAATAAAGGGGGAGGGGGACCGCGGAGCGGTCCCCCGAGCGCTTGTAAATCAACTTAATGAGCATCCGACGGAACCTCTCTTGGTTGCACTACTTGCATCGCATTTCCATCGGCTGCCAAGGGCGACAATGGGTAGCAACAGAGAGCCCAAGAAAACCACTCCATTTTTATTCGCTAGAGGAAAAATAGAAAGTGCAACATCCACGAATCAAACAAATCCGATCACCAAGATGCCTTTCCCCACTATCTGCGGCATCTGCTTCTTGACGAGGACGGAAATTTTGTCCCTGTCGTTCAACGCAGTTATTTGCATCTCCACGCGCTGCAGCAGAGGCATCTTGGCGACAAGGATACTCTCCAGAAGGCTCAGTCTCGCGCTGTTACCACTCGACATCCAGCGTAGAGGACAGCACATCGTGCGGACGGTGCTAGCTCCAGACCTCTCCATGCCGCGCTGAAAGCCCTCGCCCACGCCCCTGAGAGTGACGTGCGAAAGGGCGGTGAACTCAGAGAGATCGAGCCGTTCCACATTGTTGTCTGCAGCTATCATCAGGCATGAGCTTCGTTGTGATAAATATACGCACCCAACCCGACGAAATCGAGATTCTGTATGGTATGCCGGACGAGGCGGAGGAATTTAATCAAGTCTTCGTCAAAATATCCGAATTTGAAGTGGGTGAGGGACGAAAAATCGACGAGGGACGCAGAATCGAGCAATAATTTTGGAAGGCCGGGGACGAGCGCCATGTCGAGATACGTGATGCGCGGACGCTGGGGATTCCGCAAGTCGTGCGAAACGGCCTTGTGGATCAAATAGCAATCATAGAACGAAAGGCCCTGAAGGGCAGGGGAGCAGTGCGCCAGCACAATGTGCAGATCTTTCGCCCACATGTATCCAGCAAACTGGAGTTTGCGCAGACACGGCAGGGAGGCGATTTTAATTATAAGTGGGAGGTCTGCTCCCTCAGGTTGCTCTAGGGAAATTGTATGGAGATGCGACCAAGCGACGCCCGCGATCGGCGTGAGTATTTCCTTGTCACATCGGGTAATGCGCAGGGAGCGAACCAGGGTGAGGAGATGCGGAGAGTTCGCAATGATCGCAGGCAATCTCTTTGCTGCGATTGTTGGAACCAAGTCGTCGGGGGATGCCTTTGGATACTTAACGACTGTGATCTCGTGAAATAGGTTTCTCTGGGCTGGGACGACGAACGAGCGACAGACAAGGGATGAGGAGGCAAGGGCCTTGTAGGATGCGACATAGTCTATGATTTGGTCCCAGATTTCCTGGACCGGTAAGCCAGAAGCTGCAATGCCAGTCATGCCAGTGGGGGTCGAGGTCAAGTCGAGGTCAAAGAAGGATTTCCGATTGATTGCCGTGCGCAAGGCTGTGCTCGGCAAAGACAGTGATGCTTGACCAATGCTCGACCGGCTACGTCCATGCAACGTCCATGACTTGCAAGAAATTTTGACGCAGCACTGACGTTTGACGCATAAAACGTCAGTCCGCGTCAGTTGAATTTTGCGTCAGTGGTTGAATTGTAAAGTGCTGTCCTTGACCTCCCACACTCACGGGCACCTCTGGTGGTAAGTAATCAATACATCCTTTGGCACCATGAGAGATGTATACTACAGTCAGTGGTAGGACGTTAAAGAAATCCAACAAAAGTCTGTATAACGTCAATCAACATCGGTGAAACGTCAACGTCAAACCGTCACTGCGCCGATTTTCAAGGTCAATCCAGCGCCGTGCAACATCAACTCTGCGGTCTGCAGTGTCAATTGCACTCTTTATTTGCGTCAATCTGTGCCGGTCTTATGCGGTGACACAGCGTCAGTGGGACCTGTCCCCGTCAAGAACACTCCAATATACCTCTCATAACGCCTGGTAACGCCGAGGAGCCGTTGGTTGACATGACCGAGGTATTCATCATAGCCATCAGGTCGAAATTACTTTCCGGGGTATGTGAACTTCGAAAATGACTGCAGTGTAAGGTGACCGCTACTATAAGCCTCCAATACATATCCACAACATATATATATATATATAGGCCTCGAGAGAATGATAATGATGAGCGCTGAACGCTACATCACCAATGAGTCGATACCACAAAACCAAATATGAAGACCTACAGGGACCCTAGAGCCTGAGACATTCAAATAAGATTTCAGCACGTAGTGAATGAACTGGGGAGGCGGAGTAAACAAGACGCGTCAAACATTGTTGCATTGAACATTCCTTGAATTTCAACCTGTCAAAGCGCTTTGTAGCCAAAAATGATAGTGATATGGGTCGAACTGTACACCACATGACAGCATGCTGATACGCCTGCTCCTCCTCCACCTCCCGTCGTGTGGGCAGCCTAAAGGAGCCGGTCTCTGTGACTCCCTCCTCAGTAAACGTTGCCGCAGATAGGCGCTGCTGGTGATAAGCGCGCTATTCCTCAAGATCCTGGCGCGTGGGCGGCGTAAACGGACCGGCACCGACGACACCGTCGTCCGTCATCTTGACGCGATACTCCCTTTCAAATTGTTTTTTGATTTGCTCGAGGGTGAGGCAGACGAACCCGCCGCTGTGTAGGTAGCGGATGATTGAATACATCATGTTGATAGCGGGGAGGTCGCCGGACGCCATGGCGCGGCGACGCGCTACAAGAAAGACCATTTGTGCTGTGTTATATGGATCTCAGTCATTAGCATGCTAGAGACGGCGGAGCGGACATACCACCGGGTGGGTGAATGATTCGCACCGATCTCGTATGTCTTACACCGAGCTCGAACTGCAATCAAGTGAGGATACGATCACTGGTGCGTACGGATGGAACCGACGTGATAATCCTGCGTCTGCGAGTCCGCTTGGCTTAGACACTCTATCTGTCGCCACAGCGCAGGCGTGCGAATGAACCCGTCGACGGTAGTGGGACATCCAATGAACTCCGCCACAGCCTCTGGGGTCGGCGTAACGAGGGCGGGATCGAAGCTGCTCTTGCCACAAAATCTTTTGTGATCCGGCCAGTCCTTCTTTTGACATTCGCTTGCGAGTCGTCATGATCAGTAACAGGAGCAGAGAAAATCAATTACAAGACTTACGTCGAGCAATACCGAACAAGGAGGCAACCGCCACATCGCTTTAGGGCATTGCGGTCCTTGGTCGGGCTGCGGCAGGAGAAACAGGCATACACGACGATAGCGGCTTCCTCCTTGCACTGAGAGTTGTCAACGTAGAACCCGGACTGTTTGAACTGGGACCCGAATGCTCGCCGATTTTGTACTTGCTCGTCGGTCCGAAGTGCGTCAACAGACTTCGCGGGGGTAATAGGTGTCGCTGGACGGTTATGCTAGGTGGGGCTGGTTAAAGGGTAGGCTGACTCCTTGAAATCATCTACCCACATATGCTTCCAGTACACCGATGAGCGTTTCGACGATGTAGAAGTTGCGGAAAAGATTACTATGGAAAAGATTGGCTCTTGTCAAGTCCGAAGCTGCTTCAGTGCATCGAAGGTCGTGCTCGACGTATGGGTGGCTAAAGAGAAACAGCGACTTCACGCGCCCGTTTCCGGTCGGATCATGGTCCATGATTTTCTTGAGCTACCGAGGTGTGGGTGGCACGTTTCAGACAAAAATGATCCCAACGCACCATCCGAATAAGATTGTATTCGCCGTCGCTCACAAGGCCGTTGATCGTCATTTCTGGACAGGAAATACGACTATTATCGCGTGGAGCGGCACAAGCACCACGATAGAGCCCTTCAAGAACGATCTCCTCCTTTTTACATTGGTCGAGTGCGGCCCAATCCGCCTCAAAGGTCCCGTACACCAAATTCTCGATGGCGAGACCGACGAGTCGGCCCTCCTGCCGCATAATTTCCTTAATTCTGAGTGCGATTTCCTGGTTGAGATCTTTGATGTCGAAAGCCTTATTCATCCAGAGAAGATCCGATTCCTCAAACGGCTTCGAGCTGTATGAGAACGAGTCGTATTTCTGGGAGATCTCGCGTTCGAAATGATTATTCCAGGCAACTCGGTCTGTGTGCTTGTTCGGGCGCCGCTCCTTTAGACATTGTTTTTTGTGGCCATCGAGGAAGACCTTTTTCAGAGGCTCGACCAGTTCTGCCGGTGATAGTGTCTTTCCTGCGGGCATCTGAATCGACGGTGTGGTAGAGTGGGCTGAAAAAGATTGAAGAGGAGAAGCTGGAGGATGGAGTCGTGGACCGGAGGGAACCAATGAAATGGACGAGGAGAAAAACAAAGAAAAAAGAAGCGAAGCGTTGGTAGTGTTTGGGCAATCAAAAGGCGTGCCATACGGCCCATACCACGTGCTTCCCACGTGGCCGTTTGCCTTTGCCTCCTGCCACCACATTGATTTGTGGGTGCTAGCGCTCTGGTTGCATCTGAACTTCATATTCCGGCCAGGAACTATGGGTCTTGAACAGACGAGAACCAGTCTTGACGAGCCTAGGCTTCCGCCTGAGCTAGAGCGTGAAATCTTTGAAACAGCCGCAGTCTCATGCCCAACAAGCATTCCTACGCTTATGCTCATAGCTGGGCGGGTCAAGGAATGGTAAGCAGCCCACATTGATATTTGCTTGTTTCTCCAATCTCTCTTTCAGGGTCGAACCTCTGTTGTATCGTGTTGTCATGGTCACGTCATTCCGGGGCCGAGTTGGCGGTTTCTCCGACATCCCACTCGACATTCTGCTCCGGGCCATTGCGATGAAGCCACCGTCCTTCTTCGAAAGGGTCAAATTTTTGCTTTTTCTAGAGGGGGCCACAACTGAGTCGTCAGTTGGTGCTATTCTTGCTGCATGTCCAGCGGTTACGCACCTGTTCTCGCTTAGGCTTGTGCCTTCCCATTTAAATTCTTTAGCCAGCCTCCGCTGCTTGAGTCATCTCACCGTCACCATTCAAACACTATTTCCTCGCAACATCGATTTCACTCACCCTCTGTTCCGCAACGCCACGCACCTCGAATTACTTGACTACCCCTTCAGTCAAAACACCGCTCATGCTCTCTGCATCGGCCTTTCTCTCATCCCCAATCTTACACATTTCGCCTTCTACGACGAATCACTCTGTATCCATCTACGTCCGTTCCTCGGCACAACGCTCGGCCAGCTCCACTGTATCATCACTCGCAGTGAGAGCTACTATACCGAAGAAGCTGTCCATCCTCTTTCAGACGACGAGCGATTTGTATGCATTGTTCCGACAAATTTCAATTTCTTGGACGACTGGGTGCGGAGCCCTGGTGGTGACGAAGATTACTGGGCAATCGCGGAGGCCTGCATTGCTGCGAGGCGGAAAGTCGATCGGAGTTGATCGGTCTTCTTTCACTGACGCTAGCTCAGGTATATGCGTAGGTTCTCGGTACCGTATATCCGATTGAAACGATTCGTGGAGAATGTGACTTTGCCCTGACGCCCGCTAAAGTCGGTCACTGCACGGGCCGGATATTCATCCGACGCCATACAGCTATTGCTTTTGGAATTGATTCTTACAATCCATTGGCTTTGGCGATTTGGATCCACCGCAGAAAATCACCATTTCTTCGCGCTGCTGTGCCTCCGGCGGCCATCCAAGAGGCATCTAAGTGTACGGGAGATAGAGATCCATCCTATGGGATTCAAGCACAAGATCAGCCAAACAGTTGAACCTGGTCTCACAGGCATGGTGTATACTTGTCCGCGGTCCGCGATATCCTTAACTCCTCTTTTCAAACCTCCGGAACGATTTTTTTACCGACTAGCGCCGGCAGGACGGAAACGGAGCCCGGGAATGCACTTGCTGGAACCAGGTGGTGGTGAACTGCTCCATATGTCGAGTGGGCCTGTTATACTGACAGCGCGGGGCCGCAGGCTATCCTGCATTCGGTGTCGTCTCCGTTGACGAGCCTAGGTCATCCGGGCTCCGGCAGCTTCCAGTATCATGCATCTGGAAGCATAATGCCTCTCGGGCCATACGCTCACAAGTTCACAACTCTGAAACAATGCCTGTAAAGTGGGCGACGGTGTGACAGCCAGCCTTTCCCCCACACTATTATCTGACAACCATTCTACTTCTTAGGGTCCCAGACATCATTCTTCAGACTCTCAAATACACCGAACAATAGTGACCCCATATAGACTAACATTCGGGTTCGGCGTTTCTGGCTGAACAGAAATGATCTCTGTCGCAGGCTCCATTCTTCCGCGGAGGGTGGGACATCGTTATGTGTTTCAAGCTTTCGGCCACTACGCGGGCGAAGGTACTTAAGCAGACAGCCTATATGAAACACCCACCCATTTCAACCTTCGCTCTCCGCCATCCCAACCTAACTGACAATCATGGCCTCATCAACCCATATACATCTGACCTCCCTTCCCGATTTCATCCACGAGGCTTTCGCACAACTCATCATCTCCACCAGCGACGCCGAGGCCGAAGCAGCCTTGACCAAATTCTGGTCGCCCCACGTCCAAGAGAGGTAAGAACCTCTCGAATCAGTTGAGTCGATAATCCTGATCCCTGATTCCATTCTTCCAGCGAAGTTGCGACCAGCTCGCACCTCTCCCGTGCCGGCTTCCGCAAGGTGGTTGACACAATCCGCACGCAGTTCGCGGAGCGCAGATTGGTCAAGGAGGATTTCGTAGTTGCGACGCCTGCGGATGCGAGCAATAGAACCGGGGCTCTCGCCGCGACGCACGTCCTCACTGCGCTGCAGGATGGGAAGCCGGTGACTGTGACTGTTGTTGCTATGCTGCGAATCGAGTGGGTCCATGAGGAAGGACATCACCACGGCGGACGCAGGGAGGTGGTCACGGAGGCGTTTATCATTAATACCACCAGCTCGTAGACATGATGACACTCGGTCTTTTCCAATGTATATCGCAGATGAGAACCCGGGGGCGATGCATCCTCCAAGATATCCACCATGCCATACTGAGAGAAATGGAGCATGGAATCATGTTTGCTACGCCAACTCCACGTCGAAAACGAGGGGAGGCAAGCGGCGGGCCCCCTAAAGGCCCCCTTGGCCTGGTGATGGGCCATTGCTTAATAAGTCCGTGCCCATAGCGAGCTCTGGAATCTCGAAACTGGCACTGAAATGCCGGCCCTACTCATGGGCGAAATCTTGGCCTGCGGCCTCACTAAAAAGGAAATCTCCCTGGTAAGACTGACGCGGGCACGACGCACCTATACAGAATTACTATCTCGTAATCCGCCCACCTCATCTGGCGCCTACAAAACGAACGAGTCTTCCAAGGTAAAGCTCTTTCGACGATCACCGAAATCCGCAACCGCTGGTCGCTCGCATCGAACTTGAGGATCGGAATTGACTGCCTGTTTACGAACAAGGCTAAATATGGCGCCAAAGCACTCAAAAACGTGCCTCGAGCGGCCATCCAAGAGGCATCTGAGCGTACGGGAGATAGAGATTTATCCCATGAGATTCAAGCACAAGACCAGCCAAGCAGTTGAACCTGGTCTTGCACGAAGCTTGGCGTATACTTGTCCGCGCGCTGCGATATCCTTAACTCCTCTTTTGTTTCGCCTCAAGCCTCCGGAACGCTCTTTTTACCGACAAGCGCCGGCAGTATGGGAACGGAGCCCGTGAATGCACTTGTTGGAACTAGGTTTTCTGCTACCAGTGGTCAACGGCTCCATATGTCGAGTGTGCCTGTTATACTGACAGCGCGCGGCCAGAGGCTGTCTTGCATTCGGTGTCGTCTCCGTTGAGCCTTAGTCATCCGGGCTCCGGCAGATTCAGTAGATTCACTCACAACTCTGAAACAATGCCTGGAAAGTGACCGACGGTGTAACAGCCAGCCTTTCCCCACACTACTGACTGACAACCATTCTACTTCTTAGGGTCCCAGAAGTCATTCGCCAGGCTTTCAAATACGCCGAACAATAGTGGCCCCATATAGACTAACATTCGGGATCGGCGTTTCTGGTTGAACCGAAAATGATTTCCTTCGTAGGCTCCATTCTTCCGTCGAGAGCGGGTCATCGCTATGTGTTTCAATGCTTTCGGCTACTACGCCGGACGAAGGTATTTAAGCAGAACCGTTTCCTCAGAAGCACCCACCAAACAACTTTAGCTCTCCGCCATCCCAACCTCATTTACAATAATGGCCTCATCAACGCACACACATCTTTCTTCTCTTCCCGATTTCATCCATGAGGCTTTCACCCAAGTCGTTATCTCCACTAGCGACGCCGAGGCCGAAGCAGCCTTGACCAAATTCTGGTCACCCCACGTCCAAGAGAGGTGAGAAACTTTCGGTCTACAACAGTCAGAGTAGCGACAATAGACAGGTTGCGCACGAGCCACTGGAGCCACCCAGTGGCTCTCGGACCGTGCGCAAAATAGCAGACGAGTGGCTCCAATCACTCATAGCCAATATTTGCGTCATAATTTGGCGGTGGAGCCACCCGTTTGCACACGGTCCGAGAGCCACTGAGTGGCTTCAGTGGCTCGCGCGCAACCTGTCTAAATACTGATTCATTTCGATTCTCCCAGCGACGTTGCGACCAGCTCGCATATCTCCCTCGCCGGCTTCCGCAAGGTGGTAAACACAATCCGCACGCAGTTCGCGGAGCGTAAATTCGTCAAGGAGGATTTTGTGACTGCGACGCCTGCGGATGCGAGCAATAGGAGCGGGGCTGTCGCCGCGACGCATGTGTTCACGGCGCTGCAGGATGGGGAGCCGGTGACTGTGACTATCGTCGCTATGCTGCGAATCAAGTGGGTCCACGAGGAAGGCCATCACCACGGCGGACGCAGGGAGGTAGTCACGGAGGCGTTTATCATGAATACCACCAGCTCGTAGACATGGTGACACTCGGTCTTTAGGGACAACTCCAATGTATATCGCCGATGAGCCCGGGGCCGATGCATCCTACAAGATATGGATTATGTTCTATTGAGAGAAATGGACCATGGGATCATGTTTGCTACGCCAACTCCACGTCGAAAACGAGAAGAGACCAGCGGCGCTCGCACGGGGCAGGATCTTTCGAACTCTCTGTTCAAAGGCTATCACGTTGTCACTGAAAATACCCCAATTCACCTCGCGGAGACGGGGGAGATTTTCGAACGCCGTTTCGACATCGCAGAGATTGTACTGATCGACGACCGTCCCTGTTCCGTCGTACTCCGCATCGATTAGAATGTTTAGGGCCTCGAGATTGGGCGTGCACGCCGGGAGGTTGATACTGGTGGAGAGGATGGACACGGGAACGCGTAACCGTCCGACTGAGGCTTTGAGAGTCAGAACTCGGAGATTGCGTAGGGCAGGTAAAGAAATAGGATCGTCGTGACGCTCTGTGCAAACATATGTGAGACTGCTGCAGTAGAAGATGAATTCGCGACGCACGCCAGAAATTTATCACCAAATGTTGAAGGCATTCCGAATATTTTTCGGCTATTTTCTCGAGACCACCGAGGGAGCCTGGACTCGGCACGGCTAGTTCTAAATGATGGAGGCGGATCAAGGAGGTGGCTATCTCGTCACCGACCATCAGCGAATGAAACGCAGGGTCCCGCGTAGGCGTGTAGTTGAGAAGGAGATGACTGAGACCATCGTCTCGAGAGGGGGCGGCAAGATATCCATGACCTGGTCGGCGTCAACACCAGCCACCAGCAGACCCACTTCCTGGTAAGACGCGAGGGCATATCGGATAAGCGCGAGGGGTACTCCGCGGCAACGTGTCAATGCGAGTCCGCGCCATCTTCGTCACTTCGTTACTTCGCTTAGCTTCGCTTAGCATTGCGAAAGTGCGTGAGTTTGATCGCTTTCCATGAAAGTTCGTGACTTCAGCCAGATGTAGTAAAACTTCGTCACTTCCTCTGGACACTGCGAAAGCTCGTTACTTGGGCAGCCGACGATGACCACATGACCGTGTCCATCCACGTGGAAAGTGCATCGCCAGTCGCAGGCGTATTTCGGATCCTATTCCATTGCACTCCTTTTGATGCCACCCTTCTCAACCCCCTGCCCTTTCAGAGGTCCAACCTTGGGCGCTTAGGAGGTGCTACTGCAACGATGACGATGTGAGGCCAGAACGTTTTCGAACTGGCCTCGTTTCGTGTTTGGGGTCGACCAAACCCGGGAGATACATTTATTTGATGGCAGAGACATTCGTTACAATGCACAATACATTTCCCCATGAAGTCTCCGCATGTATTAGGCTCTGCTTGAAACACGACACATTTTCCGGAACTTGCCGCATGAATTCCAGAACCGTCGACGATGGTTAGTGCCACTGCTCAGGAGACTTGGCTGGGACCGAGGGCAAGACAGGCCGATGTTCGTTTTAAACCCCTGCCGAATATATCGAGGTTGGGCGGAAAAAGAGGCGACGAACACTAAAGTTCATGTGGAACGGGGTAAAGAACAGCCCAATAGTCATGAACTACGGAATATCAACATTTTGAGCCGTATTTTCTACTCCCTACACGCCTGCTATCAGCCAATCATACCCTGCCTGCGATAGGATAATTAAAAAATCCTGAACTGCTCTGAAATACAAAGAATGCATAAAACATTTCAAGCAGTCAAATCAATGCTTACAGTTTGGAGTAGACAGAGTACATCTTTGTTGAATTGGGCGGCAGCTCGGACGTGCATGTTTTTGCGGCTGTCGGGGCGTCGGACAGCTCATCTAAAAATGATTTACGTCGTCCCGCATGTTCAGAACAAACGAATGAAAATCTTACCATCGCTTGATCCGTTCGGATCTCCACCGCCTTCGAAATGGCTCTGCGACTGCCGAGTCTGTTGATTGTGAGTCGAATGTGAGGGGGTTGGGCGCTGATGAGGATGCCCCTGCTGAGAACGGAAAGCTCTGGGTCAGTGCATGGACAGAATCAGAAAAAAAATCAACTACATGCCACCACCGGGGACAAAAGGCTTACACTGCCTGCCCGCAATGAGGTGTGGTTCGACGCCCGTGCCCTAGGTGCCGTTTTCCCTGCAGAAAGTCGTTCACTGGGTTGGAGGCGCATTGGGAACGTCGCGGGGGTTGAGGGTGGTGGTGGTAGAAGAGAGAAATGTTCTGTTTGCGTCGTTCCGTAATTCCGGTGATCAAGCATGGCGCCCGGAAGTGACGAGCTTTCACCAGAATTTAGTCAAAGTGACGAGCTTTCTCAGATATCTGTCGAAGTGACGAACCTTCACTGTTTTCCATCAAACTCACGAACTTTCTCATTCCTAAGCGAAGTAACGAAGTGACGAAGGTGGGTACTACTCAGACATGGCCGCTTTCGTGCAAACCATCAAATTCGCAGACTCATTTCAGTCGTACCTGCGGCCTCCCCAGACCAATTGTTAGCCAAGGAATCTTTGCGGGAGGGTTGGACGGGCCAATGGCGGGACATTACACAGGAAAAGAAAATGCGTAATGGAATGTGGGGTGACTACTCTCATGCCCGCGTAATTGTACATGTTCTCTCTCCTGATGAGAAATTCGGTTGTTGATCTACTTTACAGCTTTCTATTCCCGATTTGCCCGCTTATCCGATTGGCACTCCCATACCCATCAGACTTCAGATTTCAACAGAAACCAAACTGGTTCGCCGTTCTGATCGCCCAGACAGGCACGGAAAACCTCTGTTCCCTGCACCTCCAACAGAATCCTCTCGGTTGAAACAAGTTCTACGCCGCGTGACGGAAATCGTCGTTCGAGGTAAAACTAGCCATCAAACCGATACCTTTGACCTCCCGATGACCCAAGGGCTGGGTAACGTCGAGATGCAGAGAGTGAAATCGCTATGCGAAGTTCAAGCGGTGGTCGATGAACCGGAGTGGATTTCGAAAGAGAAGGATCGCGGGATTTGGAAGCGTTCGGTCCAGTTCACGCCGACATTCCTGTTTCCCTTTTCACCCTCACTGAGCACCCAAACAATCGACTGGCAGGTAATCTCTTTCCACTTGTGGTGTATCCTTGAATAACCTCTACTTTCAGGACCGATGCGGTAGATCCGCTCAGTCCTGTGGCGGACATTATTAGGAGAAAGAAGGAATGGAGAGAAGCAAGACGAAGTAGGATGAAAGACGAGAGAGAGGACGAAGAGGTAAGTGGCGAAAATGGTGGAGTAGAATGCGAGCAGGAGGAACGACCGAGGGCAAAGAGGAGCTACCTCAAAGATATTCCAGCATCTCCATAAACCCGTCGCTAACAGCCGGCCGAGCTACAGTGTCTCCGCATTCGCGACTAACAGCTCCGTCTCGCAGGTAGCTTAGACCACGGGTGTTGGCGATACGCGACCTGAGGAAGGAATGTTAAGGTGGTGAAGCGTTTAGAAACGGATAGTGTGGAGGAGTTGCGAAGGGGACGAGCAAGGAAGGACGTGAGCGCGGAGCACAGAAGGAAAGAAAACCGACGCACCAAGCGACCACGAATTACAATCTTGATAAAATGACCGTATGCAGTGAAACATTGTCAAACAAGGAATTCAAGGGCTATCGTAGCCAGACCATAAAACAGGCTCTTTTTTTTTGAGAGGAAGAGAGGTGTTAAAAAAAACTTGATTATGGGTCTCTTGCTTCGTCGACTCCATGATGCAACTTGAACCACGAGCAGAATCCTAGTTATCCAGCTAGACGGGCGCCTGTTGGCCTCATGAAAAGTGTCTCGGCACCGCGAGATAGAAAATGAATATATAGCCGGCCGGTGACCGTTTGCATTCATTCAGCTGCAGTACCATGCGAGTCACGAGAATAATCAAAGCCGTCTACCCTCCGTAATCAGACGCCGGAATCGAATTCCACGTAAGGTGGGAACCGCGCTGCGTAAATAATCTTCTGATTCGCGTTCGGGGACCGTAAAAGGGAGGGTCTCGCTCCCTTCGATGATGACGTGCTCTAGGTATGGCGGGGCGCAGAGGACACGCGCCAGGATCTCTGGGTAGGTCTGCCGAACAGGAATTAATGAGTATGGCGGGATCGCGAGAAAATCAACGCACCTCCCGGGTCACGGTGTCGCGGAAGTCGTCCACGTGCTCAAACCAGATAATGAGGCGCAGCTCAGTGACGTTGGGGATCAGCGCGAACGCGTCGTAAGGCGCCTTCCAGGCTCCGAGCCGCGCGGACGACAGAGTGAGTGTCAGGGAGGTGACAGACGGTGAGCGCCCCGCGGCGGCTAGCCAATCCGCCAGCTTAGCACCTCCGAATAGGCCGCCGAGGTCGAGGGTGAGTTCAGAGCAGCCTGTGTGCGGGAGAACGAGTGGAAGGAGTGCGCACGGGCCGGTGAACGCCTGGAGCTCTACGACGAGCGGGGTGGGAGTTCCGAGTAAGGAGTCGATGGAAAACCGCCGAATGGCGGGGAACCGCGCAAATATTTGCCCGAGCTGTGTGCGGGATACGGAGCCTGTGAGCTGCAGCTCGCGCAGGTTGGGGAAGTCGCGGGGCGGAGAAACATCGTCCATAAGCCAGTAAGCGTGAACGGCGGGATCGAAGGCGAGGGCGAGTAGGCAGAGGGCCTTGGGGTCAATGATGGGTAGGAAGGAGCGTCGGAGACCAGGAAGCCCCCTGCTGTGGTGCGTGAAATGGCAAAAACGGAGGGAGAGTCGTTTTACACGGATTTTCGCGGCTGATGGGATGTTTGGGGAGTGGAAGGAACAACCGATTATCGCGAGCTCGTCAAGGTTTTCAAGCGCCTCGAGACCCAGTCGGGAGAGGTCGGCATGAGTACCGTTGGACCAGAAGTTAATGCGGAGACTTTTCAGGTTTACAAAGCAAGTGATTGCCCGCAGGGCAGCCACAGTGCTTGTATTTGGGCAATCCAATGAGAAAGGGGTCTCCGAAAAGCTATCCCTGGTCGAGAGCTGAACCTTGCGAACGCACGGGGCAATTGGCGAAGATGACAAGAATGCGAGTCGGTCAGAAAAATGTTTTAAATTCTCATCTTCGTTAAGCTCCAGATACACTTCGTCGAACAGAAAAGGCCGAGAGATGTCGCGCAATAAACTGGACACCGAGTGCAAGGCGCGGCGGGAGATAGGACGAAGATACTGGAATACTTCAATCCACAGCTCTGGCGGGAGGTGCACTGTGGCCATTGAAAGTTGTCGTAGCTACTGTCGAGGATGATAGTGGTCGAGGGCAAGGAGTGCAGTGACTGTGATCGTCACAGTGGTGTGATACTTGAATCGTGTGAAGTTTTGACGAGGGAATGATCCCCTTTTCAAGAGGCTACTTTACTGCAATGGTTATAACCTATAGGAATCGGGACCGAGCTTGAGTCAATTTTTGGATGACTCACTTTGACTGAAGTTCAGAATTAGACTGAGTCGGGACAGACGGCATTGTTGGAAGATTGATTCTCCCACGTCTCGAAGTGGGCAGCGGCAAAACAAGTACCGTGCACTCAAGTGTGCCGAACAAAATCCCTTAGAGCCCAATATTGACTGGGCAACATCTTATAGACAAAGCCAGATGCGCGACATGGGAGTCGAGTGAAAGTGACGTTGCCGTGACGTACGGAACAATGTCTTAACTTTCAAGGTGTTCCTGAACGTGTTACGCAGCGCCAATATTTTTCCTTAGTCGGCTTCTTTCCAACTCAACCCGCATTGATTATTTCTCCGCCCTATCCTCACGTCGGACTTCACCACTTTCGTTTTTGCGCTCAGCACTGTCTTTGTCTAAGCACTGAGCGTTTGACAACTTCTGACGGGAAGGAACAACTTGATAGGACTACCGTCAAAGCAAGCGGGAGATACAGCCCAAATTAAGTCAGTGACAGGCGGCACCGGTATGTTCGCTTTCGACGCATTGCGGTACCGCCACCGATCAAGATAGGAAAATGCATAATCGTAAACTCTCCGACGTGGGAAGCAGTCGCCCGTTGTCTTTTGAGCTGTTTAAGTGTCTTGTGTCTCTTCTTGCTGCGTCAATAAATTTATGCCGCGGTCGCGAACGATTTTTAAGTGCGTAGATCAGACGTATGGCACATGGCTGTAGAAACGTTCATCAACGGCCCTTGGCGTCAGAAGAGACCCAGTGGTCTACCTTGACCTTACCAGTGGCATATAAATCAGGCATGTACTACTGTATTTTGTCAACATGGCCCCCTTCACCTCTATCCTTCTTGCCGGACTTGTTTCTAATATCGTTGCCGCTGAAGATCTTGTGGCCTGCGGCAGCGCAAACTACTTCCCATCTCAGGTATGTTTCAATGGATCAAGTCGACCACTGTTGCCGAAAATAAATTAAATGGGCGGAAAGTATACCTGCTTTGACGACAACTTGCTTTGTCCCATCGTGAGCGGCGAAAGATACATCAAATGTGGTGATGCATGCTATTCTACGTATACTAGCCAGTACAGATATAGATTGTGCTCTCCGAATTGATTCGACGCTGAAAAACTACTGTACAGCTGCTCGAACACTACCCTTGAGCCAATCACCCATCCCGAAACCCGCCAGCATTGCGGTTTCGGGACGTTCCTGCCATCTCAGGCGCCTGGCCATAAATCCCCTCGAGTCTCAACATCTTTAACTGATACGGAATGAAGTTTGTATGTCTCGAGGGATTTACCCTCTGTCCTATCACTAATGGTACAGCGACCTTGTGGTGTGGCAACACTTGCTACACACCTTCTAAGGACATGTAAGCTGCTTTCTTTCGTCTTTCCTCTGCACTTCTACGCTCCAACACAACGCCGCCGAGCAAACAGGTGCATCAACGGTCAATTGCACCCCGTTGGAACGCCTGCACAGACCTGTGTCCCGAACTTCGGGAATAACCAAAACTGCATCGATATAGGCTGCATTCAGCTTAATTGTTGCCCAGGGTTGATTTCTGTAGCCGATCGCTGTCGGGATCCCTGTGACTTCAGTAAATCGTGTTGATTCAGTATCCTGATGTAGTAGGTCATATTTACCTACGCAGAACTTTTTTTGAGACGGCCGGTTTCCTTGGCGTAGATGTGGCGGGGTTTGTTGGACAAAATATGATGCACATCGAATTCGCTCGCTGCCCTAATTAGGCGAAGCCTCAGATGTAGCCCTATATTTTCTCCAGATGCCTTCCAGTCAGCGCCTCTGTACAGGTTGTAGTGTCCGGACTTAATCTCTGATTTAATATCGACAAAAATCAGAGAATAAGTTCTCTCCATTTTTCAATGTTTTCATGCCCCATCCCAATCATGTGCAATCTGCTGGCACCTGGCGCGCACATTCCTTGATATCAAACTTTAGAAAGGATCCCGTTCGATTCGGGGCAGGTTTTGAGAAAGAATGTCCTATTGTAATTGTTTGTTTTTCCTCATCTTGCTCGCGACCCAATACATTCAAGTCGCGGCTGATTCCTCGGAGCACATACAAGCTTCCGTTTCAGTCACACATGAGTTGACACTGCCTTGCTGGCATGATACACTGCAAAACCTTGCAATGGCCCCTACACATTGACGTTTCCGATTATATTCTATGATTCATACAGATCCTGCCGGATGCGTATGAGCCGGCTGCGCATGGCGCGCATCCAAGATGTTTCAGTGAAATCCCTCAGTGGCAACCCGTTCGATTCGGGCCTTGGCAGGTTCGTGGTATTTCCTCGCTACCTCAAGCAAACCTCGAGTGCTCATTCCTGGAATACTCCAGACCACCGTTCATTCTCCCACCACTCACCGCCGAGAGTTATTCATTCTGCTGGAATGTTTGCCGAAACGCTCGGCATCTACTACGGTGCCATCAGATGAAACCCCACTCGGCATCCACGGCGCACTCAGATATTGGCCGAGGCCGTCGACGCGTAAATGGATGAGCCAGTCCCAGTGATGGTATCAGTCCACTTGTAGCTCACTTACTTGCACGTAAATTCCCGGCGGTGCGGGCTGGTCGGTTAGCCAAGCCGGGCAGCCAAGCCCGATGTTTCAAGTACGGTCCGTATCACCGCCCATCAAGCAGAAACTATTGAATAGCGAGGGCAGTGCGCTAGCGATGAGCGGCAACGCCGGCGAGCTTGCCAATAAGGATGCCAACTCCTTCTCTTTTGCTCAGCTAACGTCCCTGCACTTATTGCGGGACTGCGACTACCGCAATACTGTCCTTACTCTTCCTTCGGCCTCGCAATGCCAAGCCATGTTTCTTTGAATATCCATCGGCTATTCTGGCTTTCCCTCGTTCTCCTGGAGCCTTCTGTCGATGCTCTCATCTGCCATGCTGCGGACCAGAACGGGAACGTGTTGGCCAACAGTGTACAATCCGCTGATGGCTCATTGGTTTGCACTTACACGATCGGCGGCGTGTGCGCATACTCCTCTGATGTGCGTTGCAATTTTTCGAATATACACCAGGTCTATAATCTCTGTAGGGCCAGCTCAACAGACTATCGTCTACGGATATAAATTGCGCCCGCCTCGCCATACCGGAGTGAGTTCTCCTTTGGGCAACATTATCGTAGCTGACATCGATAGTAGCCCTCCTAGTTCGAGTTCAGCCAGTTCGAGTTCAGCCAGTTCCGCGCCACCATCGGTTCAAGCTAGCTCGACACCGCCCTCTAATCCCTCGAGTTCCCCGCCCTCGTCGAATCCACCCAGCCCGCCACCATCATCGACTCCCCCAGATCTGCCAGTCAGTTCCCATGTATTAGCAGCTCCACCACCACCACCATCGCAACCATCGAGCTCCGGTTCCTCGCTAGGTCCTTCAAGCTCTTCATCTCCCAGTTCCAGCGGCTCTGCAGGCAGAATCTCGGACCCTCCGATAATTTCCAGTAGCACGACAGATCCAGGGGCCTCTTCCAGCGCAAGCGCAGCCCCCAATTCACACAAGTAAGTCTGCTATGCCGATTAAAGACTACAGTTTTAACGTCCATTTCAGAAACGCAACACGGACTGCAGCTATCGTTGGATCTATTGCGGCCGTTCTTTGCCTTGCGTGTGTTGTGGTTGGTGTATTGTTGTGCAGGGCACGCCGCCGTCGACAACGCCTCGATGAGCTTGTGCTCCCGGAGCAGTTCCGTGACGAGGAGGAGCATGCTCCGCGGCTCAGCACCGTGCTGGCGAGTGTCCCGATTATGAGGGAAAAGGATCGCCGTACAGGGGTTGGTGCTCATCAGCGCTTCGGGTCCAATTATACTGGGTCCGATTCTACTGGCAGCCGTCCTGTGAGTCGGCAGCGTTTCGTGCCCGAGAGCCGGACGTTGTCGAACTACTCATCGGATAGAGTAACCTCTCGAGATGGGCCTTTGAGTCTGCGAGTCGAGCGCATGGAGGCGCAGCTGGAAACACTCTTGGCGGTGGGAGCGCCTGAAGGGTTGCCGCCTTGCTACCCAGGGTAAAAGATTATCTGCGTACTACCACTCAACGGATGCATTTTTTATCGCATATCTATCATATTGCACTAGTTGTATTATCAAACCCCAAATAATAATAGAGTCTATTCCGGTAGTGGAACGGTTCAACGTGCATTTCTTCGCATTTCCAGCCGAACATGAACTTGAACTTGACCGAATGCCCGTAGACCGGCATATCCAACAGTTTTACTCCAAAGTCCACAATACAGTCTTTTTGTAATACTGTCCTGCCCTTTTTTCGGCTTGTAAGTCCAATCCGTAGAGTAGTGTAACAAAGGCTTGCGCAACTCTAGCGCGCGGACACCTTCGTGCTCAAGCTTTCTTGCTCCTCCTCCGTTGCCCGAAACTGAAGTTCCATCGTCGTATCTCCCCTTGGAACAATAAACTTGAGACAGAAAATCTCGGTTAATCAGGACGCACCTTTCAACATCGTCGGCGTCTGTGCTGACTCCCAATCCTACCCGCACTATGATCAGCGTTGGTGCAATTCCCTACCTCGTCGGAGTGAGTAGACAATATTCAACAGAGGCAGATTGCGTACGACGACATGGTAGCACACCGCAAGGCATACTAGAACTGAAACCGTCGGCGTTTGGGGTATTAGGTACAGTATGATGATGAGAGCCAGAGTGGCCGGGTAGATTAGGCCACTTTCGAGGCTTGAAGAAAACAAGAATTAAGCCGCGATGTCATTATTTTCTGAGGCACTTACAGAATAGCCGTCGAATGCTGATATCTTTTCTCTGTGCCCCTCCCCAGATAGTTGCCTCCCTGTTGAGATATCCACCAAATCCGTCCAGCTGAAGTAGGGAGTAGGGTTTAATATTCATGTGGGTTATCATTCTCACCGTTGACTCACCGGCCAGCCCAGCTCCCAGTACATTAGTGAGGAACGCTGTCCCCACACAAACCGCCATCGCCGCACGTTCAGGAGTCCCAGAGAGTGGGAGGAGACCCAGTACGGCCCCGACTAACCAACGTCAGATACCGGCGAGTGATGATGCACGATGCAATGAGAAGCTGCTCACTGAGAAGGAAAACCCAGCTGACAATCAACAAGGCGATCGGGCGCCAATTGAAGCTCCATATCACATAGCATCGATAAATCTTTAGAAGCACCCTGTGAAGAATACCCCACTTGGCGAATAAAATCAAACTTACGATGATAGTATCGGCGATCGCACTAGCTCGAGGTCATTCACCACAACCAATGAATGTATGGGTATGTACTCACTTTGCCAGAGAAAATCGAATTTTGAGGAGGAGACCAATGTGATGAGCGGAGATGGGGTCGTCTGGTGCGTAGAGCACCGGCAGGGGGTCCTTCAAGGAGAACAGTTCGTATATCGCAGTGTCTGCTGTGTCGGTGATGAATGCCCATGCATATGCGAGGACGATGTGGATGGTCGAGAGCGCGAAAAGCACGATCATGCAGGCCAGATGAAATTTGTAGTTGGGCCTCCGCCGTGAGAGAAGCACCTGGACCGACTGGTAGAAGAGGACAGAATAGATACCTGCGCCGATGTAAGCGACAGATCTAGGACTCATCGAGAATGGGATGAGGAACCGACCATATGTGAGCGAATCTATCTGAGAACCCCTGTCAAACGAAAGAAGGGAACTTTCGGCAGAGCACTCACCGCCAAAGGGAAGTATTCCGAGAAGTGACTGCGAGGGGACTGGACTGGGTGTCAATACGAGGTTTCGGGTTTCAGATAGTGAATGGGCTCACCATGGTGTGTGGGATCAGGGCATCGTGCAGAACGCCCAAGCGTCGTCACCCTGTTAATATTTCGAGATGCCGCAATCCGGCTGTGCCGTACGCTGTCATAACTTGGCAGGTGGCGGGATCAATATCAAACCGGTCCGCGGTCTTAGATTCTTTACTGAAATGCAGTAAGACCGGTATCGAAGCAGAACAGATATATGAACTTGATGCACAACGGAAGAATCGTGGGCATGCTTCCTTTCTCCAGGACCCTCTGGTGTGCGTGATTATCGAATTGACAGCAGGAAGGCATGACGTACAGCTGGCATCTTCCTGTCAGAATGCTTACGTTCAGCGCCTTGTACTTCGCAATACAAACAATGCACATCCATAAAAGGTTACTTACCACTCCTCCTTACGTCGTTCGTCTGAAGGAAGCAGATGGACAAAGAGGTGCAAATCGGATGGTGGACCCAGCGTTGATGGTTTTACGAGTATTATTGGATCGCACGTCCAGACGAGCTGCGGGAACGTAATGCTGTAGCGGTGCGAATCTGCCAGAGAAATCGGGGCCATGAGATCCGCTCTTATTCGGATTATGCCCAAAATATTGCATCTTCAAATAAGTATGAACTTGAAGTCGCGAATGGATTAAAATATGAGTAGTAATTTCCCGGTAACACGGTCATGTGTATGCTCTGTCAGGTCGGCGATAAGTATTAGAAAGATCTATCAGCTCCAAAAGAGACACGACCTACACGAACCACGCCTTCTAAAACTTTGTCCCAAGGAGCGAGAACCCCTCCGCCGCAACATCCGTGATCTAGACACAACCTTTCTTATGGTGCGGCCAGTCGATCTTCTGGCACGCCCGCACATCCGGCGCGCAGTACCTCGCGACCTTACATCTCCCGCACCTCTTCATCGCCTCGTCCGCCGCACGCCCGCAAAGCGCGCAACACCCGTCCCCGTCCGCGCGCGCCTTGCGCTCGCGGTCGGATGCTGCGATGAACGTGCTGAGACCAGGCACGATGCGCTTGGTGCGCGACGCCATGTAGCGCACCGCCATGCCGTCGGAGTCCGCGATGTCGACGCTCCCGTGGTGGTCGAGGAACCATTTCAACGTTTCGGTGGCGCGGGCGACTACAGCCTTGTCGTTCGGCGTCCAGATTTGTGTGATTTCGTGAGCTGCGGTGCCTGCACAAAGATACCCAAAGATCAGCGGCTGTTATAGTAAAAATTTCAGTACGAAAGGCTATAATTACCTCCGTAGCGGTTCCGATTGTTCACGTCCCCGCCAGCATCGTACAACAGCTGTGCGTACTCCAAATCCACCGCGGGCTTGGTCGAGATGGCGTGCGACAACGCCAGCGTCCCAGAGAGGTCCGGCCCATCAACGGGCACTTTCGCGGTGTCGATCAAGAAACGCGCGACCGCAAAGTGCTGCGCCGCACGGTGGGGGTAGATGAGTCGCATAAGCCCAAGCAGCCCGTAAACCGGGACGCGGGTCGGGCCCCACGTGAGGGCGTACAGCTCTTGCGCAGCGGCGCCTTCAGGAGAGAGCTGCACTGCAATTTCTCCCGTGCTTGGCCCGGAAGCCGGCGTCTCGGGGACCATGGTCGCGTCGGAGTGGCGCGCGACGCGGTGCGTAAAGTCGGCTTTGACCAGTGCGAGATCACCCATTGCGAGATAGGTACCGTACTCGTCGAGGTCGCGGCTAGGCTCCATGCAGTTTGAGGTGAAGAAGCTGCGAAGACGCTGGGATTCGGCGCCTTTCAGAATTTCCTGGGTTTTGACAAGCTCGGAAAGAGGCCTGTTACGCTCAGCGGATGAAAGAGTACAAAGAGAGATATGTTCTTACCTGCCTCCAGTACCATGATGTTGTGCCGCCAGGTTCTGGACGCGTGCTCGAGTGGCAGGATCCATGGTGAATAACAGAAAGAGAAAATTGGAAGTGTGACACGTCACGAAGCGTCACATATCACGATCACGATCCCGTGGAGCGTTAGGTGCAAACACAAAACATCAATGGTGATCGACGGAGCGTGGCTACAGGTCGTGAGCTCATTGTGGGGCACTCGAGATGATAAATTCCAGAGTCATACTCAGTCCAACAAAAACGAATTAACCAGTAAAAACCGGCTTCCGAAAACCAACTTCAAACTCTTGCTGCCTATGCGAGTCGAACGGGCTCCCGGCGGGATGATACACGGGTAAGTCCCACTTAGCTAGGTCAAAGTCATTGTCCTTCTGGATTCCCGGAATAAATAATCATGGAAAAACCTCCAAGCGGTATTCAACGTAGGCCAAGTAATGCCCTCGCGGTTTGATGTCACGGTTGAGCAATGCAGTGGTTGGAATGCGTGGTCAAAACCTACTCTAACTTATCCAACTCCCATTCTAGGTCCATATTACCTGACAGCGCATGGCGCGCACCCACTTCTGATGGAGTTCACAATGGGCAGCCCATTCGATTCGGGGTCAGGTCTTGAGAAAGGCCGTGTTGATTTTTATCCTATTTTTAGGTTCATGCAATCGTCCAGCTAATATGAATATCGGAACGCGAGTGCAGCTTGACTACAGCGAACGTCATGATTTTAAGTCCCTGATGAATCGACAGGATTAGTTGGACAACTACCGCATGCAAGGATTTTTAATTGAAGGACTATTGCTTGACGTAAATACGCGCCTGATCTCTATACCACCGCAAAATGCGTCGCCAGTACTCTCAAGATAACTGAACCATACACTCGAGTCCTTTTCCAAGTAGACAAGACCCGACAGCGCATGAGCGCATCCACACAGCATGCTTGAAAATGTACATCGTTCAGCAGGTAGCTGGTTCGATTCGGAGTCGAAACTTAGGCACCGCAGCGGAATGTTCTCATTTGCGGTGCATCTATTTCCATAAATTTCTCGTAAGCATTATATTATTCCTCCATTGCTCCCGGCGGTGGGTATTAAATGCATTCTCTGTGTAGTACCCACATACCACACCCGATAGCATAAGACGCGCACCTGCAGGAAATTAGAAGAGGATCCCACATTGTGGCCAGCATCCCGCTCGGTTCGGTTTAGGTCCTCTCTGGTAGTTGGATATTTTTTATAAGCAACACACCGGATCATCGTTTGTTTGGCTCCCCATTGACGAAGGCCTGACTGAACGGCTCATGTAACGAAGGCATTAGTTTCGCTCAGTTCCAAATAAAAATATCAACACGGTAGATCTCCGGCTCATATGCTCGCCAATGTCGACAATATTTTGGGATGCTTGGCGTAAGTGTGGACGTGTTGCACTCTGTAATGCGCAGGAAACGAATGAGGCTGATGAGTATCTCCGACAACATCGAGGGTGCCATTGTTGGAATCCGCACGTCGCCGCCTCCGTATCCATCTGGTTCCTGGACGAAATAGGTTTTTTTGAGCTTGTGCGACAAACGAGTGGCAGACGAGAGCCGACGAAGTCAGTGCCTGGTCGAGTTGATCTATAATGTGGTTCCATATTTCTTGGACAGGGAAGCCAGATGCTGCAGTCCCGTTCATGGTAATGATGAGCACGGAATGTGCGCACTCGTGAAAACCTCGTAAATACCCTGTTTTGGATTATTTTCACGAACTCGAGGCTGTTGCGAACGCGACCGTGGCTGTGGCTGAAACGCGTTTTGAGGCGCTGTGCGTAGTCTTGATGTGGTTTGCTGTGCGTTGTCATCGTGGCGGGCAACATGTTGAACATGCACTATTTATTTACTATAGTTTTGTCCATTGTTCTTTAGGAATAAAAGGCTGGCCTGCATTACCTACAAAAAGATATAGAGCCCCCTTTTCTCTCGTATTTTCTTGGGCCCAAGGTTGCGTGTTTTATTTTGTATCTGAGGTCGTACGGTTGAATCGGAACGGAACGGAACGGAACGGAACGGATTGGGCCCAAGGCTGCACGAAGATTGGAGATTGTCTTGTTTTGGTTTATTGGTTTTGGATAGGAGGACGAGTTTTGGTGGAGGAGAGTTGGAGTTTTTATTTATTTATTTATTTATTTTGGAGCACCAGAAGAGGAGGTTTCGAACGACTGAGTGCTGGATTGCACCAGATCACATACGGTGATCCGAGCCCCGAAAACACACAAGACGACGGAGTGTAGTGGATATTTTGGGTGATTTATTCATTCGCTAGTCTGCGCATTCCCAGTGTTTCAATACAATTAAGGAAACATGCGGCGACTAGACAATATCCCTCGCCTACCATCGGCGGGCACATAAGCTGCCTCTTCTGTTGCTTTTTCCTCGCCGGGAGCTCCATGTTCATGCCCCGGAAGAAACGCGTCTGCCGCAGCGTAAAACATGAGCTTGCGCGAGGCGAGGCGGTGCTGCTCGGCGTGCTCGAAGGAGGGGATGTACCGCTGCTGATACAAGGAGGGTGCAAATGCGGGTGTGGGTGTGATGTAGCGGGAGCTTGGGGGTGTTATGCGGAGCGTGGATGTGGTGTTCTCTGTGGTAGGAGCGATAGAATGAGCCACCCTCTATGCCAGGAAACAACTGTAGACGTGTGCGCCGGGGGGCGGTCATGGGTGCGTTGACGACCGGGAACATTTTATGTCGGGGTAGAGTGTGATACGTGATGCGATGGCCGCGTAGTGTCGTGCGCCGCAGTGGTTCCTTGACCCGTTGTTTGGTAGCTTGAGCGGGATTGAGTTGGATTGGAATTCGGAAGAGGTAAATTATCTGTGCTACGTCCTTTATACTGCAGGAGGAGCAGCTGTGATCGGAAGGGGCGGCGGGTCTCAGTGCGGAAGTCGGGACGGAAAACAACAGTCTCACCTGGATCGGGGTTTTCGGGTTCTTTTGCCTCTCCGCAGCATGATCGTGTACAAGGAGAAATCTTGAATTTGGGCGGGCCGTTAGCTTGAAGAGAGCTTCCGTCGATGCTGAATCCCCATCGGAGTCTGTCAAGTCGGAATCTCAACCACAGAGAGACAGGCAAAGTGATTTTGACGCAGCACTGACCTTTGACGCGTGCAACGTCAGTCTGCGTTAGTTCAATTTTGCGTCAGTGTTACAGCACTTGGTGGTACATAAGGCGCGAACCGATTGCTTTTTTTTCCATTTTGGACTTTTTTGATCCCTGTGACTAGGACAGTCGGGGCGGCCTCGATTCTCGTCCGTTTACTTTTTTCCATAGGCTCATCCGCTGCGCATTTCAAATACACAGAGGATGGCATCCTCAAAATCCTTTATACGGGGTTTAACATCGTTATAGAAGCCTCCTAGCGAGAATTTCATGTTTTTTCCTGTCGCTTTTTCAATAGGACACTTTTTCTGAGCTCAATTCTTCACCTTTTCGCCTGCTTATAGGCTCATTTTCTCCGCGCTTTAAGTACCCAGGGAATGGGCTTCTCAAAGTTTGCATTTGGGCCTGCAGGGGGGTGTCTGAGCAGACAATATTAATGATACACCCATCAGAGCTGAATGAAGTCCAAGATTGTCTACCGTAGAACTTAGCCACTGGATTCATTTAACTGCTGGTTTACTGATCAGATAAAACCGACAGAATATGTCAACCTGATTTGAAAGGACGAGGGTTACCGAAGACATCGGCGGCTGATACTTAGAATCAGTCGTAAGCGTTATCGATATTGCACTTCAGCCGCCGGTACCCGAAACTATGATATGACGAATCAATAATTTTTATCCTTCTCTTCCTTTTCCTCAACCATTGAGTCCCTAAACTCATCGTCGCCTTCCCGAGGCCCAAAGGTTCCAAATATGTCCTTCCCATCGACTTCGCCCACCCCCTGGGGAGGTGATATTGTATTCCATGTGACCCACAGAGTTGCGCTGATAAAGAACTCCAGCAACCACGACATATAGTAGACGTGCCTGTACCGGAACAGTCAAGGATGAAACGTAAATAAATATAGGAAGAGATTTCTCGTACGTCCAGCCTTCGTTGACCTGTACCGATAAAGGCGTAACAGAGGCACAAAATCCTGGAAGCGAAGGCCAGACGGACTAGAAATGTCGTCAGGGAATGTCCGGAAATCGTCAAAAGGAATATAGCTCAACGAGCAGCCACACTACAGGTGCGCGGATGTTCACTCCGTGCCAAAACCAATGGAAACGAAGATAGCAGGAAGGCAGGCCCCCGGTCACTCCCGCGTTCAAAACGCTTCTACCGCCTATTCCCACCTGCGCCGCCATACATTGGAAGCTCGCAATTCTAACGTCACTGCCGACTCTGCCGATCAAGGGGTTCAGTTTTCGCTTGCTGCCGATCCTCGGGTCTTTTCCGATACTCATTCCCCCAAAAAAGATCGTGTTATCTCATGCTCGGGACCTTTTCCATTTCTCATTGCATTCTACCACACCTTTTATTATTCTTTCTTTGTTCCTATGAGTTCGATTTTCTGACAAACCGGCCGCCGTCGGATCACCTTCGACACTCATCCGCGCAATCACCTCCTTCAAGTGCAACTCGTGTCACTCGGAGATGATACGAGTTTGCCGTGGCAAAGGGACTTCTTTCATTAATCAAAGCAGGCAAGGCGCCCACCGCCCTCTTGTCTAACAAGTTGAGGCTAGTCAGGGGTAAGGAGTGGTTCACAAGATCAAGATTATTATTCGGGCGGAGTCCGCCAAAAAGGGTATTGTAAAATTGTTCACAAATCCCCTACATCTTCCGCGCTCCATTCAACGTTATCATTACTTTACGTCCGCAGCCCTCGGACAACACACTAGCGCTCAGCTATTAATGACTTGTTCGAAGCCCTTGTGACTGCTTACGCCTCCCGCGGTGCTGCGGAACTGGCGCTACTGCCAAAGCATATATAGCTCGGATCTTCTTTGAAGCAGGGGGTCGGTTTCTGTATCCAGACCATTTATCACTGCAGTACCGTGAGCCTATCGATGAAATCCTGGACTTTCCCCCAGATACCACCGAAATACCCGATGGTCAGTTCAATATTGCAATTTGGGATTCCTGTAACCACTTTATTGTAGACCAATATGCTGACGTTGAGATCATCGACATATCTGGCTTCCGTTTGGCCGACGACCCTCTCCCCTCAACATTCGATCCAGGAAAGCAAGCGGACATCATTAAGAGAGCATTCAGCGCAGTGCGCAAAGTCGGGTTTCTCGCAATTAAAGGCCACGGTTTGCGCAGCGAGGATTTTCACCACCAGTTTGACCTCGGAAGAATGCTGATCGAAGACGTAGCCGAGGACAGTAAACACAATCTTCACGCCAAGATCTCGGAGGGGAGTTGGGCGGGCTACAAGGTCCGTTGGCGTGCGTGATGGAGCGCCTGAGCTTAACTCTCCTGGACAGCCTACGGGGTACTATAGGCGCCCGGATGGAGGAGCCGACACCATTGAAGTTTGTCCCTTCCTCCTCTTGGTCTTGCGGACTCTGATTCTGTGACTAGCATTTCGATGCCTACCCGTTCACAGTCCAAGTTTCTCATCTTCCGGATGCAGGAAAACCTTACGTTTCTGATTTCCGTTCGTTTATCAAGGCGAGTCGACCTTGCAGTTTCCAGCTGCTCTTCATGACGAGGGTCGCAGTACAACCACTATTTCCTCTTGCGCAGGGTGCTTGCGATTCTCTCCCTAGGAATGGGTCTACCCCAAGATGCGTATGTGTCCCAGTCAAATCACACTGTTGATTGACAAAATTCAAAGTCGTACATGCACACTTGCAGTCTTTGGGATCTACATCATCGAGGTGGTACATCAGAAGATGGAGCGCTGGACACTGGAGACGACGCTGAAATTGTGTGGAATCACAGCAAGGACCACCTGCGGTATGCGATGTATCGTGAGTGTGTTGCGATTTTATGGACATCTTTAGCTCACACTTCTGGCTCGAGATCCCCCGACTGAGGAGGATAGAGAGAAGAAGCAACACCTTTGGATTCCCGGACACACAGATCTGTACGTTTCAATCCAGACCAAATCCAGCCTCTGGCTGACGGTCTACAACCCGCCAGCGGCTCAGTGTCTTTCCTCTGTGCGTAATTCACTTGGAACCGTTAAAAAGTAGCATCGAACCTGTCTATAGATTCCCAACCGATCGCCGGTCTCCAAGTACTGTGCCCCGATGGCACATGGCGCTACGTTCGCCACTATCCCGAGCACATAATCGTAAATCTCGGAGACTCGCTAGAGTTTCTGACCGGCGGCCTCCTCAAGGCTGTCCCACACCGTGGTATGCCCCGTCATGCATCCCAGTATTTAGATTTTTAAATCACACTTGAATCCTAGTGATGGAACCTCCCAGCGACCAGCGCCAGTGTGTACCCAGATCTATTATACAAGACCTGGTATTGAAATCTAACGACCAGCCTCAACCGCCTCGGGATATTTTACTTCGTCCCTTTTCTGCCCGATGTGCCTCTCCGCCCACTCGACAGTCTCATCACTGGCCACCCAGAAAACTTCGAGGTCAAAGACCCATTCGAGGAATACCGTCGCCTGGGAGGGCAGCCAATGACGCTTACCTCAAACGGTGCGTAGCTATCCGTACGAGTCGTGCATCTATGTTTTTACTCATTTGGAGGTGCGGTGCGCAGACTGGTTGGTGTTGCGCGCGAAGCTGGTGGGGAGCCGCAGGCCGGCGCGGGGGCCTGACCGCGTCCCGGAGGACGTCCTGTATGATATCCACTTCCGATATAATGCGTCTTGAGAGAGACGCGTGAAGCGTGAAGGGACGTGAAGCGTGAATAGAGAGAGAGTCGAATGTCAGGAGTGAATGAGCTGATGGAGATGAACGGGGGACAGGAGAGAGCACGGGTGCCCCTGGTTAACATTGACCATAGGTCTGCCCGAAGTAGTCCGGCATCACCACTGGGGTTGTCAAATGCCGCGAATTTCACGCACCCAGGTAGTGAATTCAATGATTCACCATCTACATGCGTGAACATGATTTCACGTACCTGTCTATTCATGGACCCATTCACGTACATTTCGGAGGTCACTTTTTGTACATGAAATTCAGGACCTTTTTCGATGAATGAAACACGAGAAAAATGTGTTAAGTTTGAGAAAAAACTTATATTGGAAGGAAAACTCTGTGTCCCAACCCCATCATCCAGGCAATCGGGACATTTGCACAGCGCCAGTTTGGTGGCCGCGCGGGTGACGTAAGAGCCGTCAAGGCAATGCGATCGGATTCCGGAACTTTCCGACCAACTCTTTCTTTGTGCTTCCCCGCCGCCTTCGCCCTCAAGATCTTGTTGCTGCTCTCTACCCAGTACCCAGTAGCTCGAAAACTCCCACCTGCCTCGGTCGCTGCCCACCTAAGACCTTTGCCGAGTGCTCTACAGCCAGTGGGGCCGTTTGTGGGGCCATACCATAGAGACTCCACCAGCTCCAAACCGTTTGCCGAACTGTGATATATAATGTACGTTGCCCTACCTCGGCCTCATTCTGCACTCCACCATGTCCCCAAGTCTATGCACGGCCCCGTACTACAAAACAACGTCGAGTCCGGCAATTCCACGGTGCCCCCCGGCGGATGATCGATCTGAAAGCCATGCAGCAGCGGATTCGGGAGCTCGAGAGTATGTGCTCCATCCGACAAGTTGGTCTGACTTGTTCTGCGAGCCTAGATTCTGTTAGACCCCCCTTACCCCGTTTCAATTGGGATGGAATTTACAAGTCGCAGTGGTTGGAGAATTTGTCAATGTCTACAACACGGTGCGTGCACTACGCTGGTCACAGTTTTCATTATTGATATGTTTAGATTGAAGCGGCATTCTCGGATGTTCCCTGGCAGGCAAGCTATCGCCCGTCGCGTGTACCACCAGTCACCCGGTGAGCCCCTACAGTTTTCCTTCCCCTCATCGTTCCCCCACGCCCCTCGCTCGGGCCCTGAACCGCTGCCGGATCGACGATTTGGACGAGGGTAAAAACAAGGACGAGTGCACGGTCGCCTCAAATCCCAGCGGTGCATGATAAGGAAGCCGAAGACGAAGGGGAGGAAGACGATGCGAGGATAGTAACGACGGAGGGTAAACGTTAAGTGACCAAGTAAGGTGGGTGTGGTGCGACAACGAGTAGTTACTGTTACTTCACTGTATTTGTCACAAAAAATTGTATTACATTTCATGCCCTTATTGTGTGATTCTCCATACAATGCTCAGTGAACAGACATATTGACCATGCTCCTGTCTTGTATAATTCATGTCAAAAGATGGTACTTCTTTATAGTGAAAGCTAACTTTTTCTACGCGAAGTTCAGGTACTTTTTGTTGCATGAAATTCATGCAAGGTACGGGAAATTCATCAACTTTTATATGGAAAGGTACTATAAAAGATGTTGATCATGCTACGTGAATTTCGCGGCATTTGACAACCCCAGTGCACGCCGCTTCGTCTACGCTGTTGTCGAATAAATTAAGTTAATCAGAGGCGCACAGAGAGGGAGGTCAATGCGAGTCTCTCGTTGGGGACGCGTAGAGTGTAACTTCAGCCAGAGGATCCAACCCGCTCCAGAATGAGAACGGGTAGAGGACGGATGGAAGGGTAGAACACTCGCAAAAGAAGGGTAGATTACGGAAGGAGAAAGGGAAAGTGCACGCACATCATAAACACTTTCTCCTGCCCGACACCATACAGGTCCTCGAGGTGCGTGGCGATGACGCCTGCGGTGTGCTATCAATATACCGAATCCAGGTTAGTAGTCACAGGGGTGAAGGGGAGCCAGATGGGAGCAAAGACGGTGGGTGAGGAGAGAAAGGGGAAGATAGAAGGAATGGAATATGCGGGGAAAGGAACGCACCACACCCCCGCCTTCCTCGTCGAAGCCAAACGCTGTGCGCGTGGGCGCGAAGCCGCTTGCAAGGAGCGCAGAGACAGCGGATAGGTGGGAGATGCTGGGTTTACTATGGTGTCTTAGTGCGCCATGAGTACTGTGCGGGGATGATAATTGCTGAACCTTTAGGTTTGGCTACCCTGGAGAACTTGGATTTCGCCCTTTTTTTACTCATGCATCATTCGTCATCACACAACTTTCACATGTCAGTAAATATACTTGATCGAGTCTTATTGCAATTGCCGGTTCGTCAAACAACACCAAAAACTCCATCTTTGCTTACCGTAGTCTAAAAGTCTTGTTTCTTCTGCTGTCTTGGCGCAATCTTGACCCAGTCTTTTCGTTTCCACCGGACTTGGAGCAATTCTGTCTCCGATATCAGCATCAATCTCGGTAATCGGGTATCCCCGAGATCGGTTGCCACATCAATTGCCATGTCGACGAGTCCTTCTCTGTCTTTCAAAAATTAATTATGCTCACACGGAAGCTGAAATCAATATCAATCGGCCAACCAAGCGTACGTCTGACTGCCAAACTGCTGAATTTGTAAGACTAAGTACTGCAAGCATGATTCTAACTAGGAAGCTCTGACTTCGTCGAAAAAGACCTTGCTTGCCCAAGGGCGGACATATAAATTATGTTTTTTGCACCCATTGCCTGAGTGAATGTCTCCCTGCGATTGCGCCTGTAAAGTTGTGCATCAACTGAGACAGGACGGTTTAGATATAATATTTGGCCCACGTCGTATACTGATGTCAAAATCCAAGTTGCTCAGATAGTATTCCAGTTGAGGCAGTTTAGTAAGCAGGGAGAGTTAATTTTGATACCCAGATGACTTAGAACAAGTGTGATTGGATGTATATTTGCGGTTTTTGTGGTAGCGGCAAGGTAGAAGGTTCGAGATCACAGTTATATGATGGCATCAATCGCATATGGCATTCTATTTTGTAACTTATGGGGACTTCCGCTTTGGATTGTCGGAGATAAAAAGTACAATTTCAAAGGCTCTTTGAATGCTCTATATAAATTATATGTGAGCTCTGGCAGATAATTCGACGCACTGCGAAAAAAAGCAGCCATCAGGCCGAGATGGCATCAGTACCCCGGATCAGTTGTATTGTTGCGATCGGTTACTTAGCCACTTAGCCGCACAGCCCACTCACATGAAAGTAAATCTGAGGCTAAAGGTTCAGCACCTGCCTCGAAGAGGCCCAATCCCAAGTCATAAGATATTAGTTCATTAGTTCGTTATTCCCGACCCAGGTCAGGAGCAGTCCGTGCGTCGCTAAGTGTTCCAGTTGAGCGCCACGAATCTGGAGACATATTTGTCAGCGGTGGACAATGCGCACTCTGCACTTCGCGCGAAGTATCCAGGAGGAAAGGGAAGCACACATCATGAAACGTCTCCTTCAAATACGCCTCAACCAGGTAGAATTTGTGCTACCACTCATTTGTGCCATCTTCCGGTGAGCCGTCGAACGTCTCCGTGAGCACGCGCACCGCGCCACGCAGCGTTCGACGAAGCCTTGGTGCTGCACGTCGCCTGGTGCGGGTCGATGGAATGCGAGGGGTGGGGCGAGACCTTGGAGCTGCGCGGGGAAGGAGACGGGGAGGCGCAGGAAGTCGCGCGGGTTGGTGTGGTGCGGCGTGGAAAGTCCGAAAGGAGGGGAGTGGGTGAGCAGTAACGCGGCGCTGGCGAGGAGGACGAGGGATCCGAGCATGCGAGTGAGGGATCCTGTGGACTTTCTGGGCGGAGGGTCGTCGAGGGAGAGGCCGTGCATCGTGAACGAGGACAATTGCAGGTAAAGTTTCAAGAAGAAGATGCCGAGTTATGATCGGCGAGATAACCAATAATCCCACGATGTCGGGTCGGGTCGGGTCGGAGCACGGTTGAACTCGATTTGAACATTATTTAAAGAAAAATAATTTGGGAGCAGAGACGGGGATAATACAGCGGTGATAAAATGTGTTATGAAAGTGCTTTGATGGAACTCCCAAATTCACGAATGTCAAGGAGCACGAAAGTGATTCCACAGTGCAAGAGATTTGTTTATAGGGCGACCAGACAACATCCCTGGCGCACCATCGGCGGGCACATAAGCTGCCTCACCCGTTGCTTTTTCTGCGCTGGAAGCTCTGCGTCCATGCCCCGGAAGAAACACGCGTCAAACACGTCTGCCGCAGTGCGGAACATCAGTGTGCACAAGACGATACGGTGCTGCTTGGCGTGCTCGGGGGAGGGGATGTGCCACTGCTTGGATGAGGAGGGTATAAATTTGGGAGTGGATGCAGTGGCGACAGTGGAGGGGGATATTGGGGGTGTGATGCGGAGCATGGATATAGTGTTCGTTGCGGTAGGAGAGATGGGACGCTGAACCACCCGCTCTGCGAGGAAACCAATGCGGACGTGTGCGCGAGGGGCTGCTATGGGTGCGTTTACGACCGGGGACATGGTAGAGTGTGGAATGTGATATGATGGCCACGTAGTGCCGTGCGCCCAAGTTCCTTGACCCTTTGTTTAGTAGGTTTAATGGGGTTGAGTTGGATTGGGATTTGTGGGATGAAATTGAAGGAGCTCAACTTAAGTTCTAGGCGGTCCAGACCACCAGAGGACTTAAGTCCCACTGAACTTAAGTTCTGCCCTGCATGCGGTCGGGCTGTAAATTTGAGGACCACAACCCCTTGATCTTAAGTCCTGTACCACTTAAATCCAGCAACACTTAAGTCCCCACGCACTTAAGTCCTATCCAAACACTTAAGTCCTGTCCAAACACTTAAGTCCTGTCCAAACACTTAAGTCCTGTCCAAACACCAAAAACAAATCCACCAAGGGGATTCGAACACCAGACCTCCTAACTTTTCACCAAGTTACACAGTGGAGGTGTTAACCACTACACCAGGAAGGAGATAGCTACTTGAACACACAGATACAATATTAGCCTTATAATGGCCTAAACCTTTTCCATATTCTTTATTTTGCCTCTTCAGGTCCTGTGGCCAAACCACTATCCATAGATGATTCAGAGATTGATCTGTTTCAATAAATAAATCTATATAACAAAACACAATGAAAGATGACTGGAAATGACATGTGAGTCAATACATATGCAGTACATACCATGGCATTACCATAGTAGAAAGAGGGCATGTAAGAGATATAATTAAAGTCAGATTGAGGACTTCAGGTATGGACCTCCTGGTGTAGTGGTTAACTCCTGACCTCTTATCCTCCTGGAAATTGGAAGGTCAGCAGTTCAAATCTCATAGGTAGGTTTTATTTTTGTGTTTTATATAATCGTTGTGCAATCACTTGAGTTCTTTATCACTTCAGTCCTCTGGTGGTTTGGACTGCCTAGAACTTAAGATGAGCTAATAAAGTATCTGTTTGTGGGAGGTGTGATACATCTTTTATACTAGGAGCGACAGTGATCGGACGGGGCGGTGTGTCTCAGTGTGGAAATCGGGACGGAAAACAAAAGTCTCACCTCGGGATTGGGGATCTCGTGCCTCTCCGCAGCATGATCATATACAGTAAATTGTGAACTTTTGGGGACCGTTAGATTGAAGAGAGCTTCCGTCAATGCTGAATCCTCATTGGAGTTTGTCTAGTCGGAATCTCAACCACAGAGGACAACCCCTATCTTCAAATGCTCGCTCCTATCTTGTCCTACCCCACCACGATCGTTCTCCTTTTCTTTCCCTCCCTTACGGTAACCTGGCATACACGGTTGTTCATACGTGTCAGAATAAATAGATCAGTGACCAACTCATTATTGCCTCCCGTGTTAATGCGTTTGGTGACTTTCTAGCCACCAGGAGGGCAGCGATGATTCGTCACATCAGTCCTGAGCCCTAATTGAAAGTAATGAACTAACTCAATGAACACAGAAAACATTGGGAAGATCTGTGGCGCTGTGGCGCGTCTGCGACATTTAGATGATCTATGAGGATTCAGTCCAGCAGGTGCCCCGTTCGATTTGGGGGCAACATTCATGATGAATTCCACTCTTTTTTTTCCTTACAGGGATCCAAACACCAGCAGAAACTCGGCGCGATGTTAAAACCGCGCATTGCATTGTACCTCTTGTCTAGTATCACCCAAATCGGCGATATCCACCGCCCGGTGCTGGTTGTATGTAAGTAAATCGTGGAACAGCGGCGGGATGTGGAACCGTGACATACAAGAGAGGTATACGCGCAACCGCTCACAGCATGCCCTGAGGAAGGTGCATACCTGAGCTCCAGAAGCCTATCTGTTTACGAGCAGTTGTTCCACGGAAATGACCTCGTCAGAGACCAAACCAATAAACAGCAGCCTGAACCCGGTAAGAGATAGGAGCAAGACGAGAAACTAGCGCTGATCGTGGCGCGCAAGCTTGAAAGAAGTGAGTCCTGGGAATCTCGCAATAACTGTAGGTAATTGACGCTGTGAGAATGAAGCTTACCTGAGCGTGTAACTGTACAGTTACTTGTACAGAGATAATGAGGGGGACAGATAAGATAGCAATATGCGATCATCTTGACATATATTCTACAGTCCTCCACAGATCACAGATGGCATCTTGCCCGATGACAGAGGCAATGACTCCATCAACTCCAATGAAGTGTCTTTGTTCCAAAGAGGATGTCGACTCTGGCTTCAAAAGGTGAATCACCTGAATTATTTCAGGCAAAGAAAACTGATCAGAGGGTGTTCGTCCTCAGGGGGAAATAATAAATTGTAGAGTTGCCCTCTCGAGCAGAAAATTTGCCTGGTTGTTGAAGTTGCACCCAACAAATCGTTATGCTGACAGTTTTGCTAGACTACGTATTAACGTCGACCAGCCTTCCTACAAGTGCTAGCGGGGATTTATTCTACACTCCTGCCGAGTAAGGACAACTTTTCAGATGCGATGCGAAGAGCCTTCGCTATGCAATGTGCGGTGTCAGGCATATAAAATGTTATACACGAGGTGCTCCAGAAATAACTTTATTCGGGAGTTTCTCGTAAGTTCGGAATTATGGAGTGAAGTCAGAAAGTATATAAATTTCGTGTGAAACACGTAAATTTATAGAAAGGGGAAATAGGGGCTACGAGAGGTCCGGCTGACTGCTTGTAAAGGGTTAGGCCGTAATAAGCCTATGTAAACTTGGAAGGTGCGAGCGTGGGAAGGTCAATTGATGACCTAAGTGCGTTTCGTAGGAAGGGTCCACAAAGAGCAGTATTCAGAACTGTTCAAAGTGGCTTATTGTGCGTTTCGTTTCTGAATCCTGGAGTAGCGGGTCTACTCAAACAGGCCTAGCTATACGTGAACTAGGACTTTCGTGCGTGTGTGTCTTTTCAGAGTCCTGGAGTAGTATTCGTAACTACTCAAACAGGCCTAGCTATACGTGAACTAGGACTTTTCAAGTGGCGTGCGTGGGAGAGGGGAAGGTGCAGGGAAAAAGAAAAGGGTGTGCGGAATTTTAGAGAGCAAGTGTAAAGTGGGGGTGTATTGTTTTTAATACTACAAAGTACAGGTTTTTATAGTAGAAAGGAAGTACAAATATATACAAACAAGATCCGAGTCATACTCTGCCAATCCAAGTCATTGCGACTTCAACAGCCATTGTAGGCAGTGCCGAGCTGTGTTGGGGCTGTGTTGAGCTGTGCTCAAGTTAGTTCGAGTCAATCCAAGTCATTGCGACTCCAGCCTATTTGAGGCAGTGCAGCTGTGGGGCTGTGCTCAATCCGGGCCGTGCTTCGTGGACTTGATTTGTCAGCAATTTCCTATGTTTTTCATCTTTCGGAATGGGGGCTCTAATTCCATTTTATCTCCCAACACTTTTGGTGGATGACAGCGGGTTATTTGATTTGTATTTTAAAATGCTCTGTCCAATGTTCTCCACCTGTCTTCTTTAAGGAGCCCGAGCGCTGAATGCAGTTTTCAGTGAGAATGTGTTTCCCACTCCTTTCTTTCCTTCGTACTGCGTCTCTAATAACCTCTACAGAGTATTTCTCCACCTCATCCTTTAACAAGTGCTCGTGCCTTGAGGATGAAACAGTTACATGCCACCGCTAAGGCTTTGGCTGGCTGTTCAAATATGCTGTTTGGGCAGAATAATACTGCTCCATTCTTATCAATGCGGAGGAGGCGTAACCAATCCACCCTATTTATAAAATTATGTCTGTCTGTCTGTACATCTGTCTGTCCGAAGCTCTTTTAAACTCCGCCATCTGTCAATCAGCCTCTTTGCCTCTTTATTTACTTCAAACCAGGCCTGATTAGTGCGCTGAGATGAGCGCACTCTCACCCTCTTTGTCTCATTAGTGCGCTGATTTATATGACCTCTTTTGTCGATCTTGAGTTTTTGACGCTTCCAGAACTCAGCCTGATTACGGTGCTTGGATTAGCGCCACAGGGGCGAAATTCTGGGAGCATATGTCATCTGACAACACATCCACGCCGACGGCCAACTAGGCGCCTGCTCCGTCGTGCCGCTGTCTTCCGTGGCTGGGCCGCATTCAAATAAACTCGGGAGTGGCGCAAATGAGGTCCACGCCTAGACTCCAGAATTCATGTTCCAAAATATTTATTTGTTTTCTGCACTGTTAGCATCTTTAACCGAAGTGGGGGGCTGCAAAGTGGCCCACCATGCTCTTTGTGTTATAAACCCGATCGCTTCGGCATTGAATGGCATAGATTAAGTGTTAGCTGGCTATAGCTGGCCACAGTTACCCATAACTCAACTCGGCTTAGCTCAACCAAGTGCACAATAAAGACCTTTGAATATCAATTGAACTCCACGTACATTTCCAAGAAACTAATCAATACTTTTGCAAAAGGGGGTGGGAGGCCGCGAAGTGGCCGACCAGCCCCTTGTTTTGATTCGAAAAGGTCGAGTCGAGGTAGCTGATAATATTGTTTTCTGTTCAGCAAGTGGAAATTACCAAGCTCTTGTAAATCGATTGGTACGAGCGGACTTGGTGACCTTTCTTCCCCCTGGTAACTCTTGAGGGCGAGTTGTTCCTGTAGAGAACAAATAAAGGGGACTTTAGACGGGGAAAAAGTAGATTGAGTCTCTTGTACCATGGCCCTCCTTTTATACTATTCTACTTCGGTGCCGATTTCCTCCCTGGCTCCCGCTATTGATTCACTCCTGTCTTTTTCCCGCCTGCTTCTCCAAGATTTATTTCCCTTTTCATCTTTTCCGCTCGCTCCCTGAGTCATCCCACCTCGTGCCCGCATTTCCCTGCTCCCTATCGAGTCATCTTGCCTCTTGCCTGTGTATCCCGCTCCCTATCGAGTCAATCCCTTATTCCACTCTGCACAGAGTCACATTGTGTTTTCCCCCTCGATTGATTTATATGTTATTTGCCCGACCACCATTTCCCTGCTCCTCAGCCTCTTGTCCGCTTCACAAAGTCTTTCTTTGCTGGAATTTTGCCCCGTCGGCCTCTACGCCATACGTCCGCCCCCCCCCCCCATCAAGCCCACGTGGCGCCACCCGGCACGCTGAACCCACACACGTCTCTCAGATGATCACTTGTTCGAACCGGGCCAAGGGCATAGATTCTTCGACATATCTTTTTCCCTCGCTTGCGCTGTTCTTTTTCCGCTCTTTGTGATCTCTGATTCTACGAGTTTTTGTCTCCGCTTGATATGGTTCTTTTGTCCACTAGAGATTTCCGCTCTGTACCTCACCTACTTGGGCGGTAGGTTGATTGTCTTTTTGCTCGGCACTCGTGATATTGCCCGTTCCTGAGCTGCTGCGAAGGGATGGCTCACAGCACGCTGCGCTTGCCCTAACTCCCGGAAAGTGGGCAGACAAAGTGGATACAGAGAATGGGGCAAAGGTGTGTGGAGTACAGCTGAGTTTAAACACATTGATGCAAGTCTGATCTGGTGCTGATGCGCAGACGTCGAAATGCCAATCAAGACATCAATGTGTTGCTTTGGCTGTGATGTGTTGTCTTTGATTTCGAATGTATTGCACATCCAATCCGTGTGAATGGTGCATTTTGTTTATCTCGCTGCAAAACACAAGCATCAACAAGATACACCTTTGCTTCGCTCCGGTAGATAAGAAGACAGGTACAATGTGTTTGAACCAGAACCTCATCAGAACTTAGAATGACAGGCATAGCAAAGCAACGAGAGAAACCAATAGGATGGCAAAAAAAAGTATTACACACTGCATCGATTGTGGCGAGGAAAGCTATCAGAGGCGATAGTTCAGTAATATCAGACCCCCGGCTACCTCAGTAGTACACTGATAATTGTGAAGAAGGAATCTTGGGATTTGTGGTTGCAGTACTGCTGATCATGCTGGGCAGTGAGTTCATGAGGGCTGTGGTTGGCTAGCGGCATCAAACTCACCGTAGTGAAATTAAAGACCAATCAGTGCGTTTAAGACCGATCTAAACAGAGTCTGCCAAGGTCTGTTGATTTCACCTATGCAGACCTATGCAGACCCTATCCAGATTTCACCTGAGCAGAGTCTGCAAAGGTCTGTGGAGATAAGCTCAACAAACCTTGGCTGAGCCCAGCAGTCACCTAGCAGACCTATGCAGACCTACGCAGACGTCTCCCACATCATCTCGGCAGATGCTGTGCATAGGTCTGTCCAGGTTATCTCCGCACACCTCGGCAGACCCTGTTAGATTGGGCTTAAACGCAGTGAATTTGCCACATTATGGAGGATAGGGACCAGGTGCCAACATTGCTTTCATCGCCCGTTTTTTCTGGCCTGAACGGTGAACTAAAAAATTATATAAGGCTAATTATATTGCTGCAAGGTATCAATCAGGAAACTCACAAAAACACCACAATTATTCACCGATCGGACAGGATCTGTACTGCATAAAACCTTGTCCCCGAGGTCATTGGGGACGGGTTGTAAGTTTTAGGGCCAGGGAATGCAGCCATTGGGTGTGCCAAAGAGGATACAAACGAACCTTTGCGCAGCAGTGCAGAAAAGTCCAGAGCATGAACAATAGACAAAACACACAAAACAGAGCCTATTTTTTGTTTCGCAGCGTGACCATACACAGAAATTGTGGAAGCAAGACTCTTGATATGTTTGACTTTGATGTATATTGAGCGGGCATTAATGTTTTCAACAGCACGGATTTCATTCCAAGATGTGGTAGCACTCTGTAGCAGAAGAACAACCAAAAGAGAGATGAACAGAAAGTGGGGGTGGATATCTGATATATCGCGAATATAGTGGAGGTGAGATGGTTTTGATTGCTCCTTGGCAATCTCTTGTAGTACTTTTGTACACATTCCAGCGCGCTCGAGTTCCCAGTGAATGATGGTATAGTGGACGGTCAGTATTTCGAAATTTTGATATTACACTGGCTATAGTAGCTTCTAACTCACATTAAATTGAGGTAGTCAGTCCCAAATACATCCTAGAACATGGCTTTATGCATAAAACCTTTGAAAGTTCTGTAAAACAGGTGCAAAATGTGAATGCCCGGTTACTTTTGGTAATACTGAGTAAAATGGTTAGTTTTCAACAGCGTTAGAAGCTCGTCCGGAAGCCAGTCTGGTCTGTGTTGCACCAGCGCGATGAGATGTTCAACATCATTGTGATGCAGGAGCTGAGGGTGGCCAGAGCATTTGGAATTGCTCTCAACGTTGCCGGTGGTGTGCCAGAGGTGCAGAACACGGAAGAATCTCCTCCTCGAAAAGCCGACACAAGATAGGATGTCCTTGAGTTTGAGGTGATCCTGCTTTCAGAGATTCAATGCAGCTATTTTCACATCCCGATGAATGGCACGATTGCCCATTCGTGCAGATAGATGAGTAGGATGCTGAATAGTCAATCCAACTGAGGCTTCTCTGCAGCACAAGAGTCAGAATCCTGAAAATTTTAGTCTATCATGCTTGTAAACACATCAGGACCATGGGCAATACACTGTAATCAGGAATATTGTGATATTTGAAGCCACTGCTGAGCTGTTTGCGAATTTGACTCTATCAAATCTGATGTGCCCCTTTTGGATATATGACCGACAGCACCAGCAGAAAAGGTGCATCCTGTTTGCTTCCTACTCACTACACATCAGACAATCAGAAAGGAAAGGCTTAAACATATATATTGCATTGAACAAGGTAATGTAGCAAGATGGATAATAATACATGCCAGAATATGAATCCGGCAACTTGAAGCTTCAAATTTGAGTGCAGAACATCCAGTAAGACCACCAGCAAGAGGAGGCAAGGCCGGCCAGAAGACCGAGATAAAGGAGGGCCAGAGTACTCAGTCTTGGAGCTTCAAGCATGCATTATGTGTGCTTGATTCTTCCCTTGGTCTTGCGCTATTAGGTATTGGGCATGCTTGATCATAATCCTGAGAACGACTTGGATCTTGATTCTTTTCAGGTACCAAATCTTGTTATTTGCTGAAGTGCCGGTGAAGGCACCGTCTTGAAGAGGTCTGCTTGCATCCTGCTCATATGCGGAGCTTGAGGTCTTCATATCTGATAACAACTTTTATAGAGAGACAGAAGGGCTTTAGTAGGCGACTGTGTGGAAAGCAGGGGAAAATCGAGAAGGTGGAAGGAGGGAAGAAAGAGCCGTTTCGACAAACCAAAATGCACGTGGTCTTACGTTGAGCGTCCATGGACCTTTGTGAGCACGAGCGCCGTTCGAGACACCGGCTACCCTCGGTTAACGCTGAGCGCTGATTCACCATGGCCGAGATCAAGTCTTAAGAAATGTTGAGAAGCCAGTCATATGAAATCTCAAGTCAAACCCATCTTAAGATTTCACAAGAATACTGTTTGGCCGTGTAATGAGAGTGAGAGTCGATCAGAGAGGACAAGAAGGCAAACACACGTACACCATTCGGCGATCTTAGCATGTTAGCGTTGAAGATCGGCATGGACTCATCGGATGTCTGAGAAGATTTGAGTCAGACTCTGGAATAGAACCAGCCACGAACCATTACACGTTACCTGAATACAATTTTGGCACACACTTCAGGCATCTGAGAGTCCTGTGGTAAGATGGTCCAGAGACAGAGTGAGACATGTTGGTATGCCGATGAGAGATTTTACAGAGGGGAAGGAGAGGCGAAAGACAGGATTGTCGAGGGAGATGTGGGGAAAGGAAGAACGGTGGTTCGTGTCAATGTAACGACTTGTCACGAAACCTAACGCAAGATGACAGTTGATTCCCGATCAGCCTTTGGTCATGTATGGCAGTTCAGCTTTGGGCGGACTTTGAATGACTGGTAACTATTTTATCCAACTCCAGAATAGCTGGCACTGTCGTTCTTGTGTTGTGCTGAGATGGAAGCATCTGGTTTGCTCTCCATACATTTATTACTAGGACAGGACATCGTGGGCCTGTTTTTTGACTACCTCTCTCAAAATGTCTTCAAGTGTCAGCAAAATGGTGAAATTCTGATACAAATTGAACAATTGCTTCGCTTCCATGATTGGCAGAAAATGTCGACATTTTTCACAATTGCCAATGGGGTTTTTTCCTGATGCATTAACCCCAAAATAAAAATAAAAATATCGCTTGCGGGCTCGAACCCACTCCGTTGTCGTCCGTTGTTAGAGCGGGACTACGTAGTAGCAATTCTACAAAACTGAAAATGACCGTCATGCACCTTGTTTAAGCCACATTGAAGAGCGGAGTTTGATCGCTGCTCATCAACGGGCAAAAAATCGGGCCGCCAGGGCAGGTAGCTAGGTAGGTAGGTAGCATTACACGGCACGGTCCAACTCATGAACACCGGTTTTCAGGAAGTATCCCGGTGTACACGCACTATTTACACCTTCGTCCCTGGACCCCTCTATAATCCCTTAGCCGAGCTCACGGTCGCAGTGGTCTCTTGGAGTCCTTCTCGCCGCGGTAGAACTAAAAGACTACAAAGAAGCAAAGAAAATAAGTCAGCACATCAACACGGGTTAACCTCACTTAAGCTTCTAGTCGGAACACGGGGACGGCGTAGAACAATTCAAGGACATCATACGCATACTTGGCAACCAGCGCGATAGTAGATCGTGGGTATATGATGGCCTTGAGAAACTCGGTGTTGGAGAGTTCTGCCATCTGGTTACGGCAGAATGTTAGAATGGCAGGCTGGACCCTAAGGCTCCAACTATTTAGTTTTCGTTTGAGCCGGAGCCCAAACTAAACGGAAACGGTGGGAAAACGTTTTTAAACCGTTTAAACCATTTATAAATGGTATATTTAGCGGGGTACAAACTAAATAAATTTTTGAGGCCACGGGCGGGGTAACTAATACTGTAAGTAGCCGGCCTTGATCCACATCTTTGTTAGCATTGCTCTCATGATCGTTTCAGCTTTCATGGAGCCTCGGGCTTCGTGGCATAGATGGCGCGACCGTGAGAAGAGGCGCTCGACGGAGACGCTAGTCCCAGGAATGGCCAAAAAGTCTCGCGCCATCCGCGAAATAACTGGGAAGTGCCATCCATGCTCCTACATCACAATCAACATCAAGTTTAGATAAAGAAAAATACAGGGAACATACCTTCCACCACGACAAAGGCCTGTCGCGATCCCCGCGACCATATGTCTGGTACGCAGCCCAGAACAAGGTAAGCTCGCTAATCGCACTAGATAGTGGGACGCCGTCATCGTCAGGCCCCACCGCAGACATCGTCGAGGAAGGAAGACCCGGGACGCGTGCGTGGGCGGGAATTAGCGGCGGCGGCACGCTGAGCGGCCTGCTCATCGTCATAGATCTTTTTGTAGGATCCAAAGGCATCAGTGAATAAAATTGTGGCCTTGTTCTGTTGATCTTTATCGATATTCAGTTTCCCAAACCACGGTAATCCCAACGAGGGGTGAAGTACTGTTGATCCGTTGTCAGCACGCGAGCTAAACTAGTGAAAGTGACGCACGGGTAGCAATAACGTTGAACTGACAGCCACGCGCCTTTTTGTAATAGGCATTAAGCTTATCCAGCCCCGCGGCGGCGGCGACGCGAAGGGTTTGGAGCATGTTCTCGTCGTCGCGGTTGGCCATGAGATGCTTGAGCATGTGCTCATACATGGGTAGCACCCAACGCAGTGTTGGTGTCGACGACTTCGACATCTGAAGGGTAACCTGCGTGAAAATCTGGCCGACATCAGGAACTAGTAAGCCAAGTGTTTGAGAACGAAACATACTTTCAGGATTCCACCCAAAGCCTCCAGCAGTTTCCACATGTCTTCGGAAAGGAGGAGTGGCCGGAGCTCCTCCCGTTCAATCACCCATCGATCGATGGCCTGCATTAATTATTACAACATATTTTGAGTTTAAAAACTGTGAACCATACCTTACGCAGCAAGAGGGCACGGGAGATCATCGCCTCTGTAAATTTCCAACGGTGCTTGACATCCCGAACTACCATCAGCGTCGATAGCTTGCGACCGGAGGACTTGTTGATGTCCTCTTTGTAAATCGAGGCCGCAATGCGCTTGAACCGAAGACGTCGCTGCGGAGAGGAGCAAATTTTCGTCGCCGTCAATCGCAACTGTAATGATGGTTAGGTTCCATTCTGCGTACGTCAGACCACGCACCTTCTGCAACGGACGTAGACTTTGGAGCTCAGCCGCCATCCCGGTCATCACCTCGGCCTCAGCATTGGAGAGGGTCTATGACCTCTCGGGGAAGATGAGCCAGCGGGGCTCGCAGCGGGAGGGTGGAAGCGGAGGAGAAAACCCAGATTGATTGCCGAGAGACAGCCATCTACATCTAATACAGCCAAAGTACGCTACGCGCTGTCTAGCCCAACCACAGCGTCCTCCTTGTCCTCCGCGTCGGGGTCAGGTTCAAACTTCTCGGCTTCGACATCGCGCAGGTTTGGATCGTCCTCAGCCACGTAATGAAACGGAGGATCCTTGTTCGGAATGTAGTAGTCGATTACTGCTGGGTCGTCAGCCTCGTTGAGAATTGACAGAATCCTCTGAACCACGAGATTGACAACGTGAGCTAGGCAACGTATCTGGGAGTTGTCGGGAACGAATTGAATATTGAATCTCTCAGCAAGGATGCGCGATAGTACGCGGCAGAGGACGTCGTTTGGGGCCGCGTTATTGAATGTCCCTGCCATAAGGTAAGGACCACAAGATCAGCCACAAATTCGACGTGACAGTAAAAGTAAAGACTTATCTGTTCGAGAATCTCTAATTCAGACAGGCGCTTCGCCATCCCAGCAGCGGCATAAGTGCCTTCGTGCTCCTTGTCTGCAGGTTTTCGACGTGTCGCGTCAGACACCTCAGGTCAGACTTACTAAGGCTCCAACCTTTTAGTTTTTGTTTACGAAGGCCCGTAAACTAAACGGTTAAAAAATCCAAAACATTTGCAAACATTTGTAAACAGTTTAAAAACAAATACTTAATAAGATATATTTATTGGGTGTGGAAGACCGCAGTTCTGACTTCAACGAAGATATTAGGGGTCCCTCACCATTTGCGAATTCCACGCATAAGTTCAGCATGTTGGCCTGCACAGATCAACGGGCTCTCCCAATGTAGATGTACTGCCTTCGGGAAACCGAAGTCGGAGATGACCGGAGTTGCTATCGAACCGAGCGTGAGGCCATGTACGGCACAGAACCAGCTTGGATTTGTGTTCAAATTGAAGTCCCAGGCATACATACATAGTCTCTGAGTGAAACTGAACAGTGAATCAATGTACATAGTCAGTTGAAAACACCTGCAAATATTACCGTTTAAACTGTTTGTAAACTGTTTGCAAAACGTTTAACAAGGCCCGTAAACTAAAAGGATTATTAATCCGTTTACAAACGTTTACAACCGTTTGAAAACAAAAACTGTTGGAGCCTTAAGACTTACTCGCAAGAGCATGCTGCTGATCGGTACTAAGAGCCTCGTTGTTGTTGGCGTCCGCGATTCTGGCGGAGGGGACACAATTGCGTTTACGCTTGGGTAGGGGAGGTGCTTGCCTTGCCATGAGAGGAAGAGAGAGGAAAAAGTCGACGCGTCCTGTCACATGTGTGACCACTTTTATGGAGTTAAGAGCTGGCGCAAGAGTTCTCAAGAGTTGCGCAAGAGTTGTGATGGGTTGTGCAATTGTGCCAGAAACATATGATACCGGTTCGGTCCAGTAGGAAACCGGCAGGCAGTGAGGCAACAAGCCTGTTTTGTCGGAATCACGGGTCAGAGTAAAGAGCGACAGTAGCACTTGGCGAGTGATCCGATGACGGCAAGACATCACCAAGCCGATGTTCCCGACGCACCCAGTTGGTCAACCTCAAAAATATGCGCGCAAAAATAACTGTTTAACCGTTTAGTTTCCATCTATTTATTTTTTATAGATACACTCAAACTAAACGAAAATATAAACGGTTTTTACCGTTTAAAACGTTTAAAAACGAAAACAGTTGGAGTCTTACCAGTGGACCCGCCAGCGTTTCAGGTTGATAGTTACTGTAATTACGTGAACGTCGGAGTGACGCCGGATCCTGTCGGATGTCGTTACTGATTCTCCTGGCTTAGCTTCCAGCCAAAAAGTCAAGAAGCCGAAGCCGTGGCTTGACAGGCCAAGACAAGCCAAAAAATCCTGGGCTTCTGGCAGGCTTTAGCTTTGGCTTGTGTTGACTGAAGCCAAAGCCAAGGGCTCAAACCTTGGCTTCAGGAGGCCAGAAGAAAACCAGCTTTGTAGCATCTTTTTGGGGGTGAACGCACTTCAAATCCAAATCGAAGATTAACATGAGTAGAACTTCCCCTAGATTTGGTCTTCGTCTGTCATCATTTTCAGCTTTTTATTGCCTTTGAGATCCTCATGATTTTTGTGCGCCCACTGGTCTCTAATTATGGACCCACTTTGGGATGAAAAATAACCTGGAACACCTCGGGCGGTATGAAACCACTCACTATAAATTTCCTGTCCTGAGACAGAGCCAAGCCAACACAAGCTCTCCCCGATGGCTTGGGCTTTGGCTTGAGGAAAGTGAAGCCAAGCCCACCCAAGCCAAGCCTAAGCTCATTAAATAAGCTTATCACCTCTTATCACCCACGCTCGCTCGCTTTTCCCCCAACTTAGAACTCATTACCAGAATGATCGGAGGGAAGCAATCCCTCTAGCGTACTGTACTCTTACAATCAATTCGTCAAGTGGTGTGACGCGTGACTCAAATTTCCATTTCGTCAATTCGTCAACGGGCCTTGGGCCGCGTGACGGGCTCCAAAAATTCGTCAAATCTGATATCCACTCCAGAGTCCATAGGACCTTCAACTAAGCACTTTAGAATTGAGAAGAGCACACAAACTGCTTTAACAGAGGGAAAAATTGAGAAATCAAGAAAAACATCATGTTTTAGCAGTGGACCCGCGTTTTCCCAACCAAAGCCAGTGCGATTTCGGGCAGAAAGGCACTTAAAGACCACGAGATTACATGAATAGAGTGAATCGCGCCTGCGGCGCCCGAAAAAACCGCATTTTCCATGATTTCAGCCAAAAATTGAACGAAGCGTGACAAGAAATATATTCGTCAAGACCCTGCGTGACGCGTTACCAAGCTCCAAAATTCGTCACGTCAAGGGCTTGCGTGACGCGTGACTGACGAATTGATTGTAAGAGTACAGTACCTTTAATTCGACCTCCTTGATCATGATCGATGTTTTATTGTCTATTCTCATCTCGAGATTGGCACCGATCCAAGTATTGCGTCTCGAACGTAGCCAGATGCACACTCCCAAGCCATAAGCCAAGCCCAAGCCGGGGCATCCAAGCCAAGCCAAGCAAATCACTAGATGTCGGTGTCTGGATTCTTTCTGCATTTTAAGAGTGGAAAAAGAGGATATTCTCAGCTTTTGATGAACCCTAAGCCTGGGCGACCTCGCTGCAGAAATCACTCAGAAAAAAAGATCTGGCGTCAAGCTGGAATGTTGTTGCAAGAGGATAGTCACTGTAGCTAGCTCGGCGTGTGGGACTTCGAAGCTTTGCTACAAGTAAAATCTTCCTAATTCACAGTTGAAGTTTGTACATTGTCCGACCCGGGCTCAGGCCCGGGTCACGGGTCTTTGAAAATTCCGAGCCCGACCCTAAGCCCATCAGTAAAACTGCACGTTTCTCTCTGAGGTCTTTGAGGTCTTTGTAGAGTTCTCAAAGACCCCCAAAGACCTCAAAGATCTGCCAAATCCCAGAGATTTGAGGTCTTTGAAGAGAAGGTTCAACTAACCCTACAGAGACCTCACATCTCTACAGAGTTTTGAAAGATCTCAGGTTGTCGCCAGGGTTCTCGACGAGCTTGGTACAGTTCTTTTTGAAAGACCTTATATTTGATTCAGAGAGTGGGCTAAATAGTGAATATATTCTTAAAATCGAAATACAATCTCTACACACGGCAATACACTACTAATAAATACACCATAATCACGTCCGAACACGAGCGAGAAGCTTGTGCTGGCGGTGTCGAACGCCAGGGGCTTGCCTTCGACCCACAGTCGACGCCGAAGAGGGGGTACTATCCACCGGGTGGGGTCTGAGTGTACGAGCCGCGTTGCGCACGCGAGCTCCATCTGGAGATGGGACTCTGCGGTGTCTGCTGGCTGGCCTCTGTGGAGCGACTTAAACGACGGGTGTTATATTCAGCATGAGACGTGCCTTAACTTTAGCCTTGTGCTTACGGCGTGCGGCGTGGGACTGGACGTCGAGGCCGGTCCTGTGGCAGTGGTAACTCGGACGGCACAAGCGCAAGGATAGATCTGCTAAATAATTAATGTACGAGCTGACACGGAGAAGAAAGGCGACGCACCCATACCAAGAATCATCGGCGCCAATGCAACCAAATTGACCCAGCGAGCGCAGTCTTGTGGGGAAGACCGCCGACAACCAGACACAGGCCATGATCCAGTAAGGCTGCGAGGGGCTTCGAGAAGCCTTGAAAGCTTGAGGCATCAACACCGCGAGGGTGCATCTGAAGTCTTTTGAGAAGATTTGAGAGTGATAAGAGGCTATCTTGATGGGTCTTGAACATTTGAGGAAAAAAATGATGCGGGATTCGCAGTATTTGAAGGCTTTGAGGGCATTGGGTAGGGTGGGGGGGGAAGAAGGATGTGGCCGTGGTCAAGGAGCGACGTGGCACATACGTTATTCGATGGCACGTAACTAGACGTAACTTGATGCCAATTGTGGATCAATTTTCCCTGTCGTCGGAGTTTGAATGACTTGTGGTGAAACTTTCTGTTGGTACGGGCTCTTTTTCCGTGTACTCATTTTATTTCTATCTGTTGCTCCGCAGTCTCGACGCTTTCCATCTGCCAGAACCAAACCTCCATGCGCACCCCGTGGACCTTATTCATTTAGACTCAATTCTGCGCAGTACGCACTGCTCGATACTTACCTGTATTCGGCGATGAATCCCCCCCTCGCTGTAGTAGATTCAGATTTTATAATTTATAAGGTCTTTCGGAGTGGGAGGTGTTTGAGGACTTTCGCATTTCCAAATATGGCAGTCAATTTCGCAGAGTTCTCAAGGTAACAGAGTTTATAGAAAGACCTGCTCAGAGTGCAAAGACCTTCCCCCAGAGTGCAAAGACCTTCTCCCAGAGTGCAAACACCTCAGAGAGAAATGTGTAGTTTTACTGATGCCCTGGGGCCCTACCTGGGGTCGGGCCCAGACACTATGCACAGCCTTTCGGCGCCTGTACAAACACTTCCAAATATCCCCTTGTTTATCTCAGATCGCTACTTTTCGCCCCAGTCACGTGCACCCAATAAGGAAATTCGCGTGTCTTGTTTGCATCTTTCACTCAATTCAGTAACTCACCGGCCGGAGGTTATGGCGGGGTTGTGACCACTGTCTGTTCGGTGCCACCGAGTGCACACAGTGTAAAGGTAAAACCACAGTAAGATATTACAGGAATGATACAAGTTAAAATGGCGGGCATTTGGAAGCAATGTGAAATAAATATTTTATTGGCTTCTATACTACTGGTATGACTCGGACACAGTGGGTGACTTTTTATCTATGGCACGGCGCGTACACGGTTGTTGCAGGCGGCCCACATTCTAGTACTCGCAGAAGACGCGCAGATGGCGCTTATGACGCGTTCGTGTCATGGCCGCGGCGCCACGGGTGGCATCATGCACACACAAGACGCGTCGGGACTCAGCGCTCAGGCGGATCGATATCCGAAATGTGACGCGCGGTGGCGGCAGTGTGGCGGGGACGAGCATGTGGCAGCGCAGCGGTTGCGAAGGCCCGCCAAAGGGGTCGCCAAAGGGTCACGATGCGGTGATGCCACCATATGCATGCCAGCACGGCGCGACAGGTCATTGATGGGAGTGCCTGTGTCGGCGACTCGGAGAACCGGCGGCTTGCCTCGACAGAAGACAGAGGATGAGAGGAGGGTCGGTCACGACGAGAGGAGAGGATGGTGGAGGAAAGGAAGGGATGAGTGAGGTGACCTGTCACGCTCCGGGGCCCGGTTCCATTTGCGGTCGAGGAGCAAACATGACACGCGAGTTTCCTTATTGGGTGCACGTGACTGGGGCGAAAAGTCAAAAGCTGTTTATCTCCCAAAGGGGCCCTTTTGAGTGAATTCAACTCACCTCTGGCTGCACAGTCCCACCTCACAAAGCTCGAGAGGTCAAATTCATCTCAGTCTGTCACTCCCACCCCCTGATTCAAGCCGGCAGCGTGGACGTCCGAACGGGCGATGGTAAATAGTAAGTAGGCAAGGGACCAGAGGCCCGAACCATAATTCAGCCGTATTGAATGGATCAGGGTCGAGGGCCATCCAACGACGTCTGGAATTCAAGTTGGTGAACGGTTGTACTCGAAGTTCCGTGGAGAGTGGAATTATCCTCATAACGGGATATATTCAAGGTTGCAAGTCATGATGTCATGCTTAAGTACGGACGAGGTCGGAGACCCAACGTCGGCTTGCCGCAACAAACTTGAAGCACAACCTCTAATACCGGTTTCACGAAGGCCGGTGCCTTCGTTTGGCGCCCAGATCGGTGATTTCAGTCGGGCACATAACCAAACTAAACAAAGCCGCAGGTTTCTGTATAAAGAAGATACGAATGTTCCGTGTAGTCAATACGCATCCGTCATGGCAGAAGATTTGGATCCTTTGCGTCTGTCCTCTCATCCGCGATTGCGTGGTCGGCCTTCCTCTTATCTGCACAAGGCCTGTGGAAACTGCAGGTCGGTCACTAGTTATTAACGTCTGTGTCGTGTTTTGATATTTCACAGGCGACGGAAAACTGTATGCTGGAAATTCATATACTCGGTATCCCTAGTTGAATCGACCTGTAGGGATGTGACGGCAAAAGGCCCACTTGCACGAAATGCAGCCTACATCCGCCACGGACGCTCGAACCGTGCCGATATTCACATACTACACCGGACGCCGTGGGACTGCATACCGAGGGAATCATGGAAGAAGCACACCGGGAGAGCGACATAAGCAGCAATCGGGTTTTTCTTGCCAACCCTTATTCGACAACGAATGCATTCAAAGATGCTAGCCGTGGTAGGCATATGTCTTTCAGCTGCTGCATTTCTTCGATGTGGATCTAACACACATTCTCTCTCCCGTAGAGCGTCTGGATCTCCTCGGCGTTCCCGCAATTCAAGCTGTCATGCAGGTGAAAGCAGGCATCCACCGATAAATAGTTGGCTACCTTGCTAACTTACCTCCTTCAGGAACCATCGCAATCCTTGGCTGAAAACCTGTGAGCCATTTCTTGTGTTAAGTCAGATTCTGAACTTGAAATTTTCGCAGGATCGAGGCTTTCCTGGGTCGATTCTGTGAAGATGGTTTCTTCTTCCTCGAGCCTCTCCGATTCCGGCGGTCCGCATTGCTTTCCCTTCTATTCGGTCACCCAGAACGTCCGTCGCCAGGGCTACTCAGCACAATATATCTCTGGGGATGCCACATATCTTCCAAAGATCGGCAGCCAGTCTTCGACTACAGGTCACACGAGCTACTCGGCCTTGCAGTTCACCATCTGGCTCGCGATATCCATGGACCTTTCATTCACAACCCGCAATTCGCTTTAGACACAATCCAGGCTGAGATTTTGCTGTCGCTGTGGTATCTGAACTCCGGTCAAACATTGCACGGGAGGTATCACTGCGCGACTGCGACTTCGCTGGCGGCTGCCCACCATACCAACCGCTCCCCCGAACGGGGTTCATTCCATTATTTAACGTTGTTGAACCCTACCCTCCCCGCACCCAGAGATGACATCGAATTCACCGAAAGAGTCAATGCACTGTGGGCCGTCCTTGTGTTAGATAAAATGTGGCTGGTGGCGTCTGGCCTCGCCTCAACACTGCCGTTAGAGAGCTCCGCTCACATTTCGGCGCCCATCGTGAGCTCGAATTCCATCGACATATTTCCATGCTATTAAATTCAATTCCACAGAACAATGTCCCACCGGGGTTCCCCACCTTATCAACAATTAGCCAATTCATCGAGGGGCTAGACGCGCACTCCGGTCACCCTCCTTTTGTCCTCTTTGCCAAAGCTGCATATCTTCTGGAGTGTTCAACGAATATTGGCAATACATTTGTCGCAAGTCCACTTTCCTCGGAACTTCAAACCTCTGTGGAATCAATTCTGAATCTGCAAATCAACACTTTTAGGAGGTCTCTGCCGTCACTGGCGGGGAATGATGTTTTGCCCAGGAATCAAACACTCCTGGTAACCCATTGTCTCACAAATGTCGCGAGCATACGGCTCAATTCTCCTCGTATCCCCGGTTGCCCTCACTCCACCCGCCATGCATTTCTCGCCGCCGAACAGGTGGTTTCTGATATCATGCTGGCCGACGTGTTAGATTGGAACCATGCGGATCCAATGTTCGGGGTGCGTGGCAGCTCATCCTCCCGGAAATTTCTCAACGTACAACCTTTCGCGCAGCCGCTACTCTCCTCGGTGTGCAGCTTCTACCTCTCATACTACCACATGTTACCAATCCCGAAGGTTACTGCGAATCTACATACGCTGTTTAGCCTGATGTCCAGTCTCTCGGCGTTGTCGCCGATGATCGGTGCGTTCCTGAATCCGCCTGTCGTCGGCTAAGCTAACATGAATCCTATAAGTAGAGCAATGCTACATCGCGACCCAGCGATATTACTCCGCCTTCCCGGAGCCATAGTACCTTCGGTTTTCGTCTCCCTCGCACGTGGTGGGTAATAGATGTTGTCTTCGGGCCTGGAAACGGTTTGAATATTATTGCTGGGGTACTTAATCATAAGGCGAACTACACGAGAAAATGTACAAGCTACCTGAAACCTTCACTCGCCATCACTCAGTATCTGCCTCTCGATTATCATTCTTCCTCCGATCCGGGCACACATTGGCCTTCCCGTCCGTATCGCCGACGCACCCTCGCGCTCGCACGCTATCGCCGCGCGCATGCTCTCGTCGTGCTCCTGCTGCGCCGGACCATCCCCCAGATCATAGATCATAGATGAAATATATGGTGGGTCGCGAGCGCATACCCAGGGTTTGCTGATGCAGCTCTTCGCCGAATAGCCTGAGGGTACCCCGAAGCAAGGGACGTTGTCGCCAAAGAAGATCAAGTGCAATGTGCTGAAGAATTATACAAGTCCTGGGAAAGGCGGCCGGGGCCTTGTACTTTTTGTACGGCCAGAGAGGACATGCTGTTAGGGTATCAAACCGTCCGGTAAAAATAGTTACGTCTCCGTACTGTTGGAGATGCTGGCATCAACCCAGCGGTTCAGGTTTCATCTTATACTCGTTCCCAGCGTCCCGGCCGTTTACGCGTAAAAACGGGTACACAAAATCAGCGAGAAAATCAATGTGCCGACGATGCCGAGAGTGTGCCGAGGTTGTAATGCTTCTTTGAACAGCATTGCCGCACATCGTTGGTAAGGCAAACACATTGCCGAGGTGGTCGATCAGTCAGGTCAACACCGGGCCGGCCACAACCAAGTTCCCAGAACTTCAAACAAGGTGAATATAGTTGCCTAAATCGGAGCCCCGGGCCATGACAGATATTTACGAGCTCGATATTTCAGTGGAACACACCGTCTCTTGTCCACGCCAATCGGCGAGGTCCTTTTACTCGCTAGGGGTCTGCACTGGCTCACCGCGGATTCCAAGGCAAGTGCCCAGACACGAAGACCATCGTGTGAGTTCTTTTTCGGATTTCGCCACTCAACCCTACTCAACCCCGCCATTGCGTATCTGCTCCCGCGGTTCAACCGGGGTTTCACACATGGCTTTCATTGTCTTCCCACGCGAATTATATTGATTCTCGCAAGTCGGCCCAATACATTTGGTCCGTCGTATGTAAAGTGCTTATAATATAAACTAGATAACTGCGTCCGCTTGTCCCAGGTTCCAGCCCTGTGGAAACCATTTTACATCCAGCATTCGTCTCCGGAGGTTTAAATTTCCCATGTCACCTTGCTCCTTTCGACCCGAACCAGAGCGGGATTCTTGCCGCTAAGATCATTCAGCGCATATTCGGGCGCCGGCGTCAAGGACGTCTTGCAATCAGAATGATAATCAGGAGTTTCGCTCGTTGTCGATAGAGGAACATTTACCTCGGGGATACCGAATGCCGCTTGACTTTCTAGAACCCCCGTAAAGGTGTTTATCCCAGGCGCCATGGCACTGCGCAGATTACGGCGCGAGTTGAGTCTGTGCGAGTAGTAAGTTAAATTGGGTTCCTGGATGGGAAGGGAGACTAGGACGTCGCGAGGGCATTGGTGTACATGCGACCCAGAGAGAAATGCATGGCCTGTTAACAGAGGACGTGATAAGATAATCGAAGCACGGATGGAAGACATACAATGAAGACGAAGCCGCTGGGATTTATGAGGTACTGAAGGAGGCGATTTATGTATCAGTGTGGGGGCTATGGATGATGGAGCAGACAAGTACATACGGCTGCAACACAACCAAGGGCAAGCAGACTGTTTCACGGGTCAGGAATCATGCCTGGATGTTGAAATCACACCCACCTGGTGGCTAGCCCGGTCGCCACTGTGTACTGGATGATGCGCGTCAGTACGAAGTTTGTGCTGGGTTCATTTCAGCCTAAATATCCGTCCACAAATGATACACTTACTTCTCGAAGCTCGTCCGTCCTTGGTAGAGATACCACACAAGGAGGAAGGCAATTACCATGTCAACTGCGCTGTTTTCAACCTGGTTTCTCTTCAAGGAAGCGGAAAAGGAGCACATACCCCCTGCCCCCAGCGAGAACATCGTGATGATCTCGATTTCCCGCCCGACCAAACGGTATACAGCAAAACTCTGGTTGCTGCTGGTTTGAATTGTCATCGTGATGTCCAGTGCGAGGGTCGCGAGACCCGCGACTGCGGCCGCGCCAGTCAGGATGCGTGTCCAGATGTCGCCCTTGCTGAAGGCCCATACCCTGCCGTGCGAATGTATGAGTGTGCAACAAGGCCTAGGAGAGGTATTAGGACGAACCTCTTCAGGAAGAATGCTTGACACAGGGTGGTGGCCAAGCCCACGAGGAGGAGATGTAAATCGAGCTCTTCAGTGGATTGCTGAAGCGCGGCATTGTTGCCCCAGTTGGAGATAAGGTAGTGGTACAGGGTCTGGCAGATGAGGACAAGATGCACGAGATCGAGTGACCTATGCACAATGGATGAGACAAGGACCACCCAGAGTTCATGTAGGATTAACTCCTCACCATACAACGGCAACCTGGGTCCATGTTAGCGCTGAAAGCTTGAACGAAATTGTTGAAGGCAGAGCTCACCAAAGACTTCAGACTTCTCGGGTCGTCGGGGAAACTTTCGTAGTAGATGTACGCTTGCACCGAGAGCATTCCTTGAAAGCTTTAAAAATCCTGTCAGTCACGGCACCTCAAGTTGACCAGATGCCTCTCACAAGATGGCAAAAAAGGCTAACAAACAGAGCGACAGAGTCAGGCAATCGTGCCTCGGCGAAATAAAACGTCTTACTTCCGATGAGCATGGCACCGTAGGTACTATCCATGTCAGACATGGTCGGAAAGGCCTTGCAAGGACGCGAGTGGCGCCAAGGCCGAAGGGGTGGATTTTAAACAAATTCTCAAGCCAGAGGCGCCGGGGATATCTCCAAAGTGAGTGAGAACCCAGTCGGCATAGGTCGGGCGTAACGTAAACATATTTCCGACTTCATTGAGTAGGTTGCAGTCCACACTGCTCCACGGTGATGCGCTGTGGGGTCGTATCCCCGGGAGCGTTGACAGAATCCAGATGATGGGGCAAAGTTTTGAACGGTGTCCCTGGAACTATAGAAAGTAGCCTTACCGCCGCACGGCACCTGCTTGCGACGATGATAACAGTGCCGAGCACGACAAGTATGCGAGAGTCGATTGCCCAGAGTGTCGCAATATCAATTCCCATGACAATGCGAGGATTGTAAGAAGATTTGGCCGGTATCGGCGGGTCAGCGTATGAAAATTGAGGATGCAATCCGAGAAGGCAGCCAATTATCCGGACTTTAATTGCGCAGTGAAGAGGAGAATGGGTTGTTGAAGAAGCACACCACAAAGATGCACTTTCCGAATCGGTTACCGGGCAAAAAATGAGCGAGTGGGCTAAGATGAGCAAGGCACATCTGTGCGATCGCACGTCATTGTCTGGGAGATTTCAAGGAACATTCCCGCTTCGTAGGTCTCGCCTAAAACGCCCAAAGGCGCCGCGACAGGATGCCGTTTGTTTTCTGTGCTAACAATACAAACAGTTGGAGCTTGACGGTTCTAGATTCGAACGACTGCCAGTGACTGACCATGCTACTTTACCTCGGTGGTTTTCGGCTGCGCAGCCATCGGAAGAAGAAGGTTCACGTTAATCCGACCTTCGAGACGTGTGAATACGGGGATAGTTCGTTATGTATGGGATCAAAGAAGTTTTGGATGCCGCATTCGGTTCGCGAGCCGCAAAGAGGAGGCAGACCGCCACGGCAAAGAAATCAGTCCATATATGGCAGGAGAGTGCGTATCCGGCTACGTTCGAGACGCTATACTTGGATCGGTGCCAATCTGGAGAATAGACAGGAGAGCATCGATCATGACCAAGGAGGTCGACTTCGAGGTACGGATCTGTTAGAAGGATTGCTTCCCTCATCATCCTTGTACAGAGTCGTAAGTTGGGGAGAAGAGCGAGCGTGGGGGATAAGCCTATTTAATGAGCTTGCGGGGGAGTAAACATCGGGAAGAAGGTCAATTGGTACATCTACCTATTTTTGAATATGGAATGCTGGCTGAGAGTAAATCAGATGGCGAGAGGTGCACCATGGTTTGAACACAACTCGCGCATCATTGTGCTGCTTGCATGACCTTGTCGGCGTGCGATCCAAGACCTGACCGTAGGATTCCTATGGCAGAGCTATCCAGTTCGAAGTTTTGAAGTCCAGTGTTTGCACCCTTCCGTTTGAGAGGCAGGGGGTGAGATCTATAGAGCGGTGACGAAAAGACAAGAGCGGATCATGTAAACAGACATAAAGAGCCCCAAGGAACACGACATCAACGTCAGTCAGCAAATTCGGAACGTACCGGGAGGAGTCCGAACTGCGCCGAATTGAACTGTATTTAACGCACGCCGCCTCCCGGAAGCCAACAGTACCAATCTCACCTACGACACCAAGTCTGCTGAAATTCATAGTCCTCGGCGCTATGCCAGTCACTGACGAGCATGCGAGTGCGCTGAAGCTGTAAGCCGGGTTTCGGACCGCATCACAGCACAATCTCAAACAATCAAAATCACCACTCTCCGACAGTGCTACTATCATTGCACCCCATTTCCTCTCCCACTCGCACCAAACTGACAGCGTCGCTCATAATCAATCCGCTTTCCCATCCCCGCCTGTTCACTGCCCACAATCGAGCAACAGATCGTGCGCTGGCTTGAATATTGCCTTACTGGTCTTTTCTCCCGCCTTGCTCCCGCTCCATTTAGGTTTTTCATCAAGCCTTTTCTCTCATTCCTTCTTGACTCCGTCCCCCCGATTCGATCCCACAAGATAATATTTCCTCAAATTCTCTAGTGCAATTGCGCATTTTCCGCGATCTTAGCCTCGATCCATGCCTCCCATCCCTTCGGGCTATATTTCCTGGACTATCCGCTCCAAAGGGCCCCAGATCTGTAATAGGTATCGATTATCTGCCAGTTTACTTTCTTAGCACACCCCTACTTTCGTGTATAAGTACTCACCGCATTCTGCAATATACCAGCGGGATTCACTCCAAAGTCTCCTGCTAAGTTTCACGCTCGCACTCGCTCCCACTTCGTTCTCGTACTCGTCCAAGCTCTAGCTCTCGCCGCCGTCACCGTTATCATCTTCTCCATCCCTGTAACCCCGCGCTGCACCAACCCCGCGCTGCACGGTTGTCAGTCTCGGCGCCAGGCTTGATTGAGCTACTCGCATTTTAGCTCGTCTGTCCCTTGTGCCGCTCACTTATTTTAGGTCAGCTCGCGCTTAGCCGGACGGCAGGCGTGTCATTCCCGTCCTCGGGATACTGTATTACGAGCCACGCCGCCTACAGGCTGCGTGACCCACCCTCCTCATACCCCCCCTTCACTAGAAATATTTACGCCCCTGGATAGACCTGCCTTTGGCATGTCGGGACTCAACGATCTTGCCACTGGAGTGGGATCAAGAACGAGTCGGACAAAGGAGGCGGACTCTGGATGCGCACGCGTGCGGGTGATATGTGTGCTGCGAACATGTCGCGGCAGCTCGTTTTCCCGTCCAAGAACGCTGCCACGTCCACAGAGGATGATCACGATGATTCCCTCATTGTTTTTGCATGCACATTCTGGAATAGCTGGCCACTCCGCATCGAGCTGAGGATGTATTACCGCGACGGTCCCATCGAGGAACAAGCGGGTACTCTACCTACATACACTATACCTCAAAAAAATTATGCTACAGCCGTCTAGGTCTCCACTTGATTCGATAGAAATCCTAAATCTGAAATCGTCTCACAAGCTTCAGCAATAAACAGGATCAGAATAATCAAGACCGGCCGCTAGTAATTGATACTCAACTGGGATGTAGCGCTCGAATCTGTCAAAAAGAGTCAGCACCTCGCACGCGTACTTTGCAACCCATGTAATGGCTTCCCTCGATGACACCATCCGTCGTAGAAAGTCATAGCGAGTCAGCGAGTCGAACACTTTCTCACTGGTAATCATGGAGTCGGACAGAAAGATGTCGTCAAGAAAAGCCTGCCGCATCTCCACAAGTACTTAGCGCATGGCCTTCACAATCCAACATCGCGTGAACTTCGTCCTCCACGGTGGCTTGGCAAATGCGGCAGAGACGTTCCTCGCGAGGGATGGTTTGTCGGTACCAGGCGGGATAGCATAGGCGCTCAATGCTAAAGTTGTGGTCGATCAAAAGCAGACGGATGAGAGCCTTTCGGGGGGCCGGAATGGTGACCATCGTCAAGTAATGACGACGGCGGCGCGTTAGAAGAGTCAAGAAAAATCCAATTTACCTTATCTGGGACTGACAAAACCTCATGGGCATATCAGGTCTGGTACTGGTCAGGCTGCTTGGGGAGGTATATCAGGTTAATCAGGTGCTGGTCAGGCTGTCAGATCTTGGCCTCTCTAAAAAAAGAAAGAAAAAAAAGAAAAAAAAGACCACACAGTGACGTCTGGAACGACCTCCAAATGTGTTTACAGCACTCAGATGGATCAAAAAATCAAGTCAAACGAGCTCGATTGAGACAAAAGCCAGACAAAACTCGTGGCCCGAACAAATTACATCACTCAAGTGATGACCTCCCAACGTGAACACGGCATGCAAGCGCGCAAGACTCCACCAGTAGATATTGTTAGACTTCTCACCCGTAGAGAAATGTAAATGTAGTTACATGAGACTTAAGTAATCTAGTCTAGCCACCGCCGCCTACAAAGACAGCCCTTGGAAAGAGGTAAATGGCCTTATAAGCCCCCGTCAGCCCAGTCAGGCTGAGCAGTCTCTACCATGATGTTTTGATACCTGTCAGGCCGGAGAAATCCTGACAAGCTGACAAGGTCAGGTCGACCCAGATAAGCCAATTTCGATTTTCCAACATATAGATGGAGGGGGCGCACCTTTATCTCGGTTTTCTTTTTTCGTCCGCCGAATTTAAACAACTGTGTTCCGATTATTTTAGTTCGTTGTCTAAGTGCATGATCCTACCATAAGAAGAGCCACGGGTCGGCCTCCTCGGCGGCTATCTCCCGCAGAAAGCGGTAGGGAATCTTGTCGAGGAAGGGAAGATGTTCGCGCTTCTCGAGCGTAACACTGGCGATGGAGTGAAAAAATATGTGGAAACTGCACTCGCCGTTCGCGGCGCCGGCGAGGCGGTTGCTCCAGGTAACAATCGAATGTCTTGATACCCGGGAGGTGATCGCGGTCGGACTGCAGCTCGGTATATTGCAAAAGTGAGAAGTGTGGGGGCGTTCTCGAATTACTCGGGGACGAACTAGGAGGCGGGAACCTGGGCGGCGCGCTTGGAGCCCTTTCGCCAGGGCCGCTAAGCCAGAAAGTAAAGTATCCATCGGCAACGACTTGGGCTACGCACCGTGGAAACTCTGACGAAGTGGCAGAAGAGAACTAAAATCGAAGATAAACATCCCTTTCACCTTCAAATGGATCCTCCTACCGGTGGATTATTCGCCGACGTCGCGGAAAACCAGATGTTGCACCTGGTAAGAGTTGAAGCGGCCTAACGTTAATAGAGACTTTGCGGTAGCCACCGGTAGCCACCCGGTGGCTCCCGAGGCATGCGGTGCCGGTGGCACCTCAAATGACGTGTACCACACCCAAGATGAGCCACCAGACGCCACCGGGTCAGCCACCGGATGACGTAGTGAATGTGGAGCCACTCGCCACCGCATGCCCCGAGAGCCACCGGGTGGCTACCGGTGGCTACCGCAAAGTCTCTAATGAATCAAGTTTTGATATATCTTCTCAGGGCACCGTTTACGCCCACAGACATGCAAAGAATCGTCGAGCTCTGAACCAGGGCGCGGCAACCGACAAGGCGCGCCTGGAGAAAATTGTCAACAAATTCTTCGCGAGGGGTTCAGCGATATGGTTACCTCGTCCACAATATACCTCAAGGAATGCCCGATTTTTCATTCACTGCAGTTCGAAAAAGCGAGGCCGAAAATCTATACGCTTGAACGACATTGAATGAACGAAAGTGGCCAGTTGTCGGCGCCTATCGTGACGGATGCTGATGGGAAGATTCACTCCAAGCAATTCTTCAAGATTTCAGAATTTCATTCATAATACACAATTTTGCTATTCCCTGCAAGGCTTTTCCTTCTTTTTAGTAGTCCCCGTATTCTGCCTGGAGGCCCTCCTCGTAGTGCTTGTGCGCTATTTAGAAAATCCATCATGCATCATCAGAGAAGAGAGATGAAGGAAGGAAGGAGCAACGCACCATCGTGCTTCGCCTTCAGCGTGTCAACTTCGTCGAGCTGGTGGAGAGAGGGAAATTTCAGTGACGTGGATGAAGATCGAGGGCAAGGAGAATGGACGCACGCCTTTGGTCTCGACCATGCGGTCGACGAACGCACCGGCGAAGCCCGCCATGAGCTCCTTCGCGACGGCGTGGCTCTCGCATCACCAAAACCGGAAAATCAATGCATAGCCATATATAGCCATACAAGGCATGGCAGGACCGGAAGCGCTGGAAGGTTTCACCCGGCCTTGGAAGGAAACCACAGCGGTTTGGAAGGGTCACCTGGCCAGGTGACCTTGGGGCCTTCCATGGCATTGTATGGGTTCGGCACTATGCAAGGCCTTCCGAAGCATTGTTATGCCCGTCCATTGTTTACCCAGATTGCCGTACATACACCAGAATGCTATTAATTGTACAATATTACTTGCTCCGGGATCACGCAAAAAAAATGCAGCGGCAGGAAAAGAAATGCATTGATATAAAGCCTAATACGAAACTTGTACAGCCGTTACACTAGCCAGAAGCAGGCGCGCCACCAGAAGCAGCCGCCTCGCGTGCAGCGCGAGCAGCCTGGAGGCGCTCCAGGTGTGTCAGTGCCGGAGCAGGGCCAGCTGCGACGGCATGGGTGGCGGGCGCAAGACCAGCAGCATGTCCGAGGATGACGCTGGCAAAGATGATGAGAGTATGTCGATAACGAAAGTAAGACTCACCGGTTGTACAAAGCAATTGTATTGGCGGCAAATTCAGGGTTCTTGAAGAGATCGACGATGCACCAAAAGAATTCTTCGTAATCAAAATTGCCGTCGTGTCTGTTCCAGGCCTGCATGCTAGAAAGATTGAAGCGAACCTAGGAAGATATCAAGAACAACAATTGACCAATTTGTTAAAATTCACCTGGCAGGCGAGACCCGCAATCACGCGGTCCGTGAACGATCGCAGGCCAATGATGCTCGCGATCCCGGCCCTGCCCTGGTGAAAACCATCACCCTGGAGTGCAGATGACGGGCCCATGTAGACGGCCTTTCCGCACTTGAGAGAAGATAAGTATGTTACGACGGAAAACTAATGTCACTCACCCGCAACATAACCGGCCCGTGGAGAATGGTATCGAGAGCGGAGTCGTCGTTGGCCTGACCAAAGGGGAAGAGGAAGCAGGGCAATTGGCGGCTGTTGAGGTCGAGATCTCCGGCGGCGATGGAGGCCCACGGGCTGAGGATATAAGATGATCAGTAGATGTAGATCAGGATATTGGAACGTACTCGGGATGTGCAGGATCATATTTATATTCCAAGGGCAGGAGAAGGGCAGCGACGGCAGGATCTGTGGCGCGCGTCGCTTTAGACGAACCGGTGGTCATGACGATCTTGGCATCCGGTGCGGGCTTCTCGTCAAGCAGGGAGAGAATGCGAGGCTTGAGGGTACCGGTGTCGTCCGATCGGGCACCTTCGATGCCCAGATTCATCTTTTCGTAATGTCAGTACAACTCGGTGATACACTGGAAACATACCTGGCGAGCGATAGACTGAATGAGCTCCAGATTCTTGTGATTCTTCAGCATCAGCTCATGAAAGCCGGGAAACTTCTGATACAGAATTTTCCAGCCATCGTAGAGACGCTGTTCATCGACACTACAGGAAAAGAGATAGTGAGATTAGAGTCAGATATTAGGAGCACGTACGTTCCGTCCTCCTCGTCACCCAAGATCGCCGTATCGACTGTGAGACCATGAGTGATGATGTCTTCGATAGCCACAAATGGCCCAAGTAATCGCGCGACGATGCGGCCATGGCACGAGAAATCTTGATCGAGTTCGGGAGGCGTCGTCTTGGCCCTATTGGAGGAAGGGCCAGTGTCGTTTTCAGTGTCCGAGTGGTTGGCAGTAGTCGTCTTCCTGTCGAGGTACAGTGATTGGCAATCGCTCCGCAATGAAACAACACAAAACAACATGCCTCTTCCTCTTTCGCGTCTTCTTGGAGAAGCCGGTGACAATCGCCTTCATGGTCTTGAGCTCCGCGCGGATCAGTTCGAATTCTTCTATGGTCGGTGCTGCAGGCTGACTGCCGGAGGTGTTGGTCGCATCGCCAAGAGGGCCCGTGGTCGACATGGTGGAGGTAAGCCGTGAAAGGGAGAGCAAGTTCTGACTTTGGGTGGGGGGTATGATGGTGGGGCGGAAGAAAAGGAGGTTGGTTTCAGCTTATTCAGGGCGCCCTCTTATCTAGCTGTGCGGCAGCAATAAAATCGCGTTGATACGAACCTCACGTGGGCGTATCAGACTCGGCTCCGCATCACTATCGTTTCAGCACAACGCGTTTCTTCTCTGCACTCTTTGCCTATGCCCTATCTTTTTGCTGCTGAACACGTTGGATATCGAGATGAACCCGGCCAGCCATGGGAGGTAATTTTTTTCTCTGTTCGGCCACCCCCCAGTTTTCTTACTTAAATTATAAAGGGGACGCGCGGGGACTGGTCCGATTTGGAGCCCGAGCTGTCGCGTAGTTTGCTCCCATTTCCCGTTAGCCCCCTCGACTATAAGCATGAAGGGGCCACCGACGAGGCCACCGAAGCTGCGGTAACTTGTGTTTTTGTGCCTGGATGCCATCTCGTCAACCGAATTTCATAGCCCAGGAGACATCGTGCCGACTCCGACTCTCCACCTCCCCTCAGTGAGGGCTACATTCCCTTCCTAGGCGTGACTCAGGCGCTCCAGGAGACACAGTTCTTGGTAAATGTATGATTTTCTTATCCATGTCCTGTGTTGTGCAGCGCACTGAGAATTCGTCTTTCTTGTCACAGGGCTCGGTATATCAGCTGATGTCTCGCTTTTGGGTGCGTCCGCGCGATCAGCGGCAGCCCGCAGATCCGGCGGTGCACGCTACCCCGTTCTTTGTGCACAAGCAGTGGGATAATACTTCAAATGTCCCTGTACCTCCCTGGGCGTCCGATGCAAGTCAGATAGGTGAGACAGGTTGGACAGTCAAAACCTTGCAGCAAGCAGTCCGATGTGTTCTCCATTATGCTCGCAAACGAGAGAATGCGTTGATCGTAAGGGTGCTCTGCTCTGATTGTGAAACTGAGATATTGATTGTAATTCAGGCACCCGATCTCCGCACCTGGGCGCAGACGATGACGGTGGGTAGCAAGTTATTTCTTCCCGGTCTCAATTTCCTGACATTTAACTGTAGCCGAACTCGTCTGGGGATTCAAAGCATGGATGGGCGCTGTCCACTCCTCCGAGAACCTCCCAGCGCGTTGCAGCTTCAACAAGAAATCATGTTGAACGCTTCCACTGGGAGGCAATTTACTAAATATAGCCCTTTGAAATACAATTTTTATTGATCGCAAAGTGTCTCGGCGTCGCCTTGAGCTCCTATTTTCCTCCTCCATGTCCAGCTAGCCATGCACTATTGGTGGATCTTCTGGCTCCTCATGGCCCTGGCAGCAGATTTTGCTTGTGTCACTGAATGCGGCCGCAACTTTGTGGCGAGGAAAGACTTGAAAATTCACAAACGGAGCTGCGACTATGTCAAAGCGGCCTTGAAATTAGCGTCGCAGGAAGCGCAATCTGCCCCCGATGGCCACAGCATTTATCTCGAAAAGCAACTGGCCAAACGTCGCCGCCTAAATCCGGAACCAGGACCCTCGGCCTCTGAGTCGATTGCAGGCCCAAGTTCTGCACCGTTGGGTCATGAATTTATAGAGGTGTGTTGCAACTAGGCTTAGCGTCCAAGCCTTCTTTTTTTTTATAGTTGCCTTTCCACAGCCCGATGAACCCATGCCTTTCCGTGAACCTTCGCCGGACACCCCGCCGCCTCCGCCACCTCCAGAGCTTACTGCTACGGGGCGGCCGATTCGCGCGAAGCGCAAGACTTGGAAACTGTTACAGCAGTTGCCCGAAACGCCGCTGACTGTCCCAGAGCCTGCACCAGCCCTGAACGCGCCCCGAGCCCGCAATGGAACCGACATCCACATGGGTGTGGAGATCACTGTGCACGGCCGTCAACAGCTTTGGTCTATTTCGCGACTACCCCTCTGTCCCTTCATACAATCCAGACGAATCGATTTCAGTGTCGGACCTTTCAGATATTCCGACCGCAGCCCGTTCAAATACGGCAACACTGCCCGACACCCCATTTACTCCCAATTCATCCGCGCCGTTGCATCCGGAACCCCTGCCCAAGACTGCCTCGGCAACGGGTCCGTTTCGTAACACAAGCGTCAAGGGTTTAATGACTTGGCTGTGGACAGGACCATCCACGAAATCGATCGAAGAAATGGGGAAGCTGGTTGATTTCTTGAAATCCGACCAGTTTGCGAAAGAGGATATCGCGGACTTTGATGTTAAAAAGGAAACCGCCGCCTTTGACGCATTCCTCACTTCGCCGTCGAATAAAGTTCGCGACGGTTGGAAACAGGTCTCAGTCAATATTTCTGTCCCTGATGGAAAGCCACATACCTCGGAGGCAGACGCCCCATCTTCGCGGTCCCTGGTCTGCACTATCGGCCAATTGTGGAGGTCATAAAGTCGGCTATCCAGAACGCCGGAGCGCGCTGTTTCCACTACACTCCTTTCAAACAATTCTGGATCTCGTCCCCTGGCAGCCCACCCCAGCGCATCTTCGACGAAATTTATTCTTCCGATGCTATGGCCGAGGCGCATACAGCCCTGCAGAAAAAACCTGCGGAGCCTGGCTGTACGCTTGAGCGTGTAGTGCTCAGTTTGATGTGGTGGTCAGATTCTACGCACCTTGCGAGCTTCGGGAACGCATCTCTCTGGCCTTTGTATCTATTTTTCGGAAACCAATCCAAGTGGTTGCGAGTCAAACCCCGGTCAAATCTCTGCCATCATGTTGCCTATTTTCCGAAGGTACGTTAATCGAGCCAGACCATCGAAATTGATTTTGAATTATTTTCTCAGCTCCCAGACGCATTCCACGACTTCTTCAAAAATTTGACCGGTAAAGCACCCTCTGCAGATGTCTTGACTCACTGCCGCCGCGAGCTCATGCATGCAATCTGGCGGCTACTACTCGACGACGATTTCCTTCACGCATACGAGCATGGTATTGTGATCCAATGCGAAGACGGCATCTTCCGTCGATTTTATCCTCGCATATTCACGTATTCCGCCGATTATCCGGAGAAGTGCGTGATTTCTGTCCACCGTGGCTCATACTGAATTTTCGACAGAATTCTCCTAGCTACCATTCGCAACATGGGTAAATGCCCTTGCCCACGGTGCACTCTGCCGAAAGAACAGATCCCCGAACTCGGCACTGTTTTTGATGATAATCGACGCGAGAAACTTGCACGCGAAGACACTTCCATCCGCCGCGGACGCATCGAAACGGTTCGCAAATGGATTTACGAGCGGGGATATGCGATAAAGTCTGCTGCTGTGGAACGCTATTTGCAACCACTGTCTGAGACGCCGACCATTGTGGGTTTCAATTCGTCTCTATCGCACCATATTTAATTAAAATGCCTTGGATAGAACGCGTTCTCTGACCGGCTTTCTAAATTCAACTTCAATCCATTCCGCATGTTGGTTCCCGACTTTATGCATGAATTTGAACTGGGTGTGTTCAAGGCATTTTTTGTGCACTTGCTCCGGATTCTCGTTACTCACGGAGGCGATGCCATTGGGGAGCTGGATCGACGGTAGGTACCACTGCTCCAATGCGAGAGAAAATGCACTCACATTTTATAGCTTCCGATTGATCCCAACTTTTGGACAGGCGACGATTCGGCGCTTCACCGCCAACACATCGGGCCTCAAAAAGCTCGCAGCCTGGAATTATCAAAACATTCTAATCGTGCGTGCTTCCAATTTTATGTTTGCCAAGAGCCTACCGCTAAGAAAAATTCCCCAGTGCGCGATTCCCGTGGTTGAGGGTCTGCTACCTGAGCCAGTCAATTCTGTGGTTCTGGACATCCTGTTTACGCTCGCAGAATGGCACAGTTACGCGAAGCTCAAACTTCATACTGAATCGACAATCGGACTCTTCCGGACAGCAAACAAGGAGTTGGGCCGACTGCTGCGCCGCTTCCGGCGGGATGTCTGCTCAAAATTTGAGACCAAAGAGTTGGATTCTGAACGCGCTGCCCGCGGCCGTCGTGAGGCCAAAAAAGCGGGGCAGAAGAGCAAGGGCAAAGGCAGAGCAGCAGCACCCGGCGCAGCGAAGTCGACTGCCAATGATAAGGAGTTTAGTCTTTTCACGTACAAGCTTCACTCTCTCGGGGATTATCCTGAGTCGATTCTTTGGTTTGGTACGAGTGATTCGTACTCAACTCAACCTGTGAGCATTTTCCTTCGTTATTCTAAACGATTACTTATTCCCTACAGGGCGAACTTGAACATCGGCGAGTTAAGCGATTCTACGCCCGTACCAATAAGAACAAGCCAGTCAAGCAAATGACCCAGATTGAACGCCGTGAAACATATCTCAATTCACGTGCCGCCAACTCGAACTCGAACAAAAATGTTCGTGTGTTGAACAAAACCACGCCGACTCCGAATGTCCAGGCCCACCGTCGCAAGCTTGTGATCCCATTTGCAGAGTCGGAGGCGCTACCATACACGGCTCCCGAAGACCACCATCACCTCTCGCATTCTCAGAATTTTTCCAATCATGTTCCATCCTGGCTGTTTGAACATCGCGGTGATGCCGCCATCAAGGTATGGCCCGACAGTTCTTAATTTCCGCCGTACTGACATGCTATTCACCAAGGATTTTTTGCCGAAGCTGCAAGACCATTTACTCGGTCGTCTCATTCACCCCGATTGGACTGGCAACGAGAAATTCACTCCGCATGAACGCGCACAAGTCATTATGCGCAATGACCGAATTTATCATCACAAGATTTTGCGAATCAACTACACGACTTATGATGTACGACTCGGACAGGACTCGCTGAACCCACGCACCCATTCCGACATCATGTTTCTTAGTCCTGAAGGCGACACGTCTCATCCATTCTCCTACGCCCAGGTCATCGGCGTATTCCACGCAAATGTTATCCACAACTTACCTGGCGCCAGTTCTGCACCACAGTGTATGGAGTTTCTATGGATTCGTCGATATCGCTTGGATCCCACATGGCGCGGTGGCTTCAAGCGGAAGCGCCTGCATCGTCTGGAGTTTTTGCCAGAGGACGATCCTGAGGCGTTCGGTTTTCTGAATCCTGATGAAGTGATTCGTGGCTCGCATATAATTCCTGCGTTCTTTTCCGGCCTCACGACTGAATTGCTGCACGGCGACTCGATTGGACGGCTTCCACGCGAAGGTTTAACGGACGAGCAGGACTACAGATATTATTACGTGAACTTGTGTGTTTTTTTGCGTTACTTTCTTGTGAACTTTCTAACTATTTGAAAAAAGTTTCGTGGATCGGGACATGTTTATGCGCTACATTGGAGGGGGTGTAGGGCACTACCACGTTGACATCCCATCCGAGGATGGAGATGTGGCGAAGCCACCCCCGGAGGACGAAGACTTCCCATCGTCGATTCAAATTCCGGGGGTAGTAGTGCCCCAAGTTCCCTCAGAACCACCGGCGAGACCTGAAGATCTCAGCGTTACAACCGGCGGTGCGGATGACGACTCTGATTCAGACAACGGAGACGACGATGAGTCGGATGATACCGAAGGCGAGCCTGAATCTGAGCTGCCGGCTGGTGATGGTGAGCTGGAACCAGATTTGGGTCCAGAGGATGGAGACGGGCTTTTGGCAGACGAAGTAATGGAAGGCTATGCACCGTTGTAATATGTTCTACTATATGTTCTGTTAGTCTCGCGAATAAACTTCTTGATTTTGCTGACAGATCCCCGGGGGCTACCCTTACAGGGATTTTGAGATTGCCCCTAAAGGATTCATTAATTGTGCTCTAGATGTTGGATTTTTTGCGTATAACGGACAATCACGTTGACTGAATTCTTACATGTTGCGCGGGTCGACGGTTGTCGACGGTCATGTAAATATGATATTATTTTGGGAAAGGAGCTGGCTGGCCATCCACGGCCTTGGATTCCAACCCCAGCCTTTGATGCGAATGCCAGCCCTGCAAACCCTTGGGAAGAGTATACCTGGCCAGGTATCGGCATTTAAGGCAGCGGCGGGCCAGGCGGGCCGCATGCAAGGGCTTGGCAACGGCACCCGGCACGGCATTCCAAATACGGGCATAGCAGGAATTTTCAGATTTGGTGATGCGGGCTTACCGTTCTCTGCACAGTGTTTCTCGTACGCCTTGGCGGCCTGCCGACGCCGTCAGGGGTATTCCTACGACCAAAGGAGAGAAAGAGAGAGACGCACCTCGAAGGAAGCGGCGGCGGCGATGAGCTCGTGCGACAGGGAGGCCTTGTGCGGAGCGTTGACGACCTGGCGATAGCGATGCCAACGACGTCAGAATCACATCATGCTGTTTTAATCTAGCAAGGTCTGCGGACAACGCACCTGGTCGTACGCCTGCGCCTGGTCGGAGTCGTCGCTGAAGAAACCCATAATGATATTTGGATGAAAGAAATGTAGGTGGTGGTGGCGAGAAGGAGGAGAACCTGGTGTCGGGATATATATACCAGTGGTGTTTATTTGTACCCAATCTATCCTGATTCGGGGAGCCGTATTTATATCCCGATCAGACACAGGCTGGACAGAGACGAAAATAGGTGTGTGAAATAGTTATTGAAGGTGATAATGAATGTATGTGACAGCAGGGATTCATTGCAGAAACGTTGAAGAAAAAATAAAAGACCAGGTTTGAATATTTCAAGAATTGTCGGACTCCTGAACGCGCCGCGGCGCCGGTGCGCACGTGTAGCAGACATCCAATGGCAAAAGACGCTCAGTCAAGGGGAATCAGTGAGTCAGGGTGAGTCAAAATGATTGACGGATTGATACGAAGGACTGCATTGTCATTGTCCAGGCTGCCAGTGGAAAAGAGTGTTGAAATTGGCGGAGCATTGCAAGGTGACGTCAAATGTGTGTCGACATTGACGTTACACGTGACACCCATCAAGACTGCCACTGCTGTGGCGATCTCCTCAAAACAACGATGGCATTGCCCAAACACTCACACTTCACGCAATATCTTCTCGACCTTCTCGCTGGAGAGCGCCGCGTACTACGCTAATCGCGATGAACTTGGTGTTTTCTCAACCGGGCTAGGTTCTGGGTACTGTAGTATTACGTTCAATTCGTCAGTCACGCGTCACGCTCAATTTTTTCTGAGAGCGGCAATAATTTTTTCTCAATTTATCTGATTTTCTTTGATTTTTAAAAGTATCAAAAAACCGGCGGCGGTGTCGAATTGAACGTAATACTACAGTAACTTGAAGGATTCAGGCTCTGTCTGATCTCGATTCTCCAGCCTGAGCGCTAGCCGGTAGGCCTCCAGTGGGAAGAGCTGCACTGTCGCTCGCAAATGTGCACCCATAAATACAGGCGTAAGAATCCCAGAGGCGGTCCAGGCTATTGAACATCCAGGTTCGATCTCTCCCAAACTCAACCGCTAACGTTGTGGTGTTTCGAAGCCAAAGTCTGCCGTTTGCGCTTTCCGCTCCGGATCGGATGCATCGTGGACAAGCTTACACGCCAGACGTCAGGTTCGGAAGAATAATACGGACGATTTCCGTTTGCCAAACGGATGCTGTCCGCAAACACCGATCCCACTCCTCAGAATTACGGACCCGATACGATCCTTAGCCCGCTTGGCTTAGTCCCAGACTGATCTGGCTATTACGTGGGTGCAACGTGCTGAAAGCCCTCGAGCTCCACCCTTGGTTGAGACTTGAGTCAGCATTATCCGACTCCATCGGGAATGTTCACTGCAGATAAAACGGCGCTCCCAAGTTGAATTCGCCGTCAACATGACTCTCCCCGCCTCGACCCAGCAATACTACTACCCGGAGGTGCGAATTAAGACCTCATTTTCCTTCCAGTCTAACTCCCGATTGCACCAGCTCGGTTCCTACAGGAACCTTGTTATCCAGAATGTCCCTCTTCGCAGCCCGAAATCCAACGAGGTGCTGGTTAGGACGCGGGCTGTTTCTTTGCAGGCACCCATCCCGCTCCATTATCAATTATTTATCCTAAAAGTTCCCCACAGTATCGCGACCTGTTCATTGCCAGCGGCGAATATCCAGGCCCGTGCGTTTTCACGGTTCCCTATGTCGCGGTTGCTATACTGATTGAAATCGGAAGCGTGGCCACGAATATCGTTCCCTGCTCCGACATGGCGGGGGAAGTCATCACTGTCGGAGAAGACGTAAAGCAATGGCGCGCGGGAGATCGAGTCTGCGCGAACTTTATGCTGGACAAAATACATGACGAACCGACGGTCGAGTCGGCCGCAACTGCACTGGGTGGACCCATCCACGGCGTTCTGACGGAATATCGAATATTCCCCGCTCATGTAGGAAATCCTGTCGTCGCGATCGTCTTGGGCACAACCTAATATTTCGAGCAGTCCCTCATCGCCATCCCAAGTCATCTCTCGTACGAAGAAGCGTCGAATCTGCCGTCAGTTCCCAATTTTCTCAAATATGCTGGCTAATAATAATCGACCTTGTCCTGGCAGATGCGCTGCCATGACTGCGTACACTGCGCTTTTCGGTGGATGGAAACCCACAAAAGCGGGCAACACAATTCTAGTCCAGGGGACGGGTGGCGTCTCCATGTAAGTTTTTCTGCACTCTTCCTCGCACAACGATTAACCAAGAATATATCACAGCTTTGCCTTGCAATTCGCAGTTGCCTCCGGGGCAACGGTCATCGCTACATCTTCCTCTGACGAAAAATTGAAACTAGCCAAGAAACTAGGCGCGAAACATGTAATCAATTATACAGATACGCCCAAGTGGGACGAGGAGGTTTTGAGACTGACTAATGGCTTGGGAGTTGACCGTGTGATTGAGGTCAATCTTCCGCCTCCCGATGCTTATTGAATTAACTCTCCCCAGGTTGCAGGGAATGCCACAATCACACAGTCGATAGCGTCAGCCAGAATGGGCGGCTGCGTTGACCTGATCGGTTACCTCGGCGGAGTGGTGCGTGTACCTGTAGAAAGTTGTCATCGTTGGGCTTGACGATGCTAATCCCCAATCCACAGAGCGATGTCCCGCCCCCGGACCTGATCCTCCCAATCATCCGCAAAGCTCTCAAGATTCGAGGAAGTTCCATCGGGTCCGTACCACAGTTCAAGGAAATGATTAAAATCATGGTGGCCAACCCGGAGACTACTCGACCGGTCATCGACAAAGTGTTTGCGTTTGAAGAGGCCACGGAAGCTCTGGCGTATGTAGAATCGCAGAAGCACGTTGGAAAGGTAGTCGTTAGAATCTGACGAAGTCTGGATGCACTCCGTAGGTGCTTGTTTGCTGTGTATAATTGAAGCGGCGCCGGGCCAATCTTGAAGTCCTTTTCTGTTACTGTCGTTGAGAGGGTTATTCGGTAGTCCGGATCCATGAATTTCACACACCAGTTGTGTTGCACAAATCTGGAAAAAGCCACCGACGCTACCTGCACTCACTCACCTGGAGGTCGACGAAGCTCGATTTCGTTTGCTCAAGTGCCTCTACTCTCAGCTCTAGCTTGTTGAATGGTAGCAATTCTTGAGAGGACGTGCGTAATTCTGAGCATCCCCATTCTCTGCTCAAGAAGTCTAAAAAAGTCTCTGAAAAGCCATTTTCATGACCTGACCCCGAATTCAACGAACGGGATTCCCACGGAAATCCCAGACGCCATGTTCTGCTGAATGCCGGAGAGCACCACAGGTCTGTTCCAAGCCCGTTCAAAGCAATTCAACTACAACACAAGGACCAATAGAAGACCAGTCATTCCAGCTTAATGCATTGACTACATTCATGACTCCGGGCTTGAAAACACATCAGTGAGACGTCGGAAGCCTAGTTGGGAGACCTGACCGCATTTATGTGTGAGGCTTGCATGGCATAGTGGATGAAATATACCTACGCACCGGAGCTCAAGTGTGAACACTTCAGTCCAAGAGACTGCATCGCAGAGGGGAGAGGCGTTATAGCTCGAATGTGCGGGACACTTCCCCAAAAACCAAGGGGAGAGATTGAAGCATGCAGGAGGATATTAATCCCTAGAAATTGAGAAAGATTTGAGGGAACTATACTTACATTGAGTTGAATGTCTTTGGCGGCAAAGTGCTCCCCACAATACGCGTTGAGTCCTGGATGGTCCGGAACGTCTGCTCAACGTTGAAGGGAAATGCAAGGCCATTGGATATGTTTGTTTCCCATAGGTTTAGTGAAAAAGCGAACGAGCAAACAGACCTTCGTCAAAATACAAAGAATTGAAAAATCAGCCACGAACGGGAATTGACAACATGCGCAAGACTTCTGACTCACAGAGAGTAGTCACCGTTCCTGTTTAATAGTTCTGTGGCCCATTGTGGCTTCGCGTTTTGACGTTTGGGCGGTAAATATCGAGGTGGACGGAGACAATTCGGAAGCTAAATTAGTTCACTCTAGCTCCACAATCTAGCCGAAATGACGGTTGTAGATAGGCGCCCAGCGGAAGCCAAACTTGGGGCACCTGGAAAGCGAGGGAAAACGTCCAGAAATGAGCGGTAGGGTAGAACCCTGGGCGCCGATCGCTTTCCTAATTTGGAGAGCCCAGGTCAAGGAGAGGCCGTTTCCTTTCAGCCCGGAATGACCAATTTTTCGGGAGAGGTGGTACTCACGACTCGACAGGTCGATGAGGGTTTAGACCATTCTTGGGAGCCGCTTGATCGGGGTGACCGTTATTCACAATTTGAAAGGTCAATGAAAGTCTAGGCCGTTGTCAAGACCAGGCTAGGTGCTGTTCAGGATCTCACAGGTAGATGAAGGTTTAGACCATTCTTGGGAATTGCCCCTTGATCGGGATGACCGTGATTCGAAAGTCTAGGCCGTTCTCGGGAGTTGCCGCACGATCGAGAGTTTTTTTTTTCGAACTTTGATGTTCAGACCTGGTCCCGTAGTCGGTACAGTTGCGCGAGTTATAATGCATAAGGTCATGCAAAAACCTCACAATGCATGGTTTTTGCCGTCCACCGACTTGGTAGGCTGGGGATTTATGCAAAAAATGCATAGTGAATAATGCATAGGGCCCAGTTAGGTTCCTCCGCTGGAGTATTCAGGGTCAGATGAAGAGCTAAAGCGCCCCACAGCGCTCTTGTTGTTGATCTTAAAAAGAGGTGGATTCTATTCCAATTAAATCACCCCTGGCTGTCAGTCTAAATGAACGTCCACAGCTTCACAGCTCTGGACCAACAAATTTGATCGACCATGTATATGAGATCCGATAACCAGTGAATTTTTTTGAGCAAATTTCATCGAGCCGTTAATGATATAATGCCCATTTCTCACCCGGGGAGAGCAAAAATTTGGCGGGACACCGAAAATCCTACGTGAAATCATGAGAAATATTTATTTCTCTTTTCACCTATCTGAGTATGAGATACAAAGATATATATTTAACGAACGGTTATGGACAAAAAACCCTGGGAAAGTTCAGTGCGACAATTTAAAAAGCCACATTTTGATTGTCATGCTGCCGTCATTCCAACTCCACATTGCAGCTCAGACTACAAAAAAATGGGAACCAGCTTTAGAGCAAGGACAAAAGCTTGAAGAAAGATATAGGACACCTTAGAAGGTATTTCCGAGCAGTAAGATCCCCAAGATGCCCACAGAGGTAATAGCACACACAATTCCGATGAGATGGCCCAAAAGTTTGGCCAAACCTTTTTGCTCGTGGGAAAATTCCGAAAAAATTGGTTTCAGGCGTATTTTGGGGTACTGAATCTGAACCCGAACAGCTCAAAAAATAACGCTTGAGCCATTTTCTACTTTTTTGGCTTTAATTATCCGGAGCTGTATGTCCGGGATGCGCCACAACGCCTCATTCAGCACATGTCCCAACCTCAAGCAGTGAATGAAATATAACGTACGAATCTGCCACGGGTTTCTTCTTGCCGCTTATTTTGTGAACATCTACTCAATTGATGCACAGCATCCATCTTTGAGCTAAAGCGCCACGCAGCGCTCTTGTTGAGCTTAAAAAGGGTGGGTTCCATTCCAATTAAATCACCGCTGGCTGTCAGTCTGAATGAACGTCAATAGCGTTATGTCCGGCACCTAATGCGCCGCAACGGCTCATTCTGTGCATATCCCAACCTCAAGCAGCGAATGATATATAAGATACGGATCTGCCCCGGGTCTCTTCTGCGGTTCCGAAAGACTCCCCTGCATGATTCGAGCGCTGCTGTTCATTTCACAATGGGGTGAACCAAATTTAAAATAGAACACTGCTCTCACTCCAAGTGGAGTTGAGTTTTGTCTCTGATATAAAGGAACACGCCGGTGCATAGCACCTATTCCTCTTTCCCCCAGCATCCATGAGCGACCAAGTCCGACCCGATTCCGAGTTCATGTCTCACTCTGCATCTATAGAACCTGCATCGTGAGCTGCCCAGCGCACATCTCGCACACTTCCGACCGCATTTCTTTCAGATTTTCGGGCGCCTTTTTCCCAAAAGCGCATCACTTCGAACTGTCGGGCGGGACGTTCACGAGCATCACAAACAACATCCACAGTCGTCCTGTTGTGCCAGCCGGTCAGCCTCGCCCCTTGTGTTGGATGCAGGACGTGCATGTTGAATTATAGTTACGGTCAGACTTCCGACGAATCCCGCTGGGCGATATCGACCTCCGCCGCGAGACGCGGGTGGACTACAAGTGCGAGATTGTCTCCCTCGCGAGCAAACGAAGGGTCGTGCGGCGGATATATTCTGCCAGAATCAACCGTCGCAGGCCAGATATGACAGTTGCGCTTTATCATGCAGAAGAGGTTGGTCTGGCGCTGTTGATTCTGGACAATTTTCGACATTGGGTGTTTCGATAGGATTGGCGTCATGACGTCTCGAGATATTCTTGCCTTCGGTGACTCTTAGCATGTTGTTAGGCCCCGAGTTGACATACTGACCTTGTACATGCGTTTAAAAGACATCCGAATTTTGTTCAGCTCTACGGCGTCACCAGTGCATCCGGAATCCATGCTGCAGTTTTCCACGATGGTCAGCATCTTTTCATGAAGATAGGAAGCTCACAGTCTGACTCTAGTAGATATGATCCCCTTTAAAGACTTTCTGCACCGCTATCGGGATTCACATTCGATAATTGTATATCTTTATGGTTACTGGGTAAGTATAGTAGCGTCTAGTATTCGCTGTAGTTGACCTATCCACAGTCCTGGGACTTCCATCAAGCAAGCGAGTATTTCCAGCGCACGTTCCAAACAGAATTGGTAAGATACACGGAACGAAGCAGGACCTTCAAGTCTACTGATGTGGCTTTACAGCTACCTCACACGTCCCAGCTGTGGATCCGATCTTCTACTGGCCTGCTGTGCGCAGACCCCATGGACTATACAAGCGGGAAGGCCGGGTGCGCCGCACTTGCGCCGTCCCCGACGTCCCAACCACATCCGTTTGCCGTCCTTCACGAAACCGAACCGCATGTCACTCCGCTGATTTCATCTATGTCCTTGGAGCTTTATTATTTTATCTGCTGGTGGCACTTTGCTGACAGTGGATTTATCGCCATTCCCGTGTCTGAGACAGTGCGCCTGGGAGCGATCGTTTTGTACCCTTCCGGTAAATGGCGCGAGGACTCTGCGGAAATTGCGGCCTTCACAGAGTCAGTGTCCCTCAGTCATTTTGCCTGGGAAATGAATTCATGTGCTACTGTGGGAGAACCTATGGACACTGGGTGGACCCGGTATGTGGCTCAGATAAGTCGGGTATGATGTTCCTCAGGCTGATCAATTGAAGATTTAGGACGTCCGACGGGATGGGAGCAAGGGATAGTCTCACACTTTGTATTGAATGGGTGAAGGTCGATACTAGTATCTCGCGCAGGGCCTGGTTCAGTCAGGCCAATCATGCTTTCAGCCTGCTACACGTCAATTCGAACCACCACCATTATGGTGCGCCTGGAGGATTTTACTTTTGCGATGGTCCTGAATGACAATCATTGACACAGTTCTCACACACGACTGCGAATTTCAGCTCAATCTCATCTCAACCAGCGAGGCCCTTCCCGCGGGGTATCTCTTTATTTGTCCTCCGGAAGACCTTCGTGCAGGGCCGTCATCATTCCGCTGGCCAGACTGTGCGGCGTACTGGTCGCGTGACCCAGAAGGGGTTGAACGTCTTGCAGTGGATGAAGCTGCACGGCTCGGATTCCCCGCTATTCAGTTGCAGACAAAAATCCACGGTTCCTGGTGGAATGGTTCTGTTTACGCTGGACTGCGGAAATTCCACGAGGAAAAAGGCTTTGACCCTGACAGCCAGGATGTCGCACGCCACCTTGAATATCCACTTTTGGAGGTGTATGATCCACTGGCCCCGTTTGCATTCAGTGCGTCGGCTTAATCCTCTCGGTTTCATAAATAAACATTTATTTTGCAGTCGAAGCGGAGGATTCTGATGCTGAGGAAGGCAATGAGGGTAATAAAACACTTGATTCGTATTCTGAGATTTAAGACTCATGGACTGGGGCTTAACTCATGTTTTTCGAGTTCAGAGAAGTGGGAGAAGAGATGAACAAGACAGAGAGATTAGATTATTTACGGAGACCATGTATGCTCAAACCTCATCGTACCGCCACAGGCTCAGTTTCAAAATTTCGAAATGAACACCCAACTCAACCCAGCACACTGTCATAGTCCAACTGATGCAAGCCACGTCGCTGCTGATCCCGCACAAAGCAGGACTCGAGCCTGGATAATATAAGTAAAATTCACAAAACAGAGGACAAAAAAAATCGGGGAGCGGGAGCGAGCCGAACGGGCAGGCCCTGAAGATGAGCATATCTCGGTGGAATTATCAACAGATGCGAGCTCGCTACCAGTCCTGGTTAAGTCAGCGACGTCGGCACCGATGATTCTCGCGAGTTCTCGCGGTGCACACTATTGGGGTTACATGGTGTTCACCGCATGTAATCCTCGCGATGTCGTGATTCGCTCTAAGCTTCGCATGTCCATTCGGAGATTTCCAAGCTCTGCGCTCTCGGGCTTGTTTGTGTCTGGGCCGGAACTTTCTCGCATGTTCATCTCCTCAGCTTTCATCAGTAACTTATGAGCAGTACGTATTGCAAGTACAGTAGTGACTGTACTTGTATAGAAGACCTATTAGCCCTCAAACGCCGCGTCACCGCCGCATCCAACTTACTTTTCATGGCAACAAACTCTCGACATACGCAGTCAACAAGCTTAATTCATTCTCCATCCCCAAGGTGTAATCGGTGAATACCTCTGCGTGTATGATATAGCTACTGCCTCCACAGCGTGAGATCGGCGCTCCTTAATTTTTGACCGCCGCGTCAACCGCCGCGTCAACCGCCGCTTCACCGCCGCTTCACCGCCGCGTCCACCTGGACGCGGCGAAATCGTTTGGCCCCCTCAAATTGTGAAGCCGTATACACCCAAACTAAATTTCGCATTATGAACGCAGGGAATAAGAGGTGTATCTGAGAGGATGCTCTCACGCTCAAACTCCCACTACCGAACTCCACCTAGGGCCTCGCCGCACTCCACGGTGAATGTTGTGCACCACAGACCCCGAAACACCAACCAGCCAGCCTCTGATGCCTCCTAGGATGTGGCTGTCGCAGAGTTCCTCATACCCGCCACATAGTGAAGAAAACACCACCGGTGTAGAGCTACTAGTCTACGCCGCCCCGCAGCCTGAATCCTCGCCGCCTGCACCCTCACCAGAGCCCGACTACGAGACCGTGCTCACCAACAACAACGTAGTCGAAGGCGGGCGTGTCCTGCAGCCGTCTGAATAGGTTGACAGCCCATCGGCAGAATTCCGGAGGCGCATCCCGGAACGGAATCCTATCATTACGACGTACAGCGGCGTCCGGCCCCTGTTTCGCGCAAATCATCACAGTCCTCACACAGTTGCGTATCTTTGGTGGTGCTTCTTCCTGGGGCAAGTGGTGCCTCCCCGACGTCGAACCCACACTCCACATGATATGCGATCAAGGATTTGATACGCAAGCCGAGGACGAGCCATCCACTATCGTTGTCCCCCCTCTACTGTTGTATGTAAGATATTTGAATAGATTCCCTTGGTATTCCATTATGTCTTCGTCAATCGCTGGATCGTTGTGACTATTCTATAAATCTGGTATCCGGTCAATGCTCCCCACATTTGGGAGTTAGTTCACTCTTTGAATTTGCGCACTCAAGAGGAAGAATATGCGAACATAGGGATCGATATCGCGTTGCACTACCCTTGAAACCTCGCAAGACCTCACGAAGAGCGCCAGAATAAGGTAGGCAAGGAAAGCATGGAAGTGAGTTGCGTGCGCACTGTACATTATGAGTATTATATCATACATAACTTAACGAGCGTGATGGAGGTGAATGAGTAGAGGCTGGCCTTCCATCTGAAAAAAAGTACACCAGATTAATATTGGGGCTCAACAGAAGAGGCACCGACGAGAAAATGGAGCGGATTCTTAATCCACTTCCGTCGTGGCTGTTGGGGAGAGCTCCTGCCAATTTACGTCGTGCTTGTCATCCGTCGAAATCCGTAGGACATAAGAATTCAGAAATAAATACCAATGAGGAAAATCCGGAAGCACTGAGATTGACACCGAAAGAATCAACACCGCGATGAAGCAGTAGATCAAGCCAAGGCACACACACTCTCGCAGAGAGCTGTGGCTATCGATGCTTCTTCCTTTTCACTCTCTTCCCGCCCACGGTACTAATTAGCCGACCCCCGCTCAAAATCTCTGAAATGCCCCATAATACTTGGGGTATGGCGTAGAACTTTTGACCCCTTGCACATCCCCGATATAATTTTCTCTACCAATAAGATTTTGGTTCCATTTGCCCTGAGCTCCTCAATACCGGAGCGAAGCGGCGGTTCGTCTTGTATTAATTAATATAGTGGTGAACCAGAGAACGCGTTTGATCCCCGCGCCTGGCATGATCGCCGGTGCTCCCAAGGTGCCACTTGCCTTCTGTCTTCCATGTCACACACGCACTCGCCCTGCATCACGGCCTCTGTGCTCGTCGAGGCATCGCCCGACGTTTGCTTCGACTTTGTGAGGAGCGGGTGCGCGCTGGCTCTCAGACGGCTCTGTGTGACCTCTGACGACTCGCAGGATGAAACAGACTCACTGGGCTCTCGGCAGCATGGAGCGCGAGGAGGTGGAGCCGGGCCTCTTTTGCGGGACGAGCCTCTTCACCTACAATAAGCTCTATATCCGGATCGTCGCCCAGCCTGAGCTACGTCTCGTCGACTACTATACAGGCACCTCACCCGAGAGCTTGCGATTCGGCACGTCAACCCGCGTCATCGACAGCAGCTGTGTGGGTGAGGTTGCTGGGAAGGCGCCGATTGTGATGACTACGTGGCGGCATTCCAGCACCAGTGACGCCGATTGGGAGCTCAAGAGCCACTTCTGGCCGACCGAGATCGCCCTGATCAAGGCGCGCATCGAATACGAGCAGCGCAACCCCGAACAGGCGGCGGCGGTCCCACAGACTTCCGCAGAGTCTGCGGCGTAGACCATTCGACCTTGGGTGGAGGGCGATAGCCGCCATACTCGCGATCTCACGGATTCCTTGCCTGCAAAATTGCGGCCACCAGTTTATTGAATGATGATTTGTACACCAGATCTCTCCCGTTTCTCAAATATTTCCCACCTTGCGAGCGTCTACTGTCGAATCCGACCCGCAGTTCATGTACGCTGGCTCACAATCACGAACCACTTCACAACTATCGAGCTCTTGTACCTTCGGCTGTATTTGCTGTATCCTTCACATATGATTTCGTGCCTATCCATTCCCTCACTATCTGATCCGAGGACCTGGGTCCCGGTTCTCGAATAAGATAGATAGGGAGATTTACCATTTTTCCAGTCACTTCCTCGACCTTAAGCGCCCGGGCGCTTGGTCTTGGATGCAGTCATTGCCACAGCTGTCAATACCTAATTAGGGAACTCTGTGTGTAACCGAGCGAGCTGACTTTTTCCACGCGCTTTCACGTAGAAAAAGAAGGATTTGAGAATTTGAAGATTCAACATTGATACTGTTAGTTATTAAACATAAACGGTTAGATATATTGCAGACGTCAATTTCGAGTACCACGGCGAAATTACAACCTGCGCGGACGGCTGGAGGGTGGTATCTCTACTCTGGAAAATACCAAGTAGACGATGTTCATTGATCCCAGGTCAGATAAATCACGCCGGCGCACTGTGGAGAGCTCACCCGTCAGCGCGACCCGATACATGATTCCGTCCTCGAGCATCCTGCGCGCGGGCGGGCCGAGGCTTTTCCGTCAAGATAGATCAATAGGGGGAAAGGTGAGAGCCAACTTGAAATGCCACTCACGATACTCCACTGATATTGGAAAATTTCCAGAGATAGATCGCGGCGATGGCCATCGCGACTACGTCAAACACCCTTGTCTGAGGTGAGGTTGGGATTGCATAATCCCTTGGGTACGCGTACAAGCAACCGACATAATAGATCGAATGGATTTTGACGCCTGGACGGTTTCCACCTGTGCAGCTCGCTTAACGTCAAATCATATTCACTAAGATGAAATCACGGTTAACCTGGCCGCGAAGACGAGACTTGAAAGTAAATCAACTCCCACCGCGCGCACTGCGAGTACGACTGGGACGGCATTGCACGTATGCGGCGAGCCCGTATCCGCGTTCCCATGATGCGTCCATAGCAATAAAACATGGCCCACCGCCTTGCGGGCGGCGTAGACGGTACGACGTAAACAACGGCGTCTAAGTTCTCTATATCGTGGACCTGATTTAGATGTCGGTAAATTTTATCAACGCATCGCAGGGGGAAATGGGAGGAGACGGTGGAAGAGCCAGCGAAATGGAATCAGGCCCGAAGGAGCCGAAGGAATGGGGATCAGCGGTCGTCGAGATTGGGAAATCGAGTGCGAGTGACAAAAGAGGAAATATCATTACCATATCGGGTGCGGCGCAGTGGCACATAGCAAAGTCATATTCTGTCGACTTCACGATGCCAGCGAATTTTTTCGGCGACGGTCTGGAGGCTTGTCCTGGTTGGAAAATCATAGGGCGCGATCTATGGGAGAATGGGTAAGTCAGTAAGTGAGACGATAGTGCCGTGCCACCAACGAGCAGCGGAGTGAGACTGCGACAAGAGGCGTACCTTCAGGGATGGGTCACGAGGTCACGAAACGCCGTTGGGGACCCTGACGTGTGCGACTGCTTCAGTTTCCGCAAATCCAGTCAGCACAAAGATTCTTTCGAAACTAACATGCGCGCCAACGTGGATGCAACGAGAGGAAGATGTGGGGAGGGACAAAGAGTGGAATGTATGCGGGGGTAATGAATCAGGAAAGTGGACAGCGAGGCCAGGGGCCGCCGCCGTAGCCGCTGACCGAAACGGGTATGTAGATGGAACGGGAGGGACGATGATTTCCACCAGGGGCGGGGGATGGTGAAATTGAGAGCGCAGGGAAGATTCTGATGAATGGAACTCTGTGTACGTAGAGGAATTGGACGTTTGGATGGGGGTGCATACGTAGAGAGGTGTAAGTGATCGACGATGTAAGAAGAAAAAGCGAGGACGACGGCGGCGTACACTGCTCGGGGATGTAAACGACGATAGAATGTGCAGTACGAGGATGAGAGAAGGAAGGGCTTGGGGGCAAAGGAGGAGCGGGAGATACGAGCGAATACGGCGTGAAGGGGAAGAAGAATGAGATTATGGGATTAGAGAAAGAAATGGGTAGCAGGAGAGGGCGAGAAGATGGGAAGAATCAGCCGGGAGGGCGCGCAAGTGAATAATAGAACACTTACCCGAGACGTGCGCCGGCTCGACAGCCGCACGCCGAGGACATTCGCGATCGCCTGTAGCGGGAACGGTAAGTCGACGTTGTAACGCGACATGGTAGTGATGCCCTGCGGCGCGCACGTCAGCGCCATGCATTGGCCAAAAAAAAACAAGGGAACCGAAACGTACGAGATCCCTTGCAAGTCAGGTAGGGCGAGCGCTGCAACGAGCTCGTACATGGAGGTAGACAAGAAGAACGTATCGCCGTCTGTGGGTCAATTCGTTAGCACCCTACGGAATAGAAAACAGGTTGGCCACGCACCTTTGATACGGCCCGAATCGGCGTCAACGATCGCATTCAAAAAAATCGTCCCTCACATCCCTCTCGTGGTTTGACGTTTCATCGTCCACAGCATCGTTGCCTGTGCCCTCGTACAGCGCCGCACTCTTCCCGCTGTCAAGACTCGATGCGCTCACGTGGTAAAGCCGCACGATGGTCGCCAGCGTGCCGTATTCTTTCTCCCTAAAGCAGCGCAGGTCGGGGCAGTACAATGCGACTGCGCGGGTTCGTATCGCGCCCGTCGCCGAGGAAGCACACGTCGGTGTGGTGGACGCTGTGCTGGTGGGCGGCCTCGAGGAAGGCGGAGTCCATGTGCGTTAACGCAGGCGGCAGTCAACGCCGCGGTCTCATCGGAAAAGCAGGGAAGACGGGGAGGAAAACGGGGCGAAGAATGATAGAATGAAGAGGGTGGCAGAGAAGGTGGAATAGCGAGAGTGGGACATGAGACCAGAAGTGTGAATGAGTAGTCAAAAGTTGGGAAAACATCAATTTCTATCCGTGTAGCCGCTCTCCTCATCCCTGGCACTCCAGTAGCGTCTCGTTCTTGTGGAAATAACTCGCTCGTCATAACGCAATTGAGGATTTCCGATTAGCTGCGAGAGACGTTCAGGAGCAGCTAGTCGCTTTATTCTGGTAAAGAATAGACGACGGAATAGCCGGCCAAGAGACGCATAAGAGCTCAGTCGATGGCAGGATGATGGTTGTTGGGGAAGAGAACGAAACTTTGGCGCCCATCACAAACTTCACCAAAAATGTCGATCGCATCAAAGGGCCTCGTGACACCGGCAAAGGCCGTCCAGGCTTGGACGCGTCGCGCAAGGCCCTTAACAGGCGTTCCCAGCCCCGGTCACTACTTTACCAGTCTTTAACATCCTGGCGCCAATACTTAAAGCCCCTCTCCATACATTCTCAAGCCTTGGCTCTGGCTCTCAAGAGCCTATAAAATCCCTGCCATTCCGCCCTACTAGCGCTTTTTTCGTCGACTCCTTTTTGCAATCCGGAACTCTTGTGAGTGAAACTTGAAGCTCTAGTATTTCTATTTATCGCTGTCTTTATGACAAAATGCAGTTTTTGCGGTCAGTCTGGTCTCGCAAAGGGACGCGGGATGACGAACCACCACAACAAATGTGAGGCACTCCAGGCTCAACACGTCCAAGGAGTGCAGAGTGTCGTCCCAGCGGATTCTGCAACTGCTACCGCTGCCGCGCTAATAGCAAACCAGATGCCGGCAGGTCCTTCAGGTTCAGAAATGGTATGCGCAAATCTCGTTTGAAAAAAATCGTGTACTTTCAGTGCTAACTGTATTCAGCAGGAAACCGATTTTCATCCACCCTCCTCCATCATCTCTCCCCCTAGTCCGCTCCCCTTGGTCCCGGTGGTCGTCCGCGGCGCCGAGTTAGGCTCCCAAAGCGAGATCGGGATGAACCACCCGCCCTTCCTACGATTGTAGAGCCTCCCGTGGTGCCTGTCATCGACCCCTTGTCGACCCCCACCTCCTGCTGGCCTAACACCGAAGAAGAGCCGCAAAAGTGGGTAAAAACCGAGCCGAATATCCCCGGGCTGTACAAGATTTTTCCCAACAGTCCCACCCACGACCCAGATGAGTCAGTGAGCCTGGACGACTTGTGCAAGATTTCCGAGCTCCTCGTTGCTCCAAAAATCTCTTCATTTTCCCCCGCGACCCCCCTGTGGTTTCCTTTTTTGAATTCCACGGTCGCGCGTTTAATGGTCTGATTTCATCTCGGCTCTAATCTCAAATTCATTGCCGAACTCGACTCCTTTGTCGAAGATATCTTGATGAAAGACGACTTAGACCGGGAGCATATCAGGAACTTCAGCGCTGCTCGGGAAAATAAAAGGTTGGACAACGCCACAGGTCCGAATCCCGATAATGACTCGCCGTCGAACAAATGGAAAAAAGCTTCAATGAAAATCGAGCTTCCAGCGCACAAGCTTCGCGTACCCGAGGCCGATGCAGTGGAGTTCGAGGTCCCGGGACTCCTCTATCGGCCGCTTCTCGACGTGATGGTCGAGGCCTTCCAGAGCCCGGCGTTTGAGCAATACCACACGACACCATTCCAGTATTGCTGGGATCGTAACTACAATTTCGACGACCCCGATATTTCGCTGGAACCGCTAGACGGCCCTGTCGATGAAAACGGCCTACCGCCCCTCCCCGACGGCCATGAGGTGATGTACGGAGAGGTGCATACTTCTCGCCCGATGCTTAGGCACATCATGACATCCCACATCCAACAGCAAAACCCAATCTTGAGACAATAATTGCGGCTTATATGTTCTGGTCTGACTCGACACATCTTGCTAACTTCGGCAATGCATCGCTTTGGTCTCTTTATACATTCTTCGGCAATCTCTCAAAGTACACATGCTCAAAACCGTCTTCAAATGCCGGCTACCACCAGGCTTATTTCCCATCGGTAGACTGTTGATTTTCATGCACTTTCGCCCTTCTGATGTCTCCTAGCTTCCCGATTCAATAAAGGATTTTTACCGCGCAACGCTCGGCTTCCCACCCTCCCCCGACGTCATGGCTCACCTGCAACGGGAGCTCATGCACGCGATTTGGGATCTGCTGCTATCGGACGACTTTATTCACGCCTACATTAACGACATTGTGGTCAAATCCTGTGACGACATTGAACGCCTTTTCCCCTCGGTTTTTTACTTACGGTGCAGACTACCCAGAGAAGTTTATTTCATGGTCTTATTTTTTTTCGCATATGACTTTTTTTTAGAGTTCTGCTCGCAACGGGTGCCTGCCCATGAAGATGAAGACGACGCAGCGGCTCACCCTTATTGGTACGGACGTATCATCAGTATATTCCATAATGATGAGATGGACGGAGACCCACCTCAAGCACCGGAGGCCGACTATGAGCCTGGATCAGACGAAGATGTTCCAGGCAATCCAGACCCCGAACCCGGCAATGACTCGTCCGATTCTGAAGAGTCTGGGGAGGAGGATGATGCCGCGGATGACGGAAAAGAGCCGGCGGCAATCACAGAGGAGGAAATTTTGAACTACGCGGGACATGATGACCTGTAAACTGTGTTTTTTTATAGGCGCTTGCTTTGATGCTTTGATTTTTTTGAGGCGCGGGAAGAAAGCACGTGACCGTGAGGCGCGGAAGGGCCGCGCCAAACGCGCTTCGTGTCCGCGCCCACCACCACGGCCGCAATGTCTGGAACTTCTGGCCTCTCAACATCACCTTCTGGCCCCTCGACATCACCACCTGCCCAGGATGCCCCCGCTGATCCACCTCATAAGCGCAAATACGACACCCTCGTCGCGGAGCTAGGCGACGCTCCACCAGTCGGAAATGGTAAAAGGGCTAAGAGAGACACCATGTGAGGCTTACACAGCTAGGCTGCACCCCAGCTGATACACCCGTATAGGGATACGAAAGGTCCTCTTGAAAAGCTGCTTTCAATGGCCAAATACTTTTCGCGTGGTGTCCATCCGTTTCACGACATCGGTCTCGTTATGCACGCCGGGTCACAGTCGCGCTGGACCGTGCAAGTCTTTCCTGATCCGACCAACACGGTGATCGTGCCGTCTGTGTGCGTTCTCTTGCGTCATTTTGCTTCCCAATGCTACGCGACGCCATCCCTTGGGTTCTGCGTTGCAAGATACACATACGCGTCGCTGTGGAGGATAGCGAGGACGCGTCCAAAGCGCCACTTACACCCGAAGCCACCGCGTGCGTCTAAAAGCTGAATATATGCACATATATTGACTTTGCTTTCCATCCAGCGCCCTCCAAGCCCTTCTGAACGGGTGCAAACTCACCAACGGCAAACCCGCGTTGACTGCAAGCAAATTTCCTCGTTTTCTACGCTGAGGGCACGTACGACCCCGCCAAGCCAAGGCAGGGGCTGCTGTGAAGTGGATTCCTTCTTCGTGTGCGTTTTACTCTTACCCTCTTCATTAATATTCATTGATTCTACGAGGCGGCGGTACAGGTCGCGCGTCATTTGTGGACGGCCCCGGCCTCCACCATGGACGGCGCGTCGAAGCTGAAAAAGATTTGTGCAGCGCACGCACACGGCAAGTACATCATGGACGCGGAAATGCTGGGCTATGTCGGATGCCAGGTCAGCGCAGCGATCTTCGAAGATTTGACGCCAACTAATGTCAGATTTATTTGCTCAGGCGCGGACAATGTTATCCACCTCGGCCTGGACCATCAAGGACGGCAAGTACGACTACGAGAAGTTATTCAATAACATTGTGGAGCTCTTTCAATCTGATCCCAAACATCCCGACGATGTGTGGGCCGCTGAAACCCTCGCATGGTACCAAAAGTGCGTCGTCCTCTTTTCGTATTTCTGCCTATTTGACTTATTTCAGCCAGCGGCGTATTCGGGTGCGGCGATGCCGCTGCTTCTGACGACGAAGACAGCGACGACGAGAAGGATTCTGAAATGTCTTTAATCCTCGGTCGTCGCGCCCCTCGAAGCTCCACAGCCTCGTCCGACTAGAAGGTGAGGGATAGGTGTATCTGGTTTCTATATTGACTGACGTGCCTTCACAGAGTTGCTGTTACTTCCAGGTGAGCCGTCGCCGCTGCATTTAGGAACAGGTCTCTGACTTTTTCAAAGAATTTTGCCGCCCGCTCGCAACGCTCTTGTACGCTTGCATCCTCCCTGTCCGCTCGCTGTTTTCCCTTCATAGCACGTTGGGCTTCATTGCCGTTTGCTGTTCATTGATTTGTTTGCCATCAGCGAAAGATAATTCTGGTCGGCTTTAATTCTGGTGCGCCGTTTTTGGTTCTTCTTCGTTTCGAAATCCTCTAATTTGTTCTTCAGTGCTTTGCCGCAATGTCGTTTTCATTCTTATGGGTACATATCTGGTTTCTACAACGAGATTCAGCTGAAAGTGTGTTTAGACCTGTCGAAACGACTCGTCTCCGGTCAGTGAATATTAACGGTTATTTTCTTTGTGCTGACTCTCTTTCAGTCCTCTCAGTGTCGTCCCGGTGTTTTGTTATTAAGTGAGTCTTGTGCTATAATTCCTTCGGCGTTCTTACTGACGAGCCTCTTCAATAGCTCGCTTATATCACCATCAACTGCTCCGTGTAAAATCGCTCGTGTATTCGAATAGTGTATAATGTGAATGTACAACGTTCTCTGGTATTTGAAGTGCGAAAGAAGCCAAAGGGTAACTAAAAGCCGCTGCCAGGCCTTAAAAGGACCAAAAGGCCTTATAAGGCGGTTCAGCCTTGGACGCCCTGTAAAGGCCTGGTGCCCGATAATTGTACCTTTGGGATGCCTTTAAAGGCTGGTACAAGGCTGAGCGGCCTTTTAAGGCCTTTTGGCCCTGGGAAGGTCCTTCAAAGCGCCTTAAATGCGCTGTACACTTTTGGTGATTTGAACAAAACCAAATGCACCCGGGGGCCGGCTGATTCTCTGCGCCCATGTAGATTCTACAGCGAACGGGCTTCCACTGCTGGCCAGCCCTGGCCTCTTTTCGAAATCAAGGCTGCCGGTGTTGTCTCGTTGCTCTGACTTTTCCAAACCGCCACGAAGTGCAAGTTTGAATCCGCTCAATCCATCCAGCCAGTGCTTTTCGTCGAAGATGATGTATCTTGTCTTTGTTTCGTGGGGCTTGTAGCACATTCCCTCTGATTACCAAATTATATCTTGGTCCACTGCAAATTTTCTTAGCATTCCCCTGGCTACCCACCCGACAATAGCCGTGCTCCACATATCCTCGCCTCCACTCAGCATTTCCTCCGGCGACGGTTTCGCCACGCTCGCGATTCGCTGACTAAAAACTTGCCTTGGGAAGCCATAGCTCTGACATGTCGAACGCTATACCCTCCGTCCAATTTCGGTGTTCCCAGTTTGAATATCCTAACCCATCAAGTCCCGCAAGAGACATAGCGCCGTGGTAGTCTAGGCGGTTGTCTACTCCACCTCGCAGCTGAGACGGACAGCGGTGCGCGCTGCAGCGGTCGCCTCCCTACACTCGGTACTCAATATTGACGGTCTGGTGTCTACGCGTTTAACTCGTGGAGGTCTCGCCACGCTATCTGTGCGATCGCGACGGGGTCTGGAACCCGTAAGTTAGTATATTCTCTGTATTTCCCGTGGAAAATCAAGCTGATCTTTATTTATCATGATTGTCATTCTGGATCTTCGAGAGTGCGTATCAGGCTTTGCGCGAGTCCTCCCTCATGCTGTGAACTTTGCTCATTGCATCGGAGAAGTCGGGAATGCGTGGGTGTATCATGTCGAGGGAAAAGGAGAGGACAGGAGCGGATGGTTCGTCTTCGCGCTCGTCTGCGGCCGGTGAGTCATTTTCTTCCCTTTTTGATGTGTCGCTGGTCGCTGCTTTTAGGTCTCGGACCTTAGTAAGACAGCAGGCAGCACTGCTCCCGACCTACGTGTCCCTCTCGCGGTGTTACAGTAAATTCTAGGTGAATTTGTCATCTCTCTGCTAATACCAGTACAAACGGAACCTCTCTAGTTTCCTCTCGAATAACGTCGCTGAAGTCCGCGCCACGCCTCAGTTGACTAACAAAGACGATGAAAGTCTCCGCGGTGGTATGTTCCTTTTGACTTTCCTTTTTCTTCGCCATTCCCTTCGCTGTCAACTTCTGTTTTCGGGTTATCCTCTTAGATCTTCCTTTCATTCATCGCCTCCCTGACACAATCATTATAACCTTCAGACCTTCGGGCTCATTTCAACATAGCACACTCCTTCTCCTCCCCTATATCTTTCTCCCGCGACGCTCTTGTTTCAATGCCGGTCGATCTGAGAATGGGGATGCCGATCGGCCTCTCTAAAAACATTTCTATACCCTTTGTTTTCGTGGCGCGGGTTCATTGCGGCAGGACATGTACATGCAAGAAGTGCTCCGATGTCCTCAATTCCACTTCGGAGGCCTGTTGATACTGCGCGTCGTCCCCCGCGCACGTTTTGCGTCTGGCCATGACTCAATCCTCTCAATGTTTCCAAGCACAAATTTGAAACGCCTTGAGTATGAAGTACTCCTACAAGATACGCTCACTGCACTAGGTCCCCCCAGTGCATTTTCCTTATTGTGAGGCCAAAAGCTCCTTAAAAAACCAAAATCAGAATCAGGACCCCGATTTACGGATGAGAAAGATAGGCACATGTAAAGAGGTTGGATACGACAACATCAGCAACCACGTCAAATGACACAGAAGGAAGGAACGCTAAGGAGAAAGGGGACATGCACCGTATATATAGGAACATCAGCTTCGCTGTGCAAGTCAACACAGTTTCGAGGACCGACGGGTCAGTGGAACAATGCGAAGCTAGAAGCAGAAGCGTGAGCCTTAATTTGAATAACACGAGCGACACAGAGCGATGGCGCAGAAGGGTGGGAAAGGGATGGTCTTGAATATTTAAATAAAACGAGACTCCGACTTCGGCGTGCATACAACCGCGGAGGATTCTGGAACCATCGACTGGAGGCTGGCGTCGGCCAACATACATAAAACACGATTGTGAAACATGTTGGTGATGTTCCGCCATGCCCCTACACAAACAAAATAAAGCGGCATCTCGCCGAAGTCCCTGTCCAGAAATGGACAGCACCATTCAATTGGGGATAACTACGGCAATCGGATGCCGTTCCGCCATCGTGTAATTTTCTTTGACAGGGCGTATGATTAAAGGCTGGGATTACGTGGCAAGCTTCACACCCAACCATCGCACCCATGGCGGAAATACTAGGCATTGTCACTGGCGGCCTCCAGCTTGTCGAAACGGTATTGAAGGCGCGGGAGTACATCACGGACTTCCACAATGCTCCGGAAGAACAGCAGAAAGTGTTTGCAGAAGTGGACCACCTCGAGCCGCTTCTCACGGAGCTCCAGAAGCGTATCTCTGCTAGCTCATCCACCGCCGCACTTCATCATATGAGGAGGCCGTTGGAAAGCTTCCATACCATGATGGCGGAGCTTACAGACAAACTGAAACCCGCTCAAGGTGGACAATGGTCTAAGGTGTCAAAGCAACTCACGTGGACACTGTGGAAGAAGAGGGAGACCCAGAAGTACCTTGATGAATTTGAGCACATCAAGTCGCTGCTGCATGTCTGGCTGGCAGTCGAGCTTTTGTATGTCTGCAAATGTATTCATCTTGCACTTCAAATACTGATTTCAATCAGGGATGAGGGGCAGAAGCATGGGAAGGATCAGCAAAGGAATCACAAGGGTGAGTTCATGTTTAGTATTACCCAAGGCGGATTTACAATGGTTGTTTCAGAACAGCAAGAGAATCATAATCGTAAGTTCAAGTAAGATTGGTGGATAGATACCTGACGCTGGTTTAGGTATTCTCAAGGTCATTGTGGATAATGCTCGAGAGCAGAAAATCCACCGTGATGGTGAGCAGAAACATCACTCCACCTGCACATGAACTTATTTCCGCCCAGCGGCCCAACAGGCAGCAATCCTTGACTGGATGACACTTGGGAAGCCACCTTTGAACTTTTCCCAGCGTCAAGCGGATATCTTTAGCTCTTGGCAGCCGGGAACTGGTGAATGGCTTCTTTCTTGTTCAGCGTTCAAAGAGTGGGAATCTGGCTCAGGGAAAATCATATGGTGCCGGGGAATGCGTACGTCCACAATTTAGTTATTAATTTTTCTGCTGATCTGACAGAATCGGACCTGTGAAAATAGCTGGTGCTGGAAAGACTGTGCTTTCGTATGTTCATCAGCTACTGGTTCTCTGTGATTACTAAGGGGGGAAATTACACACAGGTCACTCGTTGTGCACTATCTCACAGATCAGTCACAGGAAACCAACATTGGAGTAGCTGCTATATATCTAAACCACAAGGAAACAGAGGTCCAGACTCCTGTGAATATCCTGACAAGTTTGTGGAAACAGCTCGTTGCAGGGAAGGCACTCTCCCCAGAGGTGGTCGAACTATACACACGACTTCACAGACAGGGCATCCGGCCTGCTATACATGAAGTATTTGACATGCTAAAATTGGCAATAGCCAAAGAGGAAAAGTTCTATCTTGTTGTAGACGCACTGGATGAATACCCGGAAGATCATCGCAATATTTTGCTCAAATATTTATCAAGGGCAATGCTGGGATCCACAGTCAATCTGATGATAACTTCTCGGCCCCACATCATAGTTGATGCATCCTTTCCAGAGGTCCAGATTGTAGAAATCCGTGCAACTGAAGATGACATCCGAAAATATGTGGACATTCAAATCACAGAGTCTTCTCGATTATCCCGTCATGTTCAAACTTGTCCAGGGTTGGCTGAAGAAATCAAATCCAAAATTGTTGACAATGTGGAGGGAATGTGAGTATCATGTTAAAATACTCTCAATGACTTACTGAATGCTCAATTCCCACTACATTTAGGTTCCTGCTTGCAAAGTTGCACACAGGTTCTCTAGCCACGAAGAACACTATCAAGGCAGTCCGTCATGCTCTTCAGCATTTGCCAGCAAATTTGAACCAGACATATGATGATGCCATGAATCGAATCAATTCGCAGAACACAGATGACCAACAGTTGGCTCATCTAGTCCTCACCTGGGTTGCCTATGCAAAGCGACCCTTGTCAGTGGAAGAGCTTGGAGAAGCCTTAACCATTGAACCCAATGCAACCAATCTGGATCCTGATAACCGGGTTGACATCAACATTGTGCTATCAGTGTGTGCTGGCCTGATCATTGTTGATGAGGAAATGGCTGTAGTGCGGCTCATCCACTATACTACCCAGCATTATTTTGATGCTATACGGGCAATCCAATTCCCAGATGCTCATACCTACATTGCTTCAAGATGTCTGGAATATTTCCTGTTGGCAGACTTTGACAACATTCATTTTCAAGAAAACCATGGACCCAACCCCAGTGCTGAGAAAAGGGCCACAAAATTAGTTGCTGAGCACCCATTTCTCGCATACAATGTGTGGTGCTTCTCACATATCAGTGAAGAAAACGAGATGCACTTGCAACATAAAATTCAATCTCTTCTTTCCAAGGTGTCCTCGTGGAATTGGTTCTTCTGGAACACATCCGTCTGGAGTGCATCACCCCCATGGCGTTTCCTCGATTGGCCTTCGTCACCCTGCCTACTCTGGATCTCAGCATCATGCAACTTCTTAAAAATTGCCACCCATCTCTTGGAAGCGGGGACAGAAGCAAGTAATATTAATTGGCTCTCAGTGTAGCAGCACATTATGGTCACATCGAGATGGTCCAGCTGCTGATGAGATTTGGCGCTGACATAAATGCACGGCTTGGGGGAACATTCTTCGACACAGTGCTGCAGAGTGCTTTAGCCGGCGAACAAGAAGTGGTTGCTCAATTCTTGATAGATCACGGTGCCGATGTGAATGCAGAGGGAGGGTTTTATGGAACTGCTTTGCGGGCTGCAGCTGAATATGGCCTCGAATCATTTGTCATCCTCCTTCTTGAGCTGGGTGCAGATATTAATGCATGGGAAGGGCCAAGGACTGGAACCGCATTGCAGGCGGCGTCGGAAGCAGGACACGAGTCAGTTGTACGACTCCTCATTGAGAAAGGAGCCAATGTGAACGCAGAGGCATTTTGGCCGGGAACAGCACTGCAGGCAGCTTCATATCATGGACACGAGCCGATTGTCAGGCTTCTCCTTGAGAGAGATGCCGACAAGAATCTACCAGGGGGAAAATACAGAAAAGCACTGCAGAATGCTTCAATCAATGGAAAGGACTCTATTGTAAACATTCTCATTGAGAAGGGTGCTGAGGTGAATGCAGAGGGACCGGGAAACTGGCCTGAAAGTCCGCTGAAGGCAGCATCATATGGGGGACATATATCGACTGTACAACTGCTAATTGATAACGGAGCTGAGGTGAATGCACAGGCCTATCGGTGCGGAACAGCTCTGCAAATGGCCGCAAAAGAAGGACATGAAGGAGTGGTTCAACTCCTCATTTCGAACGGGGCAGCTGTGAATGCCCGGGGTGGTCTGCATGGGACAGCATTGCATGTGGCATCATATACAGACAAGGAGCCAGTAGTTCGTGTACTCGGTGAGATGGATGTGGACCTCAACCAAGTGGCACATCACACAACAGCCCTGTGGGTTGCGTCAGTCAAGGGACATCTGCCAGTAGTCCATACCCTCATTGAGCTCGGTGCCGATATCAATAAAACAGGAGACAACTACGGTACACCAATTGAGGCTGCCCAGGTGTGGGGACATCAATCGGTGGTTCAATTCCTCATCAACAGTGGTTCGCACCTTGTGGAACGTCAACTACCAGAACGACCTCATTCGGTACCAATATCTATTTTTAGAATTCCAGACTAACCCTTTCACAGGCTGCCGGTTTTCTTGAGCGACAGTACAGAAATGTTGAAGACACGCCAAATCCAAAAATTAAAGAACGACCACATTCGGTGCCCAGATTTTCTGTCGAGTCTTAGGAATCCATGAGAACTAACAGATTTATAGGCCAAAGGCTTTAATCAAGAAGAGAGGACAAAATTTCCAGAGGATAATCATCTGTGAATGATTGGGCCGGGCTTAGCATACCACTTTGTGTGTAAACCAAAGAGGTTAAGTTGGGACACAGATAGTATGTTGCTGCGATTGTGTAGTGCAAATATGTACACTGTAGCACGTACAGCGCTCAATTTAAAACCCCGTGCGCCTAGGTTTCAAAGATATACGAAAATCAGAAGTGGCATAGTACTAGGAAGGTTCGGTTCAATTCAGGTTTACGTTCAGCTCAGGTCACCGCTGAACCTTGAACCTGCACGCAGGTTCAAGAACTCGAATGATCTCAGCCATCTCGGACTGGCCAAACCGCGCCCAAAGTGAAATGTATTTCTATTCTGCTGCATTTCCGTGGTCCAAGAACATGTCTAGGACTCATTAACTGAACCGCAGAGGCCTCGAGGTCCTAAATTGTGCTCCCCAACTTTATTGACAGATTGCATCACTAGCACAACCCTTGCTCCAAGACGTCGAGAGTGCCTGGAATATTGCTGAGAGGGTGGTGCAGTGGTTTTCCCGATATTTAACCGTTAGGAAGAGAAATCCAACCCGAATAGAGGTCAGAAAGGCAAAGAAATCATCGAAAAATCACCCCGTGAAGCAGAAAACCCGATGGAACGTTCAGATGTGCCATGTGCTACCAGGCTCTGTATACTGTAGTATTGCAATCAATTCATCAAATTTTGGTGGAAATCATGGCAAGTTTTCAGTGCTGCAGGCGTAATGCAGTGTTTCCGTGTCTGCATGTAGCCTCCAGCTCCTCTTTTGATTGAAATGGCGCTGTACGTATGTGGAAAAATGTGCTTCCAATGCTGGAAAATTTGTAAAATCAGGCTTTTCTTAATTTTCGGTCTTCTTCCTCTGCTAAAGCGATTGATTTCTCTGAAAGTGCCAAATTGAATGCCCTATGGGCTCTGGAAAGTGTCTGCTGTTTGACGATTTTTTTGGGGGTTGTCATGCACCCCGAGGCCCGTTGACGAATTGACGAAATGGATTTTTCGGTCATGCATCACACAGCTTGAAGAATTGATTGTAATAATACAGTATGCATGTAGTAACCATTGGGGGCTTGGAGAACTATGAAATTATCTTAAGCCTCTTCGAAATCAAGTGCCGTGCCGAATCTCATTCACTCTGAAATGTGTCGTATGTATGCACATTGTATTCCATCCAGTTATCGTAATCAAACCGACCCTCTCGCACTCTGAACTCTCACTCCATCCATAGAATAACAAGACTTGCAATCGTCATAATCATGGACACGAGGTGTGCACAGTAGCTTGGGGTTCAACTCCCCGCGTCCGAGTGGGCAGAATCCTTGTACCTTTTCTTTTTGTTCATTTCGTATTTTCTTCCTTTCACGTTGCTGGCCTTGCAAGCTTTTCTGATAAACCGTCTGCTGCACGTGCAATCTTCCGACATTACCTTTGCTTTTTAGGCGCCACTGTATAACTACATGACGCCGTACTGGCTACTTCAGCTCGACTTTTGTCTGGCGCGTGCGGTGCATACCGTCCTGTATAGGAGAGACTAGAACATTAATATCACACCGCATGCTGGCTTTATTCAAGAATTTGATACTGAAGAAAGAACCCTGACTTCCGAGCGGGAAAAGAGCCAAATAATAATAATAATAATAATCCATTGACAATTCCCAAATTCGTGTTCAATGTACGTTTGCTTCAGATTCGACATCTGCCGAACCTCCCGACGCAAGACACAGAAACAAGGCGGAATGCCGTATAATAACGGATGTCGGTTTCTTGATCTTTTTCCCACTGCGCATTGATAGTTTTCTACGCATTATTGGAGCAGAAGCTCTCTGTGATCTCCCATGGCTGGTTTATCCACATGCTGCATACGTAAAGCTTCGATCCAGGGCCGTCCCAACTGGTTTTGATTTGCACAGCCATCGGTGGCTATTCATCCTCCTTTCATCTGCACGTCCGTGGGCGTCCCTACGGGCGCCTCGCTTCCGCCCGTTGGAGAGCACTCGGGCTCTCTGGGGTCGGAGATGGGCCAGCGGGGCTCGCAGCAGGGAGGGTGAAAGCGGAGGAAAACCCAATAGGAATACGTAAGGTACGACATCGGAGGTAAATGCTCCCCAACTCTCTCACAGGCTGTCAGCCCATCTCCAGTCACCCCCCTCCAAAAAGTGTATGAGCGCAGCGAGATACGCCGGCGCGACCCCGTGCCGTCCAACTATCCATAACATGTACAATGCTCCACCCAAGCATGAATGTAGTGCACGATAGGTTTGGTGAAAAACTCAGCCAGTGGTGGCTCGAGCTCCATCATGCGCAAGATGGTACCAAGGAAAACAAGTGCGTCAGGCCGGAGCTTAAGGACTAGGTCCTTGCGCTCTGGGTCGAAAATTCAGCTGCCATCCAGCTGCTGTACCACTGGCCAGGCAATATCGCTGACCCCACGAATAGTCAACCAAAGCTGCGGAATTTCCGTGGTACGAATGCGTGCAAGGCTAGATTCCACCACGCCGGAGCCATACACTGTTTCGACAGGGGCAGCTGCGTAAACTGGTGGCAAAGTCGGCTCAGAAGGAATGGGAGTAGGGGCCACCTCCACACAGATTTACGCAACAGATTCCAATGGCTGATCGGGAGGAGTGAGGTCTGGGAGAGGAATATGTTCCCAGCCGTGGCAGGGAAATAAGCGGCGCTTACAGCGACGAAGAGTGCGCCAGGGGTGGGCAGAGTTGCTGCAAAGCACAGACCAGTCGCCTTGGCCAGGAAATGCAGCAGCAGGTATTGTGGGCATAGTGAGTGAATGCGTAGCATCTTCAGCCCAAGAGACTGAAGTATCGGAGAGTGTCGTCCAAACGGGGATGATGGGGACAGAGGGCGAGGCGTCGGATGAATGAGAACGTCCATACCGCTTCGGTGGACCATCGTCAAGGTAAGCCGTTAATATTGGATCTTATTTGGGATGCTGATGGATCTCAGGATACAGTGCCAGGGAACGCTGCATGCGATGAGATTCGCGGACGGTGAGAAATGGTGTCATTTTGCATGTAGTATATTTCTGTTTTCTTAATTAGAGATAATATAATGATTTCATTCTCATTATTGCATGGGTGAGCGCGAGGAAGGGAGCAGCAGAGCTGTCGGGAAGCCATTATGTGCTGCCGGCATGTGCTGATGCATAGTGCTCCATAGTGATGGCGTGGCGCTGCATAGTGCTACATAGTGCTGCCTAGTGGCCGCACACGGCTGCATAGTGCTGCATAGGGGGGATGTAGCTATGAGCACTATGGAACTATGCAGCGCTGTCTAGTGCTATGCAGCTTTACCTGGTTTTCCAGATGTTTATCACTCCCTTTATAAGATTACAAGCGCTCGGCGGACCGCTCTGCGGTCCCCCTCCCCCTTAGACTCGTCACCAGTCTGCCACGGCAAAACTTAGTGCAAGCACTATGCCAAATATTATATATTCAGTGAAATTGGTTTAAAAGGCCATTTGATGGATGAATACAGTTTACAGGCATCTAGCCACATCCAAATGATATAGGTTTTTGTCAGGAAAGCTTTGATACGTTTTGAAAGATATGATAGAGTCCAATTTGCAAAAAGCTCAGCAGTGGCTTCAAATATCACAATATTCCTGATTGCAGTGTATTGCCCATGGTCCTGATGTGTTTACAAGCATGATAGACTAAAGTTTTCAGGATTCTGACTCTATCATATCTTTCAAAACGTATCAAAGCTTTCCTGACAAAAACCTATATCATTTGGATGTGGCTAGATGCCTGTAAACTGTATTCATCCATCAAATGGCCTTTTAAACCAATTTCACTGAATATATAATATTCTTACAAGTTTCTTTCTATCACTAATTCCGTACGAATTAGTTGAGTATTTCCATATAGGTTTCATGTGAATCGGTGCAGAACTCGCTGAGATATTGCGAATTCATTGAAATCATCCCAAAATAGAAAAAAAATTGATCTGCGCCTTCGGTACTGCCAATGGCTGTAAATTTTGCTCTAATGTGTGGTTGAATTTTCAGATAAACTTATCTTTCTTTTTTTTGCAAGGCAATGATGCAGGTGAAGCTGCCAAACCTATTGAAAAGCTCATAAAATTCATGAATACTTCATAGCAAAGTCTAATTGAAGTGAGTTGACAGCCCACACAATGCCTACAATTCATTTTTGCCAGTATCTCTATCTCTACAAAATTACGCCTGTCTGAGGCCATTTGATGGATATGATTCGGAAATTGAGTCAGTAATCACAAAACCACTGCCGGTGCATTTTGTATTCTGTAGCTCTGAGTGCGAACCAAATTTGGGCAAGACAATAAGAATCTTTGTTTCTCTAAAGTTGCAGTCAAATCCAGAATTTTATCCCCAGCCTATCCTTCAAAGCGAGGGTGGAATTGACGAAGTTGCAAGTAAATTCAAGCCACTTGCGCCATCTTTGGCACTTGAATTAGCGCCTCGGAAACTATGACGGTGAGTGAAAACCGGAATTTGGCGTTGTGTACACTTTTATAGGCGCGCGCGCTCTTGAAGTTGATCATGGGGCCAAAAGGCCCGAGAAAGTACCGTTTATTGAGCGTTTCCGAAGTCCTGGACCCAGCGCTTCCAAAGCCTTGGGCCTGATCTCCCAAAAATAAAGGATAAGGAAGCCTGTCCGTCTGAAGCCGTATCTCCATTTGTAAACCTCTCGCACATGTCTGCAGTCAGCTGACAGGCATCGGTTCTTTATAAAGTGGGAGCCGGCCCTTCGCACCGGCGAGCACTTGTACGATTAAAGGCTGGGATTACGTGGCAAGCTTCACACCTAACCATCTCACCCATGGCGGAAATACTAGGCATTGTCACTGGCGGCCTCCAGCTTGTCGAAACGGTATTGAGGGCGCGGGAGTACATCACGGACTTCCACAATGCTCCGGAGGAACAGCAGAAAGTGTTTGCAGAAATGGATCACCTCGAGCCGCTTCTCACGGAGCTCCAGAAGCGTATCTCTGCTAGTTCATCCACTACCGCACTTCAGCATATGAGGAGCCCGTTAGAAAGCTTCCGTACTATGATGGCGGAGCTCACAGACAAATTGAAACCCGCTCAAGGTGGACAATGGTCCAAGGTGTCAAAGCAGTTCATGTGGACACTGTGGAAGAAGAGGGAGACCCAGGAGTACCTTGATGAACTTGAGCACATCAAGTCGCTGCTGCATGTCTGGCTGGCAGTCGAGCTTTTGTATGTCTGCAAATGTATTCATCTTGCACTTCAAATGCTGACTTCAATCAGGGATGAGGGGCAGAAGCATGGGGAGGACCAGCAAAGGAATCACAAGGGTGAGTTCATGTTTGGTATTATCAAGGCAGATTTACAATGACTGTTTCAGAACAGCAAGAGAACCATAATCGTGAGTTCAATTAGGATTGGTGGATAGATACCTAATGTTAGTTCAGGTATCCTTGAGGTCATTGTGGATAACGCTCGAGAGCAGAAAAACCACCGTGATGGTGAGCAGAAATATCACCCCACCTGCACATGAACTTATTTCTGCCCAGCGGCCCAACAGGCGGCAATCCTCGACTGGATGACACTTCGGATGCCACCTTTGAACTTTTCCCAGCGTCAAGCGGATATCTTTAGCTCTTGGCAGCCGGGAACTGGTGAATGGCTTCTTTCTTGTCCAGCGTTCAAAGAGTGGGAATCTGGCTCCGGGAAAATCATATGGTGCCGGGGAATGCGTATGTCCACAATTCAGTAATGAATTTTCTCCTGATCTGACAGAATCGGACCTCTGAAAATAGCCGGTGCTGGAAAGACTGTGCTTTCGTATGTTCATCAGCTACTGGATCTCTGTGACTACTAAAGGGTGAAATTATACACAGGTCCCTCGTTGTGCACTATCTCACAGATCAGTCACAGGACACCAACATTGGGGTAGCTGCTATATATCTAAACCACAAGGAAACAGAGGTCCAGACTCCTGTGAATATCCTGACAAGTTTGTGGAAACAGCTCGTTGCAGGGAAGGCACTCTCCCCAGAGGTGGTCGAACTATACACACGACTTCACAGACAGGACATCCGGCCTGCTATACATGAAGTATTTGACATGCTAAAATTGGCAATAGCCAAAGAAGAAAAATTGTATCTTGTCGTAGACGCGCTGGATGAATACCCTGAGGATCATCGCAATATTTTTCTCAAATATTTATCAATGGCAATGCTAGGATCCACAGTCAATCTGATGATAACTTCTCGGCCCCACATAATGGTTGATGCATTCTTTCCAGAGGTCCAGATTGTAGAAATCCGCGCAACTGAAGAAGACATCCGAAAATATGTGGACATTCAAATCACAGAGTCTTCTCGATTATCCCGTCATGTTCAAACTTGTCCAGGGTTGGGTGAAGAAATCAAATCCAAAATTGTTGACAATGTCGAGGGAATGTGAGTATCATCTTAAGTTAGTCTCAATGGCTTACTGAATGCTCAATTCCAACTGTATTTAGGTTCCTGCTTGCAAAGTTGCACACAGGATCTCTAGCCATGAAGAACACTATCAAGGCAGTCCGTGATGCTCTTCGGCATTTGCCAGCAAATTTGAACCAGACATATGATGATGCCATGAATCGAATCAATTCGCAGAACACAGATGACCAACAGTTGGCTCATCTAGTCCTCACCTGGGTTGCCTATGCAAAGCGACCCTTGTCAGTGGAAGAGCTTGGAGAAGCCTTAACCATTGAACCCAATGCAACCAATCTGGATCCTGATAACCTGGTTGACATCAACATTGTGCTATCAGTGTGTGCTGGCCTGATCATTGTTGATGAGAAAATGGCTGTAGTGCGGCTCATCCACTATACTACCCAGCATTATTTTGATGCTATACGGGCAATCCAATTCCCAGATGCTCATACCTACATTGCTTCAAGATGTCTGGAATATTTCCTGTTGGCAGACTTTGACAACATTCATTTTCAAGAAAACCATGGACCCAACCCCAGTGCTGAGAAAAGGGCCACAAAATTAGTTGCTGAGCACCCATTTCTCGCATACAATGTGTGGTGCTTCTCACATATCAGTGAAGAAAACGAGATGCACTTGCAACATAAAATTCAATCTCTTCTTTCCAAGGTGTCCTCGTGGAATTGGTTCTTCTGGAACACATCCGTCTGGAGTGCATCACCCCCATGGCGTTTCCTCGATTGGCCTTCGTCACCCTGCCTACTCTGGATCTCAGCATCATGCAACTTCTTAAAAATTGCCACCCATCTCTTGGAAGTGGGGACAGAAGCAAGTAATATTACTTTGGCCCTCAGTGTAGCAGCACATTATGGGCACATTGAGATGGTCCAGCTGCTGATGCGATTCGGCGCTGACATAAATGCACGGCTTGGGGGAACATTCTTCGACACAGTGCTGCAGAGTGCATTAGTCGGCGAACAAGAAGTGGTTGCTCGATTCTTGATAGATCATGGCGCTGATGTGAATGCAGAGGGAGGGTTTTATAAAACTGCTTTGCGGGCTGCAGCTAAACATGGCCTGGAATCACTTGTCATCCTCCTTCTTGAGCTGGGTTCAGATATTAATGCAGGGGAAGGGCCAATGGGTGGAACCGCATTGAAGGCAGCGTCGGGAGCAGGACACGAGTCAGTTGTCCGACTCCTCATTGAGAAAGGAGCCAATGTGAACGCAGAGGCATTTTGGCCGGGAACAGCACTGCAGGCAGCTTCATATCATGGACACGAGTCGATTGTAAGACTTCTCATTGAGAGAGATGCCGACAAGAATCTACCAGGGGGAAAATACAGACAAGCACTGGAGAATGCTTCAATGAATGGAAAGGACTCTATTGTAAACATTCTCATTGAGAATGGTGCTGAGGTGAATGCAGAGGGACCGGGAAACTGGCCTGGAAGCCCGCTGAAGGCCGCATCATATGGGGGACATATATCGGCTGTACAACTGCTAATTGATAACGGGGCTGAGGTGAATGCACAGGCCTATCGGTGCGGAACAGCTCTGCAAATGGCCGCAAACGAAGGACATGAAGGAGTGGTTCGACTCCTCATTCTGAACGGGGCAGCTGTGAATGCACGGGGTGGTCCGCACGGGACAGCATTGCATGGGGCATCATATACAGGCAAGGAGCCAGTAGTTCGTGTACTCGGTGAGATGGATGTGGACCTCAACCAAGTGGCACATCACACAACAGCCTTGTGGGTTGCGTCAGTCAAGGGACATCTGCCAGTAGTCCATGCCCTCATTGAGCTCGGTGCCGATATCAATAAGACAGGAGACGACTATGGTACACCAATGGAGGCTGCCCAGGTGTGGGGACTTGAATCGGTGGTTCAATTCCTCATCAACAGTGGTGCGCACCTTGTGGAACGCCAACTACCAGAACGACCTCATTCGGTACCAATATCTATTTTTCTGAGAATTCCGGACTAACCCTTTCACAGGCTGCCGGTTTTCTTGAGCGACAGTACAGAGATGTTGAAGACACGCCGAATCCAAAAATTAAAGAACGACCACATTCGGTGCCCAGATTTTCTGTCGAGTCTTAGGAATCCATGAGAACTAACAGATTTATAGGCCAAAGGCTTTAATCAAGAAGAGAGGACAAAATTTCCAGAGGATAATCATCTGTGAATGATTGGGCCGGGCTTAGCATACCACTTCGTGTGTAAACCAAAGCAGTTAAGTTGGGACCCAGATAGTATGTTGCTGCCATTGTTTAGTACAAATATGTGCAATGTAACACGTACAATGCTGAAATTTAAAACCACAGACGCCCAAAGGGTTCAAAGATATATGAAAATCAGAAGTGGCATAGTGTTGGGAAGGATCTTCCAGACGAAAAAATATCAATCCGCTGTCCAGTCTCAGAGGTGACACCAGTGTCTCATGGACTTGATTGTCCTGGCAGAGGATCGATGTCTTTGGTAGTCCCCTAACTTGGCATTGAAGTGTGCTAGTGGTATTTTCCGTGAAGCAGAAAACCCGATGGAACGTTCAGATGTGCCATGTGCTACCAGGTTCTGTCTACTGTAAATTTTGGTTGAAATCATGAAAAAATAACAGGTTTTCAATGTCACAGGTGCAATGCAGTGTTTCGTGTCTGCATGTATCCTCCAGCCCCTCTTTTAATTGAAATAGCGCTGTATATGCATTTAAAAGTGTGCTTCCAGTGCAAGAAATTTTGTAAAATCATGCTTTTCTTAATTCTCAGTCTTCTTCCTCTGTCAAAGCGATTGATTTCTCTGAAAGTGCCAAATTGAATGCCCTATGGGCTCTGGAAAGTGTCTGCTATTTGACAATTTTTTTGGGGTTGTCATGCACCCCGAGGCTCGTTGACGAATTGACGAGATGGATTTTTTGGCCACGCATCACAGAGCTTGAGGAATTGACCGTGATACTACAGTATGCATGCAGTAACCATTGCCAGTGGGGGCTATGCAAACTATCAAATTATCTTAGGCCTCTTCGAAATCGAGTGCCGCGCTGACTCTCATTCATTCTGAAATGTGCTGTACGTATGCACATTAGGGGCAGTCAGAGTAGGTCGTTTCGACGTTTCTGGGGTTGTTTCTGGGGTCGTTTCTGACTTCGTTTCTGAAGTCGTTTCTCTAAATTGTTGGCATCAGAAACGTGGGGAGAAACGACCTCGGATTTATTTTGGTGGAGAAACGGCCAGAAACGACTTGTAGAAACGCCTCTGGAGGCGTTTCTGAGGCGTTTCTCGGTCGTTTCTCGTTTCTCCCACGCTTTAATTAATGTTCATAATTCGAGAAACGACTCGAGAAACGAGTCCAGAAACGACCCATTAAAAGCTACTCTGACTGCTCCTATTGTATTCCATCCGGTTATCGTAACCAAACCGACCCTCCCGCACTCTGAACTCTCACTTCCATCCATAGAATAACAAGACTCAAATTCGCAATTGTCATAATCATGAACACGAGGCGTGCGCAGTAGCTTGGGGTTCAACTCCCTGCGTCCGAGTGGGCAGGATCCTTGTACCTTTTCTTTTGTTCGTTTCGTCTTTTCTTCCTTTCACGTTGCTTGCCCTTGCACATTTTTCTGATAAACCGTCTGCTGCATGTGCAATCTTCTGAGATTACCTTTGCTTTTTCGCCGCCACTGTATAAGTACATGACGCCGTACCGGCTACTCCAGCTTGACTTTGTCTTGCGTGCGCGGTGCATGCCGTAGGCGAGACTAGAACGTTAATATCACCGCATGCTGGCTTTATTCAAGAAATCGATACTGAAGAAAGAACCCTGACTTCCGAGGGGGGAAAGAGCAAAAGAAAACCTCCCTCTCGATTTCTTTCCGAGTCCCCGCCGCTGCTGTCTTCGATTCTGTCTTCCACGTACAGACATTCAGGCATTCTTTTCCGTATCTGTCAATGTGAGTGTGCTATCTTCTCAAAATTTCTTGATTTAATCCATTTACGATTCCCAAATTCATGCCTCAGATTCGTCGTCGGCCCAACGGAATACGTGTCCGACCCTGACGCCTCCTCATGACACAAGACCAAGAAACAAGGCGAAAGGCCGTATAATAACGGATGTCTTTTTTGGTGGCTGATCTTCATCTTCTCCTCACTGTACATCATAGTTTGGATTCCTCTCTGTGCATTTTTGGGGGCAGAAGCTCTCTGCGAATCTCCCATGGCTGTTTTATCCATATGGTGTAAAGCTTCTAACGGCGACAACTCTCTTCATTCCCAAGTTCCTTTTTCCCGGTAGGTGCTTGCCGCGTGATAGCTTACGAGACTTGGTTGCTGACATGCCAGGTATGCAGTCTCCAGTAGGGCGGGGTATTATTTGATGGTGTAATTTACACCGCAAAAAATACATGTAAATTACATGTAAGTTACAAAGTTTACAGGAGGCCCTCCAATGTGGCCGTAAAGAATTGTAAAGAATGGATGCCTAGGGCAAGCCCTATTTGCCTCCAGGTGGTCACTGACTGCGCGATGATACCAGAAAACATCACCAAAGGTTGAAACAGACCGTTTGCTGACGCTACTGGAGCAGTCAGAGAGAATCGGAGTCCTGAGGGCTCCTTGACGCGACATTTCGCTTGTATTGTTTACAAACTTTACAAAAATTACCAATATTACAGCCATTCTTTACCGTAAAATACGGCATTTTTTTCGGCCTGCGGCGCTGTAAGTTACGGTAAATTACACCCGTAAAATATGCCCTGAGCTCGCGCCTGTAAAATACCAAACATTACACGCCAATTTCTAATAATACCCCGCCCTAGTCTCCAGGCTGGTTTCATCGTCTGGGGATTCGGGAATTTATTTGCACAGCCATGGGCGGCTATTCCCGCGTGTCATCCTCCTTTCATCTCCACGTCCGTGGGCGTCCCTACGGGCGCGCCGCTTCCGCCCGTGGCTATTGAAATCCCCGCGTTGAGGACCTTGGAGAACCCACATTTCGGTACACCCGCGGATCCCCCATCAAAACTCAGCGATCTTGATGCAGATTACTTTCGCGGGATTTACATCTGCTTCCCTGGCTACTTACCTGTGCTGTACGCTCACCCTTGATGCTCACTGTGGTGAACATGGGCCGCACGGTACCACCAAATCACATGTCGCGTCCGGTGACACGGCAGCGCACATGCATGCAGACTTCGTAGAAGCGCTCAGGTGGTACTTCAGGATGGACCATTCTGTAAAGCACACCAAACGCCCATCATGCGCGCACTCTTCGCCCTCGTCGGCGTTGCCAATGTATTCTTAGGAAGGGTTTATGCTCAAGGTGCGTCTTGGAGGCTCGCAGCGGACGGCCACTGACTTGCACGCCAGTAACGCTCTCGACGCTTCTCGTGGAGAACAAACCCGCCCCGCTGGGAATCGACGTCTCTCCGCGCTTCTCCTGGACGATTGCGTCCTCTGCGCGCGGCGTCGCTCAATCCTCCTACCGTCTCACGCTCTCCGCCAAGTCTGCAGGCGCCACCGATGTCTGGGACTCGGGCGTAGTCTCCTCCGCCAAGCCGTTTCTCGCGCCATACGGCGGCCCGGCCCTCGCTTCGGACACGACCTATTTCTGGAGCGTGAGCGTCACAACAAGCGCCGGGGGCGCCTCTGCGTCCTCGACCTTCAGCACGGGCTTCCTGCAGGGCGAAACAGACTGGGCACCGAGCGCATGGATCGGGAAGAACACGACCGTCGTCCCTGCAGCCCTCCTCACCGCCTTCTCATCTGCGTCGTGGATCTGGGCGCCTGAGCCGGGCCAGACAGCGCCCAATGCACCTCCGGGCGACGTCGCGCTGCGCCTCACATACACCCCGCCCGCGGGCAAGACACCCGCGAGCGCGACGATCGTCGTGACCGCCGACGACCGCTTCACGCTCTACGCCAACGGCGTCCTGGTGGGCTCTTCGCCCAATACGACCGACGTCTGGAAAGCGGCGCAGATCTTCCGCAGCGTCGACCTCTCTTCGGCCCCTTCCTCAGCCCTCTTCGCCATCCGCGCGACCAACCTCCCCGACGTCGGCACCGGCGGCGCAGGCCCCGCAGCCCTCCTCTTCTCCGCCCAAATCACCTTCACCGACGGCTCCAGCGCGCTCGTCTTGTCTTCAAGCTCCTCGGGCTGGAAAGCCACCACCTCCATCCCCGCAAACTTCCAGCTCCCCTCCACCTCCGACGCCTCCTGGCCCGCCCCCGCGGTGCTCGGCGCATACGGCGTCACGCCCTGGGACACCCAAGTCGTCGTCGCCAACCCCACGCCCGCCACGCCCGCGCTCACCACCGCCACGTGGATCTGGAATGTCGCGGCACCGAGCGTCGCCGCGGGCAGCGTCGCCTTCCGGCGCACCTTCACGCCCGCGGCGGGGAAGCGCGCGCTGAGCGCCGCGGTGGTGATCACCGCGGACGACCTGTTCACGCTGTGGGTCGGCGGCGCGGAGGTCGGCGCGGCGCCCGACGAGACGGACGTGTGGATGGAGGCGCAGCAGTTCGCCGTCCCGGTCAACGGCTCCGGCAGCAGCGTTGTGTTCGCGGTCCTCGCGACGAACCGGCCCGACGTGGGCACGGGCGGGGCGAGCCCCGCGGGGCTGCTCGCGGCTGTGGAGATCCTCTATGCGGACGGCTCGTCGGAGGCGCTGACGACGGATGCGGCGTGGAAGGCGGATGCGAGTCCGGCGGACGGGTGGCAGGCGCCGGGGTTCGACGACGCGGGGTGGGCGGCTGCGGCGAGCGAGGGGACGTACGGGGTGCAGCCGTGGGGCACGAATGTGAATGTGCAGGATGCGCTGGGGGAGCACCCGGCGCCGATGTTGAGGGGGGAGTTTGCGGTTAGCAAGCAGGTGGGCTTTCCTTCCTGCGTTGTGTTTTTCTCGCTTCTTTCTTCTTCCCATTTGACGCGACTATTGACACACGTCGTTGGCAGGTCACAACCGCCCACCTGTACTACGCTGCAGGCGGGTACGCGACCATCGCGCTGAACGGCAAGCGCGTGAGCGACCACGTGCTGAGCCCGGGCTTCACGAAGTACGATACGCGGATGCAGTATGTGGTGCTGGACGTCAAGACGCTCGTTGCGCAGGGTGCGTTTCTATCTCCCTTCCCCTCTCCCTTCTCTTCTCTTCTACTCATTCCTTTTTTCAACGGAATAATAATTTTAAATCCACTAACGTCAACACCAGGCACCAACGCCCTCTCCGCCACCCTCGGGCGCAGCCACTACGGCGTCACCCAGGGCTCCGTGTGGAACTGGGCGGGCGCGCCGTGGCACGGGGAGCCCGTGCTCCGCCTTGTCTTGAGCCTCACGTTCAGCGATGGGAGCAAGCAGAAGGTTGTGAGCGGGGCGGGGTGGAAGGTGCGTTGGCTCCTCTTTTCTTTTCTTTTCTTTTTACTTTACCTCTCGGGGGCGGGACCGCTGACACGCAGACACACAGGTTGCGGAGGGCCCCACGCGTCTGGACGATGTCTTTGGGGGGGAGAATTATGATGGTGCGTTTCGCTTGCTTCCGTATCCTCCTTATTCCCCATTATATCTGCTGGTTTTCGCATGTAGCAAGCTTCGACATCCCCGGCTGGGACCTCCCCGGGTTTGATGCCAGCGCGTGGAACGACGCGCTCGTTGCTGTGCCGCCCAAGGTCTGCCTTCAGTTTCCCGCGATGATTATTTGCGGTCTTAAGCAACTGATGAATTGATTGTAGGGCACGCTCGTGCGCGCACGCCAGCCACCGACACGCGTTATTGGGAGCTTGACGCCCGTGTCGATTACACAGCCGGTGCCTGGGTGGGTATTAGTTCTCCTTCTTCCGGTGGCACTCGCATTATACACCATCTAACTCTCTTTTTTTGCGTTCCCAGCCAATTCGTAGCGGCCTTCGAGCGCGTTGTCGCCGGTTGGGTGCGCCTCACCGTCTCTGGGGCTAAAGGTAGCCTCGTCACGGTGCACTATGGCGAGAAGCTCAATCCAGATGGGACGGTTATATACCAGGGTGCGTATTCCTCGGCCTGCTTATTCTAGCTACTAATATTGAGATATTATCTGCTTGAATAATAGACACACAACACTACTATGCAAACAACTTCCAGACGGACCGTTTCTGGCTCGCTGGGACGGGCGCGCCGGAGGTGTTTGAGCCGCAATTCTCCTACAAGGGTGGGTGCCTCTCTGAACCTCGGTTACGAAAGGAAAATGATATTATACAGGCTACCAATACATTCAGCTCCTCGGCTGGCCCAGCGCGACGCCGCCCACGCCCGCGGACGTCATCGGGCAGATCGTTCACGACGACCTCACGATCACAGGCGGCTTTACGAGCTCGGATGATCTCTTGAACAAGCTGCATGCCGCGTCGGTGTTCACGATGCTGAATAATGTGCACTCCATTCCGACTGATTGTCCTACGTTTGAGAAGAACGGGTGGTGCGTATATCTTGTCTTGTTTAATTCTATCCCCCGCGCTCATTTGAGATGTATCTGACAGGTCGGGCGACGCGATGCTTGCCACGGTGCGTGGGTTTCTGCGTCAATTTGAGGGTGGATGCTGAGATGGATGGTGACGTAGGAAATGTTCCTGACGAACTTTGACTCGTCGGATCTGCTGGCAAAATATGCGCAGGATCTCCACGACTCGCTCACCAATGGGCCTCCGGCGGTGATCGCGCCAGACAGCGGGTGGGGCGCGAATAATCAGGCAGATCCGTGGCAGTGAGTCTCCGCCATGTATATTTTGGTCTGGTCTTCAAGTGACGTTAATTGCTCAGTTCGGCATTCGTACTGATTCCGGCGTGGATATACGCGTATCGCGGTGACACGCGTGTGCTGTCTGATAATTACGCGGGGATGAAGCAATACATCGAGTTTGAACTCGGAAGGTCGCCGAATAATATTGCCAATACGGGGCTGGGCGATTGGGATACGCCGGTGAGCGTCTTGGATTCACGTCTGCGATCCGGCACTAATGTTTTCTGATTTCAGGAAACTTCGCCACTTGGTGGAAACCCGCCGGAGGATTCGCGCGTGCCGGCTACTGCTTTCCTGTACGCGTCTGTCCCACACTCGCAGTTCTTACAAGCTGAAACCTTCAACCAGGTATCACATGATGGACACCATGAGCACTGTCGCAACCGTCCTCGGCAACACGGCCGACGCCTCGACCTTCGCGTCCCAGGCCACCGCCATCAAGAACGCCTTCAACTCCGCCTTCCTCGACCGCACCACAGGGCACTACATCGGCGTCGGCGACAGCGGCTACCGGCAATCGCACAACCTGCTTGCGCTTGCGTTCAACCTGACGCCAAATGCGACGACGGCGCAAGTTGTTGCTGACAGCGTGGCGGCGGACGTCAACACGCGCGGGGTACATCTCAACACGGGCGCGCTCAGCACGAAGCAGATTTTGCCCATGTTGACTGCGCATGGGCATCAGGATACGGCGCTGTTGCTCGCGCAGCAGACGACGTATCCGAGCTGGGGATATTGGATTGAGAATGGGGCGACTACGATGGTACGTCTAGCATTTTCGGTTCTTTCATGCTTAGCTGAATTTCGACAACAGTGGGAGCACTGGCTCCTCACCGCCCGCTCGCACGATCATGTACGCTCCTAATTTATGTAAAAGAAATTTACTTCAATGATTCTCACCTTGTCACAGATGTTCCTCGGCACCTTCGAGGACTGGTTCTACAAATACGTGCTCGGAATCCAATCCACCGGCGTCGCCTTCCAAACTGTCTCGATCGCCCCTGCATTCACCGGTGCATTGGCATCCGCCAGCGGGTGGACGCTCACGCCGTTCGGGAACCTCACCGTCGCATGGAGCAACACGAGCGGCACGCTGTCCCTGAACGTTGGCGTACCCGTCGGAGTGACCGCAACGGTGTCGTTCACCGCGGGGGCGCAGGTGCAAGAGGGTGGCAAACCCGTTGGCCAGAGCAGCGGGGTGAAGGTGCTACCGGCGTCGAGCGGGGAGCCGATGCGCGTTAGCGTTGGGTCTGGGAAGTATTCCTTCGTGACGAAATGAACTGAATGTATTTATTGGAACCCGGAAGAGGCGACTGTATACTGTTACAGGACTCTGTTGAATGAATGTAACGTGCACTGATTCAAATCGGGTGATTGTCCTTGAGCTGCAAGCTCGAGTAGATGGTGAAGCAGCTAAAGGTGCCAAACGCTGTAAGGTGATCACACGCTGTGAGGTGAGCACAGACAGGAATCATGAGATAACCTGAGCAATTTGAAGTTCGGATCGCATAACTGGTCTCCAAGAAATCGATATGTGCAATGCCCACGTGCGTGAAGGATCCGGCGGCATACAGCGCCACAGATTGTTCTCCATGTCTGTCCAACGCTGGGGAGGATGTCCTCGCGAGAGCGGCAAACCTGCGACGTGCGACGGTGATGCAACACACCCGCGAGCTCCGCGATACCCAAGCAGAGATGCATGGTGATCACGTTCGTCTCCAGCTCGGCCAAATTACCTGAGGCTGTGCGCACTGGGGGAAAAAAAAAAAAATCCTTACTTCACGAACTGGGCGCCGTGAGTCTATGTCAGAGGGACCAATCAATTGCAGTAAGTCTCACACCTTTGATACTTAGAAGGGATCACAACGGGGGCTGTTTCGGGTTCCCTCAAAGACGGAGCAGCAGATCTACGAAAGCTAGTAGTTGCCCGATGTCCAGCGGCAGTCAGTCATAACGAAGCTATTCATGACACACAAGAACATCGAAGGCGAGACAAACTCTGGGTACTGAGTAGTTCGTGGGTTTCTTTTCGCGTCGATTGCGTGGTGGAAGGCAAGCTAACTTCAAGAGGGTTTAATGGACCGGCAATCCGATTCCACTACGAGTCATTGGGCGTCAATCCAACTTCCATGTCGCGTCGCCGCCGGAGCCCCGCGCTTTATATGAATTCAAGCCCCAATTTCTGTCTAACCCTCATAACTAGTGCCAGGGGACTATGAGGTTTACACATATAAATCCGCTCAAATTTGCATAGTAGGCTCTACTTATGTTAGTACACAAATATGGTCTTTGGTACAGTGAGTGCCAGATCACAATGAGTTAGGATAACACCCAAAAAAGATATGACATCCCCTGGACCTAGTTATTATACATATAAATCCGCTCAAATTTGCATAGTAGGCTCTACTTATGTTAGTACACAAATATGGTCTTTGGTGCAGTGAGTGCCAGATCACAATGAGTTAGGATAACACCCAAAAAAGATATGACATCCCCTGGACCTAGTTATTACACATAACATATCCAAGAACTAAGTCATTTGGCCCAGTATTCACTGTGTTGCAGCTGTTCTAATAGAAACCACTATCTTTTGGCAGAAATTTCATTACATAGCTACATCAAAAAAGCCGGTACTGGATCCACTGCGGATTTTCAGTGCGAGTCGAACGCACCTACTGCCAAAGGATTCTGACCAGAATTGAGGTTGTGGGGAGTGTTCTAAGCAAAATGTCGCAAACTATATATATATAATAAAATAAAATAATGACCACGCCTGTTGTACTGCAAACAGCTGTAAATCATTCCAATTCCTCTGGCCGGGATCTGGTGGACATCAATTTTGTTTTGCTCTTGAGACCATTAGTCCTAAGATGCTGAGTCCTCCTGGGCTGCGGGCTGCGGTTATTGATGTCCCTTCCCCGCTCGTCCATGCTCCTGGCTGTTTTTACTCTGTCACCATTCGTACCTCGAGAACTCATGGACTGATGGTCAACAATTGTCTTTCTGCTGTCGCCTCACATGTTCATCTTTGGCGCCATAACTGCGGTGATCAACTTAAAAAATCAATCCCTGCGCTCATCTACTTTACCCAAGGGGGTGTCAATTCAAGAATTTTTAAATCACCTCAAATTCTGACACGGTTTTCGATTCTGATTCGGAAAATATGTGTCTGAAGGTGAACGGTGAAGTGGTTGTTGAGTTAGAGGGGGGGTACATTATTCCTTTATTTGGACGAATGATCGGGCACAGCCCCTCCGAACACAGTAATTGGGCACGTGCCTTTGCCATGGCCCGAGGCACCGAAAATTTTGTTCAATAGATTGCATTCAAAATCATCGAGGGTGGCTCAAATCAACATCCTGAGTCATCGTAGGTACCTCCGAAGGTCGAAAATCGCCGCTGTGGTCTGTTTAGAGCGCGCCGACATCACGTGAAATTGCCGATTATAGTAACTTTCCCATGGGGGAGGGGGAGGGGTCCGCCAGACCTCTGAAAAAAAACTTCGAGGTATAGTGCAGATTTCGCAAATTGGTATCCCCTTGACTTTACCACGCAAAGTCCCCAGGATAGTATCGTGTTCCGGATGTTGCAAAACTCAAAACAGGTTTTTTCTTTTCTTTGGCAACTTTTTTTTTTTTTTTTGCTTGGGACCCAAAATCCATCCATACTGCATCAGTACATACCATATGAGTGTAATAACAGTTCTACAAGGTCTAAGGACCTATCATTGGGTCGTGGGATGGATTTGTGGCCAAATTTGAGTGGCATCAACCAACTTTGATGGCTCGGAATATTCCGGTGTCTTTGTCCAAGGTTTTTTACATTGTAGACAAGCTCGACAGCATATGTGGAATGAACACAGATGTCGTCCTTGGTCAAAAAGTGCAAGATGATCATAGAGTTCATAAAAAGTTTGGGCAACTCAAAAAATTCTGAATCTCCATGAAAGTCCAAACTTCACCAATTTCTGAAGTTGTGAGCTTTATTAAGGCTTGAAAATCTGACCATCCATTTGAAAGGAGGCTCACAGAGCAGTGTCGTCAGAAACCAAGGTTGTAACCATGTTTGACTCTGACGGCATATCTCGAGCCATCAAACTCTGCCGATGGCACTCGAATTTGGCTACAAATTCATCCTACGACGTGATGATAGGCCCTTACACCTTGTAGAACCGTGATTACACCTATATTTTATATACTGATGCAGTATGGATGGATTTTGGGACCCGAGCAAAAAAAGTTTCTGACAGAAAAAAAAACTTGTTTTCAGTTTTGCAACATCGGGAACACGATACTATCCCCAGTGTTTGATATGGTAAAATATTATGCCCATTGCGGGCCTTTTGCTGCTCTAGTGTTGGACGCAAGACGATGTTGGCGGATGCAATACAATTTAATTACATTGACGGGACTCCTGATGTATTTACTTCTCTTACACGGAATGAATGTTTTTTTTTTTGATGTTGAAGTAATTCTATTGTCGCCTTCGTTGACTTCGTCGGTGGAAAGGGCTAGGATGATATTAGATTTCGTTTTGACTGTCTTCACACTATGTGACTGCACGACAATATTGAACTTCAAGTTGAAGCCACATTCGTCCTGGACTTCTGAATACCGGAGTATTGTGTTCCGGATGTTGCAATACCCAAAATAAAGGTTTTTTTTTGGGTAGGACACTTTTTTTTCTGCTCAAATCACAGAATACCCTGTACTGCATCTGTACACAGTATGGGGCTCCAGAGTGCTTATTCTGAACATTATAGGCCTCCCGGCAAAGAGTAAGGGAGGATCAGTGAGTTTGATGGCTTTCAGAATATTCCAGCCCAGTGTTCAGATAGGGCAGCAAAAGGTTGGTTAAAATGGGGAGGGGCCAGGTAGTGCTTTTAGATGTTAAGGCAGGAAGCTGTGACTCTGGCAAGTCACGCCCATCATGTGCCGCGGCAATGAAAGAGAATGATTTCTTTTGAAATTCAGGAGTTTTTTTTTTGGGGGGGATGCAACCCGACATATGGCACTGGAACAATTGAAGGGATCAATAACCCAGTAAACATAGCCTATGTAGTCAGCCCGAAGCTTGAAGGTTGAATACTTGCCAGTACCGGAATATTCTGAAAGGCATCAAATTCACCGATGCTCCCTTACTCTTTGCACAGCACAGCATGGGTAAGGTTCACCAGGGGTAAAGGTAGAGGTACAGAAGGGCCAACCTCTACCTCTACCTCCCTTGACCCTACCTCTTGACCTTGGGAGGTAATTTAAGAGGTATTCTTGTTTAGAGAACCTGAGAGCCTCTGGGGTCTAAGTTGATGTGTTAAACAGTCATATCTAGGGCAGTCCTATCCCAGCAAATGGGTATTGACCTCAGAAACTTGATCTTTAAAACCGGAGGTACAACTTTGCCTCAACCTCTACCCCTACCTCCCATGACCTTACCTCTGACCTTTGGAGGTTTACCTCTACCCCTGGTGATCCTTAAGCATGGGAGCCCTATTCCATTGAGAATAAGGATCCTGGAGGCCTCTGCTATGGAGGGGTATTCTAAGGATTGAGCAAAAAAAAACTTTGCCACCCAAAAAAAAAAAAAACCTTGATTTTAGGTTTTGCAACATCCGGAACGTGATACCGGAGCGAAGCAGAGGTCCCTCTTTTTTGGATTAATCCCTTATTTTGGGATACAACATGGCGGCGGAGTGTGCCAAAATTACAAATTGAGGTAGCAAATTGAGTCCCTCATTCTGGCTGATTTCTACGAGATCCCCTCCGTACGTCAATATGTTTTGTATTCCGGATACGTAAGGGGGAGCTCGCTAATACAGAGTTTTTGTTTTTCGCCGCTGGGCAATCGTGGGAATTGACTCGTGACGTACAAACAAAACCAAAGACGCGGTTTTCACCTGACACGCAAATCGGATCGCCTTAATAGAATCGGGGGAGCAAGCTCCCCCAATTACCTTCCTTATCCAACCGTTCCTCCATCTGCCATGGCTACTGCGCAGCCCACGCTTGATGCCACTCATTGGTAACCAGGGACGTTTACGGAACCTACTCTGGCACCGTCACACCGCCTCCGATGCTTTATTGGCTCGCCAATTTCCTGGGATGTGTTTCCTTCAATCAACAATGTCATTCCAAATGTCAAAAATCAACCTCGACCATCTCGCCTACCGTAGTACGGTAGGCGACTTCTATCCTTGGCACGGCGTCTGCCACATTCGAGCTCCAAATTCGGCACCATGTCTTGACTTTTAAAATGAAGAATGTAAGGCACCATTCTATGCCGACAAGTCAAGCGACATGTGTCCCTTTACGGAATATCGGATACGTTGTCCTATATGTACCTCAAGTTCCCTCATCCTAAACATTAGGACCCGAATCTCTCCTTCCGAGCTACCATGTCGAAGAACCTCCAGTAGGCCGCGAATCTCCCAAGGCGCGAATACACCCATCTCACACGATCTTCAAGTGATGCCGTCCTGGCATTTGGGATTGCGGGTGTCGTTCTCACAGCAGTTTTTTTGCTTTCAATTGCATATGCCGCATGGAATCCCGTCTCGCGGCCACATCTAAACCGCGTCAGCTTCCGACTGCTGGTGTGCGCGTTGATATCAAAGTGAGTTTAATACTGGGTGTGCCGATAACTCCTGAGTCGTCATTTCTAGCCTCATTTTTGGGGCGAGCTTTATACCAGTATTCTCTGGCCCCAGTGCTGGATGCAGCTTCGTGGCGTTCTTCGGAGTGGTACGTACAAGAGGTCTATTTTCCGCTACAGAAATTCAGCTGTCCCAGAGCAGCCTCATGCTCTCAGCGTGCATGTTCTTCTGCACCGCGTTGAATCTGCAGTCCGTACACACATCATCTCGGTCCCTAGCTCAATAATACTGAATCGCATACCTACAGACTGGTTTTAGTGCACTGCGTCAACGGCAACATGATGGAAAAGTACTACTACATCGGCTCCGTGGTGTTCGTCGCCATCTGCAACATCATGCCGTACGCCGCCGGCCAGTACGGGTACTACAACGGCGACTGCTGGTTCAGCAACCCGGACCCCGAGGCGCAATTCCGCTGGCTTGTCGGGTCGCAGACCGTCTGGACCCTGCTTATGTCGACCGGTGAGGTTGTCTCGTTTTTCGTGATTCTGGGATACATGCTACTGTATCAGGCGAGTCACTTATTTATTTATTTGCTTGCGACGAAGGCGCTGTTGGCTGACCATTGATTGATTGGCGCAGATGCAGAGCACCCAGCTGTGGTCAAATATACCGTCCGGCGAGCGTCCCAAGCCTCCAATCATCGCATACCGCAGCATCATTATCCGAATCGGTATGCGCCAACTCGTTGCTTATAGTGAGCGATTATTTAATTCGCTCAGGTCTTTACCCCCTCCTCTCCTGCTGCCTGAGCTTCACAGGCTCTATCCTGGATATCTGGCTGGCCAAAAACCCAGTCTCCACCAAACTGGTATGCCATGGTGACACTTTCTCAGTCAAAGCCGCTCAAATTTATTCTGTGTTCTGTGAACAGCAATGGAGGCTCTCGCTCGGTGTGTCTGTCTACCGTTTTTATATATGCTTCCCTCACATAACCCCCCGATCCAGATCTCTGTGTATATGGCCTGCGGCCCATCTTGTATACTTTACTCGCCGCAGGGGATCCGGTACGCATTTCCATAATCCAACTTACTCCGTGCTTTGCATCTGACAGCATATTATTCCACCAGTCATTCCTCCGCGCCATTCGCGCCCTCCGCACCCACGGCAAAACCACGCACTCCACCACCGACCCCGCCTCCTCCAGCACCATGCGGTACGCCGCACCAAGCTCGCACTCCATGAGGAGGTTCTCGACGAACAGCCGGGCGGTCGTGCACGTGCAGCTGGAGCAGGTAAAAAAATCGACGACGTTGGGCCCTGGGGGCGGCAGGCTGTTCACGGAGCAAGACACCGGGTGCAAGGCGTTCGAGGAGCGGAGTGCGGTGAGTCAGTGTGACGCAGGGGCGGCAAAGGGGAAGCCGGCGTTAGTGGAGCAGGAGCAAGAGCCTGAGATTGGGTTAAGCGAGATGGAGCGGGAGCGGGAGCGGGAGGAGGAGGAGCTGGATGTAGAAGCGCAGACGCGCTCAAGGTCAGAGGATATTGTGCGGCAGATATGACTGGTCCGTGACTCCATTGAAAGAAAAAAAAACCCACTCAGTCCCTGGATTCTGGAAGTTCGCTATTCAGCTCTCCAGGTCTGCTGTAGGTCAAAGGAGGAAGGTCTAGGGGGAACAATGTTCCTCACAACCATCCATGGTCAGAAAAGGACCCTTAATAGGCCGATCGACAAATATACTGACAATCGGCACTAAGTACTGAAGATGATGTATCGATGCGAGAGAGGGCGTGACGCGCGTGTGGCGCGCTAAGGCGTATATCCTCTGCGGACGGACATCACCGACATTCAGTCCACCCTGATTGTTCATTCCTTTGCCGACCCTGTGGCAAAACTCAAGGGTGAGTTTTTTCGTAGGCATCAAACTCACCAAGTTGATAGGGAATCAAACCGTCCGTAAAAGGTTATGGCATAAAAGATATTAAAAATTGACCGGTCACTGACTGACTCACGCCACCAGAATTGTACCTGCCTGTTACGACTTCAATTGAATGTCCCTGGGGTATTGGCAGGCCCCCGGACACTCACCCCTAACTAGCTCCGCTGTAAGGTAAATCAACGGCCCAAAATTGCGCTTTTTCGCTCCGTCCTGTAAGGTAAATCAACGGCTGCGCCGGTGAAACCGCTCCGTTGTAAGGTAAATCGAGTGCAGGCCGAGATTTTTTTTTTGAGCAAAAGGTGTTGTTTGAGCTTGGGAAACGACGATTCAAACACCCGCACACACATCATGTCGCTGCAGTCAATCACAGCTTTTGAAAATTTCACCCACGTCGAAGCTGTCCAGCGTCTACTGTATTTGGGACGGAAGGTTTGTACGGCTTGAACGGCGGTGAAAATGGATGGGAGCTCTGGGATCGCCTTTGCTGTCAAGAAATCCTCAAAGTTATGAAAGTTCGGAGGGGTCGAAGAAAAGGGGTGCAAAGCCAGGCGGTGAAGAAGCAAAAGGTGACGGTGGAGAAAAAAAAACCTCAGCGCAAGAAAAAAAGTCGTGTCTGCCTCAGCGGCGTCCCAGACGGCGACGGTGAAGCGGATTAGAGGCCAGCAGAAGAGCGCGGGGGCAAGAAAGCGAAAAAAAAAAAAAAATAGCCTATAAATTGATTTTTTTGCACTCTTTTGGGAACTAGCTCCGCCGTAAGGTAAATCAACGCCAAAACGGCTCAAAACTGTAAGGGAAATCAACGGAAATTTTGGACTTTTGGCGGAGCAGTTATGGGTGAGTGTCCGTGGGGCCTGTATTGACTCTCAACATTTCTTTTCGACGTTCAAATTGATGGCTCACCCGTAGGGCTGTGCTCTGCACAGGATCCACCCTGTGAAAACCCGTCTCAAAGCGGCAATCCCTTGAAGTACGAATCCACTAGTCAGAACGGGGAAACAGTTTTTACGGCACGTCGCCTCATCATCTTACGGGATGTCTTGGTTTTCGATATAACTCTGACACCAATGGATCTACCCAACATTCCCCGGTCTTTGCCACCGTCACGCCTGGAGTTAGCACGCAGGAAGAAATCCTCGTCACGATCTTTCTCGGTCCACGAGTAGGCTTTCATCTCTCAAATTCCTGACAGCGAAACTGACGCAAAACGGCCAGCTCATTGGTTCATGCCTTGAACATCTCTTTGTAGGTGTTCTCAGTTCTGTCCTACCAGGTGGGTCCTGTTCACCGTACGGCTTCCTGCAACTCCTAACTACAACTGATACCCGGACGACGGCTGAGGCCTTCGAATTGCTGTCGCAATTCTCTGCCTCCTGAACGTGCTCAAAACGGCCGAATGTTTGTGTGTACTTCTTGATTCTCCTTCGAGCGCTTCTCATATATTTCAGCGCATCGTCATCAACCCCTTCGCCACGGATGATCCGCGCAGGTTGGAGCTCGACACATTGCGTACATTATGTCTCATCTCTCCATGCCCTTGTTTATGCTCACGACACCGGTCAGTACGCCGCCGTCATGTAGAGATGTTGCGCGACCTTGGCGACCGACGGGATCATCAAGGCGGTGAGTCGTGACGCGAAACGACATCCACTTTGTATTCACACTCAACAACAAGTTTGCTGATGCGCCGCACACCACAAATTGCGTGAAAACTTACATTCTCCGTATGTTCTGTTGTTTCTCGTCTGTTTCTTTCTGCTGATGTTCTTTGTGCAGACGAAGTTTGGCGCGAGGAGATGCGGGAAGTGGGGGAGGAAGCGAAGATCCACGCAGGGGAACCGACGCCCGCCTGGACCATGGGGTTCATCCCAGCAAGCATGTTTTATGAGCGAAGTTAGATAGTTGTAAGGGTTAGATGTGTGGTACCTAGTTGTTTTTGGAAAAATGTGCGTTGAAGGTTCTTTGAAAATGACGCAAGAGTTGTTTCGTTTTGATCCTTTGTGGCACTCAACGCTTGCTAGCCGAGTCTCATTGTTCCATTCTGGGTAATAGGTGGACTCGGTGGCTTGATTAGGGATATAAAAGGTGCGTCGCAGCTCGTAGTCCCGCAATAAACACTGAATCATGCCCTTTGTCTTCAAAGCACACTGCTCGCTCAAAACTCTCCCCAACCTGCCTCGATCGCCGTTCGATTGTCCCTATCGCCAGCAGCATGCACGGGGATCCCGTGCACCGGCGCTGAAGGAGCTCACGGTGAGTGAGAAGTTCAACCTACGTGACCGCCTGCAAGTGAGAAAGCTCGAGATGGACCCAGTGGAGCGCGCTCATTGACAAACCCGGAATCACTTGGCAACAGTACAAAGGTGCGTCAGAGCGCCAAGTTCTTGATCAAGCACTCACTTCCTCATCCTCATTTAGTCGGTGTGGACGGGAACTTCTTTTTGAAAACACGCGCATAGGTCACACCCGTAACGGTGAGGGTGTCGGGCGTTGTTGCAATGCTCACCTCGATCATATGTATTTTCTACTCCGTTCCCTATGCCAGTGAGACTTACTTGGTCCACAGAGCTTGACTGCTTGTGGTTTTCATTTGGTCTGGATGTTGTTACCTTGTAGTTAAAAAAATTGTAAATGTGATATGTGCTTGTGCAATATGCATTTTGTTGTTGTTGTTTTTTCTGGCTTGCCTCCAGCTGGAGTGGATATGCTGAGCCACAATCCGCTGAGGGAATGAAGGTGGGATGTCCCTCACTCTAAATGATTTAGGTGGGACTTCCCACCTCGGGAAAAATTACAGGTGGGACATCCCACACTTGTACAATTGTTTTAAATTACTGGGCGCTGGCACGGGGATGTATTGTATGCTTACTTATACTGTCATAGGTCCGGTGGCTCAAGTGGTTGACATATTTCCCGTCTTGGGGTTATGTCAGCCAACTGGTGCTGGGTTCAAAACCCGCCTGACACTACGACCAACTCGTCTGTTTTTTATTACTCGGCAGGGGGGGGGGGGGGGGGGTTGCGTAATATAAGTGGGCCGTGGCTCTGTGGTAATGCTCTGGTAGCTCAGGTGGGGAATGTGATACATCAGGTAAACGGTGCTTGGTTCGAAACCCGCCAAGAACTTCTGGTCCCGTGGAATTTTGTTCTAGTAAATATTGTTCTCTGGCCTCCGTTTTTCACTTAGCCAACGAGAAACGGTTGTCACCATGTGTTAAGTTTGATTAAAAAACATGAGAATTTTTATAAAATATTCAAAGAAAAATAGATAAGATAATATTTCACAAAATCGGATTGAGAGCAGTAGTGGTTCCTAAAAGGGAATCACTGGAAAATTGTCCAAGTTCAAATCGTTGGAGGGGAGAAATATTAAATTGAATTGGGATGTTAAGTGTTATAAGGGTGAATGAATGTTGGCTGTAAAGTATATTTCTGTGGTGGGATATCCCACCAGTGTGAAAAAAAAAACAAGGGATGTCCCACGCTGAGGGAAATCAAGGTGGGATGTCCCTCGCTATAAATGAATTAGATGGGATGTCCCACCTTCAGGAAATTCACAGGTGGGATATCCCACAGCTGGCAGAATAACAGTGGGATGTCCCCCCACTGAGAAAAATATGAGTGGGACATCCCACGTTGGATAGGAGAATAGTGGGACATCCCTCGTATCCGAGCGGGATATCCCATTGTAGCTGTGGGACATCTCACCTCAGCCATGGGATCTCCCATGGCTGGGGGGACATCTCACCTATAATGGTGGGACATCCCACTTTGAGTGGGATATCCACGTTGACTGGTGGGACATCCCACAGGCCGGGAATAACACAGTGGGACATCCCACTATCATCAGAGAAACAGTGGGATGTCCCATGTATAGAAATGAAGACAGGTGGGACATCCCACCACTACGGGAAGTCCCACGAGAAGATAAAAAAAGTATACAACTCAATTTAAATCTGTGGGGATGTATGTAAATCATAGGAGCGCTAGTGTACACATAACGCATAGTAAGTGGATGACCAAGAATAATGATCAGATACATGGGATGACCAAGTGGAGCAGTATAGATATGGAACAGAGTGTGGCCCACCATTGAGTGATATCAAGGAACAGCTGCAAAAACCGGTTTCTACTGTCGAATCCTACACTTTTAATGAAGGGAATTCGCTGCATGTATTACAGCATATGGGTAGGGATGTTGGCCTACCTCCATACTGCATGAATCACCATGTGCGATCCAAAGCTGTACAGGAATGGCTGCAAAAGCCAGGTTTTTCTGCTGCGAAACCTGCATTTTTTCCCCCAAAGAAATCTGCCATGCAGAGTGCAGCATATAGCTAGGGACCTTACTATACCTTGGAGCTACATGAATGAATCACCATGTATGTACCATCCTAATCCATCGAGGAACTGCTGCAAAAACCAGCTTTTTCTGCAGGCAAATCCTGCATTCTTTGCCCATAAAAATTGGCCGCGCTACACACGGCATATAGCTAGCCACCTTGCACTACCTTGAGGCTGCATGAATCATCATGCTCTATCGCAATCTGTGCAGGAACAGCTGTGAAACCCAGCTTTTTCTGCAGCAAAATCGTGCATTTGTGCCCAGAAAAATTGGCCGCACTACACACGGCATATAGCTAGCCACCTTGCGCTTCCTTGAGGCTGCCTTGCACCATCGCAATCTGTGCAAGAACAGCTGCGAAAATCAGCTTTTTTTGCAGCAAAACCCTGCTTTTTTGCCCAGAAAATCGGCTGCGCATAGCGCAGCATATAGCTAGAGATCTTGCCCTATCTTGAAGCTACATATATCACCAAGAACCATGGAATAGCGTCCAGAAATGGCCCCAGAATCGTGCTTTTTGATACAGTATCCTACCAGCAAAATGGGCCCATGGACATCCCACACCTATTTTTTGGGCCCGCCTGCGGCGGGTGGGATGTCCCTCACAAAAACACTGTGGGACATCCCCCTGTGATCTGGTGAAAAATCCCTTCAAAGGTGGCAAGTCCCATGGGAAATGGGACCACCACTCAAACTGACCCCCCCCCTTAGCATAGTTATTCTCTACTAAAAATTAGGCCCATGGGAGTCTAGGAAGGGTAGCCTAAGGTGCATGGCACGACTCAAGCCCGGGCCGCTGACGTCATCCGAAAATTGTCAACCCTTTTCTTGAAATCGGTTGCGTTCCGCATCAGGCTCCAAAATCAGGGCGCCGCAGGTTGGGCTCGGGCTTGCAGCTTGGAGCACGACCCTATACATCGCTGCATTCGACCCTCCGCACCTGCCGCATTTGTCCGCCACAGGCTCATTCGGCTTGTTCCATAGCTGCTCTATCGGAATCCTCAGGATGTATTGTTCTATGTGGCTACTAATCGGCTTTAGAAGCGGCGTAGATAGCGCTTTACACAATTGCTCTCCACAAATATCTCCGCTATACAAGTACCAAGGCATACATGAAGAGAGACACCACGAAGATCACATTCATATTTTTCTCACGCCGTCCGTGTTATACCGCTCATGGCCCCAACCAAGCTCCAACGCCTCCTCAATTAGGTGATATCGCGGTGGGGCAGGGTGAAAGTGACGCTTTGACGTTGCACTGACGTTTGACTGACATTGTGACGTTTGCTGATTGACGCAGATCGGCGGTTGATTGACGCATACTGTCACACTGCCGCAGTGTCACGCTCGGCTAGTCATATTATGGGATTCCATATTGACGCTGATTGACGCACACATATCCAGCCCTGCTCCCAGCTGCAGAGATATATTTCAACTTCACCACAATCAGGTATGTTCTCATGCCCTGTACACTTCTAGACGCCATCCACGCCGCAGCAGATCCTCTCCAATTCAACCTTTCAACCAGTGCCATACCCCGTTCCATGCATGCAGTCAGCGTCCTCTGAATTTCGCCCACGACCACTTGCCACCGGGCTCAAACAAGACAACAACTCATCTTCCAGCACTGTGGAACCACGGAAGATTGTTCTGTAAGTGGATATTTCTCACAGTCAAGGTTCTATTCAAGCCGAAATCAAGTACACAACAAAGGTAATATGGCCTACTCTCTTGTCACATCCTTCAGGCAGACGCCATATTCTGAATTTGTGGCGGGAAAATCTTTTTGAGTGCCAATGGAGAGATCTAGCACGGCATTAATTCATGACATTATGTTTCGGGGACGTGATTGAACCACCATCGGTCGGCCTCCTTATTCTTTATTGGCACGGGATTTGCATCTCACACATTTTATTAAAACAAACACTGATGCATATGCATTGACGCCGCAGAAGCACAACCTGGATTTGAACGTTCTGCCACAGTCAAGTCCAACACAAAAAATGTAAACTACAAATCGCGCGAACGCAGTCGCTGCAAGTTAAGCTTTGGTGGCGTCTTAGATTCCACCTTTACGCCTTGGCCTTTGTTCCCGCCTTGGGATATGGCTGGGTCGATTTCGCGGCAAGGCAGACTATGTCGCGGATTATCCCGGAATTTCTTGCAGATAAAGTGAGCTTGTTGAGCCGTGGACCTCTGTGTGCTGTTCAGATAACAGATTGTTTGAAGTGGAATGGGCAGCCGTTACGTCCGCGGTTTCCTCTTGTATCAGTCGCTGAATATTCTACCGGGCCCATGGCTGACGCTCTTTGCCAGTGTGGGTCGATTTTGCAGTCCATGTGCTTGAGACACTAATTTTTGGCCATATGGAATGTGCTGGTAAGTGTAGACATCCGCGTTGCGGTGACTACTGAAAATTACGCAGTTATTTCAAACACGCAACAATGCATCGCAAATATATGTCGACATTTTACAGCAACCACTCCTCGCAGTCTTTGAGCCAATGCCGCACTGCCAGGGGGACATGCTGCTTATCATCAATGCCTCCGTTCAACTTCAACTTTTGTCTAGCATGTACTCAGTCCGTCTCTCACATTGCTCTCACAAGTTGTTTTTTATTCTTAATTCCATATCTCTAACTCTGAAGTTTAGGCAATCTCCATTTGTCAACAACTCGTTCAGCACTGGCGGCGCGGGGATGTGCTGTACCTCATTTTCACAAAGGCTGATACAATGCGTCTGCAACCTCACATACATCCACCGCCAACATCCTTGACTTGCTGTGTATCTGACGCGAATTGCAGGCCAAATGCGATAATATCTGACGCTAATTGGGCTTTTCATACCTCAGATTGGGACTTGATAGTATGTATGAAACATCAGTCATAGCCAAGTCAGAACAAATATGCTCCTCTTGCCTTGATCTTCGGTGTAGGTTGCTTCACTGCAATTATTTATGATGTCCACGTACCCGCAAGTGTTCCCGAACTGAAGACTATTCTGTAAATAACTCGGGGTACGTTTAAAATAACAGGCTCTCCATTCTATCATACTCCACAGGTAATACTGCAGTAATTTTCCTCACTGATTCAGAAAACCATCTGCGGATGCGTAGTTCAACGCAGAGTGGCTGTGCACTGACGCAGAGCGACGCACCATTGACGCTAGCTGGCATACGCATCGGTGAAGCATGTATTCGGCTGCCACTTGAGTCCCGAGGAGACTAGAATTTGATTTGAGTGAATTGAATTAAAGAAGATACTGGTTTTGGAGGGGCTGTGACAGTGTGCAGGTTGAACTGTAGAAGATTTTTTTTGGTCGTTCAGCCAAAGATTGTTAAAAATGTAAGGGATGACCCTAAGGTTCAAGTTCCCTCCTGCATTTATAGCAGGATGCTACTGTGAGCCCCTAATTGACGCTGTTCGACACATCGGGGGAATCTTGCAGCTTCTGCAATCAAACTACTATTTCTGGCCCGATGATTAGTAACCTGGTTAGCGCGCAATTTCCCATGCTGCGGCGGTTCCCAGGCATTATTTTAGCTCTATTATAGTCGTTCAGTAAATTAGTCTCGAAAGTCATCGCCGGATGCTTCAGTCAATGTACAACTGACACATGGTGGCTGTGCATTGACGCAGATCGGCGCATGTACTGACGGAGATCGGCGCAAGTGTGAATCCTTACTACTTGAGTTGAATTGCCACTCATGCTAAATTTATTCAGGTGGTGGAAGACCTGAGAGCCTCAAAGAGTAAGATTGGTGGAAGATTGAACTGGCATTGAAACCAATCTCTATAATTCACTGGCAATACAGCGTCAACGCGGGAAGACAGCGGCGCAAATTATCTTGTACTTGAATGGCATGTTATTTGATACCAGGGCGGCAGCACAGTTTGAAATAAAAGGGGCTTATAGGAGACTGGCTGAAATTTTGACAAAATAGAAATTTGTCATGGCCGTTGACGGCGGAAAACATCGAGAGTTACTATAAATGTTTAATAGATGGGCAGCCAGAGTGATGAGAGAAAGGATTAGGACTAATTATGAGACGAAAAATGCTATACAGTGATGGCGCAGAAGCCGGACAGGGCGATGCTGAGCGGCGCAACGTCGGCGCATTGACGGGGCATAAAGTTGATGTTTTGGTGGCTGCTGAACAGAAATCTAGATGATGACCTTGAAGCTTGAAACGTTCTATTGTATTGATTTGGGGTGGTACGGACAACCCATGATCGACGCTGTCTGATGGTCTGAGGTAAATTTGCGGTGTATTCGGTCGAGACATTATTTCCGACCATATGACTATTTCCGGAATATCTTGGTTAGGGTGGATGTAGCCCGGTTGCAGTGGTTACCAGGCATTCCTAGAGCACTGTTAGACTCGTTTACAATGTTAGTCTCAGATTTTATTTCTGATGCGTCAGGCAACGTCAATGGACATTGACGCAGAGCGGCGCACGGGCTGACGCAGAGCGGCGCAAACAGTTGTAAAGTGTGGATTCTCACTCTTGAAGCTAGCTTTGACTCAGAAGGAAAGTACTCGAGGGGTTTGAGCCCTGAGAAGTTCAAAAAAAAACATTCATAGAAGGCTGGTGCAAGTTGCAACGCTGGTTCAACCTCTAGAAGCATTATTGAAACAGTGTCAACATGCAAATGATAGAGGCGCAAAATTTTCCGATGTGCTTTGAATGGAATTCCTATCAGATACCAGTAGTGCAGTACAGTTTTGAAACAAAACAGGAGGGAACGATCACATTGAACGCAACGTTGACAGCGTAGAAAGTGCGTGGCCGTTGGCAGCTAAACACATTGAGTGAGAGATAGAGGGATAAGAGATCATAAATTGACACAATTGAGTCTGGATATTAGAGAGAAATCTTACATAGTGATGTTGCAGAGGTTAGACAGTGCGACGTTGAGCGACGCAACATCGGCGCATACAGAGTTACAATTGACGTTGAGGCGACGCGGACCGGTCACACTGACGTTGTGTCCCGGTGCAAGACCGGCACTTACTGACGCATACTGACGCTAGCTAAAGCTGCAAGTGACGCTGCAAGGCGTAGATTTGACGCTGTGAGGCGCAGGATTGACGTTGAAAATCGGCGCAGTGACGTTTGTGACGCTGTCACATTGACGTTTACTGACATTGTTTGACGTTGCACGGAATCTAGTCAAAGGTTTTTGACGACCTCAACCACGACTATTTGTATGTTCTCTTGCTGTAAATGATGTACTAAGGACCCTACTAGATGCCCCCAGAATATCAGGCCTCAGGGACGGGGGCAAATGTAAGTTCAAACATTGACGCAAATTCAACTGACGCAGCCTGACGTTGCATGCGTCAAAACGTCAGTGCTGCGTCAAAATCTCGTTGCCCATCGCGGTGACGATAATTCATTCAAACTTATTCAAATGGCTGGCCGTCGGCACTCTATGCCGTTCCAAATGCACTTTTAATATTCCCTACCTTTTTTCGCATTTTCACCAACTTTTATTGTAAATTTTGCAAGTTTCCCCACAACTTTACTCACTTTTGGAGTTTGAAATAAGGTAGGGATCTCTCTGGTTTTTCCCCTACTTTTATTATCAGACTTACAATTTCACCAACTTTTGTTTTGAACTTCACCAACTTTTTCAGTTCAAAAATTTCCCCACAACTTTTGGGGTCGAATTTTTTTTCATTGCTCAGAAGGGAGCCTAAGCTTGTAAGAGTACCAGATCTCGATACTTCACATGCCTGACTACGCTGGCTCCAACGCAAGAAGCAGAATACGCTGCGCTGCTCAACCGCTAAATGCGAAATGTCAATCAGCTGCCAAGTGTCAACCGATCCGATAAGCGAAGACGCCGATTGCCTTGGCATCGACTCACAACACCGCAACATCCTCTGGGCACTCCGCATAACAGGGCTCTCGCACAGCACAGAAACAATCCACGTGCCATAAAGATGTGTCCGTCAGCCAGCTACTGATGCATATTCTCTCTGGATTGTGCCTCGGACTCCTGATTTCAGTCAGATCGATGCCAAGGTGATTGGCATCTTCGCTTATCGGATCGGGTGACACTTGGCAGCTGATTGACGTTTCGCATTTAGCGGTTGAGCAGTGCAGCGTATTCTGCTTCTTGCGTTGGAGCCAGTATAGTCAGGCATGTGGAGTATCGAGATCTGGTACTCTTACAAGCTTAGGCTCCCTTCTGAGCAATGAAAAAAAATTCGACCCCAAAAGTTGTGGGGAAATTTTTGAACTGAAAAAGTTGGTGAAGTTCAAAACAAAAGTTGGTGAAATTGTAAGTCTGATAATAAAAGTAGGGGAAAAACCAGAGAGATCCCCACCTTATTTTGAGCTTCAAAAGTGAGTAAAGTTGTGGGGAAACTTGCAAAATTTATAATATAAGTTGGTGAAAATGCGAAAAAGGTGGGGAACATTAAAAGTGCATTTGGAACGGCATAGCACTCAGCTTGTATATATACCAGCCCTCGACTCGATTCCTCTTTCAGAAAGATTCATATCTCACAGTGAGCGTCCCCATTCCGCAACCTCCCTCCATCCCCTTCATCGGCAACGTCACCGCCCTGGACAAGGACGTCCCGCTCCATTCGTTCGTTCTCCTAGCCCAGACCTATGGCGAAATCCACCAGGTCGATATCTTAGGTGGATTGTCCCTCCTTGTTGCTCTGCGTATACATCTACTGACCAGTCCTCACATGTAGGTACCACCATCGTCAATGTCAATTCCTACGCCTTGGCAAACGAGGTCTCGGACGAAAAGCGCTTCAAGAAGCAAGTCGCAGGAGGTTTGCTCGAAGTGCGGAACCTCGCTGGCAGTGGTCTGTTCACCGTGAGTCGTCTCGCAACCGAGGTAGCAACTGCGGGTGTGACCTACCTTGATTCAGGCATTCAAAGATGAGCCAGACTGGCTTCTTGCGCGTACGGACACCAGATCATATCCGTTCATTCTTTCCTTCCTTACTTTCCCATAGATCGCCTGCTCATGCCCGCATTCAGACCCATGGCAATCAAGGGTGTGCTTGAGGAGATGCGCGACATATGCGACCAGATGATCTTGAAAGTGCGTTTCCGGACCTTGTTTTAAAAAATGTTTGATGTCTGATTCGACCACTCAGTGGGAACGGTCAGTGTATTGGCATGTACATGTCTCCGCTTCTCCCTGGTCGTGGAGCATAGTTTCGGGCCAAACGCAGTCCTCGATCCAGCAGCCGACTTTACGCGGCTGACATTCGATACCATCGCCTTCTGTTCCATGTCTTATCGGTGCTTACGCTGGGGCCCTCCACAGCACACCTGTGAAATATAGACTTAAACTAATTTTCCGACATCGCAGGATGAATTCATTCTACTCCGCAAGTCCTCCATCTTGTCGCACAGTGTCCTGGCCCTGACCGCAAAATATATATGTGCAGGACAAACCGGTTCCCTTCGTCATAGCCATGAGCGACTTTCTTGCAGAGAGCGACCTCCGGGCCTCGCGTCCGCGCGTGCTCCAAGTCGTTCTAGGCAAGAACACGAAATACCAAGAGGACATCAAGTTGATGAGGGATCTCGCGGATCAGGGTGAGTCTTCCTTTCATCATCATCCATTTACTGTTTTGCACTCAACTGATTCTAATTCCGCTTTTGCCAGTTGTCGCAGAGCGAGTGAACAACCCAATCGACAAGAAGGATTTGCTGAACACGATGTTACACTCGGCCGATCCTCAGAGCGGAAGGAAAATGAGCTCGGAATCTATTGCGCAGAACGTGTGTCATGTCACGCACTTGTATATCCGGCGGAATATTGACGATATACTTGCCCTCAGCTTATCACCTTCCTCATAGCAGGTAAGGCATATTCGCAACACAGACCTTTGTTACTGAATTGTCTGTCATCTTCGAATAGGACACGAAACGGCCTCGGGTTCGTCTTTTCGCGCACTCATTGGACTGACTCACACCTCATCTAACGAGAATTTTAACCTTAACAGGAATGCTGACCTTTACGATCTACCACCTCCTCCGAACTCCCGCAGAGATGAGGAAGGTCCGCGCCGAAATCGACCAAGTCATCGGCGACCGCCCAGCTCAGCTCGACGACCTCAGCAAGATGCCCTACCTCACTACGGCTTTGCCGTATTCGGATGCGGGAACTCGGATTGGACTGCCACTTTCCAAGCGATCCCGACGCTGTGCGACGAATTGTTTGAGAAGCACGGGGCCAAACGTCACCTGCCTCGCGGTTCTGGAGACGCAAGCAAAGGCGAGTTCTTCCAGGTGTTTGATGAGCTCGTGGTGAAGCTTTGCGGCGCGTTGACCAAGGTAAGCATCGATCCATTTGACTTGAAACATTATATTATCACACGTATTTATCTGGTCTTTTTGAAGGAGTATTCAACTACCCGCTCGGACGCGCCGGGCCCGACTTTGGAAGTCAAGACGGTCAATGCTGGTCAGGAGCGGGCAGCGGCGCTTCGCCAGCCAGATGCCCTTCTGGGCCGCGTCATTGAGAACAGAGTACTGACTAAGGGAGGTCCCGTGAAGCGACACATCGGCGAGTGAAATTCCAAGAACATTCTCCGTTGATTTACCTTCCTCCAGAATTCGAACTTCCTGAGGGGCTTACTGCGCGAGGTATCTGAGTTTTGTCTGTTGCTAAACGTTGGCTGACACATCTGATTAGCGGGATATTATGTCGCGATGTCAGTGTTTATTTTCCGCATGCATGCGAACCTCATTCATGGAGGTTTCAGATTGCCCCAGAACCCTACGAGGGACGTTCATCGTGTGCTTGCTCATTTCGGCTTGTCAAACGAGGAAGAGGTCGGCGATTCGTCTCTTGTTGCGCGCCAACTCACTTTCAATAGGTTATCTTGACTTCGGTCGGGCCCACATCTCTCCCGGAGCGGCGAGCGCCATACTACAAGTCGAAAGATGCCATGTTCCTGAGGTAGAGATTGATCATAGTTCTCCACTCCAAACAGGGCTGCGAGTCCGCGAAACTAAAAAATTACAAGCACAAAATAAATCACGAAGCGAAAAATGTGGAGCGAAGACGTGATTTAAAGTGAGAAATGTGACACGCTGAATTGGTCGAATTGGTTGATGTCGGGCCGGCAGTTTCCGATGCTTCCGAGTGTTTCCGAGACGTTATATATACGCCGCAGCCAAAACAAGGCCAAATTCTTCTTTGACTTGAACCATCACCACCGCACAACTCCCGGCGCAAGTCAGAATCCTTAACAAGCGAGGAAGGGGCTTCAATTGTTAGAGCGTCTGTCTACTAGAGACTAGAATCGGTGAGGCAACCTCTCTCTTTGACCTCGGTTGAAATTCCCGAGGATTGTGCACTGGATGTTAGGAAACCTTTGAACTCGCGATGAGACTAAACCGAGTTATTTGCTTGCATGGACTGAGTCTACGACGCCGTCAACTTCTGTGGCAATGCCCCAGTCTCTGACTTATTGCAGCAAAATGTTGCCAAAAAAAAAGAAAAAAAAACACTCCGCGCCCTATGTTCCGCAAATAGCTGTTATGTGTTATTTCCGGGACGTGAACTGGATGAAGAAGTCGAATTCCCACATCCTCGGAGAATAAGCCGAGGTCCACGACCGACTCGTCCATAGCGCGTCCTTCATCCATGTTCGTCTTCTCATATCTTGCTCATTCGCCGTCTCGGTAATTACTTGGTAACTATTTTGTCCGTCTTCGAAGATGTGGATCCGGATCCCAGTCTCTGCTTCTGCCCAAAATAGGATCTTGGGCTGACACACGAATTCAGTCGCCATCCCCCGATATCCCCAGGGACCCGACATTTCGTGTCATGGTCGAGAGCAAGCGCATTTGACTCATGCAGCTTTAATGCTTGCTTGACTCTGAATCATGATGCCAACACCGTTGCAATGGGCCAACAGAATTCAAACAAAACAATTTCTGACGACTCGGGACTCGAGGACAGTACGCATGCCCAGTACTGGATAAAGACTGCGTACGTGGTTATAACGCTTCGGGCAGCTGACGCATTTCCCAATCAGAATGCCCGCCAACCATTATAATGACCTCGACGGTGCCCGAAAACCATCGGAGACAACAGCACAACGATATCAACATCAACGTACGATGATTTTCCCATGAACATTTGTGGGTCCACAAAAGAAACTTCCGCATTCAAGCTGTTGGAGAAATCTTCCAACCTGGGAGGTAACCTGGAAGGCCTGGGCTGACCCTGATACCCTCTTTCCGTCACAGCGAGTGCGCGGTGGGTAGTTCTATGGGTAGTTCTAGAAGGACCTCTGTGGGCCTCGGCGCTGATGGGCTGCAACTCCGCGATGGGTCGATTCTTGAAATATATTATCCGCCGACAACGTTAACACCGGCTATAAGTTGGGCCCATTTAGGATCCAAAATCCCACGGCGTCGGGTTTGCCACTGGTACATTTGAGCTACCACCAGCCAGAGGCCCTAATCCGAGCTCTGTATACCTCTGCATCCGCCTCGCTCTGCGATGAACCTGGAAAAAAAAAAACATCAATCTACCAGTTTTCCTGCTGCTTTCGCGTAAACCGGCAGGGTGGGAAGATCTATAGCCCCAACGTTCCATTGGCAAGTTCCTTGATGCCAATCCAACAGCCATAGAGCCGACTACTCCACACCGGATGATCGGTCTTGGGTATTCAGTCGACGAGCCTCTTTAAGACACTTTCACAAGCACCCATTTCCCTCAAAATCGTTTGCCCCGATGTCTGCAGCTACGTTGCATCTCGGTGCCCCGCTGGATAATACGTTCGTAGCTCTCTATGGGGTTCGCCTTGGACTGACTTAATTCCATACAGGATGGGGTCCATGCTTCTCGGTGTGATCCTCAGTGCGGTGCTGTATGGTATCAGCTTACTCCAGTCTTTATTCTACTTCACCCGTGAGTCGCCTATCATCGCCGCGTCGAATAACTCATTTCTAATGGGCAGGCTATGGTCGTGATCCTGCATACATCAAGGCCTTGGTACACACCTGGCCCTACTGGTAGCCAAATTCGCTATTGACGTGAGCTCAGGTGGCGTCCACCATATGCCTGGATACTCTGCACTTGGTTCTGGTCATCCATACAGGTACGCGCCGCAGATTATCACATGGCCATAGACTGACCTCTGAGACAGTATATTATTATCTGATATCCAACTATTAGTGGGTTAAAACGCTCACAACGCTTGGAGTGGAAGTCTTATTTTTTCTTCTTTGCAGCAAGCACGACGCGCTGCAAAGTATGATCTGGTGAGAGTCTGTCTCTCTGATTACACTGTGATTCATGACTGATTCGAATCCTTATCGTCAGGAGTGTCTCCGTGCGTTGAAGCTTGCCAGTTTCTCTACAATATTGACGTCAGATCTGTAGCTGGAAGCGCTACCAACTGTAAGTCATCGCCATCATGCAAGGATTGATTGCTGCACATCTGGTTAGGGAGTTACTGCCGGCCTCGTCCAGTCGTGTGTATATCTCGTCTTCGAAAAGCAGTCACTGAGGGTTTTTTTCTTGCAGCTTCTACGCTTATCGCGTCTGGAGAAGTCGGTCTTCTTCCTCTCTTTAGAAGCATTTGGTTTATTGACTCGCTACTGCTAGTGAGCAAGCGCAACTTGTTCCTCACCGGTCTTATCCTAGCACTTGTTGTGGCCACGGGAGGTACGTCAACTTCCTCCGTGAAACGACTTGAATAAATGACTGGTCCATTAGCCTGTGGTACTGGTAAGTATCTCTCTCCTTACACCGTGGATGTTGGAATCAAATTGCCCGATTAAAAGCATGGGTTGTCCTCGCGTATGCATTCCTCGATCTCCGCATTGCATTGCGTTGAATCACCTTGTGCAGTTTACAGGCGGACACATATCAGCGTCTCCTGCGGATTTCTGTATGCATTGTGATCATTTACATTTGATTTTACCTCTGACCTCCACGTAGCCGCTCACGATATCGATCAACGCGCTTTCAACCGCCGCAGATGTGATCATCACATCGACCCTGTGTTTTATGCTGTACCGAACACGGCCGACGTCATTGAGGTTCGCGTCCACAGTCTTTGGAATGAATTCTCCTCTGAGTTGTGGCCAACCTCCCAGGACAGAAACGATGGTCAACCGACTGGTGTGTTAAATTTAAATGCTGAACGGTTCATTTTGCTTATCCACGAAACCAGATCCTCTTCACAATTAACACAGGACTGTGAGGCAAACTTTGCAGAATTTGCGTTGATATCGCTCACGCAAATTCATACGCAGGCTCACAAGGTCAGGATCTTTCATTCGCGTTAGCTGTTTCAGAAATATTTATCTCTGACTAGTTTGTGTGCGGTCGCGTCCCTGATATCCGTCTGTATAGCCACCGTTCCGTTTTATTCGAAATCTGATCTAACATTCAACAGCTCATCGTCTCGCCGTCGACTTTGATCTACGCATCGTTCTACTTCTGCATCGGGCGCCGTAAGTTCATCCTGGTAGCAATATACAAGCTAATCTCTTCTGCGCACGGAAGTTTATTCGAACGCCTTGCTTGCAAGTTTGAACGCGCGCGACGTCATTCGCGGGCACATCAATGATATCGATACGGAATTCCATCAGAGGTCTACCAGCCCTCGGACACCGATGTCGCACGAGGTTTTCGCGCGCCCTCCGGGAAGCGGCTCCGCGACCGAGGTCTCCGTACACATCGAACGGCAGACGGAGCTATACGGCGACGAGGAATATAGTAAAAAGAAATTGAGACCTGAGGTGCGATTCTTCTCCTTTCACATCCACCGTCGGTTTCCCGGCTAAGAGAACGTCTATCGCAGTCCGACAACGCCTCCACGCTCGTGCTGGACAAAATGTGACCCTTTCTTCCATGGCCAACCAGATGGAAAACAAAATGATAAACGGCAATTTCGCCGCGATATTCCAGGAAAGAACGGAGACTTTGAAATACACCATGATCGCAAGCTACTCAAATCGGAACTGCGTGCTCCGTAAGGTCTGAACTTCCATTGTGCTTAGATAAGCTGTAGTCCAACGCTTGTGGAAACCCTCGTTCATTCCCGAAGTTACATTTTTTTAAAAAACCCATAAGAGACGCTTTTTCACGAAATTTAAACATGCCACAAATGAGGCAAGCACCAAGTGATAGAAGAAGAAAAAACGATCGTCCACGAACTATGGTCGAGTCGAACCGGAGCTCTGTGCTTACAATCGTAATCTGGATGTGGCGATGAGTTGCAGAACCCCTGCGAAATGAGTGGAGGATCGTCAGCAGAGGGCGCAGATGAGCGGCGGATTGTCCGCGGATCATCCGCCGACTGAATTTCAGTTGCACTGGAACAACTTGGAAGTTCCGTTTGCATTTCAGCACACCTGAAATGCTGAGTTTCGGACGCACCTCTTCTTGTACCAATACATTCGGTTTCGGTTTACAATTTTGGTCTAAATTTGGCAATCGTCGGTGTGACTCGAGAACGGCGATCGCCGTGTGCCGCGTCTAGGCCGCAAAGTTTGATCTTACCGCCTCTCGTCCAGTCCATCAAACTCGATTCCCGTCTCGAGCACCCTCCCGCAGCAGCTCGGTCTTCGAGCACCATGCGAGCTACCTGGTCGAACGTGCACCTGAGCAGTCCTGGACCCTTCTTCCGCACCTTCACCGGTTTCCCCATGGCACCTTTCGGTTCTTTACTTACTACAGCTCTCTTTCTTCGTCGCTCGTACCCCACTTGAACTGCGGGTTTGAACCCACAATCTTCGGATTATATCATAGCAATTGCTCCCCTTCTTCTGCAGCGCGTCAGCTTGACTGTGGGTCCTTCGAGTAAGCATTCGCTCTCCGGACGCACATGCTATGCATGAACCCTGTGGGCATCTGGGCCTGATAGCGGGTCCTGCCGCGTACTTCGCGGGCTACCCAGCTTATCTGGATAGATTCAGTACTCCCCTACTATTTTTGCCCGAATTCAGTGCTTCGATGTTCATTTACTGCCGACTCTCCCCTCGCTGTCAATGAATTGTTTCCACATTCACAGAGGACGGACGCTTTCCGGATGTTGTGTGGTGCGTAGTTCCAAAAGTAGATGAGACATGGAATCGGGAATTGCACAGTCATATAAAGGGGCAACGAAAGGTAGGTACCGCCATATACGTAAGCTACCATTTAACTTGCAAAAATCTATCTCGGACTATCTGCGGGAACAAGGATCAGTGCCAAAATATCCCAACGAAACCGTGACTCACTTAGGCGCACTCCACCTGGAAAGAATTAAAGTTCACATTCATGAACGGATCACCACAGGTGATCGTATTCCCGCCAGTAATTGGCGTTGCGCAGGCGGAGTCGGAATACAGATGAATCACACAGTCCCCCTCGAATGACTCCGTCAAAACACACGAGCCGTTCGTGACTTCGTCACAAGCACCGAAGCCGGGTGCGTTCATACTCGCGTCGCCCAGTTCCTGGCCGGTGCAGCTTCCGCCTCCAGCGGGGGCTTGTCCCAGAAAGGCGACAGCAGTGCAACTGTTTTGCGCGGAGGTGCCGGCGAACAGGGCGGCGAGAGTGGCGAGGAACGTGGCGATCTTCGTCATAGTGGCTGGGCTGCAAAAAAGAAACATCTGTATGAGAGGACATAGCAGCAATAAGTTGTGCACGTACTGTAGCAGTTCAAGGATAGCTGAAGAAGTAGAAGTGCTGGACTCGATGACTAGTATGTCAGGCGAAGTACGGTTTATATCCCAGGCGAGGCTGTGAGCACCGCCAAGGACATTTTGCACAAGACATCTTACCACATCCCGTTTTATGACGATTCCCCTACGTAGGTACAGAAAATTCAGTCGAATTTGTGAGTGAAACCCGTCTCATTGGAGCGGCGGCCCATTAGTATCAAAGTGCAGCCTTCACATAATGATATTAATTTACTTTCCCATTACATGTAATTCAGCGATGTGGAGTGGAGGCAGGCCTCCGCGTCGGCGAATAACCACCTCGGTATTTAAACTGACTGCTTTGACTCGAGAATTGTGTGAAAGCACAACGCCAAGTCTACGGTTGACCTGCCTCTGCCGCACTTACCGCCGGGATACAGTGTACCAGAGATCACCTGGTGATTCGGAGGATGACCTCCGGAGTGCATTGAATACCGTTCGATTCGTACACATCAGCATCCACCATCGACAGGGAACTTCAGAGTCAGCGAATAGTTCTGGTAATTTGCTCCGGGAGAATTGCTGTAAATTTATGCAGGTCAGCTGGAGCCGGAGATGCTGTGAATGTTGGAAGTGAAGTGGTTAACTTTTGATGGGGATGAGAAGGCTAAATCTGATACATGGGTTATGAAGGCGTTTTGAAAGAATAAGTCGTTCAAACGTTAAGTTTAGGGAAGTCGTTTGGTGGCCGTTCTAAAGGCTTGCTCATAAGAGGGTTCCACGGGAAGTCAGAAAGGCTCAGTAGCGTGTGGTGCGCGTCTGCATTAGGGGGCCCGTTCGATTGGGGGCTGGGCCATACATATTAACGTTCTCGTTTTTTTTTTTTTCTTTCTTCGCCTGGGGCTGGGAACATTGATTGTGAGATTCAGATTAGACGACGCTCGCCTCTGCTACCCACCGCCTTCTTGTCACCATGAACTATAGAGCATGGTTACGATTCTTCTCTCTTTCATGTCCGGACTTTGCATATTCAAGTTCTGGGGCTCGTGGTCCCAAAGACTTGTTCATAAGCGAGTTCCGCAGTCGGGGGAGAGAGGCTCTGTGGCGCGTGGTGCGCATCTGCGATTCGTAATGCAACCCGTAACAAGTAGCAGGAGAGGCTCCCGTTCGACTCGGGGCAGGGCCATCCTTTTTGGTTGGCCCAGCGATTTCCTCAGTCTCAAAGCACGGAGGTCCGATCTTTTTGACCACGCAACGGGGCGGATTACTATTCAACTGTTTTACATCCGCCGTTTTCGGCACCTGCACACCATTTCATTTTCCCCCACCGCCTACTCACACAACACGTTCCACCTCTCGAAATCGTCCCTCCCCTCCTTCAACGCGAGGAGTTTATCCCACAACGCCTGCCCCACAGGCCCCAGCCCTTTTTTCGCCTCCATCGCAATATCCCTCACCGGCCCCGCCTTGCCCTGCGCATCAATATCCACATCCCCAATGCGCTCGATCGCAACAACCAGCACCGCCGTCCCCGTGCCGAAGCACTCCAACAGCGTCCCCGCGGCGGCCCACGCGGCGAGCTCACTCACGGTGAGCACGCGCTCCTCGACGTACACGGGCATGTCCGCGGGAAGGTCGAGCAGCTTTTGCGACGGGGCGGCGCCGTGCGCGCGGAGGAGGACGAGCGCCGAGTCGCGCGTGATGCCGGGGAGGATCGTGCCGTTAAGAGGGGGCGTCACGACGTTCACGCCCCCGTCCGCGCGCCGCGCGACGGCGAAGAAGTTCATCGCGCCGGCTTCGGTGATTTGCTTGTCCATGCCGAGGAGCCAGAGGACTTGGTCGTATCCGAGCGCGGCGGCGGCCTGTTGGGGGACGAAGCCTGGGGAGTAGTTGAGTCCGAGCTTGAACCCGCCGGTACCGCCGGGCCAAGAGCGGACGTGCTCGCCGACTGCGAGGAGGGAGACGCCGCCCGTTGTGGTGGGGAAGTATGGGCCTACGGGTGTAACGATCGTGTAGAGCGTCGCTTGGTCGGAGGCACCGACTTTTATGGCTGTTTGTAGTTGCGATAAACGAGATGAAGAAGGGAAAGAGAAGGGACAAAGATAAAGAACGTACATGGCTTGGTGCCGATCATCGTGGGTCGTATGTACAGACTGTGGCCGGGCAGGGTGGGGATCCAGCGCGACTCTATTGCCACAAGTTTACTTATGCAAGCCAGTAGGGCTTTCGGGTCGAATAGCTAGCGCGGATGATAATCATTTTAGAATCCAGCAGGAATATGAAAAGGTGGACGCACCGGCAGCGCCATCCTTGCTGCGGATATTTGCAGGCGAGCCATATTTTCAGCCGGTCGGAACATGCGAGGTTTGCCCTCTTGGTCCAGGATCGCCTAAATTCATCAGATATATTTGAACGAGATAAAATAGGTCAGTGGCGCACTTTCATGCCCTCAAAAACATTTGTGGCGTATTGCAAACAGTTGCTATTGTGGCATTGAAAAACCAAACACATCTAGTCAATTTCGTTCTTCGCGCACCTGGACGGATCGATCAACAGCGGACCATACGGCTTGATTTCTGGCGCTGACCATCCCGTCTTGGGATTGTAGGTCATGATCAGCATATGATCGGTGTGGATCTGGATCGCCAGAAGTCAGCCCAGCCCAGCAAGGCAATGAGGGTCACTTGCATCGCCAAAAGCGTAGGTGCCGGGTGTGGGTATCGGCTTGAGAGTTTCTGCCCGTTCAATTTTGAGGAGCGACGCCTAGAATATGCAGTTTAGCGCACAAAAAGGCGGCTGCACGGTCAGTGGATCGAGACGCACGTCCAGCGGTGCGATAGAATGCGCATGGCCGTTGCCGTTAGGATGCGGGACTATGATGGACGCCATGATCACAGCGAGGATATGGAGGGTCTTTGAGGAAGAAGATGGGGGCAGGACGAAACCTGCTTTTACGTTTTTCCCCATCACTGAGTCATCGGGTAATCGATCGTAATGCCGATTTTCGGCCGACCGATTGATACGTCAAATTCAGCCAGATCAGCGTTTTCAAATAGCTGGTAAATTTCTGGGATCCGTACTAGGCGTCTTAGCCAATAGATGCCCCCTGACATTCCACTCCGCGCCGGGCGGCGCGCAGGGAAGCACAAAGTTAATCTTCCGAGTTCCTGGAGCTGACTGCGGGTTTCATGGTCTAAACCGTTGCTCCGATAACTTACGGAGATCAGTAGTTCACGAATGAGTTACAATCAATCGCAAGAGCACAAACATCTCATACTTCGTAGGGGCGTTGGTCATTTACACAGCCGAACATTTTCCGAACCGACGGATTCAGTGGAGAATAAAACGAAATTTCCCACTTTCCTCAGATCCGTTGGGTGTCATCATCGCCGAATCTAGCTGATAGTCAGCAATAACGTTTGAAAGGGTTTTCAATATCCCGGATTACGCAGAAAAACGGCAATCTCAGCCCGGACTTGATCTGGGGCCACTTCAATCGTTAGCACATATTTACGGAAGTTCGACTTACTGTCGACGATACAGTATGTTTTCTGTGGTACTCGGGAGACACAATTCCGGCTTTGCGAGGAAACCTAAACATTTCTTTTCAAACATATCGGTACATATCGGCTTAGTGTTGCCGTGACTCGGAAAGTCGAGTCACGACTCGGTAAAATGACTTGTGAACCAAGTCGACTCGGTCGAGTCGACTTGAGTCACTCAAGTCAGCCAAGTCGACACATTCTTCAAACTGCTCCAAACCCCTCCAGAGCTCTTGAAAACTCGAAAGTAAAAAGATATTTTTTCGACCTGTCACAGATGTCACGCACGTGACGGAGCGTCACGCCGTCACAAATTTCATGATTTTTTTAGCAAATGACCTGAATAAGGGTGGAAGATTATGATTAAATATGCCCTCAAGCCATAATGTACTGTAATCATAATATAATCTTAAGGTTTTGGCCTATATTTAATCGTAAGGGTATCGTAATGTATTGTAATCCTAATTTAATTGTATTTAATCATATTTAATTGAATTTTGCCCCTACCAGATCTCATTTTTTGCTCCCCCGTGCAGAGATGGTCGTCTTGAGTTGTGGCCTCACTATTTTGAGTTCGCTTTCGAGCTTGGTTCACGGCAATATGGCATTTCACCGCTCTCTCAGGTCTATCATACTAATGCCAGCTCTAGAGAGATAAATAACTAAGGTTCCCATTGATGTAATGTTTTCTGTGGAGGCCTGCGAGGATAGAACACTGTCAAATCAATATTCCAGTTGAATTCAGCATAACTTCCAGTTTGGTATTGATGTCACGTGCACAGTTCACATCCCGAGCAGAGCATAAACATGACCAAACTTTGCTCCAAGTGAGTGTCCATATCAGTTTTCTGAGGTGGTTAAAATATATTGTAGGACTCCCTGAGATCATATGCATCTACTGTGAATCCCCCAGACCAAAATATTGCCCCAAATTCCTCAAGTAGAGGCTTGAGATTATGATTAAATGTGGCCCCCATATCTATATTACAATCGGACACCTTTGACTCGAGTCAAACTTGATCCGAAGCAGCCCGAGCTCCAGTGACGTCAAAGCCCCACGTAGACAGACAATCCACAACAACTCCACAGCCACACCACTTCCTTTTCTCAGCTGCCAACAACTGCTCCACCCTGCTCCACCAGAATCTATAGCGCACCTGTGTACCGTCGTTTTTTGAATAAACCTTTTTAACTCTTACTTTCACTGTGTGCTAAACAACTTGAGCGATATTCTGTCTGTTCCGTAGTAAATGTAAGTCCATCTACCACGTCTCCCGTCCTCGCTGAGCAGAAATAGGGATATCACACCTCCGAGCACGCCCCAGAGGCGTCAGCAAGGCGCCCGTCAGCTCCAACGTGACTTACGGGAGTCTCAGGAAGGCAGCCCACGGCGACGGCGGATTCCTGCCCGCAGCAATAACGAGAACGCGCCACCTTCAGCGCGTGCCCCTCCTGAACTCAGTGCACGCTCCCTCGGTCAATTGAGGCGTCATCAAAGGGCCAGGGAGAACAGAGCTCAGCCTCTGACTCCACCTCCGACGGCCAGGTCACTCGGTCAGCGCGCACGACATGCACGCGAACGGGCTGAAAAAGAGGCGCGAAATTCGCAAATGGATATTGACGGTGCGTGTTTTTGTCAAAGTATTATCGCTGCTTGCTCATGACGGACTAGAACCTGCTCTTTCTTCTCGCCAAAGAGATCCCGAACCGCGGCAGCCATCGCGGGTGCTTCAGGTGCGTCAAACGCGTCCACGCTCCATTTCTGGTCTTTACTAACTGCTGTAGGCCCTTGAAAACAGGCTTTTGACTCCTCCTCGAACACAAGGCGCTGCGCATGATAGGAACGGTGGTTAGTCTGATTGTGGGAACCATGTGCGATCTCCCTAACGCTGCTCCAGACCAAAATGCGCGTGCACCGCCGCTAAATGCAGACCGTCAGGTGGATCGGGGTGGCGGTGTGTTTATATATATCTTCGTGTGCGTTCCTTTTTGTTCTTTAACTGTAAATTCAGGCAGCGGCGTTCGTCGTGGGCATGGGCGTCGCCGCCAGACTGCCTGTGCTGAGCTTTTTATGATCGCGCGCGGAGAGTATTGGGATCCAGCGTCCCGTCACGACCTCGGACACATGGATGACCCGTGCCCGGCCTGCGGGGCACTTCATTGGGAGGCTGAACAGGTCGTAAAGCCGCCCAAAGATTCTCCATCGCCATATGGACTTTGCTGTAATCACGGCAAAGTCTCGCTGAATCGGCTTGAGCAGCCCCCCGAGCCGCTCCAGCGATTGTTACTGGGGAGTGATGCGCAGGCCCTAGAGTTTCGGGAGCATATCACCCAGTATAACGCAGCATTGTCGTTCACGTCTCTCGGCGTCAACGATGATAAAACTATCAATAGGCATGGACCCGGGGCCTGGGTTTTCCGCATACTCGGAAATCTGCGCCATCTTTCTGGCGCTCTTACTGCGCCTGAGGGCACCGCACCCTCATATTCACAGCTTTACATGTATGACCCCAGTGCCGCACTAGATCAGCGAATGAATCGCAATAGCAATCTGCGTCGGGACACCATGCAGAGCTTACAAACCTTACTGATGGCTTCCCATCCGTACGCCGCCATTTACAAGCAAGCGTTCGAAATTTTGGAGGAGATTGGTGATGGTGTACCAGATGCTGAAGTTCGGCTTCGTGTCTTGCCAGGCAATGATCGCCGTCGCTACAATCTCCCCACTGCAGAAGAAGTAGCTGTTATTCTTCCTGGCGATGGCTCCGCAGGTGACGGTCGCGATATAATCCTCCGTAACCGTATTCCCTCCGACACTCCCATGCAACGCATCTCCGACATCCATCCCGCGTACGCTCCGCTTTATTACGTGTTGTTGTTCCCAAGAGGCGAGCATGGCTGGCATTCCCAACTCTATCTGGACGAGCCTGACAAGGAGCATCCTGGACGACTTACCCAAACTCGATACCACGCCTTTCGACTCTTTACCCGTGACACCGAATTTTCGACTATATTACGCGGCGGGCGTCTTCTCCAACAGTATATGGTTGATGTGTTCGCTTCAATTGATCAAAATCGACTCAGTTATCTTCGACACAACCAAAAAAAGCTGCGCGCCTCATTGTACAGTGGACTTGAAGACGCGATTTCGAATCGAGATGACGACGTGGATCTCAACGAGCTGGGCCAGCGGTTTATCCTCCCGTCATCCTACATCGGAGGCCCTCGCCATATGCAGCAGCGTTATCAGGATGCGATGGCCATTGCACGTTACTTCCGCAAAGTAAGCGCTTACATTATTCCTTTTTTCGCTCCTATTGATTAAGGTCAAAAGGTGGATCTCTTCGTCACCGTCACCGCCAATCCACAGTGGATCGAGATTACCCGCGCACTCCTCCGTGGCCAAACATCGTATGATCGCCCTGACCTGGTGGCGCGCGTATTCGAGCTGAAGAAGAAAGCAATAATCAAAGAGATCCACCAAGATGGGATCTTCGGCGAGTGCGCCGCATTCGTATACACCATCGAGTTCCAGAAGCGCGGCCTTCCCCACATGCATCTCCTCATTTTCCTTCGCCATCCGTATAAGCTACTAAACGCCGAAGATATCGACTCGGTGATCTCGGCAAAATGGCCAGATCCCGAATCTCAACCCGTACTATTCGAGACCGTCCAAAGATGCATGGTCCACGGTCCGTGCGGCGCTCTCAATCCACGTGCCCCGTGCATGGACAACGGGAAATGCACCAAATATTTTCCGAAGCCATTCCAAGCGTATACATCAATGGATACGGACGGCTATCCTCTCTACGAACGTCCCGAGGATGGCCGAGCATACACAGTTGGACGACACACCGTCGACAACTCCTGGATTGTTCCGTACTCCCCATACCTGTCGGCCAAATTCGACTGCCATATCAACGTTGAGTGCGCAGTTACGGTGAAATCTATCAAGTACCCCTTCAAGTATATTCACAAGGGCGGAGATCGTGCAACGCTGGAGATGGACAAAGATGAAATCAAAACTTATATCGACGGCCGATACATTGGACCACCGGAGGCTGCATGGCGGATTTTTCATTTTGATCCTCACACCCAGATTCCCAACGTAGTCCGACTTCCGGTTCATCTCGCAGGCCAGCACATGGTCACGTTCGATCCCGGCGAAGACGCTAATGAAGTCCTCGAACGTGCGGCTACTGAGGTCAGCAAGCTTAAAGCTTTTTTTGCTGCAAACAGGGATGATGGTAGACTCGGAGAAGAGGCCCGAAAACGCACGTATCAGGAGTTTCCTCAGTATTTCACTTGGAAGGAGGCTTCTAGGGGAGAACCAGGGCGCTGGACGATCCGTCGGAAGGGGTGGGCACTGGGCCGTATGTTTTTTGTGGCTCCATCCGGCGGTGAACGGTTTTATCTTCGCACTCTGCTGTCTATCGTCAAAGGCCCGCGCTCGCACGATGATTTGTACATTTATCAAGGTAAAAACTTTACGCCTTTCGAGTTTCCTCTCATCTAATTCTTTATTCCATATAGGTATTCGCTACGATTCGTACCGGCAGGTCTGCCTCGCCCGCGGACTCTTACAGGACGACGGAGAATGGCGACTTTGCCTCTCTGAAGCTGCAGAAATGCAAACCGGCACGCGTCTCCGCCATCTATTTGCGACATTGCTCCTTTTCTGTAACCCTTCGGATCCTTCCGAGCTATGGGCGGATTTCCGTGTCAACATCTGTGACGACTTGAATCACCGACTTCGCCGCATGGGCTTCGCCAACCCCACTGACAACGATGTATACGACTACGGTCTTTTTTTACTCAACACCATCCTCCAAGAGTCCGGGCGCTCACTCCCTGACTTTGAAATGCCCCTTCCTGAACGCGACTGGACGATGGTTGGAGATAATCCTTTGATTGCGGAACAATTGAACTATAATCAGGCCGAGGAACGAGCTCAGGCCGAAGCCGATTTTACACGCATGAACCCCGAACAGAAACACGCATTCAACCGGGTGATCGACTCCGTGGAAAATCAATTGGGGAAAGTCTTCTTCCTCAGCGGTGCGGGTGGTACAGGGAAAACTTTCGTTTATAACGCCCTCGCACACCATCTTCGCGGGAATTTTTGTATTGTGCTTTGCGTTGCATCCTCCGGTATCTCCGCGCTCCTGCTCCACGGCGGACGAACTGCGCATTCAGTCTTCAAAATCCCCATCGACGGCTTGAACGACGAATCGACTTGCTCAATCCCAAAGGAGAGTCTACGGGCCGGTCTCATGCGTGCGACGAAGCTTGGCATTTGGGACGAAGCACCTATGCACGACCGCAAATGCCACGAAGCCGTGGATAGGACTTTGCGAGATCTTCTTGGGTATGATCGGCTTTTCGGTGGGATCACAATGGTCTTGGGCGGGGATCCTAAACAAATTCTTCCAGTCGTTCCTAAGGGAACTCAGGAAGAGATTATCGATGCTTCGATATTCCGCTCATACCTCTGGCAGAACATCGAAGTCCTCACCCTCACGCAAAATATGCGCTTAGACATTGGACCCGAGGAGTCGCAATTTGCGGAATGGTTATTGGACGTTGGCTATGGGCGTGCCAACCGACACGACAACACCATCGATCTGCCGCCAGACATGGTGTGCAGAGAAAGCAACGCACTGATCGACGCTGTCTTTCCCGGAGTTTCTGGTCCCACGCCCCCACCCAACTACTTCCTAGAACGCACAATTCTCGCAGCGCGCAACGGCGATGTTGATGGTCTCAACGATGCTGTTCTGGATCGCATGCGAGGGGAATCTAGGGTGTTTGTCAGCGCGGACAATATCGTGACAGAGGCAGGCGCGGATGACGCGGAGGTAAACGATGCAATGCCAGTGGAGTATTTGCGGTCTCTAGATGCGTCGGGACTACCTCCGGGTGAGCTCACACTCAAACCCGGCTGTCCCGTTATCCTTCTGCGCAATCTTGCTCCATCCCAAGGCCTCTGCAACGGCACTCGCATGGTGATACGCCGAATGTCGGAGAGGGTTCTAGAAGCAGAGGTTCTCGGAGGACAGCACAATGGCGAGGTTGTATTTATTCCTCGCATCACTCTCACACCATCTGGAAGTACCACCGACTTTTCATTCATCCTTTCGCGCCTACAATTTCCACTCCGTCTCGCATTCGCCATCTCCATCAACAAAGCACAGGGCCAATCAGTGAAATATGTTGGGATAGATCTTCGCACACCAGTTTTCAGCCATGGCCAACTATATGTCGCGCTATCCCGGGCTACCTCTCGACGCCGCGTAACCATTTTATTGCCTTCCCGAAATAGGGAAAACAGGACTCTCAACGTAGTTTATCCTCAGATATTTCAGTAGAAAATATTTACACCCCATCCGATCTTAGAAGCAGAATGTAATTCAATATTTCCTCTCCATCGACAGCAACGTTCACGCGAAGAAGAAACATAAGAGGAATTATTGTTCGGCCAGTACGGATTCGGTGTTTAGGTAAGTAATAGTACGTAACTGTCGCCACTCTCATTCAGCGCTCTCATCGCACTGCGGGTCCTTGAAGAATAGCAAAATGTCTACATGTCCTGCTCCCTTCTTCTGTATTTCAGGTTGGATCAAACCCTGGGGATTTTGTTAGCCTTCAAATCAGAAGAACAGGACTTCAAGTTTCCACGCACTCGCATCAATTGAATCCTCAAAGATCGTCTCCGTAGACTCCTCTGCACAAGGACAGGAGGACGCGCTCGGACTCCGTTACTACCGCGACCCATTGAAGGGTTCCTACGCAAGGTGGTCTGATGTATCTGGGCCGACTCCAAGTCAGCAAAACAGATAAATCGCAAAGGCAAGCCTCATAAGTACTGACCGCGGTCTGATTTTGGCTGTTCATGCTTGAGCGCTCAAGTGGAATCGTTGTCCGTCGACTCAGGCGATGATGTGGCGCCTTCGTTTATACCTTGGTCGCAAGATTGGACGCAACGTCACCGACTCTAGCCATCTTTTGGCGAGTGGGGCTGGTGACGTCCAGTGCTGCGGATGACGTCCAGCTCCTCAGCTCCACTGTCTCAAATCACGGTGGGGTGACCTTTTGAAACACGGTGTGGAGTGCACGGTAACATGACTCGAAGAAACACGCCAAATGATGTAGGCGAAATATTTTAGTGAGTTTACCGAGACCCAGTCTCCACTGAAGTCAAAACTGACGTAGTACCGTCGACGACGCTTAAAAGCCACGCAAATTTTCGGAGTCGACCAGCACTTTTCCCACTCAACACTCATATCATCTCGCCCACACATATCCACAATGTCTTCATTCACTGGTCTTGCTGTTCTCGAGAACCCCCGCGTCATCCCGAAGACGAAGACGGTGGTTTTTGACCTGCAGGCCTACCTCCCAAGTTCTGAGCCGGCTCTCATCGGGTCTATTCGGTACTTTAACCGCGATGATCTGGAATTTCCCGAAATCGGCTGTTACGCTGTGTGGGTCTCGGTACGGCCTTTCCATTTATTTTTTGTACATATTCTGATGGGATTAGGTTGCACGCACCTTGCCTACTGCCGAAGTCTATTCTCAAGATCTCGGTCCTATGGATTACCACATACTTGGGGACGCTGTCTGGGTACGTGTTATGGCATCTATATTATCTATTATGTGCTGACGACACAACAAAGGTCATTCCCCTCGGATCACCAGAGAACTTTTCTCTTAGCCAGCCTGCCTTCGTTCAGGTCTGCGGTCTTGCCAGTAATATCAACAAGGATGACGCCACCTTCGACGTCGTTGTAGAGCAGTATATCACTGCAACGCGTAGTCCTCAATCCTTTCCTACTCGCTGCTTCATTCCCGACACCCCACGTTTCCAGAATTACAAGCCCATCCCCAACAAAGGAAAGTTTGTCTCTGTGACTGGCTTTCTCACCGGCGTCGAGCGGGACGACGATCATACAGTCAAACACTTTCTTCTCGACGTCGATCAAGTCGTCTTCTTGGGCCAACAGCCCCACTCGGCGTCCGCGCCAAAGGCAGAGCAGAGTCCGAATAAAATCGGTAAGTTGAAAGCCCTCCCAATCATTAACATTCTGACTTCAATTCTTTCCAGTATCGGGAACACCAGCGCGCCTCAAATTCACTGGCTTCATGGGGAGCCAGGGCACTGACATGAGGTCCGGTGAGCCGGCTACAAAGAAGCGCAAAACTGCGGATGATCGTGCCGCAGAGGAAGCCGGCGACAAGGGTGAAGGTACCTCGACTCAAGGCCGTCGTGGAGGATCCCGTAGCAAACCGACTTAAATACTGTATTTATCGTACATATTACCCACTATAATTCTCTTGATTATTTCCTTGGAATCTTTATAATGTTCCGACCGTAGCGAAGCACGGGTAACTGCTAGTCGTAATATAATCATAATGTATCATAATCTAATGGCCCATAATGCTAGGGCTTAAAATTATGCCCACACCATATTTAATCATAATTTCAAGATTATAATTGATTATATTCTAATATACTCATATTTTTAGCCAGCCTTAGACCTGAATAGCTTCCTCGGGCCCCAAGAACAAAATTGATTCTGGGATCGACTTGAGTCACTCGAGTGACCCAAAGTCGATGGGATCGACTCGACTTAACTCGGCTCAAGTCAACCTCGCCAAGTCGACTTGGGACCCTCCGAGTCCAAGTCGCGGCAACACTATATCGGCTATCATCATCCATCACGGATCAAACCCGCTTCGTTCCGACTTCCATCACAACATCCTCGTCTCGGACACCCTGTCCGCTGCTTGTTTCAGATCTCCTTGGAGATTTTTCCGATATGGTTTGGAGGCAGTCTCCGGCGGAACCCAAAGAGTGAGAACTACGCACAGTGCATGAGCGATAGGGAATTCCACTAGACTACAGTGGAATCCAATAGGGATCAACCGTCGGCCTGTTCTCCATTGACATTCAATGTAATCCGCTGGGCTTCAAACGGAAAATCCCTGAAGAATGTCTCTAATTAATTGTTTTCCATGCATTCATTTGCAGTCTTCTCCAAAACGAGGTGGAAGGCCCCGGTTCAGTTCTACTGGGTACTAATTTACTCCACTATACCGGTTGCCTCCGAAGTTATTGGATAAGATTGTGTTTTACTTCATGCTCAGTATGATTTGTCCCTTTTTCTTGACACTATAGACTTTTATCACTGGTTGTCTGGTCATTTTTGTGCCGAATGATCCTCATTTCATGACGAGACCACCCAGGGTCTCTGGGGCCGGAGATGAGCCAACGGAGATCGCAGCGGGATGGGAGGGAGCGGAAAAGACCCAATGTGATTGCCGATGACAGCTCTCCGACTCCAATACAACCAAAGGTACACTACACGCTGTCAACCCAACTACAACGTTGAAGGATCAATAAAATGTCTTAATATCGCGACGAATTGTTGTGAACGCCACTGAAGTTCGGCAGAACCCAGTTAGATTCGTTGGAAGTCGACGGACCAAAGCTAATGCGGGCCGGTGGAAAGTGCCATCTTATCTTGGCCGCCAGCGAACTTTCCAACGGCGGGTATATTAGCCGTTTAGTCCAAGCTTTGCCCTATCAGGGTTCAGGCAGCTGCAGGGGTTTCCGTGAGCTTGATCTGGAAAGGTCGGGCCTTTTCCGTCTTTATGCAACCAGAATCTTACTGACTGCGATCTTGCTGGCAGCTCGGCCTCAGCCAAAGGTTTGCACTTGATCAGATGCACAACGTTCGCGCGAAGATCGAGCTCATTGGCATCCTTGTTCCATGTGCTTTTCCTTCGACTTTCAACTGGGTTCCAATTGAATATTTCGATGTGTTGTGGTTAGGCTATATTGAGAAGAGTCGGGCAAACAGCTCAATCGACCATTCACGCGTTCCGGATCTGTCGGTGCCCTCCAGCCACGGATAGGCTTATGCTGAGTTCAAACGAGATGATTATCAAACTGGCGCCGAGGTAAACTGTAACATTGAAAAAATCAGATCTTTTGGCGGCTTCGATTTTCAGATTATTCCTTTCCGCTAATTCTGAGACTCAATGGATTAGCGCCCACGTATTTGGGTCTCAGGTATAGCAGCGCAGCTCGCCTCCCTGGTTTCACAGGTGCCCTTTCACTTACTCAACAATTATTCACTCTCTTTCTCCCATGTTTCGCACCACCACCCTCCTCCTTGTCACTATGGCGATGACTAGTAGGCGCAGTCCCACTATAATTCAGGACCTCGCTAACGGCTTGTTGGACTACCAGTGACCACTCCTGCATTTGGGCAAAATTTAACCCAGTGCGACGCGGTTTGTCAACTCCAGATCGGCAACACCACGGTGAAATTGAACGTGGGCATCGTACGTCCCTTCTCCGTCTTTCAAATAGTCTAATAACCAGAGATGCCACGCATGCAGGGTGGGTCGGCCTCCGAGTGTTTCGACGCAGGGGTGCAGCAGTACGCGAAATGCCTTGACTGCATATACCTCGCACAGAATCCGAATGGGAAGGACCCATCCACATTCCAAATAATTCTTGACAGTATACACCGCTCCGTCTCCTCTTCTGCTCCCCAGATTAAGTGACAATCGTGTTGCTCATCCAGCCTTGTCGATCGATGTAACCAGCGCGGGGACCCTGCGAACGGTGCCACCGTCGACGGCGCATTCAAGCCCGCCTCTGATACAACTGGCTCCTCTATACCTCCTCCTCCTGGGCCGGCGGAGTCTTGGCTCCCACGGCGGATATATTACGTCTACACATGGAATCGTCCAGCTGCTCGCCGGAGCTTGGGTTACTGGCTTCACTCTCTGGTCCTTGGTTTAGAAGAGTTGTCCTTTTCAGTTATGAGATGAGACGCATATCTCCTTCCTCTGTTGGTACTACTATCAGCCACCAGGTAGTCGGCCACCTTAAGCTTTTATCGGTAATTGTCAAATGCATTCAGAGTATTTCCCGGGATTATGTGTACCAAATCGAAGGTGCACATCCTACAATTCGTTTGAGGTAACCCAGCCGAATTTAGGTGACGTCCCAGTGCTGTAGTGAATTTCTTTCCGCCGGCATGTCCCAAAGGGGGATAAACAGGGTAGTCGGCCACCTCACTGAATGAGCCGCTGAGGCATGGACTGGCGGCAAATTGTGTCCAGATTCGACGGTCAGGTCTAATCGAAGGATTTTGGATGGTTAGTGTGTAAATATGAGCTACAGGAAGGGTATTAAAATATATTTTGAACGGTGGATAGTCTGCCAAGACGGCAGGTGTCAACAAACCGAGTGCCTAGTTAGAGATAGGGGAGGTATGGGCTGAAATTAAGCAACGGTTGGACTAATAGGATGTACTTAAACATATCTGACACAAAAATTCAATCTCTAGATACTCACAACTCCTACAAAAATCTCGAACTCCTGCTACACTGAAACTGGCTGGTTTGGGGTAATGGTGAACACCGAGAGGGAGCCTAAATAGTTAAAAAGCGGATGAACATCGGAGGATGAAATATAATTAATAAAGAAGGCCCAGGCGAGATACCAGACCCGTAGTGTGAATGGGTCCCGGGATATACGGGTAGGTTACTGGAGTGGGTCAAAAGAGCAGCAAAGTTTTCTTCGGGGTCCCGCACAGCCATACTGTTTCCATATCTTTCACCCGTTATTAAAGATCGACGTCCTGCATCAGGGCATCATAATGAGCCCGAGAGGTCGTGAAACGGTGGAGAATTGGTGAAGAAAGAGCCATGGCGAGCGTCGGCCGACGGGATAAGTTAAGAAATGATGGTTCTCACCCTTCGGATTCCGATCCGACTTCACGTAACTTTTGATCCAGACATCACTTTGGCCCGAAAATCGGTACATGTAGTCTCCCAAGGTTATACTTGATCCCTCGAGGTCAAACGGCTATAATGCCCAACTCATTCACGAAATATTCATGGGTGGCCGACTACCTAGGGGTGGCCGACTACCTGGTGGCTGATAGTAGAGGCAGATTATAAATTCAAGTCGACGTAATCGTAGAATCATCCCTGATGTGCAATTGAATTTTTTCAAACTACAGACTAATATTCTATGCCGAATAATTCGTTCCCGTACTGAGTTCTCGCGCCGCTTCCATCTCTGCAAGCCGCGCTTTATAGAATGCCTCCAGGCTTGCGACAGCGTCGTCTCCAATTACAAATCGAAGCGGCAACTCAGGCTTCGTGACAAGGGCGATAATATTGGTGGCAGCCTTCGCGGCATCGCCCGGCTCCTGCCCGGCGAGTTTGGAAAAGTAATCGATGATACCATGCACAGATGTATATTCCTCGATCGATTTCTCCGCGAACCGGGCGTTGGTCGCTTGGAGGACCGCCGTGCGGAATTGACCCGGCTGAAATATTCATTGAATTAGTGTCTGTAGACAATACCGAGATGAACTGAGGACTTACCTGCACGGATATAGACCGGATCCCAAATTCCGCAAGTTCATGTGCCCACGTATCCGAGATCGCATCTACAGCGCCCTTGGTTGCGTTGTAGAATCCGGCCCCTGGCGTCCCCATACAACTGCCTGACGAGCTAATGTTGACCAATGTTCCAGTGCGCCGCGCACGGAAATGCGGCAGGAACGCGTTTGTGGTGTTGACCAATCCAAAGAAATTGGTGTCGAACTGAGCGAGAGCTTGTTTTGGAGAGACCTCCTCGACGGCGCCGCCTTGTACGAAGCCAGCGTTGTTGACCAGATAGTCGATTTGCCCGCTATGAGAGTGCGTAAGTCCAAGTTGAGGAATTTAGCAGCGAACGGCTTACTAGATTGCAATCGCAGAAGTTGCGAACTGCTCAAGCACGGCGGGAGTGGATGTAACGTCCAAGGCCAAAGTTTTCGCCCCGAGATCCTCTAGCTCGGTGAGCGTTCCACCGCGTCGAGCAGTCGCGATGACACGGAAACCCTTGGCGAGTGCCGCTAAGTGGACGTGAAAACTTGTTGACAGTTAAATGGCTGAAGAGCGCACCAATGACTATTTCACGGCCGAGTCCGGTCGAACAGCCGGTGATGAGAAAGACAGGAGAAGTTTTTTCTGTCATGTTGAGAGACGAGTCTGTGTCAGGGGTGGTTGGCAATGCCGTACCCTTTATAAAGTGCCCGGATCTCTTCAAATATAGAGGATCCGTATATCCGGGACGCTTTTTCCGCATCTGTCGGAATTTGTGAGCCGACGAGCGTCGCAACGGACTGTCGAAGTGAGGGGCGAGGCAGGCTCCTGCGCCAGCTCCCGCTTATCCGTGTATCCGCAACGGGCTTTTTTGCCCCCGCCGGATCTGCCGGGTTTGATTTATAATCCTTGTAGTAATTCCGACCTACCCATCAGGAAAAAAACACCTAGCTACGGCATTCTGAAAGTGCTATAGATTGCTATTATAACGCTACATAGTTTTGTAGCGAGGTGGGTTTATTCCTGAATCCTGATGCCGGGATATGAGTCCGTCTGATCACACATGCCGCCTCGTAGTAACGACATTATTCTTCGAGAAGGCGTGGTTCTTGAAAGTGGTGTTGTAAGTAGTGTGGCGTCGAGGACTGTAATTATTGGCTGGTTTCTTCCCGGGAAAGATCTGAAGCTGATCTTGCGAACTGAACGACATATGTGCGTCGAAATCTGCTGTTCGGAGCATATTCACATCATACTGTCGGGATAGGCGCAAGGGTGACTTTGCCATAGATCAGACCAGAAAAAAATAGAACAATACAAAGTATACAAAGAGAGGTTAAGGTACTGACTGAATTTCAATCGAAGTCAGCCGCCAATGCAAGGACGAAAATTGCACCACATACAATATATATGTAGCCTCACGGAAGGCTCATCACCAACTCCCCTCTTGCCACCGACTCCCGCAGCCTGGCAACAACCCCATCGTCAATTTTGCGCCCCGCAACCAACAGGATCTCAAGCGCGCTCGTGAACACGCGTCCCTCAGGTTCAATTCGCGAGAGGATGAAATCCAGGTACAAGCTATCGGTGAACCCAAGCCGCGAGCGTGCGCGGAAGGTGTGCAGGCGTGGGATGAGGGACGATGTATCGGTAGTGGCGGTGTTGGTGGATGTTGTAAGGGTACGAAGTAGCGTGTCGCTCACAAGCTCGAGGTTGACGCCGCGCCCTCGGATGCGCTCGTGGTCCCCGACCGCGAGGTCTTCCAGCGCTGGGAGCGCATTGACGCACTGTAAGAGCTGGAGCTCTGTGATGCGGACGTGGGATAAATCAAGCGTCTGCAGGGTGGTGTGGAAGCCGGAACGCCGCGCGAGTTCGAGGAACTGCGGCTGCGGCCACACCAGCGGGAATCGGGAGTGAAATTCTGACTCGAAGCGCAGCTCTTCGAGGCACGGCAGGGTGAGGCCGGCGAAGAGCGCGCCGAGCGCCTGCTGGCAGTGGTGCCTAAAAAATTCGCCAAGAATTTCGACGCAGAGGCGGCCGACGTCCGATGTTGTGGTGGGTGGGAGGCCGAGAGTGATGGTATGGGAGCGGAACTGGGACCAATCGTCGAGATAAAATTGCATGCAGAACGTATTGGTTCGAGACAAGCGCGAGAGAGCGGCGACTGCCATTGCGATGTCTGATGACGCGAGATGCAAGCATCGAATTTTGGGCACTTGATCGAGAGGTGGGGTGGAGACATGAGGCAGCAGATCCTCGGCAACAGCCAAGTCGCACAAACGCGGCGCCTCTTGGAAGAGAGTCACGGTCTCTAGATTCGTCCCTTGAAGCCTGATCTCGAGGGTCTCCAGCGCGGGGAGGCTTCCTCTGATGTTAGATAAATGCTGAAGATGGTCAGCATGACATTTCAATGTCGCCGCGCGCCAGCGCGCAGAATGCTGCGCGAGCAGCTCGAGCGCTGGGCTGTGAACTGGCGAAGCTGCGGTACTTGTGACGAGCACAGTGAGCGGGACATTTCCGCCACGAGTGAGTGCAGATTGGAGCAATCCCATAGCCTTGGCTGCAATGGCAGGTGTGTGCCAGAGTGTCTGATTCAGCTGGATTGTGGACCATAGCGATGGCGTGCCCAGAGCGATACTGTGCCATCGCGAACACACTTGGGACACTATCAGGAGAGGCACTTGTGCAAGACGATACAGCGCTAGTTCAGCTGGTCTCCAAACATCAGACTCGGGCTCGGAGGCGACTTCCAGGCTCAGTGTAAATATCTGTGCCACGAGTTCGGATGGTAAGCTCCGTACGGGGGCTACAAGGCTGTGGCAGCTGTCATACTGCTCCTGGATATTTGCACGATGAACGGCGAGTTCAGTCATCCGTGCCTGTAGTCGCGCATTTTCTTCATCACACCTAGAGAGCTCCTCCGACAGCGAGGAGATGATGGACGACAGCTGCCCAGCCGGCAGCTGGTAGTGACTGCGTATAAGATCGCGTATAACCGTTTTGTGCCCAATTTCTACCGGGGGAAGACTACCCAGGGAGTTTGCGGACATCGCTGGATGGATTTCTGATCCAGTCATGGAAGTGGGAAGAGAGCGATGATGGGTCACGTGCGTCTTGCAGCCGTAAGATAAGAATCGGGTCCGTGCTTTCAAAATCAGAAAAGAAAAGATGGAATGTTTACATGCCACAGGATGAATGTGACCTTCGACCTTCGGACACTCTCGTTTCGGCCGAGAAGAGAAAACAATATACCACCCTGTGTGCGTACATCATGATTGATGATCAACCCATCAGCGCTCATCAAGAGACTCTCTGCTCACCATCTCTCGGGTCTCTCTTCGTCCATCCGCCGTTGTAGCGTGTGTATTTTGGGTGGAATCCTTCGACGAGCCAGTTTCTCATTAGTATCAACCGCAGATGCCCCCTAATGCCAGACCGCTCAAGCTGGGTGCAAGTAAAGAAGAGCGTGCTCATCTGGTGTTTACGCTGTTAAATCCCATGCATGAGGATTCGTACTGTGTCCTTGGGATAAACCCTATCCTCGACAAGATTGTAAACAGGAAAGAACCCGAGCACGACCCGCGTCAGGGCCCAGTTCTCCGCGCAGCAATGACGTTCATTTCCACCAGGCGCACAGACGAGGAGATCGCTGCCCTTCGCACGAGGCTAATGACTTGTACCTGCAAGCCCAGTATTCGAGTCCGGCATCGCCCGGTGTCTCCTCCCATCACAGAAGTCCTGGAACTGGCGCTGTTCGAGATCTGCTCGACGATCTCGGACTATTTCATGCGCATCGGGGCGGGTAAGTTCCTCAAAGTCAAGGAAAATACGCCTGAGGATGCGCGCCCATGGCCGAGCTGTATCACGGATGTCATCCCTGCAGCTGGGGGCGAGCGCGATGTCCTCCTCGGCCTCGCACAATGGGCCGCTATCGTACCAGGCGGCCACAGCGTATTCGCGCTCATCGGTGCCTTGGCGCGTTACTGGGAACCCTTTGCGCTGGAAGTATTTCAAAGCCCGGACCTCTTCCGCCTCGCCATGGAACACCTGAAGCATGCGTTCGACGCATACAACCCGCGCGCGGGCCTGGGGCAACAGATGAACTTCTTCATCACGCCCGTCATCGCATGTGCGCAGGGGCTCTTCCACACGCTCTCCGAGGTCGACTTGCGCATGACGCTCTCGATGATAAAGCCGATCTATGAACAGATGTACACCGTCGCGGTGGAGATCGAGCCCATCTTGCTCGGGATCCGCCCGCGCATGTCGATGGACGACTGTCGTCGATGGTTCCATCTCGTGCGCTCGATGCGCAGCGTCATCTCTCCCGAGGGCGAATGGGTGATGCCGACGGATAAGCCTGAAGTGGATTTCAGGACGCATTTTGCCATGGCGTTCCATCGGATGGTCGAAATTCGGAACAGGAACCAGGCGCGTAATGCTTTCCCCTCGCATCCTACTTATCTTAGGCGCTACTGATAAATGAAATGAATCTAATAGTGCCTCCACGTCGAATGCACCACCAAAATTGTCCATCGATCGTCAGTGTGTTCGCGCTGCGGGATCGTGCGCTACTGTAGCCAAACGGTGTGTTTTTCTCCATCTTTATTTAATCTCTTCAATGGCATCTCAATTCCTCCTCATCTGCTCCACCACTTTCAGTGCCTCGCAGCCGCCTGGGACGCCCCAACCCTCCCTCACAAAACCCTCTGCAAGCAGATCACCCGCCTGCGCGCCGCCACCTCTCTCAAAGACGATAAAGACTGGACGCACACCGTACGCGACAGTACAGTGCACCGCGCGCCCCAGGAGTTCGCGCAGATGTGTGCAGGGCGCGGCGCGGACCCGGCGCTGGCGGAGGCGATTTGGCGCGGGATTGTGTTACTTACCGATGCGAAGATGGGATTCATCCCGGTGCTGGAGAAGGTGGAAGGCGAGGAGGGTGCGGAGAAGCTCCGCGATGACGCGGAAGATACGGAGAAGCAAGATGGCTCGGAGGCTGCAAAGAAGGTGGAGGGCGGGGACAGTGTGGAGAAGCTGGATGATGGCTTGGAGCCTGTGAACAAGGTCGATGGCTCAGAGGTCGGAGAGAAGCTGGATGTCGCGGACCAGGAGGCGCAGGGGCCTGCGACCGCTCTCGCCTCTGAGGGGTTGGATCGATGAGAGATGAGATACTATTTCCTGGGCGGATTCCGGTTCGTCATCTTCGGGTCGTCATCTTCGCGGTTCGTCATCTTTCAAGTTCGCATTTTTGGGTCACAGTTCTGCTTCGCATTCTACATATACGTTTCCGTCCCAACTCTTGGGGTTCAATTCACCGCGTCGAGTAGTTCCTGCGTTAATACGACGATGGTGGTGGCGATTGAGTGGTCTTCCACTCGGACACTCTGGTTTAATTTCGGGCTCAGAATATTCAAATTACGTCTTGGCGTGCCTGCGAGAGGACGGTCTGAGCTGGTTCTATTTTGAGAAACCTCGAGCAATCATACGCCCCGCTCTCGCATTCAAGACTTTAAGCTCACGTAAACCTTGAAGTAAATCACTGACGAATCTTGATTGGCCACAAAACCTCTACAATAGGGGGTCACCAAGGTTCGGCTGGGTTAGGTTCAACTAGGTTCAGCTCAGGCTCAGTGGGTCCAACCGTGAAACAACCTGTAATGTTGGAATATGGTCGCGACCACACATCCGCCCGCTAGGATCCCTGCCACACCTCGATCTAGGTTTTTTTTTTTTCAAAACACTGCTGAAATGTTTTAATAGAATTACGATGACGAGAGGAATGACGATGGGGAGGTCGGGCCGGATGGAAGCAGGTGAGTTTGAAGCTCTGATTTGGAAGACTATGCACTAGCCTAAATTTAGACTTCTGGGAAACTTGTTCCTACTTGGATCAGATACACACAGGTGCATCCCTTGTTGCATTGTGGCTGAGCACATAAGGAATTGCATTTCTCCGCTCATCACGTCAGAACGAATTTCAGTACGAGCTTCGTGTGAGAACCTCTGAAGACGGGACTGCGCGATTCGTATTTTTTAAAAGAAGGAAGTTAAGTCTCTTACTGCTTGAATATATCCCAAAATGGACCTCTCGTATGCCGTACGCGCTTGCGATGGGATGTACTTCGCCGGACAACTCAGTCGGATAATACCTTTTCCGAGCGACAGAGTTTGTGCGTGTCCAATGCATGCCGAGTCGCTACCGGAAATTCCACCAGCCGTTCCTGGCACGAGATTTATGTGCACCCTCCCTAAGAGATTTTTTTGTCTTTCGCCTCCCATGCCCATCTTCGAAGCTCAAGTTTGTCCGTCACGACGTTCAAATTCTTCTCAGGGTTCTTCTTCAACCTCGACAAATTCTTGGCGACCATGGGCATTTCTTGCCTTACGGATAGGCCCTCACCCGCTCTTGGTTATTTGTGAGCATTTAGCTGAGCCTCGTTTGAGTAACAGAATATCCCCCCACATCGGACCAAATGGCCTCCACCACCTCGGAAAAAGGACGTGTTTCAACTTCAGAAAATCGGGCTGAGTATAGTCCCGATGTGGAGCAAGGAGTAATATCTACCACTGAGGGTCGTGCACACACTTCTGGGATTGGAAATCCAGCGCCTTTGTATGTCGACATCGTATCTCCTGAGCTGGGATTAATAACCATATCAGGGGTCTCTTCGCTTTTGCCTCAACCACGTGGATCCTCTCGATGTACACTGTACAGGCCCGGGGTATTATGCAGCCCAACGTCGTTGTGGGCATGGCCCTCTTCACTGGAGGGATAACCCAATTCATCGCCGGAATGTGGCAGTTTCCCCGCGGCAATGTCTTCGGTGCAACTGGTGCGTATATATACTCACCACCACGTTCCTTTTCACACGGAATCTTTCAGTCTTTGCCTCATACGGCGCGTTTTGGATGTCCTATGCTATGATATACATACCAGGTTCGGGCATCCTCGCCGCGTACGCCGACAACCCCGATGAGCTCGCAAGCGCGCTGGGTATTTATCTTACCGCCTGGGTATTGATCACCTTCTTCTTCCTGTGCGTCTTCCTTGATATTCTCTGGCGGTGTGCTGCTGATGCTGTCTAACCATCCGGCAGCCTTGCGGTCATCCGCAATAATCTCGCCTACACCATAATCCTCACGTCTACGACAACCTCCTACGCGTGCTTGGCTGCGGGGCAGTTCACCCAGAACATCAGGTGATTTTCAGTCCCGCGTTTGTATTTATTTCCAGACTGTGACTGACGTGTGAATTGTAGGGTGACGAAGGCCGGGGGTGTGTTCGGTATTATTGCTGCTCTCCTTGCGGACTATGTCGGCGTCAGCGAGCTACTGGCCGCCGACCAGCGCCCCTTATTGACGCTCCAGACCGGAGTCTGGCAGTAGGGCATCACTGGTGCGGGCGCTTTTTCCCGTCACAAAGACCGAAATCTTCATGCTATTATTTTGAATCTTAATCGAATTCAACCACACGTCTCTTATGCCTGGATCATGCACCTGTAATCATTGAGTGAAATGACCAAACGACCAACCCCAACCCCAACCAGCATTTCGCACATTCTACAAGTCCCTGTTCTATTTGGTTCAATTTGCTTCTCCACCATGCTGGTGATTCAAACTTTTCGGCCATGCAACGACACCAATAACGGGCGGTTTTAACAGAGGTCGCCCCCTACATACTTTCACTTGCCGAAAAATGCGAGATGAGGTCGAGATAATGGTGATATGAGCCTTACCTCATCCCTTCTACAATTTTGGAAGCGCTCACAAAATTTAGTAGTGAAAGTCTGGGGCCGATGTTCGTCTAATTTGGAATTATCTGGGAGACCATGAATTCAAATCCCGGATTATAGCTTTTGAGGCTTGGAATCTTTTTAGTGGTAGAATGGTATCTGTGTAACACATATCCGAGTTGGACATTTATGTGGCGCTAGTCTGTTCGACCGAGATCAAGCTATGGAGGAGACCCTGGATATTTTTATTGCCGTTTGGACCCCGAGTCTCACGCCCATTATTGAAATATTTGCCAATGAGGGCAGATACGTATGCTAACGTTCCAGGCTGAGCTGACTCTCAGGTGCAAAAATACTCATGTCCGTTTCGAGTGGGTGAAATGTCAGTTCGTTGAAATGAAATGAATGTCAAAGAGAAATATTGTAAGGAGAAGCACACCCGCTGTAATGACTTAAACCCATATTACAACATTCGACGTTCGCATAGCGTTCGTTTATCTGCAGTCCAAGTGCGCCGAATTCTTTTCCATCTGCTTTATATAACTCACACCTCAGACCTTAATAACCACTTTCCCCACATGGCCCCGGCCTTCAAAATACGCAAACGCGTCCTTCGCCTGCTCGAACGGGAATACCCTGTCGATTACGGGCCGTGTGGCGTCGGGATTTGCCTCGAGAAGTTTGTTGAGAGCTTTGAATCTGCGGAGTGTGAGTGGATGGCTCAATCGGATAGTCTACTGATATAAAAAGAATGAGGAGCATGGGGAATGGGGGTAGGAAGGCCACAATGCAGTTGAGATGAGGTAGAAATTGAAACGCACTGCTTCGCAGATCCTACGAGGATGCCCCGCAGTTTCAGGCCCTTGTAAATCCCTGAAGAGACGACGTCGACAGGAGGGACGTTTGGCTAAAGTCAAGCGGAATATATCGCGCCAGTTGTACGCTTTGTATGGGAGTATAAAGGAGGAAGCACGCACGCCTCCTAGATACCCAATTAGGTCGATGCTTCCACCCAGTTTTACCGATGCAATTGAGCGTTGAAGAGTAGCGTTGCCGGTCACCTAAATTCATAACAGAATCGTTAAACTTAACCAATACCAAACATGTTGTAAGTATTGTAAAGCAGAAGAGGACAGACCTCAATAACACGGTCGACACCCACACCGTTGGTTAATTTCACCACCTCCACGTCCCAGTTAGGCGTCGTCTTGTAGTTAATAACGTGCTTCGCCCCCAGCTTCTTTGCGGAGTCGAGTTTTTTGTCCGAGGATGAGAGCGCGATGACGGTTGCACCATAGGCGACGGCAAATTGGAGCGCGAATCTGATTGAAGAGAGAAATTTTCGGAAAATGCGGATGTCAGTAGGAAATACGCACGTGGAGACACCACCGGTGCCGAGGACGAGGACGGTGTCGCTGGCTTTTACGGGGCATAGCCACCGGTGAGGGCGTTGTAGGCAGTCACGCCCGCACAGCTAAGATGAGTATAGGAATGAGCGAATGAACAAAGCATTCCGAGCCAAAACTGCGCACGGTAAGGTGGAGGCTTCTTCATACGAGAGATGCGCCGCAATGGCTACCAGGGACTAGCGCCCCAAGTATAAGTCTTCTATGTCACAATAAAAGGGTGTTGATGCGTACATGCGCGGGAAACGACCTATATTCCGTCAATACGCCCTGTTGTTTCCCTCCGAGGGAACTTGCAGTAATTTCGGGCGTTATCTCGTCGTTCACCCAGTCGAGTGCGAAGTTTGCGGACACCCGGTCCCCAGCCTTCCATTGCGTAACATCTCCACCAACCGCGATAACTTCGCCGGCCATGTCGGAGCAGGGAACGAGATTCGGCTGTACACTGGGCGAAGGGATGTGCGTCAGGGCTCCAAGGTCAGGGATAATAATCCATGGTGAGAGGACGCACAAGCCCGGATAGTCTGTCTTCGTGATAAGAAGGTCCCTATACTGGGCGGAAAGTTGTCGATGAATAGATGATTCAAAGACTTGGCGCGACTGAATACCTGCAACGAGACCGCATGCGTTCTGACTAGGACTTCATTAGCTTTCGGGGCCGCCAGCGGCACCTCATGTAGCAGGAGGTTGTTATATGAGCCTCGCTGGGAACGGAATCTAAAATGAACTGGAACGAGAAGCACAGAAGAGAACGAGAAATGACCTCTGGGTAGGAGTATTGACGGGTTTTTGTTGGGAGCATCATCTTTCAAATAGAAACGGGTGCGTTGATGTTATATATATGCGGTTGAAGCCGCTGACAGTGTAGAGTTGAGTAAAGGACTCGGGGGACGGAAGCGGAGGCGGGGATGACTAACTTTTGAGCGCTCAAATGGCGAGCTATTTGCGCGATCGAGTTTGTCACCCAACGTGAGCCGAGCATCCGCGTAAGGTTGAGGTCTCCAGTGCGAACCAGAGCGTAAAGGCGGCTGATTAAGTGAGTGTAACTGAATGATCCGGTGATCATCGGTTTCTTGCCTTCCCCTCACGACGTTTTTTTTTTTTTTTGCTGAGGAGGAGAAAGACAGAGGGCAATTTTAAACGCGGAAAAGTAGACGGCTGAAAGTGGCCGTCGCCAAAGAGAATCCAGCAAGAAAGTCATGCTAGCTGGTAGGTGGGTCATCCAGCGCAACAATTTTTTTTTGCGAGATTGATGGCATTGCGAACAGCGCTCCCCGACCCATAGCTCTTTTTGCCTAAGTTACAGCTTCTTCCGCCGGCGCTTGCCTTAGACGGGGCGCTCAGCAGAGCGATCCCATGACATGAACTGGTTAGACGGGCAGTAATATGCGGCGAAACTGCGGCAATCAAACGAGACGATACGTAAATCCGTTCAGCAGCAACCACAGATTCTACGAGTCGGACGCAGAAGTCAATAGCCAAGCCTAAAAAGAACAAAGACAAATATTTCGCGATCATGGCCGGCCCGGCCCGGTAGCGGTCCGTTTCGGCGCTTGAATGAGGGCTCCGCCGAAAGCGCCTGGTGCTCGGGGAGTATATACGAGAAGAAAGGGACTGATGAAAACCTGTGTTTTTTCAACCTTCAACCTATGCCGGCGCTGCCGAAGCGATACATCGCCGCGTGAGAAGTTCTCTGAGGGCTGTGCAAGGGCGCCTATCCGCTACAGCTTTCATTTCTCGCCCATCTCGCAACTTCAAGCTTCAATCCCCTTCCCCTTCCCACCCACCACACTCTCTGGGCTCTGGGGTGCGGTATCTGATCAAACCCTGAAGCTTTCCCTGTTATCTCGTGGTACGCCTCTACTAAGTAGTAAGCGCCCATTCTGCGACGCAATCGCCATCTTTGCGCCATGGTCCTGCGGGAAAAGTCGATGAATCGATCGCACTCCATAAAGCGGCGGCTCTCAAGACTTTGGCAATCTAAACCACGAGAACCCTTGACGTCTGTTCCTCCACTGGGGCTTCCGACGGACATTTTCCGCGAAATTGCAAACCATTTAACCAAGCTGGAGATCATAAATCTGAGCGGCACTGTAAGTCGAGTTTTTAACTCAACGGTACTGAATCTCACCGTTGTAGTGCAAGGAATTACGGGCACTTTTACTGCCAGAAATTTACACAGAAGTGTCGTTACTGTGTGGTAGTCGAGCATGCTCACTGCAACTTGAAATGCTGTCCAGATCTCCCAACCTGTGGACGTATATACGCAAATTTGAAATCGGACCAGATTGGCTATCGTGGCCACTGGAGGCCGCCGCCGAATCCTGGGCAGCAGCGAAAGTTGAGAAGATCTCTCCGGGGTTGACAAACCTGCATACCTTCGCCTGGCATGGGTTGCGCCCACTTCCCGAGAGTGTCTGGAGGGCCCTCCGCAAATCGTCAGTACTGTCTCCAGTTCTGGGATATGTCTGACTGCTCGAATCACAGATGCACTGAGCTCAAAAATTTAGCTTATACCGCACAACTGCGAGAATTTGAGCCTGAAAGCGAGGTGGGTTCTCGTGGAACCAATGTACGGATTTCGAATGACGGATTATCAGCTATTTAAATTCAGAAATCTTCGTCAATTTTCCTTTGTTGCGAAACAGACGCCTGCACGTATGTGATGTTGCATCTCAACCATGTCATTTAATTCGTGCTTTATTAGCGGCACCGCTCGTCAAACCAGGCCTTCCAACTCAGCTCTGTGATATGGTTTTGGAGAATCCCGATTTAGAGCAACTGAGTCTTCAGCTCTGCGAATCAAACAATAACCTCGGACAAGTTTCCAGACTGATGCACGGAGCTTGGCAAAATCTTTCGTCCTTCCACATCCAAATATGCCCCACCTCCCCTTCTCATAATCCTCCCTCCGACGAGCTCAGTGCCTTCTTGACTTCCCACTCGTCCATAACCACTCTCAGCGTCCTGACTCATCTACCGGATATTCCACCCTTACTCCTGGGACCCACCGCACTACCCCGGCTAACCTCTTTTACCGGTGTCTCTGCGCACGTTGCTGCACTCCCGCAGGTCGACTCCCTGTCGAATCTCGTCGTCGTGGATGAGGAGCCCACTGATCCATCATCGTTCCTGGCGGCGCTGCGGCGGCTCACATCCCTCACTAGCCTCAAGCTCTATTTCGCCGACGCGGCGCACCCATATCTTCTCAGGCAAGTGATCTCTGCCTGCCTGAACCTCCAAACTCTCGATTTCACATATGCGACACCGTGTAATCTGGTACGCACTCACAGTTCCACACTTTACATCCTCTAACAGTGCAATGCTTCCGCAGAAACAGCTCAAGCCAATCGCAGTGGCACTCAGTCACTTGCCCTGGCTCCGCAACGTCACGTTCACCAAGACATACCGCCTAGCAGACGGCACGATGCTCAGCGCCGCGCTCCTCCTCCTTGCACATAATCCCGATGTGCAGAAAATCGATCTCCACTGGGTGACGACGAAGGCGTGGAAGCAGAGCGGTCAGTACACCGTTCAAACACAGAGAGACGCGCCGGACGCCTTGGAGGCGAAGGAATTTGGTCCGCGTGCACTGGGAGGTTCATTCACGCGGAGATTCAGATATGTGCTCGAGGGTGGTGACACGCTCTCGAAAGGGCTGGCCAGGATGAGGCTGTAGGGGCACTACTTACTAAGTCGCGGGTTGAAACAAGGATGATGTTATTGAACAAAAATGAAATTGACTCCAATTGGAATCATCGCATGAGCGTAGAACGGGGCGTGCATTGTATTGTCAAGCATCTCGAAACGTACATCCAGCGTCCTCGCTACTAGTAATCTTCATTTCTCAGGACAAACCAGAGCGAGACGAAAGGATATCAGATAAATGGGAAAAAAGAGTACAAACATTTACAAAGAATCGCGAAGCATTTCGTTAAAGAACGGTCAAGGTTTACGGGCATAAAGAACACAGCCGTAAAAATCGGGATTTGGTGGCTTATAGGACGGCATACGGTACGTATTCCGATATAGTACTGGTGGTGGCAAGGTTCGGTTCGGAAATCGGGCCGAACCTGAACCGGACGCGCGGCGTTCAGATTCAGCGAATTCCTGAACCTGAACGCGATTCGGTTCGCGTTTCACTCGGTGACCGGATTTCCTGAACGCGTTCGAACACAGTTCGGACCGCGAACGCAAATGGAAATCTTGATGAAGATCACTCATCCGAGACATCGCTAAAAAGTGATATTCAAGTTAGGTAAACTTCGAATCTTGGTCCCGACTATCGACGCCAACCCGATAGGGCGCCTGCCTTGGTCGTTCTGCTCGGATCCTGCTACATTTCCTTGCCACTCCAGCTGTCTCGCTACCCTTTCGGCCCGAGTGGAGTTGACCCTGTTTCTGCTCGTGCCGCCTTTAATTTCCGCCCTCCCTGTTCGTTCCTAAGCCTGAAGCAACACAAATGCAGGTTTCCTTGGGCTTTTAGCCCCTCAATTCTACAGTTAGAATGGACGAGCCGACGATCTCCAACGTTCTGCCCAAAACTACTGTGAAAAAAACTTCAGAATCTACCCGACCACCGTCCGTACTCTCTTGTATAAATACCAGTGCCTTGTCATCACCTCCGTACACTGCATCATGGAAGAAGTCGTCCGTGGCTGTGCTCAAAATGCAGATGGCTCACTCCGTGACACCTCGGACATCCAGTGGTACAACGACGCCGCCGATGAGCATCCAATTTCGGGCGCATCTTCCTCCAGTGCTTCAGTTTCGTCTATTCCACTCCATCCTATTTTCACCCATGGTCTTCCTCCCCTTTCAGATGAACGACGAGGAGACGATCGACGTTTGTTTATACTTCGAAACCTTCTGCCCGCGCATGCGATCCCAACAACGCCGCAGCGGGCGCCAACTCAGGCAAGCGCAAGGCCTCTCCAGTGATTCGCCAGCCTCGCAAGAAATACCCACTAGATACATATACTTATATAAATGAATGTGTGGCGCGCAAATTTTACTATCTTGCAGCGGGGAAGAAATTTCGACGGGTTCAGCGTTCGAACCGCGTCCGAACGCCGAACCGAACGCCTTGAACCCTAATGCGGTGTTCAGGTTCAGGTTCGGCGCTCGTTCGGACCGAACACCAGGTTCAGGTTCGGCGCTCGTTCGGACCGAACACCAGGTTCAGGTTCGGCGTTCAGAACGAATGGCCCCGAACCTGAACTGAACCGAACCTTGCCACCACTATACGGTACATAAGTTAATACAAACCCGTATAGGGGTGTCTAGAACGTGGCCTGGGTAATCTGAGCCATCAAATTGGGTCATTTATTACCTCCCCGGCACTCGCTCTGCGCCGTAGCCCACCTGGCATGCACCAGGCTTACAAGCCCGGCCCCTTCCCCGGATGTACTCATGTCATGATTACGACAACTTCGCGATATCTGAATCCTCTTCCTTCGTACAGCCGACATACATCGCCCAGTATAACTAAATTCTGAATTACTTTGTCAATATAGAGGTTGTCCATATCAGTTTCTCAAAAACGACTCCGATCGTGTTTTTTGACCACTACAACACCCAGCTATGATAAATAGCGGGCATGATGCTGGAACAATGTCGGTACCGAGGTAGCGAGGATTAAGTCACAGGAGGGGCACCTTTTCGAAAGTGAATTTGACATCGCCGTTGATCTGGAACGCGATGGCATTCTGGATCAATTTGGCCAAGGGCTCAGGGCCGCAGAAGTAGGTCTAGGAGAAATGAATACGACGACATATAACGAGACTAAGAAATCAAGCACTTTCACTGTCCTGGGTTTTTTGGTATAGGACCCATCTTGAATGGCTGAGCTGAACTCGCCATAGATCGACTTGAAGTCCGGACGCCCGAAGCTTGTGGGAGTGCGGAGGAGAGTGATTAGGTCGCGCTCCGCGTCGACATAGTTGACGGCCAGATTCCACACCGTCTCATCCTTCAGTCTTGCTATCAGGTATACCTTGATCCTAAGGAAATCGGCTGCGCAGAAACATCAGTTGTGGAGGTGTGGATGGATGCGCACTTACGACCTCCGGCGGCCGTGGCCGCCGCCGCCGCCGCCTCGACCTCGCAGAGCACGCTTGAGAACCAACCGAGGGACTCGAAATCCCTTGCTATCCAGATGAATTCGAGACGACGAAGGGTGCTGGGCTTTCCCGTGCGCAGGCGGTGCGAGAGATCTCTCAGGATCGAGATAAACGGAGCCGCACCTAAATCACCAGACATAGTACTTGAGAGCGAGAATCAGCGACAACTATGGGGAACACACCGATGCCAGCCCCAATCAGAACCGCGAACTCGACGCGGAACACATCTTCCGCGAATCCGCCAAAGGGTCCGTAGATGCGGACCGCGGGTAGTGTTTTGCTGACAACCGGCAGAACCTCGTCGCGGAATGCGCCAACATCGCCGGTAGTTTCGGTCGGAGAGGCAACATCCGGGAGGCTAGCGCTGAGGTGTTGAGCCAAAGCGCGAATCCATTCATCATCTGAGCGAACCCGAATGTAGATGGAGATGTACGGGTCATGGGGCGAGGAGGCGATGGTAAACTGGAAACAGACTCGGTCAAGTGAAATGGAGGTGGAAGCGAAGACGAACTGGATGCCAGCGCCAGCGAGAAAGCTCTGGGACCTGGAGGAAGAGCCACTGGCCGGGCGTATACTGGAAGGAGGGCCCCCAGATCTGTAGCTCGATGGCACCTGACAGGGTCAGGCTTAAGACGATATCGCGGGCCAGGGAAGGGACACACTGTTGTAGATGAACACCCTTCGAAGATATGTTGGGTGGAGGCTCAAAATCTTGTGCCAGCCGCGTTCATCGAAGTCATTGACTCCGGGCTCGGGAATCGGCTGATGCTTGGGGGAAATCGTCTGATACTCTGTGAAATGATGGCAAAGAGCTGAAAGGGAGTGATGCTTTGAAAGATGTTCGAGGATGTCGTGTGCTCGGCGCTCCTCTGCGGAGCACCTCATTAGAAATAGATTGCCAAGACACCAGTCAAACGCGTCGGTAATGACACCCATATCTTCGCCTGCGCCTGCTCGGTCAAAGAATTCCCGCATCACCATCAATCTCGTTCTCTTGAAGGTGTCCCGATATCTGCCGATCGCGTTACTCGGGAGTAAAGACCGGATGACGAAGGACATACAAGAGATATTCGACCAAGGATCTCGCACTCTCCTGCTCCAATGGAACACCGCGATTCCCAGCGATATTCTTGGACGCTTTTTGATGCAGCATCAGTCCGATGAGCGGTTTGGTGGCGGCATCGAGGGAGATGGTGCCTATTGTCAGGCCAACAGAGCTCCAGGCGCTGTAGATGCTTCGGATACTTGGGGCGTGTAAGGAAATAGAATCCTGGGATGGAGGCATGAGCCAAGCTTGCGGATTGCCACTGGCTGTGTTGATGTGGGCTGTAGTGGCACAGCCCTCCTTGACGCGCCAATCTTAGCGCCTGAGTCATCATATATAAGTAATCCGACAGCTCTTAAACGCCCAACAGTGCCAGCACCAACCTTCGTGCAGGCCCCGGGAAGCTCCACCAAAGGGTTGTCCGGAAAATTCCTGGATTTCGGCCTCAAAAACCCAATTTTGGGGGCCTCAAAAACCCAATATCGGACAAGGCTCGTAACGCGTCACAGGTGTGACCCCGCCAAAAAATGTCACAGCGTCGGCATTTTTTCGCAGATTTCGTCGTGTTCGCGGTTTTTGGACAGTTTTGGGCTTCATCTGATAGTAGGACCAGATCAAAGAGCCAGCTTAGATTGTCCCAACATTGACCCGCAAAAATGGGCCGGAAGTGGGCCGGATCGTCCTCAAAAACCCAAAATTTGGACAAGGTTTGGCAAATTTCGGCCTGAAAAACCCAATATCCGGACAGGGAAATGGCCATTTTTCGAGCTCAAAAACCCAATTTTTCGGACAACCCTTTGGTGGAGCTTCCCGGGGCCTCTTCGTGCCGACCGGGTCTCAGGTGAGAGTAAGGGCAGCTCCGACTCGATCCTTAGCTGGCCAGCCTCTTGCTGACGCTCACCGTGGATCCCGCTATGAAATGCCTGGAAGTAAACCCCGACATCGACGGGCTGGGTGTCAGATTGTCGTTCTACATCCAAACACTCCTCTTGGGTGCGGAATGTCATTGATCTAAACCGACAGAAGTGTTGACCTAGACCACCCACCACAGTTCTTATAGCGGGGCGTTCCTTGGAAGAAGCGTCTAGCGCCGTTTTGGCGCTTATCGGGATGAGCTTTGGACTCGTTATATCTGCATTCGTCACCGCAGCGCAGAATCAGCTCCCGCTCTACCAGGCCATCGTCGTCACATACCTCATCTGGCTCGCAAACTGGGCCATCTTTCTCGCGCTCGCGGCCTACCACCGACACCCAACCATCTCTCGCCCCGTCCAATGTTTTGCCATCTTGCAGACATACGTCTCCACCGCGTGCATGCTCTACCTGTGGGTTCGCGCGCCGGCGCTCCAGGATGCCGCATCTGCTGGCACTGTCTTCGTCTTCCTATTCGCGTCACTGTCAGCGATAGGTGTCGGAAGAACGGTGGCGCTTGTCTTGATTGCTATTCTGCTTGCAGCATATTCGATTACAGTATTCGTCCCTCTGTGGCGGCACCTGTCCCCACCATCACAGGTCCCCGGCTACTCCCTATCGTCACTCAAACAGTCGCGGCGTAGCTCACACCAACCCGTCCTCCCCGTCGACCCGCATCTCACGGCCCTCTTCTCCATCTTCGTCGTTCCATATGCCATCAGCGTCGCGTGCACCGAACTTCAGATCCGCCGCAATCCCCTCTGTCCCAATGCAGGCGAGTTCTGGGGCTTCGGGCAGGTCGTCGCGCTGACAATGACGATCGTCCCAATTTTTGTCGCGGCGAAGGTGTACTGGAAGTATGGTATCAAAAATCGCCATCGAAAGGACGGGGAGGGTACTAGGACTGTACCATCACAACCGTAGAATCAGGCCACAAGTCACGATCGCACCTGATTTTGAATCTATTGAATTTTGGTAGGTCACTGGCCTTGAGATTGCGGTTTTTTGGCCCACAATCCGTCGGAAAATGCCGAAAAATCGCTAAATCCTGTCGTTGTTGCTGCAATCGCGAGTGTAATGTATACAACGAACTCTGCAAGGATGGTACTTGCATTCTACGCTCATACGGCGACTGCGGCGTGCGGACGCCATGCGCCAGCGGCAGCCGATCAGCTTCAACTTGGGATTGGATCCCGTCAAATGTGTCGCCTCAGGATCGAAACAACTAGGTACCCAGTTTCGGGCTGAATCTTTTCCGGGACCACCGCCAATAAGATCCGGCTCAATACCCGTGCTGAGTGTGTGCGTCATGTTCTCTGGGAAGAGGAGGTCACATTGTAAACAATGTTTGCCTCGTTCGCTCGTGGGCACACGGGACAAGCGACGGTAGGTAGGTAATATTACACGGCACGGTCCGAATAACGAACGCCGGTTTCCAGGAGTTCTCCCAGTGTACAAAGCAAGCTAATAATACACTTTCGCCCCTGGGCCCTCAAGACACCCTCCAAGCCTCTCTCACAGATACCACAAGCAACTTCCCAGTCGCCCACGCCCTGCGGTAGAACCCAGTTGATGTCTGAAAGCGATGAGTCTGGCCACCATCTCACCGGAACAATTCCTCTTCACTCACCAATTCTTTACACTGTGTTTGGACGGTGAACGGGAACAGAGTAGAAGACCTCCAAGATATCATACACATATTTTGCCGCAAGTACAATGGTGCCACGCTGGTAGATGATAGCCTTCAGGAACGAAGTGCTATCTAGTTCAACCATTTTCTGTCACAGTGATGGAACAGTCCGCAGGAGTTTTTCCAGAAATATAGCTCGCAGATTTTGCACCGCAGAAGACGCAGTGCAATCCAATAAGGCATGTTCTAGGGCTTCAACGGCGTTCAAGCAGAAGCGACAGAGGCGCGCATCGGGGTACTTGTGGATGTGCGTGATCAACGTAGCGCAATTTCTCAACGGCAAGCAGGTGTGTAGACAGCATTATGGAAGTTAAAGCTTCACGATGTGCTTGGGTCTTCACCATCGATAGGTAGTGCCTCGACTAGAGGGTTATGGCCACGGGAGTTTTGTCTTTCTGTGGTTCACGGCGTCCATGCAGCAGGTAAAGTTAGTCGGAGGAGTCAACTTCGCGCTGTAACCATTCCAAGGCCAGGGTCTCCACGGATTTTGCGTACGTCCTGATACTTTCAGGAGTCGCATTCTGGATTTCTGGTGGTGGGCATTGGAATGGGAGTCTGGATGCTGCTGTACATAAATCTCCGAACCAAGACTTCTTACCGCGACCGGCCAGTTCAATTGAACTGTTGAGGCATGCTCGCGCAAGATGGGGTATTGAAAGGCCAAGGAGATATTGAAGGTACCCTAGCAAAACCAGAAGGCGCCGGACTCGTAGAGGCATGATTCCAGTTTCGGTGAATAACGGTGCGAGCATGGAATGGGAGTGAACATTCAGGATTTGTCGGAGGAAGGTGACTTGAATTTCACACAGTTCTTTAACATGGACATCTTCGCTATCCGGGGAGACCTCGCATCCGTGGATGAGATGACAGTCAACGCGAGCCATGTAAAGTTTTTTGTATTCCTTTGGAGTCAGCCGACCAGTTGAATCCTCTAAGCCCATAATTCGATGCGCGCAGTACCGAGCTGTGCTTGCTTTTTCTTTGTAATGAGCTTGAAGCATATTCCGAGTATCTGTACGGATGTGGACACCCACGTACTTCTCGTATTCCATGATGGATAGAACTCGGTTGCCCAGATGGAATTGAGGGAGCGGGGTTGGTACGGGTCCAAATATTAAAACCATCGTCTTGATCATATTTATGACGATGAAGTTCTTGGAGCACCATACATACAATAGGGTCGTTCACAGTAGCCCTTTTTCTTCTCCTTTTTCCGCTCCTTTTTTCTCCTTCTTTGCATTCCCTCGGTTTTTCTCCGGATTTTTTTTCCCTTTACAATTTAGGCATGTAAAAAGGAGAGAAAACCGAAAAAAACGGGGACCTACCTGCAATTTTGGATGAAATGGAAAAAAAAGGAGCACAAAAAGGAGCGGAAAAAGGGCTACTGTGAACGCTCCGGTTTGTGGCTTCCTTTTTTGTCTCCTTTTTTGCTTCCTTTTTGCTTCCTTGGCTTCATGTTATGCAGAATGGGTGCAGATATGATTCCTTAAAGGCTACCCACTATATCAGACATCCAAAGAGGACCACAGGCCATTTTTTGAAGAATTTTCACCCTCTCAATTATGTCTCTTTGCCAAATGTAAAAAAGGAAGTCAAAAAGGAAGCCAAATAGGAGACCAAAAAGGACAACTGTGAACAACCTTAATGCATTCAACTTGCGCTGCAAGCCATCGGCCGAGAACGAGATGAGAAGCACGTCATCCGCTGAACACGCGCGCGGGGTCACGGACTCCAAGAAGTTTGATTCAAGGCAGTGCCTGCCCCTGGATGAGCTATATCGTGTTCTTAGCCTCCACCATTCCACCAAGCCTCCACAGCGGGCCAGGTTCACGCTGCTAGGTGTCGCTTCATGGCAGAAACTCTGGGCACCGTCGCCAGTATCATCCAACTCGTAGACATTGCTCTGAAGGCACGCGATTACATTCAAGATTTCTGCAACGCACCCCAAGAGCAGCAGAAACTACTCAAGGAGATGGACGACCTCCGACCTCTTTTGGCAGAGCTGCGCAGCCAAATGGCGCCCAATCCGCCAAGCAGCATTCTTCAACAGATGGAGAGTCCGCTAACTGAATTCAAGGCGACGATGGAGCAGTTCACGGCGGAGCTGCGGGGCGGGGATGGGCCGTTCACGAAAGTCTCAAAACGGTTGACGTGGACAATGTGGCGGAAGAAGGAGGCCAAGGAATACCTTGGAAAGTTTGAACAGTTCAAATCTCTACTCAACTCATGGCTGTTGCTGGACATCTGGTTTGCTGCTCCTGGTGGGATGCCATATACTGATTTCTAACGATTAGGGATATCGGGCGGCGCCATCTCCAGGGCCACGATAGTCAGTAACACCTTGAAGAAAGCATACATTGCAGCTGACATCGAATCATAGGCATACTTCGCTCGGTGGACAATGTGGCCAGTTTAGTCGGCTTGCATCAACGTATGTGATTATTACTAGCTTGAACGCGTTGGAGCCTCACAAAATCGGGCCAGAATCGGTCATCAAGATGAGCCAACAAATGAATTGTCAGTCCGATAATCAGGAAAGGCGCAGTCATATATTGAACCTGATGCAGCGGGGGAACGGGAAAAAATAATCCACTGGCTTTCGCCGCTGAATTTTTTCTTGCGGCAAGCAGATGTATCTCACACACGGCAGCCGGGAACCGGAGAGTGGTTGCTTGAAGACCCTCGCTTTCGCAAATGGGTCTCGAATTCAGGGCAAACACTTTGGTGCTATGGTATCCGTTCGTAACTTCTATTAATGAGCGGCAGCCCGCGCTAATCAATAGAATGTCCAGCGGGCGCGGGGAAAACAGTTCTTGCGTGAGCCATGTCTGGGAGTATTATTAGGATCTGACTGATTACCACCAATACCAGATCGCTGGTGGTAGACCACCTCGGTGCACGGTCCCAGAACGAGAATATAGGCGTGGCGTCTATATATCTGGATCACAAGGAAGCTGACGCCCACCCCCCTGCCAAACTTCTAGCTGGCGCATGGCGACAACTTGTACTTGGGAGAGATATTACTTCCGAAGTGCGCAAATTATATCACCAGCATCTCGAGAAGGCTACCACCCCATCTGTCGACGAAATCCACACTGTTTTGTGCTCTGCAGCTGCGGAGTTTACCAAAGTCTACATCGTCGTGGATGCTGTCGACGAATATTCGGACGACCGACGGGGTATCCTACTTGGACGTCTAGCAGCGATGGGGCCCTGCGTCAACCTGATGGTTACTGCGCGACCCCACATTCTCCCAAACCCTTGCTTTCCAAAGATTCAAAGTCTCGAAATACGCGCAAATGAAGGAGACATTCAGCGATATGTAGATTCGCAGATCCAAACGTCGTTGCGGCTCTCGAAGCATGTTCGAACGCAACCGGATTTACGAGAAGAGATTCATTCAAAGATTCGTCGTACCGTTGACGGAATGTAAGTTGATGATTCGCAAGACGATGGTCAGTCAGCCACTGACGATTAGGTGTCCAGGTTCCTGCTTGCAAAACTTCACATTGAGTCTCTCACAAAAAAAAGCACGGTCAAGGCCGTGAGAGACGCGTTGAAAGATCTGCCAAGAAATCTACATGAAACCTATGAAAGTGCCATGAGCCGAATCAAGGACCAGATCGAGGAGGATTGGAATATTGCTCACTCGGTGCTTACTTGGGTTGCAAATGCCAAGAGACCATTGAGTGTTCTGGAATTACAAGTAGCTCTGGCCATTGACTCTGACTTGCAGCAACTTGATGGCGACAATATTTTAGACATCGACATCATTCTCTCCGTCTGCGCTGGGCTGGTCATTGTCGATGAGCAGCTCTCCGTGGTGCGACTCGTCCACCACACAACCCAAGAGTTCTTAGACAGTGTTCAGGAGCAGGAGTTTCCTGATGCGCAAACCGACATAACACGGAGTCTGCTTACATTCCTCGCGATTCACGATCGCTCATTTAAATCTCTCCCATATTTCACCGAAGCCCTCCAAGACTATTGCCAATATTGCTTTATGCATGCTGCCGGAAAACCGGAACGAGAGCTCCAAAATATGATTGTGGAATTTCTCGGTCAGGCAGCGGAGCACAGGAAGTCCCATCGAAAGCGTTGGAGATTCACTCCTCCCTGGGATTTTCCCAATTGGCCGGCACAACCTCCTGCGTTGTGGATTGCTGCAGCTGCCAACCTCGTGCACACCACTTATTTCCTCCTGGAAATGGGGATGTCTGCACAGCAGTCGGACGACACTGCGAACAGTGCACTGCAGGTGGCATCGTATTATCGACACCTCCAGATGGTTCAGATACTCTTGGACAATGGTGTCAACAGAAATGCCCAGGGTGGATTTTACGGCAGTGCCCTGCAGGCCGCTGCGTACAAGGGCCACCGGGAAATCGTTTTGTTGCTCATCGAAAGCGGCGCGGACATAAATATTATGGGCGGAGTCCTTGGCAACGCATTACAGGCAGCATCATCCGAAGGCCACGAGGAGATTGTCCATATATTGCTCAAGAGTGGGGCCGATATCAACGCATTGGGTGGATGGTATAATACCTCACTACAGGCGGCATCATTCCATGGCCATGTGAACATCGCTCAGGTACTGCTTGAGAACGGTGCCAACGTGCATGCTTTGGGCGGAGAATACGGCTCTGCGTTGGTGATCGCATCTTCAATGGGCCACGCCCCAATTGTTGAGCTTCTCGTTGCCAATGGGGCCGACGTGCATGCGCAAGATGAGAAAATTGGGACCGCATTGCATGCAGCGGCATATGGCGGCCAGGCAGACATTGTCCACCTCCTCATCAGGAAGGGCGCCGATGTGAATGGAAGGGCCGGGGAATTCGGTCGTCCAATCCAGGCAGCGAAGTGGAAGGGTCACTACGATATCGCTCGGATCCTCACTAAGAATGGCGCCGAGTTTACACAGGTATGTACACATGATTCTTTTTTTTGTGAACTGAATCCCATATGAGCTCATGCTGTATCATCTAGGGTGCAAAAGATACTTAATACGAAGATATCTGAGGCGTGCTCCAAAGGAGCGCCAGGTTTACGCCACGGCGGCAAGTACAAGAAGACGCGATGAACCTCGCCTTTCGGGTTCTTGGATGCGGGACCCGGTGGGACAACAGAAGGATAGAAGCACACGCGCACGAGAGAAGCCATTCACCTATCATCCAGGGCGATTAGTCGGTATTACTGTAAGAGCAGGGTAGCACGTAAAGCTCAGTGATATAAGAGGGTGAGCCTGAAGCCAATAACAAGCTCGAGGGAAAGAGGTGCGCTGTTAGGGTATTTTTTCGCTGTATAGGATGCGGAGCCTTGCAAACAATGGGTACAGTCACATGGGGTTGTTCAGTTCAGTGAAACGCGAAAATAAATCAAAAGAGCTCTGGCAACGGAGCTGAAATTGACCAGTGTACACTGCTCATTCACTTCGGACTCGAAGCTCGATCCCTGACAATATATTCATTCACATATTTAATTCCCATACCAAAGACGTTTGACGAATAAGCAAGTTCATAACATGAAACGACGCTACCACAAAGATTACCCTTACAAGGTTCCCTGCACCTAATGCCCGAAGATGGGCATCGGCTGGTATGGCTCCTCCAAGTACTTGATTTCGTCCTCTGTGAGCTTCACATGAATGGCGGCTGGAACATTTGTTTTCGGTCAGCACATCCGAGATTTATTGCGCCCACGGTAGCAATACATACCGATGATATCCGCGAGATTGGCGAGCGAGGTGGTTCCGACGATGGGGGCGGAGACACCTTTGATCATGACAACGAGTTAGGTTTGACGGGACGCAAGCAAGGAACGGAGGAGAGCGTACCTTTCTTCGACAAGACCCAGGCGATTGAAACCTGTGCCATGCTGATTCCGCGCTTCTTCGAGATTTCTTCAACTCTGCCGGAATATTTACACGACATATCGTGCGTGTGGGTGTTTTGACTCACCTGTTCACAATTGCTTTACTCGCGGTGGATTGAGTGTAGAAAGTCGCCGACAGACTGGAAAGAATTGAACTTCAACGTGATGACGGGGGAAGGATAAAATAGAACGGCGCACGCGTCAGATTCTCCGCGTTTGGTCTGCTGGGAGAGCGGGCGGGAGAGCGCGCCGCGGGACAGAGGGGACCACGGGATGGAGCCAACGCCGAAGTACTACCAGCGCGTTAGATGGAGAGTAGCGACATATCATAGGGCATACCTTGAGCGTTGGGAACATCTCGCGTTCCTCCTCCCTGTACACGAGCGAGTACTGGTTTTGCATGGATATGAAGGGAGTGAGCTTGTTGGTGATCGCATAATCTTTTCAAGATAACTGGCTAGGTTTATCTGCAATATTGAGAAAAGCTACATACTCTGCATTGCGTGGACTGCCGTGGAGGATAATTAGCGAGACATCAGATTCAGCGAATGCACTCACACTGCCAAGCATAGCAGGAAGACATGCCTATATATCGGACATATCCGGCCTTGACAACATCATGCAATGCTTCCATCATCAGGAAAAAATCTCTTGGCGGTAGCTCCCCGCTTAGATATGTTGGCTAAGAAGTGATCTGTAGCTCGACTAGCGGTGGGTGGGAACTCGGTAGCGCAATCACGTCAGGATAGCCGCCGCTAATGTCTAGATAGGTCTTAGTACCCGCCACTATTTCGTACATAGCTGTATGTGAGCCCTGAGAGCCCAATTGAGCTATCGAAACTATGGAGCATCAGTCGTACTGACTTGAACAAAATGTCTCTTTGGCAAGTCTAACAGTCTAAGACAACCGCGGCCGTTAAGTATACAAGTTCCATCTGGCCCGGGTTCCTGGAGTCCCGAGGCATGGCCCATTCTCTCCAGGAGTAGGTACGAGCAAGGCGACCGACACCGACAGCGGGTAGATGCAAGCTTGAAGAAACTTAAAAAGAACGAAGTCCATTGCCGACCGGCAATCATCGGAACTTCTGAAACACCGCCCATCAACAACAGAACCAAACGTTGCTCTTGCCACGTCGACATTTCTTTCTTCCTGCCCTCATCTCCCTCTCCGTTGTGCCCTCTTGCCTTCCCTTCCTGCTCCTCCACCAATGTCAATCTAAAAATCTGGGTCCCCCGGTACATCCTCCTGGTTCTAAACACGTGGCCGAACCCAACCCGACGGTCTCTCTTCTAGACGGCGGACAATGAGACTGCAAGCAACTTCAAGCTCATCAGATGGGGTTGCGCAAGGCACTCCCGTACCACCTGCCGTGTTTGTGCGCAAATAAGCGTGAATGTCAAGCTCCACTTTATATATATTGACAATCCCTCAATGACTGCTGCGCGGAAGACCTAAGCAATATTAGCCTTATGTCAAGCCTCAACTCTCTCTTTGCTGTGTTCTCATTTCCCGCGATATCCCTCAAATGCGCTACAACCCTGAGAGTGTTTCTCTTTCCGTGTGCTCAACGTCAAGATCTGTGTCAAGTTTCTTGAATCATTTTGTCTCGGCATCCTTACCTCAAGCGGCATCATCCCTTCAAGCAAGTCTCCTTGAGGGTGCATCCGGATGATGACGATTTACGATATTTACCATCTTTACGACTGCGAATGATGATTTTTTTTTGATGTCCTATCTTCTGGCACGGCGAATTGCAAGCAAAATAAAATGGTAATCCTCCTCTACATGCAGGATACTGAGGGCTATCGACTGCTATAGGGAGTCTGTAGTGCTACGAGGCTACGGGGCTACTGGAGCTATGGACCACATGCTTGCGGCTATCACACCGGATTTAGCAATACATAGCTGGCAGCCGCGCTACAGACAACTACATAAAGGGGGGCAGGCTACGGCGATATAACGTCTACCGCAGCTACCTAGGAGTATATACCCTAGGGATTTTTTCCTGATGATCTGCCCTCTATTTGAGTACTAGGACACCAAGTGATGTTGGTTACGAACCGTTTCCGCGATCGGGGTATTGGGGTCAAAACGGTGACCTGTTCCGATAATGAGTGAGAATCTTTCACAGAGAGAGTCGACTCTTACACTGCAGGACGTCAATATACTCCAGTCCCAGACGCCGAAGGCTATTTTTCACTCCGGCAAAGATGTGCTGTTCGAGCGGCTGAGCCCGACTTCACGAGGGTAAATCAAAGATGAATAGCAACCTTGCGGCTAAGACCGTATTGGTTGACGTATCCTGTGGAATCGAGGTCGGTGCGCCCATACAGCCCTTCATCGGGATTCTTCGAAACCGCGAGGAACAGCTTAGTCATGACCACGATTTCATCGCGCGGAAGGTTGTGTTCCTTGATGGCACGACCGAGTACCTCCTCCGAGACGCCATTAGAATAAGCCTGAGGCCAAAATCAGCTAGTGAAGTTCTTGTTTTAGTTGAAGACGCACGTCGGCGGTGTCGAAGGTATTGATTCCCGCATCATAACTTGGAGGAGGAGATTTCAGACGGATTCACGAGCAGGGCCCAGGACGGACTCACGCAGCTTTGATGTGTTTCGAGGCCTCTTCTTCCGCGAGAACCCATTTCCCTGACCAGTTTGGGTTTCCATAGGACATGCATCCTAGGATAATTTTGGATACTTTCAGCCCTGAGGAACCGAGACGGACTGAAAATCATCAAAGTCAAACCATCGTTCTGCAACTGTGCAGAATGAGCACCGACCGTATTCCATTTTTTGAGTGGGTGCCATGAGTGCTGAAAAGTTGAATGTGGATGTGGTCGATGAGATATAGAATTGAAAGAGCTGGCTCTATTTAAACGTCTCCCCAGCATCGGCCTTCCCGCAATCGGAATGAGGGAAACGCCGTTCCTGGACAGAGAAGTAAGGACGCTGTCAACACGCCGCCGAAATTGTCGTCATTACTAATACAAACCTTTACTCATTCGACGAATTTGCCGGCAAATCGGGGAAGAGCCAAGGGCGTGGTTGTAACTTGAGAGTGTACTGCAGGCTGAAGAAGCAGATCAAAAATGCCGACGGAGTCGCGAGAACTTCGAGCTCCAATCTCTAATCAGCTCCTACAGCAAAAGCAAAGACGGGAAATCCCGAAACGACCGGGAAAGGGTTTTCAATCCCTAGACTTGGGGCGTAACTGAGCGTGGATAACCGGCGGAGGCCCGGATAAACGGCACAGACTCGTATGGGAGTACTTACTCGTCGAAGCTATCCTGCGTCAATGTATACATCAGTAAAACAGCACATTTGTCTTTGGCGTCTTTCGTCTTAGAGCACCGTCTTTGATGGTCTTTGTCTTGGGAAGCCATCTTAGGTCTTTGGTGGGGGCGTCTTTGGTAGTCTTTGTCTTAGACGGGCATCTTACGTCTTGGGTGAAAAGTCTTGGGAGCGTCAATGATATAAATGCTTCACAAGAGGTACCGGTAAGATGTGCACTGCGCAGAATGGCATCAACGTGAATACCCGCTGCTCGCGGTAGCTCTACGATCCACAGGGAGGGCTGGTCGCGTCGAAGAAATTGACCAAGTCATTCAAACTCCGCTTTCGGCGGTATCATCTGCGTTGCCATGCGATCGCGTGATTGCTGCCAGCGCATGATCGCTCGCTCTTGCTCTTGCCCTTCGCCTCCACCCACTCCCCACTCCTCCTCCCTCCTCATCCCATCTCCCCACGACGCCCGTCGAATTTCAACTGCTTCAGTTACAAGCTACGTGGTCCCTTCAACATTCGTGGCATCAAGTCGTTCCCACCCATTCTTGGCTCAGCTGGTCTCGTCAAGACTCGTCCATCTCAAGAGTCCTCAATACCAAGTCCTCAATGCACGCCAAGTTTCTGATCCTGGCCGGCCTCTCTTGTCTCTCCTTCAAATCTTCAATTCAGTCTTCGTTGTCTGGTATCAAAATCCCTCGTCGACGGAGCTAATATGAATACACATCTCACCTGTAGAAATTAGAAACTGCCCGAAAAGGTGGCGGCGGCATGGGAGCAGTCCTTGTGAGTCCCTTTCTTTCTTTCTGCATGTCCCCGTGCACTGGCTATGTTTGTACTGAGCTTTTTCTAGTCAGACCACGTCTAATGTCGACATTGAAATCCACGTCCACTGGGACACAGCCTACCCCTTGGTATCTACACGATGCCGGTGCCCCGTATCCGAGGGAAACTTGTGCTCGCCGGCTTGTCCACCCCATCGAGCCTCCCCTACGACACACCTCATCCCATGTATATGGGATTATGGACCTTAGCTACTGTCGACTTACATAAAATGTACAATCCCTGAATATATATATGTTTTCCGTCCCATTTGCTGCATCTTTTTAAGTGTCTTGTACATCTTTGAGCAGAATCTTCCCAAAGACGCAGCGCGTCTTACACGTCTTTCTCAAGACGTGCCGTCTTGCTAAGACTTTTGAATCTGCTTAGCCCAAGACGTGCGTCTTGGGAAAAAACCCGTCTTTGGCGTCTTACGCGTCTTGGCAAAGACGCCAAAGACGCCAAAGACGCCAAAGACAAACGTGCTGTTTTACTGATGACTAACGATTGGAGCACGGAGATAGTAGAGCGAAGGAAGGACAAAATAAGGTCTGGGAGATCCGTTCCAGAGCAGAGCGGTATTTCACCACATGACAGCGCGCCCAAGGGGCCAAATTTCACAGCTGACGACAGAAGCGCCCAAGCAATACTAGCGCCCGCAAAGCGCAATTGAGACTCCGAGAGAGGTCGTCACGGTGTCGTGTCCGTGACACGTAACAAGAACACGTGCAATCACTGCTGGCGTGACGAAGTTCGGAACCGCTTTTACCAAGCTTTCAGTCGCTTCGCTGTTGGCTGGAAGCTGAACGACATCGGACACATCCCTGTCATCCCGTAAGTATTGTCTTTTTAGACAATACAGCAAATGCGGATGAGGCCCCGATAACCACTTCCTCCACACTATCCTCGCCGCTGGACATCCCCCGGACCTAACACTCGACCACTGTTGCCTTTGGACTGATAATTATTTCTTTGTGCATTATGCACGCTCACTCCTCGGGCTATGTGTCAAGAGAAGCGGTAGCCAAGTTGGACACGTACCTCTGGTCTTCGGAACTCCATCCAGAGCGCCTGCCTCAATTACCACAAACCTCTCCTCTTTAGCAGACATCCCCTTTGATTTGGGCTCTGGTCTTGGTCGATTTACCTTTCGTTCTTTTTTCGAATGGGATTCGGGTCAGGTGTGGCTCGCTCAATCGACAGCTTTTAGACCTCAGCTTCTCCTACAGACATTCGCCTCCGCCGGACATCAATCGGACGTCTGCGCCAACGCAGCGGCGAACCACATTTGCCCTGGCATTTATTTCTCTTTGCATCATCTACATTCACTCTTCGGTGTGTGCGCCAAGAAAATAGTAGGCAAGCTGGACGCGCACCTTTGGCTTTCTACCACTTATTGAAGTCAATGTAAAGGTACTCAAGACCTGATGGTACGTGGCGCGCGCTTGCACTCAATTAATTGTAAGGGCTCCCGTTCAGCAGGCATATCCTGTTCGATTCCGGATCAACTCTTGGGCAAGTGCTCGTCAAAATCTCTTTTGGACACTTTGTGCATGCGATTACTCGAATCCGGACCTGATAGTGGGGTTCTCGTCGGCTAAAATCCTTCGCCGACTCACAGGATCTCTTTGGCGATGATTATCCATCCATCCTACGTCCTAGCTCAGCCTCGTTGTTGACTGGAATCACTGTCCGGAATAAATATTCACGCAGAGATGGGGGATCTTCGGTTCGGGGCATTAATCAATCACTGTGTACAACTCTGGGCAGCGGCGGCCGGCTGGGGGTTTAGACTATAATACAGGGTGCGCGCTTCTTCAAATATTAATCCTCGAACGCGAATGATACAAAAAAGTAGAGGTGCATCCGGTATGTCGTGCTTAACAGCTTCGTTGCCTTCATCCCGCGTGCGTCGAGAGAAATACTGAATAGCTAGCGAGGAGGACACCCATCTCTGCCTCATCGCATGTTCCAGCACGACTTTCAACGCGGCTCAGATATCTCAGACCAGCCGAAACACGTTCCACTGGTTCATCTTTAATCTCATTGCGTACGTGAATAAAAGAGTCAATTTCAGACTAGAATAGACGTTAAGAGCCACCAGCTACAGGCGTAAATTCATGCGATTTTCGCGCAATATTGCAGCATAATTCGTGGAGTTCCGCATCCGCAAACGACTGCTGGAGCTCCGCGTCCGCACAATAACTTACGCGCCAGATCCTCAATCCAAAGCACAAGACGAGATAAAACATCCGGCGCTGCATTTCATTTCCATACGCCATACGATAGTTAATGCACATTGTGGAGCGGCTATATGACACCGATGAATCCTTTTCAAGTTTTCCGAGTCTCTCAATCTCCGTCGCACACAGTGGCGAAATAAAAATTAGGGAAAAAGATGACCCACAAATTCCCGGGCCGTTCACAAATGCATGCGGTTGCTGAGACTGATGCTAATGTATGATTGCACCGTAGCTAGGCCGTACAATGACACCTATCCTCTCCGAGCGCATTGTGCTCTTGGTTTGGACACTGCCGATCTTCTGTCGAATGAGTCAATCTGCTGGCGCTTGATACGTCAAAATCCCGCCTTTGCATTGTGTTCCTGGACACAGTGTCGCTGCCACCAGCCACAGCAGCTGTTAAGCGCCCAGAGACCTGTCAATTTTCTCCGGTTCCAGATCGCACAACGCGCCCGTTGACATCGGAGTCCTCGTGTACAATAGATGATTCGCTCTCTCGTCAATTCGTTCAATGGAACCAATTTAGGGAGTTGATTCCCCTCCGTCTGGCGAGATGGTTATTGGAGCCATGTTTCCAGCCTCATGTCCTGCGTACAGCGGTTCGGTCTGTGTCGCCGCAATCGCCACGGAGATTCTTGTCGTCTCGGAGATGATCTTCCCGCCTACATGAGAATCTCCATGTTGCGCACATGATCCCGTCACCACCAACGCGCCTGCATTGCTCGGTACACATGCTGAAATTCAGAATATCCAGGCGGATACAAAACGACCCTGCGTTTGGTTCCGCGACGCCAGCCCGTCGTATTCGTTTTTCCTACAATCTTTTGATGCCTCCCGAGCTTCGACTTCTCGCGGACTGGAAACTGAAGCTCTATCCGCATCACCTTCGAACTCATCATGACCCTGTACTCCATCTCATGCCCATTTAATTACTCTCGTTATATATCACTGCATCTTTGATTATTCTCTAAAAAGCCTAACTAAGCGGTCGATATTCACAGAAAAGGAAAACCTTCGTGACAGGCTCGCAATGTATCTCCTTCTGCCGACTTTTGTTGTGGTGAGCACAATTGTGGCGTCAGTCAACCGTCAGCAGTCGGCGCGGTGACGGCTCGGACAAAGGATCTTCCTTCCAGATCGCGGTTGGGTGATGCGTTCGCCTAACAGCGGCATCTCCAGGGGATCACTTTGTCGACCTTCCAATCAGTTTTCTCGTCGTCGGCATGTCCATTTCGAGCTCGCGTAGGCCATTTCTTTCCACGTATCGAGATCATTATCATCCCCAAATAGATGAACAATTTTTCTGCGCTTCCACCGTGCGACCATCTGTCCGAAAAAGGCCTAAGGCACTGCCCAAAGGCCTGGGGCCCGGAAGGCTTCCATACAAAATCAATCATTTTGACGGGATCCTTTAAGACGGACAGCAGTGGGAACACGCGCTGTTCCCTCCCCCCTGCGACGTCGACGGTGCCATGGCCGACGTCGCTTCGACTCTCGGAGCCCTGCTCGTCGGGGGCTCTATTGCGTTGGTGTGCGTGCTTAGGTTCTTCCTTCCTTACGCCTGTGCTGAGGCGGTCCAATTTGCAGTCTGAGCGGGATCGTTACCGTCCAAGCCATTATCTTCTACAAGCTCTACCCTAACGAAATCCGGATACGAAAATGGATGGTGCGTGCTGGATCTCGATGTGCGCATAGTTTACTTACTTCTACACTAGGTCCTTGCCGTATGGTGCGCCAGCTCGCCCATCGTGTGCTGTTTTCTTGATGACATCGACTCACAGGCTACTGGATCTCCTACATTCCGCATTCATCGTGACGTCTCTCTTTTATTATTTTATCAGCCACTTCGGTGATACGTGCGTGCATTCTCAACTGGGTGTATACTTTCGCTCATGGCTTTGCAGCAAGCAAATCAATCACATTCCATGGTACGTGTTATTCTCTCATCCTGCCTTCTATATGCTGAAGGCGTGATAGGTCTGTTGCTGTACGCCCAAGTTTATTTATGCCTGTGGTTAGAACTGGAGGCTAATATTTGGGCGACTGGTAGTTTTCAATCGTGGTCACGGTGCGTACACTATCTATCGTAGATATTCGAGAGACTCACCCTGTGATTCCAGGCAATCCAAACCATGATCGCACATTGGTGTGTCCGCACTTTGAATTCCGGCGCAGCATGCTGATCATTCTCAGGTATTTTGCACACAAGATCTACAAATGTGGGAACTTCAATTCATACATTATTCCCTGCCCTTATCATCGCCTCAGCGAGTGGAAAAAATTGGTGGATAACGGGACCGATAGTGCGTGACCCACCACCCTCAGTCTCTAGCCTCTCACTAATGTTCGTTCCTTCAGGTGCTTCTGGCCTTCCTTCGCCTGCGTGAGCCTCCATTGCCACTCCCTTTCCTCTTGTGTCTCATTTACTTCGGGGGTCTCAGTCGCGGCGTCTGGTATGTCCCTTGTCACCTGTCTTCTGGCGCTCGCTGACCGCGCCGGCAGTCTCTACTTCCGAGATGTGCGTCATGAACCGTATTCATGTGTGTCGCAATGACGCCATTTTCATAGGATTATCGTCCAACGATACGATATATTTACTCACCACTATCCTGGGGTGTGACTCCCTTTGTCCCTCTCATTTTGCTCGTCGCTGACCATTAAAATCCAGTGGGTCTTCACCACCGGCCTTTCCCTCTCCGCCGCGGTGGACATCATCATCACTGCCGCTCTCTGCTACTTCCTGCAGAAGATGCGCCGGCGAACAGCGTCTACCCCGTACGTCGTGCCCGCCTTCTCACTTCCGAATAATCGCTTAAGAATTTGCCCCTCCTGTAGAATGGCGCACGTTGTCGACACTCTCACCCTCTACACCCTGGAAAACGGGTTCCTGACCTGGTGCGCATGCCATCTTGCCCTGCATGTCCACTCTGACACTTATCTGTCAGCGTGACAACCACCGCCTCCTTGATCTGTGTAAGGCTGACTACTCTCCAAAAAAAGACCCTCTCGTGATACTCACAACGCTTCCTAGTGGCTCGCGATGCCGCAAAACCTGGTATTCCTGGGCCTGCATTTCGTGATCGGGAAACGTGAGTCGATGTGTGGTATTTTGGCTTTCAGGTACTAATGCTCATGGTTTTGCGTTATCGGCAGTATACGCCAACTCCCTCCTCATCTCGCTCAACACGCGCAAGGAGCTGCGTGAGATGCGATGGAACAAGTCCGATTGGGACCCGGCGGAGCCTGTGCTCTCTGCAGAGGACTTCACTGTGCCGTACAGCCACACGTACCCGTATGGTGTAGCCTCCAACTTGAGCATGTCGGTGAGTTCATTCAGCTTGTCTTCTCATCTTCTGAAACCGGATATTCACACCCACTCTCTCTCAGTCCCCGACCGCTGCATACCGCCCCGCGTTCAAGGTACGTTCCGAATTAAAATCTCCGACTTCACGTTAACGCTGACGGCAATGTCAATGTCAGATCAACCCACGCGTGCTCCCCTCCCAACTCGAAATCAACGTCGAGCGGCGAATCGAGCGCAGCTCGGACGACCTCTCTTCCATCGTTCAGAACGACTACTACGGTGGCCGGCGGTACCACCGCCCCCGGTCTCCGCGGCACACCGCCGACCACCTCCGCTCCCTCCCCTAGCATTGGCTTCTCCCCTAGCATTGGCTTCTCCCTGCACCACATCAGCGCTCACTGTACATCTATCTATATATCATTTATCGTATCCGCGTCGGGTGCCCTTGCCGACGCGGTTAATTATTGCTTTCAGAGTCCTGGACGCGACCTACACACCTTCATTGCACATATGCACACATACCGTGACGCCGACGAACAGCAAGCCTCCTGGTGGACCTTAAACAAGGCTTATGCTGCTCGGGGAATTTCGAATCAAGAGCCTCCAGCGATGACAGAGGTCTCTGTAGACGGTGGGTCCATTTCCCGATGTATTTAGTCTGCGCAATATTAATCGAGCACTATCTAGCCTATTGTTTACGACCTCGATACACTCATCCTGTCCCTCATGGCTTTCCCTCCTTGCGAGATCCCACCAGTGGCAGTCACAGCGCGAAATTCCACCTTGGCTACCAGCTTTTATTTTCACGCATAAATCGGATTTGTCTCTTTGTCTGGCCGCTGCCCTATACATATTCCCAAGCTCGATTGTACCAATACATCCACCCACTTGCGATAATTAATCGTTGTAGTCCGTGTAATTTACCAAAGAACGGAGAGGGATTTGACCTAAATCTACTTCATGTGCCGTCGTGTCTTCTTGCCTTGTCGTGGATCGAGATCCTCTGCCGGTTGCTCGACGCCGCTGTCGGAAGGGATTTTGGTTCCGAGTGGGTGGTGGCTTTGGTGCCTCGTGCGGAAGGCTTCGTTCGACGGGCGAGACCTCGCCGGGAAATGTATCCCATACATCGTTGATTGCAAGGTCATCTGGTCCCTCGCCCTTTCCGCTCACAATCCAGATCACATCTCTGAGGAACAATTTTGGGACGCTGCCGATGTCGGAGCGGCGGCGTATAGCAAGCGTTAAACACTCCCATACAACCCCAATCGATGGTCCGAGTGCCAGGAACTATGGTTGCGTGGGGATAAAGACTCTACTAGGTCGTCAGATATTTAACAATGACAACGCACCTGGCCGTATGAAAATACAAAGTTCTTCTCCACCGTCCAGAGGTTCAGCTTCCTCACCCAGTCTTGAAACATGACAACCGCATAAAGGAAAGGTATCCATGGGTGCAGTTTCATCGTTATATACCTGTTAACCTTGAGTAACAATTACCGACGCCAATACGAGATACTTACCACGTTGCACAGAAACCGCACCTGGTGTGCCAAATTAAGTCGACGACTGTGCTGGAAATTACTTCACTGGATTGACTTAGACCCCGCGCTTCCAATAATATGTGTTTTTTATGGATGGATGCCGTGCTGTATACATTCGAGTTCCTAGGCGTAACGAGACAAAGCGACTGTCGCTCACCAGCAAGGGTCCGGATAAACTCCCACCTCAGTCGTTTGCGGCGTGCGAGCACACACTCGTACATCACCACTCAGATGCTGCCCAGATCGAGCCATCGATAGCCGTTGGTGGTGTCCGTGGCGGGGTGGATCCACAAAAAATCCCCCTGGTTCGCACTGGACGGCAGAATACACATTCGTGATGTCATTGAGTTGAACGGAGATGTTGAGCGCCATGCACAACAACAGGATGAAAGCTGTACATAATCCATCCCATGCTGGCTGGCAGTTCAAGTCTTTCATCAGCCCATTCCAGGTGGCGGCGGGACTCGTCCAGAAGAGGTTTAGATTTTGAAGGACACTTGCTATCCTTTGAGGTAGAGTTTTTATGAAAGCCTCGGAAGAACCAAGCACACGCAATATGCGCAGATCGGAGAACGGGTGAGAATAATGGCGAATCCCGCATCATTTATGCTGAGCTTCTCCGCTCGAATGCATGCGATGTAGCCGATCAGGATGAATATTATTTGCAGGAAGAGCAATGCATAAGAAGAGCGCGGATTTTTTTCTGACCATGTGATGAGCATTGCTGTTCCGAGAAGTCAGCAAAGGTTGGGGTGTCTTACACGAGAGAGGGCGTACTTACACCAATATGGGTAACAAAGTCTGGATCGAATTGAGTACTACAGGACAATGGGCAGCGCGAGGGAAAATCGACTCGACACCCTTACAACATATCCTTGCATGTCAGGGTTCATGATTGATCAATGAGGAGCTTTGGATGCGTGAGTCGAGATGAAGGGGAGACGTCTCGGACTGAGCTTACTCGGCCCATCAAACGCCTGGAACAGCGATGTCTCGCATGAGACCATCGGAAATGAAATTTCTCCGAGTAACGACATTGGTCCCGCAACACCGAAGACCATCGAGGCTTTTGATGTAGCTACAGGGGCCACCCAAACATAGCTCATTCAAAATAAGGAGCCCAGACTTCCGCTCTTAAATGAACGGGTCGCCAATGCCGCCTCGTCGCATCCCGACATTTCCATAAAGTGCACTGAAAGCTGTGTTGGAAGAGCCCAAAATTGGACGAAGGGTTCATCATTTTCGATCTTCCATCTCCGAGATGCCCGAAGATGATCTGTCATGTGCTTGCATTGATTTTGGAGGCTCGTAGGCGCATGGGTAGGCGCCGATGTCATTTCACACGACAGTTATTGGTATGTTCGAACCCAAAATTTGAAACCAGAGATTGCTCGTCTTCGAACGTACCGAAAGGCAAAATCTCAGAGGGCAGGCCAGATTTCGAGCGAATTTTCTGTCTGTTGACGACCAATTCATTGCTGCTACTGCCTGTAGGCCGTATAGTTGCAAAATACGTCGACGGCCTACCGATCTTTGAACCGTTTAGCTACGGTAGTGCTCATCGGTGTGTTCGTTAAAAAAACTCTGCTGAAGTTAGGGATTTGTCGGTGATAGAAGCGGAACGATTACAAGGGTGTAGTTTCCTGTTGGAAAAAACCCTACAAAGCTGTGACTTGTACTAGGCAGCGGAAATAAACCAAAACAGACCTATAAATTCAGTCATGTCGTTTTCATTTTCTTCTCACAACTCAATTACGGGCACCCCCGAATCGGCCTCATACTGACACATGTTAGACTCTCATCCTCGGTGACCACTTTCTGTCTTCATAGCGCAGCGAGAACTAACCATGCGTTCCACAGTCTTTTTTGTCTTTAACTGTCCTTGCTCTGGACTTGATAGGGTGGTTCATCATGATACTCCTACTAGTATTGCTGTTCACCGTCTGCGAAGGCTTCCCAGCGCCCATGCATATATCATACCACCCTAAGTTCTACCCCACAGTTTCTTACCTTTTATTGGTGGTGCTGTCCAGGTCTGCTCCAAGCATTGGTGCATTCAAACGGTTCAGCACTGTGACGCGAGGGTCAAAGGCATCGAATCTGGCGGTACCCGAACCGCACTCTTCCCCCCGTCAACTTTCCCGTTATAAACGCACAGGTGATGGCTTGACGAAATACTGTCTCGTTCTCTAATTCCTTGTATTACCTGGTGTTCATTCGTACTACCGTCTCAATCTCCACTTGCCGCCGGAGCTTCTATTTTGCCATGTCACACTCGTCGAGTCCTCTCAATTCATACATCCACGAATTCTTCGCTCGCGGCGGTCATAGTGCGCAAGGAATTTACAGCAGTACTTCTGCTTCCATCTTCCATCCAGGAAGTCTGTTTGCACTTCGCCCCGGCAGCCGGTGCCAATTTTGTTATTGCTGGCTCCAGTTCTCAAGGCTGTCGTGATTGATGCCTACAGCAATGTGTGAAATCAAGGAGGCAAAAAATATCTGTTTCTATACAGCTGTAGAATCATGCGCTGTGGTTTCGCCGAATCTCTGAGAGGCTCTTACAGAACTCGGTGGCTATAGCACTTTAGAAACTGTGTTTTTTTTCTATAACAGAGCAATGCGCGGACGGAGGGAGGATATAAAGCAGAACAGCAGCTGTAGGAGTTCGAAAGACATTGCGGAGTTTGGAAGCTCCTGGAAATAGTTGGTCAACCGGTAGGTGCCTATTCGTGGCGAAGGTTATTGAAAGCTTTAAAGAGTGCTACAGAACCATAATTCCAACGACCCCTCTGTTGCACCATCTCATCTGGTCTCAGATGGCAGTACGAGAGTATGCCGGCAACTTGAGCTGGTCCACTACCGACAGGACACTGAAATTAACGTTTTTGGAATTGAGAGAGTGCCTAGAGCGGATGCTGCGGGGGCGGGGCGATTGTGATGATGTGACGCACTATACATGGTGTAGCAGCGAAAGGGGACGGCCACTGTGAGGGACATGGCGGATACAGACAAGAGTGGAATGATGGCTGATCTACTACATGCGGATATGTATGATACTACCACCACAACGGGAGCAAGAGTTGGAGCTGGAGCGGCAAAAGCGGACCCAAGAGCGCCTGCCCGACAGGCACAGCTAATGCAGCTATTGAAGGCGCCTCCTCTGAGCCCGCTACTCACCCGTGTCTTCTCTCTTGGTTAGAATTCCCTCGAACAGATAACTTATAGCCCACCAGGCCATCCACTTTTCCTTTGTCTTCCTTGGATTGCTCATCCATATCCGTGAGTTTTCCGACGATAAGACCAACATGTTGTTACTCACCTACTCTTTTTGGGACTGCTTCAAGTATTAGCACGCCGATATCGACATACTGAGATACGCGATTTAAAAGCAGCGTAGCGCGTGTTGATAGTGCACTTATTGCGTCCCACTCCCACATGGAGTTCTTGGTGCCGAGCGCGGGCATGGCCTGAGACTGCGTGAGAGTCCTGTGCGCTACCGAGTGTTTAGTTTTTGAATTGTCAATGACTTCTGAGGTATCGATTCTCACATATTATACCCATACACGTTTGTATTCAAACGCTAGATTATCTTGACTTAATGGGGGGCATAGATGCGTTAGATTTGAGGACGGTTGGATCCGTGTGGGAGACGCAATGCTTGCGACGTACAGAGCCAGGATAACATCTTGAGATGCGCGAATAGAGGAGAACATCTGGAGCAAATTGGCAGAAGAAGGCGACTGAACGCACACCAGAGTTAAGACAATTTGAGAGGCAATGCTGCGTCCAATGGACTGGGAAATCAGCAGTCTGGAAGGAGATCCAGCAAATAATCGAACAGAAGCGTTATTGGGCCTGCGTGTGCAAAGGCAGAAAGGAGAAATGAACAGCGGAGGCGCCATAGATACATAGGATACTTACGAGGAGTCCGTGACGAGACTTCGACTTGAAAACGATGCTAGCAACTCTATTTCGGGATTGAACCATGGGTTTGACAGTGCTTGAGAAATCGTTCATGATGGTGGGACGCAAAAGGTGGGAGGCGCCAATCAGGTGGCGATGCAGCTGCTCAAGCCGAATTGCCGAATTGCTGCCGAACGTCTGTCAGTGTTACGTGCCTCTCCTTTCATTACACTGTGCTCTTGGACCCTCGCGGCGCCTCGCCTCCCGTTCTAGATCTTGCCTCATGTATCAAATGTGCATGGTGGCTCGCACACCTCTGCCTCTTCTGTGTCTCGGAGTCGCCCGGGCGCTTTAACTCTCGGACCTTACCGATCGCTCTTTGGTCGCTTTCTCAAGAGTCAAGACTAAACAGATGCTGGCTCACGCCTTGGTCTATCAGAGGCTCTTTCTTTTTCAGTCTCTTGCCATCGATGCGGCCTTCGCATTTTGGTGACACCGTGATAGGTTTGCGAGTTGAGAACTTCTGCCATCAGCGCCGGTCCAAAGCAACATGTGGAAGGAACGAGGACAGCAACGCATTCCTGGAGCTGTCTCGGTACTTCTACAAGACCGTGGAACTGTGATGCTCAGGCGATGGGCACTGAATCTCTCGTAAAACTCCCGAAAGTTGGCGTCCTGAGATGTGATATCTTATGGCATGTCGACGATGGAAGCTCACCGCTACAGCCATCAACCCCGTGTTAGTCTTCGTCTAGACGCTACAAGTAAGCTGTATGGTCCTCGTGTTGTAGAAACAGCTTCATTACTAAATTTTAGATTTTGAAACGGACTGGTTTCTTACGAAAAAATTAATCAAATTGGAAATTGAAGCTGTAAGGGTCTAACTTATCCTCAAATATAGCAACAGAGGAACGACATAAGGCCGTATTCGACATTTGCTTTGCAAATACATCCTAATACTCAAGTCGAGCGATGGAATTTCTAGACTACTTTCTGATACGGTTGCCGCAGACTTCACAGGAACAGGGGGACCAACGGAAGATCGGAATCAGCATGAGCGGGTAGGGGACGCCGCGGAGCAGCGGCGGGAACGTCAAAGCGTCAACGGAAAGAGCAGCAGGAGCAAGAGCGGGAAAGCTGTAACGGGCACTTTACCCTTTTTGCTTCCACCACCATCCACGGCCATCTGTGGACGTCAACATGCAAACATTCACGGAGTTCACTTCTGACGCGACCTCCGAGGATTCTGGACCTTCATTGCACGCTTATTTCCACTGCTTCCATACCCTTGTGTCGTATCTCACAGCGCCTATTCCAGCTACGGCGGAATGTTCTCCGGCGCGCAGAACCTCGCTGTAACTGGCCAGACTTTAATCAATGTCACAAACTATTACATCAGTCCGTCAACCGTACCTTCTGGTAGGATTTCCCGTTGTCCCATGCGAAGGGAATATAAACGTTGTTTAGACGTCAAGATGGTTCCACTGTGGGACATAGACCTCCAACACGAAATAAGTTTCGACAACGGCGCGGGGCTGGTCAATCGGCACCGCATACAGCCGAGTGTTCGTCGCATGTACTCCGCCAGAATTGGAGGTCAAAGTACAACTGTGGCCATATATCAAGGACACGACGCAGAGGAGGTGTGTCACATCCTGCTTTCCCCCCGTCGCAGCTGAGAATTCTTTGTAGGAATGGCGGCGGGATCTAGCTAAATATATCTCGATTCGGCAAGTTTCATACTGCGGCGGTTTCGCCCTGCCACTAAATTATGCATGTAGCCATCCAAATATTATTCAGCTGCGTGGAGCCACGAGTTCTGGCAGTATTCGCGCCATGTTGTTCCACGATGGTACAAAGTCTTTCTATTCAGGTTTTCTTTTCTCATCGAGCTTGATCCTTTGATCAGATCTGATACCTCTCGAACATTTCGTGAACCTCCATCGACACTCCTATTTCCACACTGTATACATCTATGCCTACTGTGTACGTGCATCTTCTGCTTCCAATTGGCATGATATTGATTTTTTGAAGAGCATGGAGCTCAAGGTACGAAAGTTCGACTTTATCATTTAAGTTCTGACACTCCCGAAGGCGGTAAAGAAATACTTTGCACACGATATTGAAGACTCTCTGGTAAGTTCAGTCATCTGGGTACCTGATTTCCTTTCGTCAAATGGTTCCCAGAATGAACGGGACTGCACATTGTGGATACGTCGCTCGACTGGCCGGCTCTGTGTAGACCTCGCCGAGCCGAATACAGTTACCTACTTGTATTGGAGTGAGACCAGCGCGCAGGAACCATCGGCCTGGACTGCACCGAACCCGGAGAGCATACTCATCCAATCTCTAACACTGAAGGAATATCACCAAATATGTGTTTTCCATCTACGGCGACATCGTCAAATCACCGTTTCCACCTCTATTATACCCGTCAATTTAGGGACAGTTATTTCCTGGTCTTCAAGCAATCGCTTCGAGGACTCCGTGGGGATTGCATTTCTCCCGAATATAGAGGTGTATCCTGGTCAGTGGGTTAATACTGGCGCAGCTCAAGGTGAAAGGATTAAGGAGGGCTGGACGCGGTAAGGATATATTATTATTGCGACCCATATGATTTGCCCTAACTGTATCAAATCTCGCTCTCGAAGGTTTATTGCCAACAATGTGTTTGATTGCACCCTCAAACTTGTATGCTTGCTCTCGTACATCCACTGGGAGTCCTGGCTCAGCCAGGCAAATCACGTTTTCAGTCGCCTGCATAATACATCCAGTTTGGAGGACTGTGGTACGTCTCCAGCTCTTCATTAGTAATATCGTCACCATAATATATTCCAGCTCTCTCGAATTATATTTCCTTCGAAGCCAAAATTCCACCAACTACGGAGGAACTCCCCGCAGGCTTCTTATTCCTCTGCCCTGGGAGGGAATTTCAAATCGGACCATCTTTGTTCTCCTGGCCGGAACTCCCGGCATATTGGTCTCTTGATTCATTGGGTGCTGAACGTCTTAGCGTGGAGGAGGCGACTGCCCTTGGCTTTCCATCTCTGGAAATGAATACGGAAATCTTGGGATCCTCCTGGGACACCGGTGTCTATGCTGGGACCCACCAGTTTTACCAGGCAAAAGGTTTCGATCCGGAAAGCCAAGACGTCGCCCGGCATCTGGGGCACCCACTATATCAGCTATTCAGTGAATTAGATCCTCCATTTGCTCATGGTTAGTCAACCATCTGGCGAATCAAGGCGTTCTATTTCAACTGATCATTGTGAACAGTGGATGAGGAAGAAGAGTTTTATTCAGGAGAAGGTGATGAGGACGAAATGGATCTCAGCTGGTGAAGAACACCGTAACATCGAGCCAGTCAATTCGATATCCTCTGCATGCAGTGTTGTAGTGGGAGCGGTCGGCTAGTCCATAGCCCACGGATCAGACAAGTTCAACAAATAGCTTGAGAAACAGCATAAATCGGCACACAATGATTACTGTGTATATGAGAGATACAGTGCATTTTCCGAACGGATCGTAGCACGACTGGAATGCAGATACACACATGCGCCATCGCAGAGGAAGTAGATATGAATATTTTTCCATCTCGTAGCTGTCCGGTGTTATGCTGACGGTGCCGCTGAGCGTGAGCTGATATACAAAATACCAGGCATCAAACTCAGGGGAAGGCGACCGTAAGACAAGTGTTGTGCGAGTGGGCCAACCCATTCTCAGGGCTCGTAGGAGAGGAAATAATGAAGGGAAAGGCTGGGAAGAGGGGTGGACGACGAGGGACTAAACGAGAACTAGACGAAGACGAGCATGAGCAACGACGAAGGCTCACGCCGAAACGGGAACGAAAGCGAGATGGTAAACTTCTATTATTGTAAAGTAAAGGACATTTGAAGTATATATGGTAGATAAGTAATGTAAATAAAAGGAGAAAGTCCCATACAAGCTGTACGATACAATAAGTTGCCAGGAACATGACACGAGCACACAAGGGCTCGGAGATGCGTGATTGACAGATTCCGTCATCAGCGAGGAGCCGTGCTCATCACCGGCACGTTCCTCTGGGGTCATTGGGAGCTTTCTTATTTTTCACCATTCCCTTCATTCGCACTCGATTTCCTCCTCTCTTCTTTGCCGCAGCATAAGAATACAGGACCAGCACATCTGTTCAATGGAGGGAACATTCGAATGAATATGCAGTGTCCCCGGCCTGTTTGACTCGGGGTCGGTCCTTTAGGAGGCGAAGACTGCGTTTGATTGATTCTGTACCATGAAAATTCTCTTGATCTCATTTCTACCCGAATTATCCTGCCGGTACATTGCCCCACGTCATTTGCAGTATCTCACTCATATACAACAGATGTAGGCACTGCTGTCAAATCCAAATGGCTTTGAGGGTTGACTACGATGTAAAGTATTGCGTTCAAAAAACAACGGGGTGCCCACTGATCTTTGCGGCAACCTAATGTTATCTAGCGCAAATGCACCCCACGAGCTACTGGTATCAATTCGTTTGTAACTCTGAATTGAGTGGATTAAATGAAGGCGTGTCTATGAGACTTGCAGCTTCCGTCGGACGAGCACAATCAACGAATGCTCAATCAACAGATAAATAAATATGCCCGTGAACGTCTCCACCTTTAGGACCTGACCCCGAGTCGAACGACCGAATGTGCATCGCCAAGGTATCAGAAGCAGGTGCACACCATGCCTTCAGGTTCGAAGCAAGGAGGTCTGGCGGCGGGAAGAGAGCTATATATACATCCTTCGCGTCCCACTGCGGTCGTCAACCGCAACCCCGAGATCGCCGAGCGCCTGAAACACCGTTCTTGTCCTCAACACCGTGACGTCGAGCCGCGCACACCACATCATGAGATGCTCCGACAATTGAGAGATGCACACACACCGACGTCTCTAGATTCACTGCGCTGATCTTCCTCGCCGCCAAACGTAGGACGATTATGTCGGAAAAACCCCAAATCGGTTGGAACGGATTTGGTCGGCTTCTCGGCTCGGAAGGGATTGGCACCGCTTCCAAGCCGCTGGAGGGGTGGCTTGGAACCGATCTCGAGACGTTCGAAGTAGGTCAAGGTGATTAAGGCCTTGGAACGGCTTGGGACGACTTGCGAGTGTCCAGCTCGGACGTGGAGTATTAGTTACCGTACTTGTACCGTACATCAGGAAAAAGTCTGTGGGAAAAACCTCGCCGGTTAGATATAGAGACGAAAATAGCAATCTGTAGCTGTCATAGCACTGGCTCGCAAGGGCTCGCCTTGAAATTCACATTTCCTGATTTTTTGTTATGGTCCACGCAGGAGTTTCAGTATGTCTTTCATGATGGCTATGTTGCGCTATTTTGACCATTTTTTGTACGGCACAGCTCCACCGACTCCACCACAGTTCAATATAAGAACTGCGGACGCTCCACCGGCACTCTCTCTCCTACCACCACCCCGTTCCCAGCATCCATATTCCTGCCCTCGTTCCTCTCCTCATCGTCGACTTCGGCGCCGCCGTGTCAACGTCAACTTTTACGCAATCATGCAACGGCCCGGGGCATAAACCGGATTTCCTCGCTGGCAGGCTGCGCAGTAAGTACATACAGTAGTACCCGGTGTTTATCGCCGATAGTGTCATGACATAAAGAGACTTTCATGCGAAATAATAAGGTGGGCCCACATCCATTCATTGATACTAGATATTTACTGAACCGTTCTTCTGGATTTACAGTGTTGCTCAGGACATTGTTGCCTACTCCCATGACACGGTGAGTGTTTCCCCCAACTCTCTTTCATTCATACTCAAGTACACTGCATAGCTTCTACTCTGGTGCTCTAGCCTTCCAGTCCGTTCGGGCCGTGCGAGTCGTGAAATCCTCGCCAACGCCGCACTCACGGCCTCGGCGCCCGTCCACACGGCAGCCGGCTCGCTCCCGCCTCCATCGCCATCTCCATCGGGCGCCCCATGCCAACCGCCGGTGAGCCCTCCAGCCTCCGCCGCAAAACATCGACCAACGGGGCAATCCTTGCACTGGCGTGCAACGCGAGCAGCTCGTCGAGGAAACGAATTCTATAGCCACTCAATGTTCAGTAGATTAAAGCCAATGTAATACATCTTTCCTATTTTTTTTTACACACCTGTCCGCGTCTGTTCCATCGACTTGAATCAAGTTTGAAGGTCGTAAACCTTTTGCTGGCTTTGATCGGATTGGAACCCGCTTGGAACCCGCTTGGAACCGGTTAGACTCACCTCACCCTAGTGTTCCAAGCAACGAAAAAATTAGGACCATGGAACCGCTCGGGACTGGTTGAATGCCGTTTCAACTGATCTGGGATTTTTCCGACATAAGGAACCGTCACTGTCGGAGACGTGCAGGATCTGAAGCACCGGCGCGCCCTCCTGCGCCTCGACGTCTTCGACACGCTACCCTTCCTTAAGTGCCTCGCAACTCGCGCTGTCGTCACCCACTCCCGCTTCGACTCTCCGAGCGGCGAGGCCAGAGCTATTTGAAGATGATTTCCATGGTCGCTTCCTCATCACTACGGTGCGTGTTAGTTTCCTTGCTAAACACGTTGTCTCGTACTAAAAACCGGGAGCTCCAGGTGCCCTCCGCCGGCCTTGAATTCTTCATCATACGCTACTGGTCACATTGATACATGAATTCAACTTCAGCTTCATTTTTCAGCTCTCAAGCCCATCGTCGACCCTCATTTGCCTCGTCGCGAACCTGAGCGTCCCCAGCTCCATCGTATTCGGTTCCTCCCCTGTCATTCCCTCAGCTGCCGCCTCGTGCAGATTGAGCATCAGCCGCGCGAGGAGCATCATGGAGAGGCTGCAGACCGCAATCAGTGAGTGCATTGGTGAATTGAGTATGACGAAAATACCTCGTGATGAACCACGACAAAAATCCGGCGAGGAAGGTCTGGGAACGTAAGCAGAGGCGGTGGTATCGGGGCAGGGACATACATCGCATAACTGTTGATCATGGATGGATTAGCCCATCTTTCATTAACGTTGACGCGAAAGAAGGGACAGCACGCACATAAAACATCGCGAGATTTACTGCGTTGGCGATAATGATTATGCTATGCAGATGAGTGCACATTCTGGTCAACTGCATGATTGTACTCCGTAAACTCACCCGAAATACACAGCCCCGTCGGTAGTCATCCGCCACAACAACGTTCCCGTGTACCTAGGATACATATCTCGCTGAACGTAGGCGAGCCGGACGGTCAACAGGAAGACAAGTATGTCGCAGGCGATTCTGGATAGATGAATTGGAATTGAGCGGGGACAGATCTTGTTCATCATAGATGCCAGAATAGTGACTGTGCCTCCCAGGCCCCCGCGATTCCTGTGTATAATCTCTTCATGCCGGTGATCAACAACGAATACGAGAAGCCTTACGCAAGGACCTGTGCGGTGTAAGACTTCACGTAAAGTCAGACGATCATGTTACTCACGATGTTCGCGGAATTACCGCAGCACACCCGTTGATCCCTGGCCCGGAGAAGATCCGCGGGTGTCCCTCCTTGATAACATCCCACTACTCCGTGTCAACCAAGGTAAAGATAGAATACTTGAAGCTAACGTACGAGAACAAATGCAGGCCAGAAAGCGAAAACCGCCAGGAGGCAAATGAGGGTCCACCAATTGCGGTCGTACATCGCAAAGACTCGCATGATGAGGGTGCCTTCGAATTCGATGCGGATGAGCATTCAGTTGTGATCTGATTGAGGATGGGGTCTGGCGCACATTCGACTAGAATCTCCTGGCTCACGATAAGCACTTTCCACACGAGTTGCACTTTGACGCAGCTAGAACGGGGAAATTTGAGGACGAAGGAAGAGAGACGTCTCGGATTCGGATACACACCCCTGAGAAAAGATCGTTGAGAGCTTGAAACGAAGAAAACAGAGGGACGCGCACCTCATGGCTGAACTCGGCGAAGTTGATCACGCAATTCGTGATGTTCGCTGCCAATCCGATGTATCGCAGCGCGAGGAACCAGCAGGTACTCGGCCGAAGCTTGGCTGCCCAGATGAACTTCACCTCTGTGGAGAGCGTCAGAGTGTAGTCGTAGATCAGGAGAACTGCAGCGAGTGGTGCATAAGTAGACTACGGCGAAGATGAGAAGGAAGGAAACGCACCAAGGCCGGCGAGGACGATGGAGCGGTATAATCGCCTGGAAGCAGATAAGCGCATGAAATCTTCATCAGCGAGGATGCGAGGATACACACAGATCCCAGGCAAATGTAACGGGATCCAGCAGGGGAACGTTATCTGCGGCGTCCATAGAGTAGTGCGAGATTGGAGGACTGCGGTCGGCGGGAAATCAGAGATGAGGGAGGGAGGAGGCTACAATGTACATACATATAACGTAAAAATAGACTGTGGCCAATGCCATGTATGCCGTGCCGGGTTGATGTTGGGTTGATCATATGCTGGTTCGGAGATGTGGCAGTTGGCTCTCGGGACCATGGGAGTATCAATTCCATACACCGACACGTAATTGGTTCCGCCCCAAGGATCAGAGTTAGTTGATTATCTGGGTCGCATGGCGGAAACAAATCAGGTTGAACAGCAGAAAAGAGATCGAATCACGATATAATAATTAAAGTGCGGGATTCGTCGACACTGCGACTCGGCGGCCGTTGTGAGTCGTTTTCGAGTTGGCCATTAATTAGTCTCTTCAGTGCACTTTCATCACCGTGAAAAGGGGAACATAAGGGGGTTAGGTTAGGGTTAGGTTACCCAGCTTTAGTCAGACTTGGGATCTTGAGGAGGCAGTGGAGGCTATTCCCCTGGACTCGGATATCGTGCTGGAACGCAGATGGCACGTCGAGGGCACTCCGAGCCGCATCTGCCTTGGATCATAGGTTAGGGTTCTAGAAGGACCTGCCCCCTTTGAAATAATCTTCTTGTCAGTTCCACCGAAATCGACATCTCGGCTGTTCTCGCGTGCCAAACCGTTAAAGTTCGGCATTGTGCTTCTTCGAGCTTCCGCTTAACTGTTCGCTGGATGGGTTTGAGATGAGTGTGCTGGACGCGAATTGGTCCAACTATCGCAGTGAATTTCGGAAGGCCGACGTGGGGAATCACAGAGGGTGTTTAAATCCTGTACCTCGGGCGGTGGGCTCGTCTTCATGAGGCAACGACAGCGCGAATATGCATAAAATTATCCTGCTCAGAACAGCGCTCTATCTCGTTAGTGTATGTAGCATCAGCAATGTAGCTCGACCTCAAAACAAATCATCGTTAAAGCGCGCCTTCTCTTTATCGAGCGCAGCCTTTGACCACTTCGTTATATCCCACGGCCGCCCGCCATGCTCGACGGGCCCGTACGCCTCGCGCAGCGCCTTCATTGCCGCGCTCGCCTTCCAGGTCTTCGCGGCCGCGCGAACGTCTGCATCGTCTGCTCCAGTCCGACGCGATTTCTTTGCCGGGGGCGCTTCTTCCTCCTCCTCCTCCCCTTCGTCGTCCGAGTCGGCAGACTTGCCCAAGAAAAGCTTCTCCTTGGCCGAGCCGTCCATGTCGTTGCGCTCAAGGACGCGCAGCATGGCGCTCTCGAGCTCGTCGGCGTCTTTGTCAAACCCGAGGCTCGAAAATTCGGTGATACCTATCGAGCCATGGCGTTAGTGGTGAGCGGAAGGATTAAAAGAGAAAGGCGAGCGACTCACCCTTGGCGGCTGTGCGTATGACGTTCTCGAGGTTACGAATCGCGACGGGGTGCGTGGGCCCGAGCTTCTGCGGTTTAGCGGCGGCCTCAAGATCGAGGATGTAGGTCATCCAAAGGGCTCCGTACGCGTTGTATATCGCCTCCGCGAGGTCAGGATCGTCGGTTGCTGCAATCGCGTCAGCGGAGCATGAGAAATGCCACACGAAAGTGGTGGCACGTACTGTGGAACACGGACGCGGCCATGCTGTTCGCCATGAAGAGCGTCAGGCCTTCGAGGCGGTAAAATGTATTCAGGGAAGTCTTCTCGGTTTTACTCGCGACAAGTTTGCCTATGGCCAGCATCTCTTTCTTGAGCTGCGCGTGTAGTATGTACGCGTTAGTTGATGAGCCACTCTTGCACAAAGAAATCACACACCAAGTCGCAACACGCGTATCCGAAGTAGTCGTTGTATATGTACAAGCTGTGGGATGGGTCAGACGCGAAAGAGGCACGAGAAGGATGCGGTGCCACTCACTCATGCGCGTCCGGGTCGCGATTTTCCTCGTCCTTTTGCAGGCGTTCGACGAGGTCAAAGGCAGCTTTGGACCACAGTTCGCTAGGGTGGTCGTTGACGAGGATGAATCCGTCTGGGATATTGGCGTCGTTTGCAGGCATGGTCGTTGTGTTAAGAAAGCCACTGATGCAGTTTGGAGTACCACGTGAGAGGTGTCTCACGCTCTCGGAATCTGCCGTTCGTCTCAACAGCAGTGGAATTGCAGTCTATCTTCACTTGCATCCAACTGGGGTCTGAATGGGAAGTTTGTGAGTCAAAAGACGAAAAATTGAAAGAGAAAAAGAACGCGGTCCGGGCCATCATAAGCTTAAGTTGCAGCCAAGCTCTATTTCTTGCGCGCTATTGGGAACATCAACAGCAATTCGGTTGTATGGTTAGTGGAATCAACTATAAAAGAACGCCCGTCAGTATTTTCGCCGGCCTAAATTATCAGAATCCAACTCCTTCGGGGATCTCGGCCGAGGCATCCAGTTCAGGTGGAGGCCAATAAATCACCAATGTGAACAAATTTTGGAAGGGACATGGTTGAAAAGGAAGCGGCAATGACCAACGAATGGGGTATCTTCGGATCGCAGCAAACATGAGGTTGCGATGAACAATGTGATTCAAGGCATCTGGTTGATACATGAGGTACAAAGATCAAAATATAGCTAGCTTCTCATCCGCAGTGACTCCGAGAGAGGCCCTTTACATAAGAACAGCGGTTTTCCTTCCCCTAGGTGCAGACGCCCCCGGTAAACATAAGGCTAGCAAAGAAAGCACTGCCGCTTGGCGTCGGTACTGATCGTCCCCTCAACGGAGTGGCTGCCCTCGAGGTCTAAACACATCATGAGCACGAGCCATAATGAAGAGTCGGCAGCTTAAAGTTACCGGTGCGCTTGTCTACAACGGTCGGAGAGCCGGGTCATTCCTCGACCACGTAGTTGAAAATCCAAGAATCACCTTCTAGCTCGAACTCTTAGATAATCTATGAGTACAACATTATGATGATGGGGAAACTCTGTACCACGGACCGCCTTGATCCGTGATTTCCTGGGAATTGAGGGTATTGCCGCTGCAAAAGACGCGAGGATGAGGAGGAAAGACAAACTCTGCTTGAACTGCATGTTTGTACAATGGGCTGCGGATGGGTTCCGTTCTGAATTTTATGCGGTATTTTATATCTTAGTGAGTCACTATGAGGGTCCTTCTGATGGAAGGAATGTTTCCCAAAGATACCCTGCTTCTGATCAGCGGTTTTTATTCGTTGATAGGAGACACGTACATATTTCGTCCATCTCTAGGAGTGATGGTTTGTATTGCTGCCAAACCTCCCGTCGGGTGTTCAATTTCTCGATAAAGGGCACTATACCGGGAAGCAGAAGGCCAATTCAGCCTGCCGAAGACGTCAGAAAAAGCCTGAGTCGCTTTGGAATAGAAACACCATACAATTATACGAGGGGTTTAGGTCTAATCTTGTTCTAATCAACACTCGTGGGAAGCAGAATGTTTCGACCAAAGGGACCATGCGGACAGCTAACCCCAATTCGAACAGTTCACAGCATGGTCCGGTCTATTCAATCGCTTCTTAGCCTGACAGAAAGCAGACCTATCAGGCGCCAGAGCGGACCAGCCCAGAGTAATCATCGCACTATCTACATCTACATCGCGATTGGCTGCTATTTGAGACACGAAGACATGAGGAATGTAGGTCATCTCATACACAGCCCCTGCTTCACTAAGGCTCCAACCGTTTTCGTTTAGATCCGTTTACTATTTACCGTTTAGTTTACGGACCCTTGTAAACGATAAACAAAACGTTTATAAACGGTTTAAACGGTTGAAAATTTTGCCCTTCCCTGGGTTGCCTGCGAAGTTCTGAATACTTTTCACGCTCGGGGTGACTTTTCAGACTTCCCGGGCGGTGATTAGATATGGATGGATGAGCGATATTTAGGCTGATTGACTTCGGGTGCGGGATTCTCCCAAATGGGACGGAAGCTCTCCAAATGTTTGATGTGACCCGGCTTGACTGCGGCAGACAACATGGATCTGTGCTTCCACCTACATCAAGCTAGGACTTCTTGGGTGCTTAGAAATCGGCAGGGCACCACTTAGCTCCTTTACAATAGTCTCATGCATGGTAGGTATTTTCTTGCCTGAAAAAACCATTTATAAACGTTTGTAAACGGTTTACAGACCTTTTCCGTTTAGTTTACGGAAATCCGTAAACGAAAACTAAACAGTTGGAGCCTTGTGATTCACAAACAAAGCATTAGTCCTTAGTACAAGATATGCCTTCGCTTCACTTCGGCGGGTTTGGTGCGTGCGGTAGGCCTATTCAGAACGGGATTTCGCTGTGGCACTCGGAACGGGACACTGGCATGGCGGCTCCCATTGCGGACAGAGGGTCAACGTTCAGTGTGTGTATACCTTCCTTCTCAATCGTCAATGCTGAATCGTATTCCTACCGCAACAGAACAAAGCATGACCGTCGGCGTCATCGTGCAAGATTTGTGCCTGGCCGCCAAAGTGCTCATGGAGTTGACTTGGTCGAGAGCCCAATGGCGGCGCTTGACCCAAACTACAGCAACGATGGGGTGATTTCGCTTGTCTGGTCCTTTGCTTAATTGATGTTGGGCTCCGGGCCCGGAGATAGATATGAGCTTCGAATGTTCTTTAACGGTTCATTGGATGTGGAATTTGGTTTCCATAGTTTGATTTTTCTGTGTCGGATACAGTTCGCAGTAATTCTGAATGCTTTTTTATGTTTGAGTCTGCCAGCAATAAAAGCCTACATACTCATCGAGTCTTTTGAACCTTTTTTTTTTTTTTTTTCCCCTCACCTAGTAGAAAGTTGAGAAACCTGAAGTTTGCATTTAAACATCAGTGGTAGTCTTCCCGCCGCATTCTGGATTGCGAGCTCACGGGCACCACTTCTCTGGTCCCGTACCGTGTTATTCTTCCGTAGTTTCAGTGGCTTTCCCACCGTCCCACTCCACCAGCCCATCTCCACGATTTTTTCGTTGCTTCAACTTGGGTTTTTTTTATATAACTTCGTTTCTGCCATTCCGGAAGCTGTGGCTGGTCCCCGAGCTCTACTTCCTAGATCTTGGCGTCTTGATTGAGTTCCCTCCGCAAACGTCGGCGGTATTCGTAGATTTTACCGTATTATCCCCCCGGTCGCTTTCACCATTCTTGCCCGCAAACTAACTGATTTGTCTGGCTTCTTGACGTATTTCTGCAATCGGTGAATATTGAATGCCACTGTGAGAATCTCTCAACTCCGGAAAGTACCTACCAGTCCCGTATAATTCAATCCTCGTCGCAGATTCTTTCAGTTATCGGTCTCCGCCAGGTTTCCAGGCTAGCCAACTTCAAGGCTTTCGTCCGATATTGATGTGAAACGGACGGAATAAACCTGAAGAGACTTTAACCGGCAGACCGGGACCCGTACCTCGTTTTTCTTACCCCATTATCCCTGAGCATCATGCATTTCACGCACACCCCCTCTTTGTCTCGCACTGCCAAGATGCTCTCTGTCGGCCAACTAATCCGGACTTCATGCCGCCCGCTATTTCGACTGTTCGTTTGATCTTGTGTCTTTCTATATCCTTATCTGTCGCTCTCGCGACCAGAGAGCTGACTAGGGACCCCCACCGTGGCCGTAATTTCGGCCTACGGTTTCGGTTTTACGGTCACCGTACCCGTACCATAAGGTGTTCGGCACCCTTTAGCGAATTACGGTTGAATTACGGGTTGAATTTCTCTCTAAGAGGAAGCCTTCAGAGTGGAAGTGGAGCATCGAGAGGCTGCAGACAAGTAAGAAATCGCTGAATGAAGTTTCATCCCTCACTAGGCTCAGTTCTTCGAGCCGGATGGTTCTTACGGTCCCGGGAATCGTACCATATCTGTACCGTAAAGCCACAAATCCGAAAGCTTACGGCCGCAATTCTTACGGTCGTAACCGTATACGGTACGGTGGGGATCCGGGATCCCTAACCTGGGTCCTGGCTGACGGTATTGCAACGTAAGTACTGGTGCACCGAACGCTGTTTTGGTTACTGAGGGATATTTTGGTGCGTTTCTTGTGCGAAATATCTGAATTTGGTGGTTTCGTGTTTGATGTTTCAATTTTTTGGGACTTTGAACTTGAATCGCTCGTTGTGGGGCCCGATATCTCCGTCTGGTGAAATCCGGTGCAGCGTCCCGGGCCGGCACCGCCGAAAAGCCCTATCACAGCCACATAATCTTTTTCTCTCAATCCATGTCCTGCCGTGCCCAAGTTTCACTCACAACACGACGTCCCCTCAAGTGTGTTGGCTCCATCGCCCCGCCCCTATCCAGAAACTGCGCACTGCGCCAACGCTGCGCGCTGCGCACCTTGGGCAGGAGCATGCGCTGTCGGCTTGGCAACCTCCTGGTCCGACGGGAACCGGATCCGTTTCTCGTCGGACGAGGCGGTCGCCATCTGTGGATCTACAATGGCGAGGATTTCCGCTCATAGAATATAAAGCAGAGCGCGCAGCATATCCGAGTAGTTAATCTCACCCTTTCTCAGAGTTGAACTCTGCTCTGCATTTTAAATGTTTTTCTTTCGCACTGTGATCCCCCTTGTAGGGTTTATCAGTATGGCTTCTGCACTTGTGGTTAGGACTGACGACGCAAGCCCTACCGCCACCGCCACCTCGGCACTCACACCGACAGCAGTACCCACTGGGGAATTTCTGACAACCAAATTCTTAACGGTCGCAGGCCACACCGATGCCCATGCGACAGTCCCCGGCCACACCATAACCTTGGTACTGCCAACCTGCATCCAAACCGAAATTCCAGACAAGAACGGTTTTGTTCCCCCAGGAACTTGCCATGCGCTGTATGACTTTTATCCTTCCTTCGCCGCGGCTGTCCTCTTCTCCGTGCTCTTTGGCGCGGTGACGGCCTTGCACATCGCACAGGCTGTGAAATATAAAACGGTCAGCCCGCAGATGTACTAGCCTCGCGCATAGACTCATTGAAAGCGTTCAGACATTCTGCTGGGTCATCATCATGGCCTGTTTCTGGGAATTCTCCTCCTTCGTGACGCGCGCTATCAGTACCAAGTACCAGCAGAGCGCGGGATTGGCGCTGGTTACTCAGATCCTGGTCCTGATGGCGCCGCTCTGGGTGAATGCGTTCGACTACATGGTTCTCGGACGCATGATCCACTATTTCCTGCCGTCCCATAGCATCCTCGGGATATCAGGCTCGCTGCTCGGGATAGCATTCGTTATGCTGGATGTGGTGTCCTTTGTGGTCCAGCTGATTGGGGGATCCCTCGCTGGGCCGACTGCCCCGGAATCGGAGGTCTTCAAGGGAATCCACATCTATATGGGCGGCATAGGCCTCCAACAGTTCTTCATCTTCATCTTTCTCGGGCTCGCAGCGCGTCTCCACAGACAGCTACAGGCTCTCGAGCGCAGCGGGACAGGGAAGAAGAACTGGAAACCTATGCTGTTCACTTTGTACGCCAGTCTGGGTTTGATCACCGTAAGCGCTGGATTTCCCTCTCCTCAAGAAAAGAAGAGACTAACCACAAAGCAGATCCGCATCTTCTTCCGTCTCATTGAATTTTCTGGCGGGAAAGAGGCAGACAAGAATCCGCTTCCGTTCCATGAAGCCTATTTCTACGTCTTTGAAGCTGTCCCGATGCTCTTTGCGCTCGCCGCCATGAACATCGTGCATCCGGGCTCCGTGCTCGTGGGCCCCGACGCCGACATGCCGGGACTCAAGACGCTGTTGTGTGGATGGCGGAGAACACAAAATGTCGAAATGGAATGGAATGGGGTGGAGGTCAAAAACAAATCGGCTTATTCACGTGTTTAATAGTGATCGGTCGTTGGATAAGGAATTGTAGTTTGTACTGTGACAGAATTTAATGTCTGTGTTAGCACAGTCCCCATGCAGCGACACACACTACGTACGAGCCTTGGATTCGCCCAGCGTTTGAGGATCTCTCGGCTCACTGCGCGCACGGAACAGCTGAGCGGCGCAAGGTTCTCAGTTCCATCGTCAGCGATTATCAACACAAAAGCGAGGCTGGTTATTAGCTCCTGTAGTTGATATGTACACAGTTGAACCAGAAATTGGACAGTATTACCTTTACCTTCTGGTGGGTCGCCGCAAACTCTCTATTATTTTACACCAGTTTGCCTCTTCTGTGCCAGTGGCCGACGCCAGTTTTCTCCCTTTTGCACCGATTTTCTCTGATATTGCACCAATTTCCACTATTCTGATGATTTTTGTGGCGTTTCAAGTGGATTTTCTCTACTTGAACACCCTTTTTTGTGAAAACAAGTGAATTTCAGTCCAATTTTTCATTCGCGCCAGTGGCCAGTGTCCTGATTTTGGGCCAAAAAGCTCCTTAAAACCATTTTGGGCCACTGGCGCCAGTGGCTCGGATGAGAAAGAAAGCGTTACGTGATCGGACAGTCATTTTGAATGCCTCCAATCACTCAGACTGAATGCAAACCCTCCTTAACCAAAAAAATGTTTTCGAAGCAGTAATGTACATGATGGTTCAAAATGCACTATGAACACCAATAATCGGAAACCACACATGCGGCTATCAACTGAAGAAGACGAAACTTGGGGAAGACTGGAGTGCAAAAACCTGGATATTCTATGTTGATGCTTCGAACGAGCAGAGTTATAGCTGCACTCACACGTGTATTAACAATGGACACAACTGAAGGATTGGATATTTGTGCCAGTGTTGACGTTGATGCATGACCCATGGGATTCCCTACCGAAAGGGAAGTCATTTCCGACGCAACTCGCGCTTTCGAACAGGGTAACGCAGACGTCAGTTGCGGATGTGATCTAAAAGATTAAGTCTCAGTATCAGTCATCAATATGGGTTCACTTATACTTACCTCAAAGGAGTGTCTTCCAGCGAAATCGAAACAGGTACCGTCACAAACCACATCACCGCCTACACCTCCGGTGCAAGCGTTGCCAGTGAATGCCACAAAATCCTGAGCATCTACTTTGACAGCTGTACTATCGGCCACCAGTGACCAGGTAGTCGGCCACTTGAGAGTATATCATGAAGGAATCGAAAATTGCGAACAATTGACCTCATGGGATCAAGTACGACTTTTGAGGGCCACCCATACCAAATTTCAAGGCAAAGTGCTGTTTCGGCCGAAAGTTACGCGAACTTTGATCGGGATCCGAGCTGAACTGAAGTTCTATTGGTTGCCGTACCTGGCCCGAAGGCTACGCGGCAGTACTCTAGGTAAACTAGACAGTGGTAAGTACGCTAACTAGAATGGGGTTACGTATAGAGGCTATTTTTCTGATCCACACTGTGTGAGCCATCATTTCTTTAACTCAGCCTCGCCACCCACACTCGCTACCGCTCGTTTTCGACCAATTCCCCACCGTTTCACGACTTCATGGTTATGCTGCCCCGATGCTCTGCACTCACCTCTGATACAGCGCCGCTCAAAGATCAAGGATGACACTGCACATGACAACGAGGAAGACTTCGCTCACTCTCTGATCAGCTGCAGTGAAACACTTGCATATCCAATGCACCATTCAAACTATGGGCCTGGAGATTGACGTGGGCTTTCTTGGTTACCTCCCCCATACTTTCAAGCCTTGATCAGTATTTTATCCTTTTACTTCCAGCACAACATTGCTCAATACCTTGAAACACTCCATTTCGGTGTCGCCGAAGTCCAAGATTTTACGAAAGGGTTGATAGTCCCTAGGGATGGAAATATTTGGTCAATGATATACATATGTGTACCAATAATCACCCTGCCCCATATCCTGGGCCTACATGTCCGCTTGCTCTGGTCACGCACTTGCTTTATCGATATTTGCCATTGGCGACAGTCTCTCCCTTTTAAAACATGTTTGTATACCCTCCTTTCAGGTAGTATGGACCACCAAAACTATCCACAATCCCATATATGGACCTCATGTTTATATCTGAATACATTTTGGGTCCAGTCTTGGCCTCAGTGGCCGGTGGCTGAGTATCCTGTTTGTTGCCTTTTTGGGCATGGGAGCAAAAGAAAAATTCACGGTGCACTATAGTCACTCCTAAAATGCGCCAAAATATTTCTAACCCTTCATAGGATGTATTTATTTGATTTGTGACCCGAGCCCCTGTGAGACCCACCCAGAGTATCTGAAAAACGACGACAATCGCTAAGGTGGCCGAGTACCTGGTGGCCGATAGTAAAGAGGACAGCGACGGGACCGGAACACTTTGTTGAGAGAAAGCATTGTGAACCGGTATTGAAGTGACTGCTGGGACAGTTGAAGTTGACTGAGATGTTCGATTTTCAGCCTTCCTTCCCTTGAATATTTTTTCAACGGTCCAAATTTGATCGATCTCTTCCGTGTTTATCACGCTCAATGCGCCTCTGCTCGCCAAGGCAATCCACCAAGCACCACAAGGTGTTGAATTAATTGCTCCAGAGCAAGCAAACCAGCGATTACAGCACAGTCTCGTCAGGTGCGAGCGCGTTAGGCCAATATTTCGGCACAAAACACTGGAATATGGGTCGGATAACGAGACCGGGGACCTCTTGCTCTAACCCGTCTCGTCAACATTCTCCGAAGAAGCTTCTCATGCCTAAGTTCAAGGGATTCACTTACAACTGAATGCCGTCGACGGCAGCGTCGCTGAACATTGCACAACGACATCACTTTGACCGCGGTCGGCTAGCCCCAAGCCTAATGAGTACCACGAGTAACTCGCTCCAAATGTCACCTGGCTGATAGGTCCTTCTTGGTCCGGTCGAAAACGGCGCCAGCGCTGAGTACTAGATCTGAACAGCAATACCACAGTGGCAAGCTTGAAGCTCAATATCGACTAACGCTGGAGGGTCTGATCATCTTATAGTCCTTCCAAGGCTTGAATTGGTGAAAGAAGACCCTTATTTTCCGAATTCGCAGTCAGAGGGGTATTTTGCAGCACGGGGGCCGGAAATGTGCAGCAGAGTCCAGTTCAAGCAGGAAGGAAGGACAACTGTATCCAAATCCGACCGTGTTGGAAGCAGATACAGAGAATGACTAGCAACGTGAGGGCCAAGAATCATGATACGGGTAAAATGATGAAGGAGAACAGAATGCGATGTGTTCCAGCACGGCTCGTGCAAAAGATTAAACCTGCGCTGTCCTCGTTGTGAGTGTGAGCCATCCAGGAGCAAATGCGTGACGGTGAAAGACAGTGGCATTACCGGAACAGGAGATAATTAACGGGGTTCCAGAATTGCATTCCGAGGAGGGAGCATCACCGCGTTCCGGTCCCACCTACACTTAGTCAGCCCAGCTGAGGACGGCTCAGCCTAGCCCCAGTGTAGCCGACTACACTGAGCTACATTTGGTCAGCCTAGCTCAGTGTAGTCGGCTACATTTGGTCAGCCTAGCTCAGTGTAGTCGGCTACACTGGGGTGTAGGGTGGTGGAAAGTGAGTTTAAGTGTTATTACTACTTTGCCATATGTTATCCAATGAAGGAGTTCGTGCATTACTTCCCAGTCGCGCGTATGCCGAGATTTGTTGGCGATTCTGGGCACGAGTGTTTCTGTCGAGCGCTGCTTCTCGCGGTGGCGGCATCTGTGTCACGAGGCTCGGGGCAGGGAAACTACCGTTTAAAACTGTTTAAACGATTTTTAATCGTTTTCTCACCGTTTCCGTTTGATTTGGGACAAATCTCTCAAACGGAAACCAAAAGGTTGGAGCTTTACCCCCAATAGCCGAGGCCGTGGGTAGCTTCGGCTAGATATGGCTATGCGGGGCTATGCCGTCGGCTAGGGCCTAGCCATAGCTTGCGACAGCTCCGCCACACGCCTGTCGCTAGCTCCCGCCTGCTCCCGCGAGGCCTAGGTAGCCGACGGCTAGCTGCTGAGCCATGCCGGCTTAGCCGCTTGCGGCTAGGGGGGTTTGAGGCTATATGAGCTCTGAACGCACTGAATGTCCCTCGTGCTCATCGTGGCGTAGTGAATCCGTTTGAATGCCTGTCAGTGACTGTGTGGAACATTCAAGGGACATTTGTCGCATATTTCTAAGAGAGATGTCTCACACTGTCAGCTTATATGTGTAAGCGCAGAAACGGGCGAAATCGGAGATGCAAAATGTCATCATTTTGCGAAGTGTTGGATTAGAACCGTCAGTTGGTTAAGGTACTATATATATTGTAAGTGCAAGTTGGAACCCACAGAACTAGACTCTCGGCATGTCCTCGGGAAAGGCCTCTTCATCTACTCACAGAATAGAAGGTCACCTATCCCATTTGCGAGGGAATTCCGAAACCAGCGTTCTTGGCATCGCAACGTTCGCTCTAGGCCGTCTCTCTGAGTGAGAAATAATTAATCAAAAGTTCCATCTTCAAGTCTAACGCTTTCAGTGCACCACTGCAATACCTATTGTTCACCCAGGGTTGGGCAGCAAAAGCACTCGCTGCCGTCAGGCTGCAGGCGAGCCGCCACCTGATCTCTGCTGGCCCTGGATTTGCAGGCCTCGGGGCCATTCCTACTCTCATGACAGGGATGTACGCTGTAGCAAGTTTGCGCCACGTAAGATTCTCATGTCAGATTTAATTTAGGGGAACTACTACGATCCGTAGGCTTACTGGGTTCTCTTCACCTCGAACTACAACCTCCCTCCACGCGTCGCCTCTCAGATCGTTGTGTACAATTGCATCGGTAATATCATCAACACACTCGTCGCCGTCAATATGCTCGCCTTATCGCCTTATTCTGCTGCCGGACACTTCATGGATTGCATTGCTTGGCGACAATGGGCCGGCCTCGGGCTTTTTGCTATCGGAATTGGAATGGAGACACTGTCAGAGGAGAGCAGGAAGCGATTCAAGAAGGACCCCAAGAATAAAGGCAAAATAGATGATACGGGCCTGTGGTGCGCGACAGGCTATATCTTCATACCCGATTCATTCAACTTCACCCCTTCCCAGGTCGTTTGTTCGGCATCCAAACTTCCTTGGATACCTTCTGTGGCGCATGGGAATCACTCTTACCACGGTAAGTGCACAGTTCAATATTTTCACCTTCCACTAATGGCAGATATAATCCAGGGCTCCGTTACCGCAGCCGCGATATCGACGAGCTGGTGGTATATGACCTTTGCAACCATGGGAGTTCCAGGAATTACCAACTACATGTCAACTAAGTACGGTAGTCAGTGGGTGGAGTACACAAAGCGGGTGCCGTTTGCCATTTTCCCTGGCTTGTACTAGAATTAAAAAGCGGGAGCGCTTTCATTACTGCTGGTCATGTTTCCCATATTGGAGCGCGCGTCGCGCAATGATTTAATTACAGTGTACACACCTGTCGCAGCGTGGGTTTTGCACAAACTGCACATGCTTGTAGTTCGTTTGCCAGAGTTGTTTCGAGTCCGGGCTCAGCACGTGTGTGCATATGTTCATGGTGGCGCATATTCCCAAGGCTTTCGAATGTGGGCAGAGTGAAATTGCATCTCTTGACCCCTTGAATTCCAGCGAGGCCCGAAAATAGACGTTCCACTTCCGCGGCATGCGGAACGATGGAGAACAGAATGATCGCCATCGTCTTGAGGGGATGCGCCTCGCCAGAAATGGGAAGCCCCTCCCACCATTCTTTTGCATCAGTGGTACCGCCCGCAAAGACACCTTTGCATGCGTGATAAAGCTGCGAGTCCTCGAGAAGAGCACCTGCACGTTTGGCATCCCACTTCCACATCTGCGCGATGTTGAGTGCAATTTTACACATATCCTGGAATGATCGGCTCTTTGCGACCTGGGAAACGGCGAGTTTGCGGCAGCGTGGGTGAAGGAATAGGATGACAGTGTGTGTTTCCGTGTTCATCACATAGGACTCATGCATGAACGTCGTACGGGCATGGTCCAGAAATCCGAGGTCATCCTCCGGAGCGACCTCCGTTGAATGCATATGACGAGCGCAGCAGATTAGCTCGAGCATGCAGTCTGCTAGGTTAACTTTTCAGGCCTCGAGATTGCCGACAGCGTCCATCAGCGGTTTACAGACCCGGATGAGCTGATCGACTCGATTCCAGTATTCAGTGTCCATAACCCACTCGATAACAGCAGCGGAAACAGGAGTGAAACCATTCGTCTTCTTTTGAGCATCGGGTCGAGGACAGATTTGCATGAGTTGTGTTCTGGAACAGAAGAGAAATAAATACTAGGCCGCATGTGACCGGATTATGAGCCCCAACACTATGGGCTTGCAAAATCAGGGAATACCATCGAGATTCGGTCCGGGTTTCTGAGGGATCGTCCAATTTTGAACGCCTTCGCTTCTTCTTCCAACTGGCCACCCCAGTAATGAGAGCCGTTGAAGATCGTAACAATTGTTGCCGACGCAGTGATCATTTTTTTAATTGCGGGATGTGCAACCATGTTGCCGATAATTGTATTAAGACCAGGAAGAAAGTAGGCAAATGTCTAGCAAATATTTTAGCTCTTCACGTCGAAAGTCCATCCGAATAGAACTCACGAGAACCCAAGGAAAGGCCGCCTGGAACTTGCGCCGGAAGGACTGCATACCCGTAGCCTCAGGTAGGATTATCTGTCGTTAACGCGATGACATTGTTCGGGTCTCATCCATGGCCGCGGTGATAGTTGTAAGATATTTATCGGCAGATCCACGGCTACCCGTGACATCCTCCAATCCCAAAAGACTTAAATATTTGGCGACTCCCGCACGGTACCGTAAAGGCTGCGACGAAGCGAATCCTCATATCCATCCAATAAAAGTGTGGCCCTTTTCCGACTTTTCAACCGCTCTACTTCCTCAAGATGAACGCGGGAATTTTCCGCAAGGAGAAGTCTATTGCTGAGGACGTAACGAGAAGGAATCACGTATCTTGGCCGAATTGACTGAACCCACGATTGCAGATAGGGGTTACTGGCCATTCTATTGCTATAAACGACAAATCTAGTAATATCGAGCCTTTCTCCAGGGACCCCATTGCTATATTCAACGTGAAATCTCCTGTCCCCCTTTTTTTCTTTTTTTTTTCTTTTTTTCAGTAATTACCTACGCCTAGAGTTGGGGACTGTTGCTCGGCTGCGCACTGACACGGTTTAAGTCCACCAACGGAGCGTCCATACCTGCAAAAATTAGATTCTTCACAATTGTTGTCTCAACATCAGTGCGCCTCTTGTGGAACCTAAGGAATGAGCGGCTGTTTCAGACACACAGGTGTCCATCAAAACAGGAGATACATAACCGCTGGTTGTCTGCAATCAATGCTGCCCTGAAATATGACCAGTTATTAACGAACAAAGCCAGGTTTGATAGTCTGGCAATTAAAAGGCAACTGGTTTTAAATACATGGAGTGGTGCACTGCTCTCAATCAGGATTCCCTGCCGGATGATTGGATTCAATCAAAGGGGGTTTTAGTGGGTATATGACCCGTCACCCAAAACAATGGAGTCGGTCGAGAAAATCGGTCAGAGTCCCACACTGTAATATTCGTGCGTAACGGCATTTCCTCCTGGACAACTTCCCGGCGATAATTAACTCAGTTCCTTCAGCGGATGTGCTCAGAATGCTTTGCAGACTGAGTTGCATTACTTTAAACGCTCAAAAAAAAGAAAGAAAAAAAGAGAAGTGCTGTGCTGCACAGGGTTAGGTAACACCTGCCGTGCTGCCGCACGCACCGCGTACGCGACGCGTTTGTTTGCACATGTCTGCCTTCGCTCTCTACCGCGGATCAATCCGCTTCACTGCGCTTTCGCCACGCTCCGCACCCTCCTGCCCGCGCCCGCCTGCCCCTCATCCTTACTCAGCGGAACCTCCCTCCGCCCTTCATCTAATAATTCTCCGGTTAAATTCACGCAAGTTCCTAAGCGGGTTTTTTCTCGCGGGCGCAGCTGTTTCCTTGACGCTGCATAACAAACCAAAAAAAAAAAAAAAAAAACCTACTCAAGCTTTCATGTCTGACCGCATCAACTGCCTACGGTAAACACCCGTAGAGGGGGCCCCGGGTTGGATTATATGAGTAGGTGATGGGGAGCTATAAAGTTACTGACAGCAGTAATTAATGCTTGCGCGCATTCCCCCACATCAGGAAAATCCAAAATGGCCCCATAGCCAGTGGGTGTTTATGGGAGGCTATGAGGTGCTATGAGCTGCTATAAGAATTTGTGCATACTATGGCGAGCTATGGCGAGCTATGGAGAGCTATGAAAGTTGCTGCTACAGCTATCATGTTCTATGACTGTCTATCAATAGTCTGGTGAGCACTAAATAGTGCTCTATAGTGACTGGCTGGTACTACATAGTGCTATGTAGTAAGTCCCAGAGAATGTAGGTAGCAGCAATCATTTGGCACAATGCCAGGTGTTAATATGAATCCTATTTCAACTTTCTGGCAGTATTCATGCACTTCTGGGCCCAGTTCAAAGCATTGAGTTTCTGAAAACCGCTGCGTCTGAAAAAGTATTTTGTGTTTTACAGGCTAACAAAGGCTTTTGAGGCAAACTGGCCTTAGAGATGTCTTGTAGCTCTGAGTGAGCTCTACAATTTTTGTTTTGGGTCTATTTTTAGATGACTGACCATTTTCGGCCATGTTAACCAGATTGACACTTCACTTATCTATCAATATCACAACAACTACATGGGCGTGGCCCACCACTTCGGTTAATATTGAACACAAGTTGAAGGATGGCCTAAGGATGACAAAAAAGGTAAGGTCAGGAAACTGACAGCAGAGGTTCAATTATGACAGCACAGACGGACAAAGGCCGTAATGTTATAAATAGGGTGACTAGGGAGCCTATAATGTAGACTGTCATTGAGGTCAGTAGTGAGGGGAGCAAGGTTGAACTGTGGTTAAAAGGTAGAAGAAGCATGGGGTAGTCTTATATCTCATCAAATATATCACTTATCAATGGTTGTTTCGTCTAGTATGTAAGTCTCCTACTTTATTTGTAATCATGAGGTCACGCGTTCGATTCTCCCAAGTTGTATTCATTTAAACATTTACCATGTGCTCCCACTTGTAATAAGTCAGTAAACTCAGTTAGTACTTGAATGACAATAGTAACAATGAAGTGGTTAGACGCAACCGAAGAGGTTGGAAAAGATATTATTTTTCTGAAGAAATGACCTCTGTTATGATAAACACGCCCCACTATAAGGTGCTATAAAACTGGACCCCCCCCTCCCACGTTTCTATGGGGTTGGCCATCTGCTATGGCAGCTATGGCAGCTATGGGGGTCTATGAGGGGCTATAAGGTGACTTTGTGATTTCCTGATGGACGGGCCTGCCTGCGCATGCATTATAGTCCTGGGTGATGAGGAACTCCCGGCCGTCAGAGCAGCACCTGTGTTCGAACTGCATCTTGACTATGTCGAGCTTATTTCGCTCGTAGGTTTGTTGGACGAGGGCACGCATGAAGGATTTGTTGTGCCCAGTCAAGGGATCGCCTGCAGATAAGGTCAAAGTTCCGTTAGGGAGAGGATCCATAACTCACTGAAGTGAAGCGAGCGAAGACTTTCGCATAAGGTGCGATGCTCGGTCCAAGCGAGGCGTTGGCATGAGCTATCGCAGTAGTACACCCTAGTACAGCGGGCGCAGGATCGGAACTTGGCCTTCTGCATGATTCTACCGCACTAGAGAGACGTTAATACAGTTTTGAACGCCAGGAGTGGAATAATTTACCGCGAGGTTATCACAGGCCCGGTAGGTCATATAATCTGGCGAATCGAAATGAGCCTTCAGCCTCAATCGGTCCTGCGCCAATGAAATGAATTCGCCCCATTGCGAAAATATGGGGGAATTTGACAAATCTTGAGCCTCCACTTCCCCAATCACCTGGGGGAGGGTGCGCCCCAATTCGCGCAGCACAGAGTAATATACGGTAGATCTCTGTGTTTCCTGCAGCAGCCGGAGAAGGTAATCGACCTGCTTCTCCGTGGCGCCCGTAGCCCCGAGGTAGACGATAATCGTCAGGAGTCGTGAGCGAATGGCTTGCGGTATCCAGAGATACCCGGCGGGATGACACAGCTCGAAGACCAGCAACGAGAGGCAGTCAGTTAACATCTCTGGTAAGTCTTCGGCTGCTGCGTGTTCGTCTTCGTCGCTGGCGAATAGATCCCAGGTAAGCTTCCATATGATCTCGGTCAAGAGCGAAACAATCCCTCGATGGCGGAGCGAACCATGAAAAATGCTAGTCCCAGAATCGACACTTGACTCAACGGCCAACGCGAAACGAACCCCGCTCGAGATATACGTCGAGTTCCCCTCCGCATGCGCCATTGTCAAATGGTCGCAAACGACTGCAGCCAGGTCATCGAGAGAGCCGCCCGCACCTGCTGAGTACTCTGCGACATGGGCGTCGGAAATGGTGCCTGAGTCGGAATCGACGAAATAGAGGAGCTCGCGAAATCCACGGGCGTCTGGGACTCCATGCGCGATGAACGCTCTCCATGCCTTGGCGATGAGGGTCCGGAATCCGGGTGTGCTGCCCACGAGACTGGCTGGGATGCGATCGATATATGAGAAGAACACCCAGTACAGGTCCAGGTATTTGGGGCACGTCGGGATGATATCGCGGTAGGTGTCGAGGAAGTGCATCCATAGCCAGGTGCGAGACCACAAATCCAACAAGGCCTGTTGTGGGATACGCGGAAGGAATTGCATAACTTGCAGCGCCAGAAACGGTCCCTTGGGAATGTGGAACGCGTCGGATTTGGCAATCAAGATATCGAGTTCCTGCAGATTCGGGATCTCGGCCGGATCGAGATTAGTCCAACAGAGGGGCAAGAACAAGATCGCCTCTGGCGCAGTCGGCGCGCGGGCGATCGCTAGCATGATTGTTTGAATAGCACGGAAAGACCCACTCGCAGCCGCCGTTGCCGTGCTCTGGTGTTTATATTGGCACTTGAGAGAGGTGGTAGAACGAGTGACTGGCTTACTCTGTATTGAATGTGCAGACGATAAAAGTTGCGTAAATGGAGAGAATTATGCATTGGATCTTGCTGAGGCACTAGGAACTAATGAATAAAATGGTGTTGGAGGACGCGTGAGGCTTACCTGTCATTAACTGGATTTCTCGAGAGCACCTGGCCAACGAGGCGAGGAATTGTAAGAGGGGGGTGGCGCGAAAGACAAGGGCGCAGCACGGCTACTTATGGGAGCGAGAGCACAGCCACCGATGCGTTTGGGAGACAAGGGTGCTATGGAAACCTGCCCTAATGCTTACTATTGTGCGTCCCGATGTGGAAATCATTAAGCATATCCTGACAGTCGCAGTGAAATGGTCCCGCGCAGAGAAACTCAAGAATGCTGGGGCATAGTATCGACTAAATGATGGGTTTCCGGAGATTTATCTCTCCGTCCGACGGCCCAAATCCAAGCACCAAAGGTGAGCCGCAGAAAGTACTGTACGTGTATGTCGTTATTATTTCCAGGCGATTATTTTGAGTCTGCGGCTTGGGGAAATAACGAGCACGCTCAGGCCGAAGGTCATGCGTTCCAAATCCTGAGCAAGAAACCTGCCACGTCAGCGGTGTTAGAGCGCGAGCAAGCCCGCATGCGCACCGCAAGAGCTGCGTGGGGTTGGCGTGGGGCGTATTAGAATGGACGAGTTCTTGTCCGAAAGGGGGCGTACGCGACGTGGTGTGACGGTGGCGCTCGGCCTCGTGCGTTTCAAGAGCGAAACGGAGTCTGAGTGTACACACAGGACTCTGTGCGAAATGGAATCGGTAGACGCCCGGTGTGCAAACATTGGTCGATATTCCAGGTTCCAGGAAAGATGTGGAGCCACCGCATCAGGAAAACCTGAAATTCTACAGTAGATACAAGGCCAACTTTATGGGTCTCTGGTGGTCTATGAGTGTCTATACAGAACTATAAATTTTGCAATCTACTACAATTGTCTATGGGTGGCTATGAAATTTATTGTCTACTAGCATGGTCTATGAGTAACATTAGATATTCCCATTAATTATAAGACTACACAACTCAGCTAGGCTGAGCACAATTTACCTACCATGTATATTTGGACCTGGTCAGGATGGTCCAAACCCCAAGAAACTGACACATCCAGGAAATTTAGGTTGAATGAAGCCAACAACCATGCCTGGCAAAGTATTTTGTGATTTGCAGGCCAACAAAGCCATTTCTTCCCAAGTGCCCTTAGACAAACCTTGTAGCTCTCACCAAGATCTACAACTTTTGTTTTGGATCTATTTTTGGATTGGTGGCCCACAAGGGTACCACATATTCACCGATCAATATTCCGGTATAACAACTCAAATAGTTGAAGTGAATGCAGGTCTAAACAGTGCTGGAGGGCAGAGTGTCTATAGTCCCCATATGGCACATGAGTTTCCAATGTCCTCTATGGTTACTTTAGTGTAGTGGTTATTCTGTCTGTCTCAAATTTTCCCTGTTCGCGCGAGGTCGAGAGTTCAATTCTCCTCCTGGGCAATCATTTAATTTCAATTCGTTAAATCTTTAGAAGCTTATCATTCCTTCAAAAGGTTAGTCGCATTCCTTGTTAAATCATCACAATTGATAGTCACCGACAAGGATGGAGTAGTGAGAAGGAAAAACCTTTTTGGTTGACAGTTTTTTTCTTCCGACTATGAGTACTACAAGTGCTATGGGTGCTATGACTTTCGTTACTCTCGTAGACAACCTCACGACTATCGGTGTCTATGAGTGTCTATAAATCTGACCCCCCCCCATCCCACCTTACTATAAAACTGGCCATTTGCTATGGTGTCTATGACTGCTATAAATGTCTATGCAGGTCTACATAGCAACTTTGGTTTTTCCTGATGTCGTCAAAGCACATACTTTCACGGCACCCGAGTGCTCCCCTCGGACAGACTTGGAAGTGCAGCAGGCGCACTATGGGCCCCGCGCACGGAAGGACCCACGCATACAGTTGCACCTTGTGTTGTTCCCACGGCAGCCCCCGCGCATTTTCGCGATGCAGTCGACGGATATCCAAGTGCAAGAGGGACTAGTGCGGATTACGCGGGAAATGCGTGATAACCGCCGTGTGTCGTCTTGCGAGGATGAGACAGCAGTGCAGAAACTGGATGCGTTGGAACACCTGCCCATTCTAATAATTGTTTGATGGATTATCCACATATTTATACCCAACGGACACGCTATATCAGTAGTTCGCATGAAAATTAACTCGGAACGCCGTAACCGCCTGAGCTTGTGAATCCATCCACATCCACGATTTTGGGCGGGAAATTCGAAATGGGAATTGGGTATACATCATGACCCGGCAAGGCGACTCGATGCGCTCGAGGTAAATGTGGCGAGATGCCCACTTATCTAATCACCGAAAGTGCCGTAGATGCGGATGCTTCGCCGCGATTGCGAAGCGTGAAAAGCTGTGAGAAATTTCATACCTTGGAAGTGAAGAAAAGGTTTGGTTCATGTCGCTTTAGGGGTGGTCTCAGACGACGGACCGAGTGATCGAGGTGAGAGAAAATCCATCGGGGGTCGCCTAACGAGCAAAAAGTCAGAAAAGGAGATGGAATGGAGGGGGAGATAAAGTATCATGGGCGTACATCCCATAGAAAACATGTAGGAAAGACGGGTTTCTCTGCAATGAATCTTAGCCTTGAACCTGCAGGAATCGTAGCATGGAAGAGCAGGGAAGCATCAAGTTGTCCAAAAGGGTGAGATGATATCCGCCACAATGATAACTTTCGTGAAATCCTAAACGCCCGTATAAACGCTGGCTGTGAGTGCCTGCTGAGACTGAAGGATGTCAGCGGAAAGATGGAGGAGAGCGGTGTCCCGATATGCAGAGAATTGAGTGAGTGACGTGACGTCACTTCAAAACACGGTCATGTGCCACTGTTCAACACGCGTTCGACCAGAAAACCCGCGCCGAAAATGTCTGGTGCGCGGAAATTCCTCACAGATCGAGTCATAAACAATTCTCTGAGCTACATAGAGCAAAAATTCCAAGACATTACCTAGGATTCGGTTGGGATTCCAAGTCTCTCTTTTCTTTCTCGTGAAGGTTCCAAGGACCATGGTTAAAGCATCGCACTCCCTCCCGAACATTTTAACACCACCAGAAATACCTGATTTCTCCACCTACCGACTCGAGGGCACTCAGGGGCAGCAGCAAACGAAGGTTGAACTTTGACTTCAAAATCGAGATCAGAACCGCGGGAAAATCAAATATCTGCCAACCGAATACGTCCGTGAGCTCGGCTACGGGGTTACTGAGCAGTCCAGGGACCGTAGTGTATAAAGTGCTTGTACAGTCAGTTACCCCCTGGGCCCGGCGTTTCTAAGGCTACCGTGCCGTGTAATTCTACCTAGCTACCAGTAGATTTTAAAGCTAGACTAAGATTCCGAAGTTCAGACAAGATCACCGCACGAAAAATGGCAGACTATGACAATTTCCTCAGCAACTGTAGGAGATCTGGACCACATCCCAATAGTGCGAAAGAAGGTTCGATGGTGTGATGGCAGCATGTTCACTGTGGAAATAAGGAAATCATTTCCAACGGGGATGAAGTTGGAATCCCACAAAAACAAGGGTCTGGATACGACTTCAGAGTTGGAAACAAAACCACACAAATAATTATACTATGATCACAAACCTGGAAGCTACGGTCACCCCAGCATGACAAGAACGGAGTTCGCATAAAGAATTTTCTAAAAAGACGGGGAACACACGCTGCCCAGAGGAACGCATCTGTACTATGTCGTTGCAAACGAATCACCTACCGAGCCACTTCTCAGGCGTGTTTATGTGAAGGGGAAATTTCATCGATGATATGCAGGCAGGCTCTATGTGGGGAAAAACACTATCCCAGACCAAATTCTCGCGTTGAAGGAGCACAGGCCTTAAGCTTTCCAATTAATTACAACTGCTTCCAAAAGAACGTCGCAGCTATCAACTGTCTAACCACTGGACTCACACTATACTTGGGAATGATGCCGAGCCACCCAGCCATGAACGTGGGGCCACCCATTGTCAAAATCTGTCGGACAATCACCTGCATATAGCCAAACTCTTGGTTTGAGGCGTTGCATAACAGCGTGGCGGTTTCTGAGCTCTCGCATTTCGAAAGAGCGTTTACATTTTGGAACATGAATTACAGGATGCAGAAGACCGATCACGGCTGTATGAACAACCCGAAGAACCGAGCGTCACAGTGGATAACTCAACTCTGCGACCAGTATGAGGAGACGAAGATCTGGCGAGGGAGGAACTTGCGGTTCAATTACCATTATCTAATGCACCTCCACCGAGTCCGGATCCTCGTCTTTGAAATTCATGAGGTGTTCAAGTCGGTTTTTAATGAACTAGATTACCAGAGAACAAGAGGAGTCAATGCATGATAGAAGTACTCTAAAGTATTTAACCAGGCGTTACGAAAAAAAGTGGGAGTTGTCCTGTCCGTGAATATTTTCCTCCAGGCAGTTGGGTTCAAGAGCTATGGTCTCTAGTGGTCTCTAGGTATGCTACGCCGACGTGTGCTAGTTGATTTCCGAGATCTGCCGAGTAACAGTGGCAATCCTTTCATCGACGAGGACAATCTGATGTGTCTGGGATGATCGTTCAAACAAAGGTCTTGCGGCTCCCCATAGTTGCGGGGCCTTGGAAAGATCATTCGATGTCGTTGCAATATCTCCGAGGTATAGCATACACTCTCCTCTGCTGCGATGAATATCCATGTGTGTGAACCCTTCCAGAGCGAGAGTAAAAAGATTTCTCGCTGTGATCTGATCGTCGAAACCCAAGAAAAAATTCCCCGTAAGCTGGAGAGCCTTGTAGATTGCTAGTTTCTGTTTTGTCTTGAGTGCATGAGCAAGAAACACTATGGTTCAGCTAGACATGGAATCTTTAGGCCCCCAACATGCAGCATCGCCAAGTCGCTCAAGACAGAACGTAACGTGCTCATCATTCGGTCCCCCATGACGATCTGAGGCATTTCTGGAACGTTTGAAGAGCTACGGAGAAATTACTTTCTCTCAGGTCCATAACTGCTTGGAGAGTAGCTGGGGGTGTCTTCGATGATTTCTGCGCGTGGTGGCCCAGCCAACGCATGAATTTTTCGACATCCAACCAGCTGGCGGCATTTTCTTCATTGTAATATCCAATTGCAACAAGCTCGGGAGGGAATATCTAGTGCATATCTAGTTATTTCGGGATCAAAAGATGGCCTACAGCGCCATACCTGTTCTATATAGGCCCTCAGACGATCCGGCCCAGCAGCCGCAACAATTTTGGTTATTAGTTCTGTCGAAGGGGACACCTGTGGGGTTGTAGAATTCATTTGGGAAGGGGAAGAGATCGGGAAGTGTTAGAATCTGACTCGGCGTCTTGACCGATCAGTCGCTTATGTACGCTCCTGGGCAGTGAGGAACCCCTATCGTGTTTCTCACTGTACCAGGTATGGACATTTCTTATTACTTTAATCTATCGTGTTTCTCACTGTACCAATACAATATACTATTCGTTTAACAGGAAGAAGGGTGGGGGATGAGGGGAGGATGAATCCTGTGGGTGGCACAGATCAATGCATTCTGGGATTGCTTAATTGAGACGCGTTGAGCGCATCAATGGCCGCGCGCCGTCACATATATGTCACAGACTCACATCATGCCCAACAGTGACGACGCGTGTTCACTTCCACTGGCGGGGCACTTCCACTTCCACTGGGAGCTGCTTCCACTTCCACTGACTCACTTCCACATCCACTACTTCTGTATATACTCCCGAATGATCCATTAGTCGCAGTGTGGGAAGAATGGATATGAATCGCATCAGGAAAAACCCAATTGCTATGGGTTCTATGGGCAGTTGCATAGACCCACATAGACACTCATAGATGCCATAGCAACGTTGCTATGGCCTCTATGGCCTCTATGGCCGCTATGAGCGTCTATGCAGGTCTCTGTAGCAGCCCATAGCAATTTGGCTTTTTGCTGATGCGGGGGTAACTTAGTTGTGAGGTGGCTTACGGATTGAGTCTAATTGTTTGATAGTACTCCATTCATCTCGCCAATTGTACAGAAAGCCAATCAGGACCGATCTCTTAGCAGATGCCGTCTACTTGAGAAGTCTCCGCTAGATTTGAATTATTCGACGTTGATGCGATGACTTGAAATTAGGACCGATGAACCGCGGTGAGCTCCAGGATATCAACAAACGAGATTTGAGTTTTCTTGTCGAAAGAGACTGGAAGCTGTTCGGTGCGGGTTGGTGGGCGGCATGTTACCTCCTCATGGACAAATCTACCCACGACGCACGGCGAGTAGAGGCGAATAGTCCCCGCGCGCGCTTGTATTGTTTCGTAAGGTTTCGTACGATCTAAGTCGGGGCTTACAGAATCAGAAAGCGAGCAAAGCGCCCATAAGGTACAGAGACCAGCCAGAAACAATTCCCGGTGCAAGAGGGAAGCTGCAGCACAAAACGTGAGATGAACACCAGATCGGCCGAATTGCCGTCGCTGCCCGATGCATCGCCACCCAAGCTAATAGCGCGCTGACGACTCGCTGACGGCGCTTTTTGCTTCTTACCATCAAATCCTGCACCGTTGACGTCGTGTTTCAGCCGACGACTCGCCACCCCTAGACTCCTTTGGCAATCTAGTCTGAGACGTCTCTCTCTGGTATGAATTTTGCTAGGCCGTCGGCTAGGTGCCCCACACCTAAGCCCGACATAGCCACATCTAGCATGACGTGGCTATGTGGCTGAATGCAGTGTTTACGCTAGAGCTGTTGGCCTATGCTGCGCTGTTCTTCATTCTGTTCTCCCCTACTCCTACGAGGAAAAAATCCTTGCAAGCTAACTGCTGTGAGCACGTAAGTACAACCAATCACATCCGGCTGTTCGGTCCTGAGGTTGCCTTCCGCGGGGTCTGGAGCCGCTTCGAATCTTCTACGGGTTTTATGAAATGGTGGTGTTCGCTCGATGCTTATCACCGTTTAGTCCCGCTGCCTCGGTTGTGCTGGTCCGTCGATTCCGCAATCCATTTCCTCTGCTGTAACACACGATGACCTTTCGTTGCTTTTTAAAAACAGTGTATAAAGTATCCAGCAAAGACTGTTAGAGTTGGAATACGAGTTGTATGTGCGCGCATTGCCCTGCGGCGCCCTCTGTTACCAGGTCCCCGCCAATTCATTTCTTCTGTCTTCTTACCGGTTCCTATATGACGGACTAAATTCGTACCTTAATTATTGTTGACTAGTACTTATGTCCCGTAGCTAGCAAAGAGTTCCCCGCGCGTTTGCGATGGGTTCACTGCTAATACTGGATTGTCTATTGATTCCGACAATTAGAAAGTAAGAAGCAAACCTCATGAGAGGAAGCCAGTCGTGGAGTGCCGTTTCGTAAAACCCTCCCAACCGTTTCGTAAACCGTTACAGAACTTTTGAATCGGCTCTGCGTTCCTATCATGCGCCACTGTCATCCTCCAGATGCACGCACGGGCCGAACTCCGATTAACAGGACGTATAACAAGTCAATGAAACCCTGCAATCACAACTTCCTCTATGATCCCACCTCTTGACATCAGCAGCTCTGCATCCGCGTGGTACTGTGTTGGCCTGGCCATTCTCCTTTACGGAATTCACTGGGGCCGCAACCGCTCGAAGCTTCCACTTCCTCCCGGCCCCAAGAAGTTGCCCATCCTAGGGAATCTGTTCGACATTCCTTCAGAGTTGCAGTGGGAAGTGTACTTCCGATGGAGTCGGGAGTTCAGTGCGTTTGTTTCTCCAATGTGATACAACTCCTGCTGATTCATTGTCAGATTCTGATATCATTCATTTGAATGCCGCGGGAACATCTATTGTTGTGTTGTCCTCCGCAGAAGCTATCAGAGATCTCCTGGAGCGACGGTCGTCACTGTATTCCGACCGGTAATTGAATTTCTCGTGCTGTACACTGCACGCGCTGACCTCGATCGGGAGACCGCATGGAACGATGCTCGACGAGTTGATGGGGTGGTCGGAGTTTGTCGGTGAGCCAGCTCATCAGCGCCGCTTAGAGTTAGAGTCAATAATGTACCACGACGACCCAGCATTCATGGATCACGGTAAGTTATGTTACAACTCAATTCCGATTACACGTTTTACAGAGGAAATAGGGGAACCTTGGTTGGTACGACTGATGTCTCAGAACAACTATCCCATACCTTCTTAGGCGTGCACGTCGAAAACTGTTCCATGAAACTTTCAACGTCGGGGCAGCCAATCAATTTTACCCTCAACTACGGGCAGCAACTCATTCCCTACTCCGTTCTATTCTGCGCGATCCCCAGAATTTGATGGGTCACTTGAGGCAGTAGGTTCCATACTGCGTTCGCCGGTTGATTTGACTGAATACCGGCGAGTATAGCATGCCTGGGAAACTCATCATGGATGTCACGTATGGAATCGAGGTCCTTTCCTCCAGTGACCCCTACGTCAAGATAGCGGAAGAGGCCATGCATGGGCTGTCAGTGGCGTCCGTCCCCGGAAACTTCCTCGTCGTGAGTGATCTATTATATGGCAGCGATTACAGAAACGTATATCTTCAGGACATAATCCCGGCTTTGAAATACGTACCGAGCTGGTTCCCTGGAGCGGGATTTAAACGGAAAGCCAAACGATGGAGGAAAATTACCCGCGACCTCATTGAACTCCCGTTCGCCGAGACCAAGCGAAACATAGTAGGTGATCTTTCCCTTTTGTCAGAGCTATAATAATGTCCCCGTAGGCCGCAGGAACAGCGCCACCATCATTCACATCGCTGAACCTCAGCACTCTTAACGAATGCAAAGGAGCGGAACGAGCGGCCAAGGAAAAAGACATCGAAGAGACCGCTGCTGCAATATATGCCGCTGGCGCCGATACGACAGTGTCGGTTCTGGGGACTTTCGTATTGGCGATGCTTAAGAATCCCGGAGCTCAGAAGGAGGCCCAGGCCGAGCTAGACACTGTAGTTGGCTACGGTCATTTGCCAGATTTCAGCGATGAACCGACATTGCCGTATTTATCTGCGATTGTCAAGGAGGTCCTTCGATGGCAAAATGTTACCCCAATAGGTTCGTTGTTTGATTGGAATCTACATATAGAGCACTCACCGAGATTTCGTAGGAGTCCCTCACCGTATCCTGGTGGATGATGAATACCGAGGGTATATGATTCCGGCAGGGTCTATCGTCATCGGAAACACATGGTTTGCTTCTTCATCTTGCGGTGCGATTGTCTGTTGACTTTTCCGGTGAACATTAGGGCTGTATTACACGATGAAGTCAGTCTTCCGGATCGTATTCAGTCACCTCTGACCTGACGATAGGAAATGTATCCCGATCCACACTCATTCAAACCCGAGCGTTTTTTGCTTGATGGTAAGCTGAATCCGAAAGTGAGGGATCCGGAGACGGCTGCATTTGGGTTTGGAAGGAGGTAGGTGATCTTTCTAACACCATTTTGAGGTCGTGACTGAATTTTGAAACTGTAAAGGACATGTCCTGGGAAACAATTAGCTTGGTCGTCTCTCTGGCTCACAGTCGCTTCTGTTCTTGCCACCATGGATATAAGCAAGGCGGTTGATAAAGACGGCAAACTCATTGAGCCCTCGTACGAATATTCTTCGGGCCTAATTTAGTGAGTGATAGATAGTCATTGGAAGAATGATTCTCAGTCGCTGCTGCCAGTGCCCCTCTCCCGTTCAAGTGTTCAATCACCCCGCGATCCCGGGCGGCTGTGGAAGTTATCGAGGCCACTGTCGGTGGCGGGTAGTTCGATGTCTGAGCTTTGCAGTGTGGAAAGTAGTAGGGGATGGGAAAGATGAGACCGCTAGGGGCGGCTCGGCTCGGACACGGACACAGACACAGACACAGACACAGACACGGAGAAACCCAGATGGACGCGTAAGACAAAAGGCATGTATTGATTCGATCAGTGCCGTAGCACGCAGAGACGAACATAATTCTAACATGCAGTGGCTTTCGTGATGTAAACATATTCCATAGCATGCAGCCCTCCCACGTCCAAACCGGGAGAACCGGAAGTGCAAGGCAAGTTCACGAAAATAATGGCGAAATTGAGATCCGCAGATAGTGAGCGGGGCGCCGTGTAAGGTACTGAGACCAGCCAGGCAGACTATGGCACAGAATGTCGGATGAAGAATCCATTCATAACAATCGAACTCATACGGAAGGCCGCTATGCAGCAAAATCAGAGATCGCCTGGTCAAATCGCAGCAGAAGTCGTTGCTCGAGTCCCACCATTCTCTCGCTGATAGCCTTCAAAAATTCTTCAAACCCCAAGGACAGCGCATCTGCTTGTGGACGATCGGATACCAGCTCACCGATCACGACACGCTCAAGGTTAGAGTAAGCATATCCACCGAGGATTCTGTCAATCTGCTCCCATGGGAGTTCGAGAAGCGGCGCTGCGAGTGCCATTTGAAAGACAACTGATCGAGAAGGGAGATCAAGCCTACGCCCGTGTTTTGTGGGCCGCCAGCTGCGCTGGAATGAATGAAAATGAAAAGGGTGAGACTTCGCAACGCCGTGCAGGGACGGATGGAAATGTCAATGGCTAGAATTCGACCGCAATTGTAAGATCAGACAAAGTAAGCATTCATGCGGGACTTACTCGCCGGAGTTAGGTCTTCTATAGTTCGATAACCTCGAGATCTTGTAGCGTCGGCCCAATCTTGGTCAGTTGCGCATTGCATGGTGACGCATCGCAATCTGCCGGCGTATCAAGCGAGACTGAAAGGCGATCTACAGTAATGTTGTGCGCAGCCAGCTGGGTTGCAACAAGGTTGGGGGAATTTTTGCGTGAAGCCCTTGATACAAGATGATTTAGATGCTTGGCTGGCGGATCGATCGTACCGTCCACCGCATCGTGTGCATCCGTTGGGGCAGCCACCCGGAAAATTAGAGGCGCTCCAGGGCAGGAAAAAGACCTAGAGTTGCCACAGGTCCTGCGCTGTGGACAGGATACAAAATTGCATCCGGAGTCGGAGAGCAAGCCGCAAAGAACCAGGGGCGAAGAGATCCTTGGAGAGGTTGTAGGATATAGCCGCCAATGAGTACAGTGTGAATGGTGGAAAGAAATCTTGGATGTCCGGGTGAGCAATCACGACATCGGGCTGGAAACCAATGATCCTTGTATATTGATCGAGTCGATTATTCGCGAGGAGGAGCGAAACAAAGCCGTCGAGCCTGGCACGCCAGGTTCTCATGTGCACTTGTCGAAATAAGAGGGACTGGATATGCCTTGCCCACGATAAACAAATGAAAGCCAAGGCTTGGAGTCGCTTACGTCTATTCGTCCGTTATCGTATCTAAGGAACTGGATCTCCAATGGGACGGTCGGCGAGGATTCGTTGAAAAGAATTGGCTGGCATAGAATGTGGATGGACATTGACTCGCCTGCTCTGCGTTGAGGTCATGGTGAAAATTTTAATCTGAAAAAGTAAGAAAGATGGCCATGTGGCAATCGTTGCAATACGCGCACGTGATCGACGCGTCCATTCGAAAGGAACCAAAGCTGCCCCAACAAAGCAATTTGGTGTTATTTTTAATTTCCCGTGCGCTGCTAGGTAATACGTGGCTCCCACGGTATACAGTGGGTCGCAAATAAAAACCGCAGCCATATTGCCCGCTACAGCCTCACAGCTAGATTTGCTGAGCGGAGAAGCCGATAAGAGTCTGCGAAGTTCTTCCGTTTATCTCTGAATCTAAATAGCCCGCGGCGGCTGATTTTCCTATGCCCCGATATGCAATTTTCTTCTCACCGGAAGTTTCCAGGATCATACGACTCGTTTATGTCGCAATATATCGATATGCATCGATATTCAGAAGCAGCATCACACTTTACGACTGGCTCATATTCTCTTCGATGTTGGAGGATGGGAGAATAAAGGCCTTTTGGCGAGCAATAAATGGCAAAATATACAAAGCTTTCATCTATCTTTGAGCGGTCCGTTCGCAGCTAGAATGGAACGCGTCTCCTGTCACTGACCGTTCCTTGGACCTCACCGCGTAATTTCGACATATATAAGGCGCGGCTTCGGTCCCTTTCTTCTTTCCCGACTGCCCCACACTCCCGCTGGACCAGATGCTCTTCCCATTCATGTTTCTTCCGTTCCTCAATGGTGCATATTCTCAGGAGGAAGATACCATTGCCATCACGGTACCGGACCTGATCTCCGACCCGACCACTGCTGCTATTTTCTCTTATGCTTGGGTCGGGGAACCAGGGCATGATAAGTCCAATTCTAGGCCATCCCGAGCCTTCTTTTCACGATCCTGTTTTTCCACAGCTGAACAACATTTCAATGGAACTAATGTCCGGAGGTGCAAATTCCATCTTGCAAATCACTCTCAGTAATTGAATTCTCCGAGCTCAGACCATCCCAGCAGTGTGGTGGACATTATAGGTGTGCAAATGATCCCGCTCGGAGGGTCGTCGCTAACCTGTCTAGCTGTCGGATACACGCAACAGAATGGTAACTCTATCGCCTACCCGCTACATGCTTCGGTGAATAGGTCCATCGCAGTTGACTTGTTGTTTAATCCTTGTCTTTCAGACACCTTCAGGGGAATACAACGTTCGGATAAACGGCACCATCTACGACGGCTCCACCCCATTATCACACATAGTTTCCCGCTCCAGAACATTTAATATCACGCTCGTCAATTCGTTTCAATGCCAGCATCCTATATTTACCCCCGTACGGAGCATCGTCGATCCATATTACAGCCCACTACGGCTCGCAATGCCCAACGGCGGCGTAGTGTTCCTCCAAAGTAGCCTCGATGCTGCGCTAGCAAACATTACTGGGACGTTAAGTATTGTGGACGCGTCTTTTGACGTACATCCAATCTAAGCACCCCATTCAACCCACTGACGGATTTTAGACCACGGACCTGGCCGCGACATTGGAATTGGTGAACATCGCTACTGGCTGCGGCACCGTCGCACAGTCAATCGTGCGTATCTTTTACATGTACTGACCATGTCCTCACTCACTCTGCATCGCAGCCTCAATCCAAAATCGACGCTCGCCGAGTGGTCTATACCACGGGAAATAATATAACCCTCGCCGCTGGTACATGGAAGGCACGTCCACACACTCATCACAATTCTCATCCGCGCAAAACCTCTTGCAGCTGCGTATGAATTTCACCAGTCCCAGCACTGGAAACACAGCGCAACTCACCTGCGAGTCGGACGAGTTCTACATCGTGCTTGACTTGCCTTGTGTTGGTCTGTCTGGTGGGAGCTCAACGTCCATGTCTGCGTCCTCGACGGCGACTCCCGTTATTTCGACTTCCGAATCAGCGTCACCGTCAAGCGCAAGTGCGCCATCGGGTTCCAGGGAAGGTAGAGAGCTCTCGTGGAATTTATTGAGTATATTGCTGTCGGTTCACATCATGATCATGTTGCTTTGACGGGGGGTCGGAATTGGATGTTGATTTCGGCGTCTTCGTGTTCGGTCGCAGGGTACACAAGTTAATAATTGAAGCGGCTGCTTGTCCCTCTCGCATACTCTGAGCACTGCGGGAAAAGATGGATGAAACATGTTCTGATTGAACGATCTGTAGATTATACGAATGTGCGACTTACCTGATTTTGAGACGAGAACGAACGGTAAGCCACAGCAGTCGCGCAAATACCGTACACTTCAAAAAGACCAAGAAAATCGTCCGGGAAAAAAAATCCCAATGATCGGGGTAGACGGTGAAGACGGCGGAATCGAACAAAACTGAGACAAACTTCAAGATCAGGATCCAAGTCATAAAGTAATGATTATCGCGTACGGAAATAAGCGGGGTCAGTCATGGAGCGAGCCAAGGACATTCTCGACCCTCTTCCAGAGGTTGTGCGAATCAAGAATATTTGATCCGTTGACAACCTGCGGAGGGTCGACATCGTGCTGCACCTCCTCGAATAATGTATGGATTGAGCCCAAATTGGGGAACATCGCGGCGAGAAATTTAGCGACACAGCGAGGTTGGGTGATAGGAGAGAGAGCGACTTCAAGCCAATCGAGGGCTTGTTGAGTCCGTTTCACTACCGCGAGTTTTGGCACGACAGTGGCATCGAACGTCATCTCGAGGCCGCGCAGGCAGGGGCAGTGGTTTGCAAAGGCATAAAGACCGGCTAGGGTAACTCTGGAGCGCACATGGTGGTACGATCCCGCCATCAGATAGAGTCTTTGGATGCGGGGCCACGCGGAAGCCATGTCTCGGATGGTAGAATCATCTAGATCAAATCCTACGGGGTGGGAGAGTAACACGGTGACAAGATTGGTGAACGAAAGCAATGGTTTGAGGATGTCCCCTCCCACCGTGTATAGATGGTACTGATCCGGGCTTAGGGTAGTTGGGAAGCTAGCATCTTTCCATATGTAAAGCTCCTGAAGAGAAGAGTGGGAGCAATGACGGGCAAGGGTGGGGTAGAGTTGACGCGCGAAAGCGCAGTATTTCGAGAACCGATTGTATACGTCCTGAAGCGGACTAGGGAGCGCTTCACCGGGCTGGGAAGTAGCATGTGGGCGTCTTCCATCGTCGGCGTGGTCAGGTGGGTGAGGGAAGGAAAGAAGACGGATGTTCCACAGGACCGAAGGGGGGGCATAGGCTCGAGATGTCGTCGTCGGAGTTCAAAGGTTCTCAAACCAGTGAGTGAGGATGCATGGACAATGGCCTCGACATCCAGTCCGGGAGCTGCAAGATACTGGAGATGCGTCGACGCCTTAACGAAGACGGACAAGAGCGGGATCGATAATTCCACAAGGGTGGTATCGATGTCGATCTTCATCAGATAAGGATATTGGACTGTGAGGTTCGAAAGGATGCAAAGATGTGAAACATTTTCCATCGACCCGAGGGTAAGTTCCTTGATCTGCGGTGCAAGAAAAAGACGGATGTGAGGGAATGTCGTCTCGGGTTGCGGCATCCAGTGAAGTTTTTGAAGGTTGGGGAATATGAATTGCATGGGGAGACACAAACTGAGGGCATCGAAGAAATCTAAGGTGTCGAGGAAGTAATCGTCATCCAGCGTAAACGACTTGACACGGTGACGGTAGAACAAGGGACGTTCCCAATCTGCCGAAACGATGATGCGTTTCGGAAGCTACAATTAAAGAAATTTCAGGACCCACACGCACAGAGAGATCGTGGCGACGTACTATTGAGAGGATGTTTTCGGGCCACTCCATGTCGTCGTTTGCGCGCTCGCTGATGTCCCATACATCGGCCGGCATGCATTTGAGCAAGTTGGCGATAGTATTCTGGTCCCTCCAAGGTGCATTGAGGGCGGGGTTGAGAAATACCTTGGAAGTTCTAGCAAGTACGGAGAGATTATGCCGTGCCGAAAATTTTCTCTTCCAAATGCCAAGGGGCGGTAAGGCATCATGTGAGCCAACCTGCTCCACGATCATCTCGACGATTTCGAGGATCTCCAGCGCGGGATGCATGATACGAAAAAGGTGAAATGCACTGAAAATAAAAACCAGTCCAAGTAGCAAAACGTAAAGCGCGAAGTCACTGTGACGATGACATCGCACGGCCACATCGGCGAACAGCTCGGTCAGGCTCGGCCGAGCAAGCCGAACAATCAATCTTGCGTTTTTACCCTAGGGCCCAGTCGCCCCCCTGGTGCCCGGCGGTATACGAACGGAAAATTGCGGATTCTTTTTTTGTTTCCTTTTTTTTTTTTGAAAGCACGGGCAGTCAGGCTTTTGACGTCCGAGGTCCCACTGCGTTTATAGTGTTTATTCCAAGGGAAGTACTGCTACAGCGTGTCTAGGACAGACTAATTTATGCTGAGCCATTGTTAGGTTAATACTGGCAACGACTGGCTAAAACCTTGGGATGCTTGCAGAACAACTTTCATCATCCTAAAGTTATTCATCCTCGCTGACGCATAATCGTCTTCCTCGTAAATATAGCAACTCGCCTCTCCCTATGAAAATCGGACGCGCAAACCTTGGAACATCTCTGAGAACATTGGCGCCGTTCGCCACGATCTCTTCACTCGAACGAACGGCTCGCGGATATTTGACCTTCACCGATGCAAATTGAAAGATGGAAAAATCGGTATGGTTGACTTGGAAATCTGAAAGAAGTAAGACTAAAAATTAAATAACACCAAGCGCCTATCTCAGTAGGAAGTCACAACCAACAGCCCACTGGAAACCAAGGTGGGAACCCAGTCTTTCAGCAAAGATGACTTGGTTCGCGAAGCAGGGAGCTCCTTCTGCTCGTCGGAATGTGATGCCTCTGCAGTCGCGGCATCGCCTCCGGCAGGAGCCTCCTCCTCGACCTGTATCTCCACGAGCTGCAGTGCAGGCAGCGGCAATGCAGCAAAATCTATGTCGAACATACATATCTTTTTCTCGAGCTCATGCGCGAATTTCTGCTGTGCTGCGGAAACTCATGGACGTTTGGCAAATTCCTCGCTAGCAAAAGTAATTGAGAGTATGCGGTGGTGTGAACTCACCCCAGCCATAGCCGGCGGAAATTCGGGGAGACGTTCAATCGAGGTAATGAACGTCAGGTGCGTGAGGGCGGGGAAGCGCGTTGGGTCGAGGTGATGTGGGTCATTGTCAACTGACGGAGAGATAATATGTGGGTCCGAGGCAACTTACGGATACCGAAGGTCAGGCGCTTCACTGTGAGCCGTGTCCGCTCAACCATCAACATGGTGTAGTCGCCAGGGATCGACCCCGTAGCGTCGAGGTCGACGACCTGTGAGATATCGAAGGGGCAATCCTTGTCCACCAGCCACGAGGTCATATAGCCCGATCGATGCAGTACCAGTCACGCGTGAACACGAAACGCACGGTTTTTATCACTTGCTGTTTAGCGAAATCGGTGTCCCGCACATTTTACTTCTGTCAATATTTTGTTCGATGTTTATTTCGACAAACCTTCATCTACCAGTGCGTCGGCGAAGCACTGGGTCTGATTACCGCTGACCAACCCTCAAAATTAATGTCTCTTCCTGCTACCTTGTGCCGGCACGTCGCTCTGGTAGGGTTTAGCATGCAGCTAAGTGCATTATCATTGTAAATCTAAATTGTCCTCGTACTGATACGCGTCCGAGTCGCACAGCATCTGCAAGCTTTACCACAAGATCGAGCTTTCCTCCTGAATCGCTTTCCCTAGCTGTTCTGTCAACTTCAGGCTAAGTAGTCTCTCTTATATAGCAAGCTGAAAGGTAATTATCCGACCATTTCATTGGCATTCAGTGACTCACCCTGCATGTCAAGCACGTACTCCAATAATTGGCCCTCTATGTTCGACGGCCAGACCTGCTCCCACACACGGTAGCCTCGAGTATGAATGTTCTGTTTCTAACAGTTTTTTTCCAGCTGGAGATACGACGCACGGTGCTTTCGATTTGCATCGGGTGCGTCTTTGTAAACTATGTAACAGGACAGACAATTATGTTTTCCCGGACCCCATTCTGCCCAGTGCTGATTTCATCCGACCTACTACCGTCCGAGTCATTTGTATTTCTCTCCACTCAACGCCTCTGTTTCCAGCGGTTTTCCCGAGGATGTTGAAGTATACTCCTACGACGTCAATTGTATCACATTGAATGAAAATGGAGATCTGTGAAGTTATGGACGAGGCAGCAAATTCAACTTTCTCAGAGCCTCATTTTCACCTCAATTCTTTCGGCCAACTCCGAGGAATTTACATCAGAGTTTATTTTACATTTGTGCCTGTGCCGGAGCAAAGCGAAGGCACGTCTTGTATCCAGTAAAAATCTCGCTTACTACTCTGAGCTCACCCTCATTTTGACGTGTTGTGGGCGCAGTTGCCGTGCCACACCGCTTTGAGTCCCCTTTTGGGCTGCTGGCTTGCCCACGTATGCCCTGTTGGCCGGTATCTTGGCACTGAACATACCGTCCCCTGAGAGCCTGCGATCACTGGGTTGATCACTAGAAGCACGGAAAATCGGAAAATCCAAGCGCTGGATTATACACCGCAAACGGCCTCAGACTGCCTCGGGTTTTGCCGTCGCCTTTTTCGGTTTTAATAGGTTCGTTGTCATGCTTGCAAAAAGTACCAAACGGCGATCAAATGTCATGAGTGGCCCATACGCACTCATGATGCTCATCAATGACCATCCCCAATTATCGAGATGGAGCTGGAAGACTATGCCCCAATCCCTCTCGGCCTTGTGTCTCACCAGTCTCACACCAATCGCCATCCACTAGCAACAGGGATATTGACCTTTGCCCCGAAAGCTGAACATCTCATCCTCCTGCCCTTTCCGATGCTATCTGGTCCAGCATTCCAAACGCGGTTGCATACCATTGAATGTACGCCACTTCCATCTACCTGTCGACCAGGGCGGCGGGCGACGGACACGGAAATGCCAACGGCAGGTTGGAAATGAATGAATTTCGAATGGTGAGCCACGGTGAGCGGGAAGTGGCATTTTGACCCCCTAAATCTTGCTTCGAAATAGAATGAAGCCGAAATCCAATTCGAATTCGCGGGAGTGTTGCAGTACGTTGGAGTTGAGAGGGATCCGCCGGGTAAGTCAAGCCCGTAATAGCTTAGTCTTTATGTGGCGTACGGAAGGGGTAGCCGACCCTGACAGAGATGGTACCGATTTGTTGCCTTAGCCGATGTCCCAGCGACAAAAACCCATTGGTATGCGGCCTCCCATCCTGGCGTCGTTCCCTGCCTCACCTCCCTGCGAAACCGCGGCAGCATGTCCCAGTCGTCGGGAACCTCTCCAGAAATCCCGGCCTCTCTGCAAAGACCACTCGAGATTGTGGCATATGTGTTTACGGGCTCCGCTGCGGTGCGTTACCGCGTTATATCTTTCCTCGTTCGCCCTTGCTGACCAGTGGCTTAGGTACTGGTTTGGGATATCCTGAACAACTTACGGAACGACTATTCACTGTTGTTCAGAAACAAAATGACCCCCGCCACGGCGGCGTATATGGTGTCTAGGTAAAGCAGAGCTAATTATGGGCACTCTCACTTCGCTAACCAGAAAGCGAGCAGAATCGCCTCTTTGGTTTACACTCTGGGATTCACGTTGTTCGCAAGTGAGCATTTGGCCGATGGCCACGAACACAGACATTGATGCCGTTCAGCATATCCTTTGCCTGCATGCAACACCGCCTTCATCGCGTTCAATACCTTCTACGCAGTCACCGTGTCATCCTCGGCCTACCTGTTCTTCTTCCGTGTCCGGGCAATATACGGCGGCTCGCGCGCCGTCACTGTAATATTCGGGGTCCTATGGCTCGCGGTCCTGGCGACATCAATAACCGTCCCCGTCAGCGGCCGGGGAACTTCGATCGGAGACCCGCCGCAGTGCCTCTCGTTGGCGCGCCACGGTGCGCACGGTGGATCGTCTGGGATCACCATAACGATCCATGACACAATCGTCTTCTTCGCCATCTCCTACCGGCTGGTCGCAAACTTCGCGCACGCGCAGCAGACGCGGGGAGATCAGGTCAAGGAGCTTTTCAGTGGCGCAAGCTTGCCTGCGTTCTCAAAATCACTGTTTATGGACGGGCAAATGTACTACATGTACGTCGCTATTTCTGCAGCCTTGTTTCGCCGGCTAATCAATCCTTCCCCTATTCCCAGGGTTACGGTGGTGACCAATATCGTCACCACGGTGATGGTGTACGTCCGGACCAGTAGCTCTCTGTATCACGGGCTTTTGGTCATCCCGAACGTGACGCTGACGAGCATGATGGCGTGCCGTGTCTACCGCAACACAATGCTGGGGCTCACGCGCGTCGGCGGCGAGGAACTTAGCTTGCCGACACTCGCTAACGGGCACCAGTCCATTCAGCTCAGCGGCGTGCAGTTTGCCCCGCAGGGCTCTGGGATGACGCGCTCGGAAGGGAATGAGTCCCACTCCACCGGCGAGCTGAACGGGGCGAAGAACCTCACCCTGAAGGTGAACGATTCGGGTTTATCGCTATAATATTGTGTCATAATTATATATATATATAATATCACCTTGATCTAATAACGAGAAATTTCACACCCAAACCAAACGTGATTCTAAGGTTCACCGCGGTTCAATTAGCAGAATTGCACGCCCTCAGCCTCAAAAGAAAATATTCGCACTCCGTTGACCACGAAATAATTAGCCACCGACGGAAAAAGCTTTTCCTCAGCACATCATCATGGAGGTACACTGACTCGGAAAAAGTATTGGATCACCTGTTTTTAATTTTTGGGGGCTCTCCTATACCACAAAGACACATGTATTGAACAAAATCTAGACTTTATTATGGACACACTAAGGCATCCTATTTACCAGTAAAAAGTTCTGATCAAACGCGCCGCCATTAGAGAGAAATAACGTAAACACGCGCACATGTGATCTAATTCTTTTTCCGCATTTGGAAAGCATCAAGTTTTTCCTCTCAAATCACGACAGCACCGGGTCGCACTGCCGTATAACTCCACATACACCTTCCTCTTCAATATTTCTGCCACTTCTGATACTCAGAAGGCAACTATGATTGCAATAAAAGGTGTGGAGATGTCAAACTGACGGATTGCAGAATCAGAGAACATTGCACCCTCCACGGTATCTCGAATGGATGCGCAGTATGTTCCAACTCATGATTACAACTTAAAACCACCAAAGCAGAATTTACATCTTAAATAGAACAAGAGGGATGTCTGCGCAGCGGTACAGAGGCTTTCTTTGGGTCAACTCAAGAGTGCACCAGACCTACAACAGGAGTTTTCCCCTGTGTACAAGTAGATACTATCTGAAATTCCCTCAGAGAAGATATTCTCAAATGCCATGCGTGTCAATCTTGCTATCCATCCATCGCAGGTCACCGGGGAAAGCGAAATGAGCAGGTGGAACACCGTTGTTATCGGAGCGAAGAGAATGGGCAGACAGTAATATTTTCCGATGATTCTCATTTCAATATTATTTATTCTGATGGCTAGGAGTGGTGTTGGAGGAGTAAGGGGGACTCAAATAACGCCATATCTGCCAGAGATATCATCAATTATGGCGAGGGGAGCATAAAAATCTGGGGGTGTGTCACCAGGTGTGTGTTGAAAAACTTCATTCACATCGAGGGCATCATGGACTGTTTCATTTATGCTGGTATCCTCTCCAAATACCTTCAACGCATTGGCTAACACCATAATCTGGACTGTTGGACCATTGTTTTCTTCTAGGATGGTGATTCAAGGCAATTCAAAGCATGAGTTGATCCATGCAAAGGTTTGGCCTGACCCCAAAGGCATTGATGTGCATCCCTGGTGGCCCAATTAACCCCACGGAAGCATTATTAAGCATCTCTGGGATCCTCTCAAGTGTATGATACATGATAGGGACCCATTGCCGAACAATCAGGAGAAGCTTTGGTTTGTGTTAAAGGAGACGTGGGAAAACATCGAACAGGAGTTTGTTGACAGATTATACGACAGTCTGCTCAATCGAGTGCGAGGACTGTGGAAGGAAAAGGGTGAGGCGACTTACTTTTAGTGTCTTGTGATTTTGTTGTATTTTATTTCGACGCCTGGGGATTTTTCCGACTCGAATTCTCCCAGTCGATCAAAAACAGATAAATAATTAGATCACCTGACATTTTCAATCCCACATACAACACCAGCTTCTTAGTGTATATGTTTGATATTTTGTATGTGTACACTAAATCCCTTCTACTATCATTTGAACATGAAAGACCCAGTCACAAAACGTTGAGCGTTGAGCACGATCCTAATCTTTTCTGAAATCCATGTGATCCAATACTTTTTCGGACTCAGTGTAGGAAGTATCTTCCACTTGAAATTATCACATGTAAAATGCACTACCTCGAGTATATGGGCCGTGGGAGATCTAATTATGGGTGAGAATTAGACCTCGCCGGAGAGATTCAAACCATCTACCATAGACTGATTGCTCCAATTGTGGGACCGTGTCAGTATAATATACCTCCTCCTCCTCCTCCTCCAGGAGCTACTCGGGTACTGAGACTGCAGGTCCAGTGGAGCGGTCGCGACACCCCGCCAACCGCAGTTTCCTTTTTCAGATACCCCGGCTCGTCTCAGAGTCTCAGACTACTTCTTCGCTTCGCGGGCTATCCTTCAGCTATGCCCTCTTCCAGCCGTCACCAGGACCTATGAGAATCCTCTTGGAGGCTAAGACCAGTGCCGGGCAGAAGGTTGAGAATTTGGCAAAATGTCGGGTTGGTCCCGGTCCGCTTCCAGTAAACCAGAGTAGGCCCGCTGGCGTGGCAGAGCTTACTATCTCCTCAATTTCCGCAAAGTAGGCATGTGGGCCAATTTTATGCGGTATTTCACTTATGGGTGCTAATACTATGTGGAAATAGAATTTTGGGTCATGTGTTGCGGCCCGGGATCAATGTGCATTTGGATACTCATAAGGAACTCTGATATACAGTGTAGCAGTATTGGCATCGGGGATATTTATTTCGGTAGCATGCTGCATGCGCCGAATCGCCTGCCTATCAGCCGCTTGTCGCGATAATTCCCCATGACGCTGACACGCCGCACAGAGTGAAGCGCAATCAGGCCACGATTCTGGGCACGTGAAGATTTCGCCCCCGGCCGGGAACTCTAGACACTTCCATGTCTTCGACATGTGATGGCCCGACGTGAACGAGTTCGGCATTAGACTCGTCATTGAGATTCAGTTCGATCCGGCGGGTATGAGGTACGGTGAGTCGGCGACAATCGCGCGGAGTCGTCCAGGGGGAATAAGTTTGTAGCGGATCGCCTGCACTGCGCCGCCGCGGTCATCTGAGTGGCGGAAGCGGCGCAGGACCTTAACGTATTGGGGTCATCGTGAAGAAAGTCGACAATTTGCTCCAATAGCTCGGGAATTTGAAGGCCAGCAGCAGGCTGAGTAGTATTCGAAAGTTGACCGAGGTTGGTTCAAGAGATAGAGGTGACCGGGGCGAGGCAGAATATCAGGGTTATGGTTTCAGAAGCCCTGGGTGCTTGATTCGTGGGATCCATTCGGGAGCCTTCGCTCCGCTCCGTCGTACCCTCGATTTCGTGGAAAACATTTGGAGTTGTGATGCCATGAACATGGAACATTCGGACCGTGAGTCGTCAACTTTTGGAAAACTATTGAGTCCACCAGGCTATCGTTCTCAGGCTTATTTATTGCCGCCGCCGCACGATCCAAGCCGATAGGCTGAAAGATTTAGCATGAACGGCGGCATACGAGTTTCGAGTCTACCAACCTGCCGCTCTCATGCCGCTTTATTCGACGCCGCGCGATCTAAGTCGATAGGCTGAAAGATCTAGCATGAAGGGCTGCATGAACGAGACGAGAGGAGATTTTATAACTCCGTACCTATTTGCGGGTCAAGCTTTATAATTATTGTCCGGATGGACACATGCAGGCAGAATTGGGCCTGTGCGCGCGCCGGTGGAACGTGGCGTTGGATGGTACAGTGCTGCTTCCAAGTGATACTGAGTGTCACGTATGTGAGATGGCTCGACGGACCTGAAGAAAGAGGGCCAAGATGCGAACAGGGAAGAATTTGGACCATCGCATGCGCATTTCCCGGCGTTGACAGAGTACGGTCGGCCTCGAGGTCTCTCTTAATGTAGAACATCACTCGCAGTGAGTATATTTCAGACATAACCCATTTTGGCCGAGGACAAAAACAAACACCGCGCACCGCATGAGCGACCATGAAGTTACGACCGTCCCGTCTGTCACATCTGCTTGGAGACGATAGAACAGTCGGTCGCCCTTTATGAATGTGTAACCCAGAAGTGTATTTGACGATAGCCAAGTCGCTCCGTACTTGCGCCGCTGTGGCCCGACGCCAGCTCCAAGTTCCTGGCCTCATGCATCGATGGGTCTAAACCCTGTGGGAGACAGCCCCAAAGCTATGGTATTAGGCAATGTGCCATTGAGACAGAGATGGAACTGGTAGCATTCTGTGACCCAATATCGCGGCTCCTTGTGCAGCCTCGGGATCTTTACGAGGTGACAGAAGTTCGGAGAAGGTACTAATACCGCGGCACGGGTTGCAATAATCAACCCATACAGTCAAATAAATCGAGCGTGTTTGCGAATGTCCGATGCACAGAATCTAGGGTTGGAACGAATGTGGGGAGGATGGCTTCATTGGCTATGAGGAAGGCAACACCAGTAGGCTGAAGCAATACACGAGATCCTAAAAGAATACCGGCAGCTTAGCGGACAGCGTGGGGACAGCGATGGTCGATCGAGGCCATTAGGGCCGCTGACCCCAACGACGCAGAGGGCTATTAGTTAGAGAGAGAAATCCAAGAGCTTCGTCATGTAAAACAGTTTGTGATCCTTGGATGAAATACAGCCGCAAGCTCCAACAAGAATCCACCGGTGCCTCGACCAAACGATGAGAAGGGAATACCCTTGAGACACCTCCAGTGTCAGGTGAAAACTCCTAAGATGAACGCGGGAAGGGGCCTATGTATATGTAGTTTCGGCGGATACCCTCAAATCCGCGGACATATGCCAGCCGAAAACCTCGCCGAACCACGTTTTCGGATGAGATTTGAGAGAGTTGCGTAGCTGCCGGGAGATCCCATAACTTCCCAACATCACGGAGGCGGAACAGCAGCTGTAGATCTTCCGAAACGCAATCGCAATCGGACAATGCGACGTCGGGCATGTTCTCGCTATCCTTGGGTTCCAGGAACGCATTCACTGTTGGTCCCTGAGCGCTATTGAGATCCTGAATTTTGTCCGAAGACCTCGGACATCGCCGCTAGCGGAATAACATGAAGGAGGTTAGTGTCCCTGTGCCATTTTTGGAGCAACTATATGCGTACCAACCGGTAGGATTCGGTTCCCCTTGCGCCGCGGAAGCGAGAACCTTTGGTAATCGTTCGATGACGGCCGTCTGTTTCACTGCCCAGCCATCCTGTAATAAGCAAGTTCGTAAACCTGTGAATTTATGAGTTAAAGCCTCTTCTTTCTTTTCTCTTTGCGTCCAGCACGTCGCGAGCCTGGGCCGGATGTTATGAGGGGTGTCAGTCATCCATAACGCGGTCGGTCTCGAGTGAAAAAATGCGACTTGCCGACGAGAACTTCCATACGAGAGCATACGAGAGGGGATATTTCCAAGCGAGGCCAAGGTATTCAGCTGCGGTATATTTATACTGGCATATTTATATTGTTCTTCGGGCAAGAAGACGGCGCGGGTGAGAATCGACCAGCCTTTTGATTTGCTCTCCGAATATCGTTGAGGGAGATCCGACGTCGAGGGTCCCTGGAGCTGAAGCCTAACCTATTTGGAGCAAATATTGCCCACCAAGTGGACTCCGACTGGGGAAGTCCTGGAAAATAAATCTTCAGTTCCATTCTGTGGAAGGCGGAAAGTAGTTTGAGCCCACGGAAATGTACCAGCAATATAGCTCCCCGAGTCGATTAGTAATGCTAATGCAAGCGCGCTGACCTGCCAGTGTGCCAAGCTGCGGAGCATCTGAGTAGCTCGACCCGGTTGTGCGGTGCATAAAAAGTCATAAATAAGGCCAGCATTTTTTGAGCTAGTGGTGGTGTGGTGAACGACCGTGGTGGCTGGTAGTGGTGAAGAAAGAAAATTGCTGCCGGCAATAACATAATGGTGCACGTGGACCATCCGGCTCTGTCCGGCTGTCTGACCCGTTTCTCGCTGACAAGCTTGCCCATACAAGACCCATAGATTAATCTATCCAACCCTTCTTTTAGCTGGGCGGTACCGGTGTTCAACCGGGTCCAGGCGGGGACCCAGTAGACCGTCCGATTTCTGACAATCGACGGTTCAATACCCTGATGAAACTGTTAATATTCCATCAACTGGTGAATATCTAGGTCGAGCGGACCCCGGTATGCTAGCACCGCGACTACCGGTCAGCGGAAGTTGCTGTCCGAGCCTGGGAGTAGCATCATGCACTATCTATATAGCGTGGTCCTCACAATCTCCGCTTCCCCGTCGGTCCGACTCCTTCTCCCGACGAGGGAATTCATCAGTGCACCCGCGGTGGGAAGTCATCTCCACGGCTAATCGTAAACTACCCCTCCCGAATTTCCGAGTGAATAGGATCCAACAGCACCGTCTGACTCTGTACTGAGTCTTAGACCGTATTCATCAGCTCTCAACTTTCCAGCCATCCCTGCAATAATTCGAGCCGAGTCCCCGTGACGGGTGACAGAGGATCTGCATATTACGGCCTCTTCCTCACAGGTCATCTTCTCGAGCAGAAGAATCCACCACGATGTAAGATCTAGCGAGCGCGCGCTCTCACTCTAACAAATCGACAGACCCCAAAAGTCAAAGTGGTGCTGATCCGCCGCTTGGATAGTTGGACGCCCGTTACAACAGCACTCGGATGCTCAAGGCCGCTGAGCTGGAGTGGGATTTACAACTGGAGGAAGATGTCAGATTCAAAGTTCGAAGTCGTCAAGAACTCATTTCCCCCACGTCGATCCGCACTTCCCTGTTCATAGGGACCGGCTGCCGGGACGATGCTTTTGACAGTCAACGGCGATGAGGTCCCATCACCGACCTGGGTATAGAGTTTTAGGATAACCAACGACAGCGACTGGAAGGTGGTCGGGCTATGTGATCCGCTGGCCTGACATAAATGAAAAAGTTGCGTGATCGGCGGTGGAAGGGATCACCCAAAGTTGCCTAGGCTCAGCTCTTGCATAGGAAAAGCGGCAGCGGGTCGACATCATGCGAATAAGCATCCAATACAGTCTACGCAGCTCTGCATTTCACGATGCCTGACTAGTGACGATCAACTACTTAATGTAACTGTATCACTCTTTAGGGCCAACTGCCATAGTTTAGTGAACCCAGCACCACTGACAGTCGATCTTTTAAATCTTTTAGAGCTACTTACACTTGACTTGCACTTGTCCAAGTGGCGGGTATGATTGATAAAAGTCTGCTTCTTCAGTTGGTACAGCCAATGCGGGTGTGTGTATCAAACCTTCCAATGTCACACCCAGTAAGTTCACATTGTGGCGGTGTAACGAGAGATACATCACGGAAGATGCCGCCAGCATTCAGGAAGCCATAATACCTCGCTCCGCCCAGACAAATATTCGAAATAACGACATAAATGCCCAAAGTCTAGAACTGAGCAATGATTGGCGAGTTGACGGTGGCGGACTCGAATTCGGAACGGTCCGGAAAACGCCGCTGGCAGACTTTACTTTCATTCCTCATCCTCCAACCATATTGAGGACGCGCACTGACAGGCCGGGCTATACTTGATAAGTCAATCCCGCTCTCTCGGTGTTATGGTCCGCCGCGTAAGGCGCGACCTCGTAATCCACCTGTCTTTTCTTCTGTCGTTGGCGAAATTTCCCACCGCTGACGTCTCGCTTAAATTGCTACCCAACTTCACAAATTACGATTGTTTACGGCTGCTCAGGGTCCCGCTCTAGGCATCGTATTAAAATATTCCAAACGCCGTTTGCTGGTAAGTATTCGGCTGATTTGATTTCGCGTACTTAGATCCACCTTCGCGGGAGCTTCTCGGCTACACCCGAGCCTATGATTCATGTTCCATTTCTCCAAATCCAGCAATACATCGCGCTCCGCTGACATACGTCCTTGACGCATGCTGCCGGGGTACATCGTCTTCAACGAAACATCGAGACACTGTGCTTTAAAGTTTGACTTCCGACGCAACGCAGTTCAACCCCACATTGACATCAGTGGCATTTTAATATCATTTAATGCGGTACAGCGCATCTGTTCGAGATTTCTGCGGGTTTCGGACTTCTTAAGCGACAGACGTCACGAAGATTAGCTGGCTAGCCTACTCATCATGATGACGACCAAAAAAACTTAAACAGTCTGTCCTGTTCCTCGACAAGACGATATACGAAGGCCCGATCCCGAGGGGGCCTAACAAGGCAAGGGAAGCCGAGATCTGGGATACAAGAGCCATCACTGTAAAGGACCGCTGAGAATAGGCGCGCGCGGGTACGGAACGCTTACGGAGCGCTGACAGATTATATTTTATTCGGGCGAATTTCCAGAATACTCCTAGCTTGTGCTACGGGCAGCAATCAGGTTCTAGAAGTCCGACCAGAGCGGAAGGTGATCCTTCGCCGTCCACAGCCATCGTTTAACCGGAACTGCCCGAGGTCAAACAATATAAATTCTAATTTCGAATATTTTCCATTGGACATAGACATACAGTAATAGTTGTAGCAACGCCAGGAAATTTCCATGACGTCGCTAGAAACCAAAACCCTTCATCCCCTGGGCGATCGGCCGACAGCGGACGTGCGAAGCGGTGCAGCTCGAATAGTTAATTAACCCTTCGCCACACTGTAGCCAGCACCTAGGCCTTCTCGACAGGGGGATGAAATGAATGGACGCGCCAACCGCGCTGAACGCTTCCCACACTTCCCAGGTTATTCAGGGAAGCTTCTCCCAGATCTCCGGGCACCCCGCGAAGCAAGGGCGTCGGAAGCACGCCCATGGCGCACTGGGAACAGCCAATAATACCTCCCCTGAGACCGGCCTCTTGCGTGCACAGCCCAGGAAAATAAAAATACCTCACCTCTGGCGTAGGCTGGCGTGGGCGTGGGGAGACGTGTGGGGGAAGCCGGGAGATCTCCATCGGGGCATATGTTGCTTCCGTACGTCCGCCTCGGCAATCGACATCAAACGCTGGCGACGACCTGGGATCCATCATGCTTCTCGCTCGGTGCACACGCCAGCGATGAACCCCCAAGAGGCGTGGTGCGTCTTGATTCTTAAGAGGATAGACGGTCGTTCTGTACGCCATGGAAATCCTGGCGCAGCTCTTCCACAACTTTACTGCATTCGCGTTCTTTCTTCCACGCCGTCATGATGAACGGACGCACTCTGGAGCCGGGCGACATCGATGGGGACCACGGGGTGGTGGCTGATGGTGCCCTTGATTGTGCTAGGCAGGAAGGAGCTGCATCTGAGTTTCTCGCTCCTCTTCTTCCTGCAATGTTCACAGCACAGTATATCCATGCCCGGCGTTGACGCCAGCCGAAGCTTCATTTGTGGCACGTTTACGGGACGGGGCGTCCTTTCAAGTCGTCTTAGAAATAACGCCGACCACACAATCATGATTTGGATTCAACAGCTTCAACATCTTCCAGTCCAAACTTAAGTGATTCGGACTCGGGAGAAGAATGTTGCGTGCGTGTTTGCTGTTTAACACAAACATAGCTCGCTCTTACCGTGAAAGGAGTGACCCATCCCAGACTATGGATACTCATCCGCGCATCGTAACAAACAGCACCCTCGCTGTTGTGATTAGATTCCGCAGCAGCAATCAACCTGTGATACGTGTGCCGCACTGTTAATACTTCGTGGGCAGGAACGCATACAGCCAATGTCGTTCTTACCTGTCGTCAGTCAGAGCATGACAATAACGCCCGTCAAACCTCACCGGTGATTTACTTGCTGCTCTAGATCTCTTTGTTCGCCAACACCGGGCCCGAAACAGCACCGGCGCCGCTGATAAAAGTTGATAAATCAGAAGTAGCATAGCCTTGGGAAAGAATAACCATCCTAGGTGCTACCGGCTGCTTCGTTGAATGTGAAAAGCGCTAGTTGAACCAAGACCAAATAATGGACTGGGCACGTCTGCGAATATTACGGAACAGATCCTGTCGTGTGAGCAAAATGGGTAATTCCTATACCGTGCTTTCAGGCAAGCTCCACAATGGACTGTTGCCCCACGGCCTAGAATACCAAACCTTTGTGCCCGGCGGACTGCCCTTGCAACGCCTTTGGCATGCCAGGGGACTGTTCCCGCGGCTGGACACAAAGAGTCTCCACAAAACGTGGGTAGTTGGGGAGGTATTTGATTTGGCTGGGTCCGGTGACCAGAGAAAGCCCTGCAAGAAGACGTCAATGAATGTGAGAAGACAGTGGAAGCAAAAGCTTAAGCGTCGAATCAGGCACGCAAGCGCATCGGACATTAGGTGCGTCGAAGAGAAGAGATGGGAGGAGGGTAAGAATCACTCGCTCCAATTGGCTACCTTCCTTATCTTGATTCTGCGAAACAACAAACGTCTCACACGAGATCAGACGAGATCCGAGAACAAGATGTGATTTGCGAGACCGTTGCTAAGGTTTACGACAACATGACTTCATTTCGATTAATAGCCCCGTTCGTACAATTCCTACAGACCATCCGGTACATTATATTGTGTACATGTGTACAAGCGCCTTGCGCAAAGGTGATTAGGCGAAAGCAATGGCAAAATGTGTTGTAGCAGAGTGAAAGCGATGATCTGGGACCCGTTAATGAGCGGGAGCGTGGTCAGTGGAGGGGGAACATACAATGCGAGGATCAAGATCGAAAGAATTTTAAGATCGCAAGATTACTTGAAGGGGCAGTTGCGACTAGAAAATATTTTCAGTCTCATATTGCGAGAACGAGAGACACAGGGAAAACGCACGCGTGTCCTCCGCCGCGCCAGCCGCAGTGAGCGCATCTGGAACAATCATGTTAGCTCGAGGCCGGATGTCAGTGAAAAAAGAGACTGACTGAGGGCCGTTGCTCGCACAATCTACGCATTTGACCTCGCTGGTCTCATGAGCAGGGGTCGCGGGAGGAGTAGACGTCTCAGCGGTGTGCTTGACGGTGGGGATGGTGGTGATGGTAGAGTGCATTACCCAAAGGATGAGTGGGAGTGGATCAGGTGAGTGCGGGGTGAGTGGGATGCTGGACAAGACAAATACATTGACCTTTTATATCGTTTTTTTGGCTCCCGGCGCGTATTTCCGGCACAGATCTGTGCTCGATCTATTCCGGCCCTTCCGTAACGGCGCCACGATCTCATCAATTGTGACAAACCGCTGCTGTGATCACTCCTACCATATTGGGCGCGACGTTTATTCGAGGAACCGATAAGTGTGGGCCTAACTAAATGTGCGTTAGAAATCTGGCTACGCTGAAATCTTGGCTAGCGCCCACCGGTGCTGACAGCGGAACCAAATTCCCGCCTGGAAAGATATTCTTTTTTGCGTTTGAGACCCCTTATCCGATCAGGGTTTCCCTTGGGAGATGCTATTAGCGTACTTACCGTGTACCTGGGCGTTCCCGGTGATCATAGGACCAGAGCCATCTGGGCAAGTCTCGAGAGAAATTAAGAACAAAGAAGCTGAGTTTCGATCGTGATCAGGCTCGACGAGGCCGAACGTCATTGGGACCCACAAGAGCCGCGGCTAAGACGGCGTCGCTCAATTGAACTTCCAGCTGGATGGATTCGTCCAGAGCAATGGTCTCTTTGAAGCTCGACCTGCACGCTGCATTCGCATGGCAAAAAACGTGCATCATTTGTGATGCACAGCCAAAAGAAAATGGAGTTACTGAGGCGCTCGCTCAAAAATATTTCAGCGAGATTCAGTAAGGCTGTCCTACTCGTAGTTTGAAGGTCCAATTGCTTTTGATCGAGGCAAGGCAAGAAGAATAGAATCAGAATGGAATGGAATTTTCGCTCTCGTACATGCAACAGAGAAGACAAATAGATCTATGAACCCGCACCAGCGCTTCGCGAGCATATTTTAGTTTAACTGCACAGCGTACCCCTACCAGGCCATGCATGTCGTCACCTCACTGGTCCTGGCCAGCCCCGTGGTTTCTCTTCGGCGCCTCCTTGTACCAGTCCGGCACCTCGTGCGCTTTGGGCACAGCACGCTTTCTCAGCTCTCTCAGCTCCTTTTCCTCCGCCTCCTCCCTTGCCCGCCGTTCCACCTCCCGAGCAGCCTCGAGATTCCGCTCCTTCGCCCGAACCTTGTCGTCAAACAGTTCCCGCTCCCGCGCGCGGATGTCCGTGCTAAACGCAATCGGCAAGGATACCGTAGGCGCACGCTGCGAGCGCCGCAGGGCATTCTGTGCCGCCTGCGACGCGTGCATGGTCTTGAAGTCTGGGATCGTGTACGGTTTAGGCCGAGCCATCGTCCCGGCCCGGCCCTGACCCAGCCCCTGGCTTTCCCCCACCTGTGCGCCACCGTCAACCTGAAAGTTAAACTGGCCAGCAACCGGAGCGGTGGTGTTCCGCGTGCCTGCCTAAAAAGAAAAATATACGATGTGAATATGAATCCACCGAACGAGTTAATTGGATGAACCACTTACGTTCTTCCCCGCCAACGTGGACGAAGCGCCAGATACACTCGCCGCACTCGCCACCCTATTGCGGTTATCCCTGAGCTTCGGCCCAGCATTAGTTGTGGCCCCCGCGGCGCTCCGCGCGCGGGTGCCCTCTGGGACCGCAGGCTGAGCGGATTTGGCGTCGCACGCCTTCTGCGCGGGCTGCTTGCGGACTTGCGCAGGCACAGATACCACCCGCGCGCCGCCCCGTCCACGGACAGCTCGAACGCCATTGGCACTGCCCCGGGCTATAGCAGAGTTCGTCGACTGAACACGCGGGGCCCCGCCCGAGGCAGCGCGTTTCTTGCTCCGCACACCAGACTCCGCATTCGCATCGGCAGCCGCGGACGAAGGACGCTTCACGGACGGCCGCATCGGTGACGGCGCCCCGTCGCGCAAAACCTGCGCGTTCCCCACATCGTCGTCGCCAGCCGACTTCCTTGGTGAGAGCTGGGAGAGCGTGAGCGGGTCGTCACGTCGCGTCGGCTCTGGGTCGTCCATCAACTGGTCATGTTCAACTTGCGGTGCAGGGTCAGCGCACGAGACGACGTTCCCGAGCTCCGGGTTCGACGTGTGTTCCAGGGACGTGCCCGAGTGCGGCTCCGAGTCGAGGAAAATCCGATTATCGTCGTCGGTTTCGGTCCCCTCCTCCACGAAAATCTTGCCATGCGATGGGCTGCTCGGAGATATCTTCTCGCCAGGGACGACTATCTCCCCACCAGGTCCGGTCTGTGCGTTATCATCCTCCATCGGTGCAGCCCCCTGGTGCTTGGGACCCGCGTCCTCGTTATCGGATTGTCTACACACCCCACGTCGGTCAGTACGCACCTATCGCAGCTGCGCACGTGGACGTACGGAAACGATGATATCATCTGCTCGCCATACATCAGCAGGCGCGTCGCGATGCCCATGCCCATGTTGTTGTCCAAATCGTTTGCGGAACTCGCCTGACCTTCAACATGCGTTTGCGCTGCCGCGTTGGTGGTGGGGCGACGATTTTTGGACGCTTCGCGTGTTTTGGTGGGAGCCGCGACTGGTTTGGGGCGCACATTCGCAGCAACCCCTACCTTGGCTTTGACAAGCCCGGTGGACGAGACGGGCTGGGGGAATATAATCGCTAGTCGAAGATGATTGAGATAAACAAAATTCGAACTTACCTTTTTGGACTTCTGTCGTAGCTTGGCAGTCACCTCCGTCGAAGAGGCTACAGGGTGCGTTGGCGCTTCAGACTTTTCTACGACGGGAGGTTTGTCGACAGGCGCGACAACAGGCTCAGCCACGTCGTTAAGCGGAATGGAGGGCACCGACGACGTCGCCTGAAATTGAAAGGAAAAATCGTCCGTAGAAAGAGCGCCACTGTCGTTTACGGATGGAGAATCTTCATCTGACACTTCTTCAGCCTCTGCAGGCGGAGCGACTGCAGTTCCCGGGAAGAGAGGCTCGGTCTCGGCAGGAATTTCGGCTCGTGGGGCAGGCGTGTCGACGACAGTCTGTCTGGGTTTCCGATGGGTGGCAAAGACGGGTTTTGGTACCCTCGAGGCTATCTGGGACCCTGTGAGGTCTTGAATATTAGATCTTGTCGTCGGGAGTAGGGATTTAGTCGATCTTGGAGGCGATTTTGGGAAAGGTGGCGTGGAAATCACGCTCGCGAGGGGTGTAAGGTCACTGAGAGTGAGTGGCGCGTCATTGGCGCGTAGAGACGACGGCGAGCCCAGGAGGGATGCACCACCGCCAAAGAAGTCGTTTGAATCCGCGCGGAGAAGATCGTCGCCAGAATCCACTGGGATTTGGAAAGAAAATGACGCGTCGGATAGATTTGGCAGGTGGCGCAAGCTGAGTTCTGAGCTCGACATTGCGGGCATAACTGGTATTCTGAGGTAATATTGAGTGGATGCAGTGATACTAAAGAGATATCGGCACTTACTGTGACGGACTCACGGCGGTAGCGCCTTGGATGATCGTTGTGGGAGGCTGACAAGCGAGACGCGTTCGGTCAACATCACGTGGTCATTCAGGTAAACATACACAAATAAGCGACAAACTTTCTTCTCTTCCAATTTTTTCCCTCAAAGTAAGCTCTATGGAACTTGGGAAACAGCGAGCCGTGCTAGTGAGAGCATACCCGCGTTAGTTACCGTGCTCGCCGGGAGCTGTCTATGACAAATTATGCTAACCAAGACCGAAGACCGCGCATGCCTGATACCCGCCAAAATACAGGACAGCGTACATCTCTCCATGTACGCAGATGTAATTACACCCATCGAGTTTTATCACCGTTTATTTCCTCCATGAAAGCCGCCGCTCACAGCAATCCTTAAGCGAATGCTTCTCGCCCTTAGAAAACCGGACCTCTCGGACTTTCGGGCACGGCAAGCATAATTAATCCATTCAAATCGGCATCTTCCAGCACGGATTCAATTGCTCCAATGTCCGGGCGTGTGCATGCGTACGCCACACACAGCGCAGTCCAGCGCCAACTTTTGGGTCTCGTTTCGTGCCCTTGAATTTCAAATCCCGTCCTTGAAGCACGTTGGTAAGCGGTAACCTTAATCACCTTCTGAAGTTCTGGACGCGCGCCAAATTCCTGCCGCTGGCTTCTTTGTACCGTCCAGACTCACGGGCTTTCGAATCGCACAGGCACCGGGAAAGAAGCGGGTCATGCCTAACCGCTACGTCCGCCGTCCGGATTCTAGATTGTGGAGTGCCACCAGCTCGTCGGCAGCGCCCGAGTAGCCCAGTATTGACAGGGTGCCGCATGCAGAATTAGTCGCCCACTGCAACCAGGGTGCCCGCTGTCAGCAGCAAGTGGGTCCCATATCATTCACCTCACGGCAAGCTCGGATCGTCGAACCAGCTTTTGCAAGCCTGATGCGCCGCGACGCCGCGAATAATGAAGTGAAATGATGGAGTCGGACGCTACAACGGCCGGTAGGCGCGCGGATCACTTTCTCGCTTGCAGTAACGCCTTGAAGTAAGCTTTATACACGATAAGCAAAAAGGAATAGCAATGAATTCAATGTATATTCAGCGCTCAAACAAACTGCAATGGATCGGCGTCTGCCAGACTGATAACAACGTCGACTTCTCCAAGACTTGGCTCGGGCGTCGCCTGCAGTTCAGCGCGCAGTTTTTTGGCGAGAATGGGAAGGTACCCGCGCTCAGTGTTGGTATGCCCACCTGCAAACGTGTGCAAGATTAAGTTACTCCATGCCATTCGAACTATAACGAGGGAGGATAGCTTACACAGAATGACGTGCGTCCCAGAAGCCACAGCAGCGAGAACTTCGTGCTAGCACCACCTCGATTAGAAGGGGATGCACTCCAGAATCGAGCTTACATGTTGCATCTCCCCAGTGAACCACACATCGGCAGCGGTACGGAGCCCACTGAACATGGACGCTCCAGAGCCCGCACAGATGGCCACACTGCTGACGAGGCGATCCGGGCGCACGGGCGAATACCCCACCTGAACTATTCGCCGAATGAATAAACAGTCACGTCAGTACAGGCCGGATATACAGTTATGACGGAAAGACCCGAACGCACTCTGTGACAGACTAAGGTTCTTCTTAATTCGCCCTTCGAGCACCTCCATCGAGATGGGCGGGTCAAATGTCACGCGGCGGCCGTCGCCGCCAATCGATGTCGTCTCCTTCTTCGGGTCCAGGCAGACGATCAGCTGCGGGTTCGCGCCAAGACAGTTTGCAAGCCAGTCGTTGATACCGCCATACACGCCGTCAAGCGCACTGTGTGGGCTGTATATCGAAATACCGGCGGCCGCACAGCGGAGCAGAGTCCCCTGCAACGGCGTTGCGAGTGTCAAAGACTTCAAGCCGCTGAAAATAGGCGTGTGGTATGACACAATCATGGAGGTGCCACTGGAGATGGCCTCGTCGCAGACAGCCGGCGTAATACTAAGAAGACAGGCTTCAGAACCTCATCACGGTGGTCCTGAATGAAAACCGACTCGATGGTAAGCAGAACACGATTTGCGCCCGCGTTGGCATTGTTCACAGGAGATTCTAATTGTGATTAGGCCGTACTCTCTCCACAGTGCAGAAGACGAGAAACCTAGAATGAGCCCGATCTTTTCGGGGGAATGAGCGTCTTGTAAGCGCCTGTAATCAGCCGAATAATTGGAGATCCTCCCGACTGACATTGTCCCATGACCCCGCCAGAATTGGGGGCGCAATACGCTGCATTGCATTGCAGACTGATTTTGTGAGGATACTGCTCGCCATTGGTTCGTTGATGTTCAGATACTTCGAGGATGTGGTCTATGGCAAGTCTGGTTGTGACCGTGACCAGCGTGATGATCTCCTCATGTCACCCATTCCTTCTTTGCCTCGTACCGCCAACATCTCAAACCGCCTTGGAATTCTCTCGATTCTGCTGACTCGGATCTCTTCCGTTCAAAGATTTTTATGATGCCTGTGTACGTTGGCTCGAACTCATCTCTCGAGCAGTCAGACCGCAAGTGAGCGCAAATTTTATTTGATGCTTCCACTGCAGTAAATTCCTACACCGGCTTCTCCGAAAATTTTCCATCCAATAGCAATTTCTCCGCGGATCTGTCCGATTTTCTCTCTTGGCGGCACATTCAAGATCCTTGCTATTAGCGCCCTTGATCTATTTCTTTAGATTCTGCCTTCTGCAAGATTTCGATCTCAACTGAACTTCGCATTTACTGACCACCCGTCGAGCGTAGCTCATCATTGAAGGTCTATCGCCTGGTCGACCGACAAATTTGTTCTTTCTACCAAAGTTTAGCGATATCTTTAGGTGTATCGCTCTATTTGCGGCGTCTGGGGACAAGGTCAGCCTTATGCTTCATGACGACAACCAGTTGGTCCTCAATGACGCGGTACCTGGGTTCATGTGATACCTTAACTCTAATGCGATCGTACGACGCGCCATTTAGCTCGGGCGCAAGCACAAGTTCCCAGTAATATGTCTATCACACGCAATACAACTCCAAGCCTTCAAATCTCTGTTCAATCGACGCCGCTTTCCCATTCCAGAGACCTTCCATCCATCACGTTCATTTGCTCTTCGGGAGCGGATCCCAGCTAGGATATATTTACTTGATTCAATCTGAACTGCCTGTCTATCTATCCTCTGGAGCTCGTTATACATCATTTACGCCGCCGAATAATGCTCATTCATGCAGTGCGTTACGCCTGATACTCCATCGAATATAAACCCACGACCAACTCGCCACCGACCTCGCCGTCGGGGAACTGAAGGGAGTATTCACCAACGGCTGAGCCTTCTTACTGTTACTTCTAATAAGCTTCATCTCCGCGACGGTAACCACAGTAGCTCGAATGTATGTATCCCGGGACAGTGGCCCGGTGTTCTACGGTTTCGGGCATCACTGCATCCATTTCACCTTTCTTTGGGAGGCCCTTTTTTTTTTGAGTTTGCGCTGAACCGATCAATACAGCCATGATACGCTAACGTTGTCCCGCCGCAACGAACGGAGTAAAGCAAAATTTCAATTGTAGTCCTGTTCTTGGTACGTCCCCTGTGGCTACACCAGCGCTCATGAACACGCTGTCCATGATGGCGTTGTGATAAGGTATCATGCGCCCACGCCACAGGGACATGCTCCCGGTCCGGCCTTCCCTGCTTCGACCTTTTAACGGCGGCGATCCCATCTCGCAGAATCTATATATGGACTGTCGAAACCCTTCTTGAGACCGCGCCGCGGTGTTGTAAAATGCGCAAGATCGGGCCATGTACGTGAATAGCTGTGAATACGGTAATCAAACAAAACGCACAAATCTCCCGGATGGCGCGACGCTTCTCAGGTTTGTTTGCTTTCCCGAGGACAAGGACTCTTTTTGTTTAGAGTTTGCTACTTATCAGTTGTTCGGTCCCTTGTTTCATCTACACGTTCAAGATCCGCATATCAACTACCTCCCTCCCAGATTTTGTCTTCTCTGCTGGGATGGCTTGCCGGAATAGGACGACACTCGCTCTGGCCCATACATACGGACACACAAGCTGGTACGTTAGTCTCTATTTTTCTCTTTCCAAAGCCTTCGGGGCCTATCTTATCTCGTGGCATCTGGCCCAGGAATGATGAACAGACAATAGCCGCCTTGTACGGAAGATGTGTACACAGCATCAATCCTGAGCATCTGGACGCTATTTTTGCTCCACCGCAGCCAGCCAGCGTGCCTTCTGGTGGTGCAAGCTTTCCGGATCTCAAGCTGTGTTCCATGAAACCTACCTGCTCATGAAACACGTCCGTGCATCAACCAGGCAAGCTCCGCTGCTTAGGACTGCTTGAACGGAAAATGTGTAATCTAACTCTGGAGAACGCGGGCTACCAAGGCGTCGTGCGGCAGTTCCCATCTCTCCGGCTGCCCCGCATATGACATCGTGCTCGCTGGTTTAATGCACATCCACCGACCCACACATACCGGGCCCCTGTTCAGGATCTCACCCCGGCGGAGGGGATCGTGTTCCTCTGTCCTCCGATCATCCCGCACGCAAACATGCAACCAGTCCAACACTTTCATTTCCGAACCGTCAGTAGACGCAGGTGAACGCCAGTTAATTTCCGTCGGCATTTATACCTCCCCCCATGCGTTCTAAAAAAAGGCTGACAGATTCTGTATCGGCGTCAGAGAATTCCCGGGCTTCGCCACATGAGACGCACTGCTAGATTTCTCCACAATGCCCAGCCAAACTCAGTAGGTTCACATGCACTATGCCAATACCGCCGAATAGATCTAACGGCCTGCGATGACAATTTTCATACACACATAGGATATTTCGGTCCTCTCGGAAGCTCGCTGTACTTTCGGAAGAGAACGACTATGTCCCAGCACAATAGACCTTAGGCCACAAATACGTACGAAGTGAAAAAACCTCCTCATCTCATTCATGCCGTCGTTCATACTAAATCTTTTAGTCTATCGACTTGGATCGTGCGGCGGCAAATAAATCAGCCTGAGAACGATAGCCTAGTGAACTCAATAGAGTTCCAAACCTCGACGACTCACGGTCCGAACGTTCCATGTTCAACTCACCGACATCACAACTCTAAATGCTTCCACGAAATCGAGGGTACGACGGAGTGCTCCCTAATGGATCCCCGGATATGATACGAATCAAGCGCCCGAGGGCTTCTGAAACCATATACCCCCGATATTCGGCCTCGCCCCGGTCACCTCTATCTCTTGAACCAGCCTCGTTCATCTTGCTTTCCGACGGGCTTCGCTTATTATGGATTCGAATACTACTGCAAACCTACTCCCCCTGGACGACTCCGCGCAATTGTCGCCGACCCACCGCACCTTGTACAGTATATCCGCCGGATCGAACTGGATCTCAATGACGAGTCTAACGCCGAGCTCGTCGACGTCGGGCTGTAGCATGTCGAAGACATGGAAGTGTTGGGAATTGCCGGCGGGGGGGTCAATCTTCACGAACCCACACTCATGGCCGCACGGCAGCTGATTGTGCTTCCCTCTGTGCGCCGTGTTAGTGTCATGGGGAACTATGGCTACAAGAGCGTGTACACCGCACCTGAAGGTCGTAGTGTCCAACAGCTATTTGGTAAAGAACCGCCTCCACGACGCTGATGTGGCGAAACGGCCCGCGATGAAGGCCGTGCGCTCCGTGCTCACCCGCCTTGATCTGCACCGCTCGGGACACATGACTGTACAACGAATGTCCTTTCGACAATTCACAAGTCACGGACCTCGACGTTACTCGGTCGATCCCCGGCGACCACACCATGTTAGTCGTCGAGCGAATACGGCTGACAGTTCAACGCCCCGCGTTTTGCATCCGTATGTTGCCCAGCTGGATCTTTTCCTTCAATGGTAGCCTCTCCTCCAGTAGACGTGGTTCACGACCCACCCCAGCTTGACCCGACGACTTACCCGCCCTGACGGATCTCACGTTCTCCACTTCGATGGACAGTCTCCCCAAATTCCCGCCCGCCATGGCTGGTGTGGATCAGCATAATCATATACGCTTAATGCTCTTTGCGAGCGATCCCTTCGACGCGCGGCCATGGGCATCCGCTGCACAGCACGAATTCGCGCAGGAGCTCGATGGGAAGTTACGTGCATTTAATGTGTACTTTTCTGCATTGCCGTTGCCTGCGCTGATGCGCGTTGCAGGTCCAGGAGAAAACCGATGATGCCCACGGCGATGGGACGACTGCAGAACACATCATGTCAAAGAGCAGAGAGCGGTACGCACGAAGACATCCTTGCTGAAGGAGTGCCTTCCAACCTTGCTTTCCAGTGGGCTGCTGGTTGTGAGTTCATATCGTGGTGATATGTAGCATGCAACGTCGTCTTGTCGGCTTTCGCGTACCGCATATGCTACCCTCATCTGGATCACATTTTTCGAAAGCAGGACAGGACATATCGAGGGCTGATGCAGTCTAATTACAAGGACTTAACTGTGAAAGACGGACCAATCGCCCTCTGATTGTCTGACTTGATCGTTGGTCCTGATTGTGACCAACAGCGCCGGCTCAATCTTCAGGTTATATAACGCTAAACTATTTGCAGTGACACAAGGTACTGGTGGCCGCTTCTCGGACTCCAATCCTCTTTTGTAAAATTATTGGCTACAGTAGTTTCTTCGAAATGTTTGTGGAGTTGAATTGATAGTGAACGGTCGTTACTGTGTACTTACTGTAATTGAGCTGAGCCGTGTTGATTTGATTAATATACATGGGTAACTGTGGCCAGCTATTCACCGGGGAATCTGCGAATACTTGTGAGCTTATCGGATAGAGAAGTGACAGAGCGTGATTGCGGGGAGCTGTGGCAAGTGTTCCGATTTAGACCCGAAGCGATCGGTACAGGAAGCCGATCCCGCGGATCGTTCCGGCATTCAGCAATCAGCGAGCCGTAAACAAAAGAAGCGTCGGAGTGTAAAAAGCTTCAGACGGACAGACAGGCTTAATTTTATAAGAAAAATAATAATAATAAAGAAGGTGAAGACAGAAGAATGAGGCAAAGCTCTCCTTTCCGTGCTAATACCATCCGTCGCTCTAGCAATCCTCCGTGCTGCAACCCATTGCTTCGGATGGTTGCCCTTCTGTGGCGTAAGCCCGCTCAGTTACTCGTCTCTTTCCACCCACCATTTTATGGTATCCCGGCTTTTTCCACCCGCTAATTTCTGACCTGATTTTAAGCCGAAACCAAATTTAATGCCTGACCTAGCCTTTCTAGAATTAGCATAAACACAACTAGTAAATCCCTCGTCCCGCGATACTCCAACCTGCTATTCACCGCTCTGCAACCAATTCATTCATTGTAGCCATCAACTGTGCGAGCAACTATTCGCCGCTCCGCCGTTTCGCAACCATTTATTTGGACTGTAACGAGCCAAGCGGCCTTGTGGCTTGCCCCCTATTCTCCGCCCCGAACCGACCGCGACTCAGTTACCCGTTCAACTTTCCTCCGTCGCCCATGTATTAAAGGGACCACGCATTTCAGGCTTCCAACATCACCACAAGTATTTCCCCTGTGCCCTATCCAATCTATCATGCAAGGCCTCAAGTGCATCTTCGTTGCTCTTATCTTCGCCGTCATCCCCGGTGTGGTGGGCAAGCCCTTGAATGTGAGTTCAGACCCAGCTTAGTCCCGATTCCGTAGGCTGATATAAGAACCATGTAGGTCGTTCGATGTAAAGAAGACCTTTCCTTTTAACGTGTCTTGCTCATGATACACCAGGCACCACAAACGACATTGACTGCCGCGCCAAAGAGGTCCGTGTTTCTGACCACAATAGAGCTCCTGTGTACACGCTGCTAATTCAAGCACGATTTAGGTTGTTCGATGTGAGTGGCCCTTGGTCTCTGTGCTGTCCTGTTTACATGTGGAACCCAGGCACAACGAACGACATAGACTGTTGAGCGGATCCCAGAGGAGAATTCCAATTTGGGAGAGAGATGATTGAACTGGTTGTACAGTTGTTCTTGTCGATGCAACCCGGAAATGAATATGTTGTTAGACGGTGACTTTAAGTATTTTGTACGTGCAGCATCAGCATGTCAATGGGGTCTGTTCGAAATTGTCTCCCGGACGAAATGTCCGTGAGTAGATACGAACTACCGGCTCTCTAATTTCCCTCGTATTAGGAATCTGGATAGGAGTTCGCATTCACGGGAACATACATACTCGATCTCGTGAGACCCTGGATACATATGTAGGGGCGGACTCCACGGGCTCGGCCCATGGGCTTACAGGCGAGGAAATCAAAACTGCATTTAATTTTCCCCCGACAAATCCGTTGACAGCAGGTACAGCATAGGATGTATTGCAAGGCATAAGAGTCATGGGTTCGTTACATGTTCGTAAGGTAAAATGAAGGTGAGATTATAGTGGCCAACCGGCGGCCAGCAATATATTCTTGCCCAGATCCGTATGGACGTCGTAGCGTTCGTAGAGGGCCTTAAATGCGAACGGTGCCCGCTCAGAGTCGGTGTCGTGAATTAACCTCGTCCACGCGACGGGATCCTCCATGTGGATAGCGCGCCGCAACATCTGAATGGCTTCGCAAACCCATTTGTGCGGCCGCGTCTCGGATTTCCACGCGTCCCGCTGGTGCTGAAGCCGAGGAGTAATGAGAACTAAAGCGATAAAGTAGACACATGCAGAACTGACCTCGCGTCCGCAGTATCGCGCGACTCCACATTGGCTGCAAACCCGCGAATCCTGCGGCGCCGTCTCCGATGCACATCCCGCTCTCGTGCACTTGCTGCTCCGCATCGTGACCATCACCTCCCAGGCATTATAGAAGTATCCTCTCTCGGCGTTGCTCACTGGCGCCGCGCGGGAGCCTCTGGCTACGAACGTGCCACCCGCTCGCGCGCACACCACCGCGAACCAGGCGCAGCTGTCGGCCATGTCGCCCTCGCCCTTGGGATCCAAGAGCGGCTGCATCCGGAGTGCGATGGCGTGCATCCGCGATTGAATGCCACTGCGCAGTATTGCGTCCGCAACATAGGGGCGGTTGCGCGCGAGCGTGTGGAAGAGGTTGCCCGCACAGGCGAAGACGGGGGAGGAGAAACGCGCAATCCAGAGGTCGTTGGCGTTGTGTGTGGGGATATTGTTGAGCGTATACTCGAGATGCGCCGTCGCGAGCGTGAAGATGGCTGGGGTGGAGAAGACGTGTCGCTCGACCGAAGGCCAAACTACTGCGAGGGCGCCGATCAGGGTGAAGGCCGCGTAGCCACTCGAAGGGTCCGCTGCCCATTTCAATATTGTGTCGCACAGTTGCCGCGGTGGAGCGCTGAATGGGTTGAGGTCGTCGATGGAGATCGGCCACCGTCTGTTCGCATCGTGCAGCTTGCGATTAAACAGAGCCATTGCAGTGGCGAGGACCCTGCAGAGGTAGAAGAGTACGGTCTCGAATTTGTCCTCGACGGTGACCGCCGGGGGTGCTGGGCGGTGCAGCTGGCGGACCTCGTGATTGTGCAAGCTACAGCGGCAAGAAAAGAGATGGACGCGTAAGCGCGCATGGTCGTCGTTCGAACGCTGAGTGGCCATGAATTTCATCGCTGCCCGCAGAAATGAAACTTGATAAGGAATACCAGCCCCCGTGCTCGAAATCAGGCCAACTGCGGCGCAGAGACCGTGAATACAGAGAGCCCCGGAACTCGTGGGATTCTCGAGGGTCAGGGCGAGAATGGGCTGAAGGTAGTGCGGGGGAGACGCCTACGGAAAATACGTGAGTACTTATAGTCATGTCGCTGGGTGGCATTGGATCACGCAACCTCAGACGGTCAAAGCAAGGGACAAGGCCCTCCTCTGTTGTCCGTTCTGGAGAGTGGCCCCGGAGATACCATTTGAGGATATCTTTAACAAACAGACAATGCTGGATCTCCGATCTGGACCCACATTTACATTGGTCCAAGCAAAGAGGCAAGCGTCCGCAGTTCTATGGTGCTCCAGATCTCAGAGATGGCCGGTCGCCGAAGACATCTTGCAAAGTCGTCCATGAAAGTCGAATTTGAGCTGAATACCAAATTTGCGCCAAGGCGAGCAAAAGGTTTTTTGGGTTGCTTGTGGTAGATATCAATAGGGGTGTCTCTGAGAACCTTGACTGACTCGAGAGGAGAAAAACAAAAAAATGGATGGCAGATGATACGCCACACGGACACGTGACGAAACGCGTCGCGAAAGAAATGCAACCAAACAAACCTCAACTATCCGATTCGCCTCACGGACAAAATATCACCCAATCACTCTCCGAAAAGAAAAACTCCTTCATAAGATTATAGGCCAACACTGCTGATTTTTTGAACGAGTTTACACTTTTCTTTTTCTTTTTATGGTTACAAGACGGAGTCGTGTGTCGTGACGCGAACTTGTGTCGAGAGCAAGGCAAGTTTGTAGCCGACTAAAGCTACCGCCGATATCCAACTATGACCATGCAAGCAGCTGCAAGCTTAAGCAAGCACCGCAAGAGCTGAGCTGATTTGTTATGGCCTCTCCGGCGTTGCACCAGCTAAAGGATTTGCATGGAGTCACCAGATTTTACCTCTCGCACTCCAATGTTGCGGCATCGAGGCAAGTGTGTATACGACTCTGCCGTCAAGCACAGACGGAGCGATTGGCACACCTCAAAATGACCGATTCATTTCTCAAAAACGTCCGGCGCAACCTGTTCTAGTCGCAGCTTCTCAATCCTTTGTGGCGGCCTAGGCTTGCGGTGCGTCCTTGATTCTTATCATCAATGCACCATACGATTTGATCCAAGTGACGTCATCACATTGAGTACTGACACTCAGGAGTAACGAGGCACCCTGAAAGGTCACCTCCATCGTCTAATCTCCTGGAACGCACAGCCTCTCTTACAAATTCTCCTCAGGAGTCGGCCGATCATAGTTTTTGGAATCCAATCGACATGGAGATCTCAGAGGAGAGTCGGCCTCCGTCCTCCAGCGCCACCCCCACTATGTCATTCGAACTCACTGGAGAAGACCTGCGCTTGTGCCTGACTTGGCTCGGTCCATGGGTACGCAATTTGCCATCCATCATCTATTACAAAATTTAACTCGGTCGACGCAGCTCGTTGGAGGACGTCTTGACCTCCTCCTCCAAGGTGTTTTATGCACCAGGTGAGCTTAAATTTGTCGTTGAGATACACTTCCATTGTTTTAGAATCAAGTTTGTCAACTACTAGTACTTCACATGGTACCGTGACGACAAAACCACTCTCCGGATCGTCGTAGGCATTCTATGTTTGATGACCACCTGAAGTATACATGTCTTGTACGTAGCTGCCCCTTGTTTCACGAGAGCGACTGACATATCAATCACCAAAGCGCCGTGATACAGAGCATATTCTACTTTGGCGACCTCCAATTTGCTATTCAGCTCAACTACACTGCCTGGTGGAAGTCAGTAGCTCCTCTTGTGGTGCGCAACCTTATACATACACCTCTCACTGCGCGGCTGACTCCAAGAACAGACTGCGATCATTGGATTTTACGTCCAGTCATATTTGTATTTCAGACTGTGGGTCATCTCGAAGAAGGGGTATATCGTGACTCCCATTGCGACCATCTTCCTGTTCGCGTTCCTTGCTATCGTCATCGGGGGTAGGTGTCTTTTATCGCATTGAAGAGTTCCGTTTAAGCAAGCCATGAAACATACTTCATCTCCAATGCGAACGGCCCACAAATTACCCTGCGGTGTAAGGTCTCGCGATACCTGTGTCATAACGAGCTCATTCCTTCCCAGTTGCGGCACATTTGAGCTCAGTTTTCGGTAAGCAAAGGTTTCGTCCGCCATTCTTATTGACAATAACTCCATCCTTGGCCGGCGACGTCACCGTCCTCTGCCTCAGCACGGCATACTTTTTACTCAAATCTAAAAAGGAAGTCGCCCAAACCGCAGGCTTTGTTAACGCGCTCGTGCGCGTCACCTTCCAGATCGCCGCACCTGCCGCCGTCTGGTATGTGTACCATAGTCTATCGCTTTGATTACATCCGCTGACCCCACGCCAAGTGAACCCATGCGGCTCGGGCATCACCTCCGCTGCGTTCAATACGGCGCTTCCGAAGCCCTACGCCGTCTCGAAGATGTGGACGCTCAATGCGCGGTGCACGATCCGTGCTCACCACCACAGCAGCAAGAACGGCATGGCGACCGCGAGCAACGAGCTCTCCGGCGCACGCTCGCGTGCACCGCGCCGCGGCGCGGACGTGGAGCTGGGTCCGATCGAGGTGTTCACGCAGACGGAGACGACGCACCATATTGATGTGCGTCTCTCTCTTTTCATTCTCGTTTCTATTGTTTGTGATGCGCAGGCTTATTGTGATGCGATGTAGGTCAGCGATATGTTTAACCCGAATTCGAAGAACGGGCAGGGCAACGGGAAGGGTGCTGGGAACACTGGGAAGAGCGATAATGAATCAGTAAAAGACTCAAAATGAAGCCGTTCTTTCTGGGATCTGGGTAGTGACTCAGTAATGTCGTTTGAACATCCTTCGATTGAGGGTTCAGGCCGCTCAGCTTTCAAGAATGGAAGATCAAGGCAAGACAGAAGGTTGAATTCTAATATTAAAGGAGATGTACTATTTCGAAAAGCGAGGGTTGATCGTATGGATCTTACGGTTGCACCGTGTGGTTGTTGAGGGGGCAGAGCTGGTCCCAAGAGACTAAACAATCATTGTTAGCAAAGGAACCTTTGAACAGAGGCTTAGAGCCCACCAGGCGGCTTCATGTCAGAAATCGCAGGGATGTCTTCCGCGAACACGACGGCGAGTCCTCTGCATGCACATTGAATGAGAAGGAGTGATTGTAGAATGCGAGGTCGACACTCACATGGAGAGATGCCAGTCGATGTGGCAGTGGAGGAACCCTGTAAGGTACTGTCAGCGTATTCTACACACAGAACATGCGGTACATTCTTACAAGGGCCGGCGTTGTCAGTCACGAACCTGTGATGAAATACCTTTGAGCGGTGGGCTGAAGAGATGGAGAACACTCATACCGGAATGTGGTGAGATCTTCGGTGCTGCTCCCGGTGGAAGTTACATCACGGATGACCTATCCGTGCGTATATATCTTAGCCAGCTAGTCTGGAGACAACAAACAAGATTTGGTACGAACCGGGTTGTCCCAGTTGTAGGTGGAGTTTCCGGCACTGCGGACAACATGGAAGGCGTGCTGAAAAATCGTGCGTGAGCTCCATTGTTGATATATCAACACCGAATTCATACGCCATGCAGATGGAACGGATGCTGCGTGTATTCGATAGTCAGTGATGTGCTCATCGAGACGATGTTTACTTACGGGTGAACCAATGGAGCCGCCAGGGATGCTGACTTCCACCACCTTGTTAGGTGGGAGGGCGTACACACTTCCCTTCGGGAGCAGTTCTTGAGCTTTGTGCGCTCCTGAGAGGATCTGTAGCAACACGGGTACGTTCGGCGGAACAAAAGTCTACTCATCATAAGAATAGCTGAAATCCCCCAGATTTATCCACATACCGCGCCATTGATTGCATATGCACCTCCGGTGGTGTTGAAGGTGATGTTGAGGCGGAGATTGACATCCGCGCCGCCTGCGAACCGTTTCCCGGGAGCGGGGGATGGAACAAGCGGGTGCAGGGCTGTCTCGACCAATGGGGTTTTGATCACGGAGCGTGAGCTCGGTTCGTCCTTTGGCGCACCGGCATATCGCAGGATAGCGCTGTTGGTGCCATTGGCGAAGCCCTGATACTGTCCCTGCTGCGTAGGCTGGGAACGGATCCAGTAATTGGAGACGCGTTGATTTGCGGTGAGCACGAAGGAGTAGCGTTGGCCAGCTGCGGTGATTTCAGATGGACGTTCAGAATGGGAGGAAGAGGAGACCACTCACCGAAAATTTCGAGTGCGTCGACGACGAGAGGCTGGTGGTTAACACCGTCAACTTCAATGATGGTCATCGAATGTTGATCAACACTACAGGGCAAGGGGTGAGAATTTCGAGGGAATGGTTGGATGTACACTTACCTGAACATGAAGGCCGGTTCGCAAGAGATCGAGACAAGTCGGAATCTGTCTTCCGCATCAGCTGCGTGCCCTCAGAATAAATAAAAATTTAACGGACCGATAGCGTTTGCCATAAGAGACATTGATTACCGCGAGGTCAGAGAGCGGCTGGAATTAAATCGATAAACGAGTCATTTGAACGGAACGATAGGAACTTACGCCATTCTCATATCGCCCCAGTCCATTGATCAGTGTGGAGTTGGGAAACGGAGTTTGTGCCTTCGGCGCGTGGAACGAGTTGTAATGATACCAGTCGGCCAGCGTGATCACGGTCGATTCTAAGTACGGGAGAAGTGCCGCTAAAGCATCCGATTGTATGACTCAACATATAGCTCACCATCATCAACATCTGAATTTTCAACTCGAAGTCAACTCCTGCTCGAGGCCGAGAGAAAAAAAATGTTTCGCACCATACATGTTCTTGGCCGGGTCGTTGGAATCGTAGACTAAGTGAAATTGTCTTAACTTCGAGTATTGTGATCACGGAGGAACCAAAAACACTGACCAACCATTGCACCGCGCAACCCATCGCAATACTGAGTGGCTGCCTCGACTTGAGAATATGTCACGGAGCACGGGGACTAAGACTTACACAAATGACTGTGATACCTGTCTCAGAGTCAGCACTGGGAACACGAGACGGCTAGTTATTTGACACACTCACCAGAAGGTGCCTGCCTGGTCCCTGAAAATTTGGACATTGGCTGTATTCGTAATTTAGTGGAATTATGACTTACGGAACGTGGAAGTCGTACAGGAAGGAATGACCAGTCGTAATCGGGCATTCTGCAATTTGAATTAGCAAGCACGAAGACGCAAAGAAGTGGAAGGCAACTCGCGGTTGATATATGCAGGACCGTCCATGTAGTTTGTTCCCTTTTGGAACAGCCCATGCCAGTGCTGGTTCGTAGGTAAGTTTTGTGACCTGCGGGTCAGGAGGTACTGACGATACTGGTGTCCGTAAGCATATCTTCCTCCTCCAACTTGTTGACTATGTTGAGCCGGAAACGGTCTCCCTTCGACACCGTCAGAATCGCCATTTCACCTGACCACGCTGAGGTGCGCACCTTCTTTCCCGTGATAAGGGGTCCGGGAAACGTCCCATCGGCGAGGACAGCACTATGTTCAAAGTAAGCCGGGTTGGTGGGAGATCATGATACAACATACGTGCGCTTATACCCGTCAGGTGAGATGGCCTTATTGTACACCTCGACAGAGGCAGTAGGCCCCTGTGCACGATAGTCAGTGCAAAATTATGCATTTGTCGAGTCGGCTTACAATGGCGGCATAAGCTGCTGAAAGCACAGAGAGAATAAGAAATGTGGCCGGAATCATGTTGTTAGAAGCGGATGAGAAGCCCGCGGAGGGAACTAAGAAAAGACTGAGAGTGAGGCACTTGTGCTGCCCTTTTATTGTAAAAACTGTGGGCAGGCGATTGAGTAAAGCTCAACTTGCGCCGACACCACTCGGCTCCGCGCTGAAAGGACCTATTGGCATGCAGAATTTTTACGGCAAGGCTACCTCGATAAAGACCGGACCTGAGTTGTCGGTGCAGTGAAATACTTATGTCGAAGTGGAGTGGAGCATGAAAATAGCTGCAGTTCTAATACCCGTGAAGTGAATCTTCTTTATGCTCAACCATGAATGAGTTGAATAATGTTGTACGGCCTGAATAAGGCATGGAAGAGACCCAGACTTCCAGATTTTTTCAGGCAAAGTTGGACCAGGAAAACGTCCAACAAGTTGTTGACCAGTTGATACGTGGCACCCGGTGCGAACGGAGTTACCAGTGCCAGGCCGACCATCGGCAATTGTGCTCGCAAACCCCAGCCGACGGAAGCTGCAAACCCGCCAACGGTGGGGGTGAAAACGCTCCTCCAACGGAGGCTACGAAAGCCATCGGTGAAGGATAAAACAGCGGAGTACAAGTACGACCCGGCACTGGCCGAAGGGAGAAGAAATCGATGCAAACTGCCAACAGTTCGCAAATTGGCTACGGAGACTAGAGCGCCCCGCAGACTGACTGCGTGAAGGCCACCACCACGAAGAGAGAGGAAGAGAGGCAGATATGATGATCTGGATCAGTATCAACGTCAGTGATCGGATCATGATCAGAGGCGTCGGCCGACCGTCGGCGTTCGGATTTGGTTCATTCTTCTTCCGCAGGTGTTCAAGTGTTCGAATCGATCCCGCCGCTTCCATAGTCAAACTTCAAGCATTCGTATTTTCCTGGGCCATTTTAGCATCCTGTTCAATCTGAGAGAAGTGGCCATGGACTATTTGTAGTGGTACATTCGGACACTCTCTATTCCTGTATGTCTTCTCACTGGTGGCACAGGTTCCACGTATATACCTCGTGACCACTCAAACTCACAAGGCTGACAAGCAATTCACACGAACATAGCAATACTTTCAAGGACCTCTCCCGATCTCCGGGCATGAACGGCAGGGCCTGAAAAAAGCAATAGTGCTGACACCCTATCTTGGCGGAAGACAGCCTCGGGTTTCATGGGGCGCTTCTACAGTGTTCATCATTTATAACCCAGAACCAAGGGCATGTGACACCGATTCATCGCTGCCTATCATCGACGTCTTCCCTCTCCTCAAACCACCATAGCAGTGGCACTGAATATGTCTGCGTCCAGCCCATCCCTCCCGGAACCCTCTGCGAATCAGCCCTATATGCATATTTCTGCCTTGCAGGCAGGGGTCATCCACATCCCCGTCGACCTCATTATCCAAGGAGAGCCCCGCACTCGTCGAGCATGCCCATCCCTCTCGTTCTACCTCAAGCAGTCTAGCTCTGACCGCCATTTCATCTTTGACCTCGGTCTACGTCGGGACTGGGAGTCCTACCCTCCGGAGACGAAGAAGCATTACACCACTCTTATGCCCTGCGAGGTGCCTCAGAGCGTCGCAGAATCCTGCGAGAAAGGCGGGCTCAACCCTGCCGAAATCGAACGAGTGGTTATCAGCCATTTGCATTTTGACCAGTGAGCAAAGGAAACCATTCAGCGATCCCGACAATGATATTCCTCCCAGCATCGGCGATTGCGCGCCGTTCACCAAAGCCTCCTTCATTCTCGGCGGGGAAGGAAAACCCTCTCTGGAGGATGGGTACCCCGGAAACCCACACTCGTTCACGCTCTCAGCGTCCACACCCGCGGATCGCACCGTCTTCCTCACCGCCGAAGACTTCAACACCTCCGTCGGACCCTTCCCGCACGCCGTGGATTATTTCGGCGACGGGAGTGTCTACATCATACACACGCCGGGGCACTGCGCGGGGCATATCACGGTGCTCGCGCGCACGTCCAACGACGGCGCGTGGATTTATCTGGGCGGTGACGTTGCGCACGATACGCGTCTGATCACCGATCCCGAGACGCAGATCGCCTCGGCGGCGGAGAGCGGGTCGCCGTACTGCATGCACCGAGACCCAGTGCAGGCTGCGATTGACATCGCGCGGGTGCGCGCGCTGGTGCAACTGCCGCGCGTCGAGTTTATCATCGCGCACGATTGGAAGTGGTACCAGGAGAATATCGAGCATGCTTTCCTTCCGGGAAAGATCGTTCCCAAGTTGTGAAAGCCTCGGGAAGCCAAATACTGCGTGAAGAGAGAAAAAGGCTGGTCGTATGTACATTGTATTATCACAGAACGAACATCGAAGAGAAGTCTACAGTCCATCTGTATCAACTATACTACAAAGGGCAGACCGGTGCCCCGAAAGCAATAGATATTTAATAAGAATTAACCTAAACCCATCCAAAAGTCCCTCCAGGCGGAAACAGCCCAATACAAAGCAAATAAATTATTACGTCTACAGTATTGTATTTAATGCGCGAGCGTGGGCATTCCTTCTCCCGGGGGAAATATATACGAATTCTATACCGATGAAAAGTATATCAGCATCTGCTCCGTGGAAGAGGATGGGTTGGCGGCATGCTCACATGCAAAGAGACGGCACTGAAGGAGTATCGATCTGACCGCCATTTTGCGGATGCGGGGTATGGGAAACCTTCGATTTTGAACTGAATGGGACGTGGGTTAGACAACGAGGAACATGATCGATGGAAGGAGGGTGGGCCAACCTCACTGATGAGCGGGTCGGCTGAGTGCAGGCTGGGAAACGAATCCCGGCGCCTGAAATCCGGCGGCAGATGTAGCTCGGGCTTCCGTGCGTTGAGGCTAGGGTAGAGTAAGGGTAAATCGCCAACGAAAGGAGATGAAGAAGGACAATGCTCACGAAAAGAGAAGAGAGTTTGAAAACACTGAATGACATTCTAAATTTATTAGCTTCGTTGAGATGGTGCCAAAATCACAGACGTTTTGAAAGAACGAATGATATTGCTATCCAGTTGACTTTGGAGGATAGTCTCAGTCGACCCACAGAATTCATGGTCTAAAAATACTCACAGTTGTCCTTCATGGTTACAAACTACCCGGAGGTTAGTTCGACTCATAGATATGAAGAAATGAAGGAGGCTTACGCAGATAAGTAGAGCCATAGCAACGACACTTGATAATTTCATACGTCAGCATTCGATACGAACGCGACCTTGCTATCCATTACCTGGTGACCAACCCGGTCTCTATGCTCCACTGCATGAGTCGATTGACCATGCGATTCATCCTGAACCCACTGGCGGGTCAGTGAAGGAATGGAGACATAAGGAAGAGGCTCACCGCTCGAATCCATCGCCGCGCCATGCACTTAGATGGTAGCACAGACCCAGAACGAGCGTGATGTCCGTAACAACGCCGACACCGAGCATGATTTCAAGCATCCAGCCCCACTCGTTCATGAAGACCGTGATGGGCATCTGTTGACACGCTATAGACCCGACGATGAGGGACCCCGCTGCGCGGGTGGTGGAAAGAAAAACGCAGAAGAGCGGAATGTAGAACGAATGGCCGAATTTGTACAGCCGGTATGCAAACCATCCCTAATTTTTACTTTTAGCACTCGAGCCATCGGTTGTCAGTAGAAGACGCACCTGTTCGAGCGGGCCTATGAACCCACTTAACAGGATCGCGATATTCAATGAATTCGGGACGATGACGAGGAGCTCAGGGTGCCCGTATTGCACGACTGTTATTGTATACATCGCGTTACATATTGCCAGCGTGTGCCCGAAATCGAGACACCATACAAGCGCTACCTGCACATGGATAAAATCCGGTGAGCGACGGAGCGAAATGCGGCGAGGAAGACGCACCAGGCCTTTGAGGACATACGGATCTGTAGGAAAACGAGTGTAATAAAGAACGACCTGTTTCCGGCCACTATTCTTCAGGAATCGCCTCCAGACGCAAGGGAAGTAGATTCACCGACCTGAACAGTGACCGCGCCGAAAAGACAGACAGCGAAAAGAACGCCGATTTGAAGGGAGCCTATAGTTGGTGCAGCGTCGAACGCGAGGGCAGACATAAAGATAAAGAAATGTCTCCAAGGCTCGTTGTCCCTTGTGATAATAAACGAAAACCTGAATTAATCTGCGTTAATCAGGGGTTTACTGACATAGTGATAAAGTGTATGTCAACGTGGCATACCTCGTCGAGACGACCTATAGTTGTCGCTACGCGAAGAAGATCAGTGGGCACCCGCGAGAAGGGACGACAAGCTGGCGCCAATAAATTGCGCAGCCTATGTATGGGAACGGCTGGCGCCCAATTTCACCCGGATTGGGTTTATTGCGGATGCATGGGAACGGGATCATGATCTTGGGGCGGCGCCTGTCGAAAGATGCGGTAAACAGTGTGATAGGCGTCGCATTGTCCGCCAGAGCGGTGTAATGAGGACAGAGGACATTGAGCGGGATGGAGTGGAGATGTGCCTCTCGCCGCCGTGCAAGGACAAGAAACTAGGCCAAGCTTGTTTCGGGCGGCGGCTCCGCAAATCCATCAAAAACAAAACATCATAACCATGGACTACACCTTCTCATGGCAACATACGGCATACCCCTGCCGCGGCCAACCTATGCTCGAAGCATTCAAAATAAAAAGTAGCCGTGGGCAACGAGGCACCGAAGTACCTGCAAATAATTGTTGGCACCACAACATGGAAATAGAATAGGAAGACTGGCTGTCATTAAGGTACTAACCAATTTACATACCGCCAGGCACTTTGCGGAATCCGGTTCCATTTAAAGGAATGTTCAATTTGGCCCGTTCATCCTAAGGTGAGAAGCCACGAAATAAACTCCCACATCGTCTCACGAGCCTGCAATGTTTGACAGTCGGACAATACCATGGTCCCATGAGACGCATTTAACTCACTTTGTCAGGCCCAAGAATTCGGCTGAGCTCCTCTGATCCGTGTCAAAACGTATACTAGCCTCGGACGGGCTTACCGTACGCGGAAACCAGGAGGTCTAGGCCTGCATGGACCCAGCTGAAAATAGGTTGAAACTTAAAAGCGGCGCGTTGCGTAGAAAGTTTCCTTGGAGCGCGATGCCGACGCGGAGGCGCCACTGACATACAGGCGACGTGACTTTCCGCATGCCGAGGACTTCTCCCGCGAGCTCGCGCGCACTTGGCGAAATTCCCAGAATTCCAGTACTAAGCGCGGTGAAATTACGCCGCGTGTTCTGCCCATTCACCTTTGGCATTCTTGAATCTCGATGTGATGCTCCTCTTCTGTTTAGTACTGAATTGAACCTTTTTTATTCTTGTGGGCTTTACAGACTGCAAGGGAGACAGCGTAAATGTACAGCACCAAGCGACTCACGTTAGGTCAGGCCTTCCACTTCCACCCGCCCTTGTCTCGCGCGTCCAGCCATCGCACATACGCGACGCACATCCCCGCACAGAGGAGCAGCACCCCATCGTACACCACCACCCGCTCATACCGCGCGCGCAGACCCATATCTGCGCCCAAATCTGCGCCTGCGACACCGCGCTTATGCGTGCCCAGAATCAGACCTGCGATCGGCGCACCGAGCAGCGATCCCAGCCCGCGCACGAAGTAGATGAAGCCATTGACGCGTGCGTAGTTCTCCACCCCATAGATCTCGGTGATGGTCGTCGGGACGAGCGCGTTGTACCCGCCTGCGTAGATGCCGTACATGACGACGAAGGCGGCGAATCGCGGGCGGGGGGCGTCGTACCAGAGCGCAAAGACTGAGATCGCGGAGAGGAAGACCTTCGGTAATTAAGAGTAACTTGTTTAGCGAGCAGGAGGGGTAGAGAGATGGAAGGAAGTGGGGTGCGCACTCACCCCGCCGATGAGCGTGTTCTGCCTGCCCACGCGGTCGGCCAGGACACCCATCGAAATTCTGGCCACGCTGTTCACGGCGCTGTTAATGGCTAGTAGAAGACTGCCCGTTTTGCGCGAGTAGGACAGGACGGATACAGAATACGATGTCATGTAGTACAGTGGGATGACATTGCCTGCCGCTTGAAGGAGCGCGCCGAGTGACTGGAAAATAGATGAACATCAGTATTCAAATTGCAATTTGGGGAATACTGGAATATAGGAAGGAAGCAATGCCACGGAACAAGGAATGTATACCTGATAAAAGAACGTCCCCCGCCTCACGAGTGCCATGTTTACACGGGTGCGCGCGCTGTTCGCAGTGCGGTCGAAAGCTCCGCGGCGGCGAACGACGCACGCAACAGGTACACCGACCGCCAAGTTCCACCCTGCGAGGATGCGCAGCGCGGTGCGGACACCGTAACGGTCCAGGAGGATCTGCAGGACGGGCGCCATTACGAGTCCGCCAACTCCCGCGCCCGAGAGAATGCACCCCATGGCAAAGCCGCGGTGGCGGTCAAAATACGTGGGCGCGATGCTCATGATGGGAAAGTAATACAGCGACGACCCGATGCCATAAAGGAGCGCCTGCGTAAGGAAGAGCTGCCAGAGCTATGATAGGTTGAAGATTTCCATCAGCACAATCGAATACACGTTCTAGGGTTGTGCGCACGGTGGAAGAATAGCTTGCGAGGAATAGTCCGAGGCTCATAATTGCCGTGCCAATAAATGTGATGAGCTTGACGTTCTCGACGCGCGCAATGATGGGATTGACGAATATCCCCCCGCTCCAGGTCAGTCCACTGCCAATCGTGCCGACCAAGGCAACGACGGCGTCATTTCCCCGTGCCGAGGGAATATTACTCTCTGGAGACGTGTAAAAATCCTGCTCATACGCTTAGCGACATGGGCGAAGAATTATGAGGGGTTCAACAGACCTGGAAAATACCGAATACACCGCTTATTCCGATTATGTGGAAGATCATCATGAATCCAGAGAGCAAAAGTAACGCCTGATATCCTCGCGTAGGCGGGGGATCTTCAGGCCTCGAGACTCGGTTTTCACCGCTTCCAGGATGAACCGAGGTGGTTGAGCTGTAAGGCCCAGTCCCACCAACATGCAGCTCAATTGCAGTTGGAAAATACGCCATTGTGGTTGGTAGCCCAGTTGCAGGTGGATGGCGGAGGAAGAGAAATCGTGGAGAAATGCATCATCATTGCGTGAATGGCGGCCTTGTGGCCGAGTATTCCGATGTCGGACATCAGCAAGCCCTGATTTTTCCGGTTGAGGTTAGCAACCACGCCCGGTAGCAGCCGGTAGCCAGGTCAGGTTTGCTGATGGAAAAGCCATGAGATCCGCACTGACCCGATGTTCACCACAATAAACACAAACAACTTGTTTTCCTTTGCCTACCGTCTTCATGCGATGAATCTTTTCGGCGGCATCGTCACGTTCATCTTCAAATTTTATCGTCAGTACGGGGCAGTGTTGAGATAGGACGCGACCCAGAATTCGCCACAACTCCTTGAAGAATGCGCGAACTTCTCATGCCCATTTCCCTTCGCGCCTACTTGGTCTACTCCAACAATGGAACAAACATGTCCGCTGAGGCTGTATGCGCGATCGACAGGATTTGTTTTTTTGGAGTCCATCGTGATTAATTCGTAATCACCTTCCCAGTGTCGATTGGGCTTTGGATTTTGCGCGCAAGCCCACCGGTTCGTTCTAACACGGGCCCACAAAAGCTATTGTATCATTCAAGTTTAGACTTGATCATTTCCATTCACTTGATTATGAGCTAGACCGATACAGTACACCGTAAGTTACACTATATTTAATTTAATTTAATTTAAAACGAAACCACTCAACGTCCCCCAGTAAAACCACCGCAGCGAAGGTACTAAGATCTAGATCTGGAACTCAATGCTGTCTTTGGGGCCCTCAACAACGTTGGCATGCGGCTCGATCCCCGCCTCTGGATCTCGATGCGCACGCGTGTGATGGACATCTACCTCTGTCTGTTGGGGACGCCCTGCCGCGTCTGGAGACTGTCTCACCACGCCCTCTGCGCTCTCGCCTTCAGCTTTATCCCCGTTGGCCAGAGTCCGCGTGTATAATGATTGTGCCGTGCTGCGTGAGCTCCAAGACCGAGACTTTGCGGCGCTGCTACTTTGTTGGGAGCCATCGGAGCCTGGGCTCGGATGCAGATTTCGGAGGGCGCCAATGGCACGTATGAAGGACTACATGATATTCATTCCGGGGTAACTTTTGTCATCGGAAGTATTGGAATGTTGAACGGCGCTTACCGGATCGGTCGCGGCGAGCACAGCGTACAGAAATGGACGCGCGTTGAATATGCATTGATCTGTGGGATCCAGTCAGCGAGACGGCCCATCCGGTGGAATCCGGAAGCCACACACCTAAGACGTTTAACTGGAAATTCTGCGATAGGAGAACGAATTAAACAAGCGCACAAGTATAAGGGACCGGCAGGATAATGGAACGACGTCGAGCGCACATACCAATTCGGTATTCTCTAGGTGCTTCGCAAGATACAAATCCAGAGTAGAACCGGAGAAGTTGAGGACGCAGGAAAGGAACGGGTACAGAACTACATCGGCAACGCTGTAAGTCCCAACTAAACATGGGTGGGGCAAACTCAAGAGACCGTACCGATGCGCAGGATTATACCCCGGAATTGCAGGATCGGCGCGGCGCTGTACGCGGCGTACTGCAAGGAGGTCATTTCGGCAGAAATGTCCGAACGTATGCGCTTCATGGACATCTGCGTTCGTCGTTAGTCTCGAAAACACTCAGGACACAGTGCCGCAAACGAACCCGGCGGCGGAGCATGTACAGCATGAGAATGACGAAAAATACGAGCTCCGAAGACGCCATGAGGAATATCCAGATCGACTGCGTGCCGACGAGCCACCGAAACCTTAGGTCGTCACAGATATCGTTGTGAAGACCGTTGAATTGCCCTGCGGCCAGGGACTGATAGAGCAGACCCCCACGAGAAGGGAAGACCCGATCACATAGTATTTTTCCATCATGAGCCCGTTGACCCCGTGGATCAAAACTAATCTAGCGACTGTGAACTCATTTTGAGCGTTGTAAAGGGCGGACTTACTGGAGATTTAGAGCCATACAGAAGTACATGCAGGCAGAGAATAAGAGCGAAGCCTGCAGGACATCAGGATAAAGCGGCCGAAATCTAGTCGTCGTGGCACGTACGTTACTAGTGAATGCAGCGAAAGTGCATCCAGCGGAGGGGGGGGGACCCGTCATGAGGTTTTCCATTGGAATCAGGGTGACAGAAAGGACGAAGCTTGGTCGTCGAGGTGAGACAAAAATGTAAGTGGGGGAGATGCGTCTGGCACGCACTTGGATACCAAGGCGTATACGAGCAGGCGGAAGCTCACGCGGCGCAAGTGAGGCCGCGAGCGACGTTGCGAGGCGGTGTATGCAAAAGCCATAAGCACCGTGGCGGAGAGGACGCTCCCAGGGATCAAGATCCCTCGCACCAAATCCCTGTGGAGAGTTGAAGCGTGGGCCAATGGCTCCAATCCGCCGACCACGACATTCAGCGTACCTCAGATGGTCATCGAAAGAGTTGGGGACGTGCTCTTTGGAGTCCGACATGGCGGTAGGAGGGAGGAATTAAAATATGATAGCGTAAACGGGGACCTTTTTTGCATCTGAAATCTTCGATTTCACCGTGCGTCACAGTTATATTGTCGGCTTCTCTATATATCGGGATTAATGCCGTTGAACCTTACGGCTCAGTGACTAGTCCCAAACCGATGACTCCGCCAAGCCTGGATGGGAGACGAAAGTCGCTGGCCGGGGGTTCATTTTCGACCATTTTATCTCTAGCACTTTCAATGGAACCCACAACGGAATGCTGGAGGCCGACATGGCGGTGGTGAGAAAAGAAGAGGCCTCCGATCATTCGCCTATTGCAGGGACAACCCTGAGATCTTCGGCTGATGCCGACCTTAAGGACCGATCACTCCGGCTGTCAGGTGGCGCCTCGGCATGGTCCGCAAATGCCTCAAAATCGCCCATGGGGCAGTTCCTGGCAGTTCCAAACGCCTTGAGTACCTATACATAACTACGGCCCTCCGGGCAAACCCGGTACCCGGGATGCTTTATGTTATGTGAACCCTAAATTAGTATGTCCATTTACAATTGAGATTTATTCAAGTTATGTCAGAGGCGAACTACAAACTGAGGCTGGTTCGAAAATCGATCATTTTGGAGGCTGGATTTCTGCAAACGTGATATACGGCTTAAAAAGATTTGCTTGCTCAACACTTACAGGTCAACAAGTTCGTACTGACAGATCCCATACTCTTATTTACAGTATTCAACCGGTCTCCTGAGTTGAGCCCTGCCGCTCCTTGCTGTCGATGAAATTGCGCACTACATCGTGCGAGCCGTGCTGTGGCCCATGGCGGCCTGAGCGGCGTCGGCCCACCGGCGCAAAGACGGGAGCTGTGTGTTACCATCGTAGCACTTGCTTGACAGCACGGCGCAGCGACTTGAAATATGCGCGTGAAGCGTAAGCAAGCACACGAGTCTAGACACAAAATTCTGTGAGGACGTTAGTCAAATACATTGTTTATTTAATTATCATGTTGCAGGCGCCAGATGGCTCGGGGTGTGGAACACCGCTCCTGAGCACCCTGTACTCGTCTTCTGGTGCCTCAATATTTCTCAGTTCAGTCCACACAGTAGACATAATTCTCTAAAAGATTTTCCTGGCTTCGCGTGGATTATATGTGCGCAAATGCATTGATCACACATTTCATAGATCAAAACTGCGTCTATTTTTCGTACGTCCAACACCACACGGAGGTATCCTCTCCGTCGTTCTCTCGCGTTGCAACACGAGCTTGAACTTTTGGGTCAATATTATCCCGACGATGCATCGGTTAAAATCCGATGACCCTTGTCATCTTGATCGCTCGCGGTTTGGGACTGAGATTGGCAGAAAGGAACGCAGGCAAACATCCGGAACGTACTGAACCTGCCATCGAGACAGGATCAATGACCGTCTCTTGCGGACTGCCCCTGACTCGATAGCTATCCTGGTATTCGATATGTTGCCGGCAAATTTGCCAACTGGAATTTCGGTCCCGAGTTACGGAGGCAGACGCGCCAGCGGGAAGGTTGGAATGGGTACGAGTGAGGATAGATCTGCTGAGCAGCTGGGTGACCGTGTCGATAAACGGAACTTGAGTGACGCGGCGGAGACCAGGCGAGGGCATGAGTTTCACGTGAGCAGTGGGCAAATCGGCGGCTATTGGAGCTTCGGTAGAGAATTTCCACTCAGGCGTTTGTAGAACATCCAGTCTTGTTTTCTTGCGTGCGAAATTTCACTTCGAATTTTTGGAAGAGATGTCGATGTCTTACGCCGTATCTGTGTGAAAGCATTCCGAGCACAATGACACCAGTGCTGATGTCACGCCGAGGTACGCAAGATATGTTCGATTCGCGTGTGTCGCCGTTGTCGCTCGACGTTTTTTTTTTTCCTCGGTGAGCCAGCGTGAGAAATGTTTGATTGTGACAATGCTGTGCTGATGCGAGTGACGTCACACACCCCTCTTTCATCGTACCAAATCAATGCCAAAGGCGCCTGAGCCGCTCGTCGATGCCCGCCCAGCGGCGAATTCCGAAGACATAAAGAAGGCGCATGTGCGTTGGATCCGCATTTTCCACCCAAGGCACCATCCACCGGTGCGAATTCTGAGCTTAGCGGCGTGTACGATGGGAGACGGCGAAAAACACAGCTTCCCAGCCGAAGTCGCGCTGGAGGCCTGCAAAATTATCGCCAACAACGTAAGCGGCACGCTGCGCCATCTTGCGAGGCCCGAAGAGGGCCCGATTCCGGCGGATATGATGATGCGGCCAGGCAGCTACTTGTTCGTCACGGAAGACGGGAATGAAAAGTACGGGTGATTTGATTTATTCGGGCTGCTGACTGGCTAACGCTGGGATCAGCTACCAAGTTGTGCGCAGATTCCCCCACTGGACGCCGCCGAAGGGCGGGGCGCCCCATGCGTGGCGTACGATGAACGGGCAGTTGCGGAAGATACCCAGCAACAGCGGATCAGACGACAGCGACGAAACTGATCCGGACCCGCCCCTCAGCTTTGAGAAAGAGTCGGAGGCAAGCGCTGTCGTAAGGGTGCTCGATCGCCACTGCCTCGTTACTGGCAGTACAGATGGGAACGACGCGGCATACCTGATTCCAAAACCGATGCACAAATGGGTACGTCGCTGCTCTGGTTTCCCGAACTTGAGCGCTAATTCGATGTGCAGTACCGTGACAGAAATATGGAAATTCTTGCAGGCGACAGCTCGACCAGCCCGGAGACGAAACGCAACAAGTTAACATTGAGGGCGGACATCAACGGGCGAATATTCGCAAAGGGGCATTTTGCGTTTTACCCGTACCGCGGAAGTGGACGATGATTTGGATGGAAGGGGACTCGTTGCAGCTGGCGTGGCAGAATCATATGCGCGAAATAAAGCTACCCGAGAGGCTGCGGAACGTCTACGTGTATGTGCGATTCGCATGGAACGTTTTCTTGCTCGCCGACCGCTGGCTGGAACAAGCGGAAGAGGAACTGGACTTTGTGGATGGAGATAATGCGTTGGACGGCGACTTTTTGGACGATGGAGCGAGCGAAGAAGACGAGGAACAGGTCGATGAGGGCGACGAAAATGAAGAGGTTGAAGAGGGCGAAGGTGAGGGCGACGAGGATGAGGGAGAGGGCGAAGAAGACGACGAGGCGCCCCCGAACAAAAGCGTGAGCAGAAAAAGGAAGCGAAGCAAGATCGACACTGAACAAAAGAAAAAGGCAAAGAAGAGGATTCTGAGACCAAGGGGTAGCGCGAGGAGGGCCCAAGGCGCAAGCCGCAGATCGAAGGAGGGCACGCGCACAAAGTCCCAGACGAACAAGAGCTGGGACCCGCCCGACCTCGCTCCTGTCCTGACAACGGACCGCTTGAGGACGCTGAACGAGATGGACGAGATACTGAAGGCAGGGGAAATTGCTGTGGGTAGGGACGCGGATTGGTACCCCGGCTACTCGGAGATGGCGGAGCTCGCGGAAGGGTACAGGCTCGCTCACCCGGCTGCGACAGATCCGGGCGGCGCACGGGTTGCGCTGGTGTCCGAAAGGAGGGAGGATTGAATAGGTATGTTTCACGTCCAGTCTGTGTTTCCAGTGACGGTGAATAAAGAAAAGCAGCGGCGCGCATTTTCGGGCGAACTGATAAATGCTCCGGCTATTTTCACGCGCCATCACGGAACAAAGCGCTTTATTTGGGCAATGGTGCGAAGACGTCGCAACATTCCGGAGTCTAGATTATTGACATTTTAAGTTAGGTTTTGGGGCATCCCAATACTGGACCTTCTTCAGAGTGTACTCGCCTCTCCTTAGGATCGAGGCCCCACACTAGCTCAGCTACGGAATCGCTTGCCAATTGAACTTCCTCTCCCGTTGATCGTATGCCGCAGGCCCGAATCTACGTCGCCGAAATTTGACATGGGTTGCATCGGTCTAATTTTGGAAGAGCGGAAAGGCGGGTACTCAAGCGGATACTAAAGCTCAGTCACGTTCACACTGCTTGACATAGCCTTTTGAAAATGGCCTTGTTCGCACTCGCCACCTCAATCACTGCAACCTTTGGTGTCTATATACTTTATTCCCTCCTGAAAGTGCTCTATCAAGAGTTCACTTCTCCCCTCAGAAATGTTCCAGGCCCTAAATCGGACCATTGGTTTCTGGGGAACAGGCTTGAGATATTCAAGAGGGTGATATGTTTCCAGGATTTTCGTGTACTTGCCTCTCTGATATTGGAATATTTTATTCATAGGGTGAAGACAATCAAGAGGGCCTGTGGACTGCGCGATATGGACGCACCGTCCGGATAAATACCCTTCTCGGTGTGCGTGCGGAAACCCTCGCAATACTTACATGGGCAACTGAGATCTTCCTCCTCAGTTCAGCCAACTATACACCACCGATACCAAGGCGATACAGCACATACTCTCCAACAGTTACCTTTACCAGAAGCCGATCCTGGACGCCTATCTTTTGGGACGCCTCGTTGGTCAAGGTGCAGAGCATATTTCCCAGAATTCCAGCTTGGAATTAATCGGTTTCTCTCGCAGGCGTGCTCGTAGTCGAGGGGGATGTTCACAAGAAACAAGTGAGGCTCAATTCCGTGGTGCAGTCGGCTTTGCTCATTAAATTTGATTCATCAGCGAAAAATCATGGTAATTGCAAGCAGTAGAGGAATGCAACGCAAACAGTGACCTCTTCCTGTCAGAATCCTGCCTTCGGCCCAGCGCAGCTTCGCGCACTGACAGAAATCTTTGTCGAGAAATTCAGAGAGGTGAGCCACTTCGCAACCTATGCGATTTGGTCGGCTTGACTGAAAGATGGTTCCCAGCTTCGAGATATGTGGGCGGACAGGGCCGCTCAAAGCGGTGGAGTCGCTCGAGTGGACGTTATTCCAGGCTTCAACTTCGCCGCCCTGGATATGATAGGCCAGGCCGGTAAGTTCTCCTCGCTGTTCAGCATCGACAATCACACGTATACAGGGTTCAACTATAACTTCAAATCTCTTGGCGCCGGCTCTCATGGCGCCCTTGACGAGTTGCACGAAGCGTTTGCCACGCTTTCCGACGCTGCGAACAAGCCAGGTCCCTTGGATTTTGTCAAAGGCCTAGTACCCTCTTTGCGGCGAGTCTTGGTGAGACATTCATTATTCATCTTAACCCACATGATGGACTAATAACCTCACCAAGCCTCGCAGAAATATCGACAAAGTTATAGAGGGTTCGAAAGCTGTTCTACGGCGTATTGGGCAACGACTTTTACTTGAAAGCAAGCAGAAGATTGCGGATGGCAGCAGCGCTGACAGCACAGCATTTCGCGATCTTCTTTCCCTGCTCGTCCGCGCTAACACGGCCAAGGATATCCCAGAGGCTCAACGACTTTCGGATCCAGATGTCCTTGCCCGCAAGTGTTCGTTCGGTATTACCTCTTGCCCCACTGATACAGAGGGACAGAGGTACCGACCTTCCTGGCGGCGGGGCACGAAACGTATGTGTCATTCCTTTTCATATTTGTGCGGGAATTGACTCTGTTACAGCACAAGGTATGATCATTCAGCCTTGTATATCCCTTCGATTTATGCACTTGTGTGAAACAGCGCCGCCGCGACGTGGGCGCTTTTTTCGCTAGCGAAAAATAAGGAAATTCAAACACGCCTGCGCAACGAGCTGCTGGGGGTCGACAACGAAAATCCTTCCATGGATGAGTTGAACAGTCTTCCGTATCTCGACTGCGTCGTGCGGGAAACACTGCGCGTACACGCACCAGTGCCTGCCGCCTGTGAGTAAAACAAACTATGCTGTATTGTAAGCTGACAAGTTTACTTTCGCAGTCCGGGCCGCCGTGCAAGACGACATTATTCTTCTGGGGACGCCATACACGGATCGTAATGGCACAGTGCACGAAGCTATAAGGTGTGCCCATTCCTTGCATCCCCCCTCTCATGAATTTGATCGCTGACTCCCCGCGCAAGGCTCACGAAGGGACAGACCGTGGTGCTACCAATTTTGGCCCTCAACCGCGACCCAGCTATCTGGGGTCCAGATGCACACGAATTCATGTATGGTATATTCAATCATATTGCGATGGCTCACATTGTGTAGCCCGGAGCGCTGGGAGCGCAACCCTCCCATTTCGACTTCTATTCCCGGCGTCTGGAGCCACATGTTTACATTCCTAGGTGGGCCCCATGCGTGCATCGGTTACCGGTTTGCGCTTGTCGAGTGAGTGCTCTTTGGCGTCTTATAGATTGCACGCTCAGCTGGGATGGTGTAGATTGAAGGCTCTTTTGTTCATGCTTGTGCGGGGATTGGAGTTTCAGCTAGCGGTTCCCGCCACCGACATCGGGAGGCTCCCGTCGGCGATTGTTCAGCTACCCGCCGTTCGCAGTGACCGTGCTGCCGGGGCCCAGATGCCCCTCTTGATCAAACCGTTTACTCAGTTGTAATGTATGAACACAGAGTCAAGCGCCAATGGACGCGCTTCTTCCCCATAGAATAGATGCTGGCCTTAATCGTTAGGGCGCAGATTCATAATCCAAGTAATTTCTGAATAAATCGATGACACGGAAAAACGAACTTGAGCCTCAAAAATCAACCGGAAGGAGTTGGCGCCGAAGGCCCATCACATCTTGGGAATCGACGTAGCACAATTCAACCGCATGCAATTTCCAGCTGCACCATGAGACGGTGATTCTTCTACGCTTGGTATGTCTTCACCATCAATGGCATCTGGCTCCCTTTCTCTTTCTCACTGGACACAAACGGAGATTGTAGGCCATTGCTGGTACGCCGGATGTCTCCTGCTGGAACTGCCTGCTCAAACTCGAACGCCCGAATCAAGACGAAGAGAAGGGCCTTTTGCCTGTTCAAAAGTGGGTCAATGTCTGTACTGGATTCCTATGGTAACTGGAGCTCACTCGGCCAAGGAGAATCGGAATCCGATGCAATTATGCGGACCTGTATTATAATTAGACGTAAGTGAGAATAAGCAAACTGCCTCCGTCACGCACCACCAAAAAAGGTCATCAGATTGCCCCATACTCCGGGAATTGACTCGGCGGCCTTTGGAACCTGCTCCCACCGTTCGGGTCTGCAGATCGATTATTATTCTTCAACCGCAAGCCATTCATTAACCACCATACCTGAATTCGACAGCATCATTTCCCCACAGCGTGATATCCGTATTCACGTCCGAGATAGGAATACGGACGTTTTGACCTTTCCGAACCCTATGAAAATTCATGAGTGGGAGATTATGCGCAGGGAAGTGACGTGCGGCAGAGATGTTAGTATATTTCCTCGGCTGTCGAGACACGGCGTTCCGAGAGGCAGAATGTCATCCACAGCTGCAATGCGAGTGATGTGCGAGACCGGGGCGTGCACCCTCAACGTTTCTCTCACCACACTATCGAGATACGATAAAGAATTGAGCTCCTCCAGTGTAGGATTTTCTGTTGTGAGGGCGAAGAGCTCTGCTCGGAGTTTCGCCTGGGCGTGCTGGTTGACCGATAGCGCGTGCAAAGCCCACGCAATGGCGGAACTGCAACAGTTCAAAAGACGCATAAAGATGCAAGAACTAACAGACCTGGTGGTTGCATGCCCCGCTACGAAAAATGTGGGGATTTCTGGCAAGCGCGTTTGAAGTGATGAGGGAGGGACTGTAGATCGGGGAGACACCACTCACGGCCAACGACTTCACTGTCGCTCATGCGGTGATCTTCCGGAATGTCAGCGGACAAATTCGCACGGAGGATCAGCGAGAATAGATCGCGGCTTCCAGAGACCGCCTTGAGTCCACCAGCCGCGGTGATGGCGGCTTTGCCCTCCACCAACATTTTATTCCCAAGCGAGAACAATTTGTTGCGAGACTCGCTGAAGACTTTGCGGCCAGGTAATGGCTGGTTCCTCTGTGAGTTTGTTGTACATCATCTGAAGTAGACTACCTACCAAAACCGGAGAAGGGGGATGGTTGGTTGCATCGCTCGAATCGTACCCAGGCGGGACAGCGCTTGGGTGTGAAAAAGCTTGTTGAACAGCTGATGGATATCGTTCGGCTTTCCCTCTGCATTCATGCTGTCGAAATGGTAGTCGAAGCCTACGTGATGAGATCATATCAGACCTGTGTATTGAAATGAAAGGAAAATAAACTGACCTGCTTGACCGATAACGTCCAATGTCATTTTACTCAACCAATCCAGGACGTCGATTCGCGCCGAGTTGGAATCGTCCCCTATTTTACGCGCCCAAATATCGCGTAGCTACCTTCTCGTTAAATGGCTGACGTCGGACGAAAATCCGGAATAACCACCTCTACCGATTTCTCAATGAACACTTCGGTCAGGCTTCGAATTTGGGCGGTGCCAAAAGCTGGATTCTGAAGGTCTATGTTTAGTGATTGCTCTTATGTCGGCTATAGAACTCGCCATAATTCGCCTCTACGGGGACTGCATTAGGAAAGTAAGTTTCGTTATATATGAAACACACCTGGCGCTTGTGAGCGTCCCCTTCCACACCAAGCAGGCCTATCATTATTCTTAGCATCATCACAGTTCTGAAGTCAACGTGCGCCATACCTTCTCCGGCCAAACGATTGTTCGCGCCCTGAGCAACAGCCCGCTTCTGATATATGTAATTATTTTTGACGATATGGTCAATAGCCACCGTGTCGACTGTATAGAGTTCCCTCGTCTGTACAAAAATCAGAATGCAGAAATGAAACGAATGATTTCCCACATTGAATAGACTCCTGAATTGGAAGGTGGCACCGAACGTATTTCGCCATGTCCAAGTAATGCGGGGGTCATCCTACAAATCAACTCTGATTATTGGCGAAGTCGGATCGAAAAATAAGTAATACCTCCAACTCGTTGGTATTTCCATAGAGAAAGCTCGGATTTTTCGGACCCAACAGATTACGCAATGGCGACCTAAGATCACGGAAGATGAATTCCGCGATTTGCAGGAGGACGTAGGCTCCTGCTGTTGCAAAACACGGGAGGGCGAGGCGCAGAATAGCGTGCATGTTGCTGAGGCTTTAACTCCTTCTCGAAGTCTTTTAACTCTTGCCATTCTTGAGAGGCGGGAACCGGGTCGGACGATACCCGTGAGCTGACTAGAAAAGTGCTGCAAATCGTGGCATTCGCTTTCAGTAGTGCGGGAGCTGTGGTCGTCGGTTTGACACGGACGCGGATAGTTTCCGGCCAGTATGTCATCGATATTATACCGTTGGTGACAGTTGGCGGTGTTCTGTTTCCCGCCCATGGCCACAATGGAGCCTGATGTGATTCGGAGGAAACTGAATAGAATGATAATGGTCTGTAACTGCCATGGTGCGGGCCGTACCGCGGTGTATGGGACGGGAAGTACCTGCTACTCGTGCGCGAAGTCCATTGGATGGTTTTTCGTGTGGGCGGAATATAGACTCCAAATGACAGTCGCTATTTGAGTTGAACCGGGTAGAAGTAGGAGTTAACAAGTAGAGATGTCGAACGTGGACCATCGAATGAGTGGGAATCAGAACTCACATAACTCGTCGTTCAAACGGTGAATGCACATGGGGAAATGAATAGCATTAACAGGCAAGTAGGGGAACAACAAATGCTGCAGGACAGTCATCACTTGATCTGCAAAGGACTAGGGGAAGTCTTCGCAGACGTCTAATAGGATCGTAAGCAGGCTTTCAAAATCACTGGATAAGACGTCGAGACTCACCAATGCTCCCATCCGGCCAGGCCTGATCTTTATCATCAACGCAAGTAACTGTGAGATAGCGCAGCCGTGAACAAAGATTCATTATCTCCAGCAGGCCGCTGAAGGAAATCTTCCGGAGTTCGATTCTAGTCAAGGATGGGTAGACGTGTGCAATGACGCCTGAGCGGTCCATGCGAAGTTCAGACAGGAATGGAGCATTCTCGCAGATGCGATGGATGCCATCTTCTACTGATGAGTCATCGGAAAATATAGCGAGACGCTTTAAAATGGGAAATGTAATCCCGTCCTGGCCAAAAGAACGAAAATCTTCGCGAGAGAGATCGAGCTCAAGCGAATAAAGCTGTCCTGCAGCGGACGACATGAGGGAAATGATCGCTGGGGGGATTTGCATGTGTGGGGATCGTATTGTCACAGATAGAGGGTGTCCCTTTGCCCTCGCAAACCATGTCTCAAGCAGAAGGAGTGCTCCATATTGAGGCGACTGCGCTGCATCAGCGGCCGGAATCCAGCGCTCGTTTGAGAGAAGATCCAGAGAGCTCCAAAGTTTGCAGGAGGAAAGGGCGATCTCGCGCCAATGCTGGCAAATCTGCGCCAGTGAGAGTGGCGCCGTAGCTGGAGAAGGCCGCACGCGTCCGTGAGATGGGAGGCAATCCACAAATATTTTGGAGAAATTTTCCGGGGGTAGATTCATGACTGGATATACGATCCGACCAAGCTCCACCTCCAAAGCCTGGCGCTTTTTCTCGAGCGCATCGAAAGATGCCTTTTGTCGCAATATTGCCGCTCTGGTGACCGCCAACTGTGAGCGGAGCCGGTCAGAGGAGGAAGAAGAGGCATTATTATCGGATATGCGATCATCCGCGGCAGAGGAATACCGCGAATTGCAATGACCACAGTTTTCGCAGATGGTGATCATGATCAGCCTGAGGTCACAGGTATGACGCGTGACTTGCTCGAGCGTCACACGTCAAGGTCACTCTCTTCACACTTTGACGGTGCCCGATTTTTCTATGTCCATCGCGGAGAGAAGGCGCCGCATCCAACGTGAGTATTTTTAAGCTAGCGTCAGTTTGCTCAACATGGGACCACATAGGCATCTCACCCCTGCAACGTCTCTTCGCGCCAATTTTCCGCTGGTTTCGCGCGCCATCTCCGCACAGGCGAGCGACGGGCGAGACAAGTCAGCGATTTGTTCCCTATCATGTGCATTGAGCTCTAATAGGGCTCAGTTTTTAATCCATCACCGTTACACGCCCAGACCGAAGATTCGTCTGCAAAGTTCTGGTCGGTGTACAACTCGGAAGCAGAGCGCTATGATTCCGCGTTGGTGGAGAGCTGGAAGGCGGATATGGAGGGCATGTTGATTTTTGTGAGCCTAGAAATCTTCTTCGTGACTCGATTCTCACTTTTTCCGAAATACAGTCGGGCCTGTTCTCCGCGAGTTTAACGGCGTTCATCATTGAAAGTTACAAGAATCTGGTGCCAGACAGTGGGAATATGACTGTCGCTTTATTATCACAATTATCCCACCAACTCAGCGCTCAGTCCAATGGCTCGCACTTTGTTGTCTCATCTCCACCTCCTTTCGAGGTACCGACTTCTTCGCTGGTCTGCAATGGACTTTGGTTCGTGAGCCTGGGGCTGAGTCTTACCTGTGCACTACTGGCGACCCTTGTCGAGCAGTGGGCAAGAGCTTTTACCCATAAAACTGATCGACGACCATCCCCCGTCCGCCGCGCCAGGGTTTTTTCGTTCCTCTATTATGGGATTACTCGATTCGGGATACACGCAATCGTGGATATAATTCCGCTTCTTCTGCATATCGGTCTGGTACTATTCTTCGCCGGACTCACCGTCTTCCTTCTACCCATCAACACTCTGATGGCTGGCATCGTCGCAAGCGTGCTGGTTGTATTCATGACACTCTACCTTGTGATTACGGCCCTTCCTGTCGTATCGCTGGACTGTCCCTACCGGACGCCTCTCTCATCAATATTCTGGCGCTTTGTGCAATACCTTTCGATGCTTCTTAACCTTCCCTCCACGGGCCACAGCCTAACGGACGCGGTCTTGACTGCAGCCATGCAGCGGCGAGACATTCGAGATGAGCGCGCCGTCCTTTGGACACTCGAATCCCTCACAGATAACACAGAACTTCTCCCATTCGTCGAAGCGACACACGAGATCATTGACGGGCCCGCAGGCCTCCGCCGCGTGGACGACCACCTCTTTCGGCTCGTGCTCCAGACCGCCGACGCACATACGTCGCTTCCGCGGCGCATATTATCGCTGCTCTGGAGCGCCGAAACCCTTCCGTCTCACGATCCGCTGCGTATGCGACGCCAGATCGCGGGCATGCGCGCATTGTGGGCCTTGGGCATCGTCGCTCCCCGTATCAGCCGCGCGCCTGCCTCTGCTGTATACGGAATCGATAGCGCAAGTTTGGAAATGCTCAGCATCCCGGCATCATACCGCATCTCCCTCGACGCCGTGATTCGCTATGGGCATTTGAAGGGCATTCAGGCCCGAATCGAGGACATCGGGACCACGTTTTCTGTCAGGGATCTGTCCGTACTGCGGGACCGGCGACGGTTGGTGCGGTTTCTGCGCACAACTGTGCCGGGCCTGGCAGAAGACTGTGAACATCTAGGATCTCCAGTACCCGAACTCACCGCCCTACTCGAGAGGCTTGGGCGACTAGATTCCGACCATAGTGGCAGCACCGTCGATTTTGATGACGCCCGGCTTCATTTGGAGCAGCTGCATAACAGCCGGGAATTTAGCTGGGCGTCTCATTTTGCCCGAATAGCCGTTGGCCTTCTCGGAGTAGCATTCCGGGAGGGGCTGGCGCCGTACAGACTGCTGGCCACGTGCGAGGAGATTTTGCCCGATGTATTTACCCCGCAGCATCGACGACTCGCCGAGTCGTTCCTTGTGGGAGGGCCTGAGCCGGAACTGCCGGGTTCTTTGCATGCACTTCTCAAGGAGCGGGCGCATAACGATCTCGACGTCATCATGCGCGGTGCTTTGCGGCTCCTTCCTCACCTAGACCCCACAAATTTTGTGCCGATAATCCACTGGTATCTCGCGGATCGGGCCGGGGGCGTTAACATGCAATATGTGTTCGCGGAATGCAACTTGGATGTCCTCGCAAATGCCATTCTGGAGGATCTCACGTCACCGAGACAGTTTATTCACCAGGCTACGCTTCGCGGGATTGCGACGCTCTGTCTGTGGTCAAGGGACTTTACCAGGATTCTGGATTGTGAACGCGTACTAGGTATAATTCAAAGTAGCGGTCGGGAATATGATTCTGCCTATCTGACCCTGAAGACGATCCTTTCTACAAGGATCCTCATTGGCCTGCGATCGAAGATCATAGCAGGCCCTACCGAGGCGAACGACGCAGAAGGTCTGCGCTTGCAGGAAGTTGTGGCCCACCCTCTCCTCAACGAAATCATCCCCGAGGACGAGGCTTTCCCCCCATCTCAGATGGAAACCCGCGACAAACTCGTCCACCGGCTATCAGACCGATACGCCGCGGAATACACTGCTTTGCTCTCCGCTTGTACCTCGCCGGTACAGCTGCCCTATAAAGCGGCAGAGACGATCGGCCATCTGCTGCTCGAATGGCACCCATTTCTGACAAAGACGACGAGTGCCCGTACGCAGCTCAAAATCGCTCAGGCGACTCTAACACTCGTCAAAAGTGCTTGCGACACCAATCCTCGCCGGGCGGACATCTACGCAATCGTCCAGAGCCTCTTTGAAGACCTTAATCGGGACGAAACACTGTCCCAGGAGTTTACGGACCTGCATAGCACAACCCTTCTCGCGGAGGCGGCGAACATGTACCACGAGTCGGCCGACTTGAATTTCAAATATCTCCCCACAACGCCAGTCCGTCGTCGACCGGAACGCGCCTTCTCTATCACCACAGATGGACCAATGCAAGGCCATCCCCGGCCGCAGATCCATCTTAGTCCGACGGATAACGACCAGATATAGCGGTGTAGTCTTCGACTTGCCGATCCCACAGCGCTTGTAGTGCTGCATGAAAATCGGTTTCATCCGAAATTACCTGCACTTGCCGTCTTTTTGGCTAACGGCAACCCACCGGTTAATTAACACTATCTCAGTTGCATTTGTACAGTAGCAGTAAAAGCGAACCTGACATCTCCCTGCCTCAACGCAGAGGACCGAGTGTTTAATCGACGGATCCACAAGCGCCGAAAGACGAGCGTGGTCTCTAAGGCAGGCAGCCCCCGGATGCCCTCACGTGAGCCAACGAGAGCGATATGTGGATGTTGCGCTAACCAGTGACAAAGTGCTTCAAATGTCAGCCAGGAAGGAGAGGATAAATGTATTGCACACGCCGCGGAGGTAGTCACGATCATGGGTCCTCGGACTACATGGGCCAGCAAAGGCCAGCAACGCAGTGAATTGCAGAGTCCGATCCTTTGAATCGTCCGAACGAGAGTGAAAGAAGACATTCAAAAAGGGCGAGACATGGATGTGTCACACAGTTGTCATGCTTGCTGTTTTATAGATGATGGGTTCACCGACGCGATGTTTGGCCTAGCTTGGTGCGACGCGTCTCGGGCCAGGTCACGTTACGGATCCGGATATCTCCGTCCGGAAAAACGGGGAATTTAGTTGTTCGAAATGACTATTCAACAAGGAGGACGCGTATCTTGATGTCCAGCGGCATGGGAGGTTTAGCCAATATAAGAAGGAACGATTCCTCTTAGTTCTCAAGCCCCACATTCCTTCCTACTTTATTCAATTAGAAAACATGAAATTCGTACCACACCTCGCACTCGCACTATCGGCACTTCCCCTCCTCCTCGCCTCGCCATCGCCCCGCGAGGTCCACCTTCGCACCGGCACCTGGACCGACGTCGCACCCACCCTCCATGGCCCGCGCCAGGAGCAGAGCGTCGTCGCCCTCGACTCTGCCATGTACATCATCGGCGGCATTTCCAGCCCCCCGCCCGACGAACCCTTCAGCTTCCCGACAATAAACTGGACTCAGGTCTACACACCGCAAACCAACATGTGGCGCGACGTCGCGCCCCTCCCGCATACGGTGAACCACGGCAACGCCGCCGCGGTCGACGGCAAACTATATCTTCTCGGTGGGCTCGACGGCACAACTGACTGGGTGGCGATCCCACAGTCCTACGTGTACAGCCCCGCGGCGAATAAGTGGACTCCGCTGCCGGATATGCCCGCGGGGACCGCACGCGGCGCGGCCGCGGTGGGCGTGCACGGGCACACAGTTTACCTTGCGGGCGGACTGCTCGAACTCAATCTGATCACCGGCGCGCAACCCTCCTCGGCCGCGGTCAGCGCCTTCAACACGCTTACGCGTCAGTGGAGCGTGTTACCATCGCTGCCTGAGGCGCGCGACCACGTCGGCGGGGCGGTTATCGGTGACACGTTCTTCGTTGTTGGTGGGCGGGTGAACGGCGTACCGAATGTCCGGGACACTGTCTTCACGCTGGATCTGAACGCGGTTGGGCTAGGATGGGTCGAGAAGGCGCGCATGCCGACTGCGCGGGGTGGGCTGAGCACCGCTGTTATCGGCGATCGGATCTATACGTTTGGGGGCGAGGGGGATGTGAATGTGGTGCCCAACGGCGTGTATGATAATGTGGAGGTGTATTGCGCGGGGGAGGACCGTTGGGAGGTGCTTCCGCCGATGCCGCACCCGAGACATGGGACCAATGCCGCGTCTATTGCGGGTCGGATCTATATCCCGGGCGGAGGGAATGTGACGGGGGCGGGTCTGCAGAGTCTTACAGATTTCTTTAGTCCGTAGTCGTTATTCACATCGTTTAACTTACTTTCGTTCAAGCACACAGATGTTTGTCTGGTGTAAGCGGCCCAGTATTCCCAGAGCTTGTTACAAATTCCGGGAGACCTCCTAAATTCGTCTTTTTATGCTCTACTCACTAGTAGCCTGGGTCCCAGAGTTATGAAGGAGCCGCACTCGTCTAGCCCAGCTGTCGAATTTGCGTAGAAAAAACTGGACCGGAATGTCTAACGAGCCTACACCTCGGGGAATGTTGTTCTGAGTTGATGTTAGCGGGCAAGGGTAGGAAGACGAGTGACGTGAGTGCAGCGTGCAGGCAGATGACGTCACGAAGCCAGATAGATGCGTCGCTTCAGATTGAAGCAACGCTGCTGTGAGCATGCGTACGGGAATGCGGGAAGTGGCGGGCTGCGTGAAGGATGTGGGATAGCCGCGGGAGAGGCGCAGCGTCGGGCTTTCTATTAGGACCTTGGAAATTGTCCGCACATGCTTGGTGTGCTTCTCTGGGACCCAAACTAGTCAGTTCTTCCAACATCGGCAGCACGAAGAGGCAGCGTAATAGTTGTTATCTTGTCATTCTTGCGCCGAGGTCGAGGCACGTGAGACGGGCAGAGAAAGAAGAATGGGTACGGTGTACGAGGGTAAAGAAATTCTCCGTATTCCAAACGGGCGGCGCCCCACAGGCAACAACCTTGCCAGGCTTGTAAGTGAATGCTCGCAGGTAGGGTACATGGAACTGAGGAGCTGGCCAACGACAGGATCCTCGGCAACGGCCAGCTCGAACGTTAGAAATTGGACATCGGAGGAAATTGATGGCCAGATCATGTCCACGACACATTCCAGAGATCGAGGCTGAACGAGATGATGCCGCTCGAGAAGTATCCGAAGAGAGAACCATTCGGCCACGGTGGGAGTCGCAAGTGGATTGCGAGGCGTCTAAATTTGCCGATCTGTGCCCACGGAAGCTTTGGTACGTCGCAGGCGTGGCCCAGATAGACGATCTGGGGTCCATCCTAGAAAGGATACACTACATTTAAATTGGCGCGGATTTCGGGTTTCTCGAACTGAAGGAAGTTTCTTTTGGCGCCGGTAAATATTAGATCCGACCACCGAGCCATCTAGGAGCATTCTTGCTGTTCAAAACGGCGGTTCAAATTATCCAGGGACAGAGCGGAGGGAAGAAACGCCAGACTTTTCCGGACGTTGTTACCACGACGCTGCCTCAGAGATGACATCGGACTACAGTTTCAGAATTCCCATAACAATTTTGTGCCAGCCCGACTCGGAGGATACCTTGGAGGAAATGGTGATCCATAACCACGCGCCCCATCTGAGTCAGTCAGCTATGAAAATTGAAGCAGGTGCCGCAGGGCGAGAGCATCTGACTCTTCTGCCAGGATCGAGGGTGACATTTGACATACCCATAAGACGGGTGAACACATCTCGAAGACAATCAATTCGCTGTGTCGGCGTTGAATCGGAGCAAATAGGTTTCGACTGTCGGCATATTTAGCAAGAGGATTCCGTTTAGCCTCGCCGCGAGATTTATCTCAGCATCGTATTACTTAGCCGATGCTGCAGCCTGCAGAGATTCGGGTGGCCATGTACTGGAGCGCAGGATATCATAGAGCTCACTTCTCTCCATAAAACCTGTCAGACGCAAAGACGACGTAAAACACCAGCCACAGGAGCTGCAGAGAACTGGTCCGAGTCGTCGTTCATGGGAGGCAGAAGCAGAAAAGAATTGATGTGGTCACCGCCAAGCACTGCCAAGCCCAAGTTCGGCGACCCGGCAACTTGAATATTTTTTCCTTCCGGTTACATCCGCGTCGCTCCACGACGCAATCCTATCGTATGCCGTGCATCGCTGTTCGCCCCAGAGGCCGTCTCTTGCGTGGCCCTGGACTCCCTGGACCAAAATGCTCTCGGAGTCCCTCGAGTTTTTTGCCAACGGTCAGGCACTGACATACCCAATTTTGCACCCAAATATCTACGTTAGGCGCAACCTGCCCACGTCGGTGACGATCGAAGCGTTCGAGTCAGCTGTCAAACCTGCGGCCCCACGGTTGAGAGACGCGTATTTCTCGATCAGCACAGAATGTGCAACTGTACAAACCTGCATTAACAGCTGAAACGCGCGCGAAAGAAGGACCAGCTAGAACGCGGGATGGCATGCGTCTCACCACGTCGTCCAAACATGGCGCTCGGCATCCGTGAGGCCCGCAGGACCTACTTGCCACATTGACTCACTAGCGCGTAGCCGGTGAACTGGGTTTACCTTGGCACACCGACGGGTTCCGTCTAGATATCAGACGGCCGAGGTGCTCGGGTGGGAAGATGTGCAAAGCCAACATGACTCGTCAGGCGGAGTGTTGAATGACCGGCAACAGTGTAAATTTAGATGTCAAATCTTATCTTGGGTAAGTGATATCCAAAGCTGATTTTTATTCAGAAGCGAAACTATACTAAGTTGAATCGTTCTCATGACAGGTACTCAAGAGAACAGATATTTCTGCACATCTATAACACCATAGGTGGTCCATAACTGTGCGCATTCCGATCTGACCGAAAGGCTGTGAGCGGTGATGGATACCGTCGCGCGAATTTTTGTCAGCTAGCGATTGTATACAGCGTACTATTTGACGCCCGGAGCACATTGCCCTGAATTCGTATGAAGCACGACATGGACCAATATAAGGATGTCGAATTTCAAAGAGGAACCCCACGCATACTCGGATGTTCCCGCCATCCGACTTTCCTGGTACGCTCCAAAGAACCAAGGCGTGTACCAACTGCAGGTGAGCTTCTAAATCTCAGAAAGATCAACCATCTAATATCGAAGACCACAGGCGGCGAAAAATTGCACGTCAATTTCTCTGTCGCAACCACCTGGCATATATTCACACATATTTTCAGAAGTGCGACAGTGCCCGGCCAAAGTGCAATCAATGTCGCCTTCGTCCCCCAAGATCATGGGCCCCGTGTAATTACCCGTCCGCAGATGTGCCCCACTCGCAAGAAACACCTGCTCAAATGTTGAGCACCATTCGAGGTCTAAAGGAACGAATCGAGGAGCTCGAGCTACTCGTTGATTCAGACCCTTCGCGCGTGTATCTTGGTCACCCGTATGTGATTGGAGATCGAATTGATCATACACAAAATTCAATCGGTACGCTACAGTCCGATATTCATGCCATTGAATGACCGAGTAGCTTCAAATTCATTCACAGGGGACGACTCATTAGCTCCGATTAATATGCTGGTATGGATATCCCACTCGATGGCTGCGACTCCAATTTCACCATTTTCAGGAACCTTCACCAGATGTCATCGCTAACCTGTGAGCACTCCTCAAAATCTGCCACAGATGAACCTGATCGACCTTTCGTTCAGCACAGATATCTTTCTAGCACGATTTAGAGGCAGCGGCTACTTCTTTTTGGACCCCCACGATTTCAGAAATTCAATCCTCCTCCCATTGCCGTTCGGACATCAGGATCGACCTTCCCCAGCGCTTCTCAGTGCTGTTTACCTTTGGGGGAGCGTTCTCTCTCACGCAACACCCGATCATTCGCACACGCCAGATGCGTTTTTGACGTGCGTGCTAGAGAACATCCCCCACGATCTGACTGCGTTTAACGTTAATCGTAAGCTCATCCTCGATACCCTACAAGCGGAGGTGATGCTGTCACTTTACTTCATGCACGTGGCGCATCTGGTCCACGGGCGCTATCATTGCGCGGCGGCTTCCTCTCTCGCGTTGGGCGCCGGCTTGCATCTGACGGGCTCGCCGCAGCGCTCTGAAATCTTTCCTCCATTTCCAATGAGGACGACGCCGGAGCGAGATGCTGGAAACAACGCCAGTGCGTTATGGGCTGTGGTCATTCTGAACAGTTCTTGGCTCGTTGTAGATGGTGTCTCATCTTCGATTTCGTGGGGCATTCCATTCGACACACCTTGGGATCCCAGTCCGCAGGTGAAGGAGCCATTTTCAGCATCCAAATCTCTGGGTACAATTCAAAACTTCCTCGACGGTGCCGGTATAGAGGGACTCACCTCGGGCGCTCTGTTGGCCAAAGCTGGAATCCTTCTTGAGCGCGTTATATCATTTGTTTCCAGGCCAGGTTCTACGCATTCCTTTTCTCCTCTCCCAAAGAGAAAATAATCTGACATGCAGTTGCAGGTTCGCTGGACACTCTCATATTCGCCTCGGTGGAGAGACAAATACTCGACTTTCAAGAATCGCTGTACCAGCTTCACGACGAACCAAATTTGACATTGGCTCGTGCATTCACAGATTTGGCGATCGTCCGTCTCCATGCCCCGTACAGTGATACTTCAGAGCGCTCACTGAATCAGGCACTCGCCGCTTCAACGCGTATTGTAAGGAGTACTCAAGGTCTCAATACGATCAATAGAAACCACATCAATCCAGTCTTCGGGGTACGCTTCCGCCTTTTCCTCCTTGATCTTTACAAGACTTGATATCTTAACTCTTTAGCCTATCTACTGGACCATTGCAAGTTTTTACGTGTCCGTGATCACCTTCGCGCACCAACGTTTCCGAGTGACAGATATTTCCCAGCTTGAAACGGGCCTCACGCAGTTGTTGAGCGGATTGACGTTGCTCGCGCCGTACAGCCATATGTTCCGTACGCCGGTTCCGATCCTTTCATTATCTCACAGGCGCTCATTTTGTGGTATCAGATCGCTGCTTTGTTGACGTGCGCACCGCGCATGATAATCTCCTTCGCTAATGCAGGAATAATTGGCCATTTCATGTATGGCTATATACCCCGCTCTCCAAATCTAATTTGGGACATGGACCGGCTTCTCTCCTATCCAGGGACAGTACATAGATTTTATATTTTAGATAAAGACTGTTGGTAGGCTACTCATCCTCACGAAGATTTATTACAAAGTTACCATAAGACCGTTGACATAATAGCATTCATTGGAACCTTTTAGCTTAATCCACGAATATATATATGTGCATGGTAGTGACCTACCTCTTGTTCATGATCAAAGAGCCTCATTAGCATTTTACCTGCATGTACGAGGCATCGCCCCATCGCTTCCACAGCAGTCCCTTTCTTTCCCACATATTACTCTGCATCCCAATCTCCACCTCTGGTAGTGCGGGATAGAGTCGATGAACTCCAAAGGAAGGTCGCAGCGAATCGGCTTACTGCCGCTCGACGCCATCCCCGATGAGGATGTCTCCAATGGCGAGGACCCACAGCCCCTCCCCGTCGCTGTTTTCAAGGAAACGACGCTACCAGCTATACCTTCAGGAGCGGTTGAGACCGATACTTACTGGGACCTGCACATATGTCTCGACTTTTACATCCTTGCTGGTCACTCATTCCAGCTGTCGAGAGGATCGTCGACTATATTTGCACGGGGGTCGCACCCCTCCCGTCTCAACTCGAGGCCCTTGGATTGCGTGGCAGTGAAACGATTCGCTGCGACTTTGCGTTGGAGCAGCAACAGCAAATTGTTATGGTGCTTCATCGACTTTAGCCCGCGCTACGAGAGGCGGAGATTGGGATGCAGAGTAATATGCGGGAAAGAAAGGGACTGCTGTGGAAGTGATGGGGCGGGGCGTCGTACATGAAGGTAAAATGCTAATCAGCTGTTTGATCATGAACAAGAGGTAGGTCACTACCATGCACATATATTATATATTCGCGAATTAAGCTAAAAGGTTCCAATGAATGCTATTATGGCAACGGTCTTATGGTAACTTTGTAATAAATCCTCGTGAGGATGGGTAGCCTACTAACTGTCTTTATCTAAAACATAAAATCTATGGGGGGAGGGGGGTTATATTGTACTCGCGTGGTCCAAATGCCTGAACTACGAGTTTAGTGAAGGAAAATATGCAGTACTGGATCTACATATTGTGCACGGAGAGGAGAGGAGCCGGTCCATGTCCCAGATTAGATTCGGGGGGCGGGGTATACGGCCATGCGTGAAGTGACCAATTATTTCTGTGTTAGCGAAGAAGATTATCGTATGCCATGCGCACGTCAACAAAGCAGCGCTCTGATACCGCAAAATGAGTGATTGTGAAATAATTAAAGGGCAGAATGGGCGTACGGAACATATGGCTGTACGGCGCAAGCGACGTCAATTCACTCAACAACTGCGTGAGGCTCGCCTCCAGCTGATGAACGTTCACATTGAGCGCAATATCTGTTGCTTGGGAACGTTGGTGCGCGAGGGTGATGGCGGAAATGTAAAAATTTGCGATGGTCCAGTAGATGGGCTAAAGAGATAAGACATCAATTGCTGTATACTTCAAGAAGGAAAAATGCGGAGGCGTACCCCGAAGACTGGATTGATGTGGCTTCCATTGATCGTATTGAGACCTGCAGTACTCCTCACAATACGCGCTGACGCGGCGAGTGCCTGATGCAGTGAGCGCTCTGAAGTATCACTGTACGGAGCATGAAGACGGACGATCGCCAAATCTGTGAATGCGCGAGCCAATGTCAGATTTGGTTCGTTGTGAAGCTGAAGGAGCGATTCTTGAAAGTCGAGTAATTGCCTCTCCACCGAGGCGAATATGAGGGTGTCAAGCGAACCTGCAATTGCATGTCAGATTTTTCTTTGTTTTTTGTGAGGGGTGGGAGCAAGGGAAGCACAACGACCTGGAAAGGAAACAAATGATATCACGCGCTCAAGAAGGACTCCGGCTTTGGCCAAAAGAACGACCGAGGTGAGTCCCTCTATAACGGCACCGTCGAGGAAGTTTTGAAGTGCACCCAGCGATTTGGATACTGAAAATGGCTCCTTCACCTGCGAACTAGGATCCCAAGGTGTGTCGAATAGAATGCCCCACGAAATCGAAGATGAGACACCATCTACAACGAGCCAAGAACTGTTCAGGATGAACACAGCCCAAAGCACACTGGCATCGTTTCCAGCATCTGCAGCTGGGGCCGTCCTCATTGGAAATGGTGGAAGGATTTCAGAGCACTTCGGCGAGCCCGTCAGATGCAGGCCGGCGCTCAATGCGAGAGAGGAAGCCGCCGCGCAATGATAGCGCCCGTGGACCAGGTCTGCCACATGCATCAAATAAAGCGATAGCATCACTTCTGCTTGTAGGGTATCGAGGATGAGCTTGCGATTCATGTCAAGCCCAGTCAGATCCCGGGGGATGTTCTGTAGAACACACGTTAGAAATGCATCTGGCGTGTGCGGATGATTGGGTGTTGCGTGAGAGAGAACGCTCCCCCAAAGGTAAACAACACTGAGGAGTGCTGGCGAAGGCCGATCCTGATGTCCGAATGGCAATGGGAGGAGGACTGAATGTCTGAAATCATAGGGATCCAAAAAGAAGTACCCGCTGCCGCCAAATTGTGCTAGAAAGATATCTGTGCTGAACGAAAGATCCACCAGGACCATTTGCGGCAGATTTTGAGGAGTGCTCACAGATTAGCGATGGCATCTGGTGAGGGTTCCTGAATATAGTGAATCGGAGTCGCAACCATCGAGCGGGATGCGCATACCAGCAGATTAATCGGAGTTGATGAGCCGTACTCTGTGAATGAATTTGAAGCTACTCGGCATCCATCGCCATGAATATCGGACTGTAGCGTACCGATTGAACTTTGTGTATGATCAATTCGATCTCCAATTACATATGGGTGACGAAGATACACGCGCGAAGGGTCCGAATCCACGAGCAGCTCGAGCTCTTCGATTCGCTGCTTTAGACTTCGAATGGTGTCCAACATTTGGGCGGGTGTTTCTTGTGAGTGGGGTATATCTGCGGACGGATAATCACACGGGGCCCACGGTCTTGGGGGACGAAGGCGACATTGATGGCACTTTGGCCGGGCACTGTCGCACTTCTAGAAATATGTGTTAACACAGCCAGGTGGTTGCGACAGGAACAAATTGACGTGCAATTTTTCGCCGCCTGTGCTCTTCGATATCAAATGGTTGATCTTTCAGAGATGTTGAAGCTTACCTGCAGTTCGTACACGCCTTTGTTCTTGAACTAGGGAGGTCCGATGACGAAAACATTTTGAGTATTCAGTGTTCCTCTTGAATTTGGCATCCTTTATAGCGGTCCGTCTCGGGCTCCATGTGAGGTGAAATCAAGGTGCTCGCTAGTACTCTGCATAAAATTGCTGGCTGACAGAGAGCTTCGGCGAGGGCATCTTTCGCCGCCGCAGCCTTCTCGGCCAGATCGGAGTGCGTATAGTTATGGATCATCTATGGTGTTGAAGATGCGCAGAAATATTTGTTCTTTTGAGCACCTATCATGAGAACCATTCAACTTACCATAGTTTCACCTCCAAATATAAGTCAACTTTGGATATCATTCTCCCAAGATAAGACTCGACATCTAAATTTACACTGTTCCCGATCATTCAACACTCCGCCTGACGCGTCATGTTGGCCGAGCACGTCTTCCCACCGACCTCGGCCGTCTGATATCGAGATGGAGCCTGTCGATGTGCCAAGAATCGTGTGCACCGGCTACGCGCTAGTGAATAAATATGGCAAGTAGGTCTAGCGGGCCTCACGAATGCCGACCGCTATGTTTGGACTAAGCAGTGAGGGACATACCCGTCCCCTGCCGTGGCTGCATAATTGTCCTCCGGAAGCCGGTACGATATATGTACGGCCTTGCACAAATTAGAGACTCCTGAAACGTGCACGTGAGCGTATGTCGTGCCTGACCGCTTCAGTGGCGACCAACTCGGGGTACCAAAACATGTAGAGAAATATCCAATCATAGAGATGAACGGCACGGCGCGGGAGAGTGCGAAGCGGTGCCGTGACGCCACCTCCGTGCCGCGTCGCCCCCTCCGCGCCGACGCGGCTGTTATTGTGGTATTCAAACCACGAAAATTGGTTTGGAGGAGGCCACGACGTACAAGATCCCATTATTCTCAAATGTCGGAAGCTGTTCAACTTAACCGATCAGTAGCGCGGCACGGCACGGGGCGAAATGGGCGGTAGAGAAGCAGCCCTTCTCCTGACACTGTTCTTGTGGGATCCAAAAGTCCTAAATTGGTCTGAAGAAACCCATGATGTCCATGGTCCTTAAAATATCGAAGATAGATGGAAATATCCAATCTGAGCGAGAAGCGGCGCGGCGCGGCGAAGTGCCAGATGAGGCAACGGCGGTGGAGAATCAGTTCTTCCTCACACCGTTCTCATCGTTCCCAGAATGTTACGGCAACCTCTCATAAATCCCGCGGTGAATCTGTCCATTATTTTCACTTATGGGCGCTGGTTTCTGGTATCGGAGTGGTGTTTTGTACGCGCCATCGCGTATGAAATTCTTCCTCGCAAATGGACGATAGAGGGCTAAAATAATTGCGCTCGGAATTTTGTTGATAGAACCAGCTTTATTGTGTAAGGACGCTCCTCTATATTAGATACAACCGGGACATTTGGACAGCCTTCACGCTTCCGTCTGAAAAGGAGATCATATGTTTTAGATGGAACAATTAATATTACTGCCCCTCATTTCTTCGATCGACTACTTATCTTCACAAATGACGACAATTTACTCATACTGTTGACCTTTGACATAATAGTATTTATTGAAAACCTTTAGTCTCTGTCTAAACACTGAGGGCCAAAACATTGCAGCATTTCCCTAACTTTATGAGCATTAAATACGACTCTTTTGTTCAACTGTCCTTCCCGGGCCGCTGTCACATCTATGACGTACGTCACCACGTCCTCCTTCATGACCAACTTCTTGGACCTGCCGCCGGAGCGGATTCTTAGTTGTCTCATCCATCTTTCGTTAACAGATCTCGACAGCTGTCTCGACTGTGGCAATTGCCTTCTGCGTGAAATCATCCTCACCTAAGTTTTGATTCAATACCGCAGAGAGCAGGACCGCGCTGGGATCGAAGAAAACTCTAGTGTTACATCGTGCTCACTCATATCGGATCGTCTCGAAGCCATGCGCCGCCGGGAGGCGAATTGGCTCAGCTTCACTCCCAGTTCCGGGCACACCATTACTATCGATTTTGAGACGACTGGAATCTACGATCTAGCGTCAGACGTTTACATCGTGGGCGATACGGTCCATCAAGATACATTTTGTACTGCCATCAAGTATATTCACACCTCGCCAGGGTCTGGGCCGCTGGAATGGTGTCGCATCGATGCTGGGAAGCCCATCAGCGACTTTGGCGCGGCTTTGCAAGAACATGATCTGATTGCGTTTGTTACCTAGTGCGCTCTCTTTGTTCAATCTTTTGGCCCTAAATAGTTGCTTAGGCATCGCTTACAGTGAAGCTATACCGAGTGGTCCAACTCTGGCATCAGTAGCCGTGCGGCTCTCCCAGTTTTCTACCGGGGCTCCTCATCCTCTCGCTACTTGCTCGACATTGCAAATTCATGATGTGGGGCTCGATTATGGCAGGCCCGGCGTTTCGATCGAGATAGTCGACGAAAACCTTGCCCTTTCCTTGGTGTATTGGAGATACGAATCCCGGGACATGGATACCTTGCATGTGTTCAACTGGAAGAGTGGAATTCCCAAAATGGTATTTATCTTCGGAGACTGCTCCTCTTTCTCCCTCTCTTTCCATGACATCCATATTCACGCGCTATGGCCCATTTTCAATACAGGTCTCGTATTCCTTTCGACCGAGACTCTGATCGTCTCAAACGCCGTCGAAGCAACACTTGACGTCTTCCACATCCAGACATCCGAGGAGGCAACTGTACCTCGGCTGACGCATTCGCTAGTACTGCCTGAATTGCGGGACGACAACGCCATACTCTCGTTCCAGTGCCGGGGCGCACCGAACCCCCGCGCATTTACTAGCCGCCCCGGCCGCACCGCATTCCCTGCTCGGCCTGAGAATGCGCTTCTTCTTTTCACCTTTGAGGCCGGTAGCTCAAGGTTTGGCTCCACAGAACACATCTTCGTCGTGGACCGTACTCTCCTCTCCGATGCGCTTCGATCCTGGCCGGAGGATGGCGGGGACATTGAATGGGAGGCATGGGGCCCGCGGTGTACACGCTGGATCGATGCGAGCGCGATGCATTACATCACAGTCACGTCCAGACAACGCCTGGTATCCACCCTAGAGCACGATCCCACGCCCATCCGCATGCTCGACTTCAATCCCCGTCGCGTGGAGGCGCAGCGCGATTGGGCCGGTTGACGGAGATCACGCGACGGCGCGCATTGTGGATGGTGCAGAGCCGCCGAATTGGCCAGAGTACCTCGATGCGTTCGAGAAGCCCGTAGTGTCTCAGCTTCCCTACGTCGAGATAGACTCTAAAGAAAAATTCGACTTTGGCGCTGTCCTGATCAATGACGAGAATATTCTTGGCGTGCGGGTTAGATATTTATTTGCCGGTCTTTTCTTTGCACACACTGATCACCCTGCAGTGTGGCCACAGATCGGTGCAGTCGCTTCAAGTGCTTCATTTTGGTTAATCGTTGTCGAAAAGTATCTAAGCGCTTCTCTGTCCAATCAATCTCGATTACAGACTTTCGAGGAATGGAAGGATCAAACCTCTTCACGTAGCCGTCCATTTTCTGGTTCTTGCGACGATGCGACATAAAAACCACAATTCTGCATCGTCCTTCAGATTACACAAAAACTCACTTCGAAACGAGCATTCGCTGTATCCCGGCGCTTTAGCTCAATTGATGTTTTTTTCTGTGAGAAGCACCCACCGTGATATTTGTAGATAGTCTGGCGCTCTCTCGGCCCTCTACGCTCCCTGCCCGTTACACACGCAGTCTCCAAAAAAAATGACAGTTAACCGCCTGTCAGGTCGCTCACGGGATTAGATTTCGATGTCAGGCTCTCCGCACGAATGCCTCCGTCTTGAGGTACCCGGTCGCGAGGAGTCGACCCGGGTGAATTCATCTTTCCCGCAACAAAAAATCCACGACTGTTCTCCTCATGCGGGCGAGGTCAGATACATTAGGCTTGTCAGTGTAGCCCAATACAGGCTAGTCGCGGATAATGCTGGGGAGCGCTGGAAACCCTGCCTACACAGTGGGAATTCCGAGAGTTTCGGATCTGTCCTTTTAGACGCCAAAGCTGTAGCGGGCGCTTGACATCTCTTTCCACTTCCACCACCATCCACGGCCATCCTTGAACGAAGATGCAGCCTTCTACGGAGTTTCCTTCTGATCATACCTCCGAGGATTCTGCACCTGGATTGTAGGCTCATTTCCACTCCTTTCATGCCCACGTGTAGTGTCTCACAGCGCCTATTCTGGCTACAGCAGCGGAATGTTCTCTGGGGCACAGAACCTCACTGTAACAGGTCATAGCTTGATCAATACTACAAATTATTACACCACTGCAGCAACTGTGCCTTCTGGTAAGTGTTTCCTTGCCCATTGCGTAGGTACTATAAATATTGCTCAGATGTCAGGATTGTTCCACTGTCGGACATCGACCTTCAGCATGAAATCCGTCTCGAAAACAGAACGGGGCTTGTCAATCGGCATCGCATCCAGCCGAGTGTTCGTCGTATATACTCTGCCAAAATCGGGGGTCAAATCACGACTGTGGCCATGTATCAGGGATGTGGTGCAGAGGAGGTATGTTACAGCTGGCTTGTCCTGTGTCGCGGCTAAGAATTCTTTGTAGGAGTGGCGGCAGGATCTCGCGAAATACACATCAATTCGGCAAGTTTGATATTTTTGGCGGTTTGCCCTACTACTAAATTGAGCACATAGCCATCCAAATATTCTTCAGATTCGTGGAGCGGCAAGTTCCGGCAGTATTCGCGCCACTCTTTTCCACGATGGGAACCACTTTTCTATTCAAATATCCTTTCAGGGAACTTGACCCTTGAATTAGATTTGATACCATTCGAACAATATGTGGATTTCTTTCGAGACTCCCATTTTAGAACCGTATACATTTATTCCTGTTGTGTATGTATCTCCTACCTTTGATTTGGATGCCATTGATTTTTTGAAGAACGTGGAGTTCGAGGTAAAGGGGCTTGACCTTGCCGTTCAGTTTTACAACATTTGCCCAGGACGTCAGCAAATACTTCGACACAAATTTCCAAGAGGAGCTGGTGAGTCCAGTCATCTGGATAGCTGGCTTTTATATTGCTTTCAGAAACAACAGGACTGCACATTCTGGATACGCCGCTCAACTGGCCAGCTCTGCACGGATCTTGTTAAGCCGCATAGCGTCACCTATGTATACTTGCATCAGACCTGGATCGAGACCAGCACTGAGGGGCTGCCGTCCTGGAATGCAACGAACAAAGAGGCTACGGTTACCAAATCTTTGACACTAGAGGAATATCACAAAATATGTGCTTTCCATCTACCGCGACATCAGTCCATGACCGCTTCCACCCACTTACCCGTGACTCTGGGAATATTTGTTTCCGCCCCTTCAACCAATCACTTTGAAGACTCCGTCGAGATCGCATTTTCTCCCAATGCAATGATTCTCCCTCATCAGTGGAAGGCTACTGGAGGAGCACTAGGTGAAAGAACAGAGAAAGGTTGGACACGGTAATGACATATTGCGGGTCGTATGATCTCCCCTAATTGTGTTGAATCTCGAAGGTTTAGCACCCGCGATGTATTTGACAGCACCCTCACCCTAGAATGCTTCCTGAACTTCTTGGACCATGAGAGCTGGCTCACCCAGGCAAATCACATATTCAGCCGCCTGCATATGACATCCAATTTCGAGGACTGTGGTACGTCTCTAGTTCTCCGTTGTTATCTTTACCGTAACATTTTCAAGTTCTCCTGTACTGTGTGGAGTTCGAAGTCAAAATATTATCAACTACAGATGAACCCCCCACAGGCTTTTTATTCCTCTGCCCAGAGGAGGACTTTCAAATTGGACCATCCTCATTCTGCTGGCCAGACCTCCCTGCTTATTGGTCTCTCGACCCATCGGGTGTTGAACGTCTTAGCGCTGAGGAGGCGACCGACTTCGGGTTTCCAGCTCTGGAACTCACTACCGAAATTAGTGGAAGCAGCTGGGACAACAGTGTCTACGCCGGAATCCGCGAGTTCCAGCGGGCTAAAGGCTTCGATCCGGAGAGCCAGGATGTCGCCAGGCATCTGGGCTGCCCACTCTTTTATCCGTGCAACGAAATGGATGCTCCGTTTGCTCATGGTTAGTGAATCAAATAAATCATTATATTTTAACTGATCAATGGTGACAGTGGATGAGGAAGAAGAGTATTCTTCAAGCGAAAATGATGAGGACCAAACGGATACGGAAGAGGAGGATTCTTCGACAGATGATGAGGATAAGAAGGAAGATGACCAAATGGACATAGAGGATGATGAGGACCAAATGGATCTCAGCTGGTAATGGAAAATGGTATATCGTCACGCTACAAGGCCGTATGAGAAGTGCTACGAATAGATACCGTACAGTTTCCCAATGGATAGCCTTTAACTACTTTCATCTCTTATTTATCTGTGTCGTCCATTTGGAACTTAAAGAAGGGGAGGTTGATATGTACGCAGCTACAGAATGACTCTACCAATCAAGCTGATCATACCAATCTTTTTTTCCCATCGAATTAAATCTCGTTTACTCTCTACTGAACATTATGCCAGACCAAATTCCTCTTCAGCATCAGACTTCTCAGCATCCGAGCCAAACTGCCATCCTCACTCGCAGTAAAACCCGCTATAACCGACGCGCTGCCGGCAACAAGAAGACCAGAAACAACATTGAGCGTCATGTCACAGTCCGCATAAATGACGTGCTCGGAGAAAGGCGCCTTCGACTTCCGACACGAGGACTGTCCTGGCGGCGTCAGCCAACGTAGAGTTGCGGGTTATCTTCATTATTTGTGCCCATGTTTTTAATTTTGTTTGATGATTCTATTTTGGTACCCATAGGTGCCAAAGTATTCTGATGCCATATAAGTGATTAAGCGAAATTGCGGTCGTCGCAATCACAGTCTCACTCCGAAATGAACCCAAGACGCGATGTGAACACTTGGGAAAATGAACACTTTAGCTACCATGTAGAAGGGGGTTGGAATGACACAATAAATAATTCCTTTGACGGTCCTCGCCCGCAATCCAGCTCTCCCAACAGCTGCGACTTACATCAGTGGCGATAAGTTCCTGAAAGGCCGCCCCATTGAGTGGATACATTTATTTTCGCGTGTCGCCTGCTTCACAACACTCAGTTGGCAGCAGGGACAGTATATTTCAAAAAGGAACATCTGAAACGAAGTCAAGGAAAACTTACACCGAGTATAGAAGGAATTCGGTGTTGGGCTCTTACAACCTTTTATTATTTGCCATTTGGCCTTGTTTGGCTCGTCGCGTCGCGCGTTGCACGAGCATGTGACCTTCTGTTGCGGTGGCGCGCAGAAAGCACGGCCTTGGTTTTCAGGGACTCGGACAAGCGCGTCGGATGTTGGCAGCGCAATGATTTATCCGAAGTAGAGTCGAGTTTATGAACATCGATAGAGCCGATGAAAGAGGAAACCACCACTCGGAAAATGCATGTAAGTAGGGTTGCCGAAGGGGAGATTTCAACGCGGCCGGTGCTGTAACGGAACGCGAGGTAAATCAGTCAGAGCTTGACTCGATCATTGTCAGACGGCACTGCCTGTAGAATGCCGGAGCGGAGATCATGATGTCACCTTTGTGGGAAACACGTCTCACACTCTTTCCCATCGATGACGCGGACCTCCTTCTCATCCTGGGTATTCTTCAAGTCGCTGCAAAGCTACCACCTCACAACAACTGGGCCATATGACATTCTATTGGATCCGAATCTCTATAGCTCTGTGGCCGCCGCACATTCAGCAAAGACGGCAAGCCGTACATCGGTTTGGAATGTCTTTTGGGCTAACACAATGTTTCTATTGTACATTACTCTTCTCGGAGCGAAAAAGAGCCGCCGAGTCTCATCTCGGCACCACCACGTCGCAACGGTCCCAGCCTCGGCCCGCAGCGTCATGCCATCAAAGACTCGGGTGCACCATCTCTGGAACGAACCTCCTCCGAGTTACTGAGCCCACCGCTGCGCCACCATCGATTTCGAAGCCAGAACCTTCGACGCAATCGTCGAGGAGGTATCCTCGAGGTCATGACTACCGTGGCCGGTGGGACTGACTACTGAGGCCTTTGACTACCGTCTCGTGAACGACTCTGCAGGAATTAACCCGAAAGGTGCGTTTTTGTTCATTTTTCCCCTTGAATGCATTGCCCATCTTTGTAGATCTCTCATCCAACCCTGCGCTCTTCGTCTTCTCCGACCGCTTGCAAGTGTGCCAAGCGCACCGGATCGAGATCGACTGCCTCTTCGAGCCCCGTGCCGTCAAGTTCGCGTCAGACCTCTTCAATGGAACAGAGACCACCAACGCAGACATGGCCGTCGTCTACATTCTTTTCGCGACACCTCGGAGAAGACACCGGATCTCCTCCTCCTCGACGTCGCTCCCCTCTCCCTCGCTATTGAGACCGCCGGACCGCCCCCATCAAGCGCACACCCCACCGAGAAGTCGGAGATCTTTTGCCTTACTCCAACAACCATCCCGGCATACGAGGGTGAACGTGCGTGCACGGAGGATCTTCCGCAAATTCGAACTCTCTCCGCTCTCTATGGTGCCCCTCAGGTCGAGCTCACCTTCGACGTCGATACTCAATGTCTCCGTCTCCGTCTCCAACAAGACTACCGGCAAGGCGAATCCAGCCACGACGAGAGTCATATATCGAAGGAGGCTATGTGTATTTCCCGGTTCCCTGGTTGTGTTCTTCACAGCTCACGACAACGCTCTCGAGTCATCTCCCTACAACCTCCGCAACTCCCTCAACTGGCTGACAAATTCGCCACCGCTGGCAAGTCGAAGCTCGAGGGCGCCGTAAACGATACATCAAGCGGCTCAATGTGTCGCAGGAGGAGGATTATGCTGAAGCGTGTATTGGAATTGTGTCAATTCCGAAGGCTTGTATGTTCACTGCATAATCTTTTTCAACATACGTCAACTATCTACAGTTTGCTGCAATTTGCGAAGTATAGAAAATGTTTGAGAATGTTGTACGCAGGTCCAATATATTTGTTTCTTCCCTATTAATGCTTGCTTGGTTAACTTCAACCTCCCGGGGCTCAATTGCAAGCAAATCTTTCGAAGATCAAGCTATTCCGGCGACATTTTTCAAAGACCAAGCACCACAAGATGCACAGTTCTAGCATGGCCGAAAGTTATGCAATTATCGCACGTTGTTGTTGACAGCAAAGACTCACGCTGCCACGAGCATGCACTGTACTCCGGTACTTCAGTTCAATCGATATCTTCTTCTGTGACAGAAAACCACAGTGATATGTCGGGCGCTCTCTCGTGAAAAAATTTGACAGCCAAAGCAACGTCCAATTCAAGCCTGACTCCCACTCATGCTATGGGCGACTTAATGCCAGCTTTGGTGTCATTCCTTGACACCCTTGTTCCTGATTCGGATATCTCACCTCGATTTGGATACTGCGACATCTTCTTTGCCGCCAGCTCGATGCTGTGACAGATCTCCGCACGTCAGCCTACGCCAGCTTTGTACCCACAAGCTAGTGTCCAGATGCAGGCGGTCATTTGTCCCTTGCGACGCGACGCTAAGTATTAAAGCTCCCCGATCCCACCGTCTCTCTATTGTCTTCGCCCAAAGCAGACTTCCCCACATCGGACGCTTTACTGAGCCCAATCGTCCTCATTTTCTCATGCAGTGCAGAATCCTCATCGCCTTCGCCGTGTCTTGCCGTAAGGAGTACTCACTTGCGGACAGGGATAAAGCTGATCCAATTTATTTCTGACAGTGACGCTCTCTGTCGCGGCAGCACCCATAGCTGATTCGAGCATCCTGGACCGCACTCCTGTAAGTCGTATTATCCTATTATGACGTTTCTCCTGGTTTACAATAATTCCAGGTGTCCGTCGAAATCGAGCGCGCACCTGAGCCTGAGCCAGAGCCAGGCTGTAGAATGTACACTTGCGTCTGGTATGCACGCTCGCCCTTCTCCTTAAATCGGGAACTCACATCTCCTCACAGAGGACCTCAACACCGTGCACTCACATACAAACTCTTCACCGCGAAGCCCATCCCTTCGTCTCACCCCTTCGGTCGCTGCGACTCTCTCGCTTACGACGCACTCGAGAATATTACTCGTGCAGTCACTGTATCACTACTTCGCTTTTTTGTAGAACTGTATTTCTAGAGTGATTTCCATTCGCGCATTCTGCTATGAATCAAAATTCCGTCTGCTGAGCGCCAAATAACCTGCGGGGCCGAACTTAGGCGAGGCTGATATGCATCTCTGCCCCAGTCACGTAAGTCGAACTTGTTGCTGAACCTTTAGGTTTGGCTACCCAAGGGAAGAATGATTTTGTCCATCAGTTTTTGATCAGTTTGTCATGCACAATTGGTCATCGCAGGAAAAAACATTGATAGCACGGAGCTAATGAGAAATAATAAGCAATCAAATGTGAGTAGATTTTTACGACCTCGCTGCTTCGAATTCCTGAGTTCTAGCTTGTTGCAACAATGGAAGGCACAGCAAATCTGTTAAGTTCAATTTCAGTCATTAGTCATTTCTGCTTCACGTTCGGGCTACTATCCGTTGACGTGAGAATTTACTCACCACTTTCTCAAGACGCGTCGATACTGCCCTAATCTGCCCTGCTGAGGATGCTGAGACCGTGAGACGCGCTGTCAGACATTGAGACGCACCAACGAACGCGCCAGGGTGTTGTAGCGGCACATGGACTTCCGCAGCGCCGCGTTTCGAGACCCCAATGAATAAATGATGCCAAAGGACCATCACAATCCGGGGCGCAGAGGCTACATAAATTATTCAGAGTGATTGAAGGGGTTTTATATGCTTGTAATTTTGGTTTACAGCTCTTCAATACATCTGATTTGACCCCCCGTCCCATCCCTCGTGACAGACCCCAGAAATTTAAACATGTTCTCATTTCCACACAGACTCCTCAGTATTTGCTTTGATTTCTTGTGTGGTTTAGGCGAGGTTGAGGCTGCCGGAATGTTCAATTCTGTGCGAAAACAGAGCGGATTTATTTGAACCAACCCATAACCTTCATTCTGGAGTACTTAAAGGCCGGGATTAAGCTCAAAAAATGGCCCATGCATATGCTGTATTACGCGCCTTTCGCCTGGAAAAGCATCAGAGATCTAATGATTCAGATCGAACACCCCCAATCATATATTTAATGCTTGGCAATTTCTGTACCTGCCCGCACCTTCTTTCCTTGCTGCATTGAGCCTGAATATCCTTCTTGTATCTTGTACATAGTAACACAGTAGAAGTAATGAATTTTGATGACCACCATCTTGGCAGTCAACATCAGACTGCACACACATTTCATTCCACCTAAAGGTTCAGCATCCGCCTCGGAGAGGCCTCATCTATGTCATTATTACGGTGGATATAACTGATCTGCGAGACATTGGGCGCAATAGGGTCTGTAAACTCTTCTTCTCATGGTGGCGCCAGCGTCCACGCAAATTCCACGCTCGAATTGTGGTTTTGTATCACAGGCGAGCAGTCCCGATTACTATACAGTTCTCCAGGCCATCCCCAATTATCTGCTCGAATTGAACGGATCACCAAAGTATCTGGAAACCTCCCTACGAGAAAAGGCTATTGAAGACAGCGGGGCGAATTTCTCGCAGCTTGATAACCCGATTGCCGCCCTACAAGCCAATGTCGAGAAGCACCCAGCCTGCGCCAGTGTACTGCCGATCAAATCCGGCACGGCGTCACCACACCAGCTTCAGGACAACTTCATACAAAATTCGAACTTAATCGTGGTCGAAAAGTATCTAAACGCTTTTCTGTCCAATCAATCTCCATCACAGAACCTCTTCGTGTAGCCGTCCATTTTCTGGTTCTTGCGACGACCTGGCATAAAAACCACAATTCAGCATCGTCCTTCAGATCACACGAAGACTCACGTGGCAACGAGTATGCGCTGTATTCCGGCGCTTTAGCTCAATTGATTTTTGCTTCTGTGAGAAGCAAGCACTGTGATATTTGTAGATAGTCTAGCGCTCTCTCGGCCCTCTACGCTCCCTGGCCGTTACACACGCAGTCTCCAAAAAAAAACGTCAATTCACTGCCTGTCAGGTCACTCACGGCCCGATTAGATTTCGATGTCAGGCTCTCTGTAAGAATGCCTCCGCCTTCAGGTATCCGGTCGCGAGGAGTCGATCCCGGTGAATTCATCTTTCCGGCAACAAAAAAATCCACGAATGTTCTCCTCATGCGGGGGAGTTCAGATGCAGATACATTAAGCTTTTCAGTAGAACCCAATACAGGCTAGTCGCCGATACTGAGGAGACCTGGAAAACCGGCCTGCACAGGGGAATTCCGAAAGTTTCGGAGCTGTCATTTTAGACGTCAAAGCTGTAACGGGCGCTTTACATCTCTTTCCACTTCCACCACCATCCACGGCCATCCTTGAACGAAGATGCAGGCTTCTACGGAGTTTCCTTTTGACCATACCTCCGAGGGTTCTGTACCTGGATTGTAGGCTCATTTCCACTCCTTTCATGCCCACGTGTTGTGTCTCACAGCGCCTATTCTGGCTACAGCAGCGGAATGTTCTCCGGGGCACAGCACATCGCTGTAACAGGTCATAGCTTGATCAATACTACAAACTGTTACACCACTGCAGCAACTGTACCTTCCGGTAAGTGTTTCCTTGCCCAATGCGAAGCTACTATAAATATTGCTCAGATGTCAGGATTGTTCCACTGTCGGACATCGACCTCCAGCAAGAAATATTTCTTGAAAACAGCACGGGCTTATCAATCGGCACCGCATCCAGCCGAGTGTTCGTCGTATATACTCCGCCAAAATTGGCGGTCAAACCACGACTGTGGCCATGTATCAGGGACGTGGTGCAGAGGAGGTATGTTACAACTGGTTTTTCCCGTGTCGCGACTAAGAATTCTTCGTAGGAGTGGCGGCAGGATCTAGCAAAATATTCGTCGATTCGGCAAGTTTGGTATTTTTGGTGGTTTGCCCTACTACTAAATTGAGCACATAGCCATCCAAATATTCTCCAGGTTCGTGGAGCGGCAAGTTCCAGAGGTATTCACGCCACTCTTTTCCACGATGGTGAACTGCTCTTCTATTCAAATATCCTTTCATGGAACTTAATCCTTGAATTAGATTTGATACCATTTGAACAATATATGAACTTCTATCGACACTCCCATTTTTTGACCGTATACATTTACGCCTGTTGTGTACGTGCGTCACCCACTTGCCAGTCCCGTTATATTGATTCTCTGAAGGATGCGGACTTTGAGGTGAGAAAGCTTGTCAATGACGTTGTTGTTCAGGTTTCAAACGTTCCCGCAGGACGTCAGCAAATACTTCCGCTCCAATTTTCAACAGAGTCCAGTGAGTTGATTTAGCTGAATACCTATTTTCCGTATCGGCAAACGGCTCCTAGGACTCATATGAGTGCACATTATGGATACGTCGCTCGACTGGCCGGCTCTGCGCAGACCTCGTTGAGCCAATTACCATCATGCGGCTTTATTTTCTCTGGGGCGAGGCGAACACCCCAAGGGTGTCTTTCTGGAATGCACCGAACAGGGAGGCCATGATAATCGAGAATCTGACACTGAGAAATTATCACAAAATATGTGCTTTCCATCTTGACCGATATCGGAGCACGACCATTTCCACGCCAATACACGTGGATCTGGGAACGGTTGTTCTCTGGCCATCAACCAATCGCTTTGAAGACTCTGTCGCGATTGCATTTTCTCCCAATGTAAATGTTTACCCTGGTCAGTGGGAGGCTACTGGAAGAGCACCGGGTGAAAAAACGGAGGGGGGCTGGACCCCGTAATGTCATATTGCGAGTCGTATGATCTCCCCTAATTGTTTTGAATCTCAAAGGTTTAGCACCAGCGATGTATCTGGCTGCACTCTCACCCTAAGCTGCTCGCAGCCCCTCTGGAACCATGAGAGCTGGCTCATCCAGGCAAATCACATATTCAGCCGCCTGCATATGACATCCAATTTCGAGGACTGTGGTATGTCTCCAGTTCTCCGTTGTTATCTTTACCGTAACATTTTCAAGTTCTCCTGGACTATGTTTATTTTGAAGTCAAAATCTTACCGACTACAGATGAACCCCCCACAGGCTTTCTATTCCTCTGCCCACAGAAGGACTTTCAAATTGGACCATCCTCGTTCTGCTGGCCGGACTGCCCCGCATATTGGTCTCTCGACCCATCGGGTGTTGAACGTCTTAGCGCTGAGGAGGCGACCGACATTGGGTTTCCATCTCTGGAACTCAAGACCGAAATCTGGGGATTTAGCTGGGACAACAGTGTATACGCCGGAATCCGCGAATTCCAGCGGGCAAAAGGCTTCGATCCGGAGAGCCAGGACGTCGCCAGGCATCTGGGGTACCCACTCTTTTATGTGTTCAACGAAACGGATGCTCCGTTTGCTCATGGTTAGTGAATCAAATAAATCATTATATTTTAACTGATCAATGTTAACAGTGGATGAGGAAGAAGAGTATTATTCAAGCGAAAATGATGAGGACCAAACGGATACGGAAGAGGAGGATTCTTCGACAGATGATGAGGATAAGAAGGAGGATTACCAAATGGACACAGAGGATGATGAGGACCAAATGGATCTCAGCTGGTGATGAAAAATGGTATATCGTCACGCTACAAGGCCGAATGAGAAGTGCTACGAATAGATACCGTACAGTTTCCCAATGGATAACCTTTAACTACTTTCATCTCTTATCTATCTGTGTCGTCCATTTGGAACTTAAAGAAGGGGAGGTTGATATGCACGCAGCTACAGAATGACTCTACCAATCAAGCTGATCATGCCAATCTTTTTTACCCCTGGAATTAAATCTCGCTTACTCTCTACTGAACATTATGCCGGACCGAATTCCTCTTCAGCGTCAGACTTCTCAGCATCCGAGCCAAACTGCCATCCTCGCTCGCAGTAGAACCCGCTGTAACCGACGTGCTGCCGGCAACAAAAAGACCAGAAACAACATTGAGTGCCATGTCGCAGTCCTCATAAATGACATGCTCGGAGAAAGGCACCTTCGATTTCCGAAACGGGGACTGTCCTGGCGGCGTCAGCTAACGTAGAGTTGCGGTTATCTTCATCATTTGTGCCCATGTTTTTAATTTTGTTTGATAATTCTATTTGGGACCCATAGGTGCCAAAGTATTCTGATGCCATATAAGTGATTAAACGAAATTGCGGTCGTCGCAATTACCTTCTCACTCCGAAATGAACCCAAGATGCGATGTGAACACTTGGGAAAATGAACACTTTAGCTACCATGCAGAAGGTAGTTGAAATGATGCAATATATAATTCCTTTGGCAGTCCTTGCCTGAAATCCAGCTCTCCCAACAGCCGCGACCTACATCAGTGGTGATAAGTTCCTGAAAGTCCGCCCTACTGAATGGCATGGATACATTTATTTTCGCATGTCGCCCACCTCACAACACCCAGTTGGCAACAGGTACAGTATGTAGCAAGATCAAGAAAGAAAGATCTGAAGCGTAAGCCAAGGAAAACTTACACCAAGTATAGAAGGAATTCGGTGTTGGGTTCTTCCAGCTTTTATCTTTTTCGGAGAGAGTCTGACTTTGGCCCTGTTTGGCTCGTCGCGTCGCGCATGGTACGACCATGTGATCTTCTATTGCGGTGGCGCGCAGAAATGATTTTCAGGGACTCGGGCAAGCGCGTCGGATGTAGGCAGCGTGATGACTTATCCGAGATTGAGTCAAATACAGTTTATGAAGACCGACAGAGCCGATGAAAGAGGAAACCACCACTCGGAAAATGCATGTAACCAGGGTTGCCGAAGGGGAGATTTCAACGCGGCCGGTGCTGTAACGAAACGCGAGGTAAATCAGTCAGAGATTGAACTTGAAATGAGGTCATTCTCAGACGGCACTGCCTCTGGGAACGGGCATAGCCCATGATTTGATCGGCATGTTTGTATGTGTTTGCCTCACGATAGACCACGGTTCCAAGTTTCAAAAGTTTATAACTATCGAGCGAGGCACTTTGGGCACATACCCCAAAGAAAAACTATGACTGAAATCACCATAAGAATAGTTTAACGTAGCCTGATTTTTATTCTTTTGTCTAATATATGAAATGACATGGGTTTCAACGCTGCTGCGAGGCCTCCTGCCGTGGTGTAGACAAAATTCAACAATATCTCTACGTAACTTTGTGGAGGGCATGTATACCAACATTTCCTTCTGCAGATATGTGGTGTTTTACCCCTTAGAAAAATAGTTATAAACTTTTTTTCTAAAATCAATGCAAAATCAATATGGTTGTCCAGGAAACTCCAGGAGCCTCATTTTTTTGGCTTCAAAGGAAGTTAAAATGTCTTTGGTAATAATTTAACTATGTTACACGGTCAGAGTACTGCGAAAGAACTTCGAATACACGGAAAAGCTAGAAATGTGACATATGTCACGCGCTTGTGACAATTGTCTTGGTTTGAAGAGTTCCAACAGGTAAACGGCGGATACTGCGCTTGCTGCCGCAGAAATTGGAATTATAAGGTGGGGGCGGGTAGGACGGACCCTAGCGCCTCAGATTCGCGTTGGTGGTCATAAATCCCTTTAATTTGGCAAGAAATGCTGTTATATATCAAATTTCAGACGAGTCAACCATACAAAAAATACAATTAGTGCCAAAAGAAAAACGCCCTTTGACTCATCATAAAGCATTCTATGGTTTTTATTATAGTTTGCAACTAAAGAACCGTCTTAAAAGCAGATTCACCTGTCGGCCCTCTCAGAAGAGATGAAATGCAGAAAGGTTTTCTGGATATTACTTGCAGGGTGTGAAGCGATACATCGGAGAAGAATATTTCTCAGCCAAACCATGTGCTCACAGTGAGTGAGCACAGAGTTAAAGGCAGGAACATCGGAGCGGCAAGTTTAATTGGGAGCAAACACATACAAACATGCCGAACAAGTCATGGGCTATGCCCGTTCCCACTGCCTGTAGAATGACAGAGCGGAGATCATGATGTCACTTCTGTGTCTTACGCTCTTTCCCATCGATGACGCGGACTCTCCTTCTCATCCTGGGTGTTCTTCAAGTCACTGGAAAGCTACCACCTTACAATAACCTTGGGCATATGACATTCTATTGGATCCGAATCTCTGCAGCTCTGTGGCCGACGCACAGTTAGCAAAGATGGCAAGCCGTACATCGATTTGGAATGTCTTGTGGGCTAACACAATATTTTTATTGTGGGTTATTCTTCTCGGAGCGAAAAAGACCCGCCGAGTCTCATCTCGGCACCACCACGTCGCAACGATCCCAGCCTCAGCTCGCAGTGCCATGCCATGAAAGACTCGGGTGCACCATCTCTGGAACGAACCTCCTCCGAGTTAATGAGCCCACCGCCGCTGTCACCATCGACTTCGAAGCCAGAACCTTCGTCGTAATCGAGGTCATGACTACGGGGCCGGTGAAACTTGACTAGTGAGGCCTTTGAATACCGTCTCGTGAACGACTCTGTACAGGAATTAACCCGAAATCATTTTCCCCTTGAATGTGTTGCGAATCTTTGTAGATCCTCTCCTCCGAGCCCTGCACCCTCCATCCTCTCCGTACCGCTTGCAAGTGTGCCAAGCGCACCCTCTCCTGCGCCACCCAGACCCCATCGAGATCAACTGCATCTTCGAGCCCCGTGCCGTCAAGCTTGCGTCGGACTTCTTCAACGGAACAGAGGCCAACAGGAACCGTTGCCTACAGTCCAGCTTTCCAGGCCGCTGTTCTTCTCGCGACACCTCGGAGAAGAGACCGGATCTCCTCCTCCTCGACGTCGCTCCCCTCTCCCTCGCTATTGAGACCGCCGGACCGCCCCCATCAAGCGCACACCCCACCAAGAAGTTGGAGATCTCTTCACTTACCCGGCGTATACGAGGGTGAACGTGCGCGCGGAGGACATCGATTTCTTCCGCAAATCCGAACTCTCTCCGCTCCGTCAGGTCGAGGTCACCCTCCACATCGATTCCAGCGGGATCCTCGTCTCCGCCTACAACAAAACTCCCCGCAAGGCGAATTCAACAACGACAGGGATCGCCTGTCGAGGGTATGTGTATTTCCTACGCACTTTTCTGTACCCTGAGTGTCTTCTTTCTGAATCACAACAGACGACAACGGCTATGAGTCGTATGTCCACAACCTCCACAACTCCCTCAACGGCGAGAAGCTGACTAGTTCACCGCTGCTAGCAAGTTGAAGCTCGAGATGCACCATCAAGCCGCTCAATGTGTTGCAGGAGGGCTTGAAAGAGGATCGTGCTGAAGCGTGTTTCGCAATTGAGGAGGCTTGTATGTGCACTGCACCATATTTTTATCATATGTTAACCATCGCTACAGTTTGCCGCGGTTTGTAAACCCTAGAAAGTGTTTGAGTATGTTGTACGCAGGTCCATATATTTGTTTCTTTTATTTTGTATGCTTGCTTGGTTAACTTCCGCCACCCGGTGCTGCATTGCAAGCAAATATTTCGAAGATTAAGCCATTCCGGCGTTGTTTTGCAGAGACCAAGCACCACAAGATGCACCGCTCTAGCATGGCCTAAAGTTATGCAATTATCGCACGATGCTGTTGACAGCGAAGACTCACGTTGCAACAACCATGCTGTGATGGATACCAGTCATCGTTACAACTCAACGATCGTACGTTCCGTTTCAACTATCTATTTCATACTCCCATTTTATTTCCTTTCTTCCACTTGTTACAATGCTCACCATTCCCTTCACTACTTATTTCAACTCCCCTCGTATCGCTAATATCACCATTGCTCCCCTCGTTGCGTTGGATATTGTATTCCACATTATATTCCAATTTGCCGTTCTCATAGTAACCTACATGTATTTAAACCGCGGGTACTGGTTCACAATACATCTTTTTCACCTTCATAACCTCTTGCCGCCTCCGCGCCCTCTGCGACTGCTTACCAGCCTCGCACTCAGTCTCAACAGGTATAAGTAATCGTCTAGCACTTACTTCTTACCTAGGACAACTTACTTCTTGAATACTCGACGGCCTGTGGCCCGGCTATTCATTAGGTTCACGCGTAGAGAAAGTACACGGGGATCTTGAATCGTAGTTAGATCAACCCTTGATCCATAACACATGCACTGTATTCCGGTACTTCAGTTCAATCGATATTTTCTTCTGTGACAAAAAACCGCAGTGGCATGTCTGGCACACTGTCGTGAAAAATCTGACAGCCAAGGCAACGTCCAATTCAAGCCTGACTCACACTCATGCTATCGGCGACTTCAGGCATTCCTTGACACCACCTTGTTTCCCTATCCGGAAATCTCACCTCGATTTGGGTACCAGCTATGTCGTGCGACATAGCAAAATTGCATTAAGGAGTGTGAACCCCAGAACCTATGGTCTCGTTTTTTGAAAAGATCATCATATGAACGGAAACTTGGAGCAATAAACCGTGGGGAAGTGTTGATAGTAGTAAGTCTCTATTCCAGTCGCGCTTGAGTTTTCGTCCGACGAAAATACAAGGTGCTTCAAAAAACATGGAAAATTCAGTTGGTGCTGAAGCGATAGATTCGAAGCCCGTTGGGGAAGTTTTGCCGAGGCCATAGATAGAGTGTCGATTTGGCGTTGTGCGACCTCCAGCGGCAGATGGGCATTGAATATTGCACCGTAACCCGCTGTAAATAAATCGTTTTAGGGCTCTGAAACTTGTGTGTGTGATGTACCGTGAAACGTTACTCGGGCCTTCGAGTTCAGACCTAGAAAACGTCGAGGGGCTGGTCCGTTGTGCTGTAAATCGTCGTCGGCGTCGGCGCGGTAAGTTAAAGGTTCAGGGCTCAAAAGCGCCGAGCGGGATCCCCGATGTTTTTGGTGTGACCAAAACGTCGCATTCTAGTTCATTAGCGCGTTGAAAGAGGTGTAGCATGATGTATTGATGCATCAGAAGAAATTCACGGTCAAGTAGGGCGTCAGCGACGAAACGAGGTAAAACCCGTGTGATAACGGATCTGTAGGGCTCTTGGCCAATCCAACGTAATGTAGGATTGTGGGCCCCGAGTACGGTGTGGATACGACGGATGGAGAGGTTAAACTCAAAGGTCTACTAAGACCTTTATCGAAGACGCCAGTAACTCCTGAATTGTCAGAATGGACGAATAGATGCACGTTGTGAAAGCCCCGCTTCTCTATCGCGTGGACCAGGAGCTCGGGATCGATGGCCTCGAGCCGTCTAATGTGCCGCGAAGAGGGGCGCCAAGCTCCGACCTCCTTCCACACGCCCACATCCGCCGTTGCTTGATACCGATGCCCCAAGAGATGCTGGGATTGACGTACAAGCCGAGGTCGGGAAGCGGGCCGCATGCCCTCAACTGCCGTAGTACTCCGGGAAAGGAGAAGGCGCTCTCACCATTTGAAAGCCGTAAAAAGGACGATGAGTGGGGGCGCGTGTATGACAGGGCCAAGAGGTGCGACCTGTTACAGTCCAGCGGGTGTACGAAAGTCAGACGGCCCATAGATCCGTGTAGCTTCACAATGTCGAGAATCTGGCAAGTGTCACGGAGAATTCCAAATGGAACTTTGGGCGTTTTTATTCCGGGAGTGACAATGGTAGAACTTCGCGATGTTTAGGGCCGTGGAGGCGTTTAAATAGTTTGGAACGTGTCAGCGCTCGGGCTGCGACATGTAGATGTGTAAGGTATAGGGTTAAGACGTGGGCGTAGCGCCAGAAGACAGACACCAGTGCACGGTCCTTGCGTGAAAGCAGGCGGCGCGATGCGCGCAGCTGTGTGGTCTTTTTAAGTTGGAGAGAGGTGCGGTATAAGTCGGAGACCCGCGAGCCACGCGACTCGGACGAAAGGCGTGATGCGCGCGGCTGGTCTGGTGCACGGGTGTTAAGCATGAGGTGCGTGGACCGAGGTGGGTCGGCACTGTGCGCGTCCCAGTGGGTAGGTGCAGGCGCAAAAGTCCGGCATCGTCTTCGACCGGCGCCGGGCGCGCGAGCCGAGACGTGGGTATGAGCAATGGAAACTGGTCGGCATCACGCACCGACTAGTGGAGAAATGGAAAGAAGGGAAGGGGTGTCAAAGGAACAGATATAAAGGTGTAAAGGTGTAAAGGTGTAAATGTAAGCTCGCCATGTCGGCTGCTTCGGTTACCGAATCGTATCTAGTGGACAAGTTTGACCTTCTCAATGAAATCATTAGTCGAAGGTGTAGCCGGTTCCCCTTGGGAAGTGGTGTTCCGAGCCAGCCTCGGAGCGGCGCGATGTGCGAACTCAAGTGAACGAGAGGCGGTAACGATACAGTACCCGACCTCCTTGGATTATGAAAGAATCTGCGTGAGACGCGCGACCTGAGACAAAGCCGGCGCAAGGCACGGGGCTCGTATGTAAATCAGCGCAAGGCGCGCGCCCCGAAACGCAGTCAGCGCGAGGCACGCAGCTCGCATGAGTGGAGGCAAGTTGGCAGGAAGGTGCGCAACCTAGAACGAAACCGGCGCGCGGCGCGCAGCCCATATATATGGAGGAAAGTCGACGACCTGGAACGAAATCAGCGCGAGGTGCGCTGCTCGTGTGAGAAACTAAGTCAGCGCGAGGCGCGCGACCTGAGATGTAGCCGGCGCGAGGCGCACCTCTCGTATATGTAGGATTAAATTGTCATAGGTGCACAACTTGGAACGAACCCGGCGCGAGGCGCGCAGTTCCTGTGAAAGTAAGTCGGCGCGAGGCGTGCGACCTGAGACGTAGCCGGCGCGAGGCGCGCTAATCGTATATGTGGAAGTAAATTTTCATAGGTGCACAACTTGTAACGAAGCCGGCACGAGGCGCGCAGTTCGTGTGGGAGTAAGTCGGCATTAGGCGCGCGACCTGAGAAGTAGCCAGCGCAAGGCGCAGCTCAAACCTAGGGATGTGATGCTGGCACGGGGTGCGCAACCTGCGAAGGCGGCGCGATGCGCGTAGTTCGTACGTGAAAGAAAGACGATGCGAGGTGCGTGACCCGAGTGAAGCCAGCACAAGGCGCGCAGCTCGTGCATGTATGGAAACCAGCCACAGGCGCGACCATAGTGAAAGCGGTATACAGGCGGAATTGTGGTGAAGCCGGCAGGGCGCACGACTGTGGTTGAAGCGCAAGGTCGCCGTTGCGGGAACGAGTAACGGGGGTGAGGAAACATGTGTGCAGTTCATGAGATGAGTGTATGTTGTGCAAATTTTGAAGGGAAAAAGGGGACGAGGAAGGGAAGATAGGAAGTGAGAACGTGACGCGAAAGGGAAAGGGAAAAGGTGACGGGTCATAAAGGATGAGCAAAGCGCGTGTGCATCAAAATATCCGACTGAGCTTTATGGCTCGAAGTCGCGTCGGCAGGTAGCAGCGCCGTGCATGCTGCGCCCACAGGTGCACACAGTACAAGAGTGGCAGTGAGCGGTAAAAAAAAACATGACATTGCCTCATAAGGAAGAAGTGCGCCGACGGGCGCGAGCGGCAGACAATGGTAGCGACCGCAAAGCCCACGGAACTGCTGGCCTTGCATGCTCAGTGGAGCCATTTCACATGGCGCAAAGGGAAACGAGGAGGACAGCGAACGCGCGCACCCTGGCTTCTGGGGAAGCTTGCAATGGCGTAGACGGATGCGGCGCTCTGACCGGTATGACCAGTCATTTGTGTCGACGATGCCGAAAGGTTTCCTCATCCCCTTTAATAAAAGGAGTGAAAAGGGAAAGGAAAGAAGGCAGGAAGGTGTTGATCTCACCGATACCCAGACCAGCAAACATCTTATCTACCCTGCGCGTCGCATATGTAGAGTCTGTGTGTGCGGGATGGCAGAGTTGGTACGGCGAAGCAGGAGTCGGGGCGCGTGGAACTTCATGGCGTGCGAGAGAACGAAAAAAGCGTAAAGGAAAGAAAGAGAAGGAGAGGAAAGACGTGAAGAGTTTTAGGCAGACCTCATTCTTCCGTCTGAAAAGGAGATGATATATTTTAGCTAGAACAATTACTGCCCATCATTTTTTCAGTCGACTACCTGTCTTCATGGTATTTATTGGAAACCTTCAATCTCGGTCTAAATACTGAGGACTTAATCAGTGCAGCATTTCCCTAATTTCATGAGCATTAAATATTCAAGTTGAAGTTCTGTCCTTCCCGGGCCGCTGTCACATCTATGACGTACGTCACCACGCAACTTTGTCTCTTCCTTCACCGCCACCTGCCGCCGAAGCTGATTCTTAGGTCTAATCCATCTTTCGTTAACAGATCTGGACAACTGTATGACTGTGGAAATCACCTTCTGTGAGAAATAATCCTCACCTCAGTTTTGTTTCAATACCGCAGAGAGCGGGACCGCGCTGGGATCGAAGAAAACTCTAGTGTTACATCGTGCTCGCTCATATCGGATCGTCTCGAAGCCATGCGCCGCCGGGAGGCGAATTGGCGCAACTTCAATCAACGTTCCGGGTACTATCACCATCGGTTTTGAAACGACTGGAGTCCACGATCTAGCGTCAGACGTTTACATCGTGGGCGATACAGCCCATCAAGATACATTTTGCACTGCCATCAAGTATATCCACACCTCGCCAGGGTCTGGACCGCTGGAATGGGTCGCATCGATGCTGGGAAGCCCATCAGCGACTTTGGCACGGCTTTGCAAGAACATGATCTGATTGCGTTTGTTACCTAGTGCGCTCTCTTTGTTCAATCTTTTGGCCCTAAATAGTTGCTTAGGCATCGCTTACAGTGAAGCTATACCGAGTGGTCCAACTCTGGCATCAGTAGCCGTGCGGCCCTTCCAATTTTCTACCGGGGCTCCTCATCCTCTCGCTACGTGCTCGACATTGCACATTCATGATGTTGGGCTCGATTATGGCAGGCCTGGCGTTTCGATCGAGATAGTCCACGAAAACCTTGCCCTTTCCTTGGTGTATTGGAGCTACGAATCCCGGGACATGGATACCTTGCATGCGTTGAACTGGAAGAGTGGAGTTCCCAAAATGGTATTTATCTTCGGCGACTGTTCCCCCCTCTCTTTTTCCCTGACGTTCATTTCCAGGCTCCATGGCCCGTCTTTAATAATACAGGTCTCCTATTCCTCTCAACCGAGACTCTGTTCGTCCCAAACGCCATCGAAACAACACTTGACGTCTTCCACATCCCGTCATCCGAGGAGGCAACTGTACCTCGGCTGACGCATTCGCTCGTACTGCCTGAATTGCGGGACAACAACGCCATAGCCTCGTTCCAGTGCCGGGGCGCACCGAACCCCCGCGCATTTACCAGCCGCTCAGGCTGCACCACATTCCCTGCTCGGCCTGAGAATGCCCTTCTTCTTTTCACCTTTGAGGCAGGCAGCTCAAGGTTTGGCTCCAGGAAACATATCTTCTTGGACCATACCCTCCTCTCTGAAGCGCTTCGATCTCGGCCGGACGATGGCGACGACATCGAATGGGAGGCATGGGGCCCGCGATGCACACGCTGGATCGATGCGAGCCCCCTCGCGATGCATTACATCACGGTCACGTCTGGACAACGCATGGTATCTATCCTAGAGCACCATCCCACATCCATCCGCATCCTCGACTTCAATCCCCAGCGCGTGGAAGCGCAGCGCGCGATTGGGCCGGTTGACGGAGATCACGCGACGGTGCGCATCGTGGATGGTGCAGAGCCGCCAAATTGGCCAGAGCACCTGGATGCGTTCGAGAAGCCCGTAGTGTCTCGGCTTCCCTACGTCGAGATAGACTCTAAAGAAAAATTCGACTTTGGCGCTGTCTTGATCAACGACGAGAATATTCTTGGCGTACGGGTGAGATTTTCATTTTGCCGTTGTTATTTCCTTGCACACGCTGATCACCCTGCAGTATGGCCACAGATCTGTCTAGTCACTTGAAGTACTTCATTTCGGTTAATCATTGTCTAAAATTATTCACGCGTTTCTGGGTGCAATCAATCTTCATCACTGCCTTTCGATGAATAGAAAAAGTCAAACCTCTTTGCATAGCCGTCCATTTTCTGGTTCTTGCGACGATCCGACATTCAGCATCGTCCTTCAGATCACACGAAGACTCACGTCGCAACGAGCATGCGCTGTATTCCGGCGCTTTAGCTCAATTGATTTTTTCTTCTGTGAGAAGCACCCACCGTGATATTTGTAGATAGTCTGGCGCTCTCTCGGCCCTCTACGCTCCGTGCCCGCAGTCTTCAAGAATATGTCAATTTGTGTCGATCTCGCTGCCCGTCAGGTCGCTCACGGAATTACATTTCGATGTCAGGCTCTTCGTACGAATGCCTCCGTCTTGAGGTACCCGGTCGCGAGGAGTCGATCCGGGTGAATTCATCTTTCCCGCAACAAAAAATCCACGAATGTTCTCCTCATGCGGGGGATTTCAGATGCAGCTACATTAAGCTTTTCAGTAGAACCAAATACAGGCTAGTCGCCGATGCTGAGGAGACCTTGAAAACCGGCCTGCACAGTGGGAATTCCGAAAGTTTCGGAGCTGTCATTTTAGACGCCAAAGCTGTAACGGGCGCTTTACATCTCTTTCCACTTCCACCACCATTCACGGCCATCCTTGAACGAAGATGCAGGCTTCTACGGAGTTTCCTTCTGATCATACCTCCGAGGGTTCTGTACCTGGATTGTAGGCTCATTTCCACCTCTTTCATGCCCACGTGTTGTGTCTCACAGCGCCTATTCTGGCTACAGCAGCGGAATGTTCTCCGGGGCACAGCACATCGCTGTAACAGGTCATAGCTTGGTCAATACTACAAACTATTACACCACTGCAGCAACTGTACCTTCTGGTAAGTGTTTCCTTGCCATTGCGAACGTACTACAAATCTTGCTTAGATGTAAATGTCAAGATGGTTTCACTGTGGGATATAGACCTTCAGCACGAAATCCATCTGGACACCAGCACGGGGCTGGTCAACCGGCACCGTATACAACCGACTGTTCGTCGCATGTACTCCGCCAAAATCAAGGGTCAAACTACGACTGTGGCAATGTATCAGGGACGCGGTGCAGAGGAAGTGTGTTACATCTTAGTTTCACTATGTTGAGACTAAGAATTTTTCGCAGGAGTGGCGGCAGGAACTAGCAAAGTATACGTCGATTCGGCAAGTTTCGCATTTTTGGTGGTTTGCTCTGCCACTAAATTATGCATGTAGCCATCCAAATATTATTCAGATTCGTGGAGCGGCAAGTTCTGGCAGTATTCACGCCACGCTTTTCCACGATGGTGAACCGCTCTTCTCTTCGAATATCCTTTCATGGAACTTGATCCTTGAATTAGATTTGATACCATTGGAACAATATATGAACTTCTATCGACATTCCCATCTTCTCACCGTATACATTTACGCCTGTTGTGTACGTGTTTCGCTCACTTTCCAGTCCCGCCATATTGATTCTCTGAAGGATGAGGAGTACGGGGTAAGAAAGCTCGTTGTCGTTGTTCAGATTTCTACCATTTGGTCCCAGGAAATCACAAACTACTTCCACTCCAATTTCCAGCAGAGACTGGTGAGTCCAGTCAGCTGAATACCTGTTTTCTGTATCGGCAAACGACTCTCAGCCCGCATGGGACTGCACATTCTGGATACGTCGCTCGACTGGCCAGCTCTGCGCAGACCTCGTTGAGCCGATTACCATCATACAGCTTTATTTTCTCTGGGGCGAGGCCAACACCCCAAGGGTGTCTTTCTGGAATGCACCGAACAGGGAGGGCATGATAATCGAACATCTGACACTGAGTAAATATCACCAAATATGTGCTCTCCATCTACACCATTTTCGGGGCACGACCATTTCCACGCCGATACGGGTGAATCTGGCAACGGTTGTTCTCTGGCCGTCAACCAATCGCTTTGAAGACTCTGTCGGGATTGCATTTTCTCCCAATGCAAAGCCTTACCCTAGTCAGTGGAAGGCTACTGGAGGAGCCCCAGGTGAAAGAACGGAGGAGGGCTGGATGCGGTAATGTCATATTGCGAGTCGTATGTTCCCCCCTAATTGTGTTGAATCTCGAAGGTTTAGCACCAGCGATGTATTTGACAGCACTCTCACACTAAGATGCTTCCTGGACTTCTTCGACCATGAGAGCTGGCTCACCCAAGCAAATCACATATTCAGCCGCCTGCAAATGACATCCAATTTCGAGGACTGTGGTACGTCTCTAGTTCTCCGTTTGTTATCTTTACCGTAACATTTCCAAGTGCTCCTGCACAATGTTTATTTTCAAGTCAAAATCTTACCAACTACGGAGGAACCCCCCACAGGGTTTCTATTCCTCTGCCCAGAGAGGGACTTTCAAATTGGACCATCCTCGTTCTGCTGGCCGGACTTCCCTGCATATTGGTCTCTTGACCCATCGGGTGTTGAACGTCTTAGCGCTGAGGAGGCGACCGACATCGGGTTTCCAGCTCTGGAACTCACTACCTGGGTTGGTGGAAGAAGCTGGGACACAAGTGTCTATGCTGGAATCCGCAAATTCCACCGGGCAAAAGGCTTCGATCCGGAGAGCCAGGATGTCGCTAGGCATCTGGGGCACCAACTCTTGTATCCATTCAACGAAACAGATGCTCCGTTTGCTCATGGTTAGTGAATCAAAAAAAAAAAGGTTCTATTTTAACTGATAAATGGTGACAGTGAATGAGGAAGAAGAGTATTCTTCAAGCGAAGATGATGAGGACCAAACGGATACGGAAGAGGAGGATTCTTCAATAGATGTTGAGGATGAGAAGGAGGATGACCAAATGGACCTAGAAGAACAAGACGAGGATCAAATGGATCTCAGCTGGTGATGGAAAATGGTATATCGTCACGCTACAAGGCCGTATGAGAAGTGTTACGAATAGATACCGTACAGTTTCCCAATGGATAGCCTTTAACTACTTTCATCTGTCATCCCTTGGTGTCCACTGTTTGGAACTTAAAAACTTTTGATCAGGGAGAGTGTGATATGTACGCAGCTACAGAATGACTCTACCAATCAAGCTGATCACCCCTCCTTTTTCCCTGTGGGATGAAATCCCGCTTAGTCTCCGTTAAACCTTCTGCCGGACCAAATTCATCTTCAGCATCGGACCTCTCAGCATCCGAGCCAAACTGCCATCCTCGCTCGCAGTAAAACGTGCTGTAACCGACACGCTGCCGGCAGCAAGAAGACCAGAAACGACATCGAGTGCCATGTCGCAGTCCGCATAAATGACGTGCTAGGAGAAAGGCGCCTTCGACTTCCGACACGGGGACTGTCCAGGCGGTGTCAGCCAACGTAGAGTTGCGGGTTATCTTCATTATTTGTGCCCATGTTTTTAATTTTGTTTGATAATTTTATTCGGTACCCATAGGTGCCAAAGTATTCTGATGCCATATAAGTGATTAAGCAAAATTGCGGTCGTCGTAATCACCTTCTCACTCCGAAATGAATCCAAGATGTGATGTGAACACTTGGGAAAATGAACACTTTAGCTACCATGCAGAAGGTAGTTGAAATGATGCAATATATAATTCCTTTGGCAGTCCTTGCCTGCAATCCAGCTCTCCCAACAGCCGCGACCTACATCAGTGGTGATAAGTTCCTGAAAGTCCGCCCTACTGAATGGCATGGATACATTTATTTTCGCATGTCGCCCACCTCACAACACCCAGTTGGCAACAGGTACAGTATGTAGCAAGATCAAGAAAGAAAGATCTGAAGCGTAAGCCAAGGAAAACTTACACCAAGTATAGAAGGAATTCGGTGTTGGGTTCTTCCAGCTTTTATCTTTTTCGGAGAGAGTCTGACTTTGGCCCTGTTTGGCTCGTCGCGTCGCGCATGGTACGACCATGTGATCTTCTGTTGCGGTGGCGCGCAGAAAGCACGGCCTTGATTTTCAGGGACTCGGGCAAGCGCGTCGAATGTAAGCAGCGTAATGATTTATCCGAGTCAATGACAGTTTATCAAGACCGATATAGCCGATGAAAGAGGAAACCACTACGTGGAAAATGCATGTAACTAGGGTTGCCGAAGGGGAGATTTCAACGCGGCCGGTGCTGTAACGAAACGCGAGGTAAATCAGTCAGAGATTGAACTTGAAATGAGGTCATTGTCAGACCGGCTTGACGGCACTGTGTACTGAAGAACTGTGGCTGGAGCGGAGATCATGATGTCACTTTTGTGTCTCACGCTCTTTCCCATCGATGACGCGGACTCTCCTTCTCATCCTGGGTGTTCTTCAAGTCACTGGAAAGCTACCGCCTTACAATAACCTTGGGCATATGGCATTCTATTGGATCCGAATCTCTGCACCTCTGTGGCCGACGCACAGTTAGCAAAGATGGCAAGCCGTACATCGATTTGGAATGTCTTGTGGGCTAACACAATATTTTTATTGTGGGTTATTCTTCTCGGAGCGAAAAAGACCCGCCGAGTCTCATCTCGGCACCACCACGTCGCAACGATCCCAGCCTCAGCTCGCAGTGCCATGCCATCAAAGACTCGGGTGCACCATCTCTGGCACGAACCTCCTCCGAGTTAATGAGCCCGCCGCCGCTGTCACCATCGATTTCGAAGCCAGAGCCTTCGTCGTAATCGAGGGAATGACGACCTCGTAATCGAGGTCGTGACGACCGTGGCCGGTGAAACTTGACTAGTGAGGCCTTTGACTACCGAACGACTCTGTGCAGGAATTAACCCGAAAGGTGCGTTGTTGCTCATTTTCACCTTGAATGCGTTGCCAATATTTGTAGATCTTTCCTCCAACCCTGCGCTCTTCGTCTTCTCCGTACCGCTTGCAAGTGTGCCAAGCGCACCCTCTCCTGCGCTGCCCGACCGCCATCGAAATCGACTGCCTCTTCGAGCCCTGTGCCCTCCAACTCATGTCGGACTTTTTCAACGGAACAGGGGCCAACAGGAACCGTTACCTACAATCCACCTTTCCAGGCCGCTATTCTTCTCGCGACACCTCGGAGAAGACACCGGATCTCCTCCTCCTCGACGTCGCTCCCCTCTCCCTCGCTATTGAGACCGCCGGACCGCCCCCATCAAGCGCACACCCCACCAAGAAGTTGGAGATCTTTTCACTTACTCCAACAACCGGCCCTGCGTACGAGGGTGAACGTCCACGCACGGAGGCCATCAATTTCTTCCGCAAATCCGAACTCTCTCTGCTCCGTCAGGTCGAGATCACCCTCCACATCGATTCCTGCACTTTTCTGTACCCTGATTGTCTTCTTTTACAACAGACGACAACGGCTTTGAGTCGTATGTCCACAACCTCCACAACTCCCTCAACGGCGAGAAGCTGATTAGTTCACCACTGCTAGCAAGTTGAAGCTTGAGACGCACCATCAAGCCGCTCAATGTGTTGCAGGAGGGCTTGAAAAAGGATCGTGCGGAAGCGTGTTTCGCAACTCAGGAGGCTTGTATGTGCACTGCACCATATTTTTATCATATGTTAACCATCTCTACAGTTTGCTGCGGTTTGCAAACCATAAAAAGTGTTTGAGTATGTTGTACGCGGGTCCAATTTATTTGTTTCTTCTATTTTGTATGCTTGCTTGGTTAACGTCAGCCACCCGGTGCTGCATTGTAAGCAAATATTTCGAAGATCAAGCCGTTCCGGCGATGTTTTTCAAAGACCAAGCACCACACGATGCACAGTTCTGGCATGGCCGAAAGTTATGGAATGAGCACACGATGCTGTTAACAACAAAGACTCACGTTGCAACAAGCATGCACTGTATTCCGGTACTTCAGTTCAATCGATATTTTCTTCTATTACAAAAAACCACAGCGATATGTCTGACGTTCTCTCGTGAATAATCTGACAGTCAAAGAAACGTCTAATTCAAGCCCGGATCACACTCATGCTATGGGCGACTTCAGGCATTCCTTGACACCACCTTGTTCCCGATTCGGAAATCTCACCTCGATTTGGATACCAGCCATGTCGTGCGACATCTTCTTTGCCGCCAGCTCGATGATGTGACAGATCTCCGCACGCCAGCCTACGCCGGCTCTGTACTCGCAAGCTAGTGTCCAAATGCAGGCGGTCGTTTGTCCCTGCGACGCGGCGCTAATGTATTAAAGCTCCCCGATCCAACCGTCTCTCTATTGTCTCCGCCTAAAGCAGACTTGCCCACATCGGACGCTTTACTGAGCCCAATTGTCCTCATTTTCTTCCTCGTCGTCATGCAGTGCAGAATCCTCATCGCCTTCACCGTGTCTTGCCGTAAGGAGTACTCACTTGCGGACAGGGATAAAGCTGATCCAATTTATTTCTGACAGTGACGCTCTCTGTCGCGGCAGCACCCATAGCTGATTCGAGCATCCTGGACCGCACTCCTGTAAGTCGTATTATCCTATTATGACGTTTCTCCTGGTTTACAATAATTCCAGGTGTCCGTCGAAATCGAGCGCGCACCTGAGCCTGAGCCAGAGCCAGGCTGTAGAATGTACTCTTGCGTCTGGTATGCACCCTCGCCCTTCTCCTTATATCTGGAACTCACATATCCTCACAGAGGACCTCAACACCGTGCACCCACACACTCTTCACCGCGAAGCCCATCCCTTCGTCTCACCCCTGCAGTCCCAGCGACTCTCTCGCTTACGACGCACTCGAGAACGTTACTCGTGCAGTCACTGTATCACTACTTCGCTTTTTTGTAGAACTGTATTTCTGGAGCAATTTCTATTCGCGCATTCTGCTATGAATCACAATTCCGGTTGCTAAGCACCAAATAACAGGCCGGGTAGAGCTTAGGCGAGGCTGATGTGCATCTCTGCTGCAGCCACGTAGGTCAAACTTATTATTGCGGTGGATGTAGCTGATCTGCGAGACACTGGGCACAATAGGATCTCTAAACTCTTCTTCTCATGGTAGCGCCAGCGCCCACGCCAATTCCATGCTCGACTCATTGTGGTTTGTATCACAGTCAAGTAGTCTTGATTATTATCCAGAACTCCAGGCCTTCCCCAAGTATCTGCTCGGATCAAATGACCCACCAACGTATCTGGAAACTTCTCTACTAGAAAAAGCTATTGAAGACAGCAGGGTTTGTATCTAGCAGCTTGATAACGCAATTGCCGCTCTACAAGCCAATGTCGAGAAGCACCGCCGCCTGCGCCAAGCTGCTGCGGTGGGTGCTCACAGAAAAAAAAAATCGAAGTGTTTGCTATCCGCAGCATTGTGTGATCGGAAGCACGAGACTTGCGTGTGTTTGAAGTGGGAGCATCGCCCTTTGAGACAAATCTAGACTTCGATGACATGTGCGATGCAGCGCCGGGTGGTTGAAGTTAATCAAGCCAGCACAACCAAATATATTGGACTTGCATACAACATTCTCAAACATATCTTATGGTTTGCCGACCACAGCAAACTGTAAAGATAGTTAACATATGTTAAAAAGATTACGGAGTGAACATACAAGCCTCCTGAACTGACAAAGCTTCAGCATCAATGATCCTCCTTCAAGCCTTCCTGGGATAAATTGAGCCGCTTGATGGCATGTTTACGGCGCCGTCGGGCTTTGACTTGCCAGCGGTGGCGAATTTGTCAGCCAGCTTCCTTGTCATTGAGGGAGTTGCGGAAGTTGTAGACATACGGCTCGCGGGGGTTGTTGTCAGCTGTGAAAAAATACACTCAGTGTACACAAGGATGCGTAGGATATACACATACCCATTGGTGGATATTCGTCTTGCCAATAGTTTTGTCGGATGCGAAGAGAGACGTTCAGGATACCGTTGGCATTGATGTAGAAGATGATCTCGACCTGAGGGACACCACGGTGAGCAGGGAGAGTTCAAATTTTGTAGGGAGTTGTCCTGGAGTCCGTATGGTGAAGCCGCACCGGATATGGTCGGCAGCGTGATGTTTGCAGAGAGTCTGGCGCTCTCTCGGCCCTCTTCGCTCATGCTCGTGACACGCGCAGTCATCAAAAAAAGTTTCGCTTCAATCTCGCCGCCCGTGAGGTCTTCCACGGAATTCACTTTCGATGGTAGGCTCCTCGTAAGAACGCATGTCATAAGTATCCAGTCGCGAGGAGAACATCAGGAAAAACCTCCCGCACAATTTTTTGCAATTTTTCGGAAAAATATGTGGTGGTCAGAATTTTTTTTTAACATCTGATATTTTCGACAACTTTTGGGGAGATTTCTTCGAAAGTTAGCAATGATGTTCAACATTCTGGTCGGCAGCATATATTTCTCGCTTATTTTGTCCAAAGTTCCCCAACAACTTCTGACAAGGTTGTGTCCATCCAGAGATACGGAGCCAAGTTTGGCCGGCGGCCTGTAGCAGTTCAAATGACTCTACTACACTGCAATCCCTCACCTCAAATAGAGGGAAAATTAGAATACTACCGCCGGTACTCACTGAACACCATGGACACTCACATAACACTTTGCCGAGACCTGCCCTAAATCTTCAGACAACCACGTGCCGTTCCGTTTGCATTCCGTCGCATCAAGCTCTGCCCATCAATGGCATGATTGATGGATGGTTCGTTGCCACGTCGCACATCTCTTCCTCTTTCCCCCACCTTGTCTTCTCCTCACAACGCACTTCCCGTCTTCGTCCTCCTCCTGGCGCTACCAGTATTCGCTCAGGATGCACCCCACATTCTTGGATCTCCACTACCCCAAACCCGGCCCCTCAAAGACTCTCAATTGCCGTAACACAAGACTGAGCAACCTCGACGGCGGTACTCAAGGCTCGGTTCTGCCCTTTCAAGCCATAGCGCCTCAAGCCTTCTGCAACATACCCATCAGCCCTCTAGCTCAAGCTCTCATTTGCCCAGCCCGTAAGCCTTCTCATCTCGAGCCCGAGCTGTATGCCCGCCGCCTGCAAACGCTGGTCTCAAGTCCCCTTCCTCGCCGCAAGCCCCAAGACTCCAAGCCCTCTCCCCTCAAGTTCCATATCCCAAGTCCATCTTCTCAAGCCTCTCGGCGTCGCACGATCCGCACTAGTGGGGTCTGGTGGCCGGTACGTTATCTTTCCAATATATCGTGTCTCAGGATTTTAATCAATGCGTTGCCTTAGATTCTTTCTTGTCTGGCATACCCGGTGACTTTTGTCGTATCCCCATGGCCGTCAGTCATTCCAGCGTATGTATTCGGCCATCCTTCCATGTTGCACCGATATTGATCAGAAGCATAGATTGATTCTGTCTGCATGCCCGGCATCCCGTGGCGCCCCTGGCCATCGGCGTACTGTGATATACTCAAGCTTCTGTGTGCAAAGGCCTATAACGGTCCCGTCTGTATGTAAATCATTGTAGCTCACCGTAAACTATGTACATATGAATGCAACCATGATTATTCTCCCCACTTCTTGAGTGAAACCTAGAGCGATTGTATTGAAAATGCAATGAAACCGGCTGCAACTTTCCGCAACTTTGCACGAAATTCTGTAATTTCTTCCGGGGGAAACATATTTTTGCACATTTTACCTATCTTTGCAACTGAAGCAATTTTCGCGAATTTTTGCAAAAATTTGTCAAAAATATCTGCGGGGGGTTTTCCTGATGAATTGATTCGAGCGAATTCATCTTTCCCGCAACCAAGGATACACGAATGTTCTCGTCATTGCGGGCGAGTTCAGAGACACTAGGGTCCTGAGTCTTCAAGTAAGTGAGGTGGAACCCGGTACACAACTGACTGATCACCTAGGACACTCGGGGGCTAGCCGTATTTGATGGTGCAGAGCTTTGGCATCGGAACTGCTAGAGTTTCGGACCTGTCACTTTAGTAGGGCTCCGACCCGTCCGTTAAACGTGACGGCCGTCGAAAAAACGGCCGTTGTTGACCACGGGATGGGTCCCGTCCGTTGGACCCGTTGCGACCGATTTAACGGGTATAAATGTTGTTCAATATGAGTTGATTTTCTGAATTGTGTCAGTAATGACAAACCTATATGTATTTAACTGCTCTCACCCTGTGCACTCGGGCCTTCAGAAATATCGACATTACTAGAAGTGTCTGAGCCTTGCTACTTATGTGACAAAGTGTCCCTAGATGAAATGCCCTCATTGGCTATGACACACACAGAAATTACTTTGCCATATGATCTTGCATCCATAACACATCTCGCAGAAGGAGACATGAAGAAATTTGAAGCGAGCGTGTTACTGCGCCAAAGGTTAGTGTGTAATGTTAATGTCAAGTAAAATCACACCAGATTGAGCATTGATACATAGGTGTTTGTTCGGGTGCGTATTTTCAAAGTGACAAGCGTGATAGTACCACTCATTGAAATGTCAAAATTTTCACCGTGGATATACTCACCCGGTCGAGTTTTCGGACAAGTGCCGGCGAGCCGGTAATCTTGGTTTGACGGCCAAACTGATCGCATCATGATAATATTAGGCCAGAATGGGCGGCTGGCTTGCTCCGAACGCAACCTTCGGTCAACCCGTCGACGGCCGGGTACAGGTTACCCGTTGACGGGTGAACCCGTCACGTACCCGTCCGTATTAAAGGAAGCCGACGGACGGGTCCGTAACCGTCGCGACGGGCCGTCGGACCGGGAACGGGTCGGAGCCCTACACTTTAGACGCCAAAGCTGTAACGGGCGTTTTACATCTCGTTCCACTTCCACCACCATCCGCGACCATCTGTGGACGATAACATGCAGAACTTTACAAAATTCTCTTCTGACGAGACCTCCGAGGATCCTAGACCTTCATTGTATGCTTATTTCTAGTTCTTTCATGCCCACGTGTAGTGTCTCACAGCGCTTATTCCAGCTACAGCAGTGGAATGTTCTCCGGGGCACAGAACCTCACTGTAACGGGCCATACCTTGATCAACAACACTAGCTATTACACCACTGCACCGAGTATGACTTCTGGTAAGTGTTTCCTTGCCCAATGCAAAAGTACTATAAATCTTGCTTAGATGTCAAGATGGTTTCATTGTGGGATATAGATCTGCAGCATGAAATCTGTCTCGATAGCAGCACGGGGGTGGTTGACTGGCACCGCAGCCAGCCCAGTGTTCGTCGCATGTACTCAGCCAAAATCGCGGGTCAAAGCACGACTGTGGCCATGTATCAGGGATACGGTGCAGAGGAGGTGTGGTAATTTTTTTTTTTCTCTGTCCCAGCTAAGGATCCTTTGTAGGAGTGGCTGCAGGATCTAGCAAAATATAGGTTGATTCGGCAAGTTTCGCATTTTTTGCGGTTCACCCTGACGCTAAATTATACACGTAGCCATCCGAATATTGTTCAGATTCGTGGAGCAGCAAGCTCCGGCAGTATTCGTGCAGCCCTGTTTCATGATGGTGAACCACTCTTCCATTCAATTATCCTTTCATGGAACTTGATCCTTGAATTAGATTTGATACCGTTCAAACAATATCTGGACTTCTATCGACACTCCCATTTTCTCACCGTATACATTCACGGCTGTTGTGTAAGTGCATCACCCACTTGCCAGTCTCGTTATATTGATTCTCTGAAGGATGAAGAGTTCTGGGTAAGAAGGCTCGACATAGTTGTTCAGGTTTCTACCATTTTTTTTTGCAGGACGTCATCAAATACTTTTACTCCAATTTCCAGCAGAGACTGGTGAGTCCAGTCTGCTGAATACCTGTTTTTTGTATCGTTAAACGGCTCTCAGACTGCAAAAGACTGCACATTTTGGATACGTCGCTCGACTGGCCGGCTATGTGCAGACCTCGCCAAGCCCATTGTCAGCATCTGGTCGTATAATTTTTGGAGCGTGGCCAACACCCAAAGAGTGTCTTCCTGGAATGGACCGAACGGGGAGGGCATGATAATCAGAAACCTGCAACTGAGAAATTATCACGAAATATGTGCTTTCCATCTAGCGCGAGATTGGATTGCAACCATTTCCACGCAGATACACGTGAATCTGGGAACAGTTGTTTTCTGGCCGTCAACCGATCACTTTGAAGACTCCGCCGGGGTTGCATTTTCTCCCAATGAAGAGGCTTACCAGGGTCAATGGGAGGCTACTGGAGGAGCACGAGGTGAAAGAACAGAGGAGGGCTGGATGCGGTAACGACATATTGCGAGTTGTATGATCTCCTCTAATTGTTTTGGATCTCGAAGGTTCAGCACCAGTGATGTATTTGGTAGGACTCTCAAACTTGAATGCTGGCGTTTGGCCATCTACTGGGAATCCTGGCTCACCCACGCAAATCATATTTTCAGCCGGCTGCATATAGCATCCAATTTCGAGGACTGCGGTACGTCTCCAGTTCTCCGTTGATATCTTTACCGTAACATTTGCAAGTTGTCTTGAACTCTGGTTCCTTCGAAATTAAAATCTTACCAACTAAGGAGGAACCCCCCACAGGTTTTCTTTTTCTCTGCCCAGAGGAGGACTTTCGAATGGGACCCTGCTCGTTCTGCTGGCCGGAACTCCCTGCACGTTGGTCTCTCGACCCATCGGGTGTTGAACGGCTCAGCGCTGAGGAGGCGACTGATTTCGGGTTTCCATCTCTGGAACTCACTACCCAGATTAGTGGATACAGCTGGGACAACAGTGTCTACGCCGGAATCCGTGAATGCCACCGAGCAAAAGGCTTCGATCCGGAGAGCCAAGATGTCGCCCGGCATCTCGGGCATCCACTCTATTATTCGTTCAACGAGCTGGATCCTCCGTTTGCTCATGGTTAGCAAATCAAAAATAATTGTTTCAGTTTAACTCATTAATGTTAACAGTGAATGAAGAACAAGAGTATTATTCAGGAGAAGATGATGAGGACCAAATGGTTGCAGAAGGGGATCAAATGGATCTCAGCTGGTGAGGGAAAATGGTACGTAGTGGCGCTATAAGGCTGCATAAACTCATCCAGCAAACTATTGGAAAGAATAACAAGTGTTGCAAGTAGATACAGTACAGTACATTTTCCCAACGGATCAGAAATATGGCTCTCTCAGACACCACTCGGCGCACTTGACAGAGCCCAAAATTGGTCAGATTGAAGGTACGGTTTATGTATAAGTTGTGGATCTAATCATTGCCTTTTAGAGCCGCACGGCTCGACGCGGCGAACTGCAACGATGCCTAGGTCGAGAGTGACTCAGAGAATGACTTTTGAGAAAACCTGCTCTGAGGCACCGGACAACATCCAATTGGTCAAATATTTGACCAAAAGCTTCGAGACTAAGCTATGTGTCAAGATTGTGGGTGTTTAGTATCAACGCAGTCGAAGGATTCGCAATTTCCACGCGGCCTCTCACTTACTTTCTGTTAAATACATGGTGTGTGTGAAGCAACGAGGTATGAAATCTTTGGATTATTGAATCCAGATGAAGATATTGAATCTATCTGATGAACGGCTCGACGCGGCGAAGTGCACGATGGCGCCAGTCTAAGGTCAGTGCTTCCGTGCTGATCCGGCTGGTTAAACCGCTGAAACCCACCAAAACTTCCTAGAATATAAGTTTAGTTCATACAGCTCCGTCAACACTTGGCAGACAAATTCAAATTCATCTCCATCTCTCCTCAACATTGTTCACGATTTGAATCCTAAATTGCACAGCCACTTGGTTGAGATCCAAGAATTTATACCAAAATCGAGAGTGACTCCCAGAATGAATTTCGGGGAAATATGTTTCGAAGCATTTTTTTCGGTAAGGATACAGTCTAATAATATTGACCAGTTTTGCTCTGCGCCCAATTTCGTTGGGGGGATATTGAATCTTCTAATGTTTCCTCAAGACGTGGTAATATTCGACATCCTTCCGCAGGGAGCCTGATACTCGAGAAGTGAAGCAGCCTCATGCTTATGCATCCCAGAGTCCCAGAATGCGTGGCCGCGTTCAAGGTCTCGCATTTTATATCTCACTGCAGCCCGCGCCGCCCGCAGAGCGAGGTGGGACCGGGAGAGCTTGAGGCGAAAGAAAAGAAAAATTATGCGAGTCGTTGCCGATCCCACCCGTACAACATTCGGCCTGGAGGAATAGACGTATATACACGAGGCGAGACCTGGGATCATTCGCTTCAACCGCGCTTGCATTTTAGTGTTATCGAACTACCCACTACTTCTACTTACACGATGCAACCACTACGAACGCCGAAACAAGCAAAAAACAAACGACTGAGTGCGCTCGCGAGTCCAAGCACGGCCCAAATAAGAGGAAAATAACGCAACGGCACAAGAGATAAATGGGTGTGGGATTCCGGGAATACTACAAGTCGGGTACGGTACGGAGTTGTGTACAGGTACAGAGTGAGATAAGGGCCGACGGTGGGTCGTAAGAGGTGGGGTGTGGGGGGTGTGAGTGGTAGAGGAGCACGGCAAGTGTGCGGACAAGGGTCGAGGTGGACGGATGTGAGAGGTGCAGGATCCCAAGGTCGACGTGGGGGTCGAGTAGGGTACGAAACCGACGCCCAGGTCGAGCACGTTGGTGGGCAAAAGAAGAAGCCACCTCGGCGGTAGGCAACGCCAACGTCCGCGCAGGCGACGCGGGACAAACGGAGAGACGCGATAGCGATCGAGACAAGCCGAGGAGGCAGAGTCCGATATTGTGAAGTAAAACAAGAAACAGGGACGAGGAGCGGGGAGCAAGATGCAAAAGATATGTACAACGAGATGGGATACCGCGCCCAGGACAGGCCGGGCAGCATCGTGCGGCTGGCGTAGGAGGCGTAGGCGCAAAGCGAGGCAAGAAGTCGAGTCGAGACAGAGGCAAGAATGGAACGGAAGGGAAACCGAGACGGAGCAGAGCAGGATGCGACTGATTCACACCCGCACATCCCATTCCCATTCCCATCCCGCCTCCCATTCCCATCTCGTTCATCCCCGCACCAGCGCCTGGCGCGCCGCCGCCGAGGAAACTCTCCTCCATCGAACCCGAGTCCCAAATTGAACGCCGCGCCTGCACCCGCGCCCCCAGCGCCGAAGTACCCGCCCTCGGCGGCGTACACTTTCATCGGCGTCCCATCTACATCTCCCCAAGAGTGACGTCATCCAATGACCAAAAAAGGGAATCGTGCGCTGGCAGGCGCAGTGCGAACAAGGTGCAGAGAGAGTAACCGAATAAAACAGAGAAAGGGGGAGTGGAGAGGGGTGAAGGAAACAGTTTAAGAGAAATGAAGGCAGACACCCGAAAATCAGAACGAAAAACGGACACCACGAAAAGACGACGCAAGGGAAGGAAGTATGAAGCAGTAAAGACAAGGGACAACGCACCCTACTCAACGCCTCTGCTTCCTTTGAAAGTGCGCGCAGCGTCTGCGCGGCGAGGACACGCTGGCGGCGGCGCAGCGTGGACAGTTGTGATGCTACACGGGAAAGAAAAGAGAAGGGTCAGCGAACGCTCTTCGTCAATGGAAAAAGAGGGAAAGAAAACGGAATCCTGCGACGTGCAGGAGAACGCAGAGAGGGGAAGCGCGAGTGTGAGCAACACTCGCTGCAGGTCCACATCCGCACCGGCACCCGCGCACACGTTTACTGGAGACTGGAGTCAGTCCGCGTCCGTCGATCTCGCCCAGCACCTGGACTGCACGGCGATTCTCTATGGGCATGATAGCAAAATATACCAAGGAGAAGAAGCCAGCGAATGAGGGGAGCCAAGGGAGGAATGCCAACGGACCTCGAGCTAACAATCGCAGCCATCCTGGGCCGGCGGAGGGCCGCAAAGGGCGGGAGCATCGAGGCGATGGTCTATGTGGACACCGGAGAAAAAGGCATGTTAGTTGTGAAGGAACGAGGGAGGAGAGAGAGGAAACGCATCAAAAACCTCCCATTAAGCGTCTCTCTACGCAGGCTCTCCATGGCGTTGTGCGTGGCATGAGGGAGGAGAAAGCGATGGGCCTCGAGGGAGGTCCTTGTCCTTATCCTTCCCGAGCCCGAGGAATCGGCGGGCGCTCGCGGATGAAGTCGATGTATTGAAGCTGGTAGTGGCGTGCGATGCAAACGAGGAGGCACCGGACGATAGGCGGTCGATGGAGAGGGACCTGGAGGTCGCGCTGGGCGGGAGATCGCAGGAAGCGCGGGAGCTTGGAGGGTGCGCTTGAGGATGGCGGTGTGGGTGGTGTCGTTATCGTAGCTCTCGAAGTCGGGGCGAGTCGCAGCTTCGGAGTGGTTAGGATGCCGTGGTGGGCGTGGTCAAGGCGCTATGGCGGGCAGACGCAGACTGGCGCTTCGGGTTGGAAGACGTGGACGCATACGTCGTGATTCGGGTGGGAAAGTAGGCGTTCATACGGGATGCGCTGAAAGTATGCGCATGAGATCGATCTGAGCTGGAGAAGGACGTGAAGGCGAGCGTGTACTGCCAGTGGGCCGGGGCAAAAGCGGTGGCGGGCGCTGCGGAGGTGGCGGGAAAGTGACAAGTGGGGAGTTGACGGCGCGTCGAGATTTCCACTCTCGCGCCGGGAGCTACCTGTCGTCCCGAATGTGACCCTAGTTGTGAGCGCGCAATTTTCAGCCCAACAAGTCCAAGATCTCGGTATCTGTGCATGAAGGGCGGGACGTTTCGCACAAGCATGGGACACGATGCGCGTTCCGAGTAGCGGATGGTGACGGTGCTTGATTTCTTCGGGATCTATACAGAGCTGGGTGCAACACGCACCTTGTCAGATGATAAGAGCGGCAGACGGGCGGGGCATACAACATACGATGTAGGAGTGTAGTATCTGTTTCATTGACACGGGGATAGCCGTCGAACGGCTGCAAGAACCAAGCAAGAACGAGATCATGGCAGGAGAGGATTTGTGCGTGTTTGGTCCTCAACACAGCTTTCTTCCTTTTCAAGAACCACAACCTTCAAACGACTCAAACTCACCCTGCCCGCTGATTTTGGGTACTCTTCGACCATTCACTGCCTGGAATCTATATCTTCAACACCCGTTGACGACATGCGCAGTCCCTACTGCACTGCCGTCGTCGTAACTGTGCGGCCTCGCCTGCTTGGTTAGATCATCATCTTCATTCCACGCACAATTACCACATTCTCGCTGGAATCAGTCGCACCCGAGATTAAAGCTAGGCCCAAAAACTATTAGACGAACCAGAAACCTGATATTCGACTTGAAACACCCATTGCGTCTGTTGCCCTCTTGCCGGGATAATTTCCACCGAGAGTCCAAACCATGAGCCTTGTTCAAGACTCGGAGCTTTTGCAGTTTTTCACCTCGTAGATTCCTTTGGCCCGCTCAGTACTTCAGTTTACTGCCTTCATGCTATTTATGGGACGGTTTATATGATTCGAATTTCAAACCCCTCTAGTCTACAACATGGTGTCTTCCAACGACTTGCACCGGAGATTTCTTTCTTCTACCGACTAGCTTATTCTGTCACTGTTCTCGCGCAAGCCCTCGTAAGCTCTCCAGCCCGAGGTCCGTCTTAACTTACCTTACAACTTCAATCCACGCCTTGACCACAGAGCTCGGTCCCGATCCACATAAGGCTGAATGAAGCTCGTCGCTGAGAAGAATCATGGGCACAACCATGTTCACTTCGACACATACATGCACGTGGTTCCATGCTTACACATTCCCGCGGACTGACCGCCATGCGGTGCATCGGAATACATTCTGGAACGATACAAAATCCGCTGGTTGTGGGTTTGAATGATACTAACTATTCGGATTAGCAGATTTTGGGGAGCGACGGGAACATCACCATGTGCTCGTGAGTCGAGCTATCTGGGCCTCTAGCTAAGCCGCGCCGACCGCCAGCAGATTCGCCAACTCTCCTGACCTATTTAGATCGACTTGTGCAACACTCCCCACCCGCATGCTCAATACCACTCGGACCTGTGTTAATTCAGGAGGCTTGTATGTTCACTGCATAATCTTTTGAAAATATGTTAACCATCTCTACAGTTTGCTTGTCGGAAAAATCGAAATTGGCTTACCTGGGTTTACCTGGCCTTATCAGCTTGAGTCAGCTTGTCAGGATTTCCCTGGCCTGATAGGCGTCAAACCAGGTATTATAGAACCTGATCAGCCTGACTGAGCTGACCACGCTGACAAAGGCTTATATGGGCTTGTAAGGCCATTTAACGCATTTCCGCAAAAGCCTTACCCTTTTTACAAGGGTACTTCCAGTACAAGCGATGGGGTTCTTTATGATTTATTTTTTTAACTACATGTACATTTGTCTATTTGTCTATCATTTATAAGTCTATTAATATCTACAGGTGGAGTCTTGCGCGCTTACATGGAGTGTTCACGTTAGGAAGACATCACTTAAGTTATGTACCTTGTTCGGGCCACAAGTTGTGTCTGGATTTTGCCTCGATCGAGCTCGTTTTTTGAGTACTGTAAATATATTTGGAGGTCGTTCTGAACATCACTGTGTGGTATTTCTCATTCTTCAGAGGGGGCATCTGACAGAGCCTGACCAGCACCTGACCAAACCTGATATGCCTCCCCCAAGCAGCCTGATCAGACTCTACCAGACCTGATATGCTCATCAGGTTTCGTCAGGCCCTGATAAGGTAGATTGGATTTTTCCGACACTGCGGTCTGCCAACCATAAGAAAAGGTGCGAGGATGTTGTACGCTACTAGTAGTCCAATATATTTGTTTCTTCTGCTTGCTTGATTAACTTCAACCACCCGGCGCTGTCAAAGACAATAATCCAACGTTCAAACACAATTTAGTTCTCGTTCTTGAGATCACACGATGCTGTTGACAGCGAAGACTCACATTGCAACGAGTATGCACTGCATTCCAGCGCCTCAGTTCAATCCATGTTTCCTTCTGAGGAGAAGAAACTATATGTTCAGACAGTGTGGCGCTCTCTTGGTCCTCCACGCTCCTTACCGGTTACACGCGCAGTCTTCAAAAATATGTTAATTCCCTTCGATCCCGCCACCTTTCAGGTTGCCCACGGAATTCGCTTTCGAGGTAGGTTCCTCGTAAGCACGCATTCGTGTCGAGATATCCGGTCGCGGGGAATCAATCCGGGTGAATTCCTCTTTCCCACAACCAAGAATGCGCGAATGTTCTCCTCAACTGCAGGCGAGTTCAGAGACATTAGAATCTTGAAGTGGAACCCGGTACACAACTGACTGATTACCTTGGACACTCGGAGGCTAGTCGTATTTGATGGTGCAGAGCTTTGGCATCTGACCAGTGGGAACTGCGAGAGTTTCGGACCTGTCACTTTAGACGCCGAAAGCTGTAACAGGCGCTTGCCAACTCTGTCCGCTTCCACCACCATCCACGACCATCCTTGAACAAAGATGCAAGTTTCTACGGAGTTTCCTTCTGACCACACCTCCGAGGATCCTAGACCCTCATTGTAGGCTCACTCCCACTTCATCCGTGCCCCGTGTAGTGTCTCACAGCGCTTATTCCAGCCACAGCAGCGGAATGTTCTCCGGGGCACAGAACTTCACTGTAACAGGCCATACCTTGATCAATACCACAAACAATTACACCACTGCAGTGACTCTCCCTTCTGGTGAGTGTTTCCGTCCCCATTGCAAAGGTACTACAAATCTTGCTTAGATGTAAATGTGAAGATGATTTCACTGTGGGATATAGACCTTCAGCATGAAATCCATCTGGACAACAGCACGGGTGTGGTCGATCGGTACCACCGCATCCACCCGAGTGTTCGTCGTATGTACTCCGCCAAAATTGGGGGTCAAAGCACGACTGTGGCCATGTATCAGGGATGCAGTGCAGAGGAGGTGTGTTACAGTCTCCTTTCCCTGTGTCAAGGCTAAGAATTTTTCGCAGGAGTGGCGGCAGGAACTCGCAAAGTATACGTCGATTCGGCAAGTTTCTCATTTTTGGCGGTTTGCCCTACCACTAAATTGAGCACATAGCCATCCAAATATTCTCCAGATTCGTCGAGCAGTAAGTTCCGGCAGTATTCGCGCCACCCTTTTTCACGATGGTGAACCGCCCTTCTATTCAAATATCCTTTCATGGAGCTTGATCCCTGAATTAGATTTGATACCATTCAAGCAATATGTGAACTTCTATCGACACTCCCATTTTCACACCGTATACATTTACAACTGTTGTGTATGTGCTTCACCGACATTCCAGTCCCCTTATATTGATTCCATGAAGGAGGTGGAGTTCACCATAAGAAAGCTCGTCGTCGTCGTTCAGGTTCTACCATTTTCTCACAGGACATCAGCAACTACTTCCGCTCCAATTTTCAACAGAGTCTGGTGAGTCGATTTTGGTGAATAACTATTTTTCGTATCGGCAAACGGCTCCCAGGCCACATCTGAGTTCACATTCTGGATACGTCGATCGACTGGCCGGCTATGTGCAGACCTCGCCAAGCCGATTACAGCCATCTTCTTGAACAAATTATGGAGCGAGGCCACCACTCAAAAAGTGTCTTATTGGAATGCACCAAACAGGGATGACACGATAATCGAAAATCTAACACTAAGAAATTATCACAAAATATGTGCTCTCCATCTACGCCATTTTCGGCGCACGACCATTTCCACGCCGATACACATGAATCTGGGAACGGTTGTTTTATGGCCGTCAACCATTCACTTTGAAGACTCTGTTGAGATCGCATTTTCTCCCAATGCAAAGATTTTCCCTCTTCAGTGGGACGCTACTGGAAGAGCACAGGGTGAAAGAACGGAGGAGGGCTGGACCCGGTAATGTCATATTGCGAGTCGTATGATCTCACCTAATTGTTTTGAATCTCGAAGATTCAGGACCAGCGATGTATTTGACAGCACCCTCACACTACTATGCTTCCTGGACTTGTTGAACCATGAGAGCTGGCTCACCCAAGCAAATTACATATTCAGCCGCCTGCAAATGACATCCAATTTTGAGGACTGTGGTATGTCTCCAGTTCTCCATCGTTATCTTTACCGTAATATTTAAAAGTTGCCCTGCACCATGTGTCTTTCGAAATCAAAATCGTACCAATTACGGAGGAATCCCCCTCAGGTTTTCTATTCCTCTGCCAAGAGAAAGCTTTTAAAAGTGGACCATCCTCGTTCTGCTGGCCAGACTGCCCCGCATATTGGTCTCTTGACCCATCGGGTGTTGAACGTCTTAGCGCTGAGGAGGCGACTGACTTCGGGTTTCCATCTCTGGAACTCACTACCTTGATCAATGGACTCTGCTGGGATACCAGTGTTTACGCCGGAATCCGCGAATTTCAGCGGGCAAAAGGCTTCGATTCGGAGAGCCAGGACGTCGCCAGGCATCTGGGGTACCCACTCTTTTATCCGTGCAACGAAACGAATGCTCCGTTTGCTCATGGTTAGCGTAGTAAATCAATAAATCGTCATATCTTTACTGAGCAATGTTAACAGTGGATGAGGAAGAAGAGTATTCTTCAGGAGAAGATGATGAGGACCAAACAGATAAGGAAGAGGAGGACTATTTGGTAGATGATGATGAGGATGACCACATGGACGTAGAGGATGATGAAGACCAAATGGATCTCAGCTGGTGATGGGAAATGGTATGTAGTTGTGCTGCAAGGCCGCATACACATATCCAGGGAACAGTTGGAACGAATCAGAAGTGTTGCAAGTAGGTACAGTACAGTACATTTTCCCAACGGATAGCCTTTAACTACTTTCATCTGTCATCTTTTGGTGTTGTCTGTTTAGAGCTTAAAATCTTTAACCAAGGAATGGTTGATGTGTACATAGCTGAGGAATGACTCCACCAATCAAGCCTTTTTTTTTCCCCGGGGCCGTGGAATAAAATTCTGCTTAGTCTCCGTTGAACATTCTGCCGGACCGAAGTCCTCTTCAGCATCAGACTTCTCAGCATCCGCCATTCTCGCTCACAAGTAAAATCCGCTGTAACCCACGTAATGCCGTCATCAAGAAGATATATTGAGTGAGATGTCACAGTCAGTTTTGGAATCGAAGAAGCATCTCTCTTCAAGCACATCTTTTACGACTGGACTGTTGCTACCCCGTCAGCCAATCGGGTAAGCTCTTCGGAAAGCTCTGGTGTTACCTTCACCATTTGTGCTCGTGTTTTTAATTTTATTGGATAAAGGGGCTGGTCAGCCGCTTCGCGGCCTCCCATCCCCTTTTGCAAAATTATTACTTGGTTCCTTTGAAAGACCGGTGGAGTTGAATCGATATTCAACTATCTTGACTGCGCACTGCAGCACTTGGTTGAGCTGCGCCGAGTTGAGTTTATGGGTAACTGTGGCCAGCTATTCACCGGGGAATCGATGCCATTTAGGACCAAAGCAATCAGTTTATAACTCAATCATTTTTGTATCTTTCCAGCGGTTGATTACATTTGAGCCTGTTTACACCAGAAGGAACATGTTGGCCGCGGCCGCCTTTGTTTCGATGCGGTGGGAGACATCTGTCAAACTTAGCGCCAGGGCAGTGTCCGTCAAAGTTAGTTGGAAGTGGTGACGTGGTGCCGGAAATGCCGAACTACTGATTGCCTGTGGGCCGGCGCACTCTGGCAACCGAGGATCAAGGGCAGCTCACAATAATCGATGGGACTCGCCATGCGGCCGAGGAGCGGAGATGGCGGAGTTTAAATGGCTTCAGACAGACAGAGAAGCGTAATTTTATAAAGAGGGTGAATCCTGTTCAGCACCCATAGGTGCCACATTATTCTGATGCCATTTAATTGCTTAAATTGCGGTCGTCGCAATCACCTGCTCGCACTTCGAAATAAATATTTTGCTGGAGGTAATGCAATGTGAACACTTGGGAGAATGAAGACTTTAGCTAACATGTAGAAGGCGGTTACAGTATATGATTCCATTCACGGTCCTCGACTGCAAGTCGGTTTTCCCAATAACCGAGATTCCCATCCATGGCGATAAGTTCTTGAAAGTCCGCCCCATTGAATGACATGGAAACATGTATTTTCGCGTGTCGCCTGCCTCACGACACCCAATTGGCAACAGGGATTTCTCAATGAAGGAACATCTGAGACAGAAGGCAAGGAAAACTAACACCGAGTATGGAAGGCATTCAGTGTTGGGCTCCTCCTACCTTTTATTATTTTGGAGGGAGTCTGAGTTTGGCCCTGTTTGGCTCGTCGTGTCGCACGTTATACGAGCATGTGACCTTCTGTAGCGCGCAGAAAGCACGGACTTGAGCTTCAGGGACTCGGGGCAAGCGCGTCGAATGTGAGCAGCGCAATAATTTAGCCGAAATCGAGTCAAATAAAGTTTAGGAAGACCGATAGAGCCGATGAAAGAAGAAAGAGTACATACAACTTTAGTAGCATAGGCATTCACTGAATGCCTACTCGGTGTGCTAATGCCTATTCCCAAAACGAATGCCTATCGCATGGTCGAACACCTATCCATCACTTGACAAGTTGAATGCCTACCCATCAACTGATGCGCCCAAGCGAGTCACTCAGTAACGGAGTGACGCGTATTTCAATTACCCGGGTCACAGGCGTGACCTGTTTCCCTCCTCCCACCACCCAGCCATGGATGAGCAAGACATCTCGCTCGCTACACTGCTTCAATCCACGGGGAAAGATATAGAGGATTACAAGCGATGGATCGGAGTGTTATCTGTCCTGTGTCTTCCCTGCCGCCTGCACCGCTTCTGCGTCGTACGTGCATCCTTTCAAGTGTATCCTAGCATAACTGAAACGACGCACCTGTGGCAGCTCTCGACGATGACACGGAGATGTTCCCGGCCGCCATACACACAGAATCGGCTGTCCCCGATTGGACATCAGACCCTTCGGACTTCCTCGTGCAACTAGCGGCCTCGACACCTGCAGTCCCGGCTCCATCGGTTTCAGACGAAGATATCTCAGCTTTGTTTACTGGTCTGTTGCCGGAGGACATCGATTTTCTCAACAATTTCGATTTTACCTCCCTGTCCATACCTCCAACCACCGGGTCCTCGCTCGATGCAGCGCAAGGCACATCATCACCTGCGCCGTCATCACCTATATTGAATCCACCACCACCAGATTGGCCGGTACTTCCGCCCATAGTTGTGTCCAGTCCCACCAAAGACTCAGCTACGCCATCCGTTCCCGAGTCCACTCCGGCTCCAAGAAAACGTCGCCTGGAGGTTGAACCAGCCAACGTCATTAACGAACCGACTAAAAAAGTGCGGGTAACTCAGAGATTGAAATGAGGTCATTGGCAGGCCGGCTTGACGGCACTGTACGGAAGAATGGTGGCCGGAGCGGAGATCATGATGTCACCTTTGTGGGAAAGATGTCTCACGCTCTTTCCCATTGATCATTGATGACCCGGACCTCATCCTGGGTGTTCTTCAAGTCACTGCAAAGCTGCCACCTCACAACAACTTGGCCATATGGCATTCTGTCGGGTCCGAATCTCTGTAGCTCTGTGGCCGCCGCACATTCAGCAAGGACGACAAGCCGTACATCCATTTGGAACACAATCCTGCTACTGCCGATTATCCTTCTCGGAGTGAAAATCACCCACCGAGTCTTATCTCGGCACCACCAGAAAAATCGTCGCGACGATTCCAGCCTCAGCTCGCAGCGCCATGCCATAAAAGACACTGGTGCACCATCTCTGGAACGAACCTCCCCGAGTCAACCAACCCACCGCTGCCCTCGCCGTTGATTTCGGAGCTACAATCTTTGATGTGACCGTGGAGGAGCTACCCTCGAGGTCAGGACTACCGTGGCCGGAGACAATTCACTTGACTTTGACGACCCTCTCGTGTACCTCTAGACGCAAGACTTCAAGTGCAAGAATCGGAAAGGCGCGTTGTTCTTCACATTCTCCCCCTTAAACAACGCGCTGTTAACCTTTGTAGATATCTTCCCCAACCCCTGCACCCTCCGTATTCTCCGTACCGCTTCCCAGCGCCAAGCGCATCCTCTCCTGCGCTGCCCAGACCCCGATCGCGCTTGACCGCCTCTTCGAGACCCATGCCGTCAAGCTCGCGCCGCACTTCTCCAATGGAACGCAGACCAGCGAGAGCATGAACCCAGACAAGGCTATCGCCCACGGTGCAGCTGCCCACGTCCCTATTCTTTTTGCGACGACTCCGGAGAAGACACACAACGTCACTCCCCTCTCCTGCGGTATTGAGACCGCCGGACCGCCCACGTCCAACCCAACATTACTGTCCCCACCCGCCAGACCGCGCAACATCACCGTCCCCACCAAGAAGTCGGAGATCTTCTCTACCTGCCCCGGCAACTAGCCCGGCGCCCAAAGGTGAGCATGTGCTCACGGAGGACATCAACTTCCTCGGCAAATTCAAACTCTCCCCGCTCCCTGTGGTGTCCCTCAGGTCGAGGTTACCTTCGACATCGAGGGCATTGGTATCCCCAACGTCTCGGTCTCTGCCACGAATCGAAAAACGACAAGGGTCGTCTGCCGAAGGACGGTATGTGCATTCTTACGCATTTTTCTCTGCTCTGATGGTTTTTCTTTTTTCACAGCTGACGACAATGTTCTCGAGTCGCATGCCTACAACCTCTGCAGCTCTCTCAACGACGAGAAGCGGCTGACAAGTTCGCCACCGCTGGCAAGTTGAAGCTCGATGGCACTACAAACGACACCATCAAGCGGCTCGATGTATTTTGAAGGAGGATCGTGCTGAAGCGTGTCTCGGGCCTGTGTCAATTCAATCCAGGACGCTTGTATGTTCACTGTACCATCTTTTTTATCATATGTTAACTATCTTTACAGTTTCCTGCGGTTCGCAAACCATAAAAGATGTTTGAGAATGTTGTACGCAAATCCAATATATTTGTTTCTTCCATATTTTATGCTTGCTTGGTTAACTTCAACCACCCGGCGCTGCATTGCAGGCAAATGTTTCGAACATCACGCTGTTTTTCAAAGACCGCGGGCACCGCTCTAGTGTGGCCGAAAGTTATGCAATTATCACACGATGCTGTTGACAGCAAAGACTCACGTGGCGACGAGCATGTACTGTATTCCGGTGCTTCAGTTCACTCGATATTTTCTTCTGTGATATATCTGGAGCTCTCTCGTGAAAAATCTGACAGTCAAAGCAACATCCAATTCAAGCCCGACTCACACTCATTTCGCTATGGGCGACTTCATGCCAGCTTTGGTGGCATTCCTTGACACCAGCTTGTTCCCGATTCGGAAATCTCACCTCGATTTGGATACCAGCCATGTCGTGCGACAGCTTCTTTGCCGCCAGCTCGATGGTGTGACAGATCTCCGCACGCCAGCCTACGCCAGCTCTGTGCTCACAAGCTAGTGTCCAAATGCAGGTGGTCGTTTGTCCCTGCAACGGGCGCTAAGTATTAGAGGGGTTGTGCCAAGCAGCATGCGGCTTTTGTGCATTGTGCAAAAGCAGCATGCGGCTTTTTAAAAAGTCTCAAATTTCAACACCTCAATGCTATTACACAGTCGTAATGGCCTTCAGAGGAAGAAGAAGAAAAACGGCATGCCGCTTTTGGCACAATCAAAAAGCGGCATGCCGCTTTGGCACAACCCCTCTATTAAAGCTCCCCGATCTGACCGTCTCTCTATTGTCTTCGCCCAAAGCAGACTTCCCCACATCGGACGCTTTACTGAGCCCAATCGTCCTCATTTTCATCCTCATCATCATGCAGTGCAGAATCCTCATCGCCTTCACCGTGTCCTGCCGTAAGGAGTACTCTCTTGCGGACAGGGATAAAACTGATCCGGTTTATTTCTGACAGTGACGCTCTCTGTCGCGGCAGCACCCATCGCTGATTCGACCATCCTAGACCGCACTCCCGTGCGTCGCATTATTCCATTATGATGTTTCCTCTGGTTTACAATAATTCTAGGTGTCCGTCGAAATTGAGCGCGCACCTGAGCCTGAGCCTGAGCCAGGCTGCAGAATGTACTCTTGCGTCTAGTATGCATCCTCGCCCTTCTCCTTATATCTGGAACTCATATCTCCTCACAGAAGAGCTCAAAACCGTGCACTCGCACACGCACTCTTCATCGCGAAGCCCATCCCTTCGTCTCATCCCTTTGGTCCCTGCGACTCTCTCGCTTACGATGCACTCGAGAACGTTACTCGTGCAGTCACTGTATCATCACGTCGCTTTTTTTGTAGAACTGTATTTCTAGAGCTATTTCTATTCGTGCATTCTGCTATGAATCAAAATTCCGTTTGCTGAGCGCCAAATAACCGGCCGGGCCGAACTTAGGGGAGGCTGATGTGCATCTCTGCCGTAGCCACGTAGGTCGAACTCATTATTGCGGTGGATGTACTGTACTATTTCATTCAATTCGTCGGTCACGCGTCAGAGGCCCAAAAATTTACGAATATCTTCGAACGTGTCACACCGGGTCACTGGATGGATCTTCGAACTTGCCGAACAAGTCACAAATTGGCCGAAAAGGAACTACAGAATTCGAAATTTCGCCCCAAGGCTGAAGTATGACTCCATAATCACTGCCCACCAAAATCTAGTCTTTCTTTGTACATCTCAGTGTTCGACTCTCTCAAACGGACCAACAAAAGCTGTTTTGACCTGTTCTGCCGTGAGCATCAGATCTAAATTTTGTTCAGTCCATTATTCACCTTATCCTCTGATCTTGGAGCGTCACCAGCCTGACAAATGCGCCCTAGGCTAGTCTGGTGTTTTGTCCGAATTTATGAATTTTTTTAGGTGTCACGGTCGAGTGAGCCCATTTAAGAAAACCAAAGTCAGCGCCCACTCCAATTTCATGCTCAAATTGTGGTCTCGTTTCACAGTCGAGCTGCGAGCAGTCCTGATTACTATACAGAATTCCAGGCCTTCCCCAAGTATCTGCTCGAATCAAATGACCCAGCAACGTATCTGGAAACTTCCCTAGAAGAAAAAGCTATTGAAGACAGTAGGGCTCGTATCTAGCAGGTTGATAACGCAATTCCCGCTCTACAAGCCAATTGCGAGAAGCACCCCCGCTTGCGCCAAGCTACTGCCGACCAAATCCGGCGCGGCGGCACCATACCGACTTCAGGACAACTTCCTACAAAATTCAAACTCCCTGCTCACTGTAGTGTCCTTCAGGTCGAGATCACCTCGACATTGATGCCAACGGTATCCTGAACGTCTCTCTGCGCCGGACGAAACTACTAGCAAGGCTAATATCCACTAACGGGTATGTGTATATCCTACGCATCTTTGTGTAACCTGAGTGTATTTCTTTCACAGCTGACAACGCCCGCGAGCCGTGTGTCTACAAGCAACTCCCTCAACGACGAGAAGCCGACTGACAAGTTCGCCACTGACGAGTTGTGACTCTACGGCGCCGTAAATAACAGCGGCTCAATGTATTCATACCGGAGCACGTCTCGGACATGAACGCTCGTATTTTCACTCCATATTCTTTTTTGGAAACATTTATTTCCTATCTCTACAGTTGCTACGGTTTGCAAACTATAAAAAAATATTCGAGAATGCTGCACGCAAGCCCCATATATTCGTTTCTATATTGTATGCTTGCTTGCTTAAGTTCAACCACCGGCGCTACATTGCAAGCAAATATTTCGAAGATCAAGTTGTGGCGGCGATATTTCTCAAAGACCAAGCATCACAAGATGCCCCGCTCTAGCATGGCCGCAAGTTATGCAATTATTTTGATGTTCTGTCGACTCTCCATATGCAAGTCCATCATGCTGTATTTGCTTCTTCCATTTTGAGCTTGCTTCATTAACTTCAACCACCCGGCGCTGCGTTGCAAGCAAATAGCTGTTTTTCCAAGACCAAGGGCCACAGGATGCACCGCTCTAGCATGGCCAAAAGTTATGCAATTATTCCACGATGTCATTGGCAGCGAAAACTCACGTTGAAACGAACATGCACTGTATTCCGGTGCTTCAGTTCCATCGATGATTTCTGTGAGAACAAACCACCGTAATATTTTTAGACAATCTGGCGTGCTCTCAACGTTCCGTAGTCCTTACCTGTTACAAAAAATGACGTCAATTCCCGCCAATCCTTCTCGTAAGAACACATTTAAAAGTATCCAGTCGCAAGGAGAATCGATCCGGGTGAATTCATCTTTTCCCCACAACAAGAAATATGCGAATGTTCTCCTCCACTGCGGGCGAGTTCACAGACACTAGAATCTTGAGGTGGAACCCGAGAAATCACTCACTATTTAGCTTGGCCAGCATCGAATTTGGTGGTCGGACACGATGCTGGAGATAGTGGGAATCCCGAGAGGTTCGGACCTGTCATTTTAGACGCCAAAGCTGTAGCGGGCGCCTCACATCTCTTCCCTCTTCCACCACCATCCACGACCATCCGTGGACCTCAACATGGAGAACTTTACGGAGTTCTCCTCTGACACGACTTCTGAGGATCCTAGACCTTCATTGTAGGCTTATTTCCAGTTCTTTCATGCCCATGTGTGGTGTCTCACAGCGCTTATTCCAGCGACAGCAGCGGAATGTTCTCTGGGGCACAGAACCTCACTGTAACAGGTCATAGCTTGACTATACTACAAACTATTACACCACTGCAGCAACTGTACCTTCTGGTAAGTGTTTCCTTGCCCATTGTGTAGGTACTATGAGTCTTGCGTAGATGTCAGGATGGTTCCACTGTCGGACATCAACCTCCAGCAAGAAATATTTCTTGAAAACAGCACGGGGCTTGTCAATCAGCACCGCATCCAGCCGAGTGTTCGTCGTATATACTCCGCCAAAATGAGGGCTCAAACCATGACTGTGGCCATGTATCAGGGACGTGGTGCAGAGGAAGTGTGTTACATCTTATTTTCACTATGTCGAGGCTAACAATTTTTTGCAGGAGTGGCAGCAGGAACTAGCGAAATATATGTCGATTCGGCAAGTTTAATATTTTTGGCGGTTTGCCCTACTACTAAATTGAGCACATAGCCATCCAAATATTCTTCAGATTCATGGAGCGGCAAGTTGCGGCAATATTAGAGGGGTTGTGCCAAAGCGGCATGCCGCTTTTTGATTGTGCCAAAAGCGGCATGCCGTTTTTCTTCTTCTTCCTCTAAAGGCCATTACGACTGTGTAATAGCATTGAGGTGCTGAAATTTGAGACTTTTTAAAAAGCGGCATGCTGCTTTTGCACAATGCACAAAAGCCGCATGCCGCTTGGCACAACCCCTCTATTCGCACCACCCTTTTCCACGATGGTGAACCGCTCTTCTATTTGAATATCCTTTCATGAAACTTGATCCTTGAATTAGATTTGATACCATTCAAACAATATGTGAACTTCTATCAACACTCCCATTTTTCCACTGTATACATTTACGACTGTTGTGTACGTGTGTCACCCACTTGCCAGTCCCGTTATACTGATTCTCTGAAGAATGAGGAATTCACGGTAAGAAAGCTTGATGTTGCCGTTCAGGTTTTTACCATTTTTCTCACAGGAAGTCAGCAAATACTTTGGCATAAACTTCCAAAAGCAGCTGGTGAGTCCAGTCACTGAATACCTGTTTCCGTATCTGCAAATGGCTCTCAGACCGCAGAGGACTGCACATTCTGGATACATCGCTTGACCGGCCGGCTATGTGCAGACCTCACCAAGCCGATTAGCGTCATCTGCTTGTATGAGTTCTTGAGCCCCCACACCCAAAGAGTGTCTTCCTGGAATGCACCGAGCCAGGAGGGCATGATAATCGAAAATCTGACACTGGGACATTATCATGAAATATGTGCTCTCCATCTACACTATTTTTCGGGCACAACCATTTCCACACCGATACATGTGAATCTGGGAAGAGTTGTTTTCTGGCCATCAACCAATTGCTTCAAAGACTCTGTCAGGATTGCATTTTCACCCCATGCAAATATTCATCCTTGTCAGTGGGAGGCTACTGGAGGAGCACCAGGTGAAAGAACAGAGGAGGGCTGGACGCGGTAATGACATATTGCGAGTCGTATGATCTCCCCTCATTGTTTTGAATCTCGAAGGTTCAGCACCAGTGATGTATCTGGCTGCACTCTCACCCTAATCTGCTTGCGACCCTGCTGGGACCATGAGAGCTGGCTTACCCAGGCAAATTACATATTCAGCTGCCTGCATATGACACCCAATTTCGAGGACTGTGGTACGTCTCCAGTTCTCCATTGTTATCTTTACATAACATTTTCAAGTTGTCCTGGACCAGATGGATTTCGAAGTCAAAATCTTGCCAACCACGGATGAACCCCCCACAGGATTTCTATTCCTCTGCCCAGAGAAGGACTTTCAAATTGGACCATCCTCGTTCTGCTGGCCAGACCTCCCTGCTTATTGGTCTCTCGACCCATCGGGTGTTGAACGTCTTAGCGCTGAGGAGGCGACCAACTTCGGGTTTCCAGCTCTGGAACTCACTACGGAAATTAATGGAAGCAGCTGGGACAACAGAGTCTATGCCGGAATCTGCGAATTCCAGCGGGCAAAAGGCTTCAATCCAGAGAGCCAAGATGTCGCCAGGCATCTGGGGCGCCCACTCTTTCATCCGTTCAACGAAATGGATCCTCCGTTTGCTCACAGTTAGTGAATCAACAAAATTATTCTATTTTAACTGATCAATGGTGACAGTGGATGAGGAAGAGCATTCTTCAGATGGAGATGATGAGGACCAAACGGATGCGGAAGAGAAGGATTATTCAACAGATGATGAGGATGAGAAGGAGGATGACCAAATGGACCTAGAAGAACAAGATGAGGATCAAATGGATCTCAGCTGGTGATGGAAACCGGTATATAGTCGCGCTATAAGGCCGTATGAGAAGTGTTGCGAGTAGATACGATCCAGTACATTTTCTCAACCAATAGCTTTTAACTACTTTCATCTGTCATTTATTGGTGTCATCCATATGGAACTTAAAACCTTTGACCAAGGAGAGTTTGATATGTACATGGGTAAGGCATGACTACCAATCAAGCTGATCATGCTAAAATCTGTTTCCCCTGTGGGATGAAACCCCACCGGACTAAGTCAGTCTCTGTTAAACCTTCTGCTGGACTAAATTTCTCTTCAGCATCAGACTTCAAAGCATCTGAGCCAAGCTGCTGATAAGCAGGATATTGAACCACCAATGAAATCACTTGTTTTTGCAATTTTCTTGTGTTTAATATTCTGTATATCATGTATCTGTTGTATCAAATGTATCAACCGGCTTCCCAGAAAGAGGCCAATATCATCTGAGTAACAGGATGATGTTTCTGAGGAATCAGGAGTATCTCTGGCATGTGCTCCCTCCAAAACATGTAGGAGAAGATGTAGCTCAGCTCAACCTACCAGTCGTATCACCAGTTTCTTCTGTTTTCTACAACAGTTTGAGTGGTTTCTGACGTTTCGGGTGTATCAGAGCGTGGATCAGTGGGGAAATCATGTCGGACATAGTTGCATGTGACAACGGGATTATCGTTCTGCTTGTTCCAGGTACGCGGCTATGCCGGGTATGATTTCAAGAAGATAATATCAGCCGGGTCTTGTGATTGTCGATCTCAGAACCATAGCAGATGCCAATGGGGATAGTAAACTCTAATCCTCATTGGTCTCATTTAATGGTCTCAAGGAAGTGGGGTATCGTTTGGAAGCTGTAGAACAAGGCTACAAGGTCCAACTATACCGATCTGAGGGTTACTTCAGGAACGGGAGTTCCACAACTCAAGAAACACTTGGCAATTAGGGTTTCAAGTACCCATCACGTCGCCATGTGCAGGAGATTACCAAGAAACGGTCAGAATATACCCGGAATGATGAGTCCGACCTCACCAACCAATGAAACACTTTGTGGTCTTATAATACTCCAGAAACACAGGAAATAGGGCGGATAAACAGACTCTTTTACATACTTTCTTTATTGTCATAGTCATATCATTGTTTGTATAAGTAGTCAGAGTAGAGGAGAGGAAAGCTGCAAAGTTTTTCCCGAGAAACCCTCACATTAGTCGAGTTTTGCAAGTCTTAGATACTTGTGAAGGGCGAGTCTTGTACAACTAGGAAGGAATAGAAGTTTGGAAGTTTGTGATTGAATTGAATCTGGTTTTGGACTCAGAAACATTGTGTGATTGGATTGGAAAGATACTGGGACTGAGGATTGGCATTGATTGGACTGGACACTGGATATTGGGACTGGATTTGGATTGACTGAAAAGACTCTGGGACTCGAGATTTGACTGGGACTGGTTGGGAAACCAACAAAACACATGCTACACACTTTTGGCAACAACTTTATTGACGCGAATCTTCGGGATACGCAAGAAACTACAGAAACATCCCTGTTTCTTACGTTTCTTAAACTTGGTTATCATATATTGCATCAAGGAAGTCCGAAACAGTTGTATCCTTTGAATCTTCAGTTTTGTACATATCATAACACAACCCTTTCGTTGCACTTTTACTTTGAACAATCAACTTTCCCTTTCAACCTTTTAAAGGCTCTGAAACTAGGGACTGACACTCGTCAGCTACCTTGGAAGTGATCGAAATAGCTATCATACATTGTTTCTAGTCTTGGTTTGGGATAGGTTCAGTCTATCTTGTCCAATATTGGTTTTTGGTTTTGGTTTTGGCTGTTTCTTGTGTTTCCACACTAGGTTCTGAGCTCGCAAATCACCGCCATTCTTGCTCACAGTAAAACCTGCTGTAACCGATGCGCTGCCGGCAGCAAGAAGACCAAGAACCACATTGAGTGGGATGTCACAGGCATCGCAAATGACGTGCTCGAAGAAGGCACATTTTATTTCCGAAACGGGCACTGTTGTGACGGCGTCGGATACGCCCTGCGTAAAGCTGCAGGTTATCTTCATAATGTTTTATTTGAAAATTCTATTTGGCACCCATAGGCGCCAAAGCATTATGATGGCATATAAGTGCTTAAGCGAAATTGTAGTCATCGCAATCACCTTCTTGCACTCCAAAATAAACACTTTGCTGGGAGGTAACACCGGGGGCAACCAACGACACATGCGAAAGCCACATGCGTTAAACGCATGTGGGCCGCATGCGTTGATGGTGTTTACAATGGGTCTTTGGTACAAAGGATTTCTTTCCTGATTTTCTTTGATTTTCTTTGTGCCAAAGACCCTTTGTAGGGACCATCAGCACATGCGGGCCACATGCGTTTAACGCACTCGTGTTCTGCATGTGTCGATATCTGCCCTCGGTGTAACAGTCCAAGACGTGATGTGAACACTTTAGGTAACCTGTAGGTGGTCAAAATGATACAGTATATTATTCCTTTGACGGTCCTCGCCCACAAGCCGGTTCTCCCAACGGCCGTGATTTACATCAGTGGCAATAAGTTCCTGAAAGTTGGCCCCATTGAATGCCGTGGATACATTATTTTTGCATGTCGCTTGCCTCATAACACCCAGTTGGCAACAGGCACAGTATGTATGAAGATCAAGAAAGGAAGATCTGAAATGGAAGCCAAGGAAAACTTACACCGAGTATAGAAGGAATTTGGTGTTGGGTTCTTCCAGCTTTCATCTTTTCGGAGAGAGTCTGACTTTGGGCCTGTTCGGTTCGTCGTGTCGGACTTGTATGAGCATGTGACCTTCTGTTGCGATAGCGCGGAGAAAGCACGGACTTGATTTTCAGGGACTCGGGGCAAGCCCGTCGGGTAAGCAGCGTAATGATTTATCCGAAATCGAGTCAAATACAGTTCATGAAGACCGATAGAGCCGAAGAAAGAGGAAACCACCACACGGTAAATGCATGTAAGTAGGGTTGCCGATGGGGAGATTCCAACGAGGCCGACATTGCAACGATACTGAACGAAATGCAGTCAGAGATTGAAATGAGGTCATTGTCAGACCGGCTTGACGGCACTGTTTACGGAAGAACTGCGGCCCAAGCGGAGATCATGATGTCACTTTTGTGATAGTCTCACGCTCTTTCCACTCGATGACGCGGACTCTCCTTCTCATCCTGCGTGTTCTACAAGTCACTGCAAAACTACCACCTCAGAACAACCTGGCCGTATGGCGTTCTATCGGATCCGAATCTCTATAGCTCTGTGGCCGACGCACATTCAGCAAGGACGGCACGCCGTACATCCATTTAGAATGTCTTTCGTACTAACACAATCTTTCTATTGTGGGTAATTCTTCTCGGAGTGAAAGAGACCCGCCGAGTCTCATCTTGGTACCAACACGTCGCAATGATCCCAGCCTGGGCAGCATCATACCATTAAAGACTCGGGTGCACCATCTCTGGAACAAACCTCATCGATTTCGAAGCCAGAACATTCGTCGTAATCGAGGTCATGACTACAGGGCCGGTGAAACTTGACTGGTGAGGCCTTTGAATACCGTCTCGTGAACGACTCTATGCAGGAACCCGAAAGGTGCGTTGTAGTTTTTTTTTTCCTCTTGAATGCGTTGCCCATCTTTGTAGATTTCTTGTCTAACCCTGCGCTCTTCGACTTCTCCGTACCGCTTGCAAGTGTGCCGAACGCACCCTCTCCTGCGCCACCCAGACCCCATCGAGATCGACTGCCTCTTCGAGCCCCGTGCCGTCAAGCTCGCGTCGGACTTCTTCGGCGGAACAGAGGCCAACAGGAACCGTTACCTATGGTCCAGCTTTCCAGGCCGCTATTCTCCTCACGATACCTCGGAGAAGACACAGGATCTCCTCCTCCTCAACATCGCTCACCTCTCCCTCGCTATTGAGGCCACCGGACCGCCCCCATCAAGCGCACACCCCACCAGGAAGTCGAAGATCTCTTCACTTACTTCAAAAACCGGCCCGGCGTACGAGGGTGAACGTGCGTGCACGGAGGACATCATTTTCTTCCGTAAATTCGAACTCTCTCCGCTCCCTGTGGTGTCCCTCCGGTCGAGGTCACCTTCGACATCGATACCAACGGGATCCTCGTCTCCGCCTACGACAAAACTACCGGCGAGACGAATCAACCAATGACAAGGGTCGTCTCTTAAAAGAGGGTATGTGCATTTCCTACATACCCTGATTGTATTCTTTCACAGCTCACAACCATATCATCGAGTCGCATGTGTACAACCTCCGAAACTCCCTCAACGACGAGAAGCTGGCGGACAAAATTGCCGCCGCTGGTGAGTTGAAGCTCTATGGCACCGTAAACGACACCATCAAGTGGCTCAATGTATCGCAGCAAGGCTTGAAGGAGGATCAAGCTGATGCGTGTGTCGATTAGGGGAGGCCTTGTATGTCCACTGCATAATTTTTTTTAACGTATGTTAACTATCTCTGCGGTTTGCTGTGGTTTGCAAACCATGAGTATATTCTACGCAAATCCAATATATTTGTTTCTTCCATATTGTATGCTTGCTTGCTTAACTTCAACCACCCGGCGCTGCATTGCAAGCAAATGTCATCAAGCTGTTTTTCAAGGACCAAGCACCACAATATGCACCGCTGTACCATGCCCGCAGGTTATGAAATTATCACACGATGCTGTTGACAGCGAAGACTAACGTTGCAACGAACATGCACTGTATTCCGGTGCTTCAGTTCAACCCATATTTTCTTCTGTGACAGAAAACCACAGTGATATGTCTGGCGTTCTCTCGTGAAAAATCTGACAGTCAAAGCAACGTCCAATTCAAGCCCGACTCGCACTTATGCTATGGACGACTTCATGCCAGCTTTGGTGGCATTCCTTGACACCTCCTTGTTCCCGATTTGGAAATCTCATCTCGATTTGGATACCAGCCATGTCGTGCGACATTTTCTTTGCCGCCAGCTCGATGATGTGACAGATCTCCGCACGCCAGCTCTATACTAACAAGCTAGTGTCCAAATGCAGGCGGTCGTTTGTCCCTGCGACGCGGCGCTAAAGTATTAAAGCTCCCCGATCTGACCGTCTCTCTATTGTCTTCGCCCAAAGCAGACTTCCCCATACCAGACGCTTTACTGAGCCCAGTTTCCCTCATTTTCATCCTCGTCGTCATGCAGTGCAGAATTCTCATCGCCTTCGCCGTGTCTTGCCGTAAGTAGTACTCTCTTGTGGGCAGCGATAAAGCTGATCCGGTTTATTTCCGAGAGTGACGCTCTCTGTCGCAGCAGCACCCATCGCTGATTCGAGTATCCTGGACCGCACTCCTGTAAGTCGCATTGATATTTTATGACATTTCCCCAGGTTTACAATAAATAACTCCAGGCGTCTGTCGAAATCGAGCGCGCACCCATACCTGAGCCTGAGCCAGGCTGCAGAATGTACTCTTGCGTCTGGTATGCACCCTCGCCCATCGCCTTGTATCTGGAACTCAATTTCCTCACGGAAGACCTCAAAACCGCGCATTCACCCACTCTTCACCGCGAAGCTCATCCCTTCGTCTCACCCCTTCGGTCACTGTGACTCTCTCACTTACGACGCACTCGAGAACATTACTCGTGCAGTCACTGTATCACTACTTCGCTTTTCGTAGAACTGTATTTCTAGAGCAATTTCTATTCGCGTATTCTGCTATGAATCAAAATTCCGTTTGCTGAGCGCCAAATAACCGGCCGCGCCGAGCTTAGGCGAGGCTGATACTCATCTCTGCCCCAGCCACGTAGGTCGAACTTATTATTGCGGTGGATGTAGCTGATCTGCGAGACACTGGGGTGCAATAGGATCTCTAAACTCTTCTTCTCAAGTTAGTGCTAGCACCCACGCCAATTCCAGGCTCGAATTGTGGTTTCGTATCACAGTCGAGCGGTCCTGATTACTATACAGAACTCTAGGCCTTCCCAAAGTATCTGCCCAAATCGAATGACCACCAACATTTCTGGAAACTGCTCTACTAGAAAAAGCTATTGAACAGCAGGGCTCGTATCCCCGCAGCTTGATAACGCAGATGCCGCTCTACAAGCCAATGTCGAGAAGCACCCCCGCATGCGCCAAGCTACTGCTGATCAAATCCGGCGCGGCGTCACCATTTTGTCTGTCGTTCGACGCATATCTACCGACATTTTTGACGGAGATATTCAACTGGACTGTTCCCAACGAAGCCCGCAAGCACACTACGAGCCGATGTCCATGGGTGCTCGGCCGTGGCTGTAGTCGCTGGCGCGTGATCAGCATATCTTCGCCAGAACTGAGAACTGTGAATGACGATCGACAGGAAAATTTCGCTGGCGATGGTTAAAGCTCATCTGGACCGCTCGATCCCATATCCGCTGGCCGTGGAGGTCGGCGAATTTCGGACCTGTCACATTAAACGCCAAAGCGGTATCCGGCGCTTTACATTCCTTCCCACTTCCACCACCATCTACGACCATCTGTGGACGCCAACATGCAGAACTTTACGAGGTTCTCTTCTGACGAAACTTTCGAAGATCCTAGACCTTCACTGTAGGCGCATTTCCACCTCTTTCATGCCCACGTGTAGTGCCTCACAGCGCTTATTCTAGCTACAGCAGCGGAATGTTCTCCGGGGCACAGCACATTGCTGTAACAGGTCATAGCTTGATCAATACTACAAACTATTACACCACTGCAGCGACTGTGCCTTCTGGTAAGTGTTTCCTTGCCCATTGTGAAAGTACTATAAATCATGTCTAGATGTAAATGTCAAGATGGTTTCGCTGTGGGATATAGATCTCCAGCATGAAATCCGTCTCGAAGACAGGGAAGGTATGGTCCATGGGTACCAGATCCGGCCGATGGTTCGTCGTATGTACTCCGCCAAAATCAAGGGTCAAACTACGACTGTGGCAATGTATCAGGGATGCGGTGCAGAGGAAGTGTGTTACATCTTACCTTCAGTGTGTCACGGCTAAGATTTTTTCGTAGGAGTGGCGGGAGGATCTAGCGAAATATAGGTCAATTCGGCAAGTTTCGCATTTTTGGCGGTTCGCCCTGCCACTAAATTATACACGTAGCCATCCGGATATTGTTCAGATTTGTGGAGCGGCAAGTTCCGGCAGTATTCACGCCACCCTTTTCCACGATGGTGAACCGCTCTTCTATTTGATATCCTTTCATGAAACTTGATCCTTGAATTAGATTTGATACCATTTGAACAATATCTCGACTTCTATTGACACTCCAATCTTTTCACCGTACACATTTACACCTGTTGTGTACGTGTGTCACCCACTTGCCAGTCCCGTTATTGATTCTCTGAAGAATGAGGAATTCAGGGTAAGAAAGCTCAATGTTGTTGTTCAGGTTTCTACCATTTCTCAAAGGACGTCAACAACTACTTCTGGTCCAATTTCCGGCAGCTACTTGTGAGTTCAGTCTGCTGAATACCAGTTTTCCCTATTGAAAAATGGCTCTCAGCCACCATATGAGTGCACATTCTGGATACGTCAATCCACTGGCCGACTATGTGCAGATCTTGCCAAGCCACTTACAGCCATCTGGCTGGGTGAATTATGGAGTGAGGCCAACACTCAAAAAGTGTCTTACTGGAATGCACCGAATGAGGAGGGCATGATAATCGAAAATCTGACACTGAGAAATTATCACAAAATATGGGCTTTCCATCCACGCCAGTCCCGGTTTGCAACCATTTCCACCCCGATACACGTGAATCTGGGAACAGTTGTTTTCTGGCCGTCGGACAATCGCTTTGAAGACTCCTCTGTTGGGATTGCATTTTCTCCCAATGCAAAGACCTACCCTCGTCATTGGGAGGCTACTGGAGGAGCACCAGGTGAAAGAACAGAGGAGGGCTGGACACGGTAATGACATATTGCGAGCCACATGATCTTCTCTAATTGTTTTGAATCTCGAAGATTCAGCACCAGCGATGTATTTGACAGCACCCTCACACTAAGATGCTTCCTGGACTTCTTGGACCATGAGAGCTGGCTTACCCAGGCAAATTACATATTCGCGCTACCGTTAGGTAAGGGTCTTAGGGAGCCTGATTTTGCGTTTTTGCAGTAAATCACATTTTTGTCATCTGTTTTTGCGTAAGCACTGATCCCTCCGCCAAATTCTTTCGGCTTCCTTACTCCGGCACAACAGCCGAATGATTTCCGACCCTACTCGTAATCCTGCTGAGGTCCTGATCCGCCCCCGTCGCTCTGAGTCAATTCTGTGCACAAACCCTCTCTGATCTTGCACTTTGCCAACCCTTCCTGTATCTCATGAGCCTTCGACAAAATTCTGTAATTGCCTACTCCTCAATACTCTCTGAGCATTCCCCAACCAAGTAATCTCCACCGCTGATATTCTGGCGTTGAAGTCCAACTGTGTCTTTCACCGAGCTCACAGTTCAATTCCTTTATTCACTCATGGGCTTCTACTTTGATCAAACGATATACATCACACCGAAGCTCAGTCCGTCCTTTGGCACTCCCAAGGTATCAAACTCGGACGATGTCATACAGCAGCCAAACATCAGCTTTAAAGATTTCGACTTCCTTGAAGTCTGTTCCACTGAACCTTCCAGTAACAAATGTGCTGGGTACAGCTGATGACCCGGAGACAGCTATTACCCATTGATGTACCATTGTAAAAGACAGTCCTGTGGATTCAATTTTTTCAATGAATTTATGTTCTCTACCAACCTCACACGCCGGAATCCGAGGCCGCGTCTTGGCTTCATTACACATATGTGCATCTTTTCCCTGAGTTACTTTGACCTTGTGGCCGATTCCGGATACCCTTGCAACTTGTTCTCCGACGCCTTCCCTCCTTTCATCTAGTATTCATGGCTTGGATTCTTAGCGTTAAATTTATTTCCATGTTTTTATGTATGTTTTATTCAACTCTTTGCCGTCCCCAGATTCCTTGTACAAAATTTAAAAACAAGTTGCTCTGAATATCCCTTCTCACGGTCTGCCAGAATTGCAACTGTTCCTTTCATCGTCCTCGGGCCACTTCTGCAAAGACATCTGAATCGAAACCAATCAAGTCTCCTCCCACCAGCTTTCGACCAGAATTCCTCGTGCCAACCCTGCATTTTGCGCATCAGCATTCTTCTCCCAGTGTTTGAAGGGTTTGCTACCTCGTAAAGATGCACGAAGGTACCGCTGACGTATGAAATCAGCGTGTAATATGGTGCTCCTTTCTATTCTACCGAGTTACAACTGATTGTCGGCTGCAACAACCTCACTTATCTTTGGCCATGGATGCTCCATATAATGGTTAGAGATGGCCGGTAATATTTGCGTATTTGTTCTTGTAGCTTTTAATTTTCTCCTGCCCTAATTCTTCGTAGTTAACCCAGAATGATTCAAGTTATTACAGCAGATGGCAGTACCGAAGGCGCGAATCAAAAAAATGCCGTTTGGGGCTGTTTTTGATTCTGGCGACCGATTTGCCCATAACTCAATGAGTTCTGCACCAATTATAATGAAACCTAGTTAGATAATTCGGCCTAATTCGTGCGCAATTAGTGATAGAGAAACATCGGAAAAAATATTATATTTTGCATTTTCCTACATGTGAAGTCCAACTACTGTGCTCAAATCTTGACCAAATGACCTAGAATTTTGGTGGGGGCTCTGTCGACATGTTTGGAGTGAAGTGATAGAGCCAAAAGTACAAATAATTATAAAGGCCAGAGCAGGATCTGTGTTGGCTATACAAAAAGCCTTCAAACAAGGTATAAAATGCAAGTAAGGAATTTTCCATCCTTTTGGCTCTATCACTTCACTCTAATCGTGTCGATGTAGCTCCTACCAAAATTCTAGGTCATTTGGTCAAGATTTGAGCACAGTAGTTGGACTTCACATGTAGGAAAATGCAAAATATAATATTTTTTCCGATGTTTCTCTATCAATAATTGCGCACGAATTAGGCCGAATTATCTAACTAGGTTTCATTATAATTGGTGCAGAACTCATTGAGTTATGGGCAAATCGGTCGCCAGAATCAAAAACAGCCCCAAACGGCATTTTTTTTGATTCGCGCCTTCGGTACTGCCATCTGCTGTAATACTGAGATTCTTCCACTGCTCTTGGGATGGCCTGAATTCAAATTTTTAACAACTGTGTTGATCAACTTCCATTCGGTTATTCCACCAAAGGCACTGACAGATCCGTAAACTCTATTTCGAGTGACCTCAAGGGCTGAAATTTGGGCTGCATCAAAATTAATTAAACAATATCATTTCCGGTAGCGGGCTGTGCCGCTTGTCGGCTTTACTTGCTTTATTCAACCACCTGCATATGACACCCAATTTCGAGGACTGTGGTACGTCTCCAGTTCTCCATCGTTATCTTTATGGTAACATTTCCAAGTTGTCCTGCACTATATTGCTTTCGAGGTCAGAATCTTACCAACTACAGATGAACCCCCCACAGGTTTTCTATTCCTCTGCCCAGAGAAGGATTTAAAAGTGGACCATCCTCGTTCTGCTGGCCGGACCTCCCTCCATATTGGTCTCTCGACCCACTGGGTGTTGAACATCTTAGCCCTGAGGGGGTGACTGACTTCGGATTTCCATCTCTGGAACTCACTACCCGGATTGTTGGATACAGCTGGGATACCAGTGTCTACGCTGGAATATGCGAATTTCAGCGGGCAAAAGGCTTTGATCCAGAGAGCCAGGATGTCACCAGGCATTTGGGGTTCTCACTCTATTATCCGTGCAACGAAATGGATGCTCCGTTTACTCATGGTTAGCGTATTTAATCAACAAAAGTGTTCTGTTTTAACTGATAAATGTTAACAGTGGACGAGGAAGAAGAGTATTCTTCAGGAGAAGATGATGAGGACCAAACAGATGTGGAAGAGGAGGATTATTCAGCACACAATTATAATGAGGGGATGATGAGATGGACGTAGAAGAAGAAGACGAGGATCAAATGGATCTCGGCTGGTGAAGGGAACTAGCATATACTTGCGCTATAAGGCCGCATGAACCTTTGCAGTGAATTATTGGAACGAATAAGAAGTGATGCGAGTAGATACAGTACATTCCACTAGACGAACCGCCGCTTCGCTCCGGTATCCAAGAATCGAAGACCACTGCAAATGGAGTCAGGGGCTCTTCCAGCTTTCATCTTTTTCGGAGAGAGTCTGACTTTGGCCCTGTTTGGCTCGTCGCGTCGCGCATGGTACGACCATGTGATCTTCTGTTGCGGTGGCGCGCCGAAAGCACAGCCTTGATTTTCAGGGACTCGGGCAAGCGTCGGGATGTAGGCAGCTTAATGACTTATCCGAGATTGAGTCAACTACAGTTTATGAAGACCGAAAGAGCCGATGAAAGAGGAAACCACCACACGGAAAATGCATGTACGTAGGGATGCCGAAGGGGAGATTTCAACGAGGCCGACATTGCAACGGTGATGCAAAAAACACACGACTTCAAATGAGGTCATTGTCAAACCGGCTTAACGGCACTGTGGGTGGCCATGATGTCACTTTTGTGATAGTCTCACGCTTAATGTTGCCGCAAAACTCGACTCGAGTCTCGGAAGTCGACAAGTAAGTCTGATTCCAAGTCGAGTCGAGTCGAGTTTCACATGCCATGACTTGATGCGACTTGGAAGTTGGTCAAAGTCGACTTGGGTCGACTTAAGTAGGTTCAAGTCGCTATGAAATCCGGGGTCCTGGCACACGGGGTCACTGGACCAAATGTTGTGTCCACTATCTAATTCAAGGTTTGACTTGGGGAGGAGGGCCGTCGCAAATTGCACGGCACATCTGGAAAGGCACTTTTACTGGATAGAACTCACTCTTCTATGTAGAAATCCGAGAAAATCCTACACTATGTAGGTCTACATATTACAGGTATTTCGTGTATGAAGGCAATGCGCTTAGAACACCTAGATGTTGTCCCAGTTATGTAGTGCCCCATTTGGATGATCGGCGTCGAAGCCGCCGGGCTTCAAGTTATTGAGTATCAAAATAAACTCGTAAAATACGGGGGGTGGTAATTTCTCTGTACTTGTACATTACTCACAACCCTCTCTAGCTCAACTGCACCTCTAAATATTTTCCTAATACTTTCCGCAACCATAATAATATCCCTCAAAAATATGTATCCCAGCTACGACCGTATTTTCGTTGCAAGAAAGAGAGTAAACAAGATTAATCGAGAAGATATTGAAAACGGTACATTTCTTACCTACTTTAAATAAGCAGGAGCGGTGAGAATCACTATATGGGCCGGGGAACAAGGCGGAGCATCGCTGCACTACGTTGTCCGTGGTCCATGTCGGGTCTTCCTGCGGCCGTATTTGGGAAGAAGATGACAATTTTGCACAATTCTGTCAACCGCAGTAACTTCATCATAGACATGGTTGTTGCGCGTTGAGGACCGGACCGTGAAAAGTCCCGTAATAGGATTAGGAATGCCAAATAGCGTATATCATTCAACATACGCTAAAGGATGAGAAGTGTGGAGGCGGTAGACTTGCGGAGGCTGGAACAGAAGCTTAATATGAGTTAGTGTTAGTATTTAATTTCTTTGAGCTTTCCAGGCTGGATGCACACCTTGGAGAGCAGTTCCCGCTGCATTGTCATTGTCCTCGCCAGTGTGAACAAGAGCGAAATCCAGATGGGCTGACCGAGCTGGGGATCGGGCCCCACGGGCGGGGACCAGAGGACTAACGCGAACAAGATTTTGGCGATTGTTTTCGCTTGGCTCAGCAATTGCAGGAAGCGTCAAAGTGAGTTGTTTGTAGAGATTAAATTGGTCAAAAGGTTGAGGGACAAGTGTTACAAATGGGGAAATATAGGCCTTGACTGCTTCGAGGACATAGCTAGCAGAATGTCCAGTAACAATGTTGGCAGCTGTACTATTAGTGAGCTCGCGCAGGTGATGTTTGGCAGTCAAGTAAAACTTGACAGAGGTTGTTGTGGAGGTGACCACCACACCTTCGGGGTCACCGATGGTAGATGGAGTAATAGGGATGCGAGAAACATCATGGCCTTTCTTGTACTCCCCTTTGCGCATTCACTCCAGATATAATGTGAAGCAATCAACTGGCTCCTGACGGCGAAGCCAATTCGTGATTTGGATGATATAGTCGTGCTTGTTGTATGTGCGATAAGCATTGTTGGGATAGTCAATCTGGCAGGACTCGTACTTATATTTTTATAATCTATCAAAATTTCTTGATCAATCCGGGGCCATCAAGCTGACTGAGTGTTTGCTGTAAGTTCCTTCAGGGTGATGGTCTTGAGTATGTCTGCCTTTGGACCACCTTCAGGTACTTGGGTTAAATATTGGGGTAGCTTACAACCATGTTCACCAGGCAAGGCTGCGCAACGAGGCTGGTTAGTAAACAGCCACAAACAACATCAAGTGTGGCTGCCACCGATTTCTTTAGCGATTATGTAAGTGCCCTGAGGTTCAATTCAGGCTACTAGGTACCCATAAATATCACTTCTGTTACCAAAAGAAAATTGTTCAACCTAGTTGGACACAGATTTCACACTGATGGGTAGTGATGTTCAGGGCCCGGCCTGGCCTGGAAGCCCGGGCTTGGGCCCGGCCTGAGCAGGCTTGGGCTTGGGAAATCTCAAGCCCAAGCCCAAGCCCGCAACCAGGGCTTCAAGCCCGGGGCTCAAGGCTTAGGCCCGGGCCTGACACATGCGATAAAAAAATCCAAATATTTGACCACGTTACATAGCAAAACTATAGTTGATTTAATGTAGGAGCCATAGTGTGTATTAGAATGCTTACTGGCTTCATTATTCAACTTCTTGACCGTTCAAACCTACGATTTCCTTTTTCAGATGTTCTGAGTCAGCAAGTTACGCCTGTGAAAGCCACCAATTCCGGTAGTTTCTCTAGGGTAAGTTGTCTATGGTTCAAGGAAGTAAAATGCTGATCCAATGGGTGAGTTTGCTGAGATAAAAATGGAAGAAACATTCATCTTTTTAAGTGATACTGAAGCCCGGGCTTTAGGGCCTGGCCTGGGCTTAAAAAATCTCAAGCTCAAGCCCTGTGTCGGGCCCGGCCCGGCTTGGGCTTCCCAGGGCTTGGCCCGGCCGGCCCAGGGCTTGAAGCCGGGCCCTGAACATCACTACTGATGGGTTGAGCACCACTACTTGAACGTCCGGCCCCAAGGTTTTACCACCATATTTTGTTTCCTAGTACATGGAAATCAACCCTGCGATACTTGGACAGTCACTGCAAAGTATGGTGGAAGGACCATGCAGCTGAATTTATGGGTGTGAATGCTTAGCCTATCATTGTGAAATTCATATTTAGCTTGGCTGTGCAAATTTTTGTGAGTAATGAAACTCAACTATAGCAGCAAAACTTATGTAGGGAGATCTAGATGATTGGGATCTGTTTGACAGGCAATATTCCGAAATGCCACAGGATTGTGGGGCTTGATTAGCATTCCTGCAATGTATTTAACATTTCTGCGTAATAAACATGTAGTTATGAACGGTAATGAGATGAAACTCAAATTTTCTGCAATTCCATTGGTTTTTTAAAAATACCATTCGACTTCAATGACTCAGGTCTACCTAAGTCGACTCAAGGTCGGAAGTTTCAATTGAAAAGTCGACTTGAGTCAACTTCGTTGCAACTTTCATGTACTCGACTCAACTTGGCTTGAACTCGAAGTTTCGGCAACATTACTTCGGAAGAGCCTCTCATGGGTTTCCTATTCCTCTGCCCAGAGAAGGACTTCCAAAATGGACCCTCCGCGTTCTGCTGGCCGAGATTCCCTGCATATTGGTCTCTTGACCCATCGGGTGTTCAACGTCTTAGCGCTGAAGAGGCAACTGACTTTGGATTTCCATTTCTTGAACTCACTGCCCGGATTGGCGGACGTAGCTACAACAAAAGTGTCTATGCCGGAGTCCGTGAATTCCAGCGGGCAAAGGGCTTCGATCCAGAGAGCCAGGATGTTGCCAGGGATCTGGGGTACTCACTCTTTTATCCGTGCAACGAAATGGATGCTCTGTTTGATCATGGTTAGTGAATCAACAAAACCGTTCTAATTTAACTGATCAATGTTGACAGTGGATGAGGAAGACGAGTATAATTCAGAGGATGATGAGGACCAGATGGATGCGGAACAGGAGGATCATTCGGCAGACGATGAGTATGAGAAGGAGGATGGCCAAATGGACGTAGAGGATGATGATGGCCAAATGGATCTCAGCTGGTGATGGAAAATGGTATATAGTCGCACTATAAGGCCATATGAGAAGTGTTGGGAGTAGAAACCGTCCAGTATATTTTTCAAACGGATAGCCTTTACCTACTTTCATTCTGTCATCCATCGGTGTAGTCTGTTTTGAATTTGAAACCTTTGACTGAGGAAAGTTTGATATGTACATAGCTAAGGAATAACTCTACCGATCAAGCACATCATGCCATTCTCCCCCCCATGGAATAAAACCCCGCTTGGTCTCCGTTGAACCTTCTGCCGGACCGAACTCCTCTTCAGCATCAGCATCCGGGCCCGACCACCATTCTTGCTCACGGTAAAACCCGCCGTAACCGACGCGCTGCCGGCAGCAAGAAGACCAGAAACGACATCAAGTTCAATTAGGTGTCAATGGGATGTCGTAGTAGTCCTCGTAAACGTCGTGCACGAAGAAAGGCATCTTCGATTTCCAAAACGGGGGCTGTCGTGACGGCGTCAGCCAATAGGGTAAGCTCTGCGTAAATTATCTTCACCATGCTTTATTAAAAATTCTATTCGGCACCCATAGGTGCCAAAGTATTTCGCTCTATATAAGTACTTAAGCGAAATTGCTGTCGTCACAATCACCTTCTTGCACTCCAAAATGAACACTTGAGAGGAGGCAACAATCCAAGAGGCGATGTGAACACTTGGGAAAATGAACATAGCTAACACGCAGCAGGCGGTCGAAATGATACAGTATATGACTGCTTTGACAGTTCTCGGCGGCAACTCAATTTTCCCATCAGCAGAGATCTACATCTATGGTGATAAGATCTTGCAAGTCCGTCTCATTGAATGACGTGGAAACATGTATTTTTATTTTCGCATGTCCAGCCTCACAAACACCTAGTTGGCAACAGGTATGTATCAAGAAAGGAAGATCTGGTATGGAAGTAAAGGGAAACTTCTAGATGGAATTTTGATGCTGGACTCTTCCAATGTTTTATCGTTTTCGGAGAGTCTGACTTTGGCTTTGTTTGGCCTGTCGCGTCGCGCGTTGTTGGATCGTGTGACCTTTATGTTGAGCTGGCAAGTCATTCGCAGCTTTCGGCACGCAAGAGGTACGTACCTTCCGACGCCATAGTACCCACGACGGAGTATTTATGCCGTCCTTCCTACCCATATGCAGTCCGGCCGGCACAAACTTCAGAGCTACGGTTGAAAAATTATGGTACCTTCCATCCGTATGATGCTTCTGGGTCAACCCCGTGGTGTAGCCGATGATGAGTCGTGAGATACGGGTTACGGAGAGCCTGGGTGCGCGGGGTTGGTCAGGGTTTTTATGGTGTGAGGGAGGCGAGAGGGAGAGGGGAGGGTGGAAGGGATAGGGATCGGAACGGACGTACGAGGTCGTCCACACGTGAGGATGCTGCGACAAATTTGAATTAGTCAATGGTGAATGGGTGCGGAGAATGCAGATGCACATCTCCTGGCTTTTATTCAAGTCGGTTCAGAGAATCATCAGAAGTCGTGAACGCATAACGTACGTAGAGCGTCCCCACATTCGCCAGGTTTGCGAGTACGATTATCCTGCGTGTCCATTTTGTCGTCAGCCGCTTGATTATACGGCCGAGAAGAAAGCTTCACCCGAAGTACATCGCACCTGCATATAAAAATGACTTTCAACCCGCCGTAAAGAAATGAATAGAATTAATCCGCTCACCATCGCGCATCATGATCTCGACAAGGGAGCCTTGGATAAGGGTAATTAGTGTTTGGTTCGCGTGTGCATTCATCGCTAATTTTGACCAACGGAGTGCTCTGTATCACATCAAGTCAGGTCGTTGCAAATACGAGAATGCACGTAGATAGTGCGAATGCACTACTCTAAGCGCAGCCGAGTGCGCTGGGGATGCACAGCGGCACCACAACCCATGGAGTGAAGCCGTACATGGCCAATATGCGGAGGGGCGAGTGTTGCTGCCGATGCGGGTAAATGCATCAGCCGTCTGTCTGAGTTGGAGATACAGACCTGCTTTGGACGAGCCCTTGCTGCAACATCAGAAGCACCTCGAGTACTCGCTCCATCTTTGAGCAACTGCGTATGCAGGCATTAAGTCGCAATGGAAAAAAACTCAGTGGAAAGATACCTACCTCTTTTGCACATGGGGTAGCAAAAAAAAACAGGAGCAGAGGAAAAGGATGGGGAGAAGAGCGTACCTCAGGACTTAAAATTCCGAAATAGAATAGGAAAATGACGAAGCTGCACCCGAGCGAGAAATACCGCACGTAGGAGAACGATAGGGACGCGGGGCAAAGCTTGCTGTGCCATATGAGCCTTACCTCAGACCGAAGATATTATGTGGTCGTACACCACCACTGCGCAATGGTTTGAATAAAAGGCCGAATACGTTGGGCGATCGGTGGCGTACCGAAGCCAGTAAGGAAAGTATCATGGTATATCCGGAATTATTGCGTTAACGACGCTGTTTAAATGGCAAGGGCGAGCGACTCACTGGTTCCAGGCAAACGTTCAATGGTCAAGATCGCCCCTAAACGAAGACGGGGGAGTCGACATGGGGACACTCTAAGATTTTGGGAAACAGAGAAACCTAGACATAAGTGTTATAACCTTGCGGAGCCATATTCACACCACAACTACGGCAGAGGAACGGCTCCGATTGATCCATCGGAGATCCAGGGACAACACGGTCTATCGGCATAGGTTGATGTTTTCCCTTATGGTGATGATTCGCTGCCGGCCCCATTGATAGATTCAGTCAAATGGGAATATTTCAGGACATGGAAAGTCATGGAGAGATCACATCAGTAAAACAACATGTTTTGCTTTGGAGTCTTTGGCGTCTTTGGCAAGACTCCAAAGACTCCAAAGACTCAATTTTCACTAAGACATGAGTCTTTGGCTAAGCTAGGTACGAAGTCTTAGCCCAGGACGTATGTCTTGGGAAAGACTTCTAAGACGCGATCCGTCTTGGGCAAGGCCTTCTCAAAGACATCCCAGAGCCTCTTAAAGACACAAGATAGGGCACAAAGATGTATATTGTGTGACTACTACGAATACAAATAACTTGCGGCTCGTCCGCCAAGTGCACCTCGAAAATGGTTAAGTCGGTGTACGGGCCGCACGAGTGCGCCAGCCGGGGCGACGACCGTCTTGAGCAAGTGCTGCTTGATGCGATTCAGCGGGTGCGACCCGTGCGAACGATGCGCTGGAGGATCGCGTCAGCCACGGTCAGCGATGAGAGCAAGCACGCACCTTATTCCGTACGTATTTGGCGGAGCGCGCGTCGGACCTGGGAACGTTGGGGTCGATGGTGACTGTTCATATCACATCTTGAAGCTGACGGCATGAGAAGGATACTGTTGGGTAAGACAGCACGTCAGATCAAAGGATATGCGTGTGCAGACAATGCTTACCCATCGCCCGTGGCCTGCGCGCTCGGTTGTGAAAAGGAACAGATGAAGGTCCAGATAATAAAAGGCGGGAGAGTTGCCACAAGCGGCGGCAAATGCGAACATGCATGAGGAAAGGGAGGGTCACATGGGGCAGCCAGATGGCGCGCCTGGAGCGCAAAAGTCAAACGGGACGCGAGCATTGCTGGTGGATACATCTTGAGTGCTTGCTTGTGGTGGAACAGTGACTTGAGGATCTAGATCTTGACCAGCAAGGAACGAAGAGTTCAGGAGGGCGGCGGAAACTTGAGACGCAGCCGAAGACGAAGGCACCGGTATGAGGATCAAGTCTTGAGTGTTATTAGGAGACGCCAGGGAGCTCAAAACTTGATGGAGGGATGAAATGGAGAAGGCGGGACGAGGGGAGAGTGGGGGAAAGAGAGAAGATGGGCGTCAGAGTCAAGGAGCGACCAACCATTTGATGTGAATCACGCGATTGCAGTCACGGCGACCATCACTGATGGAGCGGAGTTTGAAAGACTTGAGGCGTTTTTCCTCATTGTTCCCTCCTAAGTAGATGCATCGCAGGTTACCTTTCGCTCGCGGTCAAGTAATTCTTTCGATGTTGATTGGCCAAGTGATGAATCACAAAACAATATACTGAAAATAATCGCTCAAGACTCAGGATGCCGCTGGTAAGACTAAGACTCCCAAAGACTCTAACTCAAAGACCAAAGACGTCTTCCCCCAAGACTAAGACCCGGAAAGACACATTTCAAAGACAAAGATGCCAAAGCCAAACATGTTGTTTTACTGATGCATGCGTCAAGGCATTTGAGCATGGTTTCGGAGTGGCAGGCAAATAGGCGTTCCAAGCGACTTGTTCTGCACTGGCATATTGCCTTGTGCTCCGAAGCTGAGGGCTAAGAAGAAAATCGTTGAAACAATGATTTGGAGAATCGAGCACTTGGATAATGGTGGAGAAAGGAGAAAGGCGTAAGCGCCAAGTCACGTAACGTCGGCCGCTTTCGGCTGCCCCGGGCGTCACGTCGAAAAGATGACGCAATGCTGCTCTCTCCCATCATCGACTCGCCTACTGCCTCTCTCATCCTGGGCGTTCTTCAAGCACCGGAAAGCTACTGGCCCACAACACATGCCCTCTGGTAACAATTTTGGCACATCCACTGGTTTGCACGCAAATCTCTGTAGCTCTGTCGCGCCAACACATCCATGGTCTTCAACAAGGACAGCAAGCCGTACATCGCTTTGGAGTGTCTTTTGTACTAACACAATTATTCTAGTGCTGATTATCCTTCTCGGAGTGAAAAACACCCGTCGAGGCTCATCTCGGTACCACCGCGTCGCAGCCTACTTTAACGGCTCGCAGTGTCATGCCATGGTCCCCCATCGCTGGAGTGAACCTCCCCCGAGCCCACGAACCCACCGCTGCTGTTCCCATTACCTTCGGAGCCAGAACCTGCGATGTGACCGTCGCGGAGGTATCCTCAAGATCATGGCTACCGTGGCCGGTGACAATTCAGTTGACTGAGGTCTTTGACGACCGTATTGAGAATCACTCCATGCAGCAATTCCAGCTCATGAACCGTAAAGGTGCGTTTTTCTCCATGTTCTATCCCCTTTGAACGCGTTATTACTGTAATCTTTGTAGATGCCTCCTGTAACCCCCACCCTCCGTCCTCTCCGTACCGCTTGCGAGCGTGCCAAGCGCACCCTCTCCTGCGCCGCTCATGCCCCATCGAGATCGACAGCATCTTTGAGCCCCGTGCTGTCAAGCTCGCGTCGGACTTCTTCAATGGAACAGAGACCACCAACGCAGGCAAGGCCGTCGCCTACGGTGCAGCGGTCCAGATCTCTATTCTTTTCGCGACACCTCGGAGAAGACACAGGATCTCTTTCCCGACGTCGCTCCGCTCTCTCTCGGTATTGAGATCCCTGGACCGCCCTCGATCAAGCGCAACATCGCTGTCCCCACCAAGAACTCGGAGATCTTCTCTATCTACTCGGACAACCAGCCCGGGGTACGAGGGTGAGCATGCGCGCACGGAGGACAACAACTTCCTCGTTAAATTCGAACTCTTCCCACTCCATGTGGTTTCCTTTACGTCGAGGTTATCTTTGACATCGCTACCAACGGGATACTCAACGTCTTCATCTCTGTCTCCGACGGAACTACCGACAAGGCGAATCCGTCAACGACAAGGGAAGGAAGGTCTGTGTATTTCTTACGCATATTGTATTCTTTCAAAGAACGGCTTCGAATCTAACTCGGTATGAGCTGCGCGCTGGCATGAGACTTTCTTCGACGACCTCAGCGCGCTCGCAGCTGACCACAACACCCTCGAGTCGTTCGTCACCGCTAGCAAGTTGATCGACGGCGCCGTAAACGATACCATCAAGCGGCTCAATCTGTTGAAGGAGGATCAAGCGGAAGCGTGTATCGGACTTGTGTCAATTCGACATGCTTATATGTTCACTGCCTGATCTTTTTAACACATGTTCACTATCCCACAATTTGCTGCGGTTTGCAAACCATAAAGAATGTTTCAGAATGTTGTACGCAGGTCCAAAATGTATTTTTTTCTTCCATATTTTGATCTTCAACCACCGGGCGCTGTCAAAAGGCGATGCTCCGACGTTCAAACCCAATTAGTTCTGGTTCTTTAGATCCCACGATGGTGTTGAAAACGACGGTTCAAATTGCAACGAGCATGCACCGTATTCCGGTGCTTCAGTTCAATCGATATTTTCTTACATGATAAGTAACCACCATGATATGTATTATGTCTGGCGCTCTCCCGGCCTTGCACATCCCTTACCTGTTAAACACGTAGTCTTCAAAAAGACGTTGATTCGCGTCAATCCCGCTGCCCGTCAGGGCGCCGATTGAATTGAATTTCGATGTAGGGCTCTCGTAAGAATGCGTGTCGAGGTATCGAGTGGCGAAGAGTCTATCGGGGTAAATTCATCTTGCCCAAACCAAGAATACGCTAATGAATCAGAGACATTAGACTCTTGAGGTGGAAGCCGATGACTGTTCGTTGATTGCCTTGACCAGCTTTGAGTTTTTTGGGCTAGTCGGACATGATGCTGGAGAGCCCTGGCAACTGACTAGTGGGAATTCCGAGAGTTTCGGACCTGTCATCATTTCAGACGCCAAAGCCGTAACGGGCGCTTCGCATCTCTTCCCTCCTCCACCACCATCCAAGACCATCTGTGGAAGATACCATGCAGAACTTTACAGAAGTCTCTTCTGACGAGACCTCCGAGGATCCTAGACCTTCATTGTAGGCTCACTCCCACTTCATCCGTGCCCACGTGTAGTGTCTCACAGCGCTTATTCTGGCCACAGCAGCGGAATGTTCTCCGGCGCACAGAACCTCACTGTAACGGGCCATACCTTGATCAACACCACAAAAAATTACACCACTGCGGTGACTGTGCCTTCGGGTAAGTGTTTCCTTGCCCATTGCGTAGGTACTCAAAATCTTGCTTAGACGTCAGGATGGTTCCACTGTCGGACATAGACCTTCAGCAGGAAATCCATCTCGACGACAGCACGGGTGTGGTCAATCGACACAGCACCCAGCCGAGTGTTCGTCGTCTATATTCCGCCAAAATCGGAGGTCAAAGCATGACCGTGGCCATGTATCAGGGACGCAGCGCAGAGGAGGTGTGTTGCACTTTTCTTTCACTGTGTTGCGGCTTAGATGTTTTTGAAGGAATGGCGGCAGGAACTAGCGAAATATGGGTCGATTCGGCAAGTTTTACAGTTGGGCCGCTTGGCCTCCCTACTAAGTTGTACACATAGCCATCCCAATATTATTCAGATTCGTGGAGCGGCAAGTTCCGGCAATATTCGCGCCATCCTTTTCCACGATGGTGAACCGCTCTTCTATTCGAACCTAATTTCATGGAACTTGATCCTTGAATTCAGATTTGATACCGTTCGAACAATATGTGGACTTCTATCGAGACTCCCATTTTAGAACAGTATACATTTATTCCCATTCTGTATGTATTCTCTACCTTTGATTTGGATGCTATTGATTTTTTGAAGAACATGGAGTTCGAGGTAAGGGGGCCTAACCTTGCCATTCAGGTTTACAACATTCACCCAGGACGTCAGCAAATACTTCGACACAAATTTCCAACAGGAGCTGGTGAGTCCAGTCATCCGGATGGTTGGTTTTTATATTGCTTTCAGGAGCAAAAGGACTGTACATTCTGGATACGTCGCTCAACTGGCCGGCTTTGCACGGACCTCGTGAAGCCGCATAGCGCTACCTATATATACTTGCATCAGACCTGGATCGAGACCAGCACCGAGGGACTGCCTTCCTGGAATGCACCAAACAAAGAGGGCATGGTTGCCGAATCTTTGACACTAGAGGAATATCACACAATATGTGCTTTCCATCTTGACCGATATCGGAGCACGACCATTTCCACGCCAATACACGTGGATCAGGGAACAGTTGTTCTCTGGCCGTCAACCAATCGCTTTGAAGACTCTGTCGCGATTGCATTTTCTCCCAATGTAAATGCTTACCCTGGTCAGTGGGAGGCTACTGGAAGAGCACCGGGTGAAAGAACGGAGGGGGGCTGGACCCGGTAATGTCATATTGCGAGTCGTATGATCTCCCCTAATTGTTTTGAATCTCAAAGGTTTAGCACCAGCGATGTATTTGACAGCACTCTCACACTAAGATGCTTCCTGGACTTCTTCGACCATGAGAGCTGGCTCACCCAAGCAAATCACATATTCAGCCGCCTGCAAATGACATCAAATTTCGAGGACTGTGGTACGTCTCTAGTTCTCCGTTGTTATCTTTACAGTAACATTTTCAAGTTTCCCTGTACCATGTTGATTTCGAAGTCAAAATATTATCAACTACAGATGAACCCCCCACAGGCTTTTTATTCCTCTGCCCAGAGAAGGACTTTCAAATTGGACCATCCTCGTTCTGCTGGCCGGACTGCCCCGCATATTGGTCTCTCGACCCATCGGGTGTTGAACGTCTTAGCGCTGAGGAGGCGACCGACTTCGGATTTCCATCTCTGGAACTCACTACCAAAATTTGGGGAGACAGCTGGGACAACAGTGTCTACGCCGGAATCCGCGAATTCCAGCGGGCAAAAGGCTTCGATCCGGAGAGCCAGGATGTTGCCAGGCATCTGGGGTACCCACTCTATTATCCGCTCAACAAAATGGATGTTCCGTTTGCTCATGGTTAGTGAACCAACAAAATTGTTCTATTTTAAATGATCAATGGTAACAACAGTGGATGAAGAAGAAGATTATTCTTCAGGTGAAGATGATGAGGACCAAACAGATACGGAAGAGGATGATTATTTGACAGACAATGATGATGATGAGGAGGATGAGAAAATGGACCTAGAAGAACAAGATGAGGATCAAATGGATCTCAGCTGGTGATGGAAACTGGTATATAGCCGCGCTATAAGGCCGTATCAGAAGTGTTACGAATAGATACCGTACGGTTTCCCAATGGATAGCCTTTAACTACTTTCATCTCTCATCTATCTGTGTGGTCCATTTGGAACTTAAAGCCTTTGAATAAAGGGAGGTTAATATGTACGCAGCTACAGAATGACTTTACCAATCAAGCTGATCATGCCAATCTTTTTTTCCCGTGGAATTCAATCTCGCTTACTCTCTACTGAACATTATCCCGGACCGAATTCCTCTTCGGCGTCAGACTTCTCAGCATCCAAGCCAAACTGCCATCCTCGCTCGCAGTAAAACCCGCTGTAACCGACGCGCTGCCGGTAACAAGAAGACCAGAAACAACATTGAGTCTCATGTCACACTCCTCATAAATGAGATGCTCGGAGAAAGGCACCTTCGATTTCCGAAACGGGGACTGTCCTGGCGGCGCCAGCCAACGTAGAGTTGCGGGTTATCTTCATTATTTGTGCCCATGTTTTTAATTTTGTTTGATAATTCTATTCCGTACCCATAGGTGCCAAAGTATTCTGATGCCATATAAGTGATTAAACGAAATTGCGGTCGTCGCAATTACCTTCTCACTCCGAAATGAACCCAAGATGCGATGTGAACACTTGGGAAATTGAACACTTTACCTACCATTTAGAAGGGGGGTCAAAATGATACAATATATAATTCCTTTGACGGTCTTCGCCCGGGTTCTCCCAACAGCTGCGACTTATATCAGTGGCGAGAAGTTCCTGAAAGGCCGCCCCATTGAGTGGATACTTTTATGTTCGCGTGTCGCCCACCTTGCGACACCCAGTTGGCAACAGGTACAGTATGTATCAAAAAAGGAACATCTAAACTGGAGTCCCCGATTACAGAAGGAATTCAGTGTTGGGCTCTTCCAACCTTTTATCATTTGTGGAGGGAGCCTGACTTTGGCCCTGTTTGGCTCGTCGCGTCGCGTATTGCACGAGCATGTGACCTTCTGTTGCGGTGGCGCGCAGAAAGCACGGCCTTGATTTTCAGGGACTCGGGCAAGCGCGTCGGATGTAGGCAGCGTAATGACATATCCGAGATTGAGTCTTATGAGGACCGATAGAGCCGATGGAAGAGGAAACCACCACACGGAAAAATGCATGTAAGTTACTAACTAGGGTTGCCGAAGGGGAGATTTCAACGCGGCCGGTGCTGTAACGAAACGCGAGGCAAATCAGTCAGAGATTGAACTTGAAATGAGGTCATTCTCAGACGGCACTGCCTGTAGAATGACGGAGCGGAGATCATGATGTCACCTTTGTGTCTCACGCTCTTTCCCATCGATGACGCGGACTCTCCTTCTCATCCTGGGTGTTCTTCAAGTTATTGGAAAGCTACCAGGACGGCAAGCCGTACATCGAGTGCTTTCTATTGTGGATCATTTTTCTCCGAGTCAAAAAGACCCGCTGAGTCTCATCTCGGCACCACCACGTCGCAACGGTCCCAGCCTCGGCCCGCAGTCATGCCATCAAAGACTCGGGTGCACTATCTCTGGAACGAACCTCCTCCGAGTTACTGAGCCCACCGCTGCTGTCACCATCGATTTCGAAGCCAGAGCCTTCGTCGTAATCGAGGTCATGACGACCGTGGCCGGTGAAACTTGACTAGTGAGGCCTTTGACTACCGTCTCGTGAACGACTCTGTGCAGGAATTAACCCGAAAGGTGAGTTGTTGCTCATTTTCCCCTTGAATGCGTTGCCAATCTTTGTAGATTTTTCCTCCAACCCTGCGCTCTTCGTCTTGTCCGTACCGCTTGCAAGTGTGCCAAGCGCACCCTCTCCTGCTCCACCCAGATCCCCCTCGAGATCGACTGCCTCTTTGAGCCCCGTGCCGTCAACCTCGCGTCGGACCTCTTCAGCGGAACAGAGTCCCACAGGAACCGTTGTCTATGGTCCAGCTTTCCATGCCGCTATTCTTCTCGCGACACCTCGGAAAAGACACAGGAGCTCCTCCTCCTCCTCCTCGACGTCGCTCCCCTCTCCCTCGCCATTGAGACCGCCGGACCGCCCCCATCAAGCGCACACCCCACCGAGAAGTCGGAGATCTTTTGCCTTACTCCAACAACCATCCCGGCATACGAGGGTGAACGTGCGTGCACGGAGGATCTTCCGCAAATTCGAACTCTCTCCGCTCTCTATGGTGCCCCTCAGGTCGAGCTCACCTTCGACGTCGATACTCAATGTCTCCGTCTCCGTCTCCAACAAGACTACCGGCAAGGCGAATCCAGCCACGACGAGAGTCATATATCGAAGGAGGCTATGTGTATTTCCCGGTTCCCTGGTTGTGTTCTTCACAGCTCACGACAACGCTCTCGAGTCACCTGCCTACAACCTCCGCAACTCCTGGCTGACAAATTCGCCACCGCTGGCAAGTTGAAGCTCGAGGGCGCCGTATACGATATCATCAAGCGGCTCAATGTGTCGCAGGAGGAGGATTATGCTGAAGCGTGTATTGGAATTGTGTCAATTCCGAAGGCTTGTATGTTCACTGCATAATCTTTTTCAACATACGTCAACTATCTACAGTTTGCTGCAATTTGCGAAGTATAGAAAATGTTTGAGAATGTTGTACGCAGGTCCAATATATTTGTTTCTTCCCTATTAATGCTTGCTTGGTTAACTTCAACCTCCCGGGGCTCAATTGCAAGCAAATCTTTCGAAGATCAAGCTGTTCCGGCGACATTTTTCAAAGACCAAGCACCACAAGATGCACCGCTCTAGCATGGCCTAAAGTTATGCAATTATCGCACGATGCTGTTGACAGCGAAGACTCACGTTGCAACGAGCATGCACTGTATTCCGGTACTTCAGTTCAATCGATATTTTCTTCTGTGACAAAAAACCGCAGTGGCATGTCTGGCACACTGTCGTGAAAAATCTGACAGCCAAGGCAACGTCCAATTCAAGCCTGACTCACACTCATGCTATCGGCGACTTCAGGCATTCCTTGACACCACCTTGTTTCCCTATCCGGAGATCTCACCTCGATTTGGGTACCAGCTATGTCGTGCGACATAGCAAAATTGCATTAAGGAGTGTGAACCCCAGAACCTATGGTCTCGTTTTTTGAAAAGATCATCATATGAGCGGAAACTTGGAGGAATAAACCGTGGGGAAGTGTTGATAGTAGTAAGTGTCTATTCCAGTCGCGCTTGAGTTTTCGTCCGACGAAAATGCAAGGTGCTTCAAAAAACATAGAAAATTCAGTTGGTGCCGAAGCGATAGATTCGAAGCCCGTTGGAGAAGTTCTGCCGAGGCCATAGATAGAGTGTCGATTTGGCGTTGTGCGACCTCCAGCGGCAGATGGGCATTGAATATTGCACCGTAACCCGCTGTAAATAAATCGTTTTAGGGGCTCTGAAACTTGTGTGTGTGATGTACCGTGAAACGTTACTCGGGCCTTCGAGTTCAGACCTAGAAAACGTCGAGGGGCTGGTCCATTGTGCTGTAAATCGTCGTCGGCGTCGGCGCGGTAAGTTAAAGGTTCAGGGCTCAAAAGCGCCGAGCGGGATCCCCGATGTTTTTGGTGTGACCAAAACGTCGCATTCTAGTTCATTAGCGCGTTGAAAGAGGTGTAGCATGATGTATTGATGCATCAGAAGAAATTCACGGTCAAGTAGGGCGTCAGCGACGAAACGAGGTAAAACCCGTGTGATAACGGATCTGTAGGGCTCTTGGCCAATCCAACGTAATGTAGGATTGTGGGCCCCGAGTACGGTGTGGATACGACGGATGGAGAGGTTAAACTCAAAGGTCTACTAAGACCTTTATCGAAGACGCCAGTAACTCCTTAATTGTCAGAATGGACGAATAGATGCACGTTGTGAAAGCCCCGCTTCTCTATCGCGTGGACCAGGAGCTCGGGATCGATGGCCTCGAGCCGTCTAATGTGCCGCGAAGAGGGGCGCCAAGCTCCGACCTCCTTCCACACGCCCACATCCGCCGTTGCTTGATACCGATGCCCCAAGAGATGCTGGGATTGACGTACAAGCCGAGGTCGGGAAGCGGGCCGCATGCCCTCAACTGCCGTAGTACTCCGGGAAAGGAGAAGGCGCTCTCACCATTTGAAAGCCGTAAAAAGGACGATGAGTGGGGGCGCGTGTATGACAGGGCCAAGAGGTGCGACCTGTTACAGTCCAGCGGGTGTACGAAAGTCAGACGGCCCATAGATCCGTCAACTAATTTATTAGCCTATCTTAAGACCTGTCGGTGTAGACCGACCAAGGTCTCAAGTTCTCTAGGTCTTAAGTACAAATCTCAAGACCTATTCTTCACTCAGCTCCCACCTGCCGCCAACACAAGCAGGGTCCCCTCCACCTAAGACTTAAGTTCTCGCCGACTTAAGTCGTGCTCAACTCTTGAGATTACCTGTTACTTAAGTTCCAGGGACACTCTAGTTCTGGGAGCACTCAGGTTTTGGCAGAACTCAAGTTCTGCGAGTACTTAAGCCCTGCGCAACTCAAGTTCAGTCAATAAGCTCCAGATGGAATAAAATGAATAAGTTTGTCGAGGTGGGTGTGCAATTGCCAATGATAAAGTATTCAGACCAGGGTGGGAGGAAACTGGAGAGGAGTATGGGTGACCTCTGGGCGACGCAGAAACTGACCGAGTGGATACTAGGGAAATCCATCGTGAATGCCACTGCACGTTGGGCTGCTGAGACACAAGTGGGGGACAAGTAGGCGGAGATGGATATGGGTAGGTTGGACCAGTCAGCTCAAGGGTCGTCAAGAGGGTAGGAGCGTAGGTGGCACAGAGATGTTAAGTTAGTGGGAGGAAGAAAGAGCATGCAACGTGACGTTACACGGATGCAGCCACAGATCAATTTCATTGTCCGCTGATCACAGATCAGTGATCGAAGCGATCGTTCTCTTGTTCCCGACTTCCACCTTCGCCCACCCTCACCCTTTCACCCTCACCCACATCCTCCTCTCCCCCCTCTCTTTTTGATTACACAGGCCTGTGTGTGTCCAAAGCTGAGAGCCAACATCACGGTACGTTCAATTTTCTTGTCGTTTGTCGCATTGATCTGACTTTGCCACCCTGAGCATCAAGCCCTGTATCTTTTTGTGAATGCCACCTACGTTCGGTGTTTTCAGGCTGTTTGGGGAAAGGGTGTGTGTGTTGATTCCAGTCTCACTGACGTGGGAACTGAGATATCTCAAGTTAGTTCAGCAGGACACTTGAGTTCCAGTGGACTTCTAGTCCGTGGCGCGAGACTTAGGTTCCGGGAGACTTAAGTCTTGGCAACTTAAGTCTTGCCCAAATCTCAAACTATTAGAGTGTGTATGTATATATATCATTTTACGAACTTGAGTTTCAGATATCTCAAGTTCGCGGACGTCTCAAGTTATTTGATGTCATACATAAGTTTACGAACATCTTAAGTTATTCCAAGGTCTTAACTATTTTCAAGATTCTCAAGACTTAAGTTCTGGAATGGATAGGGTACAGGGCCGGCTGTAGGGAGATAGGATAGGTCTTAAGATCTAAAAAACTTAAGACTTTCGGCGGTCTACACCGGCCACATCTTAAGATAGGCTAGTATTATTTCATGATCCGTGTAGCTTCACAATGTCGAGAATCTGGCAAGTGTCACGGAGAATTCCAAATGGAACTTTGGGCGTTTTTATTCCGGGAGTGACAATGGTAGAACTTCGCGATGTTTAGGGCCGTGGAGGCGTTTAAATAGTTTGGAACGTGTCAGCGCTCGGGCTGCGACATGTAGATGTGTAAGGTATAGGGTTAAGACGTGGGCGTAGCGCCAGAAGACAGACACCAGTGCACGGTCCTTGCGTGAAAGCAGGCGGCGCGATGCGCGCAGCTGTGTGGTCTTTTTAAGTTGGAGAGAGGTGCGGTATAAGTCGGAGACCCGCGAGCCACGCGACTCGGACGAAAGGCGTGATGCGCGCGGCTGGTCTGGTGCACGGGTGTTAAGCATGAGGTGCGTGGACCGAGGTGGGTCGGCACTGTGCGCGTCCCAGTGGGTAGGTGCAGGCGCAAAAGTCCGGCATCGTCTTCGACCGGCGCCGGGCGCGCGAGCCGAGACGTGGGTATGAGGAATGGAAACTGGTCGGCATCACGCACCGACTAGTGGAGAAATGGAAAGAAGGGAAGGGGTGTCAAAGGAACAGATATAAAGGTGTAAAGGTGTAAAGGTGTAAATGTAAGCTCGCCATGTCGGCTGCTTCGGTTACCGAATCGTATCTAGTGGACAAGTTTGACCTTCTCAATGAAATCATTAGTCGAAGGTGTAGCCGGTTCCCCTTGGGAAGTGGTGTTCCGAGCCAACCTCGGAGCGGCGCGATGTGCGAACTCAAGTGAACGAGAGGCGGTAACGATACAGTACCCGACCTCCTTGGATTATGAAAGAATCTGCGTGAGACGCGCGACCTGAGACAAAGCCGGCGCAAGGCACGGGGCTCGTATGCAAATCAGCGCAAGGCGCGCGCCCCGAAACGCAGTCAGCGCGAGGCACGCAGCTCGCATGAGTGGAGGCAAGTTGGCAGGAAGGTGCGCAACCTAGAACGAAACCGGCGCGCGGCGCGCAGCCCATATATATGGAGGAAAGTCGACGACCTGGAACGAAATCAGCGCGAGGTGCGCTGCTCGTGTGAGAAACTAAGTCAGCGCGAGGCGCGCGACCTGAGATGTAGCCGGCGCGAGGCGCACCTCTCGTATATGTAGGATTAAATTGTCATAGGTGCACAACTTGGAACGAACCCGGCGCGAGGCGCGCAGTTCCTGTGAAAGTAAGTCGGCGCGAGGCGTGCGACCTGAGACGTAGCCGGCGCGAGGCGCGCTAATCGTATATGTGGAAGTAAATTTTCATAGGTGCACAGCTTGTAACGAAGCCGGCACGAGGCGCGCAGTTCGTGTGGGAGTAAGTCGGCATTAGGCGCGCGACCTGAGAAGTATCCAGCGCAAGGCGCAGCTCAAACCTAGGGATGTGATGTTGGCACGGGGTGCGCAACCTGACGATGCGAGGTGCGTGGCCCGAGTGAAGCCAGCACAAGGCGCGCAGCTCGTGCATGTATGGAAACCAGCCACAGGCGCGACCATAGTGAAAGCGGTATACGGGCGGAATTGCGGTGAAGCCGGCAGGGCGCACAATTGTGGTTGAAGCGCAAGGTCGCCGTTGCGGGAACGAGTAACGGGGGTGAAGAAACACGTGTGCAATTCATGAGATAAGTGTATGTTGTGCAAGTTTTGAAAGGAAAAAGGGGACGAGGAACGGAAGGTAGGAAGTGAGAACGTGGCGCAAAAGGGAAAAGGTGCCGGGTCATAAAGGATGAGCAAAGCCCGTGTGCACCAAAACAGCCGGATGAGCATAATGGCTCGAAGCAGCGTCGGCAGGTGGCACCGCCGTGCATGCTGCGCCGGCAGGTGCACACAGTACAGGAGTGGCAGTGAGCGGTCAAAAAATACAGGACACTGCCTCATAAGCCAGAAGTGCGCTGACGGACTCTACGAGTGGCAGACGATGGTAGCGACCGCAAAGCCCACGGAACTGCTGGCCTTGCATGCTCAGTGGACCCATTTCACATGGCGCAAAGGGAAACGAGGAGGACAGCCAACGCGCGCACCCTAGCTTCTGGGGAAGCTTGCAATGGCGTAGACGGATGCGGCGCTCTGACCGGTATGACCAGTCATTTGTGTCGACGATGCCGAAAGGTTTCCTCATCCCGTTTAATAAAAGGAGTGAAAAGGCAAAGTAAAAAGGCAGGAAACTAGACGGGGCGTTGGACTCACTGATACCCAGACCGTAAATATCTTATCTGCCCTGCGCGTCGCCTATGTAGAGTCTGTGTGTGCGGGATGGCGGAGTTGGTACGGCGAAGCGAGAGTCGGGGCGCGTGGAACTTCATGGCGTGCGAGAGAACGAAGAAAGCGCAAAGGAAAGAAAGAGAAGAAGAAGAAAGACGTGAAGAGTTTTCGCAAGGTCGACGCAAGAGGAGAAGTGAGCGACGAGGTCACGCTGGCGTCACGCTTCCCCAAATTTTACGCTGTTGCCCTGAAGCCAACCTGAAGCCGCTCGTGCCTCGCGTCGAGGGCCCGAGGCAGACTTCATTCTTCCGTCTGAAAACGAGATGATATATTTTAGCTAGAACAATTACTGCCCATCATTTTTTCGGTCGACTACCTGTCTTCATGGTATTTATTGAAAACCTTCAATCTCGGTCTAAACACTGAGGACTTAATCAGTGCAGCATTTCCCTAACTTCATGAGCATTAAATATTCAAGTTGAAGTTCTGTCCTTCCCGGGCCGCTGTCACATCTATGACGTACGTCACCACGCAACTTTGTCTCTTCCTTCATGACCAACTTCTTGGACCTGCCCCCGGAGCTGATTCTTAGGTGTCTCATCCATCTTTCGTTAACAGATCTGGACAGCTGTCTCGACTGTGGCAATTGCCTTCTGCGTGAAATCATCCTCATCTCTGTTTTGATTACGTACCGCAGAGAGCAGGACAGCGCTGGGATCGAAGAAAACTCTGGCGTTACATCTAGTTCACTCATATCGGATGGTCTCGAAGCCCTGCGCCGCCGGGAGGCGAATTGGCTCAACTTCACTCCCAGTTCCGGGCACACAATTACCAACGATTTTGAAACGACTGGAGTCCACGATCTAGCGTCAGACGTTTACATTGTGGGCGATACAGCGCATCCTAATGCACTTTGTACTGCTATTCAGTATATTCAGATGTCGCCAGGCTCTGGACCGCTGGAGTGGCGTCGCATCGATGCTGGGAAGCCTATCAGCGACTTTGGCATGCCGTTCAAGAACATGACCTGACTGCGTTCGTTACCTAGTGTGCTCCCTCTGTTTCATCTTCTGACTCCAAGTAATTGCTCGAACATCGATCACAATGTCACAGTGAAGCTGTACCGAGTAGTCCGGCGCTGAGGTATTCGTATACGTACGGCTCTTCCATTTTTCTATTGGGGCTCCTCATCCTCTCGCTACGTGCTCGACATTGCACATTCATGATGTTGGGCTCGATTATGGCAGGCCTGGCGTTTCGATAGAGATAGTCGACGAAAACCTTGCCCTTTCCTTTGTGTATTGGAGCTACGAATCCCGGGACATGGATACCTTGCATGTGTTCAACTGGAAGAGTGGAATTCCCAAAATGGTATGTATCTTCGGCGACTGGCCCTCTTTCTCTCTCTCTTTCCCTGACATCCATATTCAGGCTCCATGGCCCGTTTTTAATACAGGTGTCGTATTCCTTTCAAACGAGACTCTGTTCGTCCCAAACGCCATCGAAGCAACCCTTGACGTCTTCCACATCCCGACATCCGAGGAGGGAACTGTACCTCGGCTGACGCATTCGCTCTTACTGCCTGAATTGCGGGACGACAACGCCATAGTCTCGTTCCAGTGCCGGGGTGCAGCGAACCCCCACGCATTTACCAGCCACCCCGGCCGCACCACATTCCCTGCTTGGCCTGAGAATGCCTTCTTCTTTTCACCTTTGAGGCAAGCAGCTCAAGCTTTGGCTCCACAGAGCACATCTTCGTCGTGGACCGTACCCTGCTCTCTGAAGCGCTTCGATCATGGCCAGACGATGGCGGGGACATCGAATGGCAGGCATGGGGCCCGCGGTGCACACGCTGGATCGATGCGAGCCCCCTCGCGATGCATTACATCACAGTCACGTCGGGACAACGCATGGTATCTATCCTAGAGCACCATCCCACATCCATCCGCATCCTCGACTTCAATCCCCAGCGCGTGGAAGCGCAGCGCGCGATTGGGCCGGTTGACGGAGATCACGCGACGGTGCGCATCGTGGATGGTGCAGAGCCGCCAAATTGGCCAGAGCACCTCGATGCGTTCGAGAAGCCCGTAGTGTCTCGGCTTCCCTACGTCGAAATAGACTCCAAAGAAAAATTCGACTTTGGCGTTGTCCTGATCAACGACGAGAATATTCTTGGCGTACGGGTGAGATATTTATTTTGCCGTTGTTTTTCCTTTGCACACCCTGATCACCCAGCAGTATGGCCGCAGATTTGTCCAGTCGCTTGAAATGCTTCATTTTGGTTAATCGTTGTCGAAACGTATCTAAGCGTTTCTCTGCCAATCAATCTTTGTCACAGACTTTCGAGGAATGGAGGAGTCAAAACTCTTTGCGTAGCTGCTTATTTGCTGGTTTCTTGCGATGATCCGATATAAAAACCACGATTCAGCATCGTTCTTCAGATCACACGAAGACTGACGTCGCAACGAGCATGCGCTGTATTCCGGCGCTTAAGCTCAATTGATTTTTTCTTCTGTGAGAAGCAAGCACCGTGATATTTGCAGATAGTCTAGCGCTCTCTCGGCCCTCTACGCTCCCTGCCCGTTACACACGCAGTCTCCAAAAAAAATGTCAATTCACTGCCTGTCAGGTCGCTCACGGCCCGATTAAATTTCGATGCCAGGCTCTCCGTAAGAATGCCTCCGTCTTCAGGTATCCGGTCGCGAGGAGTCGATCCCGGTGAATTCATCTTTCCCGCAACAAAATATCCACGAATGTTCTCCTCATGCGGGGGAGTTCAGATGCAGATACATTAAGCTTTTCAGTAGAACCAAATACAGGCTAGTCGCCGATACTGAGGAGACCTGGAAAACCGGCCTGCACAGTGGGAATTCCGAAAGTTTCGGAGCTGTCATTTTAGACGCCAAAGCTGTAACGGGCGCTTTACATCTCTTTCCACTTCCACCACCATCCACGGCTATCCTTGAACGAAGATGCAGGCTTCTACGGAGTTTCCTTCTGACCATACCTCCGAGGGTTCCAGACCTGGATTGTAGGCTCATTTCCACTCCTTTCATGCCCACGTGTAGTGTCTCACAGCGCCTATTCTGGCTACAGCAGCGGAATGTTCTCTGGGGCACAGAACCTCACTGTAACAGGTCATAACTTGACCAATACCACAAACTACTACACCACTGCAGCAACTGTGTCTTCTGGTAAGTGTTTCCTTGCCCATTGCGTAGGTACTATAAATCTTGTTTAGATGTCAGGATGGTTCCACTGTCAGACATCGACCTCCAGCAAGAAATATGTCTTGAAAACAGCATGGGGCTTGTCAATCGGCACCGCATCCAGCCGAGTGTTCGTCGTATATACTCCGCCAAAATCAGGGGTCAAACCACGACTGTGGCCATGTATCAGGGACGTGGTGCCGAGGAGGTATGTTACAGCTGGCTTATCTTGTGTCGCGGTTAAGAATTCTTTGTAGGAGTGGCGGCAGGATCTCGCAAAATATACGTCAATTCGGCAAGTTTGGTATTTTTGGCGGTTTGCCCTACTACTAAATTGAGCACATAGCCATCCAAATATTCTTCAGATTCGTGGAGCGGCAAGTTCCGGTAGTATTCGCGCCACCCTTTTTCACGATGGTGAACTGCGCTTCTATTCAAATATCCGTTCATGGAACTTGATCCTTGAATTAGATTTGATACCATTTGAACAATATATGAACTTCTATCGACAATCCCCTATTCACACCGTATACATTTACGCCTGTTGTGTACGTGTGTCACCCACTTTCCAGTCCCGTTATATTGATTCTCTGAAGGATGAGGAGTTCTGGGTAAGAACACTCGATGTCCTCGTCCAGCTTTCTACCATTTTGTCACAGGACATCACCAAATACTTTGTCACAAATTTTCAACGGGAGCTGGTAAGTCCAGTCATCCAGATGGCTGATTTTTGTATCGGTAAACGGCTCTCAGGCTGAGGAGGACTGCACATTCTGGATACGGCGCTCGACTGGCCACCTCTGCGCAGACCTCACCGAGCCGAATACAGTTACCTACTTTTATGAAACAGGAATACAGGCAAAGACCCAAAGAGTGTCTTCATGGAATACACCAAACGAGGAGGGCATGATCCTCGAATCTCTGACGCTTAGAAAATATCACCAAATATGTGCTTTACATCTTGACCGATATCGGAGCACGACCATTGCCACGCCAATACACGTGGATCAGGGAACAGTTGTTCTCTGGCCATCAACCAATCGCTTTGAAGACTCTGTCGCGATTGCATTTTCTCCCAATGTAAATGTTTACCCTGGTCAGTGGGAGGCTACTGGAGGAACACCAGGTGAAAGAACGGAGGGGGGCTGGACCCGGTAATGTCATATTGCGAGTCGTATGATCTCCCCTAATTGTTTTGAATCTCTAAGGTTCAGCACCAGCGATGTATTTGACAGCACTCTCACACTAAGATGCTTCCTGGACTTCTTCGAGCGTGAGAGCTGGCTCACCCAGGCAGATTACATATTCAGCCGCCTGCATATGACATCCAATTTCGAGGACTGTGGTACGTCTCTAGTTCTCCGTTGTTATCTTTACCGTAACATTTTCAAGTTCTCCTGGACCAAGTGGATTTCGAAGTCAAAATCTTACCAACTACAGATGAACCCCGCACCGGTTTTCTATTCCTCTGCCCAGAGAAGGACTTTCAAATTGGTCCATTTTCATTCTGCTGGCCAGACTGCCCCGCCTATTGGTCTCTCGACCCATCGGGTGTTGAACGTCTTAGCGCTGAGGAGGCGACCGACTTCGGGTTTCCATCTCTGGAACTCACTACCCGGATTGTTGGATACAGCTGGGAGACCAGTGTCTATGCCGGAATCCGCGAATTTCAGCGGGCGAAAGGCTTCGATCCGGAGAGCCAGGATGTCGCTAGGCATCTGGGGCACCAACTCTTGTATCCATTCAACGAAACAGATGCTCCGTTTGCTCATGGTTAGTGAATCAAAAAAAAAAATGGTTCTATTTTAACTGATAAATGGTGACAGTGAATGAGGAAGAAGAGTATTCTTCAAGCGAAGATGATGAGGACCAAACGGATACGGAAGAGGAGGATTCTTCAATAGATGTTGAGGATGAGAAGGAGGATGACCAAATGGACCTAGAAGAACAAGACGAGGATCAAATGGATCTCAGCTGGTGATGGAAAATGGTATATCGTCACGCTACAAGGCCGTATGAGAAGTGTTACGAATAGATACCGTACAGTTTCCCAATGGATAGCCTTTAACTACTTTCATCTGTCATCCCTTGGTGTCCACTGTTTGGAACTTAAAAACTTTTGATCAGGGAGAGTGTGATATGTACGCAGCTACAGAATGACTCTACCAATCAAGCTGATCACCCCTCCTTTTTCCCTGTGGGATGAAATCCCGCTTAGTCTCCGTTAAACCTTCTGCCGGACCAAATTCATCTTCAGCATCGGACCTCTCAGCATCCGAGCCAAACTGCCATCCTCGCTCGCAGTAAAACGTGCTGTAACCGACACGCTGCCGGCAGCAAGAAGACCAGAAACGACATCGAGTGCCATGTCGCAGTCCGCATAAATGACGTGCTAGGAGAAAGGCGCTTTCGACTTCCGACACGGGGACTGTCCAGGCGGTGTCAGCCAACGTAGAGTTGCGGGTTATCTTCATTATTTGTGCCCATGTTTTCAATTTTGTTTGATGATTCTATTTTGGTACCCATAGGTGCCAAAGTATTCTGATGCCATATAAGTGATTAAGCAAAATTGCGGTCGTCGCAATCACCTTCTCACTCCGAAATGAACCCGAGACGCGATGTGAACACTTGGGAAAATAAACACTTTAGCTACCATGTAGAAGGTAGTTGAAATGATACAATATATAATTTTTTGACGGTCCTTGCCCGCAATTCAGCTCTCCCAACAGCCGCGACCCACATCAGTGGCGATAAGTTCCTGAAAGGCCGCCCCATTGAGTGGATACATTTATTTTCGCGTGTCGCCTGCCTCACAACACTCAGTTGGCAGCAGGGACAGTATATTTCAAAAAGGAGCATGTGACCTTCTGTTGCGGTGGCGCGCAGAAAGCACGGCCTTGGTTTTCAGGGACTCGTACAAGCGCGTCGGATGTAGGCAGCGTAATGACATATCCGAGATTGAGTCAAATACAGTTTATGAACACCGATAGAGCCGATGAAAGAGGAAACCACCACTCGGAAAATGCATGTAACTAGGGTTGCCGAAGGGGAGATTTCAACGCAGCCGGTGCTGTAACGAAACGCGAGGTAAATCAGTCAGAGATTGAACTTGAAATGAGGTCATTGTCAGACGGCACTGCCTGTAGAATGACAGAGCGGAGATCATGATGTCACCTTTGTGGGAAACACGTCTCACACTCTTTCCCATCGATGACGCGGACCTCCTTCTCATCCTGGGTGTTCTTCAAGTCGCTGCAAAGCTACCACCTCACAACAACTGGGCCATATGGCATTCTATTGGATCCGAATCTCTGTAGCTCTGTGGCCGACGCACAGTCAGCAAAGACGGCAAGCCGTACATCGGTTTGGAATGTCTTTTGGGCTAACACAATCTTTTTATTGTGAGTTTATCCTTGTCGGAGCAAAAAAGACCCGCCGAGTCTCATTTCGGCACCACCACGTCGCAACGGTCCTAGCCTCGGCCCGCAGCGTCATGCCATCAAAGACTCGGGTGGACTATCTCTGGAACGAACCTCCTCCGAGTTACTGAGCCCATCGCTGCGCTCACCATCGATTTCGAAGCCAGAACCTTCGATGCAATCGAGGTCATGACTATCGTGGTCGGTGAAACTTGACTAGTGAGGCCTTTGAATACCGTCTCGTGAACGACTCTGTACAGGAATTAACCCGAAATCATTTTCCCCTTGAATGCGTTGCCAATCTTAGTAGATCTTTCCTCCAACCCTGCGCTCTTCGTCTTCTCCGTACCGCTTGCAAGTGTGCCAAGCGCACCCTCTCCTGCTCCACCCAGATCCCCCTCGAGATCGACTGCCTCTTTGAGCACCGTGCCGTCAACCTCGCGTCGGACCTCTTCAGCGGAACAGAGTCCCACAGGAACCGTTGCCTATGGTCCAGCTTTCCATGCCGCTATTCTTCTCGCGACACCTCGGAAAGGACACAGGAGCTCCTCCTCCTCCTCTTCCTCCTCGACGTCGCTCCCCTCTCCCTCGCCATTGAGACCGCCGGACCGCCCCCACCAAGCGCACACCCCACCAAGAAGTCGGAGATCTTTTCCCTTACTCCAACAACCATCCCGGCATACGAAGGTGAACGTGCGCGCACGAAGGACATCAATTTCTTCCGCAAATTCGAACTCTCTCCGCTTCTGTGGTGTCCCTCCGGTCGAGGTCACCTTCGACATCGATACCAACGGGATCCTCGTCTCCGCCTACAACAAAGCTCCCCGCAAGGCGAATTCAACAACGACAGGGATCGTCTGTCGAGGGTATGTGTATTTCCTACGCACTTTTCTGTACCCTGATTGTCTTCTTTCACAACAGACGACAACGGCTTTGAGTCGTATGTCCACAACCTCCACAACTCCCTCAACGGCGAGAAGCTGACTAGTTCACCGCTGCTAGCAAGTTGAAGCTCGAGACGCACCATCAAGCCGCTCAATGTGTTGCGGGAGGGCTTGGAAGAGGATCGAGCTGATGCGTGTTTCGCAACTCAGGAGGCTTGTATGTGCACTGCACCATATTTTTATCATATGTTAACCATCGCTACAGTTTGCTACGGTTTGGAAACCATAGAAAGTGTTTGAGTATGCTGTACGCAGGTCCAATATATTTGTTTCTTCTATTTTGTATGCTTGCTTGGTTAACTTGATCCACTCGGTGCTGCATTGCGAGCAAATCTTTCGAAGATCAAGCCGTTGCGGCGATATTTTCCAAAGACCAAGCATCGCAAGATGTATCGCTCCAGGATGGCTGAAATTTATCCAATTATCAGACGATACTGTTGAAAGCAAAGACTCACGTTGCAACAACCATGCACTGTATTCCGGTACTTCAGTTCAATCGATATACAAAAAACCACAGTGATATATCTGGCGTTCTCTCGTGAAAAATCTGACAGCCAAAGCAACGTCCAACTCAAGCCCGACTCACGCTCATGCTATGGGCGACTTCAGGCATTCCTTTACACCACCTTGTTCCCGATTCGGAAATCTCACCTCGATTTGGATACCAGCCATGTCGTGCGACAGCTTCTTTGCCGCCAGCTCGATGGTGTGACAGATCTCCGCACGCCAGCCTACGCCAGCTCTGTACTCACAAGCTAGTGTCCAAATGCAGGCGGTCGTTTGTCCCTGCAACGGGCGCTAAGTATTAAAGCTCCCCGATCTGACCGTTTCTATATTGTCTTCGCCCAAAGCAGACTTCCCCACATCGGACGCTTTACAGAGCCCAATTGTCCTCATTTTCATCCTCGTCGTCATGGAGTGCAGAATCCTCGTCGCTTTCGCCGTGTCTTGTCGTAAGGAGTACACTCTTGCGGGCAGGGATAAAGCTGATCCTGTTTATTTCTGACAGTGACACTCTCTGTCGCGGCAGCACCCATCGCTGGTTCGAGCATCCTGGCCCGCACTCCTGTAGGTCGCATTATTCTATTATGACGTTTTCCCTGGTTTACAATATTATGACGTTTTCCCTGGTTTACAATAAATAATTCCAGGCGTCCATCGAAATCGAGCGCGCACCTGAGCCTGAGCCTAAGCCAGGCTGCAGAATGTACTCTTGCGTCTGGTATGCACCCTCGCCCTTCTCCTTATATCTGGAACTCACATCTCCTCACAGAAGACCTCGAGGGATGACGAAAAGGGTGCGAGTGCGACTCAGCCACTCGCACTGTCACCAGATTAACAGTGCCACTCAGCACCATCAGTGCGACTAGGCCCATGTAACAGTGCGACTCAGCATTAAGCAGTTTTTGCCTTTTCGCCCCACGACTTTTACGAACACGTGAGCGGCACATCGGCGGCCTCCTTGTAATTCAAGCCCCGATGTTCTGGTGTAATCTATCTCTTTCCTCTTACCACCACCTTGCGCCATGCCACCCGTTCATCCAACGTTCATCAAGACCCTCCACAGCATTCTTCAATGCTTTTAACTCTGTAACACAGCTCTCTCTGACCCCCCTCCGCCTGTCTCGCAATGGCTCCGATGGCGTCCCAATGCTGGTGAGCTGATGACACCACCCAAATGGCATCCTTGCCCGGTGAGTTTGACCCTTCCCACTCCATTATTCTCCCTGCAATCATCATTATTTCGAAATCCCACCTTTGCCCGAAGTCGGACAGTCCGTCCGCCGGTGGCATCGCGCGTGGTAATCGTCCGGTGGCGCGTTAAGCGCCGCGGACCCGACGGGCCGTTATAGTGGCGAGATTTTCATCCGTGCGACGGTGTTGACGCCTTCGACGTGTCAAATCGCGTCCAGACGGCTTTTTTCGCCACTTTCGACGCGTATGATGAGGTTTTAGTCCGTGTACATGTACATTTTATTTCGAGCCTATTTTCTTTGGTAGTTGCCAGTCAATCGAGGTCAAATTACCTTCCCACCATCGAAGTCACTTCCAATTAAGTTCAAATCCTCCCCAAGTCTTTACCGAACTCGAATGCCACTCTGTCCACAAAAGCAGGGCCGAGTACTGGCCGAGCGGAGTATCCGAGTGCCGAACGGCTGCATCACGTGAAGTCAAAGTCGTGGGGCGAAAAGTACGCAACTGCATTAAGCAGTGCGACTCGCGTAGTTCGCTTAAGCATGGCCATCAATGTGTGGTCGCTGTTCCGAGCTGCGGCCGGGTTATTTCTTTCTCTTCTTTTCCCAATCTTTCCCCTGATATCGCTCGCATCCGCTGCACCCGTAAATCGCATCTCCGACATCACCGAGTACGCCGCCGCTCGCTTTGATATCATTCCCGTTGTCCACCGTCATCGGCCCTTGAGTTAGTGCCGGGTTTTAAATACTGCATAATACAATCATTTTATACAGTGTATAAAACATCTCATACATATCAATGCATCTCAAAACTTTGTGAGTGCTTTTCGCTTTCAGATTCCTGGTATGAATGCTTTACTGTTTAATCCAAATGTTAATGCAGGCATTCACGGGAATTATTCATTTAAATACCAAGTGTGCTACCTAAATTACACAAGATCTGCCCTCGCTTCGCTCCGGCGAAGGCAGTTCCTTCTCATCCGACATACACTCCACTCCTGAGCTTACATACATTCACAGAATCATTTTAATTTCAGTCGCAATGCATTGAGACAATCTGAGAACGAAAAGAGATTGAATAGCTTGGCTTCAAATCACAGACTGTACAGGTACAGCTTTTATGAGAAGTTAGCGAGGCGTGGTAGATAGAGGGAAGTTCGATGGGACATGCAGAACTGTCGCGTGCCAATATGCTTCATGATTCAGTCAATGATGTAATGGAACCTACGGCGACATTTCTTCGGGTACTCGGGGACGGCGCTAACATCTGTAGATGGGTTGATCAAAGAAAACATCATTGCGAGTGGTGGAGCATCTCTAATGGTTTCCGAGTCTGGAACTCCGCCAGAATTGAGCTAAGTTATCCAGGACAACAAAGAAATGTAAACCAACGCACCTTTGGGTATAATATACGCGAAAGCTAACCAAAGAGATATCGAACCTGTCATAGGGCTTTGCGTGGGCTCTGAGAAGTTCAAGTCAGAACAGATGTGCGTAGTCAAGAAGTTTTGGAGACTTACAGAAATTTCCCCTTTGTTGCTATCAGCTTGCCTTAGTTCTTGTCAAGTTCTTGCCTGGTGTTGGGCGTCGATCATTGGGGATCTTGAGGGCATCTATTTCCGTGACGACCTCGGTTGCTAATGACCGTCGAGATAGTTGCACGATGTGTTGAGAATAAATACGCACTTGATCTCTTCATATTGGTTGTAACGAACTTTGAGATGGGTTATGGTGGAAGTCGTAGAGGGGTTTATGGTTCGTTTTGACCCAAAGCGATTCAGACATGTATTCCATAGCTGAGGAAGGATTTGGAGAAAATGGGTAATCGTGCTAGTTGACGTGCCCGAGATAAGAGGCTGAGCAAAGCGTCTTGAGAAGTGTAGACCTCACTAAACCCAGTGCGCACGTTTGTTTTTGAGTAGAGAAACACGCTCTTGTGAGGTGTTTATAATCTTGACGTGTTGCAGGTAGGTCAGAAGGAGAGCGACTATTGACGCTTGCGTTGAGGAAAGACGTGTGTCGATGCGTGTGGAGGGCGTCGTGGATGTTGAACTGGGCTTGGACCACAACAGTGATCTAAACACAGCTTGAGGGCGAGATTGATTTGCAAGTTGATGGTGCATGAGTATTGTGCCCTACGATTATTTACAGAGGATAGGACTCGGAGCCGCCAACTTGAAGCGCCTCGGCGGCTAAGCTGATCAGTGATAACTTACGACGTTGAAATGGGGGAATTTGGGGAGTAAAAACATATGCCATGTGATTCAGGGCATCTGCTTAAGAATACAAATTAATGCTCAGGTTGAGCTTGAATTCCACAGCGTCACCCAGTGGTTGACAAACTCAAAATTATCTACTGTTTATAAGCTGCGCCGTACGGCAAGTAAACGGCACGGCTATTCGCATCACTTCGTCATGTGTTCCGCCTATGACCGTCACCATCAACGGCTTGAAGCGAGTCGCACTGACCCCTTCGAGTCGCACTGCTGACGGTCTCGTCAGTGCGACTCCTGCGACTGGACGAGTCGCACTCCCACCCTCCCCGTATATACTCAAGGTATAGGGTTAAGACGTGGGCGTAGCGCCAGAAGACCGACACCAGTGCACGGTCCTTGCGTGAAAGCAGGCGGCGCGATGCGTGCAGCTGTGTGGTCTTTTTAAGTTGGAGAGAGGAGCGATATACGTCGGGAACCCGGGCGCGGGGCGCACGTCCCGTGGTCTCGTCGAATCAGCGCGAGGCACGCGACTTCGACGACCGGAGCGATGCGCGCGGCTGGTCTGGTGCACGAGTGTTAAGCATGAGGTGCGTGGACCGAGGTGGGTCGGCGCTGTGCGCGTCCCAGTGGGTAGGTGCAGGCGCAAAGTCCGTCATCGTCTTCGACCGGCGCCGGGCGCGCGAGCCGAGACGTGGGTAGGAGGGATAAACACTGGCCGGCACCACGCACCGACCAGCGGAGAAATGGAAAAAAGGGAAAGGGGGTAAAAGGAATAGATATAAAGGTGGAAAGTAAATGTAGGCTCGCGATGTCGGCTAACTTACCTCGGTTACCGAATCGTATCTAGTGGATAATTTTGACCTTTTCAATGAAATCATTAGTCGAAGGTGTAGACGGTTCCCCTTGGGAGGTGGTGTTCTGAGCCAACCTCGGAGCGGCGTGGTGTACGAACTCAAGTGAACGAGAGGCGGTAACGAGACAGTACCCGACCTCCTTGGATTGTGGAAGAAATCGGCGTGAGACGCGCGACCTCAGACGAAGCCGGCGCAAGGCACGCGGCTTGTGCGTATGTATGTGCAAGTCAGCGCAAGGCGCGCGACCCGAGACGTGGCCAGCGCGAGGCGCGCAGCGCGCATGTGTGGAGGCAAGTTGGCAGAAGGTGCCCTGTTCGTGTGTGAAAGTAAGTCAGCGCGAGGCGCGCGATCTGAGACGTAGCCGGCGCGAGGAGCGCTGCTCGTAGATGTGGAATTAAATTGTCATAGGTGCATAACTTGTGACGAAGTCGGCGCGAGGCGCGCAGTTCGTGAGAGAGTAAGTCGGCATTAGGCGCGCGACCTGAGAAGTAGCCAGCGCAAGGCACGGAGTGCGCAACCTGCGAAGGCGGCGCGATGCGCGTAGTTCGTACGTGAAAGAAAGACGATGCGAGGTGCGTGACCCGAGTGAAGCCAGCACAAGGCGCGCAGCTCGTGCATGTATGGAAACCAGCCACAGGCGCGACCATAGTGAAAGCGGTATACGGGCGGAATTGTGATGAAGCCGGCAGGGCACACGACTGTGGTTGAAGCGCAAGGTCGCCGTTGCGGGAACGAGTAACGGGGGTGAAGAAAACACGTGTGCAATTCATGAGATAAGTGTATGTTGTGCAAATTTCAAAACGAAAAAAGGGAGGACGAGGAACGGAAGATAGGAAGTGAGAACGTGGCGCGAAAGGGAAAGGGAAAAGGTGACGGGTCATAAAGGATGAGCAAAGCGCGTGTGCATCAAAATATCGGAATGAGCATAATGGCTCGAAGTCGCGTCGGCAGGTAGCAGCGCCGTGCATGCTGCGCCCGCAAGTGCACGCAGTACAAGAGTGGCAGTGAGCGGTAAAAAAAAAAACAGGACGTTGCCTCATAAGGCAGAAGTGCGCCGACGGGCGCGAGCGGCAGACAATGGTAGCGACCGCAAAGCCCACGGAACTGCTGGCCTTGCATGCTCAGTGGACCCATTTCACATGGCGCAAAGGGAAACGAGTAGGACAGCGAACGCGCGCACCCTGACTTCTGGGGAAGCTTGCAATGGCGTAGACGCATGCGGCGCCCTGACCGGTATGACCAGTCATTTGTGTCGACGATGCCGAAAGGTTTCCTCATCCCGTTTAATAAAAGGAGTGAAAAGGGAAAGTAAAAAGGCAGGAAACTAGACGGGGCGTTGGACTCACTGATACCCAGACCAGTAAACATCTTATCTGCCCTGCGCGTCGCCTATGTAGAGTTTGTGTGTGCGGGATGGCGGAGTTGGTACGGCGAAGCGGGAGTCGGGGCGCGTGGAACTTCATGGCGTGCGAGAGAACGAAGAAAGCGCAAAGGAAAGAAAGAGAAGGAGAGTAAAGACGTGAAGAGTTTTCCCAAGGTCGACGCAAGAGGAGAAGTGAGTGACGACAAAGTGACGAGGTCACGCTGGCGTCACGCTTCCCCAAATCTTACGCTGTTACCCTGAAGCCAACCTGAAGCCGCTCGTGCCTCGCGTCGAGGGCCCGAGGCAGACTTCATTCTTCCGTCTGAAAAGGAGATGATATATTTTAGCTAGAACAATTACTGCCCATCATTTTTTCGGTCGAATACCTGTCTTCATGGTATTTATTGAAAACCTTCAATCTCTGTCTAAACACTGAGGACTTAATCAGTGCAGCATTTCCCTAATTTTATGAGCATTACTCTCTTTATAAGATTATGCGTGTCTGTCCGAAGCCATTTCAAACTCCGCTTTGGGGTCTATCAATCCACAACTTTGGTTTCCATCTTTCGCATCAACGGCTGGCCCCGCTTTATCAATCACATCTGTCTCACAAGCTCATACGCCATATTTCCGCTCTATAAAAGTGTATACAATGCCAAACAATGCGACCTCACGTTTTAGCGCCCATTCTTCGAGATCAGTTGCGAGTCCTTGGATTATCAACCATAGGCCGGCGCCAATTCAAGCACCAATTGATAATCCCTCAGCCGAAGTGGTGGGCCGCGAAGCGGCCCACCGCGCTCTTGTTAAATATTCAAGTTGAAGTTCTGTCCTTCCCGGCGGGCCGCTGTCACATCTATGACGTACGTCACCACGCAACTTTGTCTCTTCCTTCATGGCCACCTGCCTCCGAAGCTGACTCTTAGGTCTAATCCATCTTTCGTTAAAAGATCTGGACAACTGTATTGACTGTGGAAATCACCTTCTGTGAGCACTGAGAAATAATCCTCACCTCAGTTTTGATTCAATACCGCAGAGAGCAGGACGGTGGACCGCGCTGGGATCGAAGAAAACTCTAGTGTTACATCGAGTTCACCCATATCGGATCGTCTCGAAGCCCTGCGCTGCCGGGAGGTGAATTGGCTCAACTTCACTCCCAGTTCCGGGCACACAATTACCATCGATTTTGAAACGACTGGAGTCTACGATCTAGCGTCGGACGTTTACATTGTGGGCGATACAGCGCATCCTAATGCACTTTGTACTGCAGTATATTCAGATTTCGCCGGGCTCTGGACCGCTGGAGTGGCGTCGCATCGATGCTGGGAAGCCTATCAGCGACTTTGGCATGGCGTTGCAAGAACATGACCTGATTGTGTTCGTTACCTAGTGTGCTCCCTCTGTTTCATCTTCTGACTCCAAGTAATTGCTCAAACATCGATCACAGTGTCACAGTGAAGCTGTACCGAGTAGTCCGGCTGAGGCATTCATATACGTACGGCTCTTCCATTTTTCTATTGGGGCTCCTCATCCTCTCGCTACGTGCTCGACATTGCACATCCATGATGTGGGGCTCGATTATGGCGGGCCCGGCGTTTCGATCGAGATAGTCCACGAAAACCTTGCCCTTTCCTTGGTGTATTGGAATCACGAATCCCGAGACATGGATACCTTGCATGTATTTAACTGGAAGAGTGGAATTCCCAAAATGGTATTTATCTTCGGCAACTGGTCCTCTCTCTCTCTTTCCCTGACATCCATATTCAGGCGTCATGGCCCGTTTTCAATACAGGTCTCTTATTCCTTTCAACCGAGACTCTTTGTCCCAAACGCCGTCGAAGCAACACTTGACGTCTTCCACATCCCAACATCCGAGGAAGGAACTGTACCCCGGCTGATGCATTCGCTCGTACTCCCTGAATTGCGGGACGACAAAGCCATAGTCTCGTGCGCACCGAACCCCCGCGCATTTATCAGCCGCCCCGGCCGCACCGCATTCCCTGCTCGGCCTGAGAATGCGCTTCTTCTTTTCACCTTTGAGGCCGGCAGCTCAAGGTTTGGCTCCACGGAACACATCTTCGTCGCGGACCGTACTCTCCTCTCTGAAGCGCTTCGATCCTGGCCCGAGGATGGCGACGACATCGAATGGGAGGCATGGGGCCCGCGATGCACACGCTGGATCGATGCGAGCGCCCTCGCGATGCATTACATCACAGTCACGTCCGGACAGCGCCTGGTATCCATCCTAGAGCGCGATCCCACGCCCATCCGCACCCTCGACTTCAATCCCCGTCGCGTGGAGGCGCAGCGCGATTGGGCCGGTTGACGGAGATCACGCGACGGTGCGCATCGTGGATGGTGTAGAGCCGCCAAATTGGCCAGAGCACCTGGATGCGTTCGAGAAGCCCGTAGTGTCTCGGCTTCCCTACGTCGAGATAGACTCTAAAGAAAAATTCGACTTTGGCGCTGTCTTGATCAACGACGAGAATATTCTTGGCGTACGGGTGAGATATTTATTTTGCCGGTTTTTTCTTCGCACACGCTGATCACCCTGCAGTATGGCCACAGATCTATCCAGTGGCTTGAAATGCTTCATTTTGGTTAATCGTTGTCGAAACGTATTCACGTGTTTCTCTGCCAATCAATCTTCGTCACAGACTTTCGAGGAATGGAGGAGTCAAAACTCTTTGCGTAGCCGTTTATTTCCTGGTTTCTTGCGATGATCCGATATAAAAACCACGATTCAGCATCGTTCTTCAGATCACACGAAGATTCACGTCGCAACGAGCATGCGCTGTATTTCGGCGCTTTAGCTCAATTGATGGCTTCTTCTGTGAGAAGCACCCACCGTGATATTTCTAGATAGTCTGGCGCTCTCTCGGCCCTCTACGCTCCCTGCCCACAGTCTTCAAGAATATGTCAATTCGAGTCGATCTCACTGCCCGTCAGGTCGCTCACGGAATTACATTTCGATGTCAGGCTCTCCGGAAGAGTGCATCTGTCTCGAGGTACCCGGTCGCGAGGAGTCGATCCGGGTGAATTCATCTTTCCCGTAGCAAAAAATCCACGAATGTTCTCCTCATGCGGGGGAGTTCAGATGCAGATACATTAAACTTTTCAGTAGAACCCAATACAGGCTAGTCGCCGATACTGAGGAGACCTGGAAAACCGGCCTGCACAGTGGGAATTCCGAAAGTTTCGGAGCTGTCATTTTAGACGCCAAAGCTGTAACGGGCGCTTTACATCTCTTTCCACTTCCACCACCATTCACGGCCATCCTTGAACGAAGATGCAGGCTTCTACGGAGTTTCCTTCTGATCATACCTCCGAGGATTCTGCACCTGGATTGTAGGCTCATTTCCACTCCTTTCATGCCCACGTGTAGTGTCTCACAGCGCCTATTCTGGCTACAGCAGCGGAATGTTCTCTGGGGCACAGAACCTCACTGTAACAGGTCATAACTTGACCAATACCACAAACTACTACACCACTGCAGCAACTGTGTCTTCTGGTAAGTGTTTCCTTGCCCATTGCGTAGGTACTATAAATCTTGTTTAGATGTCAGGATGGTTCCACTGTCAGACATCGACCTCCAGCAAGAAATATGTCTTGAAAACAGCATGGGGCTTGTCAATCGGCACCGCATCCAGCCGAGTGTTCGTCGTATATACTCCGCCAAAATCAGGGGTCAAACCACGACTGTGGCCATGTATCAGGGACGTGGTGCCGAGGAGGTATGTTACAGCTGGCTTATCTTGTGTCGCGGTTAAGAATTCTTTGTAGGAGTGGCGGCAGGATCTCGCAAAATATACGTCAATTCGGCAAGTTTGGTATTTTTGGCGGTTTGCCCTACTACTAAATTGAGCACATAGCCATCCAAATATTCTTCAGATTCGTGGAGCGGCAAGTTCCGGTAGTATTCGCGCCACCCTTTTTCACGATGGTGAACTGCGCTTCTATTCAAATATCCTTTCATGGAACTTGATCCTTGAATTAGATTTGATACCATTTGAACAATATATGAACTTCTATCGACACTCCCATTTTTTGACCGTATACATTTACGCCTGTTGTGTACGTGCGTCACCCACTTGCCAGTCACGTTATATTGATTCTCTGCAGGCTGCGGACTTTGAGGTAAGAAAGCTGGTCAATGATGTTGTTGTTCAGGTTTCAAACGTTCCCGCAGGACGTCAGCAAATACTTCCGCTCCAATTTTCAACAGAGTCCAGTGAGTTGATTTAGCTGAATACCTATTTTCCGTATCGGCAAACGGCTCCTAGGACTCATATGAGTGCACATTATGGATACGTCGCTCGACTGGCCGGCTCTGCGCAGACCTCGTTGAGCCAATTACCATCATGCGGCTTTATTTTCTCTGGGGCGAGGCGAACACCCCAAGGGTGTCTTTCTGGAATGTGTCAGGGGAAGCCCCGTTTCCAACCCCCGATCCTCCGATCGATCCTCCGATCCGACCCCCGGATCCTCCGATCCGACCCCCGGTCAGACCACCGCTATCCTCCGACGTTCCCCCCGCCGAGCCAAACCCCATCTGGACGGATCCCCGCACTCCGCATGGCACTCCGCATGTGATCGTGCCCGGGATCACTGCCGTTCACTACGCCATCAACAAACCATGCGCAACCCGTAGTTAGCCCTAGCTGGTATATAGGCACGCACCTGGCCGGGGAATCCTTAGACTTTCTCCTCTTCGGATCCCCCTGCCAGGTGCGCTTCTTCCTGTAGTAGTGTACTTCAATTGACTTCGGATCCCCCTGCCAGGACTCTTGAGATATTTCGGGCCGCCAGGGTTGCCCTTACAGCAGGAGAAAGTCTCTAAGGGATTAACCGGTCAAGATTGCGAAGTTCGGCTTGGATAGCGACGATTCGGAAGACGATCTTCCGCAACCTCCGGATCCTCCGCAACCTCCGAATTCGAATCTTGCCCCCTCCTCCCCGTCCTCCGAAGCTGACATGGCCGATCCTACTTCCGCGACTTCCGCCGACATGGACCGCCTGTCCCGCATCGAAGAGACCGTCGCGCGCCTCGCAGCGCTAATTGAAAACACCGCACAATCTTCCTTTCCTGCCCCGGCCCCTTCCGATCCGGATCCGGTCGGAGGTCCAGGTCTTTTCGCAAACCTCAGCCCAGCCTCAAAATCGGTCCTCCGACCGAACCCTCCGTTTGTCTTCGACGGCGATCGCACGCAAGGTCGGGCCTTCCTACACGCTGTCAAGACTTACGTCCGGCTCATCCCGGAGGCCTTCCTCGAGAACGGGGAAACCTCCGAGGAGAAGGCCGTGAGATTCGCTATGTCCTTTATGGCGAAGGACTCGGCGCAGCGCTGGGCAGAGCGCATGGCCGGGAAACATCCGTTCCCACTCTCCACCTGGGATGCATTTGTCCGGGAATTCCGTCTCCGCTTCATCGAGGAGAACGAGCAGGACCATGCTCTCGCCAAGCTCGAGTCCCGGGGGTACTACATGGGTGCCCGGGACGTCTTCCGCTACACCGACGACTTCGAGGACCTCGTCGAGCTCGCCGGTTTCGAGGACCAGCTGGTGAAGGTCACCAAATACCGGACCGGCCTCACCCCCGCCATCAACCACGCGATCACCACGTCGAGCGATCCTCCGAGCCTCACGGATTATCCGGGCTGGCGCTCCCGTGCCTACCGCCAATACGAGGCACTGATCCGCGCACGAGCCGCCGGAGGATCATCGCAACCTCCGACGGGGGTTGTTCCCCGCCCCCGCCCGACCACGGTCGCCCCCGTCTCGGCAGTCGCTCAACCTCCGAGGTCGGCGGCTCCTCCGTTCCCACCTCCGGTCCCGATGGAGGTTGATCGGACCCGTGCCCGCGTGGTCCCACGCCGCACCTGCTTCCGCTGTGGCGATCCGGGACACCTTGCCCGAGACTGCACCACCCCGGTGGACATCCGCTCGGTGGACGTCCTCGATGAGGTGATCCGGCAGCTCAGCGGAGAATTGTTGGAAGAGCTTGCCGCCCGACTCGTAACCTCCGAGCCGGCGATGGCAAACCCCGAAGTGGAAGTGCCGGAGGATTTTGTCCCCCCGCGACGAGTGAGCGGTGCGCCCTCGTTTGCGTCCTCCAATCGTTTTGCCTGTTTGTATCACGAGTCCGATAATAAAGTTGATTCAACAGTTGAAACGAGAGACGCACCCCCTGCTTCGAAAGGATTTCCGGAACCTCCGGAACTTCCGAAACCTCCGACGATCCCCCGAGTCCGCCGACCCGGCTGGGAACGTAGGCTTCCGAAACGCTACACGGTGGCGGCCACTCCTGGCTCTAACTCCCTCCATCTCCCGGTGGAGATTGAGTCGGTCGATAACGCTGTCAAACTCTCGCTCAAGGGTTTGGTCGACTGCGGCGCCACCTCGGAGTTTATCGACAAGGAGTATGCCATCTCCACCCAAATTCCGCTTCGTAAACTCTCGCAACCCATTCCCGTTTTCAATGTGGACGGGTCTCCGAACGAAGCTGGAGCGATCTCGGAAGTTGCGGATGTAGTCCTCCGGTACAAGGGGCATTCCGAACGGGTCCAGTTCGCAGTCACGCGCCTTGGTAAGCAGAAGCTCATCCTTGGGTATTCGTGGCTTCGGAAACATAACCCGGAGATTGACTGGGAGACGCGGGATGTCAAAATGACCCGCTGCCCCGCCTCCTGCGCTACCTGCCGCGACGAAGTCCGAAAGGAACGCCGCGAGGCCAAGGTCGTAGCTCAGATCCTCCGCTCCGTCCGCGCCGGCCCCTTCCCATCCATCTGTGTCGTCGACGCGGATGACCGAGAAGATGAGGACGACGACGACGACGATCCGGATCTTCCGGAGTTAACCCCCGACTCGGAGGATGACTCGGACGATGAGGACGACCCGATCGAAGATGGCGACCGCATCTTCTATACGCGGTTCGGACCTTCGGAGGATATCCGGGCGACCTCCACCGTTTCCCAGAGGCTTGCGGAGGCTCACGCTAAAAACTCCGGACCTCCTCCGACGGAAGTTCCCGACTGGATTCGGGAGTTCGAGGATGTCTTCAATCGGGAATCCTTTGACTCTCTTCCAGAGCGTCGGACGTGGGACCATGCCATCGAACTCGTTCCCGATTCGAAGCCGGCAAACTGCAAGGTCTACCCGATCTCCCCCCTCGAACAGAAGGAGCTCGATGCCTTCATAGAGGAAGGGTTAGCCACCGGCCGAATCCGTCCGTCCAAGTCGCCCATGGCCTCGCCGGTCTTCTTTGTGAAGAAGAAGGACGGCGCTCTCCGGTTCGTCCAGGACTACCGGGCGTTGAATGCCATGACCGTGAAAAACCGGTACCCGCTCCCTTTGATCAATGACCTCATTAACCGGTTGAAAGGAGCTCGGTACTTCACGAAACTTGACGTCCGGTGGGGGTTTAACAACGTCCGGATCCGCGAGGGTGATGAATGGAAGGCGGCCTTCCGGACTAACCGGGGATTGTTCGAACCCCTGGTGATGTACTTTGGCCTGACCAACTCCCCGGCGACCTTCCAGACCATGATGAACGACATCTTCCGAGACCTCATCTTGTCCGGAGATGTCATGGTCTACCTCGACGACATCCTCGTCGCCCACTCGGACCTCGCGCGCCACCGGAAGATCGTCTCGGAGGTTCTTCGGAGGTTGCGTGCGCACAAACTCTACCTCCGACCGGAAAAGTGCGAGTTCGAGAAGGCCTCGATCGAGTATCTCGGCGTGATCATCTCCCACAACCACGTCGAGATGGACCCCGTCAAGGTTGCGGGAGTTGCCGCCTGGCCGACCCCAGCGAACAAGAAGGACGTGCAGCAGTTCCTCGGCTTCACGAACTTCTACCGGAGGTTTGTTCGGGGGTTCTCGGATATTGCCCGGCCCCTCTTCGATCTCACGAAAAAGGGCATGCGGTGGTCCTGGGGAAGCTCGGAGGATGCGGCCTTCCGAGCTCTCAAGGACGCCGTAACCTCCGACCCGGTTCTTATCCTTCCGGACCCGTCCAAGCCGTACCGGCTTGAAGCAGACAGCTCCGACTTTGCCACCGGGGCTGTCCTGTCTCAGCCCGATGCCGACAGTAAGTGGCATCCGGTCGCGTTCTTCTCCAAGAGCTTGAACGAGGTCCAACGTAACTACGAAATCCACGACAAGGAGATGCTCGCGATCATCCGAGCCCTAGAGGAGTGGCGACACTTCCTCGAAGGCACGGAGCATCCGGTAGAGATCTGGACCGACCACAAGAACTTGGAGTACTTCCGTGAAGCGCGAACCCTCAACCGCCGGCAGGCTCGGTGGTCCCTCTACCTGTCCCGGTTCGACTTCGCCCTTCACCACAAACCCGGAAGTTCCATGGGTCGCCCGGACGCCCTCTCCCGTCGTCCGGATCACGGAGGTTCGGAGGATAATCGTGACGTCACCCTTCTCCGTCCCGAACTCTTCCATGTCCGTGCAATGGAAGGTCTCGTCGTCGCCGGCCCGGAGGTTCCGATCCTCCGAGACATCCGGAACGCGCTCTCTGGAGAGGCCGACCTCGAAGACCCCGTTGCCCGCGCCGCACGGGAGGTCCTCAAGGTCCGCGGCACCCGGTCCACCCGATCCTCCGAGTGGCATGTCGAGGGCGGGCTGCTCTACTTCCGAGGGAAGATAGTGGTCCCCCGAGATACTGACCTCCGGCGTCGGATAATGGAGCAGCACCATGATACGCGGATTGCCGGGCACGCTGGCCGTTTCAAGACGTTGGAGCTTGTCTCCCGGAACTACTGGTGGCCCCAGATGTCCCGACACGTCGGCCGTTACGTCGCCACCTGCGACCTGTGTTGCCGTACCAAGGCCCTCCGGAAACTTCCGATCGGAGAACTTCATCCGACGGAGGTTCCCCCCGAGCGCTGGCATACGGTCTCCGTCGACTTCATCGTCGAACTTCCGGAGGCCCACGGGTATAATGCGATCATGGTCGCGGCGGATGTTCTCGGTAAGCGGGCGCACTTCATGGAATGCCACACGCAGATCGATGCCGTGGGCTCCGCGCGCCTTTACTACCGGAACGTCTGGAGACACCACGGAACTCCCGTCCGCTACATCTCCGACCGAGGTCCGCAGTTCGTCGCGGAGTTCACTCGGGAGTTGTTCCGTCTCATCGGGATTCAACCGGCGACCTCCACCGCTTACCACCCGCAGACCGACGGGCAGACCGAGCGCATTAACCAGGAACTCGACCAATTCATCCGGCTTTTCACAAACTACAAGCAGGACGATTGGGACGAGCTCCTGCCAGCCGCGGAGTTTGCGTACAACAACCACATCCACTCGTCGACACAGCAGGTTCCGTTCATGACGGACACCGGTCGGCTCCCTCGGATGGGGTTCGAGCCGAACGGTCCACGCTCGCGACTGGAGGACGTGAACGACTTCCGAGATCGGATTGCCTCGGGGGTTTCGGAGGCCCAAGCCGCACTTGTCAAGGCCAAAGACGAGTACAAGCGGTACTACGACCGCCGACGAACCCCCGCACCGGAGATTAAGGTCGGAGATCGCGTGTGGCTTGACGCGTCAGATATCCATACCACACGCCCATCCCCGGGGCTTTCACATCGCCGGCTCGGACCCTTCCGTGTCTCGGAGGTTATCGGACGTGGCGCGTTCAAACTGGACCTTCCCCCACGCCTCTCCCGATTACATCCGGTGTTTCCCGTGGTGAAATTGGAGTTGGCGGAGGTTGACCCCTTCGGAGGTCGTCCGGGGTACGAGGAACCCCCGCCTGTACTTGCTGACGGAGCGGACAGCGAGTGGGAAGTGGAGGAAGTCCTGGACGCGAAAATGCGCTACCGAAGCCTCTGGTACTTTGTCCGGTTCAAAGGATATGACAACTCGCATGATCAATGGGTAAAACATTCGGACGTCTTCGCCCCTGATGCTATCGCGGAATTCTACCGCAAATACCCTGGGAAGCCCCGAGCCATCGCCGCTGCCACTTTCGACGCCCTTCCCTTCCAGGACCCCGCCACATCCTCCGCCCACATCCGAGCTGTGCGTCGAGGCGCCGCATTCCAAGGGGGGGTGATGTCAGGGGAAGCCCCGTTTCCAACCCCCGATCCTCCGATCGATCCTCCGATCCGACCCCCGGATCCTCCGATCCGACCCCCGGTCAGACCACCGCTATCCTCCGACGTTCCCCCCGCCGAGCCAAACCCCATCTGGACGGATCCCCGCACTCCGCATGGCACTCCGCATGTGATCGTGCCCGGGATCACTGCCGTTCACTACGCCATCAACAAACCATGCGCAACCCGTAGTTAGCCCTAGCTGGTATATAGGCACGCACCTGGCCGGGGAATCCTTAGACTTTCTCCTCTTCGGATCCCCCCTGCCAGGTGCGCTTCTTCCTGTAGTAGTGTACTTCAATTGACTTCGGATCCCCCCTGCCAGGACTCTTGAGATATTTCGGGCCGCCAGGGTTGCCCTTACAGAATGCACCGAACAGGGAGGCCATGATAATCGAGAATCTGACACTGAGAAATTATCACAAAATATGTGCTTTCCATCTTGACCGATATCGGAGCACGACCATTTCCACGCCAATACACGTGGATCTGGGAACGGTTGTTCTCTGGCCATCAACCAATCGCTTTGAAGACTCTGTCGCGATTGCATTTTCTCCCAATGTAAATGTTTACCCTGGTCAGTGGGAGGCTACTGGAAGAGCACCGGGTGAAAGAACGGAGGGGGGCTGGACACGGTAAGGATATATTGCGAGTCGTATGATCTCCCCTAATTGTTTGAATCTCGAAGACTCAGGACCAGCGATGTATTTGACAGCACTCTCACACTAAGATGCTCCATGGACTTCTTGGACCATGAGAGCTGGCTCACCCAAGCAAATCACATATTCAGCCGCCTGCATATGACATCCAATTTTAAAGATTGTGGTACGTCTCCAGTTCTCCGTTTTATTTTTACTGTAACATTTTCAAGTTCTCCTGGACCAAGTTTATTTCAAAGTCAAAATCTTACCAACTACGGATGAACCCCCCACAGGCTTTCTATTCCTCTGCCCAGAGAAGGACTTTCAAATCGGACCATCCTCGTTCTGCTGGCCAGACCTCCCTGCTTATTGGTCTCTTGACCCATCGGGTGTTGAACGTCTTAGCGCTGAGGAGGCGACCGACTTCGGGTTTCCAGCTCTGGAACTCACTACCGAAATTAGTGGAAGCAGCTGGGACAACAGTGTCTACGCCGGAATCCGCGAGTTCCAGCGGGCTAAAGGCTTCGATCCGGAGAGCCAGGATGTCGCCAGGCATCTGGGCTGCCCACTCTTTTATCCGTGCAACGAAATGGATGCTCCGTTTGCTCATGGTTAGTGAATCAAATAAATCATTATATTTTAACTGATCAATGGTGACAGTGGATGAGGAAGAAGAGTATTCTTCAAGCGAAAATGATGAGGACCAAACGGATACGGAAGAGGAGGATTCTTCGACAGATGATGAGGATAAGAAGGAAGATGACCAAATGGACATAGAGGATGATGAGGATCAAATGGATCTCAGCTGGTGATGGGAAGTGGTATATCGTCACGCTACAAGGCCGTATGAGAAGTGATTACGAATAGACACTGTACAGTTTCCCAATGGATAGCCTTTAACTACTTTCATCTCTTATCTATCTGCGTTGTCCATTTGGAACTTAAAGAAGGGGAGGTTGATATGTACGCAGCTACAGAATGACTCTACCAATCAAGCTGATCATACCAATCTTTTTTTCCCATCGAATTAAATCTCGTTTACTCTCTACTGAACATTATGCCGGACCAAATTCCTTTTCAGCATCAGACTTCTCAGCATCCGAGCCAAACTGCCATCCTCACTCGCAGTAAAACCCGCTATAACCGACGCGCTGCCGGCAACAAGAAGACCAGAAACAACATTGAACGTCATGTCACAGTCCTCATAAATGACATCCTCGGAGAAAGGCACCTTCGATTTCCGAAACGGGGACTGTCCTGGCAGCGTCAGCCAACGTAGAGTTGCGGGTTATCTTCATTATTTGTGCCCATGTTTTTAATTTTGGTTGATAATTCTATTCGGGACCCATAGGTACCAAAGTATTCTGATGCCATATAAGTGATTATGCAAAATTGCGGTCGTCGCAATCACCTTCTCACTCCGAAATGAACCCGAGACGCGATGTGAACACTTGGGAAAATAAACACTTTAGCTACCATGTAGAAGGTAGTTGAAGTGATACAATATATAATTTTTTTGACGGTCCTTGCCCGCAATTCAGCTCTCCCAACAGCCGCGACCTACATCAGTGGCGATAAGTTCATGAAAGGCCGCCCCACTGAATGGTATTTTCGCATGTCACCCGCCTCGCAACACCCAGTTGGCAGCAGGTACAGTATATATTAAAAAAGGGATATCTGAAACTGAAAACTTACACCAAGTATAGAAGGAATTGGGTGTTGGACTCTTACAACCTTTTATTAGTTGCGGTGGGAGTCTGACTTTGGCCCTGTTTGGCTCGTTGCGTCGCGCGTTGTGTGAGCATGTGACCTTCTGTTGCGGTGGCGCGCAGAAAACACGAACTTGATTTTCAGGGACTCGGGGCAAGCACGTCGGATGTTGGCAGCGTAATGATTTATCCGAAGTAGAGTCGAGTTTATGAACATCGATAGAGCCGATGGAAGAGGAAACCACCACGCAGAAAATGCATGTAAGTGGGGTTGCCGAAGGGGAGATTTCAACGCGGCCGGTGCTGCAACGAAACGCGAGGTAAATCAGTCGGAGATTGACTCGATCACTGTCAGACGGCACTGCCTGTAGAATGACGGAGCGGAGATCATGATGTCACCTTTGTGGGAAACACGTCTCACACTCTTTCCCATCGATGACGCGGACCTCCTTCTCATCCTGGGTGTTCTTCAAGTCGCTGCAAAGCTACCACCTCACAACAACTGGGCCATATGGCATTCTGTTGGATCCGAATCTCTGTAGCTCTGTGGCCGCCGCACATTCAGCAAAGACGGCAAGCCGTACATCGGTTTGGAATGTCTTTTGGGCTAACACAATGTTTCTATTGTACATTACTCTTCTCGGAGCGAAAAAGAGCCGCCGAGTCTCATCTCGGCACCACCACGTCGCAACGGTCCCAGCCTCGGCCCGCAGCGTCATGCCATCAAAGACTCGGGTGCACCATCTCTGGAACGAACCTCCTCCGAGTTACTGAGCCCACCGCTGCGCCACCATCGATTTCGAAGCCAGAACCTTCGACGCAATCGTCGAGGAGGTATCCTCGAGGTCATGACTACCGTGGCCGGTGGGACTGACTACTGAGGCCTTTGACTACCGTCTCGTGAACGACTCTGCAGGAATTAACCCGAAAGGTGCGTTTTTGTTCATTTTTCCCCTTGAATGCATTGCCCATCTTTGTAGATCTCTCATCCAACCCTGCGCTCTTCGTCTTCTCCGACCGCTTGCAAGTGTGCCAAGCGCACCGGATCGAGATCGACTGCCTCTTCGAGCCCCGTGCCGTCAAGTTCGCGTCAGACCTCTTCAATGGAACAGAGACCACCAACGCAGACATGGCCGTCGTCTACATTCTTTTCGCGACACCTCGGAGAAGACACCGGATCTCCTCCTCCTCGACGTCGCTCCCCTCTCCCTCGCTATTGAGACCGCCGGACCGCCCCCATCAAGCGCACACTCCACCAAGCAGTGGGAGATCGTTTCACTTACTCCAACAACCGGCCCTGCGTACGAGGGTGAACGTCCACGCACGGAGGCCATCAATTTCTTCCGCAAATCCGAACTCTCTCCGCTCCGTCAGGTCGAGGTCACCCTCCACATCGATTCTCGCGGGATCCTCGTCTCCGCCTACAGCAAAACTCCCCGCAAGGCGAATTCAACAACGACAGGGATCGCCTGTCGAGGGTATGTGTATTTCCTACGCACTTTTCTGTACCCTGATTGTCTTCTTTCACAACAGACGACAACGGCTATGAGTCGTATGTCCACAACCTCCACAACTCCCTCAACGGCGAGAAGCTGACTAGTTCACCGCTGCTAGCAAGTTGAAGCTCGAGATGCACCATCAAGCCGCTCAATGTGTTGCAGGAGGCCTTGAAAGAGGATCGTGCGGAAGCGTGTTTCGCAATTCAGGAGGCTTGTATGTGCATTGTACCATATTTTTATCATATATTAACCATCGCTACAGTTTGCTACGGTTTGCAAACCATATAAAGTTTTTGAGTATGTTGTACGCAGGTCCATATATTTGTTTCTTTTATTTTGTATGCTTGCTTGGTTAACTTCAGCCACCCGGTGCTGCATTGTAAGCAAATATTTGAAGATCAAGCCGTTCCGGCGATCTTTTTCAAAGACCAAGCACCACACGATGCACAGTTCTAGCATTCCCGAAAGTTACGGAATGAGCACACGATGCTGTTAACAGCAAAGACTCACGTTGCAACAACCATGCTGTGATGGATACCAGTCATCGTTACAACTCAACGATCTTACGTTCCGTTTCAACTATCTATTTCATACTCCCATTTTATTTCCTTTCTTCCACTTGTTACAATGCTCACCATTCCCTTCACTACTTATTTCAACTCCCCTCGTATCGCTAATATCACCATTGCTCCCCTCGTTGCGTTGGATATTGTATTCCACATTATATTCCAATTTGCCGTTCTCATAGTAACCTACATGTATTTAAACCGCGGGTACTGGTTCACAATACATCTTTTTCACCTTCATAACCTCTTGCCGCCTCCGCGCCCTCTGCGACTGCTTACCAGCCTCGCACTCAGTCTCAACAGGTATAAGTAATCGTCTAGCACTTACTTCTTACCTAGGACAACTTACTTCTTGAATACTCGACGGCCTGTGGCCCGGCTATTCATTAGGTTCACGCGTAGAGAAAGTACACGGGGATCTTGAATCGTAGTTAGATCAACCCTTGATCCATAACACATGCACTGTATTCCGGTACTTCAGTTCAATCGATATTTTCTTCTGTGACAAAAAACCGCAGTGGCATGTCTGGCACACGGTCGTGAAAAATCTGACAGCCAAGGCAACGTCCAATTCAAGCCTGACTCACACTCATGCTATCGGCGACTTCAGGCATTCCTTGACACCACCTTGTTTCCCTATCCGGAAATCTCACCTCGATTTGGGTACCAGCTATGTCGTGCGACATAGCAAAATTGCATTAAGGAGTGTGAACCCCAGAACCTATGGTCTCGTTTTTTGAAAAGATCATCATATGAACGGAAACTTGGAGCAATAAACCGTGGGGAAGTGTTGATAGTAGTAAGTCTCTATTCCAGTCGCGCTTGAGTTTTCGTCCGACGAAAATACAAGGTGCTTCAAAAAACATGGAAAATTCAGTTGGTGCTGAAGCGATAGATTCGAAGCCCGTTGGGGAAGTTTTGCCGAGGCCATAGATAGAGTGTCGATTTGGCGTTGTGCGACCTCCAGCGGCAGATGGGCATTGAATATTGCACCGTAACCCGCTGTAAATAAATCGTTTTAGGGCTCTGAAACTTGTGTGTGTGATGTACCGTGAAACGTTACTCGGGCCTTCGAGTTCAGACCTAGAAAACGTCGAGGGGCTGGTCCGTTGTGCTGTAAATCGTCGTCGGCGTCGGCGCGGTAAGTTAAAGGTTCAGGGCTCAAAAGCGCCGAGCGGGATCCCCGATGTTTTTGGTGTGACCGAAACGTCGCGTTCTAGTTCATTAGCGCGTTGAAAGAGGTGTAGCATGATGTATTGATGCGTCAGAAGAAATTCACGGTCAAGTAGGGCGTCAGCGACGAAACGAGGTAAAACCCGTGTGATAACGGATCTGTAGGGCTCTTGGCCAATCCAACGTAATGTAGGATTGTGGGCCCCGAGTACGGTGTGGATACGACGGATGGAGAGGTTAAACTCAAAGGTCTACTACGACCGTTATCGAAGACGCCGGTAACTCCTTAATTGTCAGAATGGACGAATAGATGCACGTTGTGAAAGCCCCGCTTCTCTATCGCGTCACGCGTGGACCAGGAGCTCGGGATCGATGGCCTCGAGCCGTCTAATGTGCCGCGAAGAGGGGCGCCAAGCTCCGATGCGCCCACATCCGCCGTTGCTTGATACCGATGCCCCAAGAGATGCTGGGATTGACGTACAAGCCGAGGTCGAGAAGCGGGCCGCATGCCCTCAACTGCCGTAGTACTCCGGGAAAGGAGAAGGCGCTCTCACCATTTGAAAGCCGTAAAAAGGACGATGAGTGGGGGCGCGTGTATGACAGGGCCAAGAGGTGCGACCTGTCCAGCGGGTGTACGAAAGTCAGACGGCCCATAGATCCGTGTAGCTTCACAATGTCGAGCATCTGGCAAGTGTCACGGAGAATTCCAAATGGAACTTTGGGCGTTTTTATTCCGGGAGTGATAATGGTAGAACTTCGCGATGTCTAGGGCCGTGGAGGCGTTTAAATAGTTTGGAACGTGTCAGAGCTCGGGCTGCGACATGTAGATGTGTAAGGTATAGGGTTAAGACGTGAGCGTAGCGCCAGAAGACAGACACCAGTGCACGGTCCTTGCGTGAAAGCAGGCGGCGCGATGCGCGCAGCTGTGTGGTCTTTTTAAGTTGGAGAGAGGTGCGGTATAAGTCGGAGACCCGCGAGGCACGCGACTCGGACGAAAGGCGTGATGCGCGCGGCTGGTCTGGTACATGGGCATCCAGCACGAGGTGCATGGACCGAAGTGCGTCGGCGTTGTGCTCGTCCCTAGTGTGGGTAGATGCAGGCGCAAGGGCCCGTCATCGTCCTCGACTGGCGCCGGGCGCGCTAGCCGTGACGTGGGTATGAGGGATGAACACTGGTCGGCACCACGCACCGACAAGCGGAGAAATGGAAAAAGGGGAAAGGGGGTAAAAGGAAAAGATATAAAGGTGGGAAGGTGTAAATATAGGCTCGCGATGTCGGCTACTTCGAATTTTGTCCTTCTCAATGATTTATTAGTCGAAGGTGTAACGAGTTTCCTCTTCGGAAGTGGTGTTCTGAGCCAACCTCGGAGCGGCGCGGTGCACGAGCTCAAGTGAACGAGAAGCGGTAATGATACAGTACCCGACCTCCTTGGATTGTGCCACTGTGGAAGAAATCGGCGTGAGACGCGCGACCTGAGACGAAACCGGCGCAAGGCACGCGGCTCGTGCTTCTGTATCAAAGTCGGCGCGAGGCGCGCGACCCGAGACGTAGCCAGCGCGAAGCGCGTAGCTCGCATGGAGGCAAGTTGGCACAATGTGCGCAACTTAGACGAAACCGGCGCGAGGCGCGCAGCCCGTATGTGTGGAGGTAACTTGGCACAAGGTGCACAACCTGGAACGAAACCGGCGCGACTCGCGAGGCGCGCACCTTGCGTGTGAAAGTCAGCGCGAGGCGCGCGACCTGAGACGTACCAGGCGCGAGGCGCGCAGCTCGCATGTAAGGATGTCAAGTTGGCACATGGTGCACGACCTGGAACGAAACCGGCGCGAGGCGCGCAGCTCGTGTGTGAAAGTAAGTCAGCGCGAGACGCCCGACCTGAGACGTAGCCGGCGCAAGGCGCAGCTCAAACCTAGGGATGTGATGTTGGCACGAGGTGCGCAACCTGCGAAGGCGACGCGATGCGCGTAGTTCGTACGTGAAAGAAAGACGGCGCGAGGTGCATGAACCGAGTCGAAGCCAGCACAAGGCGCGCATGTATGGAACCAGCTACGGGGACAACCATAGTCAAACCCGTACACGGGCGCGCAAGTGTGGTGAAGCTGGTGCAGGGCGCAGGTGGAAGCGCAAGGTCGCTGTTGCAGGAACGAGTAACGGGGGTGAAGAAACATGTGTGCAATTCATGAGATAGATAAGTGCAAATTTTGAAAGGAAAAAGGGGGCGCGAAAGGGAAAGGTGACGGGTCAGAATTGATGAGCAAAGCGCGTGTGCATCAGCCGAATGAGTATAATGGCTCGAAGCAGCGTCGGCAGGTCGCAGCGCCGTGCATGCTGCGCCCGCAGGTGCACACAGCACAGGAGTGGCAGTGAGCGGTAAAAAAAGACAGGACACTGCCTCATAAGGCAGAAGTGCGCCGACAGACTCTACGAGTGGCAGACGATGGTAGCGGCCGCAAAGCCGACGGAACCGCTGGCCTTGCATGCACAGTGGACTCGTTTCACGTGGCGCGAAGGGAAACGAGGATGACAGCGAGCGCGCGCACCCTGGCTTCTGGGGAAGCTTGAAAGGGCGTAGACGGATACGGCGTTCTGACCGGTATGACCAGTCATTTGTGTCGACGCCCAAAGGTCTCCTCGTCCCGTGTAAAAGAAGTGAAAAGGGAAAGAAAAAAGGGCAGGTTGAAAATAGACAGGGTGTTGGGCTCACTGATACCCATACCAGTAAACATCTTATGTGCCCTGCGCGTCGCCTATGTAGAGTCTGCGTGTGCGGGATGGCAGAGTTGGTACGACGAAGCGGGAGTCGGAGCGCGTGGAACTTCACAATCCAGTATGGCAGAAAGCGTGCATTGCCGGAAATAATGCAGGGCTTCGAAGGGCGTGCGAGAGAACGGATAGAGCGAAAAGGAAAGAAAGAGAAGGAGAGGAAAGAGGCGAAGATTTTTGGGAAGGTCGACGCAAGAGGAGCGTGAAGTGACGAGGTCACGATCGCGTCACGCTTCCCCAAATCTTACGCTGTTGCCCTCAAACCGCTCGTGCCTCGCGTCGAGGCAGACATCATTCTTCCGTCTGAAAAAGAGATGATATATTTCAGATAGAACAATTACTGTCCCTCATTTTTCGGTGAGGGCCTCAACATTGCGGCGTTTCCCTAACTTTTATGAAGGTGAAGTTCTCTCCTTCCCGGGCCGCTGTCACATAACAAATGTAGCGCGCTGTTGCGGCAGAGCCCACTAACAGAGTCCCCAGAACTGCAATCAAAACATCGTTTTTTTAAACAACCAAGTATGTACATGGAACTACTATCCGAGTTGCAGCACCACTGGAGGAAGACATCGAATGCAACACCGAGAAATTAACACATCAACTGCAACACCACAAAATTAACAAACCAAATCCAATGCAGAAAAGTGAGAAGTATCTCATCCTAGGGGCTGTTATGTAATAAGTAGTGAAGAGAACTTGCGAATGGTAGACATGCATCAGAAATTATTTAATTGTTCTTGCAAGATAGGAGAAAAGTAGAGAAAAATTTCAGATGGTACTAGACAACATGCTCAAATACAAAGACGTGCAACTGATTAGCTGATACCCAAAAGTGAGCAATGTAAATAGAGTGAATTGGGCTCATGCATTGTGTCTGTGTACGGAGCAAAAGAATCAAGTTTCAAGTTCGGAAAAAGAGACGAAATCGGAAAAAAGGAGAACTCGAAGAGAGATGTGATGACCTATCGGCAATTTCTTATCAACAATTCTGCGCTCTGAAATCAAAGTTCCCTACAGCAGGTTCTATCATCTTGATGAAATGCCCATATGTAGTAACTCACACGAATTCAAGGTGTATGTCACTCGGGGATACCTCCGAAAACGACATAAACCATAGCGAATGAGATTCAAGATATTTTGAGCTTTCTCTTAACACCCAGCACGTGCTTGGCTCCGCTCGACGCTTGGCCACCGCGACGCGTTGGCGTCGCGACTCGCAACTCACTTCAGCTTCAACTCCAGCTTTCCACTGGCTCCAAGTACTTATAACATGACTCAGCCATTTCTTCAATATACCCTCCACAATTCATTCTCTCGGCTACCAGCGCTCCTCCAGTAACCTGCTCCAGGGCCATACAGTGCCCTGCCTCTCCAAGCTATTTTATCCTCATATCACTCAACACCCCGGCCACTTCCGTATGAAAACTCCCACTGGCGAAGGCACGGCATCATTCTTGCTGGAATATCTGGTCATAAAACCGTCCTACCCAAAACAGCATATGTTCCTCATTTCCTCATCGATTTTCCTCATCTAAAGTGTAGTCTTCAGCTTTAGCACTCTCGCTTCGCCTTCCTGTTACTTCCACGGCGATGGCGTCCGAACCGTGTCGACCCAGGGGCCCACAACGTCAAACACCTCACATGCGGTCCCCATCCCCAAACTAGGTATATCTCTGTCATTCCTTCGCCGATTCTTCTCATCTAAAGTGTTTTCCTCACCTAAGGCATTCCTTCCTTCCCCTACTGCTACTACCATGCCAACGCCGTTTTAAACGCGTCGCCGCAATGGTCCGCAACGTCAGGAACTCCGTATGAGCGCCCATCACAAGAACTCGGGTATCTTTGTGAATGTACGTCCGATTTCCCTCCTCTAAAGTGTTCCACTGCTACTACCATGCCAACGCCGTTTGTAACGCGTCGCTGCGATGGTCCGCAACGTCAAAAACTCCACATGAGCGCCCATCACAAGAACTCGGGTATCTTTGTGAATGTACGTCCGATTTCCCTCCTCTAAAGTGCTCTACTCGCACCTAGCACTCCTTCTCAATTCACCCGTTGTATCGAGGAAGATTCCGCCTCCAATGCGTCGGCGCGATTGCCCACATTGTCCGACTTGTCAGATGTAGCCCCCATAGCAAAATAAGGCCATCTCTCTCAATTTCGGACCAGATTTCCTTATCTTAATGGTTTTCCATGCCTCTGACATCCGCTCCCACCGTTCCCATCACTGTCATGGAAATCCTGTTTGAAACGCGTTGACACGGTGGGTGCGAGCTGTGAGAGAAGCTGGGGCTTGTTGGACAGTTCATGTAGCTTTCTTTGTAGTTTTTCTCTGGCCCAATTAACAGGATGATAAATCATATATATTGAAAAGATGAATTCAGTACGATGACTCTAGAAATGATATGCAGGGTAATTTTTATGCCTTCTGCTCCTGCTCCACCTCGAGCTCGTTGCAGCGGTGGTGACGGCAGCGCCGCCGCCGATGAACGCTGGCAACCAGGGCGGGAATCCAGGCCGTGGGTGGCGAGCTGTCAGCGCGTAGCCTAAGTAATCATGTCAATATTATTTCGGCTCAAACTACATCAGCAAGCACGGAATCTGCAATGCAGATCCCCGCCAAGAGAATGTAGTCCGCGGGGATCCGCGCCGGTTCGTGATAGCCGTCGCATGGGTCCCGGTAGCACTCGGTAGCACTATATCACGCGGATACAGTTCTATGGGTTGAGGCATTGCTGTGGCTGGCAAAACCATTGCTGTCGAGGGAACCCATGAGTTCCATCAGGAAAATCCAAAGTTGCTACATAGACCTACGTAGACATTTATAGCAGTCATAGACACCATAGTAAACCAGCCAGTTTCATAGAAAGGTGGGATCACATGGTTGAGATTTATAGACACTCATAGACACCCATAGTTTTCGTGTTGTCTATCAAAGTAGCAAAAGTCATACCACTCATAGTGCTCATAGTTGCTCATAGCCACTCATAATTCACGAAAGAAAATGGTAAAAAATGTATATTGCAGGTAACATAATACAACAGTGGGCACAGCGCGCGGTGTTAATCCACGGGCCCATACGTAGTAGGATTGCCGATGGTAGCGGTTTGTTGTCTTGCAGGCATCGCACAGCCAAATTGGCTCTTCAAGCATGGGAGGAGTCATGAGGCGAAGCCAAAGGGACGAGTCCGAATGTCCGGGGAGGGAATAGCGTTCGATGTTGGGTCCCAAATTATCTTGCTAGCTTCGCACACCGTGCCTAGGGCGATTGCAGGCGTACACGGATCAATAGTTGCGGTTGGCTCGTAGTAAGCAGACCAGGTCATGTCGCCGACTTGCAGTATTTTGAATGATCCTGTCTCGCATACTGCTTGCGTGCCTCCTTGAAGATGTCATGTTGCTGAGAAGGTTGGTATTTGTACGAAATTCTGTTGCATTGTTCTCGATGTGATTCGCGTGGGCGGCCGAGAGGCCATGGAGGCATAACAGAATTGAATTGGAACGGGAGAAACATTTGAAAAATGTACCGTGGCCGACCGAAAGGCAATCCCTTGACGAGGAGTAGATCAAGCTTCAGCGATGCATGGCAGGGTGGATGTGAAAGACAGGATCTTGAAGTGTGGGAGGACGGTGCGGCAATAGATGAAGCTGATGGCGCACACCCAAGGAAGAGATTTTCAATGATCAAGGGACTTGCTGTGAACGAATCTCGGCAGCCTTACGTCTGCGTTGGTGCGAATGCGCGTTGACTGCGGCTTGTGTTCCAGGATCTTGGCGGAGGTCCAATTCAAGGGAGGGCACGGATGGAGGGAAGACTTGAGGTGGCGAGGGACGTCGTGGGATAAAACAGATGCACGACCATGAAGGAAAGGGCGGTGGCCATTGCGTCAATGGCACAAAGGCTGAACGACATCCGAGGATTGAAAAGTAAAGTATCGATGAGAACGCTACGGTAAAGAAATAGGCAGTGAACCATACCTCTCAACGATGCCCCACGCGCTCCACACCAGCTTCAAGGCGACCATTGATGGAAGAGAGAAGAAGGCGTGAACAACAACAACAACCACCACCAACCCCGCCCCAGCCCCGCCCCAGCCCCAGCGCACGCTCTAACCCCCTTAGCCACCTACATAACTAGATTCCCCGTCCCGTAAAACCCTACCGTACATCCCCCTTTTGCTCTGAATTTTCTTGAGAAAAATTTTGCCACGTCAACCATTTTGCCTCCCCGATCTCGATCCCATATATTTCTTTTGATCTACCCTACAATACCATATCTTGTATATTCGCCCAGCCATGCCCGACCCCCCTCCTCCCATCTCTCCTTTCCGTGGTAGACAAGCCACCGTCACTCAACCCGCTGTCGTCCCCTTCGACTCTTCGCTTTTTAAAAGACCGTACCCCGCCGGCGACTACCTTATAGTCCGTGGCATCTACGTACCCGATAACCCCAAAGATGGCCCCCTCGACAGCTTAAATCAGAGGATCGCCGAGATCCGCGCCCAGACAACCGGCGACCTAAAAAATACCCACCTCGTCACCACGTCCCTCGCACGCAAAGAAAAACATTCCACCTCTTGCTCCATCCGCCTCGACCCCATCCACACACCAGAAAACGGCGAACCCCGCGTCGACCTCCTAGAGAACTGGGCCACCGTACTCAGAGACGCCTCACCCTTCTGGGAAATATGCTGGGCGCCCCAAGCCGATGGACGCGATAAACACATGTGGGTGCGGGTGAACGAAGTGTTCGCAAAGGAAGGTGAAAAGATGAAAAGGGACCCGGATGACCCGCAGGTGATCTCTGACCTCCGCAAAGGCGTTGACGCTGCCGGTTTCCAGACCATGGATGCCTTCCGTCTCGGCACCAGTAAACACACTATGCTCGTTCTCGCAAAACCTCTGGACGTCGATACGCTGTTACGCAAGGGGTCCATCAAGATCCCTGGCTTCGCGCGCGAGCTCCACGTGTGGAGCGGCGGTCGACAGATCGAGGTTCGCGTGCCTTTCGAGATCATAGTCGGCGGCTTCCTGGCCAATGAGGACACCGGTGCCCTCGAAGCCTGCCGCAGCTGGTTCGCCAAGTTCCTTTGCAACGGGCAATCCCTGCTCGTCGAAACCCGCGTCGACCCCTCCGAGCCCGACTTCGTCATCTTCACCATGCTCGACTGGGCCGCCACCGCCGACGTCCTCTCCGACACCGACGACTTCCAATCCTGCCTGGCGACCCAATTCAACCTCACCGACCCCACCCTACTCTACCGTTTTAACTCCGGCCCCAACAAGCCCTCCATACACGCCACTGTTAATGCCGGCGCCGACATGATAAAGGACGCCATCGCCGCCGTGCACCGTCGCATTGACGCAAGCGAACGTGACGCCCGCGCCCGCGATGCCGACATGAAAGCTCACCTCGTCAGCATCGACAACACTCTCACCACCGTCGTCGCCGCAGCCAAGGAGCTCTCCCAACGGCAGCTCGACACCTCCCGCGCCATGTTTATCATGCAGCAGGAGGGTACCCTCAATCTCGAGCTCGCGCGGATCGACACGGACGAGTATCACGCGCGACGCGAATTCACCTACCCCGTCAACCCCGCTGAGAAGACCGCCGCCAAGGCTAAGATCGCAGCGCTCAAGACCCAGCGTACCGAAGTCGTAGCCAAACTCGACACTCTCTGCGGCAGCGGCACGCTCCTCATGCCGCCTGGCCCGGTCATCCCGCCCCCGTCACTCCCGCCGACTACGCCGGCCCCCAACAAAAGACCGCGCACCTCTACCTCTGGCCCCGACCCCGATGCATCCGACCCGAACGGCCGTCAACCCGCCGGTTCCTCCACGGACACCGACAACGACGTCCCTATGGTCCCAGCATCGGTACGCCCCATCCCCTGTCCTTCCCGTTTCCATCTAATGGCGGCTCGTCTTGACGCTCAAGGCGGCCGTAGGATGAATCCACCGTGCCTCGCGCACCGCTTCACCAAAGGTCCTGACGGGACCCGGGGTTTTAGCGAGAGACGGAAACTGAGAGGTGTTTTGAGCGTTGAGTCGAGTCGCCATGTTGTTTTTCTTGCAGATACTCGTCCTCCTGTTATAACAAAACCACGCTCCAACGCGCTAATTTTTCTTGCATTATTCCTCTTCTTGTCTTGCATTCAAGTTGTCACCGCCGCCACTTCACCCTTTACAATCTATGCCCTCAACACCAACGGATTCGTACAAAGCACCAAAGTGTACCATGTCAACGCCGCAATTAAGGCCCAAAACCCCCACGCCTTCGTCCTCAGCGAGAGCAAGACGAACACGCGAACAAGTCAGACACTCCCCGATGACTATAACGTGTTTGAGGAACCCGGCGTCCGCACTGAAAACCACCACCTCTATAAATGGGGTATCATTCTCGGCATTCGGAAAAACTTACAAGTTGCTCAACGAGTCGCCATCGTCAATGCCACCCTCCGTGGACGCGTTGTAGCCGTGGACATTGTCCTTCCCACTAACGATGGTCGAGGCTTTCTTCACAGGATTATCGGTGCCTACGCCCCGTGGGACCCTGGCTCACCGGAAGGCCGCCGGTTCTGGACGACACTCACCACCTTCGTCAACACCACCACCACTTCATGGTCCATGGCAGGCGATCTTAACACCTCCGCATCTGCAATAGACCGCCCCTCTGACAGCGCCCGCGACCGCGCTCCCTTGCTCACCTTCCTCAACGCCGTCAACGGACACGACATCTGGCGCAACCACCCCGACCGCACCCGAGACAACGACTGGACATCCGGCGCCACCGCAAATTCCACCACCGGCAATATTATCGACCGTGTCGTCACCTCCACCCGCCAGTACATCGACGCCGATATCTCCACCCTTGACCGGCACCAAAGCTTCGTGCCGCACACCACACATCGCGCCGTCTTCGCCCGCATCATTTACTCGCCGCCCTCCGGTTCCGCCTCCACCATCTTTCCCACTCATCACACCACCCTCAACAAAGCACGCATCAAATATCCGCTGCGCACCGAAAAACATCGCCACGTCTACGAACGATTCACAGCGATCATGGTCCCTGCCGCTGAAAAAGCCTACGGACACATAACGCGCTACGCTCGACGCATCGATGACCGCGTATCCACCCCAAAGATCGAAAAGCTGGTCGCCCGCCTAAGATTCACGGGCGGCGCCATCCGCTCCATCCGCAACGCAAACAGCCCCCCCATGTCCTTCGGCACCCTCACCGCCTTTAACCGAATTCTTTCCGACTATTACGCCCTCCCCAACACCGATTTGACGCTCCCCCAGTTTGCCACCCTCGTGAAACGGAAGATTCATCGAGACATCTACGCTGCCCGTGCTGCCGAAATCCAAGCCGAAAGGAACGCCACGATCGCGCGCGCATTACAAATGCTCTCCGTGGCGGATCTACCAAACGACTTGTCAACCCCTGCGAGTACATTGAGCTGCCAATCACCATTAAACACCCGTCCTCCGACGTGCTGGTCAGCGATCCCGCACGAGTAAAGGAAATCACGCGCGACTACTGGTCCAACCTCTACCAGCATGACGAACCCCCGCCCCTTGCGAAACCCTGGATCACGACCCCCTCCGTACTCCTAATCAAGCAACAAATCGCAAACGACCCCTTCCTATGGCCCCGAACCGCGTCGCTCGCCGACTTTCGCGCCCTCCTTCGCAAAGGCACCCCCTGTCAGGGGAACCCCCGTCCCGACCCCCATCCAACGCCCTTCCGACCCCTCTGACCCTTCCGGTCGTCCTCCCGGTCACCGGTCTACCGGGACCGGTACCGGAAACCGGCACGTGACCCGATGGCACCTTGCGTGTGATCAAGCCCGGGACATCTGCCGATCACTCCGGTCACATGGTCTTAGCTAGTAGCTTACTTATACCCACGGCTGACGTGGGAATCCTCAGAGTTTCTTCTCTTTGGATCCCCCACGTCAGGTATGCTTCTCTGTATATTTAGCTACTGTCAATTAACCTTTGGATCCCCCACGTCAGTCCCTGAGTACCTCGGGCCTTCGTGGTTGCCCTTACAGCAGAAGAAACTCTCTAAGGGATTAACCGGTCAAGATTGCAGGCTTCGGTGTGAACGGCTCGGACTCCTCTGATAGCGTCCCAGCCTCCCCTACCCTGAATCTTGCCCCCTCCTCCTTGCCTGTAGAGCCCTCCATGGACGCCGCGAGTACCGCCGCCGCCGCTGCGCAAGCAGCCGCCGAGGCCGTCTCCTCCCGCATGGACAGGCTCGAAGGTATTCTCGAGAGCCTTGCACGAAAAATCGACCCCCCCCGCGCCGCTTCACCTGCCCCGTCCCTTGCCGGTCCGGCTCCGGACCCGGGTACAGGATTATTCCCCCCAGCCGTTCCCGGCTCAAAATCGGCCCTCCGGCCGAACCCCCCGTTCGTCTTTGACGGCGACCGGAAACAAGGCCGGGCGTTCCTCCACGCTGTCCGGTCGTACATCCGGTTGCTGCCGGAAGCGTTCCTCGAGGACGGCGCCCCCTCCGAGGAGAAAGCGGTCCGGTTCGCCATGTCCTTCATGGCCAAGGACTCTGCGTCGAAATGGGCCGAGCGGTACGCAGCCAAAACCCCGTTCCCCTTCTTGACCTGGGATGCGTTCGTCACGGAGTTCCGGCTCCGGTTCGTCGAGGAGAACGAACAGGACCACGCGCTCCGCACCCTTGAGTCCCGGTCGTATCACATGGGCGCGCGGGACGTCTTCCGGTACACCGATGACTTCGAAGACCTGGTCGACCTCGCCGGCTTCGAAGACCCGATTATCAAAGTCACGAAGTACCGGACCGGTCTTAACCCGGCGATTAATCTCGCTATCACCGGGTCGAGCGACCCCCCGGACCTGCGAGACTACCCCGCCTGGCGCCTCCGGGCCTACCGGCAGTACGAGTCGCTGCTCCGCGCGCGCGAAGCCTCCCGCGAGACGACCGGTTCCGGTCGCCACCAACCGGCCGTACGCTCGGGAACCCTTCCGGTCGCAGTCGCTTCTGTTCCGGCGCGTTTTACCGCGCCGCAACACAGAGCGGCTGCTACCCCCGCGCTTCCGCCCGCAGTCCCGATGGACGTCGACCGGACGCGCGCCCGTAGCACCCCGCGCCGCGGTTGCTTCCGCTGCGGGGACCCGAACCACTTCGCCCGGGACTGTACCACGCCGGTCGATGTCCGGTCAATCGACGTCTTGGACGAGGTGATCCGGCAACTCGGGAACGACTTGCTCGACGAGCTCGTCGCGCGTCTGGCATCGACGGAGGCCGCTGCGGAACATGCCGCCGCCGCCGAGCCGGAGGATTTTCTCCCCCGCGCAGAGTGAGCGGTGCGCCCTCTGTCGCGTCCCCTAATCGTTTCGCTGTCCTATGTAACGAGTGTGACAATATATCTCTTGCATCCACCGAACCGATAGACGCACCCCCTAGACCGATCGAGACTCCGGTCCCTCCGGTCGTTCCGGTCGTTCCGGTCCCTCCGGTCGAGCCGGAACCCCGGCCACCTCTCCCACGGACGCCGCGCCCCCAAAAGAAAACTGCCTGGGAGCGCCGCCTCCCGAAACACTTTACCCTTGCCGCCACCTCGGAGAGCAGTAACTCCCTCCGGCTTCCTCTCGAGATCGAATCCACCACCGACGCTGTGAAGCTTTCGCTCAGCGGCTTGGTGGACTGCGGGGCTACTTCCGAGTTTATCGACACGGAGTACGCTGCCGAGCACAAGATTCCGGTCTGCCGGCTCTCACAGCCCATCCCGGTCTACAATGTAGACGGCTCTCCCAACGAGGCCGGCTTCATTCGGGATGTGGCGGATGTGGTCCTTCGCTACAAGGGCCATAGTGAGCGTGCTCAGTTCGCTGTCACCCGCCTCGGGAAGGAGAAGCTCATCCTAGGCTACTCCTGGCTCCGGAAGCACAACCCGGAAATCGATTGGGCCCAACGCGAGGTAAAAATGAGTCGCTGCCCTACTGGGTGCTGTGCTACCTGTGTCGCCGAGGCGCGCGCCGACCGGAAGCTTGCCAAGGTCTCCGCTCGGATCCTCCGGCAGCTCCGGTCCGGCCCGGTTCCCCGGATATGTGTCGTCGACACGGACGAACGCTCCAGCGAGGACGATGACAAAGAGTTCGACGAGGACCTACCGGAACTCGGACCGGACGACGGGGAAGATTCGGACGACGAGGATGACTCCGTCGAGGAAGGTGATCGGGTTTTCTACACCCGGTTCTCCCCTCCGGAGGACATCCGAGCGACCGGTACCGTCTCGCAGCGGCTGGCTGAAGCGCATGCTAAGAACTCCGCGCCCGGTACGGAAGAAATTCCCGAGTGGGCCCAAGAATTCGAAGATGTCTTCAACCGGGAGTCGTTTGACTCACTTCCGGAGCGCCGGTCGTGGGACCACGCCATCGAGCTCATTCCGGATTCGAAACCGGCCAACTGCAAGGTCTACCCCATCTCCCCCCTCGAGCAACGCGAGCTCGACGCGTTTATCGAGGAGGGGTTGACGACCGGCCGGATCCGGCCTTCGAAATCCCCGATGGCATCCCCAGTCTTCTTCGTCAAGAAGAAGGACGGAGCGCTCCGGTTCGTACAGGACTACCGGGCGCTTAACGCGATGACCGTGAAGAACCGGTACCCCCTCCCTCTCATCAACGACCTTATTAATCGTTTGAAGGGAGCCCGGTACTTCACGAAACTCGACGTTCGGTGGGGCTTCAACAACGTCCGCATCCGGGAAGGCGACGAGTGGAAGGCCGCGTTCCGGACGAACCGGGGACTCTTCGAGCCGCTGGTGATGTACTTCGGCCTGACCAACTCCCCCGCGACCTTCCAGACAATGATGAACGACATCTTCCAAGATCTCATCTTGTCCGGCGACGTCATGGTATACCTCGACGATATTCTCATCGCACACTCGGACCTCGCCCGGCATCGAGAAATCGTCCGGGAGGTTCTCCGGCGGCTCCGGGAGCATAAGCTCTACTTGCGACCGGAGAAGTGCGAGTTTGAGAAATCGTCGATCGAGTACCTCGGGGTGATCATCTCACACGACCACGTCGAGATGGATCCGGTCAAGGTTGCCGGCGTCGCCGCCTGGCCGGTGCCGGAGAACAAGAAGGACGTGCAGCAGTTCCTCGGCTTCACGAACTTCTACCGCCGGTTTATCCGGGGGTTCTCCGACGTCGCCCGGCCACTCTTCGACCTCACGAAGAAGGGCTTGGTGTGGCTCTGGACCGAGAAGGAGGCCGCCGCGTTCCGGAACCTCAAGGATGCGGTGACCACCGACCCGGTCCTGATCCTTCCGGACGAGTCGCAACCTTACCGGGTGGAAGCAGACAGCTCGGACTTCGCATCCGGTGCCGTTCTCTCTCAGCCGGGCGCGGACCGGAAGTGGCATCCGGTCGCCTTCTTCTCCAAGAGCTTGAGTTCGGTCCAGCGCAATTACGAGATCCACGACAAGGAGATGCTTGCAATCGTCCGAGCCCTCGAGGAGTGGCGACACTTCCTCGAAGGGTCGCAGCACCCGGTTGAGATCTGGACCGATCACAAGAACCTGGAGTACTTCCGGAAGTCCCAGAACTTGAACCGGCGGCAGGCGCGGTGGTCCCTGTACCTGTCCCGGTTCGACTTCACCCTGCATCACAAGCCCGGCCGCGCGATGGGTCGACCGGACGCGCTCTCCCGGCGACCGAACCACGGTTCCGGTCGGGATAACGAGGACGTCACGCTCCTACGCCCCGATCTGTTCCACGTCCGCGCCCTGGAAGGTGTCGTCGTCGCCGGTCCGGAAATCCCGATCCTCCGGGACATCCGTGACGCGCTCTCGCACGAACCAGACCTTGAGGATCCCGTCGCTCTTGCGGCTCGCGAGCTCCTCAAGGTTCCGGGCCGCCGGTCCCGGTCTACCCGGTCGGACGAGTGGCACGTCGATGCCGGCCTGCTCTACTTCCGCGGCAAGATTGTTGTCCCCCGGGACAAGGACCTTCGCCGCCGGATCTTGGAGCAGCACCATGACACCCGGGTCGCTGGTCACGCCGGCCGCTTCAAGACGTTGGAGCTTGTCTCCCGGAACTACTGGTGGCCCCAGCTGTCCCGTCACGTCGGCCGGTACGTCGCCACCTGCGATCTGTGCTGCCGGACCAAGGCACTCCGGAAGCTTCCGGTCGGGGAGCTGCACCCGACCGAGGTTCCCGAAGATCGCTGGAGCACGGTCTCGGTCGACTTCGTCGTCGAGCTCCCGGAGGCCCACGGGTACGACGCGATCATGGTCGTGGTCGATGTCCTTGGTAAGCGCGCCCACTTCATGGAGTGTCACACCCAGATTGACGCGATCGGCGCCGCCCGGTTGTACTACCGGAACGTCTGGAAACTCCATGGTGCGCCGGAAAAGTACATCTCTGACCGGGGTCCGCAATTTATTGCGGAGTTCACCACCGAGCTCTGGCGCCTTATCGGCGTCAAGCCCGCGACCTCCACGGCATACCACCCGCAGACTGACGGCCAGACCGAGCGCGTCAATCAAGAGATGGAACAGTTTATCCGCATCTTCACCAACTACATGCAGGATGACTGGGACGACCTCTTGCCGGCCGCTGAATTCGCCTACAACAACCACATCCACTCTTCCACGCAGCAAGTCCCGTTCATGACCGACACTGGCCGGCTCCCCCGGATGGGGTTCGAGCCGAACGGGCTGCGTTCGAAACTCGAGTCGGTAAACGAATTCCGCGACCGGATCGCCTCCGGCGTTTCCGAAGCCCGATCCGCGCTGGTCAAGGCCAAAGAGGAGTACAAGCGGTACTACGACCGCCGGCGCACCCCCGCGCCGGAGATCAAGGTAGGCGACCGGGTCTGGCTCGACGCATCGGACATCCAGACAACCCGGCCGTCCCCCGGTCTCTCGCACCGACGGCTTGGCCCCTTCAAGGTCATCAAAGTCGTCGGTCATGGTGCGTACAAGCTGGAACTCCCGCCCCGGCTCTCCCGGCTCCACCCGGTCTTTCCGGTCGTGAAGTTGGAACTCGCGGAAGACGACCCTTTCGAGGGACGGCCCGGTTACAACGAGCCGGCCCCGGTCCTCCCGGACGCACCCGGTGATGCTCCGGAATGGGAAGTCGAAGAGATCCTTGATGCAAAGGTGCGCTGGAAGTCGCTCTACTTCATGGTGCGCTTCAAAGGGTACGACGACTCGCACAATCAATGGGTCAAGCACTCCGACCTCTTCGCCCCGGAAGCTGTCGCCGAGTTCTACCGGAAATACCCAGCCAAACCACGCACCATTGCCGTTGCCGCCTTCGACTCCCTGCCCTTCCGGGATCCCTCCCTTCGCATCCGGTCTATGCGTCGGGGCGCCGCATTCCAAGGGGGGGGTGATGTCAGGGGAACCCCCGTCCCGACCCCCATCCAACGCCCTTCCGACCCCTCTGACCCTTCCGGTCATCCTCCTGGTCACCGGTCTACCGGGACCGGTACCGGAAACCGGCACGTGACCCGATGGCACCTTGCGTGTGATCAAGCCCGGGACATCTGCCGATCACTCCGGTCACATGGTCTTAGCTAGTAGCTTACTTATACCCACGGCTGACGTGGGAATCCTCAGAGTTTCTTCTCTTTGGATCCCCCACGTCAGGTATGCTTCTCTGTATATTTAGCTACTGTCAATTAACCTTTGGATCCCCCACGTCAGTCCCTGAGTACCTCGGGCCTTCGTGGTTGCCCTTACACCCCCCGCCCTGCGCCCGGACGTGACGAATGGGAAAAATGGGTCGTCAAAAACCTGCCTGACTGTGCGCTCGCCATCGTCCTCAAACTCCACAACTACATCGTCGCCAACGCATCCTTCCCCGGCAACCTCAAGGACATGTGGCTTACCATGTTCCACAAACGCGGCCTCCGAATGGACCTAACGAATTGGCGCGAGCTTCTAATCTCTAATTTCCTCGCCAATTCTCCGATGGCATGGCTAAATCTTAATTTAGTTCCTTATATCGCACGCCTCCGCATCCTCCCCGACACCCAAGTCGCCATGCAACAAGGTGTCCAAACAAGGGACTTAATGAACTACCTTGCGGAGATCAAATGCTGGGCGAAGCGGAATAAGGTGACCGTATTTGCATTAAAACGCGACCAAATGAAAGGCTTTGACTACCTATCCCCCCAGGGAATGTATGACGCAGTCCTAGCATACGGCCTCCCGTCCTCCATCATCGACCTCGATCGCGCCGCCCAAACCGATACGAAATGCTTCATACGCACCGCCCATGGCATAACCGAACCTATCACCATCACCGGCCTCACCAAACAAGGCGGCTCGCTATCCCCGGTCAAGTCCACTCTCACCACCAGTCTCGGTCACCACTACATCAACGACCTCGCCGCCAACGACCCCGACACACTCGTCATCTCATCCGGACGTACACTCGACCCCCACAGTCCCAATGACTCCCTCACCACCAGAATCACGATGGTCGAAGCGACAGACGACTCCTTCATCTTTGCCCGTACCGTCCCCGCCCTCCGCAGGAACGTCCTTGCCATGGAACGCTTCCAGTACGTATACGGCTGGCAGACCCAATGGTCCAAATCCCTCGCCTATGTCCTCGAACCGTCCGAGGCCCCACCCGACTCCCTCGACTTCGACACGGTAACCATTGCCCCAGGCGTCGACCCCCTCACTATTTCCACCCGCTCCGTAACCCTACGTGTCAACGAGCTCGATTTCCTCCGCGCCAAAGTCGACGACCCCAATGCACGCTACATCGAGATCAAGAGCTTCATCGACGACTTCACATTCCCAAAATTCATTCGCCGCCCGCCAATCACTCTCATCCGGAAAATCGTCAAGCAAAACATCATATCTAAGGCCCGCGCTCTACTCTCCCTCCAACCTATCAAGCACATCGACGCCGAAGATCTCGACACCAAAATTAAGATGAAGATACATTTCGAGACCGGCATGCCTTTTGCACCCAGCTCTGATGTACTAATGCTTCCCATAGAGTACCACGGCCTAGACTTCCCCTCCATTGCCCGCATTAACGACTCCATCGCCATTGACGGTCTACACCGCGACCTCAATCACCCCATCCCATCTTACCGTACACTTGCCCTCATCTCCCTCGCCGATTGGACTTGCGACACCAACGGCTGTATCGACCCCCTCGATGGACCCGGCCTCGCCCGCGACTTCTCCAGATACGCCGGCAAAATCCCTTACGCCTGGATCGTCGCCCAGAAGGCAATGGGCCACTCGATACCACGCATTTCTCTCAAACGGACCAACCTACCCGAAATACTCCCAGGCGCCACTGCAATCTCTCACGCCCTCAATATCTTCCACCACCACGTCCCCGATGAAAGCATCCCCGACGGCAAAGCCCTTCGCTCCCTCCGACTCAAAGGCGTCACCAAACTGAACGACACCGGCTTCTGGAATGTACGCCCAGACGGGAAGTGGCAGTTTTCCCTGTCCAATCGACCCCCAAGCACCTCTTGGTCCGCCGCAGCGAAGTCAAACTGGGATAAGGTGTGTGCGGTCCTTAACCGCCTTGAGATGACATGGTTTTCCCTAGGGAAACCGGACCTCCTCCTCTCGCGCGAGCAACGCCAAGACGCCGCCGAGCGCTCGATCCGATAGACCGCCTTGCTCAGCAACCTCCTACCTTCCGCGACCTCACACACCTCACAACCAACGATCTGGGGCTCCGACGGATCCATGATCCCAGCGGCCGCCGGCGTGCTCGACCCCAAATCCGTCACCGCCGCCCTTACCGGCCCACTCACCATCGTCCTCAAAATCGAAGGCCGGAACGTCTCCATTCTACAAGGCGAGCTCATCGGTCTCATCATGGGACTAACACTCTCCCCTGTAGACGACCCCAACGCCATCCTCTATACAGACCACCTCAACTCTGTGCGTCTCATAGAAGATAGCCGCACTGTCGTCGATCAACGCCACCGTCTTCGCACCATGAACGGCCGTTCTTACTACCGATGGATCCTAGCACTGATATCAAGAAATCCATTGAAAATTGTTTACACGCGCGGTCACTCAGACGAGCCTTCTACCCCTTCGCGCATTAATTTTGAAGCTGACCACTACGCCTCCTCCGCGCAGCGCGTCATAAACACCGTCTTCACCGCCCCCATTCCCTCCTTCTTCATGGATGACTACACCTTCTACACCGAAATCGATGGCTGGATTGAATCGAACATACGAAACTTCGTCGACAAATCCACCGCTCGCACCACGAGCCGACACATCGCAGCCGGTCACCAGCAGCGCATGGCATTACACCTATACGACCCAACGCCGCCGCCCGAATGGTCATACACCCACGCCTACTCAGCATACTCGGCAATCATCCAACTCTACGCACGTTCCGGCCAGCTCCCATCCGCCGATCTCCTCCATTCGCGCGGGAAACTCGACACACCACTTTGTCGCGTGGACTGCAACGCCATTGAAGACATGCATCATATTATCGTCGAATGCCCACGCTACGCGGAGTGGAGAACGAAGGCCACCACCGATCTCCTCCGACGCGCGGTGGCCAAGCTCGCAGAGAAGGGCATAGAGGAGGCCGACGCCGTCGACCTCCTCAAAGCAGCTAAGTCACTGTTTGTTGACGCACCGATATGGCCCCTCCAGTATTCCGTTTATTATCTAGGGCACATCCCGAGGATCAACGCCCTCGTGCCCAACACGAACAACAACAAAATCGACCACTCACGTCTCATCCATCACTTCGCATCCGACTGGCATACGGCCTGCATCAGACTGGCCGGACGAATCTGGGGTGATTGGCAGAGAGAGATGTCGAAGAAAACGCTTACACGCAGCCGAAGAATAGCAGATGTCAATTGCACGCCGTAGGAATAGACGTTGAAAGTGGTAGAAGAGAGTCGGACGGGCGGCCCGAGTTGGAGGAAAAGAGATGCGGATAAAACCGGTGGAAAACGCGATCTAACGTTTGTCATATGGCCCGCCGTGGTCGGCTCTAGTCGTACCTCAGTGATGTATCTCACATAGGCGTGGTTCTCAATCGTAACAATCGTAACAAAGGACGAAGGCTTTGGCTCTGTTTTGGTTACCATCAAAACGAACCGGATTTTCGGCCACGTGTCAGAGTCCGATCCTCCGACCAAGTCCGACAATCGCCGATTCGCTCATCCTGGTCCGGGACCAAGCCGGGAGCTCTCCACACGATCCTCATACTGATTTGCTTTGACTATTCTCCGCGAGGTTGCTCTCACGTCATATCGGTTCTAATTTGTGAATTAAAATTGAAAGAAAGCCAAACTTATAAGTTCGGTGCGCGCTTGAAAAACTCTTTCATCGGGAGTCTATTATTTCCTATGGGATTGGTTCGTGTTAAAATTGGCTGCGGAAACATATCTGAGCCTCTCACGACGACCAAATCCCGCGGCTCGCCTTCGAAGTGAGGGCTTTTGTACTAATGATGAAGTTCCCCACTTATGCTCTTGCCGAGTCTGGTCACTGTGCCCTTCTGTGAGGCAACCATCACTGTATTACTGTAAGACTTCCAGGAAACATTCATATGAAAATTACTTCATATGTTGCTGCATGGTTACTAGTACTGACTTTTGTTATCGTTCAGATAGTATTTCTCTATATGGTTTTTTTTTCGCCCAACGAGCTCCGTTTCTACCCTTCCGGAATATAGAGACAACATGCTTGCTGAAAAGGACCCCGATCCCATTCTGTGTCTATCTCTTTGCGGTGTGTGAGGGTCTTCTGGTTGCACTACCTATATCCCCAACTCATCCTTACAACAACAACTACAAATTTTCCCCCACTGAGTCTAGATATCCGGAGATAAATTAATAGATCTCCGTAGACCCACCAGAGTGCACACCGGAACTGCATAGTCCCATATAGACACTTATAGACACCCATAGCCGTGGTGCCGGCTCCATAGACATTCATAGACCACCATAGGCCACCATAGTTGCCCTTGTGTCTACGGTAGCATTTTGGATTTTCCTGATGTACCTACTTTCATTCTGTCATCCATCGGTGTAGTATGTTTTGAATTTGAAACCTTTGACTGAGGAAAGTTTGATATGTACATAGCTAAGGAATAACTCTACCGATCAAGCACATCATGCCATTTCCCCCCCCATGGAATAAAACCCCGCTTGGTCTCCGTTGAACCTTCTGCCGGACCGAACTCCTCTTCACACTGCCGGCAAGGCCCATGGCCGCGGTTTCACGGGCTATGTCAGACACTTGCCATGGCATTTGCCATGGCGTTGGTCAGTGGGCGTCTATGAGAACAAAGGGAGGGTTGTTGCCGCCGGCTAATTGGCGGCATGATCTGCGGGATCTGCCGAATTTGGCCGAAAACTGTTCCAAAATGCTCAACTCGGCTGGGAACTACAACACACTGTAAAAAGAAGGATAGAAGTCATAATTTACCTGAGAAAAATTCGATAGACATGCCCTGAATATGTTGTCAATGTTTGAGAAAATGTTCAATTTTTGAAGGTCGTGAGGGAGCAGAGTTTGACAGACTTGATTCCTCTCCGATGTTGTCGACCTCGGGACGTGGGCTTTTTCTGTGGTATCTGCTCCATTTTTCCTTCCTCCTCTGCTGCTGCACCGCGCCACGAGGATACCGTACACTGTACCATAACTAGGACGAGTAGTAATCTGAATATTTATTGCAAGAAATATGTGTGTGGAATGTGATCATGACAGCCTGAGGCCAATACTAGCAGTTCTAGAGACAAACAACAGTTTGCAACTGATTTCAACAAATTCGAGATCAGCTCTAGTTCAGTAAGCTTTAGATACTGAGGACAAATATCATTTGGGAACAAACGCGGCGGCACCGCGGTGGTCTAACAATAGAACAAAGGGAATAAGCTCGGAGAAATGGCAAACGCCATGGTAAGTGTCGGAGCTATTCCATTCAAAGGCCATGAACCCACGGTCATGGCTCTTGCCCGCAGTGTCAGCATCAGCATCCGGGCCCGACCACCATTCTTGCTCACGGTAAAACCCGCCGTAACCGATGCGCTGCCGGCAGCAAGAAGACCAGAAACGACATCAAGTTCAATTAGGTGTCAATGGGATGTCGTAGTAATCCTCGTAAACGTCGTGCACGAAGAAAGGCATCTTCGATTTCCAAAACGGGGGCTGTCGTGACGGCGTCAGCCAATAGGGTAAGCTCTGCGTAAATTATCTTCACCATGCTGTATTAAAAATTCTATTCGGCACCCATAGGTGCCAAAATATTCTGCTCTATATAAGTACTTAAGCGAAATTGCTGTCGTCACAATCACCTTCTTGCACTCCAAAATGAACACTTGAGAGGAGGCAACAATCCAAGAGGCGATGTGAACACTTGGGAAAATGAACATAGCTAACACGCAGCAGGCGGTCGAAATGATACAATATATGACTGCTTTGACAGTTCTCGGTGGCAACTCAATTTTCCCATCAGCAGAGATCTACATCTATGGTGATAAGATCTTGCAAGTCCGTCTCATTGAATGACGTGGAAACATGTATTTTTATTTTCGCATGTCCAGCCTCACAAACACCTAGTTGGCAACAGGTATGTATCAAGAAAGGAAGATCTGGTATGGAAGTAAAGGAAAACTTCTAGATGGAATTTTGATGCTGGACTCTTCCAATGTTTTATCGTTTTCGGAGAGTCTGACTTTGGCTTTGTTTGGCCTGTCGCGTCGCGCGTGACCTTTATGTTGAGCTGGCAAGTCATCCGCAGCTTTCGGCACGCAAGAGGTACGTACCTTCCGACGCCATAGTACCCACGACGGAGTATTTATGCCGTCCTTCCTACCCATATGCAGTCCGGCCGGCACAAACTTCAGAGCTACGGTTGAAAAATTATGGTACCTTCCATCCGTATGATGCTTTTGGGTCAACCCCGTGGTGTAGCCGATGATGAGTCGTGAGATACGGGTTACGGAGAGCCTGGGTGCGCGGGGTAGGTCAGGGTTTTTATGGTGTGAGGGAGGCGAGAGGGAGAGGGGAGGGTGGAAGGGATAGGGAACGGAACGGACGTACGAGGTCGTCCACACGTGAGGATGCTGCGACAAATTTGAATTAGTCAATGGTGAATGGGTGCGGAGAATGCAGATGCACATCTCCTGGCTTTTATTCAAGTCGGTTCAGAGAATCATCAGAAGTCGTGAACGCATAACGTACGTAGAGCGTCCCCACATTCGCCAGGTTTGCCAGTACGATTATCCTGCGTGTCCATTTTGTCGTCAGCCGCTTGATTATACGGCCGAGAAGAAAGCTTCACCCGAAGTACATCGCACCTGCATATAAAAATGACTTTCAACCCGCCGTAAAGAAATGAATAGAATTAATCCGCTCACCATCGCGCATCATGATCTCGACAAGGGAGCCTTGGATAAGGGTAATTAGTGTTTGGTTCGCGTGTGCATTCATCGCTAATTTTGACCAACGGAGTGCTCTGTATCACATCAAGTCAGGTCGTTGCAAATACGAGAATGCACGTAGATAGTGCGAATGCACTACTCTAAGCGCAGCCGAGTGCGCTGGGGATGCACAGCGGCACCACAACCCATGGAGTGAAGCCGTACATGGCCAATATGCGGAGGGGCGAGTGTTGCTGCCGATGCGGGTAAATGCATCAGCCGTCTGTCTGAGTTGGAGATACAGACCTGCTTTGGACGAGCCCTTGCTGCAACATCAGAAGCACCTCGAGTACTCGCTCCATCTTTGAGCAACTGCGTATGCAGGCATTAAGTCGCAATGGAAAAAAACTCAGTGGAAAGATACCTACCTCTTTTGCACATGGGGTAGCAAAAAAAAACAGGAGCAGAGGAAAAGGATGGGGAGAAGAGCGTACCTCAGGACTTAAAATTCCGAAATAGAATAGGAAAATGACGAAGCTGCACCCGAGCGAGAAATACCGCACGTAGGAGAACGATAGGGACGCGGGGCAAAGCTTGCTGTGCCATATGAGCCTTACCTCAGACCGAAGATATTATGTGGTCGTACACCACCACTGCGCAATGGTTTGAATAAAAGGCCGAATACGTTGGGCGATCGGTGGCGTACCGAAGCCAGTAAGGAAAGTATCATGGTATATCCGGAATTATTGCGTTAACGACGCTGTTTAAATGGCAAGGGCGAGCGACTCACTGGTTCCAGGCAAACGTTCAATGGTCAAGATCGCCCCTAAACGAAGACGGGGGAGTCGACATGGTGACACTCTAAGATTTTGGGAAACAGAGAAACCTAGACATAAGTGTTATAACCTTGCGGAGCCATATTCACACCACAACTACGGCAGAGGAACGGCTCCGATTGATCCATCGGAGATCCAGGGACAACACGGTCTATCGGCATAGGTTGATGTTTCCCTTATGGTGATGATTCGCTGCCGGCCCCATTGATAGATTCAGTCAAATGGGAATATTTCAGGACATGGAAAGTCATGGAGAGATCATGCGTCAAGGCATTTGAGCATGGTTTCGGAGTGGCAGGCAAATAGGCGTTCCAAGCGACTTGTTCTGCACTGGCATATTGCCTTGTGCTCCGAAGCTGAGGGCTAAGAAGAAAATCGTTGAAACAATGATTTGGAGAATCGAGCACTTGGATAATGGTGGAGAAAGGAGAAAGGCGTAAGCGCCAAGTCACGTAACGTCGGCCGCTTTCGGCTGCCCCGGGCGTCACGTCGAAAAGATGACGCAATGCTGCTCTCTCCCATCATCGACTCGCCTACTGCCTCTCTCATGCTGGGCGTTCTTCAAGCACCGGAAAGCTACTGGCCCACAACACATGCCCTCTGGTAACAATTTTGGCACATCCACTGGTTTGCACGCAAAATCTCTGTAGCTCTGTCGCGCCAACACATCCATGGTCTTCAACAAGGACAGCAAGCCGTACATCGATTTGGAGTGTCTTTTGTACTAACACAATTATTCTAGTGCTGATTATCCTTCTCGGAGTGAAAAACACCCGTCGAGGCTCATCTCGGTACCACCGCGTCGCACCTACTTTAACGGCTCGCAGTGTCATGCCATGGTCCCCCATCGCTGGAGTGAACCTCCCCCGAGCCCACGAACCCACCGCTGCTGTTCCCATTACCTTCGGAGCCAGAACCTGCGATGTGACCGTCGCGGAGGTATCCTCAAGATCATGGCTACCGTGGCCGGTGACAATTCAGTTGACTGAGGTCTTTGACGACCGTATTGAGAATCACTCCATGCAGCAATTCCAGCGCATGAACCGTAAAGGTGCGTTTTTCTCCATGTTCTATCCCCTTTGAACGCGTTATTACTGTAATCTTTGTAGATGCCTCCTGTAACCCCCACCCTCCGTCCTCTCCGTACCGCTTGCGAGCGTGCCAAGCGGACCCTCTCCTGCGCCGCTCATGCCCCATCGAGATCGACAGCATCTTTGAGCCCCGTGCTGTCAAGCTCGCGTCGGACTTCTTCAATGGAACAGAGACCACCAACGCAGACAAGGCCATCACCTATAGCGCAGCTGTCCAGATCTCTATTCTTTTCGCGACACTTCGGAGAAGACACAGGATCTCCTCCTCCTCGACGTCCCTCCGCTCTCCCTCGGTATTGAGACCTCCGGACCGCACTCGGTCAAGCGCAACATAGCTGTCCCCACCAAGAACTCGGAGATCTTCTCTATCTACTCAGACAACCAGCCCGGGGTACGAGGGTGAACATGCGCGCACGGGGGATAACAACTTCCTCGTCAAATTAGAATTCTTCCCACTCTATTGTGGTTTTCTTCACGTCGAGGTCATCTTTGCCATCGATACCCACGGGATCCTCGACGTCTCCATTTCTGTCTGCGACGGAACTACCGGCAAGGGGAATCCGCCAACGACAAGGAAAGGAAGATGTATGTATCTCTTACGCATACTGTATTCTTTCAAAGAACGGCTTCGAATTTATCTCGGCATGAGCTGCGCGCTGGCTTGAGGCTTTCTTCGACGACCTCGGCGCGCTCGCAGCTGATCACAACGCCCTCGAGTTGTATGCTAAGTTCGTCACCGCTAGCAAGTTGAAGCTCGACGGCGCCGTACACAATACCATTAAGCGGCTAAATCTGTTGAAGGAGGATCATGCGGAAGCGTGTATCGGACTTGTCTCAATTCGACAGGCTTATATGTTCACTGCCTGATCTCTTTAACACATGTTCACTATCCCTACAGTTTGTTGTGGTTTGCGAACCATAAAGAATGTTTGAGAATGTTGTACGCAGGTCCAAAATGTATTTTTTCCTTCTATATTTTGATCTTCAACCACCGGGCGCTGTCAAAAGGCGATGCTCCAACGTTCAAACCCAATTAGTTCTGGTCCTTCAGATCCCACGATGCTGTTGAAAACGACGGTTCAAGTTGCAACGAGTATGCACTGTACTTCGGTGCCTCGATATTTTGTTCCGTGATAAGGAACCGCCGTGATATGTATGTCTGGCGCTCTCCCGGCCCTGCACACTCCTTACCTGTTAAACACGCAGTCCTCAGAAACACGTTCATTCGCGTCAATCTCGCTGCCCGTCAGGTCACCCATTGAATTGAATTTTCGATGTAGGGTTCTCATAAGAACGCATGTCGAGGTATCCAGTGGCGAAGAGTCGATCCGGGTGAATTCATCTTGCCCAAGAATACGCTAATAGTCTCCTCATGCGGGCAAGTCAGAGACATTAGAGTCTTAGACTCTTGAGGTGGAGCTCGGTGACTGTTCGTTGATTGCCTTGACCAGCTGCGAGTTTTGGGGCTAGTCGGACATGATGCTAGAGAGCCCTGGCCACTGACCAGTGGGAATTCCGAGAGTTTCGGACTTTTCATCATTTCAGACGCCAAAGCCGTAACGGGCGCTTCGCATCTCTTCCCTCTCCACCACCATCCACGGCCATCCTTGAACAAAGATGCAGGATTCTACGGAGTTTGCTTCTGACCATACCTCCGAGGGTTCTGGACCTGGATTGTAGGCTCATTCCCACTCCTTTCATGCCCACGTGTAGTGTCTGACAGCGCCTATTCTGGCTGCAGCAGCGGAATGTTCTCCGGGGCACAGCATGGGGCTGTAACGGGTCATACCTTGATCAATACTACAAACTATTACACCACTGCGGCGACTGTGCCTTCTGGTAAGTGTTTCCTTGCTCATTGCGGAAGGTACTATAAATCTTGCTTAGATGTAAATGTCAAGATGGTTTCATTGTGGGATATAGACCTTCAGCATGAAATCCATCTCAACAACAGCACGGGTGTGGTCGATCGGCAGCGGATCCAACCGAGTGTTCGTCGCATGTACTCCGCCAAAATTGCGGGTCAAAGTACCACTGTGGCCATGTACCAGGGACGTGATGCGGAGGAGGTATGTTACAGCTGGCTTTTTATGTGTCGTGGCTGAGAATTCTTTGTAGGAGTGGCGGCAGGATCTAGCGAAATATTCGTCAATTCGGCAAGTTTGGTATTTTTGGCGGTTTGCCCTACTACTAAATTGAGCACATAGCCATCCGAATATTATTCAGATTCGTGGAGCAGCAAGTTCTGGCAGTATTCACGCCACCCTCTTCCACGATGGTGAACTACTCTCCTATTCAAATATCCTTTCATGGAACTTGATCCTTGAATTAGATTTGATACCGTTCAAACAATATGTAAACTTCTATCGACACTCCCATTTTTTCACTGTATACATCTATGCCTATTGTGTACGTGCATTACCCACTTTCTAGTCCCATTATATTTTGATCCTCTGAAGATTGAGGAGTTTGGGGTAAGAAAGCTCATCGTCGTCGTTCAGATTTCTACCATTTCTCACAGGATGTCAAAAACTACTTCTGGTCCAATTTCGGGCAGCCACTGGTGAGTCCGGTCAGCTGAATACCTGTTTTTCATGTCGGCAAATGGCTCTCAGAAAATAGAGCACTGCACATTGTGGATACGCCGCTCGACTGGCCGGCTATGTGCAGACCTGGCCAAGCCAATTTTCAGTATCTGGTTGTATGCTTTCTTGGGCGAAGGCAACACCCAAAAAGTGTCTTCCTGGAATGCACCGAACGAGGAGGGCATGATAATCGAATCTCTAACATTTGGAAAATATCACCAAATATGTACTTTGCAACTATGCCGATATCAGGACGCAACTATTTCCACGCCGAGACATGTGAATCTCGGAACAGTTGTTTTCTGGCCGTCAACCGATCGCTTTGAAGACTCCGTCGGGATTGCATCTTCTCCCGATATAAAGGCTTACCCTCATCAGTGGAAGGCTACTGGAGGAGCGCCGGGTGAAAGAACGGAGGAGGGCTGGACACGGTAATGACATAATGCGAGTTGTATGATCTCCCCTAATTGTGTTGAATCTCGAAGGTTCAGCACCAGGGATGTATTTGACAGCATCCTCACACTAAGATGCTTCTTGGACTTTTTCGACCATGAGAGCTGGCTCACCCAGGCAAATCACATATTCAGCCACCTGCATATGACATCCAATTTCGAGGACTGTGGTACGTCTCTAGTTCTCCGTTGTTATCTTTATCGTAACATTTTCAAGTTTTTCTGGACCAAGTTTATTTCAAAATCAAAATCTTACCAACTATGGGCAAACCCCCCACAGGATTTCTATTCCTCTGCCCAGAGAAGGACTTTCAAATTGGACCATCCTCATTCTGCTGGCCGGACTTCCCTGCATATTGGTCTCTTGACCCATCGGGTGTTGAACGTCTTAGCGCTGAGGAGGCGACTGGCTTTGGGTTTCCATCACTGGAACTCAAGACCAAAATCTGGGGATATAGCTGGGATCCTAGTGTCTATGCCGGAATCCGCAAATTTCATCAGGCAAAAGGCTTCGATCCGGAGAGCCAGGACGTCGCGAGGCATTTGGAGCGGCCACTCTTTTATCCGTGCAACGAAGCGGATGCTCCTTTTGCTCATGGTTAGTGAATCAACAGAATCATTATATTTTAACTAATCAATTGTAACAGTGAGCGAAGAAGAAGAGTATTCTTCAGACAAAGATGATGAAGACCAAGCAGATGCGGAAGGGAGGATTATTCGGCAGACAATGTTGATGATGATGAGGATGAACACATGGATGTTGAGGATGATGAAGACCAAATGGATCTCAGCTGGTGAGGGAAAATGGTATATAGTCGCGCTACAAGGCCACATGAACCTATCCAGCGAACTATTGGCACGAACAAGAAGTGTAGATACAGTACTGTACTTTTCCCCCACGGATGACTTTCAATTACTATCTATCGATGTCTTCCATTTGGTACTTAAAGCCTTTGACCAAAGAGAGTTTGATATATACATAGCCAAAGAATGACTCTACCAACCAAGCTGATCATGCCAATTTTTTCTTTCCATGGACTGAAATCCCGCTTAGTCTCCGTTGAACATTCTGCCAGACCAAATTCCTCTTCAGCATTAGCATCTAAGCCAAACCGCCATTCTTGCCCACAATAAAAGCCGCTGTAACCGACGCGCTGCCGGCAGCAAGAAGACCAGAAACGACATCGAGTGGGACGTCGCAGTCGTCGTAAACGACGTGCTCGAAGAAAGGTGCCTTCGATTCTGGAAACGGGGACTGTCATGACGGCGTCAGCTAATACTCTGCGTAAAGCTGGGGGTTATCTTCACCATGCTTTATTGAAAAATTCTATTCGGCACCCTTAAGTGCCAAAATATTCAGATGCCATATAAGTGATTAAGCGAAAATGCGGTTGTCCGAGTCGCAATCATCTTCTTGCACTCTGAAATGAACACTTTACTGACGCGATTCTGATGACTTACGAAAATGAACCGCTTTGCTAACACGTAGCAGGCGGTCGAAATGATACAGTCTATGATTTCTTTTGACAGTTCTCGGCGGCAAGTCAAATTTCTCAACAGCAGTGATCTACATCCATGGCGATAAGTTCCTGAAAGTCCGGTGGAAACATTTATTTTTATTTTCGCCTCACAAACACCCAGTTGGCAACAAGCATGTATCAAGAAAGGAACATCTGGTATGTAAAGGAAAAACTTCTAGAAGGAATTTGATGCTGGACTCTTCCAACGTCTGACTTTGGCTCTGCTTGGCTCGTCGCGTCGCGCATTGTTTGATCATGTGATTTTTGCGGAGGTCTCGTTTGGCCGTGGCAATTCACTGGCAGCTGTCGGCACGCAGAAACTGCGGACTTGATATTCCGGGACTCGGCCGTAGCGCGTAATGATTTCTCCGAAATGGAGTCAAGTAGAGTTTATGAACGCCGGCAGAGGCAAGCACCTCACGGAGAATGCATGTATGGTTACCGAGGGGAGACTCCGACGAGGCCGACATTGCAACGATGCTGCAAAAAAACGCGAGGTAAATCAATCGGAGATTGAAAAGGGGCTGTTGTCAAACCGGCTTGACGGCACTGTGGAAGCGGAACGGAGATCATGATGTCACTTTTGTGATAGTCTCACGCTCTTTCCCATCGATGACGCGGATTCTCCTTCTCATCCTGTGTGTTCTTCCAGTCAATGGAAAGCTCTGACAACAGCTTGCGCACATTCTTTCAGATCTCACTACTTCGCACGCAGAATTTCTGGAGCTCTTTAGCCGCCGCACATTCATGGATGGCAAGCCGTACATCTGTCCTGTATACTAAAACATTCTCTCTGGTGCCGATTATCCTTCTCGGAGTAAAAGACGCCGAGTCTCATCTCGGCACCACCGCTAGAAACAGTGCCGCAACGATCCCAGCCTATTTCAACGGCTCGCAGCGTCCGGCCATCAAGGATGCTGGTGCAACATCTATGGAACGACCTTCCTCTGAGTCAATGAGCCCGCCACTGCTTTCACCTTCCATTTCGGAGCCAGATCCTTCGACATCATCGTCGAGGAGGTATCCTCGAGGTGGCCGGTGACAATTCACTTGACTAGTGAGGCCTTTGAATACCGTCTCGTGAACGACTCTGCGCAGGAAATAAGCCGAAATGTGCATTATTCTTCTTTTTCCCCCCTTGAATACGTTGTTAATCTTTTTAGATCTCTCCCCAACCCCTGCCCACTGCGTCCTCCGTACCGCTTGAAAGCCTGCCAAGCGCACCCTCTCCTGCGCTGCCCTCTCCTGCGAAGCCCAGACCCCTATCGGGATCGACTGCCTCTTCAAGGCCCCGTGCCGTCAGGTTCGCATCGGACGTCTTCAACAGAACAGAGGCCTACAGCAGCATCAACCCAGTCAAGGTCGTCGCCTACGATTCAGCTGTCCGGGTCGCTCTTTCTTTCGCGACACCCCAGCGAAGACACAGGATCTCCTCCTCCTCAACGTCGCTCCCTTCTCGCTCAAGACCGCTGGACCGGCCTCGTGAAGCGCAACATCACCGTCCCAACAAGTAGTCAGAGATCTCCTCCACTGCTCCAAGGACCAGCCCGACATACGAAGGTGAGCGTGCACGCACAGAGGACACCAACTTCCTCGGAAAATTCGAACTCTCCCCACTCACTGTGGTGTCCCTCAGCTCGAGGTTACTCTCGACAACAGTATCCTCAATGTATCCGTCTCCGTCTCTGAGACAAACTACCCGCGAGGGGATCCACCAACGACAAGGGTCGTATGTCTAAGGAGGGTATGTGTGTTTCCTTCGCATCTTTCTGTACCGATTATATTCTTTCACAGCTGACGACAACCCCCTCGAGCCGAGTGCCTACAACCTCCGCAACTCCCTCAACGACGAGAAGCGACTGACAAGTTCGCCACCACTGAGAAGTTGAAGCTCGACGCGACACCATCACGTGGCTCAATGTGTCGTAGGAGGGCTTGAAGGAGGATCATGCTGAAGTATTTCTCGGTCCGTTGTTAATTCAGGTGGCTTGTTTGCTCACTTCACCGTCTGTTTAAATTGTTAACCACCTCTACAGTTTGCAAACCATAAGAAATTCTGAGAATGTTGTACGCAAATCCAATATATTTGTTTCTTCCATACTGTATGCTTGCTTGCTTAACTTCAACCACCCGGCGCTGCATTGCAAGCAAATGTTTCGAACATCAAGCTGTTTTTCAAGGACCAAGCACCACAGTATGCACCGCTGTAGCATGCCCGCAGGTTAGGAAATTATCACACGATGCTGTTGACAGCGAAGACTAACGTGAGCATGCACTGTATTCCGGTGCTTCAGCTCAATCAATATTTTCTTCTGTGACAGAAAACCACAGTGATATGTCTGGCGCTCTCTCGTGAAAAATCTGACAGCCAAAGCAACGTCCAATTCAAGCCCGACTCACACCTATAGCTATGGGCGCCTTCATGCCAGCTTTGGTGGCATTCCTTGACACCTCCTTGTTTCCCAATCCGGAAATCTCACCTCGATTTGGATACCAGCCATGTCGTGCGACGTCTTCTTTGCCGCCAGCTCGATGATATGACAGATCTCCGCACGCCAGCTCTATACTAACAAGCTAGTGTCCAAATGCAGGCGGCCGTTTGTCCCTGCGACGTGGCGCTAAAGTATTAAAGCTCTCCGATCTGACCGTTTCTCTATTGTCTTCGCCCAAAGCAGACTTGCCCACACCGGACGCTTTATTGAGCCAAATTGTCCTCATTTTCTTCCTCGTCATCATGCAGTGCAGAATCCTCATCGCCTTCGCCGTGTCTTGCCGTAAGAATACTCTCTTGCGGACAGGGATCAAGCTGATCCAGTTTATTTCTGACAGTGACGCTCTCTGTTGCGGCAGCACCCGTCGCTGATTCGAGCATCCTGGACCGCACTCTTGTACGTCGCATTATCCTATTATGATGTTTCCTCTCGTTCACAATAATTCCAGGCGTCCGTAGAGATTGAGCGCGCACCTGAGCCTGAGCCAGAGCCAGGCTGTAGAATGTACTCTTGCATCTGGTATGCACCCTCGCCCTTCTGCTTGTATCTGGAACTCACATCTCCTCACAGAAGACCTCAAAACTGTGCACTCACACACACTCTTCACCGCGAAGCCCAGCCCTTCGTCTCACCCCTTCGGTCCCTGCAACTCTCTCATTCACGATGCACTCGAGAACGTTACTCGTGCAGTCACTGTATCATCACGTCGCTTTTTTGTAGAACTGTATTTCTAGAGCTATTTCTATTCGTGCATTCTGCTATGAATCAAAATTCCGTTTGCTGTGCGCCAAATAATCGGCCGGGCCAAGCTCAGGCGATACTGATGGGCATCTCTGCAGCAGCCACGTAGGTCAAACTCATTATTGCGGTTGATTTGGCTGATCTGCGAGACACTGGGCGCAATGGGGTCTCTAAACTCTTCGCATGTTAGCGCCAGCGCCCAAGCCATTTCCATGCTCGAATTGTGGTTTCGTACCACAGCCGAGTAGTCCCAATTACTATCCAGAACTCCAGGCCTTCCCCAAGTATCTGCTCGAATGGAATAACCTACCAACGTATCTGGAAACTTCCCTACAAGAAAATGCTATCGAAGACAGCAGGGTTCGTATCTAGCAGCTTGGTAACGCAATCACCGCTCTACAAGCCAATGTCGAGAAGCACCCCCGCCTGCACCAAGCTACTGCTGATCACATCCGGCGCGGTGTCACCATTTTGTCTGTCGTTCGAAGCATGCCCACCGACATTTTTGACGGAGATATTCAACTGGACTGTTCCCAACGAAGCCCGCAAGCACGCTACGAGCCGATGTCCGTGGGACCTCGGCCGTGGCTGTAGTCGCTTGCGCGTGATCAGCTGCCAGCATATCTTCGCTAGAACCGAGAACTGTGAATGACGATCGACAGGAAAATTTCCCTGGTAATGGTCAAAGCTCATCTTGACCGCTTGATCCCATATCAGCTGGCCGTGGAGGTCCGCGAATTTCGGACCTGTCACTTTAAACGCCAAAGCGGTATCGGGCGCTTTACATCCCTTCCCTCTTCCACCACCATCCACGACCATCCATGGACGTCAACATGCAGAGCTTTACAGAGTCTTCTTCCAACACAGCTTCTGAGGATCCTAAACCTTCATTGTACGCTCACTCCCACTTCTTCCATGCCCACATGTAAGTAGTGTCTCACAGCGCTTATTCCAGCTACAGCAGCGGAATGTTCTCCGGGGCACAGCACGTCGCTGTAACGGGTCATAGCTTGATCAATACTACAAACTATTACACCACTGCAGCAACTGTACCTTCTGGTAAGTGTTTCCTTGCCCATTGCGAAGGTACTATAAATCTTGCTTAGATGTCAGGATGGTTCCACTGTCAGACATAAACCTTCAGCAAGAAATCCATCTTGACAGCGGCACTGGTGTGGTTGATCGGCACCGCATCCAGCTGAGTGTTCGTCGTATATACTCCGCCAAAGTCCGGGGTCAAAGCACGACTGTGGCCATGTATCAGGGACGTGATGCGGAGGAGGTATGTTACAGCTGGATTTTTCTGTGTCATGGCTAACAATTCTATGCAGGAGTGGCGGCAGGAACTAGCGAAATATGGGTCGATTCGGCAAGTTTTGCAGTTGGGCCGCTTGGCCTCCGAGTCCCTACTAAGTTGTACACATAGCCATCCCAATATTATTCAGATTCGTGGAGCGGCAAGTTCCGGCAGTATTCCCAGGCAAATTACATATTCAGCCGCCTGCATATGACATCCAATTTCGAGGACTATGGTACGTCTCCAGTTCTCCGTTATTATCTTTACAGTAACATCTTCAAGTTCTCCTGTACCGTGTTGATTTCAAAGTCAAAATCTTACCAACTACGGACAAACCCCCCACAGGTTTTCTATTACTCTGCCCAGAAAAGGACTTTCAAATTGGACCGTCTTCGTTCTGCTGGCCGGACTGCCCCACATATTGGTCTCTCGACCCATCGGGTGTTGAACGTCTTAGCACTGAGGAGGCAGCTGCCTTCGGGTTCCCATCATTGGAACTCACTACCCGGATTGGTAGATACACCTGGGACGCCAGTGTCTACGCTGGAATCCGCGAATTTCAACGGGCAAAAGGCTTTGATCCGGAGAGCCAGGACGTCGCGAGGCATTTGGAGTGGCCACTCTTTTATCCGTGCAACGAAGCGGATGCTCCTTTTGCTCATGGTTAGTGAATCAACAGAATCATTATATTTTAACTAATCAATTGTAACAGTGAACGAAGAAGAAGAGTATTCTTCAGACGAAGATGATGAAGACCAAACAGATGCGGAAGGGAGGATTATTCGGCAGACAATGTTGATGATGATGAGGATGAACACATGGATGTTGAGGATGATGAAGACCAAATGGATCTCAGCTGGTGAGGGAAAATGGTATATAGTCGCGCTACAAGGCCACATGAACCTATCCAGCGAACTATTGGCACGAACAAGAAGTGTAGATACAGTACTGTACTTTTCCCCCACGGATGACTTTCAATTACTATCTATCGATGTCTTCCATTTGGTACTTAAAGCCTTTGACCAAAGAGAGTTTGATATATACATAGCCAAAGAATGACTCTACCAACCAAGCTGATCATGCCAATTTTTTCTTTCCATGGACTGAAATCCCGCTTAGTCTCCGTTGAACATTCTGCCAGACCAAATTCCTCTTCAGCATTAGCATCTAAGCCAAACCGCCATTCTTGCCCACAATAAAAGCCGCTGTAACCGACGCGCTGCCGGCAGCAAGAAGACCAGAAACGACATCGAGTGGGACGTCGCAGTCGTCGTAAACGACGTGCTCGAAGAAAGGTGCCTTCGATTCTGGAAACGGGGACTGTCATGACGGCGTCAGCTAATACTCTGCGTAAAGCTGGGGGTTATCTTCACCATGCTTTATTGAAAAATTCTATTCGGCACCCTTAAGTGCCAAAATATTCAGATGCCATATAAGTGATTAAGCGAAAATGCGGTTGTCCGAGTCGCAATCATCTTCTTGCACTCTGAAATGAACACTTTACTGACGCGATTCTGATGACTTACGAAAATGAACCGCTTTGCTAACACGTAGCAGGCGGTCAAAATGATACAGTCTATGATTTTTTTTGACAGTTCTCGGCGGCAACTCAATTTTCCCAACAGCAGAGATCTACATCCATGGCGATAAGTTCCTGAAAGTCCGGTGGAAACATTTATTTTTATCTTCGCGTATTACCCTCACAAACACCCAGGTGGCAACGGGTATGTATCAAGAAAGGAAAATCTGGTATTGAAGTAAAGGAAAACTAAGAATTTAATGCTGGACTCTTCCAACATCTGACTTTGGCCCTGTTTGGCTCGTCGCGTCGCGCATTGTTTGATCATGTGACTTTTTTGCGGAGGTCTTATTTGGCCGTGGCAATTCACTGGCAGCTGTCGGCGCGCAGAAACTGCGGACTTGATTTTCAGGGACTCGGCCATAGCGCGTCGCGTAGTGATTTCTCCGAAATAGAGTCAAATAGAGTTTATGAACACCGGCAGAGGCAAATACCTCACGGAAAATGCATGTATGGTTACCGAGGGGAGACTCCAACGAGGCCGACATTGCAACGATGCTGCCAAAAAACGCGAGGTAAATCAGTCGGAGATTGGAAAGGGGCTGTTGTCAGACCGGCTTGACGGCACTGTGGCGGAACGGAGATCATGATGTCACTTTGTGATAGTCTCACGCTCTTTCCCATCGATGACGCGGACTCTCTTCATCCTGTTCCTCAAGTCACTGGAAAGCTGCTGCACTACAATAGATGCACTTCTGACAACAATTTTGGTGCACTCTTTCGGGTCCCACTAGTTTGCACGCACAATCTTTATAGCTGCCACACATTCATGGTCTTCAGAAGGGACGGCAATCCGGACATCCATTTGGAGTGTGTTTTATGCTAACAGAGGCTTTCTAGAGCCGATTATCCAAGAAGATCCGCCGAGTCTCATCCCGGCACCACCGCTAGAAACACTGTCGCAACGATCCCAGCCTATTTCAACGGCTCGCAGCATCCGGCCATCAAGGACGGGGGTGCAACATCTATGAAACGACCTTCCTCCGAGTTAATGAGCCCGCCGCTGCTTTCACCTTCGATTTCGGAGCCAGATCCTTCGACGTGATCGTCAAGGTATCCTCGAGGTGGCCGGTGACAATTCACTTGGCTGGGAGGCCTTTGAATACCGTCTCGTGAACGACTCTACGCAGGAAATAACCCGAAAGTGCGTTGTTCTTCTTTTTTTTTCCCCCTTTGAATGTGTTGTTAATCTTTCTAGATCTCTCCCCAACCCCTGCCCACTGCGTCCTCTCCATACCGCTTGTGAGCGTGCCAAGCGCACCCTCTCATACGCTGCCGTCTCCTGCGATGCCCAGACCCCATCGAAACCGACTGCCTCTTCAAGGCCCCGTGCCGTCAAGTTCGCATCGGACGTCTTCAACAGAACAGAGACCTACAAGGGTATCAACCCAGTCAAGGCCGTCGCCTACGCTTCAGCTGTCCGGGTCGCTCTTTCTTTTGAGACACCTCAGCGAAGACACAGGATCCCCTCCCCCTCAACGCCACTCCCTTCTCCCTCAGTATTGAAACCGCTGGACCGGCCTCGTGAAGCGCAACATCACCGTCCCCAACAAGTAGTCAGAGCTCTTCTCCACTACTCCGACAACCAGTCCGGCATACGAAGGTGAGCGTGCACGCACAGACGACACCAACTTCCTCGGAAAGTTCGAACTCTCCCCACTCACTGTGGTGTCCCTCAGCTCGAGGTTACTCTCCACAATAGTATCCTCAATGTCTCCGTCTCCGTCTCTGAGACAAACTACCCGCGAGGGGAATCCAACAAGGCCAAGGGTCATCTGTCTAAAGAGGGTATGTGTATTTCCATCCCATCTGTCTGTACCCTGATTATATTCCTTCACAGCTGACGACAACCCCGTCGAGCCGTACGCCTACAACCTCTGCAACTCCCACGACGACGAAGAGCTGGCTGACAAGCTTGCCATTGCTGGCAATTTGAAGCTCGATGGTTCCGTAAATTACACCAGCAAGTGGCTCAATGTTTCTTGAGGGAGGATCACACTGAAGTACGCCTCGTCGATTCGGGAGGCCTGTATGTTCACTGCATTTTAATTTTTTAATTTTTTAATTTTTTAAATGTTATCTCTCTCTACCGTTTGCTGCGCTTTGCAAACTATAACAAATGTTTGAGAATGTCGTACGCAGGTCCAATATATTTATTTTTCCATTTTGTATGCTTGCTTTGGTTAACTTCAGCCACCCGGTGCTGCATTGCAAGCAAATATTTCGAAGATCAAGCCGTTCCGGCGATGTTTTTCAAAGACCAAGCACTACAAGATGCACCGCTCTAGCATAGCCCCAAGTTATGCAATTATCACACGATGCTGTTGACAGCAAAGACTCACATTGCAACGAGCATGCACTGTATTTCGGTGCTTCAGTTCAATCAATATTTTCTTCTGTGACAGAAAAACACAGTGATATGTCTGGCGCTCTCTCGTGAAAAATCTGACAGCCAAAGCAACGTCCAATTCAAGCCCGACTCACACCTATAGCTATGGGCGCCTTCATGCCAGCTTTGGTGGCATTCCTTGACACCTCCTTGTTTCCTAATCCGGAAATCTCACCTCGATTGGGATACCAGCCATGTCGTGCGACCTCTTCTTTGCCGCCAGCTCGATGATGTGACAGATCTCCGCACGCCAGCTCTATACTAACAAGCTAGTGTCCAAATGCAGGCGGTCGTTTGTCCCTGCGACGCGGCGCTAAAGTATTAAAGCCCCCCGATCTGACCGTCTCTCTATTGTCTTCGCCCAAAGCAGACTTCCCCACATCGGACGCTTTACTGAGCCCAATTGTCCTCATTTTCATCCTCGTCGTCATGCAGTGCAGAATCCTCATCGCCTTCGCCGTGTCTTGCCGTAAGGAGTACTCTCTTGCGGACAGGGATAACGCTGATCCGATTTATTTCTCACAGTGACGCTCTCTGTCGTGGCAGCACCCATCGCTGATTCGAGCATCCTGGACCGCACTCCCGTACACCGCATTATTCTACTATGATGTTTCCTCTGGTTTACAATAATTCTAGGTGTCCGTCGAAATCGAGCGCGCACCTGAGCCTGAGCCTGAGCCAGGCTGCAGAATGTACTCTTGCGTCTGGTATGCACCCCTGCCCTTCTCCTTATATCTGTGACTCACATCTCCTCACAGAAGACCTCAAAACTGTGCACTCACACACACTCTTCACCGCGAAGCCCATCCCTTCGTCGCACCCCTTCGGTCCTTGCGACTCTCTCGCTTACGACGCACTCGAAAACGTTACTCGTGCAGTCACTGTATCATCACGTCGCTTTTTCGTAGAACTGTATTTCTAGAGCAATTTCTATTCGCGCATTCTGCTATGAATTAAAATTCCGTTGTTGAGCGCCAAATAACCGGCTGGGCCGAACTTAGGCGAGGCTGATGTGCATCTCTGCCGCAGCCACGTAGGTCGAACTCATTATTGCGGTGGATGTAGCTGATCTGCGAGACACTGGGCGCAATAGGATCTGTAAACTCTTCTTCTCATAGTAGCACCAGTGCCCACGCCAATTCTATGCTTGAATTGTGGTTCGTATCACAGTCAAGTAGTCCTGATTATTATCCAGAACTCCAGGCCTTCCCCAAGTATCTGCTCGAATCGAATGACCCACCAACGTACCTGGAAACTTCGCTAGAAGAAAAAGCTATTGAAGACAGCAGGGCTCGTGTCTCGCAGCTTGATAACGCAATTCCGCTCTCCAAGCCAATGTCGAGAAGCACCGCTGCCTGCGCCAAGCTGCTGCCGACCAAATCCAGCGCGGCATCACCATTTTGTCTGTTGTTCGACGCATACCCACCGACATTTTGACGGAGATATTCAACTGGACTGTCCCCGACGAAGCCCGCAAGCACGCTACGAACCGATGTCCATTGGTGCTCAGCCGGGTCTGTAGTTGCTGCCGCGTGATCAGCATCTCTTCACCAGAACTGAGAACTGTGCATGACCATTCACAGAAAAATTCCCCTGGCGATATTTAAAGCTCATCTCGAGCGCTCGGTTCCATATCCGCCGCCCGTGTAGATCGGGTTCTCCGATATGGGCTCGATCGAGCTCCTCATCACAGCCTCCGGCCGGTGGGAATCAGCAGGCGTCGATATGCGCGCATTTACTGGGCTGGCGCTTGCGGATGTCCACGGGCAACTCCCCGCATTGCATCGTCTTAGGTATAAGGTTAACAATGGGTTCCGCTTGTTCGGCGCGTTTGCGAGCGCTCCTGCACTCCGTGATGTATCTTTGTCCAGAATGGCATCACTTTAGCTTCCCTGGACCCAGCTCGGCTTAACATGAAGCTCTCGGACTCCGCAGGCCTCAGCCAGCTGCGCGAAGCACACAATGTCATCGAACTTAAGTAGTGTCACGGGCACCTGTACGAGCAGTTTCTGTTAGCCAATCCAATGGAGTTCCCGTGCCTGCACTCAATCCTAATCCGGGATGGCGTCTTCCTCCCCTGCACATTCCTTACCTGTTACATGTGCAGTCCTCCAAAAGAGGTCAATTCGTTTCGATCTCGCGGCCTGTCTGGCAGGTCACCCGCGGAATCAACTTTCGGTCGGGGTCCTCATGAGAATGCATGTCTAAGTATCCAGTCGCAAGGAGAATCGATTCTGGTGAATCGATCATTCCCACAACCAAGAATACACGAATGTTCTCGTCATGCGGGCGAGTTCAGAGACACTAGGGTCCTGACCCCAGAGTCTTCAAATTGAGGTGGAAACCAGTACACAACTGACTGCTTGCCGATTACCTTGGGCACTCGGGGGCTAGTCGTGCTTGATGCTGCAGAGCTTTGACAACTGACGGGGATGTGTCAACGGCGACACTCTCACTCTCAGACTCGTCGGTTAGTTGGTGCGAGGTGCGACACTGTCGCAAAAATTGTTCCAGTCTGGGGAGTTGCGACCGAGTTGCGACACTGTCGCTTAAGGACACTAAATGTCCTACCATGCCATACACAACGTAATCATTCTGAAGATCGTCTCATTTTCTCCACCTCTTGCGGTTTCCCCCCACCTTTGGCCACCATGGACGACGACCAGCTGCTTACCAACATCACGGCGGCCCAGCTGCTTGCGTTTCGGGCCTCAATAAGACGCGCAAGCGCAGCTTTCGGAAGCCAAGGGAACAAGACTACGAGTTTCTCAGTTGAAGTGTCTGTCTAGGAGAGACTAACAATGCGCTGAAAGCGGGGAACCGGTAGGGCAATATTTGCGGCAGAGCTGCTCCTTGAGGCCACATCCTCGGGTCGAGTGATTTCTCCTCGACGCGTGCGTGTCGCTTCTGTCTCAGTCGTGCCTCAGCTTCAGGTTTCGGGACCTGCCGCTCCACCTTCCTCTGCAGCGGTTTCCGAGCCGCTGCTCTATATGGCGCCAGAGCCGCTTCTGTTCCCCGCTGCCCATCGGACGGACACACCTCTTGCGCCGGATTCTCCCCTAGCATACAGCGAGGTTTGGGGGAATAGCGGTGACTTGTCGTTCAACAAATTTTCGATTCATGACAGATCCACGAGCTCCCATTTTTTCGAACGACAATCCCTGTGAAGGTTACTTTCCACTCGACCCCGCAGCATTCCTCTCCTTGAGCGGCGTTTCTGATGCAGATTGTGTTGCGTCCACGTGGTCGGAACCTGATGTGTGGAACACCCACGGATTTCTTTTTTTGTTGACCCACCTCCATCACACGAGTACGATACCGCTGGAAAGTACAACGCCCCTCAGGCTGATCATTTTCCCGAGCTCTAACTGCCCACTCTTGCAGCGCCGCCGCCGTCTCCGGGCTCACCTCAAATCTATGCGCCGTCCCCAATCGAATCGCTGAACGCCAAGCTGGATCCACAGAATATTGTCACATCTGCCTGGGCACGGAATCCACCTAAACGTACCTTGGATAATTACTCTACTCCTCCGACCAAGGCCAAAAGGCCGAAGACCAAACAGGTCAGTATACCCTTCTCATTCGGTTAATTTCTCTTGCTGGAATCCATCTCCGTGACCGGGATCGAAGCGGTACCGTTGCTTCCGAGCTACATATAATGATTGAGATATCTTTGTACTCCATTTATGTTACATAATTGAATCTAATATACGTCTTCGCGGAAGTGAACTCTCAGAGGTATATGGTAGCGTACATGGATAAAGGGGTATAGCAGAGACGCGGTCGATGCGGGAGAGCGAACTGCCTAAAGATAAAGGTCTTTACTATGTACGATGTGAGTGAGTATAGAAGCAAATATTAAAATATAGAATGTACGCTCTTCGTTCGACCCTGTGTTGGTAAGAACGAAATCTTCGTGGTGAGGTACGTATGTATCGTAAGAATAAAATACCGAATGCCATTTTGCTGTCGAGCTCGCGTACATGCACCCGAACTACGCGCCGGCTTGTCCCGTTAGTATTCCTTAACAGGAACATAGGGCATAAGCGACAGTGTCGCAACTTGTCTTACCACTCCAGACTGAAGTTATTTTTGCCACAGTGTCGCAGCTGACCTCGGCGCAGCCGACGAGTCTGAGAGTGAGAGTGTTGCTGTTGGTTGGTCCCCACAACTGACCAGTGGGAATTCCCAGAGTTTCGGAGCTGTAATTTTAGACGCCAAAGCGGTAACGGGCGCTTTGCCTCTTTGTCCTCTTCCACCACCATCCACGACCATCCTTGAACGAAGATGCAGGCTTCTACAGAGTTTCCTTCTGACCACACCTCCGAGGGTTCTGGACTTGGATTGTAGGCTCATTTCCACCTCTTTCATGCCCACGTGTAGTGTCTCACAGCGCTTATTCCAGCTACAGCCGCGGAATGTTCTCCGGAGCACAGAATTTCGCTGTAACGGGTCATACCTTGATCAAAAACACTAGCTATTACACCACTGCGCCGACTATGACCTCTGGCAAGTGTTTTCTTGCTCATTGCGAAAATACTATAAATCTTGCTTAGATATCAAGATGGTTTCATTGTGGGATATAGATCTGCAGCATGAAATCTGTCTCGACAGCAGCACGGGGGTGGTTGACTGGCACCGCAGCCAGCCCAGTGTTCGTCGCATGTACTCCGCCAAAATCGGGGGTCAAAGCACCACTGTGGCCATGTATCAGGGATACGGTGCAGAGGAGGTGTTGTAAATGTTTTTTTCTCTGTCCCGGCTAAGGATCCTTTGTAGAAGTGGCGGCAGGATCTAGCGAAATATACGTCGCTTCGGCAAGTTTCGCATTTTTTGGTGGTTTGCCCTGCCACTGAATTATGCATCTAGGCATCCAAAAATTATTCAGATTTGTGGAGCGGCAAGTTCCAGAAGTATTGGTGCTACCATTTTCCACGATGGTGAACCACTCTTCTATTTGAATATCCTCTCCAGGGACTTGATCCTTGAATTAGATTTGATACCGTTTGAACAATATGTGAACTTCTATCGACACTCCCATTTTTCCACCATATACATTTATGCCTGTTGTGTACATGCGTCACCCACTTTCCAGTTCCGTTATATTGACTCTCTGAAGATTGCGGAATTCAGCGTAAGAAAGCTCGACGTGGTTATTCAGGTGTCTAACATTTTCTCACAGGACATTAGCAAATACTTCTACTCCAATTTCCAACAGGATCTGGTGAGTCCAGTTAGCTGAATATCTGTTTACCGTATCGGCAAACGACTCCCAGACCTCAGAAGACTGCACATTCTGGATACGACACTCGACTGGCCGGCTATGTGCAGACCTCGCCGAGCCCACTATCATCAGCTGGTTGTATGATTTCTGGAGCGACGCCAACACCCAAAGAGTGCCTTCATGGAATGCACCGAACAAGGAGGCCATGATAATTGAATCTCTCACACTGAGAAACTATCACCAAATATGTACTTTCCATCTACCCCGGTCTCGGGGCTCAACCATTTCTGGGCCGATACACGCGAATTTGGGAACAGCTGTTTTCTGGCTGTCAGCCAATCGCTTTGAAGACTCTATCGGGATTGCATTTTCTCCCAATGTAATGGGTTACCATCGCCAGTGGCAGGCTACTGGAGGAGCATCAGGTGAAAGAACGGAGGGCTGGATGCGGTAATGACATATTGCGAGTCGTATGATCTCCCCTAACTGCGTTGAATCTCGAAGGTTCAGCACCAGCGATGTATTTCACAGCACTCTCAAACTTGCATGCTGGCTCTCGGGCATCCACTGCTTATCCTGGCTCAGTCAGGCAAATTACATATTCAGCTGCCTGCATATGTTATCCAAGTTCGAGGATTGTGGTATGTCTCCAGTTCTCCATTGTTATCTTTACTGTAACATTTTCAAGTTGTCCTGTCCTGCGTTGAATTCGAAGTCAAAATCTTACCAACTACGGACAAACCCCCCACAGGTTTTCTATTCCTTTGCCCAGAGGAGGAATTTCAAATTGGACCATGCTCGTTCTGCTGGCCAGACTGCCCCGCCTATTGGCCTATCGATCCATTCCGCGTCGATCGTCTTACGCCGCAGGAGGCGACTGACTTTGGGTTTCCATCGTTGGAACTTACTATCTGGATTGGTGGAAGCGGCTACGACAACAGTGTCTACATCGGAATCCGCGAATTCCAGCGGGCAGAAAGCTTCGATCCAGAGAGCCAGGACGTCGCCAGGCTCCTGAGGTACCCACTCTATTATCCGTTCAACAAAATGGATCCTCTATTTGCTTATGGTCAGTGAATCAACAACATAGTTCCATCTTACCTGATCGATGTAAACAGTGAATGAGTAAGAAGAGTGTTATTCAGGAGAAGATGATGAGGTCCAAACGTCTGCGGAAGAGGATGATTATTCGACAGATAATGAGGATGAGAAGGAGAATAACCAAATAGATGTAGAGGATAATGCCAAATGGATCTCAGCTGATGGGGAAAAATGCTATATAGTCGTGCTACAAAGCCACATGCCAATAAAGCAAACTATTGGAATGAATCAGATGTGTTTAACTAGTTTCATCCGTCATCCGTTGTCTGGTTTTATCTATCCTTTGCAAAGAAGAAACCTCACTCTCCATGGCCCACTCCTGAGTTCCCGAAACATATTAATATCAGCAGGCTACACTCCTGAGATTCAAATCTTTGTGGCTGGGTGAGTTTTGATCACAATAGACAGATTGTGCAAAGCCGCACAGAGCCGCATGCGGCTTTTGGGCATTGTGCGAAACCGCATGGTATACCGAAGGATTTATCGGTGGATCCATGTTCATTTCGATAAAACATAAGTAAATTAGGTACTATGCAGTACATTGAACCACTTTCCAAACATCATGTGCATCATTTTTTATGTGTTATTTGGCTTCGCCACAGCCGCTGTGTGGCTATGGCCGTGATACCGCCAAAAAAAGGCATTTTACACACTTCCTCCTCCCGCCTGATGCCGGAATCAACACCAACAGCTTTCATAACACTGTATGCAAGGTTTGAACAGGGAAACGAAAGCCGTACAGTGTGCTGCATGCGGCTTTGCACAACCTGTCTAATTCCTCTGCCTTGTCTTCCATACGCGTGCCACTAGATTCCGCTCTACTCGGGATTTTGTGCTGCCGAACTCACGGAGGGTTGAACTCCGGTAAGACGCGACCGAAACATAAGACAACAGAAGCAAAATAACACTCATCTGAATCAAATATCGAAATATAAAGGTTCGGCCCCGAGTCGAACAAGGGTCGGCTGCCTGCTTTTAGCTTTTCTACTCGACGTATGGAGAGCAGATGCACGCCGCGTGCCATAGAGCGTTGTAGCCTGGTTGTGGTGGACGTAATAACACGGGAGAGATTGGGAACAGGTCAAAAGTACTATATACCATCATCCTCATCCTAACCCTGACGAACAAGTCTTATATTCCAGTGAGGACATGACTCCCCGAGGAAAGCAGATCCCCGCTACGGGCCGGTATGATTTCCCCTCTCAAATCGAACTCACAGCTTCAGACGTTCGGTGGGTCGGAAGCTCTAGTAACTTAAACAGCTTCTGTCAAAGAGTAAACAAGCATATGACTCTTGAGGTGGGTTCAACCAACATATCCAGGAAAGCACAGTGTATGGGTCCAGAGCTTTCGGTGTATGTGCAAGCGAGTCAAGCAGTGCGAAGAGAAAATTGGGGATAGAGGAGAAAAATGAAAAAAAAAAGATCCTTGAATCTTGATGATCGCCTGTGGCCCCGCCCGAGTCGAACGGGTGCATGCTGAACTTTGAAAGCAGCTCTAGTAGACATCTTAGTGGACGAGCTGTAGACGCAATACGGACAGCGGAAAAATCTGGGAGGGACTACAAGTAGGTGCCCACAGAGAGGTATGCTACTATGTAGATGGTTACAGCCGTTTGCAGTACAATTACCGCGTGCGGGAAAAGGAACCGTATATCGCAAAGGATACAATAAGATACAGAATATACAGTGAGAAGATATGGGGTGATTAGAGCGATAATAAATGGGAATCAGACTCAACAGGAAGTAGGGCGAATGGAGGAGTACGAGGCGATGTAAAATACATTGAATAGGTATCGGGAGATGCAGCAATGAGCAATTGAGGCGGTAGAAGCGGTGAAATCAATAAGAATTTCGCAGGTGGGAGGCACGCGAGGCGATGTAAGGGCGACGAGGCACGCTGTAGAAGAAGAGGAGAAGGTGTGGGACTTATATCAGTGATCTCGGCCATGTTCGGGCTCAAGAGAGTGAGTGTGCGCGACAAGAAATTTCAAATGAAGCAATACACCGGCTTGTAAGAAGTATAGAATATTTCAACTCGAGGATCGAATTGAACGACTCCCCGCACTTAGCATTCACTCCAAATCCCTCCACGTTTCTGCAATGTTGAAGGTTTTTTCATTTGGGTAGGGCCGACCCCAGGTGAGCTGCGACGCTAATGGCCGCGCCTGCTCGTATCATCTTGTTTTTCTTGCTGTTATAGATGCTGAGGCAGAGGCCGGCTGGCAAATATTCTCGCAATGCAGAGATATTGCCGAATGTTGGATATTAGAGTCGACGGTCCCTGTGTTAGTACCAGAGTGTCGTGACGCGCACTATTCGGGTAAGCTGGACTCATTTCCATTCTTGCAAAGAGATTTTCAAAAAAGGGATATCCGTATCCCTTCAGTGCTTGCGTTTACAGACGCGGAAGAATGCATCTCACATTTTGTTTGCGGCCCGTTGTCGGACCGCTCCATGCGCTCTGGCAGCTGATGGCATACGGCGAGACCTAGCTTATCGCCTGATTTGGTGTTGAGCTTCTCAGACTCCAAGTCGGACTCGGAAATGATCGCGGTAAGTGGCATTTGCATTTTAAAAAAAATTCGCACAGGCGAAACAGGCCCGGCGCGGACGACAGAACATGAACGTGAGTACCTTCCGACGCCATCATACCCAAGACGGAGTATTATGCCTTTATTCATGCCCATATGCTGTCCGGCCGGCACAAAGTTCAGAGAGCTACGGTCGAAAAATTATGGTATCTTCCGTCCATATGATGCATCCAAGTCAACCCCATCGTGTAGCCGATGGTTTGGGAGCTCTCCTCGCGCGTGCGGCGCTGCAGGTTGAGGATGAGTCGTGAGATAAGGGTTACGGAGAGCCTGGGTGCGCGGGGCAGGTCAGGGTTTTTACGGTGTGAGGGAGGCGAGAGGGAGAGAAAAAGGTGGAAGAGATAGGGAGCAGAACGTACGTACGAGGCCGTCCACACGTGAGGATGCTGCGACAAATTTACATTAGTCAATGGTGAATGGGCGCGAGGAATGCAGACGCACAACTCCTAGATTATATTCGACTCAGTTCAGAGAATCAGCAGAATTTGTGCACGCCTAAAGTACGTAGAGCGTCACCACATTTGCCAGGTTTGCGAGTACGATTACACATCCTAACCCCGACGAACGAGTCTTCTGCTGCAGTGAAATGTTGAATGTTTGGCTCGAAGGCCCCTATTTGAGTCAGTTCATAGAATCATCAGAAGTCGTGAACACTTAACGTACGCAGGGCGTCGCCACACCCACCGGGTTCGCGAATACGATTATCCTGCGTGACTATTTTGTCGTCAGCCGCTTGATTCTATGGTCGGCAAGAAAGCCTCACACGAAGTACATCGCACCTGCAAATAAAAATGACCTTCAACCCGCCGTAAAGAAATGAATAGATTAAATCCGGTCACCATCGCGTATCATTTTCTCGACAAGGGAGCCCTGGATAAGTCTCTCCCTTTATAAAATAACGGGTGTCTGTCTGAAGCCTTTAGCGCCCTGCATTTGGTCTTTCTGACCCAAATCTGTGGATTATCTCACATCAAGCGCTGAGCGCCAACTTCTTTGCCGGCGCTTAGGACATCAATCGGCGCTAATCTGTCTCTTGCCGCCCTAAATTCCCATGTCATTGTTAATAATGCGGCGATCCTTCAGTCTCGAGCCCCACAGATATTTCCCGACGCTCAAGACCTCAATCGGCGCTAATCTGTCTCTTGCTGCCCTAACTTCCTATGTCATCTCTCTTTATAAAATCATTGATTCGGCTCAGTCGATGTTGGCTTTGATTCGGCGAAACTCGCCGCTCTTACCTTCCGTCACTTCTGCTTCAGATAGACTCGAGCCATGGGTTCTCAGGGATTCTCCTAGCGCCCGATAGTCCCGCAATTAAGTCCCGCTTTGGTCAGAAAGCTCCCAACACATAGCGTCCAAAGTGCCACGCAACCATCGCGTCTCGTCGCGTCTTTTTTCTGTTATCACCAAGGTCAATTGTGATAAAAACGCTGAAGCCATAACTACCCACCACAGTTTCTGCAGCAGAAAAATCGCGTTCCTCCACATGTGTCTTTCCTACTTCAAGATTCAGATGCCGTCCATGACACATCTCGGTGCATTTCTCTCTCTTTATAAAATTACTCTACTTTCAATCATCAATCCAAACACTTATGAGTTTATTTGCATTTTTTTTCTTAAATTCCGCCCGTGCTTTGAAGGATGTGTGCTTGGGAGAAAATTATAGACTTGACTGCGAACCAGAGGATCCCCATATTGTTTTCTTCAGTCCACATTCAGAGCTACAAAATGCAGCCGCTGTCCACGCTCTTAACAGGGAGCCAAAACATTCAGCAGACAGAAATGAACTGAAATCCCTAAAAGAATAAGGCAGAGATAAGAAAGCAGCAAAGAATAGGGACCTATGTAGGCAATACCACTTTCAATTTTTGTGATCAAGAAAGAGGGAGGGGGACCGCGGAGCGGTCCCCGAGCGCTTGTGTAATTAACGTTTGGTTCGCGTGTGCACGGTACAAAATTAGCCGAAAGTCCAGCGTCTCGGAGAAAAGTCTGTAAAAAATTCAAGTCAAATTTGAGTACCAGGGAGGGAGAGAGCGTACTGTGCCTCCCAAGCGCCAGTGTGGCCTTACAGTCAGTGTCTGCGCCGGGCATCCATCGCTACTCTTGATCCACGGAGTGCTCTTTATGACATCAAGTCAGATCGTTGCAAATACGAGAATGCACGTAGATCTAGAAATCGCGGTGTGGCATCCAGTCATTCCGGGCGCAATCATCGTATGCGGCTCGCCTCAATGATCGCTCACTGCGTCGCGAAATGCGGCAAAATTAAGCTTACAGCAACACAGCACAGCGGAGGTAGATAACGCGCACACACCACTCTAAGCGTAGCCGAGAGTGTGCTGGGGATGCTCAGCGGCACCGCAACCCATGGATCGTACATGGCGAATATGCGGAGGGGTGAGCGTTGCTGCCGATGCGGGAAAATGCATCAGCCGTCTGTCTGAGTTGGGAGATACAGACCTGCTTTGGACGAGCCCTTGCTGCAACATCAGAAGCACCTCGAGTACTCGCTCCATCTTTGAGCAACTGCGTATGCAGGTATTAAGTTGCAATGGAAAAAAACTCAGTGGACAGATACCTACCTCTTTTGCACATGGGGTAGCAAAAAAGAATAGGAGCAGAGGAAAGGGATGGGGAGAAGAGCGTACCTCAGGACTTAAAATTCCGAAATAGATTAGGAAAATGACGACGCTGCACCCGAGCGAGAAATACCGCACGTAGGAGAACGATAGGGACACAGGGTAAAGCTTGTTGTGCCATATGAGCCTTACCTCAGACCCAGAAGATATTATGTGGTCGTACACCACCACTGCGCCATGGTTTCGATAAGGGCGGAATACGTTGGGCGATCGGTGGCGTACCGAAGCCATTGAGGTATATCCGGAATAGCATTGCGTTAATGACACTGTTTAAATGGCAAGGGCAAGCGATTCACTGGTCCCAGGCAAACATTCAATAGTCAAGATCACCCTTGAACGAAGACAGGCTAAGATTTTGGGAAACAGAGAAACATAGACAGAGGCATTATAACCTTGCGGAGCCATATCCGCACCAGAAGAGAGGAAAGGCTCCGACTGATCCATCGGAGATCCAGGGACAACACAGTCTATTCTGCATAAGTTAACGTTGCAGCTGTGGTAGTTTTCTCTTATGTGATGATTCGCCGCCGGCCCCATTACAATATCCCAGTAAGGTAAGTTAGTACCTGCATCGAATGTATCCACTTCCAAATGTTCCTGAGAGCGAACTGTAAGTTATCCTTTCGTTCTGTAGCTGTCTATAGGTTCCTTCCATTGTCCCATGTGTTTAATATATGGCCTAGCGTCTATATTATACTCAAGCTTGTTGCACAAATGTACAACTTGCAGGAGTACTTCTATAGCCAGTATGATGATTATAATGGTTGAATCTGGTATCTCAACGCGTCTAGCAGCCTAGTGCTCAGACCTGGGAGTAGTCTAGCACCCTAGTATAACCTTATTGACAGGTTTTATCAGTTTATTCGACTGAAAGATCGCAAAATTTGATTATTTCAGGCATGTTCAATTTCATGTCTCATCATCGGCATGCACAGCTGCACCGTAGGCAACGGCTTTGTATTCTTGTTGGCCTCTGGTCCATTGAAGTAGGACACGAGCTTTATGGCACGAGATTCGAAGAGGCAGCCGATCTTGATAATGATCCGGGTAGAGCAGGAGAGGGCAGCGCAGGAGAGGGTGTGCTTGGCACGCTCTCAAGTGGTACGGAGAGGATGCAGTGAGCAGGGGTTGGGGGAGGAATCTAGAAAGATTAGCAACACATTCAAAGGGGATAAAAATAAAAATAATGCACCTTTCGGCTTAACTCCTGCGCAGATTCGTTCACAAGACAGCAACGGCCTCACTAGTCAAGTGAATTCTCACCGGCCAGAGTTGTAACCACCTTCCTCACTTCGTTACTTCGCTTAAACCTGCGAAGTTTCGTCTTTGATGGAAAGTTGTGAAACTTCGTCAGATGTACAACCCACACGAATCAAACACATCACTCCAGCCATCATTTGCTTCCTCTCAAGTCTCTGCCTGTTTTTTCATATACATACCTTACCTTAACCTTAATCACTACAAGGGACTGGTCGGCCACTTTGCGGCCTCCCATTCCCTTTTTTATGCGCCATTCAATTCTGTCCTTGAGCATTCATTTAACTGATCTGTGGCCCACTGGGGCAATTTGCTGATGAGCTCGGATTTTATCTGCAAAGATTTCAAGACTGATCGGTTTCAAGTGCGAGCAAGCCCTTTGTTACCTTTGCGGGTGAGAGAAAAGGGAAGAAACTCACATGTCAGTATCAGATCGTTGTCAGATGACGGCAAGCCGCCGTGAATGGCGGAGGGCGGCACGAGTCCGGAACGACTGAGCCAATTGTCTCAGAGGGCATGGACCAAATTCGGCAGTAAGACATCAAGCCGGCAGCTCGTTGAGTCATCGGAGTTTCAAAAGCTTCAGACGTGCGTAATTTTATAAAGAGAGTAAAACCTAACCACTAACCACTGACTTATAACGTCTAATTTTAACCGGCCAATCTCGGCAAGCTGTTGATACCAATCACTCCGTGATGTGCCGAGGAGGCGCCGCTTGACAAGCCCATACTACCACTCACGAACTTTCACAGAATGCTATCAAAATCACAAACTTTCACAAATTTCAATCAAAGTTACAAAACTAAGCGAAGTAATGAAGTGACGAAAATGGTGTGAGCTCCACCGGCCACCTCGAGAATAACTCCTCGACGATCATGTCGAAAGATCTGGCTCCGAGATTAAGGCTGGCTAAAAATATGATTATATTAGAAGATATTCTATTATAATCATAATATTACAATCAGATACAGAGGCCATAATCTTTGTCCTTCGGAATATGGAGGATTATATTAGATTACAGTATGATTATATTACGGTATGGGGCCCATAATTAATCATAATCTCAAGCCGCCAGGCATGCGGAATCCCCGGATTCGGAGACGTACGGCGAAGTACGGCAAGCTCAATGATCTACAATCAGTTGTTTTACCACTTCTCTGGGTGTTCCGACTTGGTTCTGACGGTCCAAAAACAGTCGAAAACCCCATTTCGCGCACTCCGGTCACATCAACATCTTCCTGACGATTTCAGACCGAGTTGGAGGTTTCTTTCAGCAGCATCTATCTAATGGCGGACGACGATGACAGTGTTCTTGCATGGTGGAAGGTAACGGTTGATCTCTTTTTATTTGTTTTTTGTTGCCTGGTTCACTTTGTCAGATGCATGCAATCCACTTCCCCATCCTGTCTCGGATCGCGTGCGATGTACTCGCCATTCCCGGCGTAAGCATCGCTGTGGAGCGACTCTTCTCAAGCAGAAAACATACCATGTCCAATTCTCGGTCGTTGATGGCTGCTTCCACGGCAGCTTCAACTGTGGTCGCAAAAGAGCCGTTGAAAGCGGGCGTTGGCGAAAGTCTTGATTACTTGGAGGGGATTAGCATTCATTAAATACAATTAAATAGGATTAAAGTCCGATTACAATACAGTATGATACCCTTAAGATTAAATATCGGCCAAATCCTTAAGATTATATTATGAATACAGTACATTATGGCCGGAACCCATATTTAATCATAATGTCCCACCCTTATCCGAGATCGAAGCTGAAAGCAGCGGCAGGCTCATTGACTCGGAGGATGTTCGTTCCAGAGATGTGTGCGCCAGCGTCCTTGATGGGCTTATGCTGCGAGTCGTTGACACAGACTGGAATTTCCGAGAAGAAATATGAATACCTCTTGTAGTACTACGGAAAATTCTGTCTTCGCAATAGGAGTGCTGTTGCGACAAATGCCCAGGTAATGGGTGACGCCTGAGTTTTCTGGGCCCTTTAAAAATTGCTGTAATTTAAACCAAAAGTGATCGGCTATCTCGCAGAGTGAAGACTTACAACGTGCGAACATTCGATCGAAATAGTATAGTAACTCGTACAGGTGACATAAACCGATACTCTACAACCCGTAATGGACGAAAGGCACCCAACGGATGAACGGAAACTCGGTGCGTAATTTTTTCACTGACAAGTGCAGAGCCTCAGCAGATTCATTCAAGTTGGGGAACCTAGGCGGAATTGAATGCGGATCCACATTACGAAACAGGTGGCCGTAGAACGTTTCCGCGACTGTCGGCCCATCGGGATCCATTATTGTCCTATCCATAGCGCGAGTAAATTCTAGGGAGTTAACGAGTCAAAGTTGAACTCACCACATCGTCGCCACTACACTACGGAATCCCGCGAACAACAGAGTAGCGGCGAGATGCATAGACTCATCCGGTAGCTTCTTATCACCTGTCGCAGTCTGGCAGGCGCTCAGGAACGCTAGTCCCATGTGCTGTGCCCTGGCAGGTCCGACATGTGCGACTCCTGACATTTCCATGATTTGCGACACTGTTAACCTGTCGGTACCTATGAGAAGAGCGCTCTGAAGAGGTTTCTCCAAGTCTTGGACACCATGACACGCAAAATGCATAATAGAAGAGCCCTGGAGGTGATGGAGAACTGTGTCCACTGAGGCCGGTGATTCTGGGGTTCCCAAACTTGTCAGCCATTCATCTGGAATCTTTTCCTTGATCTTGCGCAATTCATCCTTCGTAAAGGGCAAAGACTGGTAGCCCTGTGTGATGGGCTGAATTACGGCCGTGCTTCTGAGCGGGTTGTTGGTAGTGAATAAGGGCGGAGGGGGAGAAAGAAGCGCAGTAAGAGTCGGCGTGTAGGAGGAAATCACATAGTCGGCTGTGGAGTCGATCGATTTCCCGGATTGCTTTTCATATATCCCTGCGGCATGTATTGGGAGAAACGTGAAAGATCCAGTTGAGCACCACCATAACCTCGATGGTTTATCTGATTTCTGTCATTGTCATCAAACACGGGAGTCTGCGAGGGGTGGAATATCTCACTTGGATTTGCAAGAATTCAATGACTGGATTGACAATCTCAATCCATAATGTCTCCAAAATCCCATGGAACCAGTCATGGGGACTCTGATTCTCCTCATACACCAACTTGACAATTAATCGATTTGTTGATTTAAAGTCGTGGACTTGCCTGACCAAGGCGGCGAGAGGGTCATTTATATCCAACGAGGAGGTAGGAGATACAAGTGCCTGCATTCTCTGCGCAAGAGCGTCGAGGAAGATTCGAGACATTGTTGGAAGGGGGACACAGTGAACTTCGTGGGAGGAGTCCAGAATCAGTGCATGGGAAGATGATTCCCCGGCGTTTAGAACCACAACTGGCCCGTCCTTTGGAAGTCCATGCCGTAATTCCGAGATGCCTTTGGGCTGCAGAAAGTTCTCGAACCCCGGGACCGATGATCGAACGAAGGAGACGGTTTCCAGCCATTCTTCCTCCAAACGTCGACGGTCGCGCTGCTCCGCCTCAATCACCATCGCTCTATCACCCGGCATAGATTCCAAAGTTCGGGATTCGTTGCGAAACGAGCTTTGCTCAATCTGCCGTGATAATTCAGCGAGCTTGGTGGCGAGAAGTGGCTCAGACATCCGCAGATCATCGAGAGGCGTCCGAAGATGCATTGCTTGCGACCAGAATACCGAACGGCCAGCTTCAAGGAGTTCGATAGCGATCTCGTATTTCCCTAGATCAATTGCACAGGATGCAGCATCCAATGCTATATTCTCACTTCGTGCAACAGCCAATACTGCTTGACGAGATTGGACGTCCAAGCTGAATGCTGCAAGCAGGGGCAAGATCCCGATTGCAGTCTGATAAGCCTCCAAAGCTGTTGAGTGCCGAATGTTGTGGGCCACTGTGGCCCAGCGTTTCGCTGAGTTGAAACGAACTAGGAAGGAAGCTGAAAGAGTCGTATATGACTCCTGTAATAGTGGAATGGCCGTGGTAACTGATCCAGAGGATATAAAGGAGTTCGCAAGGCTGTAGAGGGAGACGGCTCGACCTGGATGCAGGGCAGAAAATTCCGCAAGGGCCTGGCGATGCAGCTCTATCGCCTCCTCGATATCCTTCCTATCTCCGAGGTGCCGGAACCGCTCATCGACAGCATTCGCGAGGTTAGTGAGGAAGGTGCCACGATTTAGATGCGGGGCATGAAATTCCGCAAGGGCCTGGCGATGCAGTTCAATGGCCTCGTCGATATCCTTCCCATCTCCGAGCTGCCAGAACCGCAGATGGACAGAATTCGCGAGGTTGTCGAGGTAGAGGGCGCGATTTGGATGCGGGGCAGGACACAGCGCAAGGGCTTGGCGTTGCAGATCAATGGCCTCGTCGATATCCTTCCCATCTCCGCTCTGCTGGAACCGCTCAAAGACAGCAGTTCCGAGGTTGTTGAGGGAGCTGGTACGATCTGGATGCGGGGCGGAATACAGCGCAAGGGCCTGGCGATGCAGATCAATGGCCTCTTCGATATCCTTTCTGTCTCTGCGCTCTCGGGACCGCTCAAAGACAGCATTCGCAAGATTGTTGAGGGAGATGGCACGATCTGGATGCGGGGCAGGACGCAGCGCAAGGGCCTGGTGATGCAGATCAATGGCCTCGTCGATATCCTTCTCATCTCCGCGTTGCTTGAACCGATGAAACAGAGCAATCGCGAGGTTGTTGTTTAGGAAGCTGGTATGATCTGAATGCGGGGCAGGACGCAGCGCAAGGGCTTGGCGATGCAGATCAATGGCCTCGTCGATATCCTTCACATCTCCGCGCTGCCAGAGCCGCTCAAAGACAGCAATCACGAGGTTGTTTAGGGAGCTGGCATGATCTGGATGCGGGGCAGGACGCAGCGCAAGGGCCTGGCGATGCAGATCGATGGCCTCTTCCATATCCTTTGTGTCTCTGCGCTCCCGGGACCGCTCATAGACAGCATTCGCGAGGTCGCTGAGAAAGCTGGCACGATCTGGATGCGGGGCAGGATGCAGCGCAATGGCCTGGCGATGTAGATCAATGGTCTCGTCAATATCCTTCCCATCTCCGTGCTGCCGGAACCGCTCATAGACAGTATTCGCGAGGTTTTTGAGGGAGATGGCACGATCTGGATGCGGGGCAGGACGCAACGCAAGGGTCTTGCGATACAGATCAATGGCCTCATCGATATCCTTCTCATCTCCGTGTTGCTTGAACCGCTGAAACAGAGCGATCGCGAGGTTGTTGTTTAGGAAGCTGGTATGATCTGGATGTGGGGCCGGACGCAGCGCAAGGGCCTGGCGATGTAGATCAATGGCCTCGTCGATATCCTTGCCATTTCCGCGCTGCTGGAACCGCTCATAGACAGCAATCGCGAGGTTGTTTAGGGAGCTGGCATGATCTGGATGCGGGGCAGGATGCAGCGCAAGGGCCTGGCGATGCAGCTCAATCGCCTCGTCGATATCCTTCCCATCTCCGCGCTGCCGAAATGGCTCATGCACAGAAGCCGCGAGGTCGCTAAGGAAGCTGGCACGATCTGGATCCCGGGCAGGATGCAGCGCACGGACCTGGCGATGCAGCTCTATTGCTTCATCGATATCCTTCCCATCTCCGCGTTGCTTGAACCACCCAACGGCAGCATTCGCAAGGTTGCTAAGGGTCGTTGAGTAGTAGCTAAAGCGTTTCTTGAGTGCGGAAGCGAGTTTGGTCAGACGATCACGTCTATCAAGTCCACACGGCGAGCATTGATTGACCATCGTTTTGCATCTGTTCACCGCACTATCGAGCTCGCTCATATTCAATATAATCTGTCCTCTTATCAGTATCAACCGTCATTAGTTCGGGTGCGAATGAGACTGACGGGGAATATTCACCCGTTCTTTCAGCAAATATCACCGGAAAGTATGAGACAGGTGGGTTGGTCGCACAAGGCCCATCCCGCTTAAGTAGGTAAGCTGAAGCCATCAGCGGTGAGGCCAACGTCCATCAGGCAGTTGCATGGAGCAACTCAAAAGCAAACACTACACCCGTTTGACACCGACAGGGAGGCGTTGTGCACAAGTTTCATATGGAATGGACGGTGCTCATTTCGTTTATAGTTCTTCTTGGCAACCGCGCCCACGTTTCCGCCAACGGTCCTCAGGCTCGAGACACTCTAGAAGCCCCATGGTTTGAAGACCCCACTCAAGTCCTCTATCAGTGACTTCTGCGTATTTAGCCTACTCTCTATATTATCTCTTGGTTGGGATGCCCAGCGCTCGAATCTTGATGAGACTGAGGACCGAATTAGGTTGGTATTTTGAAGCAGGCCACGAGGTTTCCACAGTTGGGATTTCCTATCCCCATTAACCTTTACCTTCATCCGCCCACCTTGTCTGCCACGAGGTTTCCTGTCTTGACGGTGCTGTATGTGGTCTCAGTAATGCCCATCATGCATTATGCCACATTTCATCAATCAGGCATCTTGGCCTGTTCCGCAGTTTCTTTGGGCGTTCAAGAGCTTCATTTCGGTTCAAGAGCTTCGTTTCGTGTTGAACGGCTCAAGAGCTTCATTGCGGTTCCACAGTTCAACAGCACCACCCTGCGGAGGGCTGTGTAACTTTCCATTTATCGATTCACTGCTCCTAGTGCGTGTCGGTCTCACGTCCGCGTGTATCCTTAACGTTTTTTTTTGGTTATATCTGCCACAGCCCTTCGCACCACGCGACATGCAGCACGTACCGCGCAGTCATGGTATGACTTCTGGTCCGCATGCTCACACACTGCACAGAGTATAAGGCACCGTCTTCGCTGACGCAGCGCTTCTCCTTCAAATAGACTCGCGTCATGGGTTCATCTGCGCCGACCTGACAGTAAAAAATTAAGCGCTTAGCGCTAATTACTTGAAACACACAAAGCACTGGGCATATACTGTTGGGATTCAAACAAAGGGCTGGGCCTCGAAGCGCCTAAGCGTTTTGTACTAGTTTCAGGAGGTTGACAGTGCGAGGTAGAAGGAGGAAGTTGTTTTTCGTTTTGACACCACTAACTATTCATGCTATCGATCGGGCAGAACACGGATTTGATATACTTGCCAAGAGGCCGTTCAAGCCTATTACCCGCCGACATTTTGACGGAGGTATTCAACTGGACTGTTCCCGACGAAGCCCGCAAGCACGCCACGAGTCGACGTTCGTGGTAGCTCGGCCGTGCCTGTAGTCGGTGGCGCGTGATAAGCATCTCCTCGCCAGAACTGAGAACTGTGGACGGCCATCGACAAAAAAATTCCCCTGGCGATGGTTAAAGCTCATCTCAACCGCTCGATCCCATATCCGCCGGCCGTGGAAGTCCGGTCCCAGATACGGGCTCGATCGAGCTCCTCATCCCAGCCACCGCCCAGTGGGATTCGCTAGTCGCACATGATGCTGGAGATGGCAACTGACAAGTGGGAATTCCGAGTGTTTCGGACGGTTCGGACCTGTCATTTTAGACGCCAAAGCGGTAAGGAGCGCTTTAGAGTTCTTCTCTCTTCCACCACCATCCACCACCATTGTTGGAGGAGGATGCAGGCATTTACAGAGTCTCCTTCTGGCGCCACCTTCGAGGGTTCTGGAGCTGCATTGTAAGTTCATTTCCACTCCTTGCCCACGTGTGGTCGAACAGTGCTTATTCCAGCTGCAGCAGTGGAATGTTCTCCGGGAGTACCTACATCCCTCCGGGCGTCACCATTCTCTCTCCGCACTAATTGCTACAGACTCGCTTCCTCTCTTTTGGCCTCCAGCTATACAGTTTAGGCTATGAATCTGTTTCCCCAGCCGACGGAGCCTACGGTTTGCCATCATGAATACCATCTCGATATTTTCCATGTACTCGAATTGAACTTGAAGCGATTGAAGATTTGTATTATATTCAACGTTTTTGCGAGTTCATCTCCTTGTGCACTCTTTCGCTGTTGCACCTGCTCGGAGACTGCCGCCGGTTTCTCACCGGTTGCACATCACACAATTGAACTAAGCGGACGGTTTTGCTCAGCAAGCAGGTGTTTTAGCTCACCCAGCTTCTCCGTGCCCGAAGGCGCTCCTGAACTCAGCATCGATGCCCGTCGTCACTGGGACAGCGTGAAGTTCTGTGGGCGCAATGAGATGGGGAACCGTGTTTGTAGCTGATGGGAGGTGAGAAATTAGTGTTCGTTATGTTTCTTTCGCATGTATGAAGATTTGCTGAATGAGTAGGGGAATCCCTCAACCCGATTGTGGAATACAGAGGCAGGTGTGAAGGATCATGAAAATGTGGCCAGAAAATCAGCCTACGCGAACCGGTCGATCCCGGCAAAATGATCCTGCTTTCTGCAAAGACCCGGTAACCTTGAGTTCAGCACGGAGGAAAGTAAGGTGCTCCCCCAAATTAAAAAGATGCAGTGATATTATGGTCCACAGCCTTAAGCTGTGGCAATTAAGTACTTTTCCGAATGACAGACCACGGTTTAAAAGTATGAAGACAAGTCCAGGCATATCCAAAACGTGAAAATAAAGCGAAGAACTTGTTTCCAACATTGCGAAGAGACGTGGAAAATTATCTGGAAGAAAGCTCGGGATAACCCCGCGGCAACAACTAGACTAACTGGAACCATCGATTGGCTAAATTTGGACTACATCGAACGCAAAAGGACTATCTTGTTTCCAACCCAAGCCAATTTGTTTAAGGAGTTTCTCTTTTTCTCGATTCACAATTTCAAAATCCCTGCCCACCATCCCCCTTCGGCCATAGCAATTGCTGATTAATGAATGCTCAAGGGCAGAAGATCCCGTAGCTGAGCCAAGCGGCATCATCGTTCGCGGCCAGAATTGTGCCCTGGGAGGCTGTGCTGAGCCTCGCTGCAACCGCCCCCTGCTGATTGGCCTCTGTGTACACGGCGACGTGGCAGTTGGGGTGGGTGGTTGTGATGTGGAGGCAACGCTGACCAGGCGTGAAACTGCCCTTGCACGTGTGTGCGTTGATTTGGGCTTGGGTACAGGGCCCAATGGCAGTTCCCGGGAGACAATTCGCGTCTAATGTGTGGTGGGTTAGTTGAAGGAATAAAATCCTGTAGGTGAATGAGAGAGCGGTGGAGACATACTGGTGTTGCTTGGAGCGACAACAAAGCCAACCTGAGCGAGTGTCTGGCGGGCGATCGCAAAAACGCTCAAAGCAGAGAGCGTGATAAAGAACTTCATGTTGAGGGAGTTGGACTCGGCTGTTTAACTGGAGAAGTAAGGGAGAAAATGCAGTTCTTTATACCTTGGACGGTGAACAGAATGGTTCCGTATCCTCTTGGCTAACAGGTTATCTCCGACAGCTATGAACAGCTATACCTTGTACGGTTTAATGCCGGCGACGAGATGAACAATACGGTGTGACTCTGGTCTCCGGGTATGGTTACCAACATCGGGGCAGGGTGAAAGTGACGCTTTGACGTTGCACTGACGTTTGATCGGCGCTGTGACATTTTTTTACTGACGCAGATTAGCGGTTGATTGACGCAGCAGCGTCACGCTGCCGCAGTGTCACACTTAGTTATACTTCGGGATTCCTTTTCGTGTCGCCAAATGTTGCCACAATGCATATTTCGTAGGTATTCTCTACAATTATCATCCAGAAACACGCATGCAAAATTAATATCGCCCTATTGAACCCTCCATCAAACACAATTCAAGATACTTATTCGCCGTCGTAAAGACTCGCACACAACACCAGGAGGGGCGATACCCATCCTAAACACCATAATTGGAGCACAGGAAGTCTTATGGCAAACTTCATGCTGGGAGGTAGTGGCAATCTTGTTGGACAATACAAGTCATGCAGCTGGATCACCACTGTCGAAAATTTCCTGTTCAACACCGGCCCCTTGGCCTTATTGATAAACTTTTTAGTTTTGCACGGATTAAAATACTGTCATGGATCTTAGTGACAGTTGAAGTATTCACCGTCTCAATAAAACTCGAACGCGCGCAAGCGCTGGTTAAGCGCCGAGTCACGTGACCGTGTCTCGCACAGCTTGTACAGCTGTTCGAACATAGCCTCGTCGACTCATGTATGGAACTTGAAGGAACATGGAGGACTATTGTAGAATATTCTGTAGATAGTGTATTTCAAGGAGGCTCCCTCCATGTGAATGGATAATCATCTTTTACCTTGAACCATCATTATCTCGATCATCACCTTCCGTGAATCGTAAGTATCAACGGCTATCTTGAGGCAAAGCCAAGCGCTTGCACTAAGGTTAGTACAGCAGTCTTAAAGGTCACGAAGATTCGCTCTCGCGCCCGTGTACAACGAAGATCCGCTCTCGTTGTACGGTTGCTTAAGATAGACTCGCAGTCAAACGTAAGTTGTTTGAAGGGATTTCCGAACTAAGTTAATTGCCACCGCAACAGATGCACTTCTGACAACAATTTGGGCGCACTCTTTTGGGTCCCACTAGTTGGCACGCAGAATCTCTGGCTCTGTATAGCTGCTGCACATTCACTGTCTTCAGCAACGACGGCAAGCCATACTGTCAGGGGAACCCTCGTCCCGACCCCCATCCAACGCCCTTCCGGTCCTTCCGGTCGCTCTCCCAGTCACCGGTCTACCGGAAGCCGGCACGTGACCTGCCAGGGGGACCCCCGATGGCACCTCGCATGTGACCGAGCCCGGGACATCTGCCGATCACTCCGGTCACATGGTCTTAGCTAGTAGCTTACTTATACCCATGGCTGACGTGGGAATCCTCAGAGTTTCTTCTCTTTGGATCCCCCACGTCAGGTATGCTTCTCTGTATATTTAGCTACCGTCAATTAACCTTTGGATCCCCCACGTCAGTCCCTGAGTACCTCGGGCCTTCGTGGTTGCCCTTACAGCAGAAGAAACTCTCTAAGGGATTAACCGGTCAAGATTGCAGGCTTCGGTGTGAACGGCTCGGACTCCTCTGATAGCGTCCCAGCCTCCCCTACCCTGAATCTTGCCCCCTCCTCCTTGCCTGTAGAGCCCTCCATGGACGCTGCGAGTACCGCTGCCGCCACTGCGCAAGCAGCCGCCGAGGCCGTCTCCGCCTGCATGGACAGGCTCGAAGGTATTCTCGAGAGCCTTGCACGAAAAATCGACCCCTCCCGCGCCGCTTCACCTGCCCCGTCCCTTGCCGGTCCGGCTCCGGACCCGGGTACAGGATTATTCCCCCCAGCCGTTCCCGGCTTGAAATCGGCCCTCCGGCCGAACCCCCCGTTCGTCTTCGACAGCGACCGGAAACAAGGCCGGGCGTTCCTCCACGCCGTCCGGTCGTACATCCGGTTGCTGCCAGAAGCGTTCCTCGAGGACGGCGCCCCCTCCGAGGAGAAAGCGGTCCGGTTCGCCATGTCCTTCATGGCCAAGGACTCTGCGTCGAAATGGGCAGAGCGGTACACCGGCAAAACCCCGTTCCCCTTCTTGACCTGGGACGCGTTCGTCACGGAGTTCCGGCTCCGGTTCGTCGAGGAGAACGAACAGGACCATGCGCTCCGCACCCTTGAGTCCCGGTCGTATCACATGGGCGCGCGGGACGTCTTCCGGTACACCGACGACTTCGAAGACCTGGTCGACCTCGCCGGCTTCGAAGACCCGATTATCAAGGTCACGAAGTACCGGACCGGTCTTAACCCGGCGATTAATCTCGCTATCACCGGGTCGAGCGACCCTCCGGACCTGCGAGACTACCCTGCCTGGCGCCTCCGGGCCTACCGGCAGTACAAGTCGCTGCTCCGCGCACGCGAAGCCTCCCGCGAGACGACCGGTTCCGGTCGCCACCAACCGGCCGTACGCTCGGGAACCCTTCCGGTCGCGGTCGCTTCCGTTCCGGCGCGTATTACCGCGCCGCAACACAGAGCGGCCACTGCCCCCGCACTCCCACCCGTGGTCCCGATGGACGTCGACCGGACGCGCGCCCGTAGCACCCCACGCCGCGGTTGCTTCCGCTGCGGGGACCCGAACCACTTCGCCCGGGACTGTACCGCACCGGTCGATGTCCGGTCAATCGACGTCTTGGACGAGGTGATCTGGCAACTCGGGAACGACTTGCTCGACGAGCTCGTCGCGCGTCTGGCATCGACGGAGGCCGCTGCGGAACATGCCGCCGCCGCCGAGCCGGAGGATTTTCTCCCCCGCGCAGAGTGAGTGGTGCGCCCTCTGTGCGTCCCCTAATCGTTTCGCTGTCCTATGTAACGAGTGTGACAATATATCTCTTGCATCCACCGAACCGATAGACGCACCCCCTAGACCGATCGAGACTCCGGTCGTTCCGGTCGTTCCGGTCGTTCCGGTCGTTCCGGTCCCTCCGGTCCAGCCAGAACCCCGGCCACCTCTCCCGCGGACGCCGCGCCCCCAAAAGAAAACTGCCTGGGAGCGCTGCCTCCCAAAACACTTTACCCTTGCCGCCACCTCGGAGAGCAGTAACTCCCTCCGGCTTCCTCTCGAGATCGAATCCACCACCGACGCTGTGAAGCTTTCGCTTAGCGGCTTGGTGGACTGCGGGGCTACTTCCGAGTTTATCGACACGGAGTATGCTGCCGAGCACAAGATTCCGGTCCGCCGGCTCTCGCAGCCCATCCCGGTCTGTGTAAGAATTCAATCAGGGTACTTACAGAAAGAAGCGTAGGAAATTCACATACCCGTTGGTGGATTCGCCTTGCCGGTAGTTTATCGAAGGCGGAGACGTTGACAATACCGCTGGCATTGATGTCAAAGGTGACCTCGAGCTGAGGGACACCACTGGGAGGTGAAGAGAGTTCGAATTTGCCGAGGAAGCTGTTGTCCTTCGTGCCCGCACGCTCACCATCGTACGCCGGGCTGATTGCCGGAGTAGGTGGATAAGATCCTCCGACCTCTTGGTGGGGACGGTGGGGTTGCGCTCGACGGGGGCGGTCCGGCGGTCTCAATATCGAGGGAGAAGGGAGCAACCTCGAGGAGGAAGAGATCCTGCGTGTTCTCTCTGAGGTGTCGCGGAAAGAATAGCAGCGGGGACAGCTGCACCTAGGCAATAGCCTTGTCTGGGTTCATGCCCTCGCTGTTCTACGTTCCATTGGAGAAGTGCGACGCGAGCTTGACGGCATGGGGCTCGAAGAGGCGGTCGATCGCGATTGGGGTCTGGGCAGCGCAGGAGAGGATGCGCTTGGCGGTGGCAAGCGGTATGGAGAAGACGGAGGGTGCAGGGGTGGAGGAGAGATCTACAAAGGTTAACAACGCGTTGTTCAAGGGGGGGAAAGTGAAGAATAACGCGCCTGTCCGGTTCTTGCGCTTGAAGTCTTGCGTCTAGAGGTACACGAGAGGGTCGTCAAAGTCAAGTGAATTGTCCCCGGCCAAGGTCGTCCTGACCTCGAGGGTATCTCCTATTATAGCTCCAAAATCAGCGGTGACGGCAGCGGTGGGTTGGTTGACTTGGGGAGGTTCGCTCCAGAGATGGTGCACCAGTGTCTTTGATGGCATGGCGCTGCGAGCTGAGGCTGGGATCGTTGCGACGATGTTTCTGGTGGTGCCGAGATAAGACTCGATGGGTGATTTTCACTCCGAGAAGGATAATCGGCAGTAGCAAGATTGTGTTAGTACGAAAGACACTCCAAATGGATGTACGGCTTGTCGTCCTTGCTGAATGTGCGGCGGCCATAGAGCTACACAGATTAGGATCTGAAAGAATACTATGTGGCCAAGTTGGTGTGAGATGATAACTTTCCAGTGACTTGAAGAACACCCAGGATGAGAAGGAGTCCACGTCATCGATGGGAAAGAGCGTGAGACTATCACAAAGTGACATCATGATTTCCGCTCCGGCCATTCTTCCGTACAGTGCCGTCAAGCCAGTCTGACAATGACCTCATTTCAATCTCTGACTGCAGCATCGTTGCAATGTTGGCCTACTTGAAATTTCCCCTTCGGCAACCCTACTTACATGCATTTTGGTGTGGTGGTTTCCTCTTTCATCAGCCCTATCGGTCTTCATAAAGTCTATTTGACTCTATTTCAGATAAATCATCACGCTGCTTACACCCGACATGCCTGCGGTCAAGTCCCTAAAAATCAAGTCCGTGCTTTCTGCACACAGAAGGTCACATGCTCGTACAATGCGCGACGCGACGAGACAAGCCGGACCAAAGTCAGACTCTCTCCACAAATAATAAAAGGTTGGAAGAGTCCAACACTGAATTCCTTCTGTGCTCGGTGTAAGTCTTCCTTGACTTCAGTTTCAGATGTTCCTTTTTTGATACATACTGTACCCGTTGCCAACTGGGTGTGTGAGGCAGGCGACATGCGAAAATAAATGTATCCACGTCATTCAATGGGGCAGACTTTCAAGAACTTATCGCCACTGATGTAAATCGCGGCTGTTGGGAGAACCGGCTTGCGGGCGAGGACTGTCAAAGGAATCATATACTGTATCATTTCAACTGCCTTCTACATGTTAGCTAAAGTGTTCATTTTCCCAAGTGTTCAAATCACGTCTTGGAGTGCTACCTCCAGCGAAGTGTTCATTTCGGAGTGTAAGAAGGTGATTGCGACAGCCGCAATTACGCTTAAGCGCTTATATAGCATCAGAGTACTTTGGCACCTATGGGTGCCGAATAGAATTATCCAATAAAAGCTGGGCACAAATGGGGAAGATATCCCGCGACTTTTCACAGGGCTTACCCGATTGGCTGACGCCGTCACGACAGTCCCCGTTTCGGAAATCGAAGCAGCGCCTTTCTTTGAGCGCATCGATTACGGCAACTGTGACATGCCACTCGATGACGTTTCTGGTCTTCCAGCGCGTTGGTTACAGCGGCTCTTATTATGAGAATGTGATTTGGCTCGAATGCTGAGAATTCTGATGCTGAAGAGGAATTCGGTCCAGCAGAATGTTCAACAGAGACTAAGTGTCATTTTATTCCACAGAAAGAAAAAAAAAAAGAAGGGCAGGTTGATTGGTAGAGTCATTTCCTTAGCTATGTACATATCAACCTCCCCTCATTCAAATGCTTCAAGTTCCAAACGGACGACACTGATAGATGATAGATGAAAGTAGTTGAAAGCTATCCGTTAGGAAATCATACTGTACAGTATCTACTTGCAATATTCTTATTCGTTCCAATAGAGCTAGATTCATGCAGCCTTATATACCATGTGTCCTCACCAGCTGAGATCCATTTGGTCCTCATCATCCTCCGTGTCCATTCGGTCATCCTCCTTCTCATTTTCATCCTCCTCTCCCGCATCTGTTTGGTCTTCATCATCTTCGTCTGAAGAATACTCTTCTTCCTCATCCACTGTTAACATAGATCAGGTAAAATAGAAGGATTTTATAGGTTCACTAACCATGAGCAAACGGAGGATCCATTTCGTTGAATGGATAAAAGAGTGGGTACTCGATATGCCTGGCGACGTCCTGGCTCTCCGGATCAAAGCCTTTTGCCCGCTGGAATTTGCGGATTCCAGCATAGACACTTGTGTCCCAGCTTCTTCCACCAACCCAGGTAGTGAGTTCCAGAGATGGGAACCCGAAGTCAATCGCCTCCTCAGCGCTAAGACGTTCAACACCCGATGGGTCAAGAGACCAATACGCAGGAAAGTCCGGCCAGCAGAGCGAGCATGGTCCAATTTTAAAGTCCTCCTCTGGGCAGAGGAATAGAAAACCTGTGGGGGGTTTGTCTGTAGTTGGTAAGATTTTGGCTTCGAAATCAACACAGTACAGGAGAACTTGAAAATGTTACGGTCAAAGATAGCAACAGAGAACTGGAGACGTACCACAGTCCTCAAAATTGGATGTCATATGCAGGTGGCTGAATATGTAATCTGCCTGGGTGAGCCAGCTCTCATGGTCCAAGAAGTCCAGGAGGCATCCTAGTGTGAGGGTGCTGTCAAATACATCGCTGGTGCTGAATCTTCGAGATTCAAAACAATTAGAGGAGATCATACGACTCGCAATAGATCCTTACCGTGTCCAGCCCTCCTCTGTTCTTTCACCTGGTGCTCCTCCAGTAGCCTTCCAATGACCAGGGAAAACATTTGCATTGGGAGAAAATGCAATCCCGACAGAGGCTTCAAAGCAATTGTCCGATGGCCAGAAAACAACTGTTCCCAGATTCACGTGTATCGGCGTGGAAATGGTTGTGAACCGATATTGGTCTAGATGGTAAGCACATATTGTGTGATATTCCTCTGGAGATAAAGTGCTAGTACAGGACCTAAAAAAAGAAGTAGGTATAGGCGATATAGTAATCGGCAACCATGCCCTCTTTGTTTGGTGCATTCCAGGAAGGCAGTCCCTCGGTGCTGGTCTCGATCCAGGTCTGATGCAAGTATATAGGTAGCGCTATGCGGCTTCACGAGGTCCGTGCAAAGCCGACCAGTCGAGCGGCGTATCCAGAATGTGCAGTCCTGTTGTTTCTGAAAGCGATATAAAAACCAGCCCCCAAGATGACTGGACTCACCAGCTTCTGTTGGAAATTTGTGTTGAAGTATTTGCTGACGTTCTGGGTGAATGTTGTAAACCTGACGGCAAGGTCAATCCCCCTTACCTCGAACTCCAGGTTCTGCAAAAAATCAGTAGCATCCCAATCAAAGGTAGGAGATACATACACAATAGGAATAAATGTATACAGTTCTAAAATGGGAGTCTCGAAAGAAATCCACATATTGTTCGAATGGTATCAAATCTAATTCAAGGGTTAAGTTCCATGAAATTATGTTTGAATAGAAGAGCGGTTCGCCATCGTGGAAGTGGGTGGCGCGAATACTGCCGGAACTTGCCGCTCCACGAATCTGAAGAATATTTGGATGGCTACATGCACAATTTAGTAGGGAGGCCAAGCGGCCCAAGTGCAATACCTACCGAATCGACGAATATTTCGCTAGATCCTGCCGCCATTCCTTCAAAGACTTCTGAGTCACAACATGGTGAAAATACATTCAACACACCTCCTCTGCACCGGGTCCCTGATACATGGCCACAGTCGTGCTTTGGCCCCCGATTTTGGCGGAGTACATACAACGAACCCTCGGCCGGATCCGGTATCGATCAACCACACCAGTGCCGCTGTCAAGATGGATTTGTTGCTGAAGGTCTATGTCCGATAGTGGAACCATCCTGACTCCTAAGCAAGATTTATAGTACCTTTTCAATGGACAAGGAAACACTTACCAGAAGGCACAGTAGCCGCAGTGGTGTAATTGTTTGTGGTATTGATCAAGTTATGACCCGTTACACTGAGGTTCTGTGCTCCGGAGAACATTCCGCTGCTATAGCGGGAATAAGCGCTGTGAGACACTACGCGTGCGCACGAAAGAAGTGGGAGTGAGCCTACAATGAGGGTCTAGAATCTTCAGAAGTCGTGTTGGAAGAGGCCTCTGTAAAGCTCTGCATATTGACGTCCACGGATGGTCGTGGATGGTGGTGGAAGAGGGAAGAGATCTCAAGCGCCCGTTAAAGCTTTGGCGTCTAACATGACAGGTCTGAAGCTCTCGGAATTCTCACTGGGCTAAGATCATGTGCGACTAATGAAGCTGTCCACGGTAATCAGCAAACAGTCAGTTATGAATTGGGGGCCACTAAAAACCCGTCATTGAACTCGCTGGCAGTTGAGGAGGAACATTCGTGTAAGCATTCTCGGTTGTGGGAAATATGAATTCACCCGGATCGATTCTCCTCGCGACTGGATACCTCGACGCGAATGCGTTCTTACGAGAAGCCTACAAAGTGAAGTCCGTGGGCGACCTGACGGGCGGCGAGATTGACCTCTTTTTGAAGGCTGCGCGTGTACTTAACAGATAAGAAGCGTGGACGGCTTCAAATAATTGCATGGCTTGCGGCCCTGCTGAAGCGGTGCATGCTGTGGCACTTGGTCTTTGAAAAACAGCTTGATGTTCGAAATATTTGCTTGCAATGCAGCGCCGGGTGATTGAAGTTAATCAAGCAAGCATGAAATATGGAAGAAACAAACATATTGGACCTGCGTACAACATTCTCAAACACTTTTTATGGTTTAACCCGCAACAAACTGTAGAGATAGTTAACATGTGTTAAAAAGATGGTGCAGTAAACATACAAGGCTGCCTGAATCGACACACGCATCGGCATGATGCTCCTTCAAGCTCTCCTGCGACATATTGAGCCACTTGACGGTGTCGTTCCGGCGCCGTCGAGCTCCAACTTGCCAGCGGTGGCGAATTTGTCAGCCAGCCTCTCGTCGTTGAGGGAGTTGCAGAGGTTGATGCACATGACTCGAGAACATTTTCGTCAGCTGTGAAGGAATATAATCAGGGTAGAGAAAAATGCGAAGGAAATACACATACACTCCTTAGACAGACGACCATTGTCGTTGTTGAACTCCCCTTGCGGATAATTTTTCTCGGAGGCGGAGACAGAGACGTTGAGGATACTGTTGTCGAGAGTGACCTCGACCAGAGGGACACCACAGTGAGCGGTCAGAGTTCGAATTTTCCGAGAAAGTTGGTGTCCTCTGTGCGTGCACACTCATATGCCGCGCTGGTTGTCGGAGTAGTGGAGAAGATCTCTGACTACTTGTTGGGGATGGTGATGTTGCGCTTGACGAGGGCAGTCCAGCGGTCTCAATACCGATGGGGAAGTCGAGGAGGAGGAAATCCTGTGTCTTTTCCGAGGTGTCGCGGAAAGAATGGCGGCCTGAACAGCTGAAGCATAGGCGACGGCCTTGACTGGTTTGATGCTCTTGTAGGTCGTTGTTCCGTTGAAGATGTCCGACGCGAGCTTGACGGCACGGGCCTTGAAGAGGCGGTCGATCTAGATAGGGGTCTGGGCTTCGCAGGAGAGGGCAGCACAGGAGAGGGTGCGCTTGGAACGCTTACACGCGGTATGGAGAGGACGCAGTAGGCCGGGATTGGGGAAGAGATCTAGAAAGATTAACAACTCATTCAAAGGGGAAAAAGAAAAGAATAACGCACCTCTCGGCTTATCTCCTGCGCAGAGTCATTCACGAGACGGTAAAGGCCTCACTAGTCAAGTGAATTATGACCGGCCACCTCGAGAATACCTCCTCCACCATCACGTCGAAGAATCTGGCTCCAAGATCGAAAATGAAAGCGGCAGCCGACTCGTTGACTCGGAGGAAGGTCGTTCCATAGATGTTGCACCAGCATCCTTGATGGCCGGACGCTGCGAGCCGTTGAAATAGACTGGGATCGTTGCGACAGTGTTTCTAGCGGTGGTGCCGAGATGAGACTCGGATCTTCTTGGATAACCGGCTCTAGATCTATTAAGCCTGTGTTAGGACAAAGGGCACTCCAAATGGATGTCCGGATTTTTTGAAGACCATGAATGTGCGGCGGCTATAGAGCTACAGAGATTTGAGATTGTGCAAACTAGTGGGATCCGAAAGAATGTGCGCAAGTTGTGGTCAGAAGTGGATCTATTGTGGTGCAGTAGCTTTCCATTGACTTGAAGAACACACAGGATGAGAAGGAGAGTCCGCGTCATCGATGGGAAAGAGTGCGAGACGTCTTTCCCACAAAGGTGACATCATGATCTCCGCTCCAGTTGTACACAGTGCCGTCAAGCCGGTCTGACGATGACCTCATTTCGAGTTCAATCTCCGACTACCTCGCGTTTCGTTACAGCACCGTTGCCATGTCGGCCTCGTTGAAATCCCTTCGGTAACCGTACTTACAAGCATTTTCCGCGTAGTGGTTTCCTCTTTCATCGGCTCAATCGGTCTTCATAAACTGTATCTGACTCAATCTCGGAGAAAAATCATTACGCTGCTCACATTCGACGCGCTTGCCCCGAGTCCCTGAAAATCAAGTTCGTGTTTTCTGCGCGCCACCGCAACAGAAGGTCACATGCTCATATAACGCGCGACGCGACGAGCTAAACAGGGCCAAGTCAGACTCCCACCGTAACTAATAACAGGTTGTAAGAGCCCAACACCTAATTCCTTCTATACCCGGTGTACGTTTTCAGTTTCAGATGTTCCTTTTATACTGTACCTGCTGCCAACTGGGTGTTGTGAGGCGGGCGACATGCGAAATACATGTATCCACGCCATTCAATGGGGCGGACTTTCAGGAACTTATCGCAACTGATGTAGGTCGCGGCTGTTGGGAGAGCTGGATTGCGGGCAAGGACTGTCAAAGGAATTATATATTGTATCATTTTGACCCCCCTTCTACATGGTAGCTAAAGTGTTCATTTTCCCAAGTGTTCACATCGCATCTTGGGTTCATTTCGGAGTGAGAAGGTGATTGCGACGACCGAAATTTCGCTTAATCACTTATAGTATGGCATCAGAATACTTTGACACCTTTGGGTACCGAGTAGAATTATCAAACAAAATTAAAAACATGGGCACAAATAATGAAGATAACCCGCAACTCTACATTGGCTGACGCCGCCAGGACAGTCCCCGTTACGGAAATCGAAGGTGCCTTTCTCCGAGGATCTCATTTATGAGGACTGTGACATGACACTCAATGCTGTTTCTGGTCTTCTTGTTGCTGGCAGCACGTCGGTTACAGCGGGTTTTACTGCGAGCGAGGATGGCAGTTTGGCTCGGATGCTGAGAAGTCTGACGCCGAAAAGGAATTCGGTCCGGCAAATGTTCAGTAGAGAGTAAGCGAGATTTAATTCCACGGGGAAAAAAAAGATTGGCATGATCAGCTTAATTGGTAGAATCATTCTGTAGCTGTGTACATATCAACCTCCCCTTATTCAAAGGCTTTAAGTTCCAAATGGACGACACAGATAGATAAGAGATGAAAGTAGTTAAAGGCTATCCATTCAGAAAATGTACGGTATCCATTCGTAACACTTCTCATACGGCCTTGTAGCGTGACGATATACCATTTTCCATCATCAGCTGAGATCCATTTTGTCCTCATCATCCTCCACATTCATTTGGTCATCCTCCTTCCCATTTTCATCATCCTCGTCCGCATCTGTTTGGTCCTCCTCATCTTCTCCTGAAAAATCTTCTTCCTCATCCACTGTCACCATTGATCAATTAAAATAGAACAGTTCTGTTGATTCGCTACACTAACCATGAGCAAACGGAGCATCCATTTCGTTGCACGGACAATAGAGTGGGAGATCCAGATGCCTAGCGACGTCCTGGCTCTCCGGATCGAAGCCTTTTTGTCAGTGGAATTGCGTAATTCCGGCGTAGACACTGTTGTCCCAGCTGCTTCCACTAATTTCGGTAGTGAGTTCCAGAGCTGGAAACCCGAAGTCGGTCGCCTCCTCAGCGCTAAGACGTTCAACACCCGATGGGTCGAGAGACCAATAAGCAGGGAGGTCTGGCCAGCAGAACGAGGATGGTCCGATTTGAAAGTCCTTCTCTGGGCAGAGGAATAGAAAACCTGTAGGAGGTTCGTCCGTAGTTGGTAATATTTGGACTTCGAAATCCACACAGTACAGGAAAACTTGAAAATGTTACGGTAAAGATAACGACGGAGACCAGGAGACGTACCAAAGTCCTCGAAATTTGATGTCATTTGCAGGCAGCTGAATATGTAATTTGCCTGGGTGAGCCAGCTCTCATGCTCGGAGAAGTCCAGGAAGCATCTTAGTGTGAGAGTGCTGTCAAATACATCGCTGGTGCTGAAAATACCCCCTCCGTTCTTTCACCTGGTGCTCTTCCAGTAGCCTCCCACTGACCAGGGTAAGCATTTACATTGGGAGAAAATGCAATCGCGACAGAGTCTTCAAAGCGATTGGTTGACGGCCAGAGAACAACTGTTCCCTGATCCACGTGTATTGGCGTGGAAATGGTCGTGCTCCGATATCGGTCAAGATGGAAAGCACATATTTCGTGATAATTTTCTCAGTGTCAGATTCTCGATTATCATGGCCTCCATGTTCGGTGCATTCCATGAAGACACTCTTTGGGTGTTAGCCTTGCTCCCGAAATCATACAACCAGCTGATGATAGTGGGATCGGCGAGGTCTGCACATAGCTGGCCAGTCGAGCGACGTATCCAGAATGTGCAGTTATCTGCGGTCTGAGAGCCGTTTGCAGACACGGAAAACAGCTAATCAGCTGACTGGACTCACCAGTTTCCGCTGGAAATTGGAGTGGAAGTATTTTGTGATTTCCTGCGACCAAATGGTAGAAATCTGAACGACGACCACGAGCTTTCTTACGCTGAATTCCTCATTCTTCAGAGAATCAATATAGCGGGACTGGCAAGTGAGTGGTGCACGTACACAACAGGCGTAAAAGTATATGGTGTGAAAATGAGAGTGTCGAAAGAAATCCACATATTGTTTGAATGGTATCAAATCTAATTCAAGGGTCAAGGTCCCTGAAAGGATATTTGAATGGAAAAGTGGTTCACTATCGTGGAAAAGGGTGGCGCGAATACTGCCGGAGCTTGCCGCTCCACAAATCTGAAGAATATTTGGATGGCTATGTGCTCAATTTAGTAGTAGGGCAAACCACCAAAAATACCAAACTTGCCGAATTGACATGTATTTCGCGAGATCCTGCCGCCACTCCTACAAAGAATTCTTAGTTGCAACACAGGAAAAACCAGCTGTAACATACCTCCTCCGCACCACATCCCTGATACATGGCCACAGTCGTGGTTTGACCCCCAATTTTGGCGGAGTATATACGACGAACACTCCGCTGGATGCGGTGCCGATTGACAAGCCCCGTGCTGTTTTCAAGACATATTTCTTGCTGGAGGTCGATGTGTGACAGTGGAACCATCCTTACATCTAAGCAAGATTTATACTACCTACGCAATGGGCAAGGAAACACTTACCAGAAGGCACAGCGGCGTAGTAGTTTGTGGTATTGGTCAAGTTATGACCAGTTACAGTGAAGTTCTGTGCGCCGGAGAACATTCCGCTGCTGTAGCCAGAATAGGCACTGTGAGACACTACACGTGGGCATGAAAGGGGCTCGGTGAAAGTGACGCCAGTGACGCCAAGTGACGCCAAGTGACGCCCCCCTGTCGCCCCGATTGACGCCCCCACTGGTTTGGGGGGCGTCGATTCTGTCACGTCACACATCGAGTGCCGCCCCCAGTGCCGCCCCTAAAATTTTAGTCAAACATTTGGATTGGTGTAGATTTCAGAATAAGACTTCACAGCGCCTAAAGTATTAGACATTGTTCCAGAGACCCAGAGAATATATGTCTAAGCATGCACTAAGCGAGAAATTTGGATAATAGGTAGTTCAACCTTAATTGAAAGTTAATAATTAATCTCTCAATCAGGATGTACAGGATAGACTAAATACAAATCGAACAAACAGTAGCCTTTATTTAACCTTGTGCTCCAGCGAACTCCCAGCGGTGTGGACTGAGGTGCATATTTGCCTCGCTTACAATGGGGGCAAAGAGGGATGCATCCTCCACCGTGCCGCGCCGCTTCTAATTCATTCCACATGCCTTCCACGACTTCACATCAAGTTCACACAACGTTCAATAATTTCAATACAGCCTCTGGTTCACACGAACCCGGTCTTAAAACTTTGAATCACAGCAGTTAAATAGATCTTGATTATCCGATGAGTTTCAGGGAAAAACGGCCAACATTTGCGTCGAAGCTAAATCATTAGTCATTCGTTGTATAACTCATTGGTGGCCTGAATTGACCATATGAATGGGCCTCATTCACGGTTGAACTCAAGTGCTGATCAATATTGTTTCTTTCAATCTGAGACCTCAGGTGTCTTCTGAACCAATTTAATAGTGAGCTCACTTACCTGCATTCCGTGACCCCTTCCAATGGTACAGGATGGACTGCTACGACTGGTAGTCATTCTTTAGCCTTTTGCTCCTCCGAACTCCCGGCAATGTGACTGAGGCAAAATTTTACCTTGCTTAGCAAATCAAAATTGAATTCAAAATACTTCAGAGACATTTATTTCTTCAAGAGCTGCATGGGCTGGGTGAAACTGCCAGGGATGACTGGCAGAGGGTGACACCCTTGTACTGACTTCATTCAAGTTCACGCAAAATGTTTAGCAATTTTAACCCAGCTTTTTGGTTCATGCAAAACAGGGCATAAGGTTTGAATTGCAGCGACTGACTACATGAATAGTCTCATTCACACTGGCAGGTTCCGTTTATTCGGTATAAATTATTTTGTGATTGACGCCAAATTGACGCCCTTGTGGCGCCGACTTGACGCCTACTGTCACACTGACGCCCTGTCACGCATGAAACTGACGCCCCCACTGCCGCCCCCCCATTTCATTGCCGCCCCCCGTGCAGAAATGCGACGCCCCCAGTGACGCCCCCATGACGCCCTGTGCCGCCCCCACTGCCGCCCTTTGACGCCCCACTGACGCCCTTTGACGCCCCCAACTGCCGCCAAGTGACGCCCCCACGGGGAAATTTTTGCCATAACTTGTGTAACACTGGAGGTTTTTCTGGTTCAATACATGGTAGAAACTACTAGGGAGTACATTAGAGGGTATTGAAAGGCCCCACCAGCACACCAGCACCAGATAAACTAATGCATTGCCGCCCCACTGACGCCCCCCTCGGCAAAGGGCGTCAAAGGGCGTCACTGGCGTCACTTTCACTTTGCCCGCATGAAAGGAGTGGGAATGAGCCTACAATCCAGGTCCAGAACCCTCAGAGGTATGGTCAAAAGCAAACTCCGTAGAAGCCTGCATCTTCGTTCAAGGATGGCCGTGGATGGTGGTGGAGGAAGGAAGAGATGCGAAGCGCCCGTTACGGCTTTGGCGTCTGAAATGATGACAGGTCCGAAAATTTCCCACTGGTCAGTTGGAGGATATACAAAGCTCGGACGGCACATCTATTTTCAAACACTGCACATTTGGTGCAAACACTGCACATTCCATCTGATGTGCCGCTTTTTATAGCAAAAGCGGCACTTACCAGTTTGGAATGTGCAGTGCGTCGGATAATAGGTTCGGCAAATCCCCAGAAGTTCCGTAACACGCGTCCGCGTCCGTTCTGTCAATTCTCTAATTTTCCTCTGACCACCACCTCCCCCGCCACCACTCTCATTGTACCTTGTACTCCTGCCGTTGCACGATGACTACCTCCCATTCGCCCGCCGACCAGGAGGTAATGGACCTGAGCCTCCTTGGCAACCGGCACCGTGATTCAGATTCTCCACGAACTGATGTGCTCCCAAAGATACACGGAGACAATTACGTGCGCCAAACCTTGTCGCATGCAACGGATGCTGTCGAACAGGCGGGAGAATGGGACGTCCTTTCATGGTATGGCAACGCGGGAGGGAGACCGAGGAACAGAAGGATGTGGACGTCCTGGGCAACGCCCATAACGGTGCATTTCTGTGTTGTTCCTTTTTTTTTTTCGTCGCCTTTCCCCTCACCCCCCTTATATCCTCACCCCATAACTCCTCTTTCTTGTCCGCGTTAGCTCCCCTTCTTGTCCGTATTCATAATTTCGTCGCTGATAAGCCCCCGCCCTCGGACCGTACGCGCAAGCACCCATGAGTGGGCCACAAAAATATTATCACCGCCCGACGCAACCATAGGTGCCATCTATAAAAAACGAGGTCTTCCCCGGTGAGCTTTCAGGACTCAGTCTGGATTAGGAACGGGAGTTGACTACTAACATTGGTCAACCAACTTAAGTCTTGAGTTCGGCTGTATAGTAGTAGTACTTTCTCTATGATGTAATTTTGATAACTGTCAAAGAACTTATGCGGTGTTAAATAGGACACAGTGCCACGCACCGGTACAATGCGTCGGGCGTCAGCCTCCAGCACGAGTGCCGCCCTTCCCAATCGGGTCTGTGCATCGCATCTCATCCACGCCGCATAGTACAGACAGTGCCGCACCGTTGAAGATAATCATGAAAGTGTATCACATTTTAGGACTCCTATAGAAACTTGCCTTGTTTACTCTTCTCATAATCAAGTCACGACATGAACTTGGTCAGGATGGGACTTTGATGTTGCTTCGACGCGAGTTGGCACATCGGCAATCAATGTGCCGCCCTTGAGGTAAATGTGCTGGGTTTGGGCGAATGTGCAGTCTTTTCAGCGAATGTGCAGTGTTTAAAAACAGATGTGCCGTACGAGCTTGGTCTATCCCGGGTCAGTTGCCAGGGCTCTCCAGCATCATGTCTGACTAGCCCAATAAACTCAAAGCTGGTCAAGGCAACCAACCAACAGTTATCGGCTTCCACCTCAAGACTCTAATGTCTCTGACTCGCCCGCATGAGGAGACTATTAGCGTATTCTTGGTTTGGGCAACATGCGTTCTTACGAGAACCCTACATCGAAAGTTAACTCCATGGGCGACCGGACGAGCAGCGAGATTGACCCAAATCAATGTCTTTTTGAAGCCTGCATGTGTAACAGGTAAGGAGTGTGCAAGGCCGAGAGAGCGCCAGACATATCACGGTGGTTCCTTATCATGGAAAAAAATATCGATTGAACTGAGGCACCGGAATACAGTGCATCCTCGTTGCAACTTGAACTTTCGTTTTCAAAAGCATCGTGGGATCTGAAGGACCAGAACTAATTGGGTTTGAAAGTTGGAGCTTCGCCTTTTGACAGCGCCGAGTGGTTGGAGTTGAAATATGGAAGAAGCAAATACATTTTGGACTTGCGTACAACATTCTCAAACATCCGTTATGGTTTGAAAACCGCAGCAAACTGTAGGGATAGTGAACATGTATTAAAAAGATCAGGCAGTGAACATATAAGCCTGTCGAAATGAGACAAGTCCGATACACGCTTCCGCATGATCCTCCTTCAACAGATTGAGCCGCTTGATGGTATCGTTTACGGCGCCGTTGAGCTTCAACTTGCTAGCGGTGACGAACTTAGCAAACGACCCCAGGGCGTTGTGGTCAGCTGCGAGCGCGCCGAGGTCGTCGAAGAAAGTCTCATGCCAGCGCGCAGCTCATGCCGAGATAGATTCGAAGCTGTTCTTTGAAAGAATACAATATGCGTAAGAGATACACACACCCTCCATCCCTTGTCGTTGGGGGATTCCTCTTGCTGGTAGTTCCGTCGGAGACATAGATGGAGACGTCGAGGATCCCGTTGGTATCGATCGCAAAGATGACCTCGACGGAAGAAAACCACATGGAGCGCGAGAAATTCGAATTTGACGACGAAGTTGTTGTCCTCCGTGCGCACATGCTCACCCTCGTACCCCGGGCTGGTTGTCCGAGTAGATAGAGAAGATCTCCGAGTTCTTGGTGGGGACAGCGATGTTGCGCTTGAGCGAGGGCGGTCCAGGGGTCTCAATACCGAGGAGAGCGGAGCGACGTCGAGAAGGAAGAGATCCTGTGTCTTCTCCGAGGTGTCGCGAAAAGAATTGAGATCTGGACAGCTGCACCGTAGGCGACAGCATTGTCTGCGTTGGTGGTCTCTGTTCCGTTGAAAAAGTCCGACGCGAGCTTGACAGCAAGGGGCTCGAAGTGGTAGCCGACCTCGATGATGGTCTGTGTGGCGCAGGAGAGGGTGCGTTTGGGACGCTCGCAAGCGAGGCGCAGGGGTTGGAGGAGAGGATCTACAAAGATTAACAACGCGTTCGAGGGGAGAAAGAAGAAAACAAGAACAACGCACTTTTCCGGTTCTTCCACTGGAAAGCCTGCGCAGAGTGGTTCTCGAGACGGTCCGGAAAGGCTTCAGCAGTCAAGTGAATCGTCACCGGCCACAGTAGCCATGACCTCAAGGATACCTCCTCAACGGTCACATCGGAGGCTCTGGCTCCGAAACAGTATCAATGGGCCCGTTGACTCGCAGGCGGTTCGTTCCAGAGATGGTGCACTGGCGTCCTTGCTGGCTTGACGCTGCGAGGCGAGGCTGGGATCATTGCGATGATATTTCTGGCGGTGGTGCCAAGATGAGACTTGGCGGGTCTTTTTCACTCCGAGAAGGATAATCGGGACGAGAGAGATTGCGTTAGTACAAAAGAGGGATGTATGTGTAAGGGCAACCACGAAGGCCCGAGGTACTCAGGGACTGACGTGGGGGATCCAAAGGTTAATTGACGGTAGCTAAATATACAGAGAAGCATACCTGACGTGGGGGATCCAAAGAGAAGAAACTCTGAGGATTCCCACGTCAGCCATGGGTATAAGTAAGCTACTAGCTAAGACCATGTGACCGGAGTGATCGGCAGATGTCCCGGGCTCGGTCACATGCGAGGTGCCATCGGGGGTCCCCCTGGCAGGTCACGTGCCGGCTTCCGGTAGACCGGTGACTGGGAGAGCGACCGGAAGGACCGGAAGGGCGTTGGATGGGGGTCGGGACGGGGGTTCCCCTGACATCACCCCCCCTTGGAATGCGGTGCCCCGACGCATAGACCGGATGCGAAGGGAGGGATCCCGGAAGGGCAGGGAGTCGAAGGCGGCGACGGCAATGGTGCGTGGTTTGGCTGGGTATTTCCGGTAGAACTCGGCGACAGCTTCCGGGGCGAAGAGGTCGGAGTGTTTGACCCATTGATTGTGTGAGTCATCGTACCCTTTGAAGCGCACCATGAAGTAGAGCGACTTGCAGCGCACCTTTGCATCAAGGATCTCTTCGACTTCCCATTCTGGAGCATCACCGGGTGCGTCCGGCAGGACCGGAGCCGGCTCGTCGTAGCCGGGCCGTCCCTCGAAAGGGTTGTCTTCCGCGAGTTCCAACTTCACGACCGGAAAGACCGGGTGGAGCTGGGAGAGCCGGGGCGGGAGTTCCAGCTTGTACGCACCGCGACCGACGACTTTGATGACCTTGAAGGGGCCAAGCCGTCGGTGCGAGAGACCGGGGGACGGCCGGGTCGTCTGGATGTTCGACGCGTCGAGCCAGACCCGGTCGCCTACCTTGATCTCTGGCGCAGGGGTGCGCCGGCGGTCGTAGTACCGCTTACACTCCTCCTTGGCCTTGACCAGCGCGGATCGGGCTTCGGAAACACCAGAGGCGATCCGGTCGCGGAATTCGTTTATCGACTCCAGCTTCGAACGCAGCCCGTTCGGCTCAAACCCCATCCGGGGGAGCCGGCCGGTGTCGGTCATGAACGGGACTTGCTGCGTGGAAGAGTGGATGTGGTTGTTGTAGGCGAATTCGGCGGCCGGCAAGAGGTCGTCCCAGTCATCCTGCATGTAGTTGGTGAAGATGCGGATAAACTGTTCCATCTCTTGATTGACGCGCTCGGTCTGGCCGTCAGTCTGCGGGTGGTATGCCGTGGAGGTCGCAGGCTTGACGCCAATAAGGCGCCAGAGCTCGGTGGTGAACTCCGCAATAAATTGCGGACCCCGGTCAGAGATGTACTTTTCCGGCGCACCATGGAGCTTCCAGACGTTCCGGTAGTACAACCGGGCGGCGCCGACCGCATCGATCTGGGTGTGACACTCCATGAAGTGGGCGCGCTTACCAAGGACATCGACCACGACCATGATCGCGTCGTACCCGTGGGCCTCCGGGAGCTCGACGACGAAGTCAACCGAGACCGTGCTCCAGCGATCTTCGGGAACCTCGGTCGGGTGCAGCTCCCCGACCGGAAGCTTCCGGAGTGCCTTGGTCCGGCAGCACAGATCGCAGGTGGCGACGTACCGGCCGACGTGACGGGACAGCTGGGGCCACCAGTAGTTCCGAGAGACAAGCTCCAACATCTTGAAGCGGCCGGCGTGACCAGCGACCCGGGTGTCGTGGTGCTGCTCCAAGATCCGGCGGCGAAGGTCCTTGTCCCGGGGGACAACAATCTTGCTGCGGAAGTAGAGCAGGCCGGCGTCGACGTGCCACTCGTCCGACCGGGTAGACCGGGACCGGCGGCCCGGAACCTTGAGGAGCTCGCGAGCCGCAAGGGCGACGGGATCCTCGAGGTCTGGTTTGTGCGAGAGCGCGTCACGGATGTCCCGGAGAATCGGGACTTCCGGACCGGCAACGACGACACCTTCCAAGGCGCGGACGTGGAACAGGTCGGGGCGTAGGAGCGTGACATCCTCGTTATCCCGACCGGAACCGTGGTCCGGTCGCCGGGAAAGCGCGTCCGGTCGACCCATCGCGCGGCCGGGCTTGTGATGCAGGGTGAAGTCGAACCGGGACAGGTACAGGGACCACCGCGCCTGCCGCCGGTTCAAGTTCTGCGACTTCTGGAAGTACTCCAGGTTCTTGTGATCGGTCCAGATCTCAACCGGGTGCTGCGAGCCTTTGAGGAAGTGTCGCCACTCCTCGAGGGCTCGGACGATTGCAAGCATCTCCTTGTCGTGGATCTCGTAATTGCGCTGGACCGAACTCAAGCTCTTGGAGAAGAAGGCGACCGGATGCCACTTCCGGTCCGCGCCCGGCTGAGAGAGACCGGCACCGGATGCGAAGTCCGAGCTGTCTGCTTCCACCCGGTAAGGTTGCGACTCGTCCGGAAGGATCAGGACCGGGTCGGTGGTCACCGCATCCTTGAGGTTCCGGAACGCGGCGGCCTCCTTCTCGGTCCAGAGCCACACCAAGCCCTTCTTCGTGAGGTCGAAGAGCGGCCAGGCGACGTCGGAGAACCCCCGGATGAACCGGCGGGAGAAGTTCGTGAAGCCGAGGAACTGCTGCACGTCCTTCTTGTTCCCCGGCACCGGCCAAGCGGCGATGCCGGCGACCTTGACCGGATCCATCTCGACGTGGTCGTGCGAGATGATCACCCCGAGGTACTCGATCGACGATTTCTCGAACTCGCACTTCTCCGGTCGCAAGTAGAGCTTATGCTCCCGGAGCCGCCGGAGAACCTCCCAGACGATTTCTCGATGCCGGGCGAGGTCCGAGTGTGCGATGAGAATATCGTCGAGGTATACCATGACGTCGCCGGACAAGATGAGATCTTGGAAGATGTTTTTCATCATTGTCTGGAAGGTCGCGGGGGAGTTGGTCAGGCCGAAGTACATCACCAGCGGCTCGAAGAGTCCCCGGTTCGTCCGGAACGCGGCCTTCCACTCGTCGCCTTCCCGGATGCGGACATTGTTGAAGCCCCACCGAACGTCGAGTTTCGTGAAGTACCGGGCTCCCTTCAAACAATTAATAAGGTCGTTGATGAGAGGGAGGGGGTGCCGGTTCTTCACGGTCATCGCGTTAAGCGCCCGGTAGTCCTGTACGAACCGGAGCGCTCCGTCCTTCTTCTTGACGAAGAAGACCGGGGATGCCATCGGGGATTTCGAAGGCTGGATCCGGCCGGTCGTCAACCCCTCCTCGATAAACACGTCGAGCTCGCGTTGCTCAAGGGGGGAGATGGGGTAGACCTTGCAGTTGGCCGGTTTCGAATCCGGAACGAGTTCGATGGCGTGGTCCCACGACCGGCGCTCCGGAAGCGAGTCGAACGACTCCCGATTGAAGACATCTTCGAATTCTCGGCCCCACTCGGGAATTTCTTCCGTACCGGGCGCAGAGTTCTTAGCATGCGCTTCGGCTAGCCGCTGCGAGACGGTACCGGTCGCTCGGATGTCCTCCGGAGGGGAGAACCGGGTGTAGAAAACCCGATCACCTTCCTCAACGGAGTCATCCTCATCGTCTGAATCTTCCCCGTCGTCCGGTCCGAGTTCCGGTAGGTCCTCGTCGAACTCTTTGTCATCGTCCTCGCTGGAGCGTTCGTCCGTGTCGACGACACATATCCGGGGAACCGGGCCGGACCGGAGCTGCCGGAGGATCCGAGCGGAGACCTTGGCAAGCTTCCGGTCAGCGCGCGCCTCGGCGACACAGGTAGCACAGCACCCAGTAGGGCAGCGGCTCATTTTAACCTCGCGGTTGGCCCAATCGATTTCCGGGTTGTGCTTCCGGAGCCAGGAGTAGCCCAGGATGAGCTTCTCCTTCCCGAGGCGGGTGACAGCGAACTGAGCACGCTCACTATGGCCCTTGTAGCGAAGGACCACATCTGCGACATCCCGAATGAAGCCGGCCTCGTTGGGAGAGCCGTCCACATTGTAGCTCACAACCATATCATCGAGTCGCTTGTCCACAACCTCCGAAACTCCCTCAACGACGAAAAGCTGGCGTATAGGTTCGCCACCGCCGGCACAACGGCGCCGTAAACAACACTATCAAGCTGCTCAATATGTAGCACGAGGGCTTGAAGGAGGATCATGCTGAAGCGCGCCTCGTCAATTTAGGATTCTTGTACGTTCAGTGCTTATAGCCGTTTGCTTATGTTCGTGAACATGGGAAAAAAAAATGTGCGGATCACGTGGCTGACGCCGAGCAATGCCGGTCATGTTTTAAGTTGTATTAATTGGACCCAGAGGAATTAACATGGTCGAACATAGGTTAAGTATGCTGGATGGGAATCTGAAAAAAAGCTCAAAGATTTGGGTAGATTTCGGGTGTTCTGAGGGTCCGGCAATGTCGGCATCGTGCACGTGACCCGCGCAATTTTTTTCCCATGTTCACGAACATAAGCAAACGGCTGTAATGTTTTTAACACATTTTAACTATCTTTCCCGTTTGATGCGGTTTGCGAACCACAAAACCATTTGAGAATGTTGCACGCAAGTCCAGTATATTTGTTTCTTCCATATTGCATGTTTGTTTGATCAACTTTAAACACCCGGGGTTGTATTGCGTTCAAATATTTCAAAGATGTTTTTCAAAGACCAAGCACCACAAGATGGACCGCTCTAGCATGGCCGCAAGTTCTGCAATTATCACACGATGCTGTTGACAGCAAAGACTCACGTTGCAACGAGCATGCACTGTATTCCGGTACTTTAGTTCAATCAATATTTTCTTCTGTGACAAAAAACCGCCCTGATATGTCTGGCGTTCTCTCGTGAAAGATCTGACAGCCAAAGCAAGATCCAATTCAAGCCCGACTCACACTATGCTATGGGCGACTTCATGCTTGACACCAGCTTGTTCCCGATTCGGAAATCTCACCTCGACATCAGGAAAACGCAAAGTTACCATATAGACCCACATAGCCCCACATAGACGACATAGTCGTCATAGCAGATCGGCCACTCTCAGAGAAAGGTGGGGGGTGGGTGTTTGACCCCATAGCATGCCATAGACCACCATAGCCGGCATGTCGTCTATCATAATGGTGAAAGCCATAGCACTCATAGTGCCTCATAGTCACTCATAGTGACCCAAAGTCATAGTAGAGCATCGCAAGAAATGTAGAAAACAAAATATTTATTGCACGATTGTATGTACTACAATTACGGTATACGGCCGGCTACTCCCACCTCGAGAGGAAACCTATAAACCTAGACAGATGGCTCGGGAACGACCAGGCGGGGACGCGAGTCCGCAGTGAGCTGGGCACACACGAGGGCATGTTCTCGATCTCGTACTTCTGGGCACTGGTAGAAGTCGTGAGAGAGATATGGGAAGTTTCCCAAGGGTGAGCGTTGGGTACGGGCCGTGCGGTCATGAACTGGGTGTTCAAGTTCCAAAGGCTTCAGGCGTCTTGAGAGGCATATTGAACGACTTGACTGAGGTCTTGACATCTTTGACTTTGCTTGAAGTTTTGCGAGGGCGACGTCTTGACGGTTGAGGTCTTCGCGTTGACGATAAGGATCTTGACATCGTGTTTGATGCTGTTTCAGGCTGGCCCGCGTAAATTGAGTGCGAGGGCCTTGTTGCAGGGAGATCATGCACCGCAAAGCCTGAACATCTTGGTGTTGTGGCGCGGAGTTTGAGAGCGGACCCGAGGCAGGTGGCAGAGCAGACACCGTATCAGGACGACAGAACCGGGTAAGAGGTGCTCGCCAGGAGCGGTCGTAGGGGAGATAGCATATTGTGCCGCCGTTGCCGAACATAAGCGTAGTGGCACAACCGCGGTAAAGCGAGAAGAGACTGAACGGGTGCGTGGGGTGATGGTGCGATGGTGTAATGGAGTGGCACGTGAGTACCGAGACCGAAGGGTTTGAAGGATGCAGCACAAGGGAGTGTGGTGAGGAGTGGACAAAATGAGCCAAAGGAACAAAGAGAGTACAGGTTAGTTGCGCACTACAATTTGCCCGTGGTGTAAGCTGATGGAGACCAAGGACCGCAGGGCTTCTACGTGGTGGATTGGACATGGCGGAAGGGGCTATATACACCTGGCTGGTGCGATGGTGCATGCTACTTGCGGAGGGCTTTGTTACGGTGGAGGGGAGACACTAGATCCGAGGTCGAAAGGGCAATAAAAGCGAGGTGTGTAAGGCCAGCTGACCCTTGCCGTATGTTAGCGGAAGTCCAGAAGCGCAAGCAAGAGGGAGGAAAGGAAGAGGGAGAAAAGTCGTCTCATGTTGTTGCCTGTTGTGGCTTTGATCAAAACGAACCACTTTTGCCAGCACGTGTGTACTTCGGACTCGGCCACCATCGGCCGATGTGAATAGCCGAGAACTTTGTTGCGCGCCGGGCCCAAAGTATTCCCCGATCCATCTCCTCCCTCTTCCTCCACGTTGCTTCCATGGCATTTTTTCCACCGTCTTGACACGGAAATACTGGTATTTTTGTGTAGACAACGGTGTCGGCTAAGTTAAGTACTTGCCCTCTGAGTCGCCTCGGTTGCGGGTCGAAGTGGCGCCGAATGTGACACGTAAATACGCCAAACGTCTGCAATGATTTTTGAGTTCAGTAATGCGGCATGCCCTCAAAGGTAAAGTTCCCTGCCCCTTGATCTATTGATGTGTTCGAATTACACTCAATTCTCTCTCTTTATAAAATAACGGGTGTCTGTCCGAAGCCTTTGACGCCCTGCATATAGTCTTACTGACCCAAATCTGTGGATTTTCTCACATCTCTCTCTTTGGCGCCAATTTTTTTTCACAGCGCCGGAGCACTCTATCAGCACCAATGTGTTTCTTGCTTCCCACGTCATTGTTCGATATTCTCACAACAAGCGCTAGGCGCCAATTCTTTTCACGGCGCCTGAGGACTCCACCGGCGCTAATCTGGTTCTTGCCGCCTTGGCTTCCCACGTCAGTGTTCGATAATGCGGCTATCCTTCAATTAGTCTCGAACCCTGCAGAGACAATGTCTTGGCGCTCCTGCGACATGGGATCTCTCAAATATGCTTATACCCAATTTTACAGTCCATCGAAAACAGATCCCCTTGCTCTTTGCTATGCCACTACCTTCAATGGCTGTCAGGGCTTGACGGTTCAGAGACTTGGGCTCGATCTCAGACAACCAGCGTTCTCGCACGGACAGTTATACTCTGCAATGACCTGTGTTCCTGAGGCAGAAAATGTTTTAATCCTTTATCCCCACGCACCATTAACAATGTTTGGAACGAGAAAACCAACTAACAATGTACATGTTTTATGTTTGTGGGAGGAATGCCAACCTGTGCAACTGCTCATAGATTAAATTTCAGTCCCAAAATGCTTTGGAATTACGTGTTTAACCAAGGGGGGACGACCCGCAGAGTGGGTCGTCAACCGCTTGCTGCCTTATATATGTGCGTATAATATTTTAGGCGGTCAACATCCAAGTCCACTTACCTGCTATAACAAACATTGTATGGTTGGTCCTCTTCTGGTTCACCTAAAGTTGACTTAGAACCTCAGCGATAATCAGAATGACTCCGACTAGGCTCCCGTCAATGCATGCATTTGTATAGATGCCATGGGCAGTATTTTCTTGCGACACCTTCATGGGTACGATATTTTAAACATTGCTTACAGCTAATGTCGGAACCGAAGGCGCGGAGAGAAAATTTCTATTTTCGGATGTTTTCAAAGAATTGTAGATATCTCAATGGATTATGGTCCGATTCACATAAAACCTGGTTCATTATACTGGCCTAAGTGACACGCAATTAGTGATAGAGAGGACTTTCCGAAAATATTATGTATTAGGTAATTTAGGTTCTTTGGTCATTTTTGAGCCAAAATCCATTTAGCAAGCCCAGAACATGTTCCACAGGCCTAGTATTTTGTGAGGGACAATTTTCATACATGGGGAAGAGTGTGATAGAGCCAAAATTAGATATATTTGCATTGCAGGCTCTCTGTCTGCATTGAATACATTTGGTGTTTATTTGCATCAAAAAATGAGGGACTTATCAAGACGCCCATCTAATTCTGGCTCAGTCACACTTTTCCCCATGTACAAATGTTGTCCCTCACAAAATACTAGGCTCCTGGAACATGTTCTGGGCTTGCTAAATGGATTTTGGCTCAAAAATGACCAAAAGACCTAAATTACCTAATACACAAAATTTTCGGAAATTCCTCTCTGTCACTAATTGCGTCTCAATTAGCCTAGTAGATTGAGCTAGGTTTTATGGGAATCGGACCATAGTCCATTGAGATATTTACAATTCTTTGAAAACATACGAAAATAAAAATTTTCTCGCCGCGCCTTCGGTTCCGACATTAGCTGCAATAGTTACCAGTCAAGGAGTAACCAGCTTTAAAATGAGGATATTTGGCAGCAATATGGATAGGCAGCCATAGACGGCAATAGTAACAGGGCCAATTTCATAGCTCCCCGTAGCTCTTCATAGCCAGCTATAGCGCTCAAACGCAGTCGCATAGACCCCCATAGCCCCGCATAGCCCCGCATAGATGGCCTTTTGTCTATGGGGCAATTTTGGATTTTCCTGATGGATTTGGATACCAGCAATGTCGTGCGACATCGGCTTTGCCGCCAGCTCGATGGTGTTGACAGATCTCCGCACGCCAACCTACGCCAGCTCTGTACTCACAAGCTAGTGTCCACATGCAGGCGGTCGTTTGTCCCTGTGACGCGGCGCTAAGTATTAAAGCTCCCCGATCTGACCTTCTCTCTATTGTCTTTGCCCAAAACAGACTTCCCCACATCGGACGCTTTACTGAGCCAAATTGTCCCCATTTTCATCCTTGTCGTCATGCAGTGCAGAACCTTTATCGCCTTCGCCTTCTCCGTGTCTTGCCGTAAGGAGCACTCTCTTGCGGACAAGGATAAAGCTGATCCGGTTTATCTCTGACAGTGACGCTCTCTGTTGCGGCAGCACCCATCGCTGGTTCGAGCATCCTGGACCGCACTCCCGTACATCGCATTATTCTATTATGACCTTTCCCCTGGTTTACTATTTTTCCAGGCCCCCGTCGAAATCGAGCGCGCACCTGAGCCTGAGCCTGAGCCAGGCTGCAGAATGTACACTTGCGTCTGGTATGCACCCTCGCCCATCTCCTTATATCTGGAACTCACATCTCCTCACAGAGGACCTCAACACCGTGCACTCACATACAAACTCTTCACCGCGAAGCCCATCCCTTCGTTTCACCCCTTCGCTCCCTGCGACTCTCTTGCTTACGACGCACTCGAGAACGTTACTCGTGCAGTCACTGTATCACTACTTCGCTTTTTCGTAGAACTGTATTTCTAGAGGAATTTCTATTCGCACATTCTGCTATGAATCAAAATTCCGTTTGCTGAGCGCCAAATAACCGGCCGGGCCGAGCTTAGGCGAGGCTGAGCAGCCACGTAGGTCAAACTCATTATTGCGGTGGATGTAGCTGATCTGCGAGACACTGGGCGCAATAGGATCTCTAAACTCTGCTTCTCATGTTAGCGCCAGCGCTCACGCCAATTCCATGCTCGAATTGTGGTTTCGTATCACAGTCAAGTAGTCCTGATTATTATCCAGAACTCCAGGCCTTCCCCAAGTATATGCTCGAATTGAATGACCCACCAATGTGTCTGGAAACTTCGCTAGAAGAAAAAACTATTGAAGACAGCAGGGCTCATATCTAGCAGCTTGATAACGCAATTGCCGCCCTACAAGCCAATATTCGAGAATGTTGTACGCAAGTCCCATATATTTGGTTCTTCTATATTGTATGCTTGCCTGATTACAGCAGTTTGCGAAAGTAATGACACTCTTCTAAAAATAGTTAAAAGAAAGCAATTTAAACAGCCCGGATTTCATTGCTCTGTTCTCATTCATTTCTCAACAGATTTTCTCGGGTATAGACGCGTTCGAAAGCGGAGAAGCGGGGGTTCCAGACCATACCCGACTCACTGGGTAGATTACATAATTTGTGTGTCCCAAAATTCGGGCTGCCTGGTTTGAACCAGATGCGGCAACGGCCATATCTTCGCCATCAGTGGATTGATTTGCATAATTCCTGGGGATTCCCAAAGCTAGGGTCGAGTCATAGCTCTGAGATATGATGCATTTTGGTTTTACCCGAAGGCAACTTACCAGGAATGGATATTCAGTCCAGATCCATAACTCCATTCTTACGGGTGAGAATCATGTGTGTTTCACTTTGAGAATGCACACCAGTGATTGCCCTCATTATAGCTTTCAGAATAACCAAAGATCATGCAAATCCATCCACAGATGGTGAAGATATGGCCGTTGCCGCATCTGGTTCAAACCAGGCAGCCCGAATTTTGGGACACACAAATTATGTAATCTACCCAGTGAGTAGGGTATGGTCTGGAACCCCCGCTTCTCCGCTTTCGAACGCGTCTATACCCAAGAAAATCTGTTGAGAAATGAGTGAGAACAGAGCAATGAAATCCGGGCTGTTTAAATTGCTTTCTTTTAACTATTTTTAGAAGAGTGTCATTACTTTCGCAAACTGCTGTAAGTTCAACCACCGGCGCATTGCAAGCAAATATTTCGAAAATTAAGTTGTGCCGGCGATATTTCTCAAAGACCCAGCATCACATAATACCCCGCTCTAGCATGACCGCAAGTTATGCAATTATTTTGACCTTCTGTCGGCCCTCCACGCTCCTTACCTGTTAAGTACACGTGCAGTCTTCAAAAAGAGGTTGATTCGCGTCAATCTCGCCACCCATCATGTCGCCCACGAACTCCACTTTGTAGGCTCCGCGTAAGAATGCATCCGTGTTGCAGTGTCCAGTCGCGAGGAGAATCGATCCGGGTGAGTCCATCTTTCCCACAACCGAGAATACTTACACGAATGTTCTCCTCAACTGCGGGTGAGTTCAGAGACATTAGGCGCTTGAGGTGGAACCTGATAAGTAGCTAATTGGGCGCTGATTGCCTTGGCCAGCTTCGAGTTTTTGGGCTAGTCACACATGATGCTGGAGAGCTTTGGCAACTGACCAGTGGGAATTCCGACTGTTTCGGACCTGTCATTTTAGACGCCAAAGCTGTAACGGGCGATTGACATCTCTTCCCTCTTCCACCACCATCCTTGAAAAAAGATGCAGGCATTTACAGAGTTTCCTTCTGGCGACACCCGCGAGGATCCTAGACCTTCATTGTAGGCTCATTTTTGGCAGTTATTTCATGCCCGCGTGTGGTGTCTCACAGCGCATATTCCAGCTACAGCAGCGGAATGTTCTCAGGGGCACAGAACCTCAGTGTAACGGGTCATAGCTTGATCAATACCACAAACTATTACACGAATGCGGCGACTGTGCCTTCCAGTAAGTGTTTCCTTGCCCATTGCAATGGTACTACTAACCTTACTTAGATGTCAAGATGGTTCTATTGGCCGAGACAAGACCAAGTACGATGGTGACATAGACTGATGAGCCATTCCCAAATGCTAGCCATCTAATTGAGCCCCAGAGAGATATCAGCGCCTGTATTCCGACAAACAGAGCATTCCAGAACATCAATAAAAGACCCCAGTGGACCGCCGTTGATGGCAAGTGCAAGCGGCGACGTGAACCGACGCAATTAACAGACACCGACAGGATGACTGTCACAGGATCTCCAGAAAAAGCGATGAGATTAGTATAAACACCAGCAACCAGGATTGAGGCCGGCATGGGAGGTAAGCGATGAGAGGAAACAGATGGGGAAGAGACAAAAGCGGAGCTGGCAAAATTTCGACGCGGCGTTGTCTTTGTTTTGACATCGGCATATTGAGCCAACTCGCACATGTTCGGAGCCAATTTCCGTGTTTGGAGACTGTTAAAAAGACGGACATGCCGGGATTCGAACGTCGTGCATTTTGGATCACCAAAGAACATGGGCTGCACGTGACATTCCAAAATTTGGCGGGACTCTCTATGACATTAGGGCGCTTCTGGACCCACTACTAAAGATAGTGGGCATTTGATACCGTTCGAACAATATGTGCACTTCTATCAACACTCCCATTTTCTGACTGTGCCTATTGTGTATGTTTATCTCCTACCTTTGATTGGGATGCTATTGATACTTTGAAGACTGCGGAGCTCGAGGTAAGGGAGCTCGACCTTGCCATGCAGGTTTCCAACATTCTCACAGGACGTCATCACATATTTTAACACAAATTTTACAAAGCAGCTGGTGAGTCCAGTCATCTGGATGGCTGGTTTTTTTTAATTGCCAACTGGCTTTTAGGACCAAAGAGACTGCACATTCTGGATACACCGCTCGACTGGCCGGCTCTGTGCAGACCTTGCCACACCGCATACCGTCCCTTACATATACTTGTACGAGAGCTGGATCGAGACCGACCCCAAGAGACTACATCCCTGGAATGCACCAAACAAGGAGGGCATGATCATCGAATCATTGACACTAGAGGATTATCATGGAATATGTACTTTCCATCTACCGCGATCTCAGATCATGACCATTTTCACCCACTTACCCGTGACTCTGGGAACAGTTGTTTCCCTGCCTCCAACCAATCGCCTCGAAAACTCTGTCGGGATTGCATTTTTTCCCAATGCAAAGGCTTACCCTCGTCAGTGGCGGCTACTGGAGTAGCACCAGGTGAAAGGACCGAGGAAGGTTGGATGCGTAATGTCATTTTAAGAGATGTATGATCTCCCCCAATCGTGTTGAATCTTGAAAGTTCAGCACCAGCAATGTATTTGACAGTATACTCAAACTTGAATGCTGGCTCTCGCCCAGTGACTATGAGAGCTGGCTCACCCAGGCAAATTACATATTCAGCCGCCTGCATACAACATCCAATTTTGAGGACTGTGGTACGTCTCCATTTCTCCGTTTTTATCCTTACCATAACATTTTCAAGTTGTCCTGGACAGTGTTGAATTTGAAGTCAAAATCTTACCAAATACGGACGAACCCCCCACAGGCTTTTTATTCCTCTGCCCAGGGGAGGACTTTCAAAGTGGACCATCCTCGGTCTGCTGGCCAGATTTTCCTGCATATTGGTGTCTCGACCCATCGGGTGTTGAACGTCTTAGTGCTGAGGAGGCGACTGACTTTGGGTTACCATCTCTGGAACTCACTACCCGGGTTGGTGGATACAGCTGGGACAACATTGTTTACGCAGAAATCCGCAAATTCCAGCGGGTAAAAGGTTTCGATCCGGAGAGCCAGGACATCGCCAGGCATGTTAGGTTCCCACTTTATTATCCATTCAACGAATTGGATGCTCCCTTTGCTCATGGTTCGTGTAGTTAATCAACAAAATTCTTCTACTTTAACTGATCAATGTTAACAGTGAACGAGAAAGAAGAGTATTATTCAGGAGATGATGATAAGGACCAGATGGAGGATGAAGAAGGGGATCATTCGGCAGATGATAATGAGGAGGAGGACGTGCGAATGAACTTGAAAGATGATGAAGACCAAATGGATCTCAGCTGGTGATGGGAAATGGTATATAGTCGTGCTGTCACACCGGGGAAAGCAAAATATTGACCTATGTAGAAAGGTTACCCTAAATTAGATGTATTGCAAGACAAAAATAAAATTATAGATACTTGTTATTTTGATTGTGAGCCAAACCACGACCAAACTAGTCGGATTTGAGGGCTGTTTCTCAACTCGGAATGACACTTAGTATCAGCGAGTATACAATGGCTTGCTGAAACAGGAACTTTGGGCAGCAGTTTCCCCACCGAACAAAGGAAAAACATTGATGTCGGTACAAAGAGCTACCAAAAGTTTGAGGAAATTTTGCGATTGGAGCGGAAGATGCCGACCTAATAGCAAAAATCCCGCAAGCTTTGTGCGAGCCTTTCGACCAGGTCGATAGTTCTACTCTATCCGGTGTGCAAACAGCTGCCGAAAGGTCTTATTTCAGCAACCTTTTGTTACCTCACCAACACAAAGTGTCTTTCCGAGTTCATAAAGGGCCTGAAAATCCGCCTAGTTTGGTCCTGGTTTGCCTGCAATCAAAACTACAAGTATTTAAAATTTTCCTTCATCCAGTGATACATCTACTTCAGGGTAACATTTGTACATAAATCGATATTTTGCTTTCCCCAGTGTGTGTATATCAAGAGAACTATTGGAATGAATAAATCTTTAACTAGTTTCATCTGTCATCCATTGTCTGGCTATATCAATCGCTCTGCAACGAACTCTCGCTCTCCATGACCCAGCCCCGAGGTCCCGAAACGTATCAATATCAGCAGGCTACACTCCTGAGATTCAAATCTTTGTGGCTAGGCGAGTTTTGATCACAACTCCTCCGTCTTGTCTTCCATACGCGTGCCACTAGATTCCGCTCTACTCGGGACTTTATACGGCCGACTTCACGGAAGGTTGAACTTCGGTAAGACGTGACCGAAACCGAAGGCAACAGAAGCAAAAATAACGCTCATCTGAATCGAATAGAGACTTTGCGGTGAGCCACCGGTAGCCACCCGGTGGCTCCCGAGGCATGCGGTGACGGTGGCGCCGTGCACCCCACCCACAAATGCCACCGGACGCCACCGGGTCAGCCACCGGATGACGTCGCTCTGCGTAGTGGGGGTGGAGCCACCCACCGCCGCATGCCTCGGGAGCCACCGGGTGGCTACCGGTGGCTCACCGCAAAGTCTCTAATATCAAAATATAAAGGCTCAGCCCCGAGGCGAACGAGGGTCGGCTGCCTGCTTTTATGTTTTCTACTCGACGTGTGAAGAGCAGATGCGCGCCGCGTGCCACACATCGTTGTACACTGGTCGTGTGGGACGTAAATACACGGGAGAGTTTGGGCACAGGTCAAAAATATATACCATCATCCACATCCTAATCCCGACGAACGAGTCTTCTGCTGCAGTGAAGACATGACTCCTCGAGGAACGTAGATCCCGCTACGTGCCAGTATGGTTTCTCCTCTCAAATCGAACTCACAGCTTTGGACGGTCGACGGGTCGGAAGCTCTAGTAACTTACGCAGCTTCTGTCAAGGAGTCACCAAGGGTATGACCCTCAAGGCGGGTTCAACTAACGTGGCAAGGAAAGTAGCAGTGTGTTGGTCCAGAGCTTTCGGTGTATCTGCAGCGAGTCGATCAGTGCAAAGAGCAGGAGGAGAAAAATGCAAAAGATCCTTGATGATCGCCTATGGTCCAGCCTCGAGTCGAACGGGTGCATGCTGAACTTTTAAAGCAGCTCTAGTACATATCTCAATGGTATAGAATATTCTAACTCGAGTATCGAATTGAACGACTCCCCGCACTTAACATTCGTTCCAAATCACTCCACGCTTCTGCAATGTTGAAGGTTTTCCATTCGGGTAGGGCCGACCCCGGGTAAGCTGCGACGCTAGTGGCGCCTGCTCTTATCATCTTGTTTGTTGTTGGAATCGTCGCCGACACAGGACGGAGGCGACTCGTCAGCCTGGGCAGAGCCACGTGAGCGCGACACGAACGTAGAGGACACGGCGTGGAGGTACGTGTCGTGGACGTGAACGCCACGCGTCACAGACGTGTCTGTAAGGCTCAGTGCACGCTAGCCATGGGTCGGAACCATGGAGACGCGTCGAGACGCGTCTGGACGCGTAGTTACTAGGTGTTTCACGCGCCACCCATTGTTCTTGGAGTCAGGGAATTCGAACTCCGTATTATCTAGTTTACCATTGTACGAACTACCCATTGTTCTCCTGGGGAGTATAAATACTGTACTGAAGGACCGAGTTAATACACCGGTTTTCCCCTCCCCATTTTACAACATTTGTGTTGCTGATATAGATGCTGAGGCGGGGGCCGACTGGTAAATATGCTCGTAATCCAAAGATATTGCCGAATGTTGAATGTTAGACTCGATGGTCCCTCTGTTCGTACCGGAGTGTTACGACGCGCACTATTGGAGTAAGCCGGACTCATTTCAATTCTTGCAAAGAGTTTCTCACAAGACATTTGTATCCCTCCAGTCCCCGCGTTTGCAGACGCGGAAGGATCCATCTCGCATTTGCTTGCGGCCCATTGTCGGACCGCTCCATACGCTCTGGCCGGATCCGCAGTTGATGGCATACGACGAAGCCTAGTTCATCCCCTGATTTGGTGCTGAGCTGCTCAGACCTCGGAAATGATCGCGGTAGGAGGCTTTTGCATAAATAAATAATTTCGCACACGCGAAAGAGGCCCGGCGCGGATGAAAGAACATGAGTGATAATGGAGAAAAAAACGCTGTGTAAGTACCTTCCGACGCCACCATACCCACCACGGAGTATTTATGCCTTCCTTACTCCCCATATGCCGTCCGGTCGGCACAAAGTTCAGGGAGCTACGGTTGAAAAATGATGGAATTTATGGTATCTTTCGTCCGTATGATGCTTCTGAGTCAACCCCGTCGTGTGGCCGATTGTCTGGGAGTTCTCCGCGCGCGCGCAGCGCTGCAGGTTGAGAATGAGTCGTGAGATGAGCTATGAAGAGCCTGGGTGCGGTGCGCGGGGCAAGTCGGGATGTTACGGTTTGAGGGAAGCGAGAGGGAGAGGAGAGGGGTGGAAGGGATAGGAAGCAGAACGGACGTACGACGTCGTCCACTACGTGAGGATGCTCGCTATCATGCTCTTGGATACGGCAAAAATTAAATTATTCGATGGTGAGTCGGCGCTAGGTATGCAGATGCACATCTCCTAGATTGTATCGACTCAGCTCAAAAGATCATCAGAAGTCGTGAACGCCTAACGTACGTAGGGCGTCACCACATTCGCCAGGTTCGCGAGTACGATTATCCTGCGTGACCATTTTGTCGTCAGCCGCTTGATTCTATGGCCGGGAAGAAAGCCTCACCCGAAGTACAGCACACCTACAAATGAAAATGCTTTTCATCCCGCCGTGAAGAAATGAATAAAATAAATCCGCTCATCATCCCGCATCATTTTCTCGACAAGGGAGCCTCAGATAAGCGTAATTAATGTTTGGTTCGCGTGTGCACGGTACAAAATTAGCCGAAAGTCCAGCGTCTCGGAGAAAAATCTGTAAAAAATCAAGTTAAATTTGAGTACCAGGGAGGGAGAGAGCGTACTGTGCCTCCCAAGCCCCGGCGTGGCTTTACAGTCCTTGTCTGCGCGGGGCATTCATCGCTACTCTTGACTCACGGAGTGCTCTGTATGACATCAAGTCAGATCGTTGGAATATGAGAATGCACGTAGATCTAGAAATCGCGGTGTGGCACCCATACAATGCGGCTCGCCTTAATGATCGCCCACTGCGTCGCGAAATGCGGCAAAATTAAACTTACAGCAACAAAGCACAGCGGAGTTAGATAATGCGGACGCACTACTCTAGGCGTAGCCGAGAGTGTGCTGGGCCAGCTGCACCGCAACCCATGGATCGTACATGGCGAATATGCGGAGGGGCGAGTGTTGCTGCCGATTCGGGCAAATGCATGAGCCGTCTGAAGGAGTTGGGAGATACAGACCTGCTTTGGACGAGCCCTTGCTGCAATCTCGGAAGCACCTCAAGCACTCGCTCCATCTTTGAGCAACTGCGGATCCAGGCATTAAGTTGCAATGGAAAGGCTCAATGGACAGATACGGACCTCTTTTGCCCATGGGGTAGCCAAAAAACAGAAGAAGAAGAAGAGAGGAGGAGAAGGGCGTACCTCGGGACTCACATTTCCAAACTAGAATACGAAAATGGCGACGCGGCACCCGAGCGATGAATACCGCTCGTGGGAGAACGATAAGGACGCAGGGCAAAAGCTTGTTGTGCCATACGAGCCTTACCTCAGACCCAGAAGATAGTACGTGGTCGTACACCACCACTGCACAATGGTTTGAATAAAAACGGCGATCGGGGGCGTACTACTGAAGCCAGCGAGCAAAATATCACGATATATCCGGAATTATTGCGTAAATGACGCTGTTTAAATAGCAAGGGCGAGCGACTCGCTGGTCCCAGGCAAACGTTCAATAGTCAAGATCGCCCATGAACGAAGACGGGGGAGTCGACATGGTGACAGTCTGGGAAGCAGAGAAACATAGACATAGACGTTATAGACTTGCGGAGCCATATCCACACCACAGGCACGGTAGAGGAACGGCTCCGAATGATCCATCGGAGATCCAGGGACAACACAATCTATTCCGCATAGGTTAATATTGCAGCTGTCGTTGTTTTCCCATATGGTGATGATTCGACGCCCGCCTGTTGATAGATTCAGTGGAATGGGCATATCTCAGGGCATGGAAAGTCAAGGGGAGATCAGATTCATACGTCAAGGCATTTGAAGGTGGTTGCGGAGTGGCAGGCAAATAGGTGTTTCCAGTGGCTTGATCTGCGCCAGATTGTCTCGTGCTCCGAAGCTGAGGGCCAAGAAGAAAATCATTGAAACAATGATTTGGACAGTCGAACACTTGGATGATGGCGGAGAAAGGAGAAGGGTGTGAGCGAGTCACGTAACGGCAGCCCGGCATTCTCCGCGCCTAATCTTTTGCTTCTCTCTCAAGTCGCCCGGGTTCAAACTTCACTCTGTAAGCCCCACTTTGTGAGTCCTTGCGACAGTGTGCGTCATTCTTATCATACCTGTGTGTTTGCTCACACTGTTCGTAGGATAACGTGACAGAGCCGATAAAAGAGGAAACCGCACACGAAAGATGCATGTATGGCGCCGAAGGAGAATGAGGCCGACATTGCAACGGTGCTGCAGGGAAATGCGGTCGGAGATTGAAATGAGGCTATGATCAGACCGGCTTGACGGAGAATGACAGAGCAGAGATCATGATGTCACCTTTGCGGGAAAATTGTCTCACGCTATGCTGCCATCTCCCGTCATCAGCGCCCGACTCTCGTTCTCATCCTGGGTGTTCTTCAAGTCACCGAGCTACTGTCCCACAATAAATGCCCCTCTGACAACAATTTGACCACACTCTTTCAATCTCACTAGTTGTACGCAGAATCTCTGTAGCTCTGTAGCCGCCAGTGCGCTGGTGTATCATCTCTGGAACAAATCTCCTCCGAGTCAACGAGCCCACCGATGCTGTTACCGTCGATTTCGGAGCCAGAACCTTCTATATGACCGTTGAGGTATCCTTGAGGTCATGGCTACTGTGGCGGTGACTGTTCACTTGGCTGGTGAGGCCGTTGACGACCGTCTCCCGACCCACTTCACGTAGGAGTTCAGGCACAAGAACCAGAAAGGCGCGTTGTTCTTCATTTTTTCCCCCCTTGAACGCGAGGTTAATCCTCGTAGTTCTCTTCCAACCCCTGCGCCCCCTGCGCCCTCCATCTTCGTCGTACCGCTTGCGAGCGTTCAAAGCGCACTCTCTCCTGCACTGCCCAGACCCTATTTAGATCGACTGCTTCTCCGAGCCCGTGCCGTCAAGTTCGCATCGAACTTATTCAACGGCACGGAGGTCTAGAAGAGCATCAACCCAGTCGAGACCGTCGCCTACAGTGCAGCTGTACAGGCCGGTATTCTTCTCGCGACATCTCGGAGAAGACACAGGATCTCCTCCTCCTCGACGCCGCTCCCCTCTCCCTCAGTATTGAGACCGCCTGACCGCCCTCGTCAAGCGCAACATTACCCTCCCCACCAAAATTTTTGAGATCTTATGTACCTACTCCGACACCAGCCCAGCGTTCGAGTGCGAGCGTACGTATGGAGGACAACAAGCTCATTGGCAACTTCGAACTCTCCCAGCTCCCTGTGGTGTCCCTCAGGCTCGGCATCGATGCCAAGGGTATCCTCAACGTGTCCGTCTCCGCCTCCAATAAAACTACCGGCAAGGCAAATCCACCGATGGGTATGTATATCTCCTACGCATCTTTCCGTCCCCTGATTTATTCTTTCACGGCTGACGAAAATATTCTCAAGTCCTATGCCTCAACCTCTGCAACTCCCTCAACGACAAGAAGCCGACTGACAAGTTCGCCACCGCTAGCAAGTTGAAGCTCGACGGCGCCGTAAACGACACCATCAAGCCGCTCAATGTGTCGCAGGAGGGCTTGGAGGAGGATCGTACTGAAGCGTGTCTCGAAATTCAGGAGGCTTGTATGTTCACTGCATAATCATTTTAACGTATGTTAACTGTCTCTATAGTTTGCTGCCGTTTCAAACCATAGAAAATGTTTGAGAATGCCGTACCCAAGTCCAATATATTTGTTTCTTTCATATTTTATGCTTGCTTGATTGACTTCGACCACCCGGCGTTTTCAAAGGCGATGCTGCAACGTCCAAACGCGCAAGTCTCGTCCTTCAAATCGCACTATGCTGTTGACAGGAAAGATTCATCTTGGAAGCAACGAGCGAACACTGTAACCCAGTGCTTCGGTTCCATCGATGTTTTCTTATGTGAGAAGAACTACCATGATATTTGCAGACAGTCTGGCGCTCTCTCAGCCTCCTACCCTCCTTACCTGTTCCACGTGCAGTCTCCAAAAAGAGGTAATTCGCGTCAATCGCGGCGCCTGTCAGCTCGGCCACGGAATTCACTTTGTAGGCTCCTCGTAAGAACGTGGAGGTATCCGATTCCGAGGAGTCGATCCGGGTGAATTCAACTTTCCCCCAACCAAGAACACACGAATGATCTCATGCGGTCGAGTTCAGAGACACTAGGCTCTTACTAGGCTCTTGAGGTGAAAGCCTATACATAACTGACTGTTCACTCAGCTTTGGATTGGCTGGTCACACATGATGCCGGAGATGACAACTGACGAGTGGAAATTCCGAGAGTCTCGGACCTGTCATTTTAGACGCCAAAGCTGTAACGGGCGCTTCGCATCTCTTCCCTCCTCCTCCACCACCACCCCCGACCATCTGTGGACGCCAACATGCAGAAATTTACGAAGCTCTCTTCTGATGAAACCTCCGAGGATCCTAGACCTTCGTTGTAGGCTCATTTCCACCTCTTTCATGCCCACGTGTAGTGTCTCACAGCGCCTATTCCAGCTGCAGCAGTGGAATGTTTTCCGGGGCACAGAACCTCAGTGTAACGGGTCATAACTTGATCAATACAACAAACAATTACACCACTGCAGCGACTGTGCCTTCTGGTAAGTGTTTCCTTGTCCATTGAAAAGGTACTATAAATCTTGCTTAGATGTCAGGATGTTTCCAATGTCGGACATAAACCTTCAGCAAGAAATCCATCTTGACAGCGGCACTGGTGTGGTTGATCGATACCGGATCCGGCCGAGGGTTCGTTGTATGTACTCCGCCAAAATTGGGGGTCAAAGCGCGACTGTGGCCATGTATCAGGGACGCGGCGCAGAGGAGGTGTGTTAAATGTATTTTCACTGTTATGTGGCTCAGAAGTCTTTGAAGGAATGGCGGCAGGATCTAGCGAAATATTCGTCGATTCGGCAGGTATTGCACTTGGGCCGCTTTGCCTCCCTACTAAATTGTGCATGTAGCCATCCGAATATAATTCAGATTTGTGGAGCTGCAGGTTCCGGCAATATTCGCGCCATCCTTTTCTACGATGGTGAACCGCTCTTCTATTCGAACATAATTTCATGGAACTTGATCTTTGAAATCAGATTTGATACCGTTCAAACAATATGTGGACTTCTATCGAGACTCCCATTTTAGGACCGTATGCATTTATTCCCATTGTGTATGTATCTCCTACCTTTGATTGGGATGCTACTGATTTTTTGCAGAACCTGGAGTTCGAGGTAAGGGGGATCGACCTTGCCGTTCAGGTTTACAACATTCGGCCAGGACGTCAGCAAATACTTCGGCACAAATTTCCAACAGAAGCTGGTGAGCCCAGTCATCTGGATGGCTGGTTTTTATATCCCTTTCAGGACCAAAAGGACTGCACATTCTGGATACGTTGCTCGACTGGCCAGCTCTGCACGGACCTCGTGAAGCCGCATAGCGTTACTTATGTATACTTGTATGAGACCTGGATCGAGACCAGCACCAAGGGACTGCCCTCCTGGAATGCACCGAACAAAGAGGGCATGGTTACCGAATCTTTGTCACTAGAGGAATATCACACAATATGTGCTTTCCATCTACCGCGATATCAGTCCATGACCGCTTCCACCCACTTACCAGTGACTCTGGGAACAGTTCTTTCCGTGCCTTCAACCAATCACTTTGAAGACTCCGCCGTGGTTGCATTTTCTCTCAATGAAAAAGCTGGCCCCCATCATTGGGAGGCTACTGGAGGAGCACCATGGGAGAAAACAGAGAAGGGCTGGACACGGTGATGACATATTGCAAGTCATATGATCTCCTCTAATTGTTTTGAATCTCAAAGGTTCAGCACCAGTGATGTATTTGATAGCACTCTCCAACTACAATGCTGGCTCCACCAGGAATCCTGGCTCAGCCAGGCAAATCCCATTTTCAGCCGCCTGCATATGACATCCAATTTTGAGGACTGTGGTATGTCTCCAGTTCTCCGTTGTTATATTTATCGTAACATTTTTAAGTTCTCCTGAACCAAGTTTATTTCGAAGTCAATATCTTACCAACTACGGAGGAGCCCCCCACAGGGTTTCTATTCCTCTGCCCGCAGAAGGACTTTCAAATTGGACCATCCTCGTTCTGCTGGCCAGACTGCCCCGCATATTGGTCTCTCGACCCATCGGGTGTTGAACGTCTTAGCGCTGAGGAGGCAGCTGACTTTGGGTTTCCATCTCTGGAACTCAAGACCGAAATCTGGGGAAGAAGCTGGGACAACAGTGTCTATGCCGGAATCCGCAAATTCCAGCGGGCAAAAGGCTTTGATCCGGAGAGCCAGGACGCTGCCAGGCATCTGGGGTATGCACTCTTTTATCCGTTCAACGAAAAGGATGCTCCTTTTGCTCATGGTTAGTGAATCAATCAAATCGTTCTATCTTGATTGATCAATCGTAACAGTGAATGAAGAAGAAGAGTATTCTTCTGGCGAAGATGATGAGGACCAAACGGATACGGAAGAGGAGGATTCTTCGACAGATGATGAGGAAAAGAAGGAGGATGACGAAATGGACGTAGAGGATGATGAGGACCAAATGGATCTCAGCTGGTGATGGAAAATGGTATATCGTCACGCTACAAGGCCGTATGAGAAGTGTTACGAATAGATACTGTACAGTTTCCCAATGGATAGCCTTTAACTACTTTCATCTCTTATTTATCTGTGTCGTCCATTTGGAACTTAAAGAAGGGGAGGTTGATACTGTAAGTACTTGTACTGAGGCAACCAGCCGACCTACCGTGACGCCATCAAAAAGATTGGGCAAAGCAACCAGCCCAAATTTGACCGTGACGGTTGGAAATTTGGCAACCAAACATATTAAACCTGTCCCCATTCACCATTTTAAACACCATTTGAGCCACTCGTTCTGTATCTAATCAACAACGACGATGGTTTGAGAGCTTTTTGACAATTTTTATAGGGTTTTTCATGGGAACAAAATTTATTTCATCCATGTCACGGTCTTGAGCAAGGCAACCGAAGGCATCGTGACCGTGACCCGGCGCGTTTGGGCAACGCAACAGACCCCATCGTGACCGTGACGGTTGCCTCGGTACAAGTACTTACAGTATGTACGCAGCTACAGAATGACTCTACCAATCAAGCTGGTCATGCCAATCTTTTTTTCCCCGTGGAATTAAATCTCGCTTACTCTCTACTGAACATTATGCCGGACCGAATTCCTCTTCAGCGTCAGACTTCTCAGCATCCGAGCCAAACTGCCATCCTCGCTCGCAGTAAAACCCGCTGTAACCGACGCGCTGCCGGCAACAAGAAGACCAGAAACGACATCGAGTGCCATGTCACAGTCCTCATAAATGACATGCTCGGAGAAAGGCACCTCCGATTTCCGGAACGGGGACTGTCCTGGCAGCGTCAGCCAACGTAGAGTTGCGGGTTATCTTCATTATTTGTGCCCATGTTTTTAATTTTGTTTGATGATTCTATTTTGGTACCCATAGGTGCCAAAGTATTCTGATGCCATACAAGTGATTAAGCGAAATTGCGGTCGTCGCAATTACCTTCTCACTCCGAAATGAACCCAAGACGCGATGTGAACACTTGGGAAAATGAACGCTTTAGCTACCATGTAGAAGGCGGTCAAAATGATACAATATATAATTCCTTTGACGGTCTTGCCCGCAATCCAGCTCTCCCAACAGCCGCGACCTACATCAGTGGCGATAAGTTCCTGAAAGGCCGCCCCATTGAGTGGATACTTTTATGTTCGCGTGTCGCCCACCTTGCGACACCCAGTTGGCAACAGGTACAGTATGTATCAAAAAAGGAACATCTAAACTGGAGTCCCCGATTACAGAAGGAATTCAGTGTTGGGCTCTTCCAACCTTTTATCATTTGTGGAGGGAGCCTGACTTTGGCCCTGTTTGGCTCGTCGCGTCGCGTATTGCACGAGCATGTGACCTTCTGTTGCGGTGGCGCGCAGAAAGCACGGCCTTGATTTTCAGGGACTCGGGCAAGCGCGTCGGATGTAGGCAGCGTAATGAAATACAAGATATGCCGTCGCTACGCTTCGGCAATGAGGCCAGAGCCGGAGATGAATTATCAAGGTCTGCAAGTATTTTACACCAGTATCTGTTCTCCTGTATGAACAGTAACGATACATGTATTACACTAATATCTGTGACCACGTCGGAGCGCACCCCAGTTGTGACAGGGATCAGGGGTAGTTCCAATCTGCCAGGTAGGAGCTGCAGTCATTGCTAATTTACACTGTATAAATGGCACTCTGCAGGATGGTTGCAAAGTATACTTGTGAGCAACTATGGTTCAAATGTTTGAGGATGGATGGTGGACGGCGGGATCAAGTTGATGTGGCATCCTGGTCGATGCAAAAACGTATCCAAACATTCGGCAGTTTGCGGTGGCCATTTAGTATACATCGAAGACTTACAATGATGCGGACTGGCCGCAAGTATCATCAAAACAATAGAGAGTCTATGTCCGAGAGGACAGATTTGGATTAAAAAATGTGCGGAGTTAGCTCTTTGATAGACGCTCTTCGCGTTTGATTATATTCCTGTCAGTATCAGCTGGTAGGGAGCTTCGTGAGAAAATGGAATGCAATCCATGGACTCGGAGCAATGATGTGAAGTGCTTAGAGCATTGAGTGGTGGAAATGCGAAGGACGTGGATTGAATCGCAATCAAAAGGGAAAGGACCCCAGAAAATTTCAGGGACGTGGAGCAGACTGTGAAACCCGAAAGGAAAGATTAAAGAACCAAGCGCTGACCGGAACTTGAGTTCCGTCGGAATTTGCCGTCAAAGCTTTCATGGACTTAGGGTCGTGACGTTATTGGCGCCAAGAAAATAGCGGAAGAATGTGAAGATGCCGATGGGAACTGAGCTCTGTTGAAATGAGCTGCCAATCGGTCTCAGATGTCCACAGAGTCCAATAGAATTGTGTCAGAGAGGTTACGGAAGCAAGAGGGACATGGCAGTGACCGGTCCAGATTGGCTGTGTCGGCAAATGCCAGCAAAATTGGTGGCGTGAGCCCAGAGCCGAGGGTGAAAACGGATCCCGTGGGTATGCCCTAGAAAGTAAGGTGGGACTTCTCATTGGATTAAACTTTCATATCAGGGCGAGCGGCGTGAGTTGGCGAATAAGACCCTCCGAGATTACTCAGGCAGAACGAAGAGCCGCAAGGGTCGAGGGATATAGAGCGTATAGGAATGACACTAGAAGCCATTGTGCAAGCACCGTTTAAGCTACAGCTTTTCTTACATTACCGGATTTCGCTATCCAGCGGTGCCAGACGCCTACAGTCTACGCAGTTTTTTAATCCTGTCGCTTCGACCCTGACAGAGAAAGAGCGTAGCAAGCGTCGTGATGAGAAGCGAGTCAATTTATCAGTGAAGGTGATCTCATATTCTTCGCAGCCCTTGAGTCTTGTCGGACATTCGCGCTTGAATTCGGAGTCAAAATCATTAAATTTTAGGGCAGAGGTTATACAACATCAGAGGAGAGGCTTCGGACTACCAAAGCAGGACTGGAATGAAGAAGAATTACTGCTTAGCTTTCTTCACATTGGATTTAATAGGGGTTTGTTTCTTCGCCAACGTCGGCATCATGATCTTCTGGCGGAGGAGAAAGGGTGGTACCCGGGGCGCGACGTTTCTTCAAAATTGAATAATGTCAGAGATCATATCCATTGTGAAGAACTGATGACTTACCGTGTTTCATGACGATGGCCATGGACCCCCGACAGCAGGAGGGCTATCAGGGGAAAATCAGCTCGAAACGGTGGTTAAGACACGAAGAGGACATCACCGAACGAAATATTGCTGGCAACGTGCACTCCCACACCAGTAACAGCCGAACCTGTAGGAATAATTTCAGTCGCAGGGGTGGAGGTTAAACCAATACTGACGTAGCGAGGGTGGCGGGGGTCGTCGGGTACTCATTGGTTGACACAGTGTCGGTGCCGGACTGTGAAAGAACATGAGGACCGGGGCCGAGCATGATGTGCTAATATCGCAATGTGGGTGAGCCCGGAGTCTGAAAAACCGTTGCAGTTCCAAGGAATTCGGCACAGCACTATGCACGGGCCCCGAACAGGAACATTGGCCCAGCATCTCTTGCCAGATAGACACATCTGGAACGTCGTTTAAAATCAAATAATTTCATGAACATGTTTAGAACGTACCGAACGGTCGAGGTTTTCGGAACGCCGCTGACACCCTCGAAAGTGGTGACACTGAACAAATTGGCATGATCGGGGAGAATTAGGGCGGTGTGGCTCTGTGGAACGTGTCTGAGGTCATTAGACTGGCGATCGACGAAGGGAATCTAAAAGAATGAATTCAGTGCTAGCCAAGATGAACATAAGCGCTTATCCGGGGCGCACCTCGGCCTGATGCTGCACTGGAAGGGGTCGAATTGAACACTTTTGCCCTCCATTTATGACCCACACATACCTGGTGCGATCAGCCCATGTAAAATTGAGCCCTTGGCAGTGGGCAAGGACGACAGGTGGGGATGATGGGGGAGCGAAGGAAGGAAGCAGAACGTCTCTTGTATGGTCTTTGAGCGGTGGAGCCCCCCGGCATATGGTTTCGTCCGAAGGAGTTGCACGTAATGATAACGGCAGCACAGAAACGGTAAGGTTGAAGTTAATTTGTGATGTTGAGAAGTAAACGTGAGAGACAAACCTTGAAGCGACCGAGACAACGGAATTTGGAGTGAGAAGTCAGCTGGATGGGAAAGAAACGATAAATCCAGGTGATGGGCAAATAGATGCAATCTGATTCGAGACATCTCTTTAATATACGAAGTATCCGAGATTGAGTCAAATACAGTTTATGAAGACCGATAGAGCCGATGAAAGAGGAAACCACCACTCGGAAAATGCATGCAAGTAGGGTTGCCGAAGGGGAGATTTCAACGCGGCCGGTGCTGTAACGAAACGCGAGGTAAATCAGTTGGAGATTGAACTTGAAATGAGGTCATTGTCAGACGGCACTGCCTGTAGAATGACAGAGCGGAGATCATGATGTCACTTTTGTGTCTCACGCTCTTTCCCATCGATGACGCGGACTCTCCTTTGCATCCTGGGTGTTCTTCAAGTCACCGGAAAGGTATCACCTCACAAGAACCTTGAGCATATGGCATTCTATCGGATCCGAATCTCCGTAGCTCTGTGGCCGCCGCACATTCAGCAAGGACAGCAAGCCGTACATCGATTTGGAATGTCTTGTGGGCTATCACAATCTTTTTATTGTGGGTTATTCTTCTCGGAGCGAAAAAGACCCGCCGAGTCTCATCTCGGCACCACCACGTCGCAACGGTCCCAGCCTCGGCCCGCAGTCATGCCATCAAAGACTCGGGTGCACCATCTCTGGAACGAACCTCCTCCGAGTTACTGAGCCCACCGCTGCTGTCACCATCGATTTCGAAGCCAGAGCCTTCGTCGTAATCGAGGTCATGACGACCGTGGCCGGTGAAACTTGACTAGTGAGGCCTTTGACTACCGTCTCGTGAACGACTCTGTGCAGGAATTAACCCGAAAGGTGAGTTGTTGCTCATTTTCCCCTTGAATGCGTTGCCAATCTTAGTAGATCTTTCCTCCAACCCTGCGCTCTTCGTCTTCTCCGTACCGCTTGCAAGTGTGCCAAGCGCACCCTCTCCTGCTCCACCCAGATCCCCCTCGAGATCGACTGCCTCTTTGAGCCCCGTGCCGTCAACCTCGCGTCGGACCTCTTCAGCGGAACAGAGTCCCACAGGAACCGTTGCCTACGGTCCAGCTTTCCATGCCGCTATTCTTCTCGCGACACCTCGGAAAAGACACAGGAGCTCCTCCTCCTCCTCCTCGACGTCGCTCCCCTCTCCCTCGCCATTGAGACCGCCGGACCGCCCCCATCAAGCGCACACCCCACCGAGAAGTCGGAGATCTTTTCCCTTACTCCAACAACCATCCCGGCATACGAGGGTGAACTTGCGCGCACGGAGGATCTTCCGCAAACTCGAACTTTCTCCGCTCTCTATGGTGCCCCTCAGGTCGAGCTCACCTTCGACGTCGATACTCAATGTCTCCGTCTCCGTCTCCAACAGTACCGGCAAGGCGAATCCAGCCACGACGAGAGTCATCTATCGAAGGAGGCTATGTGTATTTCCCGGTTCCCTGGTTGTGTTCTTTCACAGCTGACGACAACGCTCTCAAGTCATCTGCCTACAACCTCCGCAACTCCCTCAACAATGAGAAACTGGCTGACAAATTCGCCACCGCTGGCAATTTTAAGCTCGAGGGCGCCGTAAACGATATCATCAAGCGGCTCAATGTGTCGCAGGAGGAGGATTATGCTGAAGCGTGTATTGGAATTGTGTCAATTCAGAAGGCTTGTATGTTCACTGCATAATCTTTTTCAACATACGTTAACTATCTACAGTTTGCTGCAATTTGCGAAGTATAGAAAATGTTTGAGAATGTTGTACGCAGGTCCAATATATTTGTTTCTTCCCTATTAATGCTTGCTTGGTTAACTTCAACCTCCCGGGGCTCAATTGCAAGCAAATCTTTCGAAGATCAAGCTGTTCCGGCGACATTTTTCAAAGACCAAGCACCACAAGATGCACCGCTCTAGCATGGCCTAAAGTTATGCAATTATCGCACGATGCTGTTGACAGCGAAGACTCACGTTGCAACGAGCATGCACTGTATTCCGGTACTTCAGTTCAATCGATATTTTCTTCTGTGACAAAAAACCGCAGTGGCATGTCTGGCACACTGTCATGAAAAATTTGACAGCCAAGGCAACGTCCAATTCAAGCCCGACTCCCACTCGTGCTATGGACGAATTCAGGCATTCTCTGACACCACCTTGTTCCCGATTCGGATATCTCACCTCGATTTGGATACCAGCCATGTCGTGCGACATCTTCTTTGCCGCCAGCTCGATGGTGTGACGGATTCCGCACGCCAGCCTACGCCAGCTCTGTACTCACAAGCTAGTGTCTAAATGCAGGCGGTCGTTTGTCCCTTGCGACGCGACGCTAAGTATTAAAGCTCCCCGATCCCGCCGTCTCTCTATTGTCTTCGCCCAAAGCAGACTTCTCCACATCGGACGCTTTACTGAGCCCAATTATCCTCATTTTCATCCTTGCTGTCATGCAGTGCAGAATCCTCATCGCCTTCGCCGTGTCTTGCAGTAAGGAGTACTCTCTTGCGGACAGGAATGAAGCTGAACCGGTTTATTTCTGACAGTGACGCTCTCTGTCGCGGCAGCACCCATAGCTGATTCGAGCATCCTGGACCGCACTCCTGTAAGTCGTATTATCCTATTATGACGTTTCTCCTGGTTTACAATAATTCCAGGTGTCCGTCGAAATCGAGCGCGCACCTGAGCCTGAGCCAGAGCCAGGCTGTAGAATGTACACTTGCGTCTGGTATGCACCCTCGCCCTTTTCCTTATATCTGAAACTCACATCTCCTCACAGAAGACCTCAAAACTGTGCACTCACACACACTCTTCACCGCGAAACCCATCCCTTCGTCTCACCCCTTCGGTCCCTGCGACTCTCTCGTTTCTGACGCACTTGAGAACGTTACTCGTGCAGTCACTGTATCATCACGTCGCTTTTTTGTAGAACTGTATTTCTAGAGCAATTTCTCTTCGCGCATTCTGCTATGAATGAAAATTCTGTGTGCTGAGCGCCAAATAACCGGTCGGGCCGAGCTTAGGCGAGGCTGATGTGCATCTCTGCCGCAGTCACGTAAGTCGAACTTATTATTACGGTGGATGTAACTGATCTGCGAGACACTGGGCGCAATGGGGTCTGCAAACTCTTCTTCTCATGGTAGCGCCAGCGCCCACGCCAATTCCATGCTCGACTCATTGTGGTTCGTATCAGAGTCAAGTAGTCTTGATTATTATCCAGAACTCCAGGCCTTCCCCAAGTATCTGCTCGGATCAAATGACCCACCAACGTATCTGGAAACTTCTCTACTAGAAAAGCTATTGAAGACAGCAGGGCTCGTATCTAGCAGCTTGATAACGCAATTGCCGCTCTACAAGCCAATGTCGAGAAGCACCGCCGCCTGCGCCAAGCTGCTGCGGTGGGTGCTCACAGAAAAAAAAATATCGAAGTGTTTGCTATCCGCAGCATTGTGTGATCTGAAGCACGAGACTTGCGTGTGTTTGAAGTGGGAGCATCGCCCTTTGAGACAAATCTAGACTTCGATGACATGTGCGATGCAGCGCCGGGTGGTTGAAGTTAATCAAGCCAGCACAACCAAATATATTGGACTTGCATACAACATTCTCAAACATATCTTATGGTTTGCCGACCACAGCAAACTGTAAAGATAGTTAACATATGTTAAAAAGATTACGGAGTGAACATACAAGCCTCCTGAACTGACAAAGCTTCAGCATCAATGATCCTCCTTCAAGCCTTCCTGGGATAAATTGAGCCGCTTGATGGCATGTTTACGGCGCCGTCGGGCTTTGACTTGCCAGCGGTGGCGAATTTGTCAGCCAGCTTCCTTGTCATTGAGGGAGTTGCGGAAGTTGTAGACATACGGCTCGCGGGGGTTGTTGTCAGCTGTGAAAAAATACACTCAGTGTACACAAGGATGCGTAGGATATACACATACCCGTTGGTGGATATTCTTCTTGCCAGTAGTTTTGTCGGATGCGAAGAGAGACGTTCAGGATACCGTTGGCATTGATGTAGAAGATGATCTCGACCTGAGGGACACCACGGTGAGCAGGGAGAGTTCAAATTTTGTAGGGAGTTGTCCTGGAGTCGGTATGGTGAAGCCGCACCGGATATGGTCGGCAGCGTGATGTTTGCAGAGAGTCTGGCGCTCTCTCGGCCCTCTTCGCTCATGCTCGTGACACGCGCAGTCATCAAAAAAAGGTTTCGCTTCAATCTCGCCGCCCGTGAGGTCTCCCACGGAATTCACTTTCGATGGTAGGCTCCTCGTAAGAACGCATGTCATAAGTATCCAGTCGCGAGGAGAATTGATTCGAGCGAATTCATCTTTCCCGCAAACAAGAATACACGAATGTTCTCGTCAAGTTCAGAGACACTAGGGTCCTGAGTCTTCAAGTAAGTGAGGTGGAACCCGGTACACAACTGACTGATCACCTAGGACACTCGGGGGCTAGCCGTATTTGATGGTGCAGAGCTTTGGCATCGGAACTGCTAGAGTTTCGGACCTGTCACTTTAGTAGGGCTCCGACCCGTCCGTTAAACGTGACGGCCGTCGAAAAAACGGCCGTTGTTGACCACGGGATGGGTCCCGTCCGTTGGACCCGTTACGACCGATTCGACGGGTATAAATGTTGTTCAATATGAGTTGATTTTCTGAATTGTGTCAGTAATGACAAACTTATATGTATTTAACTGCTCTCACCCTGTGCACTCGGGCCTTCAGAAATATCGACATTACTAGAAGTGTCTGAGCCTTGCTACTTATGTGACAAAGTGTCCCTAGCTGAAATGCCCTCATTGGCTATGACACACACAGAAATTACTTTGCCATATGATCTTGCATCCATAACACATCTCGCAGAAGGAGACATGAAGAAATTTGAAGCGAGCGTGTTACTGCGCCAAAGGTTAGTGTGTAATGTTAATGTCAAGTAAAATCACACCAGATTGAGCATTGATACATAGGTGTTTGTTCGGGTGCGTATTTTCAAAGTGACAAGCGTGATACCACTCATTGAAATGTCAAATTTTTCACCGTGGATACTGTATCTACATGTAGGGGAGCAACGGTCACGGTCACTGGCCGCCCGTTGCGTTGCCTTTTTTCTGGTGGGTCACGGTCACGATGGAGCTGGTTGCTTCAAAAAAATCGTGACATGCCAAGAAAAAAATCTCAAAAAAGCTTCAGTGGTCATGGATGGGCTGAAAATGCCAGAGAACACACAAGATCAGTCAATTGAATAGGGTGAGCCTCATAATTGCACAAAACTTGCCTAATTAACTGTCACAAAAATATTCACTGTTGCTTCATTGAGCAACGGTCACGATCACGGTGGGGTCTGTTGCCTGGAAAAGAGGCAACAGCAGCGTCACGGTCCTTGGGGTGTTGCTCCCCTACATGTAGATACAGTATACTCACCCGGTCGAGTTTTCGGACAGGTGCCGGCGAGCCGGTAATCTTGGTTTGACGGCTAAACTGATCGCATCACGATAATATCAGGCCGGAGTGGGCGGCTGGCTTGCTCCGAACGCAACCTTCGGTCAACCCGTCGACGGCCGGGTACAGGTTACCCGTTGACGGGTGAACCCGTCACGTACCCGTCCGTATTTAAGGAAGCCGACGGACGGGTCCGTAACCGTCGCGACGGGCCGTCGGACCGGGAACGGGTCGGAGCCCTACACTTTAGACGCCAAAGCTGTAACGGGTGTTTTACATCTCGTTCCACTTCCACCACCATCCGCGACCATCTGTGGACGATAACATGCAGAACTTTACAGAATTCTCTTCTGACGAGACCTCCGAGGATCCTAGACCTTCATTGTATGCTTATTTCTAGTTCTTTCATGCCCACGTGTAGTGTCTCACAGCGCTTATTCCAGCTACAGCAGTGGAATGTTCTCCGGGGCACAGAACCTCACTGTAACGGGCCATACCTTGATCAACAACACTAGCTATCACACCACTGCACCGAGTATGACTTCTGGTAAGTGTTTCCTTGCCCAATGCAAAAGTACTATAAATCTTGCTTAGATGTCAAGATGGTTTCATTGTGGGATATAGATCTGCAGCATGAAATCTGTCTCGACAGCAGCACGGGGGTGGTTGACTGGCACCGCAGCCAGCCCAGTGTTCGTCGCATGTACTCCGCCAAAATCGCGGGTCAAAGCACGACTGTGGCCATGTATCAGGGATACGGTGCAGAGGAGGTGTGGTATTTTTTTTTCTCTGTCCCAGCTAAGGATCCTTTGTAGGAGTGGCTGCAGGATCTAGCAAAATATAGGTTGATTCGGCAAGTTTCGCATTTTTTGCGGTTCACCCTGACGCTAAATTATACACGTAGCCATTCGAATATTGTTCAGATTCGTGGAGCAGCAAGCTCCGGCAGTATTCGTGCAACCCTGTTTCATGATGGTGAACCACTCTTCCATTCAATTATCCTTTCATGGAACTTGATCCTTGAATTAGATTTGATACCGTTCAAACAATATCTGGACTTCTATCGACACTCCCATTTTCTCACCGTATACATTCACGGCTGTTGTGTAAGTGCGTCACCCACTTGCCAGTCTCGTTATATTGATTCTCTGAAGGATGAAGAGTTCTGGGTAAGAAGGCTCGACATAGTTGTTCAGGTTTCTACCATTTTTTTTTGCAGGACGTCATCAAATACTTTTACTCCAATTTCCAGCAGAGACTGGTGAGTCCAGTCTGCTGAATACCTGTTTTTTGTATCGTTAAACGGCTCTCAGACTGCAAAAGACTGCACATTTTGGATACGTCGCTCGACTGGCCGGCTATGTGCAGACCTCGCCAAGCCCATTGTCAGCATCTGGTCGTATAATTTTTGGAGCGTGGCCAACACCCAAAGAGTGTCTTCCTGGAATGCACCGAACGGGGAGGGCATGATAATCAGAAATCTGCAACTGAGAAATTATCACGAAATATGTGCTTTCCATCTAGCGCGAGATTGGATCGCAACCATTTCCACGCAGATACACGTGAATCTGGGAACAGTAATTTTCTGGCCGTCAACCGATCACTTTGAAGACTCCGCCGGGGTTGCATTTTCTCCCAATGAAGAGGCTTACCAGGGTCAATGGGAGGCTACTGGAGGAGCACGAGGTGAAAGAACAGAGGAGGGCTGGATGCGGTAACAACATATTGCGAGTTGTATGATCTCCTCTAATTGTTTTGGATCTCGGAGGTTCAGCACCAGTGATGTATTTGATAGGACTCTCAAACTTGAATGCTGGCGTTTGGCCATCTACTGGGAATCCTGGCTCACCCACGCAAATCATATTTTCAGCCGGCTGCATATAGCATCCAATTTCGAGGACTGCGGTACGTCTCCAGTTCTCCGTTGATATCTTTACCGTAACATTTGCAAGTTGTCTTGAACTCTGGTTCCTTCGAAATTAAAATCTTACCAACTAAGGAGGAACCCCCCACAGGTTTTCTTTTTCTCTGCCCAGAGGAGGACTTTCGAATGGGACCCTGCTCGTTCTGCTGGCCGGAACTCCCTGCACGTTGGTCTCTCGACCCATCGGGTGTTGAACGGCTCAGCGCTGAGGAGGCGACTGATTTCGGGTTTCCATCTCTGGAACTCACTACCCAGATTAGTGGATACAGCTGGGACAACAGTGTCTACGCCGGAATCCGCGAATGCCACCGAGAAAAAGGCTTCGATCCGGAGAGCCAAGATGTCGCCCGGCATCTCGGGCATCCACTCTATTATTCGTTGAACGAGATGGATCCTCCGTTTGCTCATGGTTAGCAAATCAAAAAGAATTGTTTCAGTTTAACTCATTAATGTTAACAGTGAATGAAGAACAAGAGTATTATTCAGGAGAAGATGATGAGGACCAAATGGTTGCGGAAGGGGATCAAATGGATCTCAGCTGGTGAGGGAAAATGGTACGTAGTGGCGCTATAAGGCTGCATAAACTCATCCAGCACACTATTGGAAAGAATAACAAGTGTTGCAAGTAGATACAGTACAGTATATTTTCCCAACGGATCAGAAATATGGCTCTCTCAGACACCACTCGGCGCACTTGACAGAGCCCAAAATTGGTCAGATTGAAGGTACGGTTTATGTATAAATTGTGGATCTAATCATTGCCTTTTAGAGCCGCACGGCTCGACGCGGCGAACTGCAACGATGCCTAGGTCGAGAGTGACTCAGAGAATGACTTTTGAGAAAACCTGCTCTGAGGCACCGGACAACATCCAATTGGTCAAATATTTGACCAAAAGCTTCGAGACTAAGCTATGTGTCAAGATTGTGGGTGTTTAGTATCAACGCAGTCGAAGGATTCGCAATTTCCACGCGGCCTCTCACTTACTTTCTGTTAAATACATGGTGTGTGTGAAGCAACGAGGTATTAAATCTTTGGATTATTGAATCCAGATGAAGATATTGAATCTATCTGATGAACGGCTCGACGCGGCGAAGTGCACGATGGCGCCAGGTCAGTGCTTCCGTGCTGATCCGGCTGGTTAAACCGCTGAAACCCACCAAAACTTCCTAGAATATAAGTTTAGTTCATACAGCTCCGTCAACACTTGAAAGACAGATTGAAATTCATCTCCATCTCTCCTCAACATTATTCATGATTTGAATGCTAAATCTCAGTCACTTGGTTGAGATCCAAGAATTATAGAGAGCGACTCCCAGAATGAGTTTCCGGGAAATATGTCCTGAAGCATTGTTTCCGATAAGTATACAGTATATTAATATTGACCAGTTTTTCTCTGCACCTAATTTCGTCGGGGGGATACTGAATCTTCTAAAGTTTCGTCGAGACGTGGTAATATTCGACATCAGCCCGCAGGGAGCCTGATACTCGAAAAAATGAAGCAGCCTCGTGCTTATGCATCCCAGAATTATAGAATTCGTGGCCACTTTCAAGGTCCCGCATTTTATATCTCACTGCAGCCCGCGCCGCACGCAGAGCCGAGATGGGACCGGAAGAGCTTGAGCCGAAAGACAAAAATTCTACGAGTCGTTGCCGATCCCAGTCGTGCAACATTGGCCTGGAGGAATAGATATATGCACGAAGCGAGAACTGGGATTATTCGATTTAACTGCGCTTGCACCCAGTGTTATTGAGTAAGCGAGTTTCACGACGTCCCAAAATATAACTTCATTTTTTACCACTACCTCGTCCTCCTGGTTCCTACTTACAGTAAACGAACTACCAACTACTTCTACTTACACGATGCAACCGCTACGAACGCCGAAACCAAGCAAATAACAAACGAGTGCGCTCGCGAGTCCAAGCGCAGCCCAAATAAGAGGAGAACAAAGCAACGGCACAAGAGATAAATGGGTGTGAGTTTCCGGGAATATCGGCGGTGGGTCGCAAGAGGTGGAGGGTGGGAGTGTGAGTAGTAGGATGCCGTGCGGACAAGGGCCGAGGAGGACGGATGTGAGAGGTGCAGGATCCCAAGGTCGACGTAAGGGTCGAGTAGGGGTGCGAAACCGACGCACAGGTCAAGCACGTTGGTTGGCAAAAGAAGAAGCCACCTCGGCGGTACCGCGCAGGCGACGTGGGACAAACGGAGAGACACGATAGCGATCAAGACAAGACGAGGCAGAGCCCGACATTGTAAAGCAAAACAAGAAGCAGAGACGAGGAGCGGGGAGCAAGATGCAACAGGCAGGTAAAATGAGACGGGATATCCCGCCCAGGACAGGCAGGGCAGCATAGTACGGCTGGTGTAGGAGGCGTAGGCGCAAAGCAGGGCAAGAAGTCGAATCGAGACAGATGCAAGAATGGAACGGAAGGGAAACCGAGACGGAGCAGAGCAGGATGCGACTGATTCTCACCCGACCATCCCACCCCGCCTCCCATTCCCATCTCGTTCACCCCCGCACCAGCGCCCGGCGCGCCGCTGCCGAGGAGACTCTCCTCCGTGAAATCCGAGTCCCAAATTGTATGCCGCGCCTGCACCCGCGCCCCCAGCGCTGAAGTACCCGCACTCAGCGGCGTACACTTTCATCGGCGTCCCATCTACATCTCCCCTAGAGAGTGACGTCATCCAATGACCAAAAAAGGGAATCGTGCGCTGGCAGGCGCAGCATGAACGAGGTGCAGAGAGAGTAACCGAAGAGAGCAGAGGAAGGGGGGGTGGGGAGGGGTGAAGGAAACAGTGTAAGAAAAAGGAAAAGAAACGCCTGAGAATCAGAACAAAAAACGGACACGACAAAAAGACGACGGAGACCACGGAATAACTACGAAAGGGAAGGAAGCATGAAACAGTAAAGACAAGGGACAGCACACCCTCTTCAACGCCTCTGCTTTCTTCGAAAGCGTGTGCAGCGTCTGCGTGGTGAGGACGCGCTGCCGGCGGCGCTGCGCGGACAGTTGCGATGCTACACGGGAAAGACAAGAGAAGGGTCAGCGAACGCTCTTCGTCAATGGAAAAAGAGAGAAAGAATGAAATTCTGCGACGTGCAGGAGGACGCGGAGAGGAGAAGCGCGAGGGTGAGCGACCCACTCTGCACATCCACATCCGCACCCGCACCCGCGCACACATTTGCTGATGTCAGTCCACGTCCGTCGATCTCGCCCAGCACCTGGACTGCACGGCGATTCTCTATGTGAATGATGGCAGAATATGCCAAGAAGAAGGAGCGGGAGCCAAGGGGATGGAAGGAGGAATGTCAACGGACCTCGAGCTAACAATCTCAGCCTTGCTGGGCCGGCGGAGGGGCGCAAAGGGCGGTCGAGGCGATGGTCTATGTGGACGCAGGAGAAAAGACATGTTAGTTGTGAACGAACGAGGGAGGAGAGAGAGGAAACGCACCAAAAACTTCCCATTAAACATCTCTCTGCGCATCTTCTCCATGGCGTTGTGCGTGGCGTGAGGGAGAAGGAAACGGGAGACCCGGCTTTGATGGGGCTCGAGGGAGCTCGTTGTGCTTATCGTTATCCTTCCCGAGCCGAGCAATCGGCTGGAGCTGCGTCTCCCGCCTGCGGATGAAGTCGATGTATCGAAGGTGGTGGTGGCGTGCGATGCCGACAAGGAGGCACCGGACGAGAGGCGGTCGACGAAGAGGGACCTGGAGGTCGCGCTGGGCGGGGGATCGCAGGAAGTGCGGGATCTTGGAGGGTGCGCTTGAGGATGGCGGTGTGGGTGGTGTCGTTATCGTAGCTATCGCAGTCGGGGCGAGTCGCAGCGTCGGATTTGGTAGGATGCCGTGGTGGGCGTGGTCAAGGCGCTATGGCGGGCAGACGCAGACTGGCGCTGCGGTTTGGAAGACGCAGACGCATACGTCGTCGTGATTCGGGCGGGAAAGTAGTCGTTCATACGGAATGCGCTGAAAGCATGCGCATGAGATCGATATGAGTTGGAGAAGGACGTGAAGGCGAGCGTGCACTGCCAGTGCGCAGTGGATTTTGCTGGGGCAAAAGCGGCGGCGGGCGCTGCTGAGGTGGCGGGAAAGTGGCAAGTGCTGAGTTGACGGCGCGTCGAGACTTCCCCACTCGCGCCAGAAGCTACAGGTCATCCCGAGTATGCCCATAGTTGTGAGCGCGCATTTCTCAGCCCAGCAATGCCAAGATCTCAGTGCCTGTGCATGACGGGCGGGACGTTTCGCACAAGCATGGGACTCGATGTGCGTTCCAAGTAGCGCTGGATTTCTTCGTTGGTCGGGATCCATACAGAGCTGGGTGCAACACGCACCTCGTCGGATGATAAGAGCGGGAGACGGGCGGGGCATAAAACACACGAGGTAGGAGTGTAGTGTCTGTTTCATTAACACGGGGGATAGCCATCGAACGGCGCAGGAGAGGATTTGAGCGTGTTTGGTCATCAACACAGCTTTCTTCCTCTTCCAGAACCACAAGCTTCAAATCACTCAAACTCACCCTGCTGCCTGATTTTGGGTACTCTTCGACCATTCACTGCTCGGAATGTATATCTTCAACACCGTTGAACAACATACGCAGTCCCTGCTGCACTCCCGTCGTCGTAACTGTCTGCCTCGCTTGCTTGGTTGGACCATAATCTTCATTCCGCGCACAATTACTACGTTCTCGCTAGAATCAGTCGTACCTGTGACTGACGCTAGGCCCCAAGACCATTAGACGACACAGGAACATTATATTCGACTAGAAACACCCATCGCCTCTGTTGCCTCTTGCCGGGATAATTTCGACCGAGAGTCCAAACCATCGGCCTTGTTCAAGACTCGGAGCTTTTGCGGTATTCCACCTCGTAGATTTCTTTGGCTCGCTCAGTACTTATCGTGTGTTGGCTTGCCAAATAACCCTCTTCCTGATCGAGTTCAATTCTGCTGGCTTCATGCTGTTATTGTGCGTTATTGATGGGACGGTTTAGATGATTCGAATTTTAACCTCCCCAGACTACGATATTGTGTCTTCCCATGACTTGCACCAGGGATTTATTTCTTCTACCACCTTCATCGTACCGGCTTATTTTGTCACTGTTCTCTCGCAAGCCCTCATAAACCCTCCAGCCCGAGGTCCGTCTTGACATACTTTACTATTTCAATCCACCTTCACCACAGAGCTCGGTCCCGATCCACAGGGGATTGAATGAAGCTCGTCGTTGAGAAGAAGCATGAGCAGAATCATGTTCACTTCAACACATACATGCACGTGGTTCCATACTTACATATTCCCGCGGACTGACCGCCGTGCAGTGCATCGGAATACATTCTGGAACGATACAAAATCCGCTGGTTGTGGGTTTGAGCCACAACCGCACCACAAGTACGGCGGAGGACCAACTGATCCATCGGAGATCCAGGGGCAACACAGTCTATTCCACATAGGTTAACGTTGCAGCTGTCGTAATTTCCCCTCATGAGGATGATTCGCCGCTGGCCCCGTTGATAGATTCAGTCAAATGGGCATATCTCAGGGCATGGAAAGTCAAGGGGAGATCAGATTCATGCGTCAAGGCATTTGAAGGTGGTTTCGGAGTGGCAGGCAAATAGGCGTTTCAAGTCGCTTGATCTGCACCAGATTGTCTTGTGCTCCGAATCTGAGGGCCAAGAAGAAGATTGTTGAAACAATGATTTGGACAGTCGAGCACTTGTATGATGGTGGAGAAAGCCTCAGAAAGGAGAAAGGCGTGAGCGCGTCACGTAACGGCAGCCGCTGTCGGCAGCCCGCCATTCTCCGCGCCCAATCTTTTGCTTCTCTCTTAAGTCGCCCGGGTTCACTCTGTAAACGCCACTTTTTGAGTTCTTGGGCTGCGACAGTGTGCGTCATTCTTATCATGCCTGTGTATCTGCTGGCACTGTTCGTAGGATAACGCGACAGAGCCGATAAAAGAGGAGCCCGCACACGGGAAATGCATGTACAGGCGCCGAAGAGATTTCAACGAGGCCGACAATGACATTGCAACAAAATCAGTCGGAGATTGAAATGAGGCTATGATCAGACCGGCTTGACGGAGAATGACGGAGCGGAGATCATGATGTCACTTTTGTGAGAAAAATGTGTCACGCTATGCTGCTCTCTCCCATCGACCACACCGACGCTCCCGTTCCCATCCGGAGTATTCAAGTCACCGAGCTACTGCAATAAATGCCCCTCTGACAACAATTTGGGCACATTCTTTCAAGCTCACTAGGTGTACGCAGAATCTCTGTAGCCCGGTAGCCGCCAGTGCGCTGGTGTATTATCTCTGGAACGGATCTCCTCCGAGTCAACGAGCCCACCGCTGCTGTTACCGTCGATTTCGGAGCCAGGACCTTCTATGTGACCTTTGAAGTATCCTCGAGGTCATGGCTACTGTTGAAACGCTTGGTGCGTAAAGGACCGTGAACTCAAATAAACCTCCAACTAACTCTTTTAATCCGACTATTACCGTCCAGCAGTAATCCCAATAACCAATCCAACCAAAGTGAGTCCAACGTCCAATACGTTCCGTAGCGCGCGTGTTCGGGGGTTCACGTCGAAATATACGACGCTTGCAATCCAAGTAATAGCCTTTCAACAATAATCACAGTTCCTCTGAATCAACCGTTCCGTCCCAAAACCAAAATCCAACTATAGTCCCGTTCCGTTCCGTATAATCCGTTCTGTATGTTCGTTCCGTTCCGTTCGTTTCGTCCCAAAGATACCAACCGTTCGTTTCGTTCACAAGACCAAGAGAGAGAGAGAGACACGGGGGAAACCCGGGCGTAAATTGTCCTTCCTAGTACATTTTTGCGCTCCTTATATACCCCTACTATTTGTCCTTACCAAATAAACTACCACAACCGTAAATTATGGTTCTAAACGCTTGGTCTCTAAGTTACGCCCTCTTTTTGAGCACGTATCCTTCGTTCCCTGACGATATCCTTGACAACACTCTGTAAACCAGTGCATATCCATGCCTATTGCCCTGGTTTTGGGGCAATGCAAGGCAGTACCATGTTTCCACGGCTACGGTTGCCTGTTGACACGTCCCTACACGTCGAAACTTCACTACCGTCGCGTCTGTACTGTGTTTGATCCAAAATTCACGAACGGTCACGTGATCACGTGATCGTTTGCACTGCCCATTTTGACATTTGATCCCCGTTGTACGCCACCACTCGACGTTTCTTTTGTGCACAGGTGAGCGGCGTTCATCGCCTTTATTGTTTTACATGTCCCTGCCAACGCAGGGCCATTCTATCAAACTCAGGCTGTCGCGGAATCTCCCGAGTCCTCGGTAAGTCCCTACTTCTCCGACGCATTATAGCTTTATTGATCCGTTTTGGAATGTTTTCTCCATCGCAAATATTCCCCGCCTATCATCTCCCTTTTTCATAACCCTTGACTGTCCCCAGTCAACCGGAATTCTTGGCCGATCAGACTTGAACTTTCAATCTCGGAAGTCTCCGCCTCCTGTATGATCTCCGTGATCTATCTCGACATGCCGAGGAATTCCTCCGGAATAGCTGGCCACGTTCCCCCATATCCTTCTTCCTTTCTGCTATCATCTTGCTGGCACGCGCAGCCGCACAATATGCCCGCTCCTTCCACTCTTTCAATAATTTTTGTGCAGACTTCGTGTCTGTGCTATCCTTGACTTCGCGTCGCAACGCTAGTTGACTGCATGTCACTAGCCCAAATATTTATCCTCGTTTTTCTTTGTCCGCCATCTGCTTTGCATACACCTTGTTTTGACTTCAATGTATGTTTGTCTTTCGTGCAGTCCCCAAATAAGCTTCCGACACACATCCATAGTACTTTCCTGTCAGGAATCCCTTGTCCTTCCACTCCCATTTTCCTTTTACGTGTACGTCCATTATCCTTGCCTTCTCTCATTCTCCCATCTGACAGCCATTGTTTTTCGACACAGCCTCCATTTTCCTTTCGCATAAAACGCCGTCGTCGACACCCTAAATGCTTATTCTGCGCTAGTCCCCGGTTTTAATCTTTTATCTATCCCCTTTTCCGTGTAAATTTCCGCCACCTCTCATTATGCCCTCTTCGTCTTCTGACAACTCCGCCGACTCTGGTCGTTCCCTTTTTGATCACCCGCGGCGTGCACCTTTACCCCCTACCCCTGCTTCTCGTTCCGCACAGTCCTCGCCCGAAGGCTTTGTCGTCCCGGTTATCCCTCCCACCAACGACCCTCTCATCGTTACTTGTGATAACAAAGGCCATCGCCAACTGCCCCACGTTTCCTTCCAGCCGCTCGGCGTAGACGATACTCGTGTTTTGAAGTTGGTGCAGTACCACCCCGACGTGCGCTTATTATTAAAATTCTTGCTATCCTCTCATTAACTTTGTTCTCTTTGCGCTAGGTTGTCCCCAAATGTGCGAACTGCGCTGAGATGGGTCTCGAATGCTCGTTCTCCGAAGCGGGCATCCCGTGCCCTCCTTGCTCTGTTCTCGGCATTCCGGACTGCAACTGGGCCGACCCGTTTTGGTTCATGGAACCTCCAGCACTGCCGCGACCTGTACCTTCTGGACGAGCGCGAGGAGCTGATGAAGTCGGTTAAGGACGGCCGCCTTGCTCCCCTGGTCTTCGGTGCGTCGTTCCTCCTGGTTCTCGACGGTCTTTGCTAACTTCTTTCGGACTTTATTCAGATCGGGAGTTTGAACGCGCTCAGGCGTGGTTCTATAGCAGCGCCCAGGGCGCTATCTCCCGCTTTATGGTGCGTGATCCTTCGCACTCTCGTCCCTTCTTCGCATGCTAACCCTACCTCCAGGTCAACACCCATGCGACCCGTGATATCGCCATCCGCGGTTATCATTCGCTTGCCGCCGCTGCTACCGACCCGTCGACCCTCCTTCGTTTCCTTTCCCTTGGTACAGAGACCCACGTGCACCCGCTCGTTCTGCAGGTCGTCGCCGAACGTGTCCAGTCCCTCTTCATGTCCCTGATGTATTAGCTGCGCCTTCTGCGCGTGCCGATCCTTTTCTTGATATTTATTTATTTTCGATTTCTTGTACTTTCTTGTTGTACTGTTCTTGAATATAGTACCCTCGGGTCGACTTGGCGCTACTTGTTTTGCCCCTTGAATCGCCCCGAAGCCCAGTGCCTTCATCTCCTGGACTCAGCTCGAGTTTTCATTCACCAAGATTCCTGAAACATCCCTGGCTCCCGATCCATCCCTGTTCCCTCCTTCATTTTGCGCTGGTTTCTAGGTCATCCCTGACTCGTTTAATGCGCACAGTTCGTGCTCCTTCTATTTCATTGTCCCGTTAACACCCATTGTCCTCAGGATTTCGTGTTTCAACACTTTTCGTGTTTCAACATTGACCCGTGTTTCCTCTTCGTGCCACGCCGTGAAACAAGAAAGCCTTCATTGTTCCTACGTGTCCTTGGTGAGTGGGCATTGTCTCTCCCTCTTTCACAGCCTTCTTGGCTTGACAACGCTACGTGTCCCCGTAGTATAAAAGGAATGCTAAGCTCTCATCGTTAAGTATCTTTCCCCCTCAGCTGCTGGTTCAGCTTCTATTCAGCCTTTCGCCTTCGTCTTAGCTGCTGGTTCAGCTTCTTTTTCAAACTCTTTCTTCACCAATGCCGTCTTCCAACGCTCCTCTCTTATCCAAGGCGGACGAGCTCATTATTCGGACGCTTCACAAGACTGTCCGCGCCACCCGATACGATGATCCTGTTGATCAGGACTCCTTCCTCGTGGCGTCTGCTCATACCGTGGTATGTTTATCTCTCAAACCCTGCTTCATTAATAATTATTCATCGTATCTCAGCTCCAATTCCGCCCTTGCGTTGCATCGTTCGCTTCTACCCCCGAGGTTGGGGAGTGTGTCTTCACCATCCGTGCTCTAATGCAACACAACAACGCCCGTCTTTCGACCACCCCTGATGATGCTTACGCGTCTATCGTCAGTTTCGCCGGCGAAATTGCTCGTAAACGCCAGCTGTTCCGGGACCGCCAGCGCGCACAGAAGGCAACACAATCTGGTATCGAAGCGGCGGCCGTACGCGCAGAGCGCCGTGAGGCTCTTAATTACGCCGTCAAAGTCAACAAGCAGCCGGTCGATGAAGACGCCGTCTCCATTCCATCCACCTCTGAAGACGAACAGGACATCTCGTCCCCTCGCAAGGTACTTGTTCAACCGCGTCTCTTATATTTAACCTTAATTTCCAACGTTCAACCAGGAAACCCCAGCCCTCAAAGTAGTCACCACTATTACTCCTCCTGCCCAAGGTAGATCTACTTCCTTTTTCCTTTATTCTTCGCTTTTATAATGCTCATAGTATGCATCCCTTCAGTTCTATCCCCTCTTCGTGAACTGGAAGCGCTTTTATTCAGCATACGATTGAACAATTCACCCAGCAAATTGGTACGTCTTTCTTCCCTGAATCCAAGTCCCTTTTTCAAAGCTTTCCTTGGAACTAGTCCACCCCTCCACCGTCTCCAAACCCATCCCTACCGGGCCTCGTGCCGATCGTTTCCCCGATCCCACGGACTCTACTCAGAAGCGAGCGCGGTCGGAGCATGGCAAGCAAGAAAATATGCCTTGTAAGCCCCGTGCGTCCTCCTGTATCTCATTTTGGCTTTGCGTTTATCCTCTTTCCCAGTCAAGCGCCGACGTACAGAGCCCTCCAGCTCGAACGATGCAGAGCTTTATGCCTCTCGCCCTACACGCTCCGAAGCCGTGCTACGTAGACGACTGCTGGCGGTTAGAACCGAAATCCACCGGCTCGCATGCACAGAAAAGCAGCTCTGCTGGGCGCTCGAAGAGGTCCCAGAAGCATCTCTCTCCTCGCGGCCCCAAGTACATGTACGCAATCTCCTTTCCAACTAATGAATCGAGCTGATATTATGAACAGGAGGAATAAGCGCTGCTTTCATTGTTCCCGGCGTTCACACCTGATCGCTGCTTGCCCTGAACTTGTAGTTGATTGAATTATCCCACTTCCCTTGTACCCGATTGTAGTCCCAATATTTATTTTGCGAGCGCTGGCCGCTCCCTTTGTATGATTATCCCTTTTTACTAAGCCCAATCCTTTTCTCTCAGGCTGCCCTTTTTATTCCGACTCGTCTTCTTCGCCAGACTCTGACCCTGAGTCCTCGGTATCTTCGGCCTTTTCTTCGTCTGAACTAGAGCGCAACCGAATTCCACCAAATTGTAAGTCTGTTCCTTCGTAACTTTCTTCTGGTTCTTCCTCCAAATTATCTACGGCCTCTTTGGATAAGTCTATCAGCTCCTCGATGCGGCGCCCAATACTGAGTTTCTCGCGCTGCTCATATGGAATGACCCTGAACCGGCCAATTTTCTTCTGCCAAACCGCGCCATTGAACTCGCACACAATGTAAGCGCCTCCTTTCGTTCTCCTGACCACGATTACTGGTCCCCACCATCGGTCGCGATTTCGTCCGCTTAACGAGTCCTCATCGACTGTATTCCGCACCAGTACAACATCTCCAGGATTGAAGCAGTAATCCTTGATTACATGCTTATACTTTTCAGCATATGCCTTCGCATCCTTTTCTTTTAACACTGCTATCTTTGCACGCATTTCCTCCACATGAGCTGTGTGTTTGGCCAATGCTCGCGCTCGAAGTCCAACGAGCTCGCCCGTTGAAATGATGTGATCCGGGTACTCTGCTAACCAAGTTGCTTCTGCAACGTCCAGAGGTAGAATTGGGTGCGCGCCGCACACAGCAAAATAGGGCGAGCATCCCATCCCCCGTCTCACAGTTATACGATCTGCCCATAACACCTGGTGTAGAAAGTAGTACCACTTCGTCAAATCGCCACCCGTGGCCTTGTAAAGCGACTGCCGCAAGTCCCAATGCCCACGCTCTATCACTCCATTTGCTTGCGAATTGTAAGGTGATATGCGTATCCCCTCGATTCCGTATTTCGCCTTTAACCATTTTACTGCAGCGAGAAACGGAGTCCCATTGTCGGTTACTATCCATCGCGGACACCCCCACCGGCAAATTACATCCTCTAGTAAGAACATTCCGATATTCTTAGCTGTCTGCTTACGCAGAGCCCTTGCTTCCGGGTACCTCGAAAGTGCGCATCGCGCATCTGCAATAAAATTGCATTGATTCGACCTCTCGCTCATGTGCATCACATCCGTGTGCACTTTCTGGAATATGCTTGGGGTCCCCGATATTACCGGCGGTGCTTTCAATAATGCCAACCTACGCTTCTGACATAGGTGGCATGTCTTGATATACCAGCGTACGTCCCCTTCCAAGTCTGGCCACCAAAACCTCATTTCTAACAGAGATTTTGTAGCATAAGCCCCACGATGACCGAGTGCATCATGCGCTGCGCGCATCATGTACATTCGGTGCTTTTTCTCTACAACCAGCATGTGCATCGAGTCCACCCCTCTACGATACATTCTCCCATCCTTAGTGAGGAAGAACCTCGACGCATTGCGCACGAATTGTTTATACTTTGTGTTGTCCACCATTCCAGCCGGTCGCGTTAATGTGTCTCTCAACCAATCTTTAATCGCTGGTAGCCTATCGTCTTGGGTGCGGGCTCCTATGGTTCGATGCTCCTCGTTATACGGCTCCTGCTGGCCCTCCACATTCCGCAGTTCTTCGTCTGGAAGTAACTTTTCTTCGGTGCTTTGTACCTGGATATATACAGGTATAGCTAGACCTTCCTCCTGGTATTCCTTTCTAACTTGTGCCATAACAGCGCGTTCCTCGCACCGCGCCATCTCTAGTTCTCTAGTAAAGTCTACTTCGTCGAGGGCAACACCTTCTATAGTCTGCAAGTATCCTCCTCGTGTATCAATCTCAGATTTGAATTCATCGAATTCTAATGGCTGCTCAGCAAGATAATCCCATTCAGGATGCTCCTCTGGTGGCCCATTAAGCTCGGTATCGCCTTCGTCGTTCGGCCAAATTTCGTCCCCAGGTTGCGCTTCACGCCTCGACAATCCATCGGGCGGGAAATTTGCGCCCTTGACGTGCTTCAACTTGAACTTGAACATCAAAATCTGTTCAATCCACCTGTTGATTGTCGCGTTCGGCCCCATTCCAGGGTTATTCAACATTCCTTGGATGTACTTTGCATCCGTTTCAATTACTAACCGTCTGCAGCCCAATAGCCAATACTGCATGCCTTCCAACGCCCGCTTCAAACCGTAAAGCTCCCGCTTAGGTTGTGAAAATTCCGCCTCACGCCGATTCAGAGGTATGGATGCAAATTTTGCATAGTACCGCTCCCGCGGGTCGTGCGGGTCGGTCTGATATATCTGAATGCCCACTGCCATCCAAGATGTATCCACTGCCATAACGACGTCCGAGTCCCAATCGTAATTTAACGGTTTTAGACACGGCGCATTTACTAATGCCTCTTTCAGCTTCTTCATCGCCGTGTCCTGCTCCGGTCCCCATACAAACTCTACTCCTTTTCTCACCAATTTCTGGATCGGCCGGGCCAACGTCGCGTAGTCCTTGATAAACATCCTCAAGACTCCTACAGTTCCCAAGAATTGACGTACGTCCGTCATATCCTTCAAGGGTCCCCATCGTTGAATCACGCCAACGCGATCCGTATCGGCTTTTCGTCCTTCAAACGAGACCAGATGCCCCACAACATGAAACTCGTCTGCGCACAAAATTGACTTCGCACCAGAAAAGGTTCCACCACTATATTTCATTCTCTGAACTATCCTGTTCAAGTTTTCAAAATGCTCCCACACAAAACGTCGTATCCCCGGACTCTCAGGTATGGGCTCGCAAGTGCCATCCGGCAGCTCGTACCGCGATCCTGGTCCTCGGATAGGTACGTCGTCAATATATGGGATCGTAATGTGCGGGATCTCATCACGGAGGATGTAGGTCACGTCGTCATGAAATATTGGTACGCTATTCGTCCATCCCTGAGGTAACTTTACTAATCGCAACGCCCCAAACGGCGTCTGGAAGGTTGTGAAGTCCCGGGATCCCTCGGCTATATCGCGATGATCATACCCTGAGTATAGATCAAGGCACCCACCACATGCGCGCCCTGCGAAATGATTCGCCAATTCGTCCGTCGCCAGGGGCAACCCTGAATGTGCGATGGTCACCGCATTTAATGGCTCCAAGGCATGCACTAATCTTATACTTTTTCCATCCTTCTTGGTTACCCCAAAGAATTTACTTCGGTACGATGCGTTTGACGGCTCGTAGACGCCGGCATCGATTTTATTTTTGATAGTTTTACAGAATTCTGCCAACTGACCACGCGGGATAGGAATACTCCTTTCCACCCACGTTTCATGCTCAACCAGCGGGAACTCTACCGGCGGGAAGAAGTCCTGCCGAAATCCTCCTCGCTCTTCGTCGTTCCAGGCGAAGGCTTGCTCGTGGTTACCAACCAACTCGTGCAACAACTTCAGCTCCTCCACTTGTAAGAATTCATCATGGCGCTGCTCCATCTCCTTCTTTCGTTCCTCCGTGTACCTTCCTTTCGGTACGTACTCCGCAGGTCGTGGGTTTAGTATCGGCATTCCGGCCAATGGATCACCCTTGATCTCGCGCTTGATCCGATACTGATCTGGTAACTCTGTATACACCGGCCTGACTTTCAACCTCACTGGCTTGTACTTCTTGCCTGCAAACACTGACATTGGTTCCTTCACAGGTTCTTTATTCTCGTTGCCAGGTTCTCTCATCGGGTATATGAAATCAATTGATTGACAGCAGGCACAACGCGTATCTGCGTCAATCGTATGCCGGGTACGTGTATCGTTCTGGCTCCACTCGCCACGAAACACCTTGTCTCCGTTCACCCGTGCTGTCTTATGTGCAACATTCGCAAAGACTTTGTGCGGGACTCCCCCCACATCCTCAATTGTCTGTTGCTGATATGCTTGAAACAGTACCGATGCCACTGCATCCTGCTTTAAGTCTTCGGCGCCTCTCGATACCGCAATGTATGCTTCCATTATTTTCTCCGGGGTCATAACGCCCCCTCTAGGCTCGTAAACTCGTTCAATTTTCATCTCTTGTTTTTCGTCAAATGTAATAATGACCGCCATCTCTTCTCCTTGACCCATCCGTGTCAATTCCTCGAAGTGATGCGAAAATCCGTATCAGCAACTCCCTGCTGATTATTTGCCTGTCCAGACGACACCTTCTTCGATCCCTCCTTGACCCTATCATAGGTGGGCACCGTCCATGCCTGTCCAGAATTCGGGTCTGTCAACGTCAAGAGTTGACTCCCATCCTCATGGTCTGTCCGACTTCTCGTCAACACATCAAAGGGGCGTCCCAGTAGCACCTTATACGCCGGACTGCGTATAACATGAACTTGCAAATAAATCTTCAACTCCCCCCATCGAAATGGTACGTTCTTCGCCATTCCCATTGACTTTTCTAACTGTCCATTTGCACTTTGCATGAAGATATTGATCGTCGGGTCCCAAACCAATCCGCAACTTTGCGCCTCTTCCAACGACATCGAGACTATTTGTGAGCCCGAGTCCAACACGCACTCAACAGGTCCTTGACTGTTGATGTACGGGAAGGTTATCCTTAACGGTACTGAGTCTCGTGCGACCCTGATTTGTTTAGGACTCTCTCCTTCCTCTAGGCCCTCCAGATACTGCAATATTGGGTCTTGAGCAATAACCGAACCAGCCGGTATCCCATCGATCCCTATTGTAGTCACAAATACCCCTTGTATCTCGGGTAAGTCCCCTATGTCCAATGTCTCGTTCATCGACTGACAATCCTGTTCAGTCGGGACTATTTCTTCTAGTTGCGCTACATCCGTTATTTCTGTCGGAAGAGCCAGCTCCCTGTCCTGCACACCATTCTTCAGCGGCTGCCTTACTCTTGTAAGCCGTAGTTTTTCTCCCTCCCTCAAATCCTTGCTTATCCCGAATAAATCACCCAACTTCACCGTAACCTCCGTATCATTGATGCGCTCCAGTATTTCTTCGGTAAGCCCATCTCTTTGAATTGGCGCCATTAATTTATACGCCTTTCCAGAATCATCAGTAATGCGTTCTGCGATCCCGTCGAAGGCTGGCTGTGTTCGGGCCCCAGTTTCGAGTGGCTTCACGAAGCGATATGGTAATTCCTGCCTTTCATTCCCTTCCTTCTTTTCCACTTCCATACGTCTTTCCTTCTTTTCTTTATTTTGTTTTTCGAGTTTGTTCCCCTCAGGAGGCTTGGAACTCGACTTAACCCGCGCCTCCATCCTTGAGGACTTTAAAAATCCTGCTGTGGCGGCTCGGCAAACGATACAGTACGCGATCCGCTTCTTGTCTGGATGTACTGATCTTGCGGTGCCGTTCCCGTCCGTATCATATTAAAAACGGTACGTCCGAGCTCTTCCATATTAATCGTAGGTGCGGGTGCCGCCTGGTTCGCATATAGCTGCGCTTGCGCTGGTGTAGAAGTTGCAGGTGTAATGGGTTGCATCCGCGACCCTCCACCTGGAACCTGGTTCAACCTGACTCGCAAAGTCCGCACTTCGTCACGCAGGGCGTCAAACTCGTCCTCTAGCGCTCCACCGTAGAACGACTCGGCATACATGTGTTGTCCAGCGACACCCTTCCGCTGCCAGTATTCTTCAACTCGTGCCGCAGGTGAGCCTTTTCCCCTGGGAATAAAATTGCCATCCGACAATTTTTGTTGACCATCTTCTACAACAATCCATCCCTTATTTATGTGCCCCGATTTGACGGTGCATTCCTTAGAGTAGTGGTCTCCCCCGTCGCAGTAGTAACATCCGTTACGCTGCATCATACTCCCACCTTGACCGTATCCGCGGCCAAATTGGCGGTCTGTCCCGTATGTATTCGGCGCGCCCCCACGCTGCGCGAAGTCGCGATGCTCATTGTCTTCTCGGGTAGGTCCCGAATTCTTCATGTTGTGAAACGCTTTCATTAATTCTTCATGAGCTGCCTTCGATTGCTTCTGTGCAACGGCCATTGCATCGCGAAGACTCGAGACCTCGCCACCGAGCTCTTCCAGACGCACATCTCTCCTCTCAATTTTAACCACCGGGAACCGATCCGAGCGTTTAATGTCAGGTGTATCATCGTCTCCCCAAGTAGCCTCCGTCCCTCCTGTGCTGGCTAATCGTTCCGCCATTTTAATTAACTCATCCAGGAGAATAGGATCTTCTTTACGGTGGTCCACCGCATTCTGCCCAGCTGCCGGCGGATTAAACCCAGCCTGCATCAAGTCCTCTTTAATGAGATTGCGGGTATTAATCGCCATCTTTAACGAGTCGGCGAATCCTCGCTCAAGCGCATCCAGATAACGACGACAAGCTTCTTTATTCAGAATAATGGCTGGGGCTTTACTAAGCTTCTTCACCAGCGCCCTGAAACGCATCCCAAATCTGGTCAATTTACCCTCCTCTGTGCGCCGAATATTCTTATTCTCCGTGCACAGCCTTTCTAGTTCTTCAAGGGTCCCATCCAGGTCCTCTTGTACCTCGGGATATACTTTCAAGACCGCCTTCTTGAAATTCGCATACGACGTTCCAGTCGCATACTCTGGTAACTCCCGCCATGTTTCCCGCTTTTTCAACGGCAGGTAACTGGTAAGCAACCTCTTCATTTCCCCATCGTCTGTTATCTGCGCCAGCGCAATAATGTCGTCCACTTGTTCAATAAAATCCCGTAGGTCGTCTTTGTCCTCCGAAATGAACTTGGGGACGTTCGACTCCCACGGCCTCGGTACTTTGAAAGTTGCAACACCGGTGCCAGCCGGTGCTCCCGCCGCATTTCCTGTCGCCATTGTTGTGTCTTCTGGTGTGACTGGTCTAAGTGTAAAGATGTAGTCAAAATCAAACTCGTCCGAGTCTAATGACAATTCCTGGTTTAATAAAGATTCTTCAACGAATGGTAATTCGTCCAGCGAATTATCGTCTGTATCAATTTCGGTGTCGCCTGCGATGCCCAAATTAAATTCCTCCGTCCTTTTTCTTGCCGTATACGCCGCTGCTCGCGCCCGTATCCGTTCTCTAACTTCGTTTCTAGCTTTTTCCGCCGGTGTCAAATCAAAATCCCTGGCCAGCAGGAAATCTTCTTCGTTAAACTGTGTGCCGTCCGGCTATGTAAATGACGCGACCAGCGCAATCAAATAAATGTAAACTGGATGAACCCCCTCGCGGTGGGCTCCAGATGAAACGCTTGGTGCGTAAAGGACCGTGAACTCAAATAAACCTCCAACTAACTCTTTTAATCCGACTATTACCGTCCAGCAGTAATCCCAATAACCAATCCAACCAAAGTGAGTCCAACGTCCAATACGTTCCGTAGCGCGCGTGTTCGGGGGTTCACGTCGAAATATACGACGCTTGCAATCCAAGTAATAGCCTTTCAACAATAATCACAGTTCCTCTGAATCAACCGTTCCGTCCCAAAACCAAAATCCAACTATAGTCCCGTTCCGTTCCGTATAATCCGTTCTGTATGTTCGTTCCGTTCCGTTCGTTTCGTCCCAAAGATACCAACCGTTCGTTTCGTTCACAAGACCAAGAGAGAGAGAGAGACACGGGGGAAACCCGGGCGTAAATTGTCCTTCCTAGTACATTTTTGCGCTCCTTATATACCCCTACTATTTGTCCTTACCAAATAAACTACCACAACCGTAAATTATGGTTCTAAACGCTTGGTCTCTAAGTTACGCCCTCTTTTTGAGCACGTATCCTTCGTTCCCTGACGATATCCTTGACAACACTCTGTAAACCAGTGCATATCCATGCCTATTGCCCTGGTTTTGGGGCAATGCAAGGCAGTACCATGTTTCCACGGCTACGGTTGCCTGTTGACACGTCCCTACACGTCGAAACTTCACTACCGTCGCGTCTGTACTGTGTTTGATCCAAAATTCACGAACGGTCACGTGATCACGTGATCGTTTGCACTGCCCATTTTGACATTTGATCCCCGTTGTACGCCACCACTCGACGTTTCTTTTGTGCACAGGTGAGCGGCGTTCATCGCCTTTATTGTTTTACATGTCCCTGCCAACGCAGGGCCATTCTATCAAACTCAGGCTGTCGCGGAATCTCCCGAGTCCTCGGTAAGTCCCTACTTCTCCGACGCATTATAGCTTTATTGATCCGTTTTGGAATGTTTTCTCCATCGCAAATATTCCCCGCCTATCACTGTGGCGGTGACAGTTCACTTGACTGGTGAGGCCTTTGACGACCGTCTCGCGACCCACTTCACGCAGGAGTTCAGGCACAAGAACCCGAAAGGCGCGTTGTTCTTCATTTTTTTCCTCTTGAACGCGATGTTAATCTTTGTAGTTCTCTTCCAACCTCTGCGCCCTCCATCCTCTCCGTACCGCTTGCGAGCGTTGAAAGCGCACTCTCTCCGGCACTACCCAGACCCTATCGAGATCGACTGCTTTCCGTCAAGTTCGCGTCGAACTCCTTCAACGGAACAGAGGCCTAGAAGAGCATCAACCCAGTCAAAGCTGTCGCCTACAGTCCAGCTGTCCAGGCCGCTATTCTTCTCGCGACATCTCGGAGAAGACACAGGACCTTCTCCTCCTCAATGTCGCTCCCTCTCCCTCGATATTGAGACCGCCCGACCGCCCGACCACCCTCGTCAAGCGCAACATTACCCTTTTCACCAAGAAGCTTGAGATCTTTTGCACCACTACGACCCCAGCCCAGCGTTCGAGGGTGAGCGTACGTGCGGAGGACAAGCTCATTGGCAAATTCGAACTCTCCCCGCTCCTGTGGTGTCCCTCAGGATCGGCATCGATGCCAAGGATATCCTCGATGTGTCCATCTCCGCCTCCAATAAAACTACCAGCAAGGCGAATCCACCGATGGGTACGTGTATCTCCTACGCATCTTTCCGTCCCCTGATTTATTCTTTCTCGGCTGACGAAAACACTCTCAAGTCATATGCCTCAACCTCAGCAACTCCCTTAATGACAAGAAGCCGACTGACAAGTTCGCCACCGCTAGCAAGTTGAAGCTCGACGGCGCCGTAAACCACACCATCAAGCCGCTCAATGTGTCGCAGGAGGGCTTGGAGGAGGATCGTACTGAAGCGTGTCTCGCAATTCAGGAGGTTTGTATGTTCACTGCATAATCATTTTAACGTATGTTAACTATCTCTATAGTTTGCTGCCGTTTCAAACCATAGAAAATGTTTGAGAATGCCGTACCCAAGTCCAATATATTTGTTTCTTCCATATTTTATGCTTGCTTGATTGACTTCGACCACCCGGCGTTTTTAAAGGCGATGCTGCAACGTCCAAACGCGCAAGTCTCGTCCTTCAAATCGCACTATGCTGTTGACAGGAAAGATTCATCTTGCAAGCAACGAGCGAACACGGTAACCCAGTGCTTCGGTTCCATCGATGTTTTCTTATGTGAGAAGAACTACCATGATATTTGCAGACAGTCTGGCGCTCTCTCGGCCACCTACCCCCCTTACCTGTTCCACGTGCAGTCTCCAAAAAGAGGTAATTCGCGTCAATCGCGGCGCCTGTCAGCTCGGCCACGGAATTCACTTTGAGGCTCCTCGTAAGAACGTGGAGGTATCCGATTCCGAGGAGTCGATCCGGGTGAATTCAACTTTCCCACAACCAAGAACACACGAATGTTCTCATGTGGTCGAGTTCAGAGACACTAGGCTCTTGAGGTGAGAACCTATACATAACTGACTGTTCACTGATTACTTTGGCCAGTTTTGGATTCGCTATTCACACATGATGGTGGAGATGGCAACTGACGAGTGGGAATTCCGAAAGTTTCGGACCTGTCATTTTGGATGCTGAAGCCATGACGGGCGCTTTGCATCTCTTCCCTCTTCCTCGACCATCCACCACCATTCTTGGAGGAGGATGCAGGCATTTACAGAGTATCCTTCTGGCGCCACCTTCGAGGGTTCTGGAGCTGCATTGCAAGTTCATTTCCACTCCTTGCCCACGTGTGGTCTCACAGCGCCTATTCCAGCTACAGCAGCGGAATGTTCTCCGGCGCACAGAATCTCGCTGTAACAGGCAATACCTTGATCAATACTACAAATAACTACACCACTGTGGCGACTGTGCCTTCTGGTATGTGTTTCCTTGCCCATTACAAAGGTACTCTAAGTCTTGCTTAGATGTCAGGATGGTTCCACTGTCGGACATTGACCTTCAGCACGAGATTCATCTCGATGACAGCACGGGTGTGGTTGATCGACACCGCATCCAGCTGAGTGTGCGTCGTACATATTCCGCCAAAATTGGTGGCCAAAGCATGACTGTGGCCATGTATCAGGGACGCGGTGCAGAGGAGGTACGTCGCAGCCCGCTTTTTCTGTGGCGCAGCTGAGGATTCTCCGTAGCAGTGGCGGCAGGAACTAGTGAAGTACACGTCTATTCGGCAAGTTTCGCATTTTTGGCAGTTTGCCCTGCCACTAAATTATACATGTAGCCATCCGAATATTGTTCAGATTTGGGGAGCGGCGAGCTCTGGCAGTATTCGCGCCACTCTTTTCCACGATGGTGAACCGCTCATCTATTCGAATATCCTTTCATGAAACTTGATCATTGAATTAGATTTGATACCGCTCAAACAATATGTGAACCTCTATCGACATTCCCATTTTCTCACCGTATACATTTATGACTGTTGTGTACGTGCATCACCCACCTGCCAGTCCGTCATATTGATTCGTCGAAGGATGCAGAGTTCGGGGTAAGCAAACTCGACGCAGTCATTCAGGTTTCTACCATCTTGTCACAGGACGTCAGAAATTACTTCCGCTCCAATTTCCAGCTGAGACTGGTGAGTCCAGTCCACTGAATACCTGTTTTCCGTATCGTCAAACGACCTTCAGGAGGACAAGGACTGCACATTCTGGATGCGTCACTCGACTGGCCGGCTATGTGCAGACCTCGTTGAACCAATTACCATCATGTGGTTTTATGATTTCTGGCGCGAGACCAACACTCAAAGAGTGCCTTCCTGGAATGCACTGAACGGGGAGGGCATGATAATCAAATCTCTGACACTGCAAAAATATCACAAAATATGTGCTTACCATCTAGACCAATATCGGGTCACAACCATTTCCAGGCCGGTACAGGTGAATCTGGGAACAGTTGTTTTCTGGCCATCAACCAATCGCTTTGAAGATTCTGTCGGGATTGCATTTTATTCCAATGCATATGCTTCCCCTCGTCAGTGGGAAGCTACTGCAGGAGCACGAGGTGCAAGAATGGAGAAGGGCTGGATGCGGTAATAACATTTTGCGAGCTGAATGATCTTCTCTAATTGTGTTGAATCTGGAAGGTTCAGCTCCAGCGATGTATTTGACAGCACTCTGAAACTTGAATGCTGGCTCTCGTTGGGCATCAACTTGGAATCCTGGCTCAGCCAGGCAAATTATGTATTCAGCCGCCTACATATGACATCCAACTTCGAGGAATATGGTACGTCTCCACTGGAGTCTTCCGTTGTTATCTTTACCGTAACATTTCCAAGTTGTCTTGAACTATGTTGATTTCAAAATCAAAATCTTACCAACTACGGACGAACCCCCCGCAGGTTTTCTATTCCTCTGCCCACAGAAGGACTTTCAAACTGGACCATCCTCGTTCTGCTGGCCAGACTGCCCCGCCTATTGGTCTCTCGATCCCTTTGGCGTCGAACGTCTAAGTGTGGAGGAGGCAACTGACGTCGGGTTTCCATCTCTGGAATTCACTACCAAAATTTGGGGACACAGCTGGGACAACAGTGTCTACGCTGGAATCCGCGAATTCCACCGGGAAAAAGGCTTCGATCCGGAGAGCCAGGGCGTCGCCAGGCATCTGGGGCGCCCACTATATTATCCGTTCAATGAAACGGATGCCCCGTTTGCTCATGGTTAGTGTAGTGAATCAACAAAATCATTATATTTTAACGGATAAATTTTAATAGTGAACGAGGAAGAAGGGTGTTATTTTGGAGAAGCTGATGAGGACCAAACGGATGTGGAAGAGGGGGATTATTTGGCAAATGCTGATGATGAGGAGGATGATCAAATGGACCTCGAAAAAAAAGATGAGGATCAAATGGATCTCAGCTGGTGAGGGAAAATGGTACATCGTCGCACTAAAGGCCACATACACATATCCAGCAAACAATTGGAATGACCAAGAAGTGTAGATACAATACTGTACCTTTCTCCACCGGATAGCCTTCAACTACTTTCATCTGTCATCTATCGCTGTCGTCCGTTTGGAACTTAAAACCTTTGACCAAGGAGAGGTTGATATATACATAGCTAAAGAATGACTCTCCCAATCAAGCTGATCAAGCCAATCTTTTTTTTTCGCGGAATAAAATCCCGTTTACTCTCCGTTGAACATTCTGCGGAACCGAATTCCTCCTCAGCATCAGACTTCTCAGCATCCGAGCCAAATGACCATTCTCGCTCACCAGCGAAACCCGCTGTTACCGACGCGCTGCCGGCAGCAGGAGACCAGAAACGACATCAAGTGGGACGTCGCAGTGTTCGTAAACGACGTGCTTGAAGAAAGGTGCTTCTTCGATTTCCGAAACTGGTACTGTCGTGACGGCGTCAGCCATTAAGGTAAGCTCCGCGTAAAGTTGGGGGTTATATTCACCATGGTTTATTGGAAAATTCTATTCGGCACCCATAGGTGCCGAAGTATTCTGATGCCATAAAGTGATCAAGCGAAATTGCGGTTGTCGCCTTCACCTTCTTGCACTCTGAAATGAACACTTTGCTGGAGGTAACAGTGCAAAGACGCGATGTGAACACTTAAGCAAAATGAACATAGCTAACGCGCAGCAGGAGGACCCCTGATAGTACCCTGGGAAGCCAGGTCCCGAAAATCTCGAATCGGCCAACTTTTGTCCAGACAGGTTTCGCGAAGATTTGGGGCATTCTTGTCCGGACGGGACCTAGCCGAGCTCACCAAAAGGGGTAATTTTCCGTTCTCACGGCCTCGAACTGCCCGAAAATTTTCTACCACTCCTTTTTCGTGCTGGTATGCATTGAGTAACATTTTTCAGGGTCTTTTTGCGCCAAAAAAGCTGTGTTCAGCCCAAATTTTGCCCAAGCCTGACCTAAACATGCCAGGACCTGGCTTTTCAGCCGTCAACCCCGCATTTTTGTCCGGCCAGGACCCGGCTTTTGAGGCCAAAATCCCAAATTTCTGTCCGGCTGCGGGGTGCTATCAGGGGTCCTGCAGCAGGTGGTCAAAATGATGCAGTATTTATATGATTGCTTTGACAATTCTCGGCGGCAACTTAATTTTCGCAACAGCAGAGATCTACATTCATGGCGATAAATTCCTGAAAGTTCGCTCCATTGAATGACGTGGAAATATTTATTTCCACGTCGCCCAGCCTGCAAACACCCAGTTGGCAACAGCTATGTATCAAGAAAGGAACATCTGGAACGGAATTCAACGAAAACTTACACTGAGTGTAAGCAGGAAGAATTCAGTGTTGGGCTCTTCCAACTTTTTCTTATTTTCGAAGGAAGTCTGAGTTTGGCCCTGTTTGGCTCGTCGCGTCGCGCATTGTACGAGCATGTGATCTTCTGTTGTGGTGGCGCGCAGAAAGCACTTCGGGGCAAGCACGTCCATCTGGAAAACAGGAGCTAACTGTATAGTGCTATGTAGCACTGCATAGCTCCATAGCGCCCATAGGTACATCCCCTCTAGGTTCGAACGCGTTCGAACGCGAACCGAACCTGAACGCAGGTTCAGGTTCAAGGTTCAGCACATTGTTGAACTGAACGTGGGGTTCAGGTTCAGCGTTCAGAGCGATGTGCCCTGAACCTGAACCGAACCGAACCTTCCCAGCACTAACGATGACATACCAAGGAAAGGCATCGCTACCTCCCGTATCTCTTATGTATCCACCATTTCCGCGCGCGCACTCGAAGAACGGACCAGAGCGCTGGATTACGAGGATATACAAAGGGGGATCGCAAAAATTGGGGAGAATAGCGAGGCAGCTGGACAGGCGGAGGCAAGGTGGAGGGAAAGAACAAGAGGTGAATTGTTGATACTTGTTGATGTCGAACTATCTTCATGCCTCACGTGATATTGATTGTTCTGCAAACTCCGTATCCATTTCTCTTGCGGACGACTTATTCCTGTCGCTCTGAACGGCATACTTTGAAAGGAAGAAATGAAATGAAAAATTTGTCGACTATATAGTCCTCACAAACTCTATCTCTCATATTATTATGCAGCCCCGAAGCTCCGCCAAAATTTTCGACAGAGCAGGTCGAACTCCCACAGCGTGATAATGTGGCAGGATAATGCTCGGAATGAATTTAGGGATTGTCCTGATTGTTCATGGCTGTAAGATGGGAGATGACCGAAAGTGGCAGACTCAGACGGTGGCCGATACGGCGTATTGCATAGTGTAAGCGGCACAGTGCTGCATAGTGCTGCATAGTGCTCGCGTGCTGCTACATAGCGCTGCATAGTGCTCACATGCCGCTATGCAGCACTATGCACTGCTATGAGATGCTATGGCTACTATGATGCTATGGCCGAACTATGGCTCGGCTATGGTTTTCCAGATGTCGAATGTGAGCAGTGTAATGATTTATCCGAGATCGACTCAAATACAGTTCATGAAGACCAATAGAGCCGATGGAAGAGAAAACCACCACATGGATAATGCATGTAAGCGAAGAGGAGATTTCAACAAGGCCGACAGGTGCTGTAACGGTGCTGTAACGCAACTAAATCAGTCGGAGATTAAACTTGAAATGAGGTCATTGTCAGACCGGCTAACTCTGGGGCTGTAGCTGCACATTCACTGTCTTCAGCAACGACGGTGAGCCGTACATCCCTCTTTCGTACTAACACAATCTGTCTAGTGCCGATTATCCTTCTTGGAATGGAAGAGACCTGACGACTCTCATCTCGTTACCACCTCCACTGGCAGAAAGGCTGAGAAACGCTGTCGCAACGATCCCTGCCTATTTCAACGGCTCGCAGCGTCAGGCCATCAAGGACGCCAATGCAATATCTATGGAACGACCTTTCTCCGAATCAATGAGCCCGCCGCTGCTTTCATCTTTGATCTCGGAGCCAGATCCTTCAATGTGATCGTCGAGGAGGTATTCTCAAGGTGGCCGGTGACAATTCACTTGAATAGTGAGGCCTTTGAATACCGTCTCGTGAATGATTCTGCGCAGGAGATAGGCCGAAAGGTGCGTTATTCTTCTTTTCTGCCCCTTGAATGCGTTGTTAATCTCCCCAAATCCCTACCCACTGCATCCTCTCCGTACCGCTTGAAAGCCTGCCAAGCGCACCCTCTCCTGCGCTGCCCTCCTGCGAAGCGCAGACCCCTACCGAGATCGACTGCTTCTTCAAGGCACCGTGCCGTCAAGCTCGCATCGGACGTCCACAACGGAACAGAGGCCTACAGGAGCATCAACCCAGTCAAGGCCGTCGCCTACGATTCAGCTGTCCAGGCCGCTCTTTCTTTTGCGACACCTCAGAGAAAACAGGATCTCCTCCTCCTCAACGTCGCACCCTTCTCCCTCAGTATTAAGACCGCTGGACCACCCTCGTGAAGCGCAACATCACCGTCCCCAACAAGTAGTCAGAGATCTTCTCCACTACTCCGACAACCAGCCCGGCATACGAAGGTGAGTGTGCACGCACAGAGCACACCAACTTTCTCGGAAAATTCGCACTCTGCCCGCTCACTGTGGTGTCCCTCAGGTCGAGGTTACTTTCGACAACAGTATCCTCAACGTCTCTGTCTCTTCCTCCGAAAAACCTACCGCCAAGACGAATCCACCAACGACAAGGGTCGTCTGTCTAAAGAGGGTATGTGTATTTCCATCCCATCTGTCTGTACCCTGATTATATTTCTTCACAGCTGACGACAACCCAGTCGAGCCGTACGCCTACAACCTCCGCAACTCCCACGACGACGAAGAGCTGGCTGACAACTTCGCCACCGCTGGCAAGTGGAGGCTCGACACGACACCATCACGTGGCTCAATGTGTCGTAGGAGGGCTTCAAGGAGGATCATGCTGAAGTATGTCTCGGACCGTTGTTAATTCAGGTGACTTGTTTGCCCACTTCACCATCTTTTTAAAATTGTTAACCACCTCTACAGTTTGCGAACCATAAGAAATTCTGAGAATGTTATACGCAAATCCAATATATTTGTTTCTTCCATGTTGTATGCTTGCTTGCTTAACTACAACCACCCGGCGCTGCATTGCAAGCAAATGTTTCGAACATCAAGCTGTTTTTCAAGGACCAAGCACCACAATATGCACCGCTGTACCATGCCCGCATGTTATGAAATTATCACAGAATGCTGTTGACAGCGAAGACTAACGTTGCAACGAGCATGCACTGTATTCCGGTGCTTCAGTTCAATCCATAATTTCTTTTGTGACAGAAAACCACAGTGACATGTCTGGCGCTCTCTCGTGAAAAATCTGACAGCCAAAGCAACGTCCAATTCAAGCCCGACTCACACCCATGCTATGGCGACTTCATGCCAGCTTTGGTGGCATTCCTTGACACCTCCTTGTTTCCCAATCCGGAAATCTCACCTCGATTTGGATACCAGCCATGTCGTGCGACGTCTTCTTTGCCGCCAGCTCGATGATGTGACAGATCTCCGCACGCCAGCTCTATACTAACAAGCTAGTGTCCAAATGCAGGCGGTCGTTTGTCCCTGCGACGCGGCGCTAAGTATTAAAGCTCCCCGATCTGACCGTCTCCCTGTTGTCTTCGCCCAAAGCAGACTTCCCCACATCGGACGCTTTACTGTGCCCAATTATCCTCATTTTCATCCGCGTTGTCATGCAGTGCAGAATCCTCATCGCCTTCGCCGTGTCTTGCCGTAAGGAGTATTCTCTTGCGGACAGGGATAAAGCTTATTTCTGACAGTGACGCTCTCTGTCGCGGCAGCACCCATCGCTGATTCGACCATCCTAGACCGCACTCCTGTATGTCTCATTGATCTATTATGACATTTCTCCTGGTTTACAATAATTCCAGGTGTCCGTCGAAATCGAGCGCGCACCTGAGCCTGAGCCTGAGCCAGGCTGCAGAATGTACTCTTGCATCTGGTATGCACCCTCGCCCATCTCCTTGGATCTGGAACTCATGTCTCCTCACAGAAGATCCAAAACTGTGCACTCACACACACTCTTCACCGCGAAGCTCATCCCTTCGTCTCACCCCTTCGGTCCCTGTGACTCTCTCGCTTCTGACGCACTTGAGAACGTACTCGTGCAGTCACTGTATCACTACTTCGCTTTTTCGTAGAACTGTATTTCTAGAGCAATTTCAATTCGCGCATTCTGCTATGGATCAAAATTCCCTTTGCTGAGCGCCACATAAATAACTTATCCAGTATCTGTCAAGGCGTAAACAAGGGTATGACTCTTGAGGCGGGTTCAATCAATTTAGCAAGGAAAGTCGCAGTGTATTGGTCCAGAGCTTTCGGTATGTCTGCAGCGAACCAATCAGTGGGAAGAGTAGATCGGAGATAGAGGAGAAAAAATGAAAAAGATCCTTGAAGATCGCACCTGGCCCAGCGCCATTTCGAACGGGTGCATGCTGAACTTTCATAGCAGCTCTAGTAGATTTCTCAATGGACAAGGTGCAGACGCAATACTACAGTGTATTGGTTCAGAGTTTTTGGTGCATCTGCAGCGAGTCAATCCCTGCAGACGCCATATGGATAAATACGGAGGCCGGCAAAATCTGGGAGGGAGTACAAGTAAGTGTTCACAGGGAGATGTGTTACTATGTAGATGGTTACAGCCGTTTAATGCAGTACAATTACCGCGTACGGGAAAAAGAACCCTATATCGCCAAGAAGACATTGAGGAGATACAGAGTATACAGTGAGAAGAAGTGGGTTGATTGGAGCGGTAATAAACGGGCATCAGACTCAACAGGAAGCAGGGCGAATAGAGGAGCACAAGACCATGTAAAAATACATCGAACAGGCATCGGGAGATGCAGCGATGAGCGATTGTGGCTGCAGAAGCGGAGAAATCAATAAGAATGTCGCGGGTATCGGGGGAGCGAGGCAATGCAAGGGCGATGAGGCACGCCGGCTTATCGCCTGATTTGTTGTTGAGCTCCTCAGACTTCAAGTCGGACTTGGAAACGATCGCGGTAAGTGGCTATTGCATAAAAAAATAATTTCGCACAGGCGAAACAGGCCCGGCGCGGATGAAAGAACATGAACGTGAGTACCTTCCGACGCCACCATAACCAAGACGGAGTATCACGCCTTCCTTCCTGCCCATATGCTGTCCGGCCAGCACAAAGTTCAGAGAGCTACGGTTGAAAAATTATTATATCTTCCGTCCGTATGATGCATCCAAGTCAACCCCATCGTGTGGCCAATGATCTGGGAGCTCTCCTCGCGCGCGCGGCGCTGCAGGTTGAGGATGAGTCGTGACATAAGGGTTACGGAGAGCCTTGGTGCGCGTCGTGCGGGACAGGTCAGGATTTCTGCAGTTTGAGAGAAGCGAGAGGGAGAGGAGAGGTGTGCAGGATAGGGAGCAGAATGGATCGCTATCATGATCTTGGATGCGATGAATTTAAATTAGTCAATGGTGATGGGCGCGAGGAATGCAGATGCACATCTCCTAAATTGTATTTGACTCAGCTCAAAAGATCATCAGAAGTCGTGAACGCCTAACGTACGTAGAGCGTCACCACATTCGCCAGGTTCGCCAATACGATTATCATGTGTGACCGTTCATGATCCGTCGTCAGCCGCTTGATTCTATGGTCGGGAAGAAAGCCTCACCCGAAGTACATCGCGCCTACAAAGCAAAATGCTTTTCGACCCGTCGTGAAGAAATGAATGGAATAAATCCGCTCATCATCCATTATTTTCTCGACAAGAGAGCCTCGAAGAAGCCTAATTTTTACCCGGTCCGCACCAGCGTATCGAAGAGGAGTCTGTAAAAATCAAGTTACATTCGAGTACCAGGGAGGGAAACAGCGTACTGTGCCTCCCAAGCGCCAGCGTGGCTTCACAGTCAGTGTCAGCGCCGGAAATTCATCGCTAATTTTGACCCACGGAGTGCTCTGAATGACATCAAGTCAAATCGTTGCAAAGTAGAACGCACGTAGATCTAGGAATCGCGGTGTGGCCCCCATTCATTCCGGGTCCAGTCATCGTATGCGGCTCCTCTAATGATCGCTCATTGCGTTGCGAAATGATGTGGAATTAACTTTCATCAGTAAAACTACAAGTTTCTCTCTGAGGTCTTTGAGGTCTTTGCAGAGCTCTCAAAGACCTCAAAGACCCGCTGAAACCAGAGATGTGAGGTCTCTACAGAGAAGGTTCAACTAACCCTACAGAGACCTATATCTTGGCAGAGTTCCGAAAGAACTCTGGCGAGAACCAAAGGCTCTCGCCAGAGTTCTTGACAAACTTGATATAGTTCTTCTTAAAAGACCTTAAATACAATTCATAGCGCAATAATCAATGAATATATTCTTGATATAGCAATACAATTTTCTATCTATGGATGGGTGGCTAGCTGAATTCAATGATCTGCTCGGCATCCGACCAGGCTACAAATGCCGAGCACACCACATTTATGCTCAATCTATTTACTACACGGAAGGACACAGACACCTGCGAGAGAACAGTCAGAAAGTACCCGCGATGTAAAAGGAAACCACACACGGGAATCAAGCATCCTGACAATCAGAATGAAACACGAATGATCATGTTCTCATAAAGCCAAGAAATCAGTTTTGTGCCGAACATGGGAGAAAACACGTACATGAGTGATGAGAAGAATGAAATCATCACCATGGAATAAGTTGAGGAAAGACGTAGCGACATCCAGCTGAGTTGGAAAAGTGAGACAAGATGTGGAGAGAGAGAGAGCGAAGTACTTACTTGTGGAACTAGTTATCAGGTTGAAAGAGCTGTCAGGACTTGTGCACACAGGAATGAGGACAAAGGAGAGGAGGGGAGATGGTGGTGGAAAGAAAGAAAAAAAGCTGTCGTCACGGTAGAGACCTGAACCATTTTATATGTCCGCCGAGCCTGTCAACCTGTAACTTGTCAATCTGTCTGTCAGACTTCGTCTTCTATGCAATCTGTCTGTCAAGTGGCTTTGATGCTGGACTTAGAAAGATTCAAAGTTCGACCGCTGTCTTTCCTTGGCAGGCTTTTGCAGAACCTCGAGCTAAGCTTACCAGCCTACCTCAGGAAGTGTGTGCTGTTGTTTTGGGGCACAATAAGCGAGATTAGGAAAATTATTGGGGATTACTGTATCACGATTATCGGGCATATTACATTTTACATTAACAAGCATGCAGACCATCGCTCACAAATTGAATTTTAACTCACCTGTAGAACTCTGTCTTCCGCAAAGTCTTTCGGAGTCAGAGGTGTTTGAGGACTTTGGCATTTCCAAATATGGGAATCAATTTCACAGAGTTCTTGAAGTAACAGAGTTCACCAAAAGACCTGCTCAGAGTGCAAAGACCTTCCCACAGAGTGCAAAGACCATTCCCCAGAGTGCAAACACCTCAGAGAGAAATGTGTAGTTTTACTGATGTTGTAGCAACACAGGACAGCGGAGGTAGATAATGCGGACGTACCACTCTAAGCGCAGCCGAGAGTGCGCTGGCGATGCCCAGCGGCACCGCAACCCATGGATTGAAGCGAATATGCGGATGCTGATGCGGCCAGATCCAGGACCCGTCTGTCTGAGTTGCGAGATACAGACCTGCGACGAGCCCTTGCTGCAACGTCAGAAGCACCTCAAATACTTGTTCCACCTTTGTGCAACTGCGGACGTGGGCATTAAGTTGCAATGGAAAAGCTCATTGGACAGATACCCACCTCCTTTGCACATGGGGTAGCAAAAAAAAAATAGGAGCAGAGGAAAAGGATGGGGAGCAGAGCGTATCTCAGGACTTACATTTCCGAAATGGAATACAAAAATGACGACGCTGCACCCGAGCGAGAAATACCGCACGTAGGAGAACGATAGGGACGCAGGGCAAGGTTTCTTGTGCCATATGAGCCTTATCTCAGACCCAGAAGATATTATGTGGTCGTACACTACCACTGCGCAATGGTTTGAATAAAAAGGGGAATACGTTGGGCGATCGGTGGCGTACCGAAGCCAGTGAGCAACATATCGCGGTATATCCGGAATTATCGCGTTAATGACGCTGTTTAAATGGCAAGGGCGAGCGACTCCCTGGTCCCAGGCAGACTTTCAATATAGAGAAGATCGCCCGTGAAAGAAGACAATCTAAGATTTTGGGAAACAGAGAAACCTAGACATAGGCGTTATAACCTTGCAGAGCCATATTCACACCACAAGTACGGCAAAGGAACAGCACCGACTGATCCAAGGATAACACAGTCTATTCCGCATAGGTTAACGTTGCAGCTGTGGTAGTTTTCTCTTATGTGATGATTCGCCGCCGGCCCCATTGATAGATTCAGTCAAATGGAAATATTTCAGGACAAGGGGAGATCATGCATTTGGGGATGGTTTCGAGGTGGCAGGCAAATAGGCACTTCAAGTGACTTGTTCTGCACCAGATTGCCTTGTGCTCCGAAGCTGAGGGCTAAGAAGAACATCGTTGAAAAAAATGATGGTGGAGAAAGGAGAAAGGCGTGAGCGCCAAGTCACGTAACGGCGGCCGCTTTCGGCTGCCCCGGGCGTCACGTCGGAAAGATGACGCAATGCTGCTCTCTCCGTCGCCGATCATCGACTCGGACGCCTACTGCCTCTCTCTCTCATCCTGGGCGTTCTTCAAGCACCGGAAAGCTACTGGCCCACAACACATGCCCTCTGGTGACAATTTTGGCACATCGACTAGTTTGCACACAAAATCTCTGTAGCTCTGTCGCACCCACACATTCATGGTCTTCAGCAAGGACAGCAAGCCGCAAATCCATTTGGAGTGTCTTTTGTATTAACACGGTCTTTCTAGTGTTGATTATTCTTCTCGGAGTGAAAAAGACCCGTCAAGTCTCATCTCGGCACCACTGCGTGGCAACGATCCCTGCCTACTTTAACGGCTCACGGCGTCATGCCATGGTGCACCATTGCTGGTGCGAACCTCCCCCGAGTCCACGAACCCACCGCTGCTGTCCCCGTCAGCCAGAACCTTTGGAGGTATTCTCAAGATCATGGCTACCGTGGCCGGTGACAATTCAGTTCACTGAGTTCTTTGATGACCGTATCGAGAACCACTCCATGCAGCAGCTCAAGCGCATGAACCGTAAAGGTGCGTTTTGCTCCCTTTTCTTTCCCCTTTAAACGCATTATTACTGTAATCTTTGTAGATCCCTCCTTTAACCCCTGCACGGGCCTCCGTCCTCTCCGTACCGCTTGCGAGCGTGCCAAGCGCACCGTCTCCTGCGCCGCCCATACCCCATCGAGACCGACAGCATATTCGAGCCCCGTGCTGTCAAGCTCGCGTCGGACCCCTCAATGGAACAGAGACCACCAACGCAGAAAAGCCCGTCACCTACGATGCAGCAGTCCAGATCTCTATTCTTTTCGCGACACCTCGGAGAAGACACAGGATCTCCTCCTTCTCGACGTCGTTCCGCTCTCCCTCGGTATCGAGACCCCCGGACCGCTCTAAGTCAAGCGCAACATCGCTGTCCCCACCAAGAACTCGGAGATCTTCTCTATCTACTCAGATAACCAGCCCGGGGTACGAGGGTGAGCATGCGCGCACGGGGAACAACAACTTCCTCGTCAAATCAGAATTCTTCCCACTCTATTGTGGTTTTCTTCACGTCGAGATCATCTTTGCCATCGATACCAGCGGGATCCTCGACGTCTCCATCTCTGTCTCCGACGGAACCAACGGCAAGGGGAATCCACCAACGACAAGGGAAGGAAGGTATGGGTATATCTTACGCATATTGTATTCTTTTAAAGAATGGCTTCGAATCTAACTCGGTATGAGCTGCGCGCTGGCATGAGACTTTCTTCGACGACCTCAGCGCGCTCGCAGCTGACCACAACGCCCTCGAGGCGTATGTTAAGCTCGTCACCGCTAGCAAGTTGATCCACGGCGCCGTGAGCGATACCATCAAGCGGCTCAATCTGTTGAAGGAGGATCATGCAGAAGCGTGTATCGGACTTGTCTCGATTTGACAGGTTTATATGTTCACTTTCTGGTCTTTTTAACACATGTTCGCTATCCCTACAGTTTACTGCGGTTTGCAAACCATAAAGAATGTTTGAGAATGTTGTACGCAAGTCCAGAATGTATTTGTTTCTTCCATATTTTCAACTTCAACCACCCGGCGCTGTCAAAAGGCGATGCTCTGACGTTCAAATCCAATTAGCTCCGGCCTTTCAGACCCCACGATGCTGTTGAAAATGAAGGCTCAAGTTGCAAAGAGCATGGACTGTATTCCGGTGCCTCAGTTTAATCGACATTTTCTTCCGTGATAAGGAACCACCTTGATATGTCTGGCGCTCTCTCAGCCCTCTACGCTCCTTGCGCGTGACACACGCTGTCGTCAAAAGAGGTTTCGCCTCAACTTCGCCGCCCCTGAGGTATCCCACGAAATTCACTTTCGATGGTAGGCTCCTGGTAAGAACGCATGTCATAACTATCCAGTTGCGAGGAGAATTGATTCGAGTGAATTCATCTTCCCCGCAACCAAGAATACACGGATGTTCTCGTCATGCGGGCGAGTTCAAAGATGGAGTCTGGAGTCTTCAAGTAAGGTGAGGTGGAAAACTGCCTGATTACCTTGGACACTCGGAGGCTAGTCGTATTTTGATGGTGCAGAGCTTTGGCATCTGACCAGTGGGAACTGCGAGAGTTTCGGACCTGTCACTTTAGACGCCGAAAGCTGTAACAGGCGCTTGCTAACTCTGTCCTCTTCCACCACCATCCACGACCATCCGAACAAAGATGCAAGTTTCTACGGAGTTTCCTTCTGACCACACCTCCGAGGATCCTAGACCCTCATTGTAAGCTCACTCCCACTTCATCCGTGCCCACGTGTAGTGTCTCACAGCGGCTATTCTCGCTACAGCAGCGGAATGTTCTCCGGGGCACAGAACCTCAGTGTACCGGGTCATAACTTGATCAATACAACAAACAATTGCACCACTGCGGCGACTGTGCCTTCTGGTAAGTGTTTCTTTGCTCATTGCGAGGGTGATATAAATCTTGCTTAGATGTAAATGTCAAGATGGTTTCACTGTGGGATATAGATCTTCAGCATGAAATCCATCTCGATAGCAGCACGGGTGTGGTCAATCGGCACAGCACTCAGACGAGTGTTCGTCGTATATACTCCGCCAAAATCAGGGGTCAAAGCACGACTGTGGCCATGTATCAGGGATACGATGCAGAGGAAGTGTGTTACATCTTACTTTCACTGTATTGCTGCTAAGAATTTTGTATAAGAGTGGCGGCAGGATCTAGCGAAATATAGGTCGATTCGGCAAGTTTCGCATTTTTTGCGGTTTGTCTTGCCACTAAATTATGCACCTAGCCATCCGAATATTATTCAGATTCGTGGAGCGGCAATTTCCGGCAGTATTCGCGCCACCCTTTTCCACGATGGTGAACTGCTCTTCTATTCGAATATTTTTTCATGGAACTTGATCTTTGAATTAGATTTGATACCGTTCCAACAATACGTGAATCTCTATCGACATTCCCATTTTCTCACCGTATACATTTACGACTATTGTGTACGTGCCTCACTCACTTGCCAGTCCCGTTATATTGATTCTCTGAAGGATGCGGACTTTGAGGTAAGAAAGCTTGTCAATGACGTTGTTCAGGTTTCAAACATTCCCGCAGGACGTCAGCAAATACTTCTACTCCAATTTTCAACGGAGTCCAGTGAGTTGATTTAGCTGAATACCTATTTTCCGTATCGGCAAATGGCTCCTAGGCCTCATATGAGTGCACATTATGGATACGTCGCTCGACTGGCCGGCTCTGCGTAGACCTCATTGAGCCAATTACCATCATGCGGCTTTATTTTCTCTAGTGCGAGACCAACAATCCAAGGGTGTCTTTCTGGAATGCACCGAACAGGGAGGGCATGATAATCCAACATCTGACACTGAGAAAGTATCACAGAATATGTGCTTTCCATCTATCCCAGTCTCGGGGCACAACCATTTCCACGCCGGTACAGGTGAATCTGGGAACAGTTGTTTTCTGGCCATCAACCAATCACTTTGAAGACTCCGTCGGGATTGCATTTTCTCCTAATGCAGACACTTCCTTTTTTCAGTGGGAGCGAGAGCAAGACTGGTTTGGACAACTCCGTATGATGTCTGTGCAGGGAGGATGGGAGCTGGGATCGGCAGAGGCGCATGTGCGACGGGCGGCGGCGACGGCGGTGACAGCGAGGGAGACGATACAACGGGAAGGTGGTCGTGGACGGCAAGGACCTCTGCGCGTGGGGCAGAAGTTACCGTTCGCTTTGGAAGTGATTTGGGAAACGGCCGCCGCTCAGGGCGCTGCGGCAGTAACCGGCGGATACGCTGGCGAATCGTACGCCATGGGTGCGTGGAATCACCACGGAGAGCTGAGAAATCGTGGGGTATCGGGGTTGTGGGTGGAGGGATAGAGTGGGTCGCATAGATGCGGTCGACGCCAGGCAACTCGTCCTCGCAAAGGACCTCGGTGACTACCTCCCTCACGACATTCCAAACCAGGCGGGGGTGAAGATCGCAATGGGATGGGGTGCGGCGTGGTGCCGTGGCCTCCTGGAATGAATGTGAGGTGCTTACGGAGACCTGTAGCACCGTCTCTCCTTCAGCTCTCTGCTGTTCCTTCTCCTCCAGGAGCTTTTGCTCCTTCTTCTTCCTTTTTTGCACTGCCCAAGGTTTCGTCATCGCGTATACGTAATGAGCGGAAAGACTGAAGGGTGGTAGGGGCGTGGATGTGCGTAGAAAGACGCAGTCGATACGAGATGCCGGTGCCGGGATAAGCCAGAGGGGTGGATGGAGGATACGTCGAAAAAAAAGCCAGGAAGTCCGCTCGCAGCAGGTGCGAGAGAAGTCGATGAGTTGTTGCCAAGATACTGCCTCGCAAAGCAGAAAGCCGATCTGGGCCTAGGGCACGTGGAGAAGTGCGAATCACACTCTCATCACCAAAATGGAGACCACTCGGGATCTCTGGGGCCGGGAATGAGCCAACGGGGCTCGCAGCGGGATGGGAGAAGCGGAAAAGACCCAATATGATTGCCGATGACAGCCACCGGAAGCTAATACATCCAAAGTATTCTACGCGCTGCCAACCACGTCACACTGTCCCCACCTGCCAGACTGCCCTCATCAAGCGCAACATCACCATCCCCACCAAGAAGTCGGAGATCTTCTCTACCTGCCCCGGCAACTAGCCCGGTGCACAAGGGTGAGCATGTGCTTATGGAGGACATCAACTTCCTCGGCAAATTCAAACTCTCCCCGCTCCCTGTGGTGTCCCTCAGGTCGAGGTTACCTTCGACATCGAGGCCAATGGCATCCCCAACCTCTCGGTCTCCCCTGCGAATCGAAAGACGACAAGGGTCGTCTGCGGTATGTGTATTCCTACGCATTCAGATTGTTTTTTTTTTTTCACAGCTGACAACAATGTTCTCGAGTCGCATGCCTCCAGCCTCACGACTCCCTCAACAATGAGGAGCTGGCTGACATATTCACCACCATATGCATTGCCGAATTGAAGCTCGATGGCGCCGTAAACAACAGCATCAAGCGGCTCAACATGCAGCATGAGGGCTTGAAGGAGGATACTGCTGAAGTGTGCCTCGTCAATTTAGGATTCTTGTACGTTCACTGCTTAATCTTTTTAACACATTTTAACGATATCTCAATTCTCCAGTTTGATGCGGTTTGCGAACCATAAAAAATGTTTGAGTATGTTGTACGCGAGTCCAATATATTTGTTTCTTCCATATTTTATGCTTGCTTGATAACTTCAAGCACCCGGCGCTGCATTGCATTCAAATATTTCGAAGATCAAGCTGTTCTGGCGATCTTTCTCAAAAGCCGAGCACCACAAGATGCACCGCTCTAGCATGGCCGCAAGTTATGCAATTATCACACGATGCCGTTGACAGCGAAGACCCGCGCTGCAACAAGCATGCATTATAGTTCAGTACTTCATTTCGATTGACACTTTTTTCCGTGAGAAGAAACCACCATGATATTTTTCAGACAGTCTGCCACTCTCTCGGCCATCTACGCTTCTTAGTAGCCACAATAATAAAAGGATGTCAACCTCGAGGATTGAACACACACCATAAAAAGGTGTTGGATTACAAATCAATTATACACAGCCACTATTTTATCACAAAAAAAAAATCTAATACAAGGTTTGAAAAGCCTTCAACACAGCCACTATTTATGTCGGTACAGATAAATGGGACTTACTCATTCATGTGCACTCGAGAACCTCAATGGGAAAAATTTGAAATGGACGATCACTTATTACATAAGTACTTGTAATCATCAAACAGCAGATGATTTCACAGTCCATAGGACATCCAACTTGGCACTTCAGGAGAAATAAACCACTTCAATAGAGGAAGAATATTGTGATTTTACAAATTTCCAGCATTGCACTGGTCAAACATTTCAAGTTTTGCGCTGAAAATTTTGATGAAAAATGTTTAGAATTTTACAGCAATTTTTCACACAAAAAGTAGATGAAAAACTTGAAACATTTTGATGAACTTTTTGAACTTTGTGAAAATTTTGTGAAAAAGTGCTGAAAATCTTTTGGAGTTCAAAAAATTCACAAAGAAGTTTCAAGTTTTTCACTTAGTTTTTCACTAAAAAATTGCTGTAAGATTCAAAACATTTTTCACTAGTTTTTTCACTAAAAAACTTGAAATGTTCAACCAGTGTTGGAAGTACATTTTTACGTGTACATACAGTGCCATTTCATTCAGAAGAGGAGGTGGAGGCTTTGTACAGACACTGAATCACTGAATTGTCCATGGCACCCAAAGTTTGACTCTTTTTTTTTTCATGATTTCAACCAAAATTTGAGGGAATCGTGACAAAAATACATTTGTCAAGGGGCTGACCAAGTTCCAAAATTCGTCTCGTCAAGGGCCGACGTGACGTGTGACTGACAAATTGATTGTAATGCTACAGTATAGTGTAGGTGTGCAGCTGATTATATACACCATAAATAGGATATAGCACTGCGGTGGTGTGGCACAAAGCCTAATGGAGCCTGTGGTCGAGTATCAGGGTGAGTGGGAAGGAGGGTGGAGAGCAGGAGCCAAAGGGAGAGATTGCGGTGAAGGAGTGTGATCATAACTTCATAAACAAGCCTTTGGAAAGCAAGGCACAGCCATGCGCCTTTTGTGCGCAGGTGATCAAATGTTGGCACCCGCACTAACGGTGTGTGCATGGGCGCCAAGGAGAACAAGCACCAAAAGGAAGGGTCTCTGGAGTAATGTATCATGCGGATCTCTGGGCTAGAGAGTTTGATGCATCACGCAGGTCTCTAAACCCACCTGTGATACATCAAAATGCCATACACTCTCCAAAATGTCATGTTTTGGGATGCCCCAAAATGTAGTTGAAATTTTTAGTTTTAGGAGCAACATCAGTGCACCTGAAATTACTCCTGAAACTAAAGCTATCGGGTGCCGGATCGGGATGTGCCGGGTGGGGCAGGGCGGTACAGAGCGTACCGGAGTGGCCTGGCACGTGATACATTTAGTTTCAGGGGCAATTTCAGATGCACTGATAATGCTCCGGAAACTAAAATGCACTGTTAAGATATTCCGCTGAAAAGGAAATTTCGTTTTTGGCACTCGGGCCTTTCATGCAAATATGGGTTGGGATTGTCTGGTCCATCCCTATCGCATTTTTGAGTTAATAATTCCTCTCCCTCCCCCGCAAAATCCGCCATGATTACAGAATACACTTTCACACGATTTAATCATTATTTTCATCATTGGAAAGCACAGGCCAATATCTTAGTCTGTATAGGTTACGAAAGATGTTAATTTATTGACCTCAACATTTATTCTGAGTTGATTCAATCTTCTGAGCCCGGCCAATGATCAAATGTCGTAATTGCAACTGGCAGAACTGATCTTTTCATGTCTCTTGATGGCATTCATGGACCAATTCATGCATAGAAAATCATGTTGTGGACTCGTAATAGTCTGAGAAATACTCCAATAGCACCTTGTTGAATTTTGTGCCCAGGCTCAAATGCAATAAATCGATTTTCGGTTACTTTTTGTGATACCGAGTACTAAAACCCGTCCCCATGGTACATGCAGACAATCCCGTATGTATTTATTTGATCACGATAATACTGCTGAACCAATCCCCATTATTTTCGACAGGCTAACCGGCCACCCTAGCATTTGTGGCTAGTTCTCGAAGGCTATACTGTCCATATACCATCCACCCCGTGGTGGAATGAAGGCAGACATCCTATGAATGCTTTAAGACCATTTTCATGAATCTACACGAAGTATTGATAAACCAGTCAATTTATTGGCACTGGCATCACCAACAAGGCCAAATACTAGCCAACCGGCCACCCGGTCAATTAAGTTCTGCAGGCGCAAACTTGAGGCTGTTTCATTCATGAATAATAAAAGAAGGTACTAGGGACTATTTTGTATAGTTGGGTTCTACATACAAGCCATGGACGGGGGAAAATATCCGTGTGTGTTGGATGGCAGGAGAACCTGCGGACTTGCAAATCCCAGACTACGTAGGCACCTCGGCAGGCTCGGCAGCTGTGGTGGTCCAAAATCAGGTATGCATCATTTAATAAGAAGCATTTCGGCATAAAAGGATGCTAAAGCTCACACCAGGATGCCGCTAGGTCCCGAAAAAAATCTTAATGTCTCGGGCACCGTATTTGAGTGGTTTCGGGTAATCTACAGTGGTGAGAAGGGAACGAAGAAAAGGAAAGGAAAGGTTCCAAGACACACCAAACTGAAGAATTCCTAATCTCAAAAAGTCATGCAAAATTCCATACCCATAGGGTGGATGAGCGGCACGATGTGAGCACGGCCAGTGTGAGTCACTCAAGGTGAGGGTGTATCCAAACTCCGGGCCCAAGCAAGAGTCGTGAGGTGGAAGAGGATTGAAGCCCTGCATCGTGGGAGCAGAATGAACCCAGGAAGTCGGTGAAAGACGGAGAACTGACAGAGCAAGAGCGAGGGCAGTCTTGCGGAAACAAGGAAACGCTGATCGGAGCTGACCGGCTGACATTCCACATGCGATAACTTTTGATCCGAAACTTACTTCCGGTTGAAATCTGGTATGGACCAGCGTTGCAGGTCCTATTCCTTCCTCAAACCCCAAAGTCGGACATATGTGGAGGTCTTCCCTTAATAGAGACGAAGTTGCCGGTTGCCTAGTGTGGCCGGCTAGCCAGTCGGTAATAGTAATCCAAGCTCGCTCCACCGCCATGGGAATTCTAGGTCCGTCTTTCCATCCTGTTTTCGGCCAGAATTTGGTAGGATCGCGTGCCGGAATCCAGGATTCATTTGTGGAGACCCGGCGGCAGAGAAGATCACTGGGAATTCCGATTTCCGGAGAAGCGGACTGGCGCCGACTGCACAGGCACTACTGGCACCTGCCAATGACGGTACAATGCTGTAGCCTAGTCACGCTGAGCTGGACAGCCGATTATAGATCGAGATCATACGCCCATACCTTCACTATAAATATTATCATTTCCGTCGGCCTTTCTTTGCGGCGAGGTACGTATTCTCACCACAATGCGCTCGATACAAACCCGTAACCCGCTGTGGCAGGCTGCATCCGAGAATATCGTCTAACCTGTGCGTCTAGTTTTGTCGACCGAATAGGACGACTCGTGCTCCTGGCGCTTGCATGGAAAGTCATATAGCACTCCGAACAGAACATATTTGACTCGATAAATTCTGCCTCTCGGACACGAACATTCGCGACAAGGAGGGGGTTGAAGCACAGCCTAAAATTGAGCATGCAGTACAGTGTCAAATATGCCATATATATCAAATATATCAAATACATATTCCAGCGCTTCTTCTGGTCGCTTCATTTTCACCGGATGTCTCACCTGATTGGTCTTCATTGACTCGGGCAATTTTGGCACCTAGCGCTTGTTTGATATCAATATTGATTGACACGCGCAGTAAGCACCGCTGTCATGGGGCTGGCCCCGAGATGGCCGGAGAGAAGGAGAAAATCTCAAGGGCTAGGTAGCCCCCAAAGTGGCGTTGATCGACGAAGCGTACGACGACAAATCAAGAGAATATAAAGTACAGGCAGTGCGTGAGGTAACATTTCGTTTTCTAAGTGTTATAAAACCATAAGAGATGTCTGCCATAAAACAATAGAACATTAATTAATATAGTCGATATTGGTGATGATCCGCCATGCCCCTTACAACCGCTTTGATTCATTGGAGCCCTGCCATCCTCAGCTCGTGGGTGTGAAACACGAAACTTTTTTTTTCTAGTCTGCTTATTACACTTCTGGTCTGCTCATTCCTATCCAGTCTTAGATCCAGGAGTCGATACATCCACAGTGACTAGGCCTGTGCTTTATGTCCGAGTCGGCGCCATTCTTGTGTCAGCTGTCATTCATATGAAAAATTGATGTACAGTGTTCCCAATATATAAAGAGCGGCCCATTCACAACATTGCCATCTCCACTCAAGCGACGCTTCAATATAGGTAAAATACAACACTTTATATAACACATTCTGGTCTCACAATCTTTTCACGAAACCCTCTACAGTCTACCAACATCCACAGCACATTATGGAGAGCAACACTCCTCCCGGATCTGCTGACCCTCCGCAAGTGAGGCTTCAGTTTCAGGCTTCGGAACTAGTGGCTCTAGCAGACAGCATTCTGAGGGACTACATGGCCGCAAGCAGTCTGGTCAATTTACACACAGCGATTTATCTCTTGGCTCAAACATGGGTCAATGAGGGCCCACAAGATTCTGAATGTTTGAATCTGCTTGCCACTGCCCTGTTGACAAGATTCAGCTATACAGGCCAATGGACAGATGTGAATATTGCTGGTATAATTCACGGGAGCATCATGACGGGGTCAACATCTTGGATCTCAAAAGTCCTGCCTGTGTGTCATTTTCGTTTTTTCAACTTCAACTGCATCACCTCATGTTTGATCCACAGCAATTGGGGCTGGATTTGTTCCAGATGAATGATAATCCAGATGACACTGTCACATTGGCTGGCAACATTCTAGCAGATTTTCATCAGCTTACTGACTCAGATCTTTCGAGTTTGGACACCGCCATCTGCCTGTATGAGGAAGCTATCGCAGGAGAGGGCTCAGTAGGCACTGACCAATGCAGGACAATGCGTCAACTCGTGAATGCACGTCTCATTCGATCACGTACTACTGGAGATACAGAAAGAGTTCAGAAGTCAATCCCCTTGGTCCGACAGATGTATAGGTCCCAACCCAACCAAGTATCATGGCTTTGTGCTGCCCTACTTTCTCAAGTCAATCTCATAAATGTCAGAGAGGCCCTGGTCCTGATTCATGAGACAGTAAAATTGGATAACAATCTACTGGAACTGGCCGGGACTGGTCTTGAATTCCTCAAAGTTTTTGATCAGGCTGGAGATGTCTTGAATCTGGACAGAGGGATTTTAGCATTGGAAACAGCTGCTGCTCAAGTGACATGGGGACATGACCGGCGTGGATATGTTCTATGCAACTTGGGAACTGGCCTTCTTAGGCAATTCGAAACAAGGGGCAGCCCACAAGATCTCGACAATGCCATTGGACTGCATCATGAAGCCGTGGATTTGCAGCCGGCACCTCACCCAGGGCGTGGCAGTGCTCTGAACAGCCTAGGAAATGGGCTTAATGTGCGTTTCAGAGCAAGACATGATGTAAGAGATCTTGACAGTGCCATTGAGCTGCATCGTGAAGCACTGGATTTGCACGCAGCACTTCATCCAGACCGTGTCAGGTGTCTGATCTACCTAGGAAATGTACTTCATGAGCGGTTCCAAACAAGAGGTGATGCAGGAGATCTTGACAGTGCCATCGAGCTGCATCGTGAAGCACTAGATTTGCGCCCAGCACCTAACCCATACCGTGGCAGGTGTCTGATCTACCTAGGAGATGTACTTCATGAGCGGTTCCGAACAAGAGGTGATGCAGGAGATCTTGACAATTCCATTGCGCTGCATCGCGAAGCCTTGGATTTGCGCCCAGCACCTAACCCGAAGCGGTACGGCTGTCTCAACAACCTAGCAGTTGTGCTATATACACGGTTCCAAACAAGAGGTGATGCAGGAGATCTTGACAGGGCCATTGAGCTGCATCGTGAAGCCTTGGATTTGCGTCCAGCACCACATCCAGACCGTGGCATGTCTCTGAACAACCTCGGAGCTATGCTTCATGAGCAGTTCCTAACAAGAGGTGATGCAAGACATCTTGATGGTTCTATTGAGTTACATTGTGAAGCCCTGGATTTGCACTCAACACCACACCCAAACCGTGGTGGCTCTCTGACCAACCTAGGAAATGCGCTGTATGAGCGGTTCAAAAGAAGAGGTGATGCAGGAGATCTTGATAGGGCCATTGAGCTGCATCGTGAAGCCCTGGATTTACACCCAGTACCACACCCAAACCGTGGCAGCTCTCTGACAAACTTAGCAAATGGGCTTGATTGGCGGTTTAAAACAAGAGGTGATGCAGGAGATCTTGATAACACCATTAAACTGTGTCATGAAGCACAAGTTGTGGTGCAACCACCCCACCCATACCGTGGGATGGTACTCAGAAACCTGGCAGCCCGGTTGATCCTCAAGTATTCCATTTCTTTGGACTGTAATACTATGGAAGATGGTATTGTTGCTCTTCGTGAGAGTGCGGGATATCTCCTCTCCCCTGTTTCTGACCGTTTCAAGGCCGCCACAACCTGGGCCCAACATGCAGACAAGTACAATCATGGATCAGCCCTGGAGGCTTATGAAACCTCAGTAGAACTGCTTCCCCAGCAGGCTATGCTCGGCTTGGACATTCAATCTCGTCAGCAGGCACTGAAATTGAGGTCGACCATTGGTCTCGCAACAGATGCCGCTGCCTGCGCCTTCCGCCTGAATGAAATAGGAAAGGCCATCGAATTACTCGAGGCTGGTCGTTCAGTATTTTGGTCACAGGCACTCCAGCTTCACCCTTCTCTTGATCAACTCGAGAAAGTACATCCAGAATTGGCAGAGAGGATCCGAAACATATCAAAGAAACTGGAAGTTGGCTCACATCGTACTGTAGCATCAATTCGTATGCTGCCTGCAGTGCACAAGGACCATATGATGCTTGACAAAGATGATGCATATTATCGCAAACTTAATGCCGAATGGCTTGAAACTCTAGATGAAGTTCGCCGGCAACCAGGCTTCCAGCGGTTCCTACAGCCAAAATTGATTGATGAATTGAGAGCAGCAGCAAGCAATGGACCCATTGTAATCTTAAATGCAAGCAAGTCTTCATGTACTGCTTTGATACTGACCCGGTCCGGGGGGGTTCAAGCAATAAATCTAGCCAATATGACTTGGGATAGAGCCCAACTTTTGGTTGACCTTCTTCGTGCAGTGCTCAACCGCTCCGATGTGCAGATCATCCAGATTCTCACAAAGATTCCATGTCGGGAGGTCACAACTCAAGTTTCAAGCCTGAAAGAGCGAATCCTGTGGAAATTAGAAAATTCAGAGCACCACAACCCAAACAAAGTGTTTGGATGGTTGTTGGAAGAGCTTTGGACCCTGCTCGTGCAACCAGTGTTTCATGCCCTGGAATTGAAGGTAAAAAGCACCAGTAATTGCATTGTTCTATTCTAACATTATAAACAGAAATCAGACCATCCCAGTCGATTATGGTGGTGTCCCACTGGACCCTTGACTTTTCTTCCAATCCATGCTGCCGGGCTTTATAGACCCCATGAAACTGACTGTGTTTCAGATTATGTTGTATCCTCGTATACACATACTCTAACCACCTTACTCAATCCACCTACCCAGACTGTTTCACCGTTCAAGATGATGGCAGTGATACAGCCCACGACAAATAATTGCTCGGACCTGCCTGCTACTGTCAAGGAACTAGCACGAATCAAGCAGCAGGTGCCTTCGGAGTGGCTTACCAGCCTTGGTGATACTACTCCAGCCACAGTGGATGTGGCACTGCAGCATCTGCAGGAATCATCGGTTGTGCATTTTGCATGCCACGGCACACAAGATCTTCAAAATCCTCTTGAAACCGGCCTGCTCCTTACTGATGGCCGCCTGAAGGTCTCTGAGCTTATGCGGGGAAAGTCAGAAGAAAAGACCATGACATTCGCATTTCTGAGTGCCTGTGAGACAGCAAAGGGTGACGATGCAATGCCTGATGAGGCTATGCACCTCGCTGCCACGCTGTTGTTTGCAGGATTCCGGAGTGTTGTTGCAACTATGTGGTTAGTCATTTCTAATGTTCTCAAAAGTTGTTTTATAGACTGATTCTCAAATCAAAGGACAATGGCTGATCTAGATGGTCCCAATATAGCCGAGAAATTCTACCAAAACCTGTTCAAGGGCTGTGACACCGACATGGGCCCTCCTAATCTCATGAAGGCCGCTGAATCCCTTCATATCGCTGTTGCCAAATTACGTGCAGATCCAAATGTTCCGTTCAGCCGCTGGGTCCCATTTGTGCATTATGGCCTGTGAGGTTGTCTTGATTCCATTCCAATTCGTAGTCAGATGCAAGGTCATTCATGGTCACAATTCTTCCCGTTTGCCACCTTTTCACTAGCTTCCGAATTCGTGTACAGTTGGACTTCTGAACTTTGTCTCGTAGTCAAACAAAAATGATTGCATCCATGAACTTATTTACCCTCGAGGCATATTAAAACTACCCTCTACTATATAGGGAAGGTGGGTTCCACTTCAAGATGAACACAAATCATATGGTTTAATAGGTCAATGTTAAACAGACAAGCCACGATGGCAGGAAGGAACGTAGTGTGAGTGGCTGTCACCCTCTTTATAAAATTACGTACGTCTCTCTGTCTGTCCGAAGCCTTTTCAATCTCCGATGACTTCGTTGATGTCTTTTAGAACTCCGATGACTTCATTGATGGCGGCTCAAACGGTTCCTTATGCCCGGGTGATCCGTTGTGGCGGGTCCAGATGCCGAGGCTTTCGGTTCAGTTCCCGCCGATCCGTACAATCACCATCCATCACTTCTACTTCAATTATGCTCGCAAATCTCCGTGGATCCGATGTATATCGGGGCTCAAGGATCACTTAATCTCCGCCCGGTCCTTCCGGCCCAGACGTTCCCACTCCACTTAGCGAGGATTAATTCAACCCAGTTTAGATCCCCAATTCTTAGTTATTGTAAATTATGGTATTCAAATCCTAACAGAATAGGTTCTCAGGCCAAAAAATCCAGTGTCTAACATCAAGTCAGCTCAGTTCAACTCAAGTTTTTCTCAAATTGTCAAAGATGTGTATATTATAAGCACTTGATGGGTGCTACGACCAAATAGGCTGACAGCAACTCACTCAACCACTACTTGGATAGTAGTAGGTACGAGTCGGTGCACCTTCACTGGTTGCACGATAGCTTCTTCGTCCCTGTTTCCTTATTTTGTGCTACGACAGCAAATTACACTCCCGAATAGTAGTATGTACGAGTCGGTGCGCCTTCACTGGTTGCACGATAGCTTCTTCGTCCCTGTTTCCTTATTTTGTGCTACAACAGGAGTGAGAATATTATATCGTCGAACTCAGCATACTTGTGAGGAAGGCCGCATGAACCTGTCCAGTGAACCATTGGAATGAATAAGAAGTAGCTACCGTACAGTATATTTTCCCAACGGACAGCTTTTAACTACTTTTATCTATCATCTATCGGTGTCGTCCGTTTGGAACTTAACGCCTTTGTATAGGGGGAGGTTGTTATCTACATAGCTAAGGAATGCCTCCACAAATCGAGCTGATCATAGCACATTTTTTTGTCCTATGGAATGAAATCTCATTGAACTTTCTACCGGACCTAATTCCTCTTCAGCATCGGCCTTCCCAGCATTCGGGCCTAACTGCCATTCTTGCTCAAAGTAAAACCTGCTGTAACCGACACGCTGCCGGCAGCAATAAGACCAAAAATGACATCGAGAGGGATGTCGTAGCGTCGTGAAACACGTGCTCGAAGAAAGACACCTTTTCGATTTCCGAAACGCGGACTCTCGTGACGGCTTCAGCTAATGGGGCAAGTTCTGCGTAAAGTTCCGAGTTTATAACTTATCTTCGCCATCTGTGCCCAGGTTTTATTGGAAAATTCTATTCGGCACCCATAGGTGCAGTATTCTTATGCCATATACTTAAGTACTTAAGCCAAATTACGGTCGTCGCAATCGACTTCTTACACTCCGAAATGGAGGTAACAGTCCAAGACACGATGTGAAGACTTAGGAAAATTAACACCTTAGCTAACACGTAGCAGGTGGCTGGAATGATAGTCTCATACAGTATATGATTTCTTTGACGGTCCTCGCCCGCAAGTCAGTTTTCCCCACCACCGCAATTTACATCCATGGCGATAGTTAAGGTCTTAAACAGTCTGCCCCATTGAATGGCGTGGATAGATTTATTTTCATATTCGCCCGCCTCACTACACCCAGTTGTAAACACAGTATGTATCTAGAAAGAAACATCTGGACGTAACTCACGGAAAACTTACACCGAGTATAGAAGGAATTCAGTGATGGGCTCTTACAGCCTTTTATTATTCTCGGACAGAGTCTGACTTTGGTCCCGTTTGGCTCGTCGCGTCGCGCATTGTACAAGCATGTGACCTTCTGTTGCAGTGGTGCGCAGAAAGCACGGACTTGATTTTCACGGACTCAGAGCAATAATGATTTATCCGAAATAGAGTCAAATACAGTTTATGAACAACGATAGAGCCGATGAAAGAGGAAACCACCACACGGAAAATGCATGTAAGTAGGGCTGCCGAAGGGGAGATTTCAAATAGGCCGACATTGCAACGATGCTGCAGTCAGAGATTGAAATGAGGTCATTGTCGGACCGGCTTGACGGTGCGGAAATCATGATGTTTGGGTGAGTGTGTGCGACAAGAAATTTTCAAATGAAGCATTACACTGGCATGTAAAACGTATAATACATTCCAACTCAAGGATTGAATTGAACGACTCCCCGCACTTAACATTCATTTCAAATCACTCCACGCTTCTGCAATGTTGAAAGTTTTCCACTCGGGTAGGGCCGACCCCGGGTAAGCTGCGACGCTAGTGGGCGCGCCTGCTCGTATCATCTTGTTTGTCTTGCTGTTATTGATACTGAGGCGGAGGCCGGCTGGTAAATATTCTCGCAATGCAGAGATATTGCGGAATGTTGGATATTAGAGCCGACGGTCCCTGTGTTCGTACCAGAGTGTTGTGACGCGCACTATTCGAGTAAGCTGGATTCATTTCAATTCTTGCAAAGAGATTTAAATAAAAGAGATATCAGTATCCCTGCGGTGCTCGCGTTTACAGACGCGGAAGAATCCATCTCGTATTTTGCTTGTGGCCCATTGTCGGACCGCTCCATGCGATCTGGCGGCTGATGGCATAAGCCGAGGCTTAGGTTATCACCTGATTTGGTGTTGAGCTTTTCAGACTCCAATTCGGACTCAGAAATAATCGCGGTAAGTGGCTTCTGCATTAAAAAATGATTTCGCACGCGCGAAACAGGCCCGTAGCAGATGAAAGAACATCAACGTAAGTACCTTCCGACGCCAGCATACCCAAGACGGAGTATCATTCCTTCCTTCCTGCCCATATGCCGTCCGGCCGGCACAAAGTTCAGAGAGCCACGGTTGAAAATTTATTATATCCTCCGTCCCTATGATGCTTCCAGGTCAGCCCCGTCGTGCAGCGGATGGTCTGCGAGTTTTCCGCACCGCGCGCTGCAAGTCGAGGATGAGTCGTGAGATGAGCGTTACAGAGAGCCTGGGTGCGCGGGGCAGGTCAGAGTTTTTACGGTTTGAGGGAAGCGAGAGAGAGAGAAGGGTGGAAGGGTTTGGGAGCCGAACGGATGTATGACGTCGTTCACCACGTGAAGATGCTCGCTATCATGTTCTTGAATACGGCAAGAATTAAATTAGTCAATGGTGAGTCGGCGCTAGGTATGCAGACGCACATCTCCTAGCTTGTATTTGACTCAATTCAGCGAATCATCAGAAGTCGTGCACACCTAACGTACGTAGGGCGTCACCACATTCACCGGGTTCACGAGTACGATTATCCTGCGTGACCATTTTGTCGTCAGTCGCTTGATTATATGGCCGGGAAGAAAGCCTCACCCGAAGTACATTGCACCAACAAATGAAAATGCTTTTCAACCTGCTGTGAAGAAATAAAGAGAATAAATCCGCTCACCATCGCGCATCATTTTCTTGATAAGGGAGCCTTGGACAGGTGTAATTGTTGTTTGGTTCGCGCGCGCACGGTCGAAAATTCAGCCGAAAATCCAGTGTATCGAAGAGGAGTCTGTAAAAAATCAAGTTACATTCAAGTATCAGGGAGGAAGAGAGCGTACTGTGCCTCCCAAGCGCCAGCGTGGCTTTACAGTCCGTGTCAGCGCCGGGCATTCATCGCTAATTTTGACTCACGGAGTGCTCTGTATGACATCAAGTCAGATCGTTGCAACTACAGTCGAACTCCTAATAACCCATAACCATGATAACCCATAACTCCAACATAACTTCTTCCAACCCATAGATTTTGGGTCTTTACCTGCTATGTTAGTAGTAGAGTGAGTAGGAGAACCCCATAGGTCCTTATACCTCATAGTCCATACCCATATGCGAGGACCGAAAACCCATAGATATGCCGAGTTAGAACGGGAAGTGACGACAGTGACGTAAAAGAGAGGCCCAAAAATATCCTTTGTTCTTCTAGTATGGCCAAACTGACGCTGGAAGTGTTAAAGCGCGGCCTTTTGGCTTTCCAGAAGGCCTTAAGAGAGAAAGAACATGCTCCTTGCGCGTTTCGCTCACAAAGAAAAGCTCACAGATGAAGAAGAACACCGGCTCGACCACGACGCGAACGATGTTGAAGAATGTGATCTCGTCCACGAGTTGGACACAGCGTCAGATTTCGAACGCGGGATAGCTCGCTGGGGTTCTGTAAAGCAGAAATTGGCAGAGAAATTGAAGGAACTGGCCGAAGGGGAAGAGTTGTCGAAGGAAAAGTCCTTGGCTGGCAAAAGCGGTTTGAAGGCAAAGAAAAGTGCATCCTCATGCTTGCAATGGTACTGATAATTTATGCTGATCTTGCCATAGGGAAGAGAGAGAGCAGGCAGGAAGAAATGCAGGTGCGACCGAAAGGCGGCTCCGCTGGCCCCCGGGAATGCCACATTAGGGCAGCGCATCGAAATCTTGAACTGGCACAACGAGAACGGCAAAAACCAGTCTCACACTGATCGTCACTTCGCAGAGATATATCCTAACCTGAATATCAAGCAACCCCTCATTTCTTTTTGGGTCAAAGAGGAGGCCAAGTGGCGAGAGAAATGGGAGGCGGCGAAGGAAAAGGGTCGAGGGGAAGATTCGAAGAGAGTCCGGCTGGTCGAAAATCCGGAGATCGACGACATGTTGGAGCTCTGGGTGGCCAAGACACAACGCGATAAGATTCACATCAGCGGAGAGATTTTGCGCCAGAAATGGACACAATTTGCCGATATGTGCAACATGCCGGAGAACAAGCGCGTCAAGCTGAGTAACGGGTGGCTGCGTTCATTCAAGAAACATTGCGGCTTGAAAGAGTTCAAGAGACACGGCGAAGGTGGCGCGGTCAAGCCCGAGGATGTTGCCGCAGAACAATACCGTGTGCAGAAGCTCGTCGCAAAGTACACGTTGAAGGATATTTGGAATATCGATGAAACGGGGCTGTTCTGGGCGTGAGTAGATGGCTCAGGGTATACATATGATTGGCGACGCTGACATCGCGCACGTAGGATGCCACCTGACCGTGGTCTCATGCAGAGGAAAATGTCGGGCGTGAAGGGAAGCAAGAACCGCCTTACGTACGCCTTCACCGTAAACGCAGACGGCAATGAAACTCTTGAGCCGTTTATCATCGGGAAACCAGCACGACCCCGCGCCTTCAAAGGAGAATCAGCCCGACACCTCGGATTCTATTATCCTAACAATGCGACAGCATGGATGAAAGGAGCCTTCTACAAAGAGTGGATCGTCGACTGGGACAAGAAACTTCGGAGGGAAAACCGAAAGATTCTTCTCCTGCAAGATAATTTTGACGGACATTAAGTTCCCAAACGGCTGACCAATATTCGCGTCGAGAACTTTGCCCCCAATCTTACATCGCACGTCCAATCCAATGATGCAGGCATCATCAGATGCTTCAAGTCGCATTACCGCCGGCTCTTCATGCAACGCGCTCCAGAGCGCTACGACTCTGGGGTCACTCCCGGGGAAATCTATCGGATCGACCAGCTGACGGCCATGCGGCTTGCGGATGAAGCTTGGGGCTACGTCACGCAGGAGACTATCCGCAACTGCTGGCGGAAGACCGGAATTATTCCCGAAGCTCGGTTTAACCCCAACGCAAGCTCCACATCCCTCTCCTCTCTCTCCTCCCTCTCTACCCTAACAACATCGGAGTCCGAAGACGAACTAGAGGTCCCAGAAGGTGGAATCTCCACCGTCTGTGGACGACGTGTCTGATCTCACTTGGTTTGATGTTGGGGATCCGGAGCAGGCGTTGTTAAGCGTCATGGGACAGCTCGAACAGGTTGGTGTTCCTCAGAGGGTAAACATGCTCGATCTCGAAGAGCTTGTGAACATGCAGGATGAGTAGGTTATCGAGGTCTTCACCGACGAGGACATCATGAAGAAACCAATAGCCCCAGGCCTGAACCGAGAGCTATGGGTTATTATGAGTTCGACTGTAATGCGGACACACCACTCTAAGCGCACCCGAGAGTGCGCTGGCGACAGCGGCACCGCAACCTATATATTGAAGCCGTACATGACTAATATGCGGAGGGCGAGTGTTGCTGCTGATGCGGACAAATGCATCAGCCATCTGTTTGAGTTGCGAGATAGTACAGATCTGCTCTGGACGAGCCCTTGCTGCAACATTGGAAGCACCTCAAGTACTCCCTCCGTCTTTGAACAACTGAGGACGCCGGCATTAGGTTGCGATCGAGAAGCTGATTGGACAGATACCCACCTCTTTTGCAAAAAGAGAAAGCGGAAGAAAGGAGGAGGAGAATGGGGAGAAGGGCGTACCTCGGGACTTACATTTCCGAAATAGAATGCAAAAATGACGATAACGCACCCGAGCGAGGAATACTGCTCGCAGGGGAACGATAGGGACGCTGGGCAAAGCTTCTTGTGCCATATGAGCCTCACCTAGACCCAGAGGATAGTATGTGGTCGTACACCACCACTGCGCAATGGTTTGAATAAAGGCGGAATACGTTGGGCGATCGGTGATGTACCGAAGCCAGTGAGGAACATATCATGGTATATCCGGAACCATTGCGTTAATGATGCTGTTTAAATGGCCAGAGCGAGGGACTCACTGCTCCCAGGCAAACGTTCAACAGTCAAGATCGCCCATGAACGAAGACGGGGGAGTCGACATGGTGACAGTCTAAGATTTTGGGCAACAGAGAAACCTAGCCATATAACCTTGCGGAGCCATATTCACACCACAACTACGGCAGAGGAACGGCTCCGATTGATCCATCCGAGATCCAGGGACAACACATAGGTTGATAGGTGATGATTCGCTGCCGGCCTCATTGATAGATTCAGCCAAATGGGAATATTTCAGGACATGGAAAGTCATGGGGAGATCATGCGTCAAGGCATTTGAGCATGGTTTCGGAGTGGCAGGCAAATAGGCGTTCCAAGCGACTTGTTCTGCACCAGGTTGTTTTATGTTCCGAAGCTGAGGGCCAAGAAGAAAATCGTTGTAACAATGATTTGGAGAGTCGAGCACTTGGATGATGGTTGAGAAAGGAGAAAGGTGTGAGCGTCAAGTCACGTAACGGCCGCCGCTTTCGGCTGCCCCGGGCGTCACGTTGGAAAGATGACGCAATGCTGCTCTCTCCGTCGCCGATCATCGACTCGGACGACTACTGCCTCTCTCTTATCCTCGGTGTAGGGCTGTTCGCCGTGCCCGTCACGGGCACGGCCGTCGTTTCCACGGGAGTGCAACGGGCAAACCCGTCCCGTTTCCGTCCCGTCGTACCAAGTAGAAAAATCTCTACGGGACGGGACGGACGACGGTACGGCCGTCACGGTCAACGCGACGGTGACGGATTGTGGCCTGAGGAATAACTTTCTACTTTCACCTTAAAATATGTGCAAATTTGGCCTAGTTTCGTCGTTTTCATTCCGAGGAAGATTAGCGGTCAGGCCGACATTAAAAGCTACTTGCATAGGCGCACAGTGAGCAGTTTTATACTCCAGAACCTCCATTGTGAGAGGCACTGATTTTAGAGCTGCTTAAGATATTGTCGTGGGACTCCTTTCCCAAAATCTGGGAAGTAACAAGACGGTCGAAGTGAAGACTCTAATTCCAATAAAAACACTCAACTCCTAGTCGAGAATTTTCAACTCGATTGAGTCCTACCGCACCGGGGGGATGGGGTCGTGACAGAACAGATAGAATTGAGGTGGTGAATCACCAAATCACTTCACACCACTTCTGTAAGGAGCCTAACACTAGAGCAGTGAGTTTCTACTCAAAGAGCCATCGGAATTTGTACGATTCATGCGTTGACCGTTATCAAATCCGTCGCCCGTCGACGGCCGTTATTTTGACGGCCGTTGAGTCCAAACACCGTCCCGTTGCCGTCCCGTCGAAAAAGTTCCAAAGGCCTCGACGGAACGGGTCGGCTACCCGTCGCACGGAACCCGTAGAACCGGCGCGACGGGCACGGCATACAGCCCTACCTCGGTGTTCCTCAAGCACCGGAAAGCTACTGGCCCACAACACATGCCCTCTGGCAACAATTTTGGCACATCCACTGGTTTGCACGCAAAATCTTTGTAGCTCTGTCGCGCCCACCATTCATGGTCTTCAACAAGGACAGCAAGCCGTACATTCATTTGGAGTGTCTTTTTTACTAGCACAATCTTTCTAGTGCTGATTATCCTTCTCGGAGTGAAAAAGACCCGTCGAGTCTCTTCTCGGCACCACCGTGTCGCAGCCTACTTCAGCGGCTCGCAGTGTCATTCCATGGTGCACCATTGCTGGTGCGAACCTCCCCCGAGTCCACGAACCCACCGCTGCTGTCCCCGTCACTTTGGAGCCAGAACCTTTGGAGGTATCCTCGAGATCATGGCTACCATGGCTGGTGACAATTCAGTTGACTGAGGTCTTTGACGACCGCATCGAGAACCACTCCATGCAGCAGTTCAAGCGCATGAACCGTAAAGGTGCGTTGTTCTCCATTTTCTTTGAACTCGTTATTACTGTAATTTTTGTAGATCCCTTCTTTATTCCCTGCACGCTCCGTCCTCTCCGTACCGCTTGCGAGCGTGCCAAGCGCACCCTCTCCTGCGCCGCCCATACCCCATCGAGTTCGACAGCATCCTCGAGCCCCGTGCTGTCGAGCTTGCGTCGGACTTCTTCAATGGAACAGAGACCACCAACGCAGACAAGGCCGTTCCCTACGGTGCAGCCGTCCAGATCTCTATTCTTTTCGCGACACATCGGAGAAGATTCAGGATCTCTTTCTTCTCGATGTCGCTCCGCTCTCCCTCGGTATTGAGACCCCCGAACCGCCCTCGGTCAAATCGCTGTCCCCACCAAGAACTCGGAGATCTTCTCTATCTACTCGGACAACCAGCCCGGGGTACGAGGGTGAGCATGCGTGCACGGAGGACAACAATTTCCTCGTCAAATTCAAGCTCTTCCCGCTGCATGTGGCTTCCTTCACGTCGAGGTCATCTTTGCCATCGATACCAACGGGATCCTAGACGTCTCCATCTCTGTCTCCGACGGAACGGCAAGGAGAATCTACCAACGACAAGGGAAGGAGGGTGTGTGTATTTCTTACGCATATTGTATTCTTTCAAAGAATGGCTTCGAATCTATGTCGACATGAGCTGCGCGCTGGCTTGAGGCTTTCTTCAACGACCTCGGCGCGCTCGCAGCTGATCACAACGTCCTCGAGTCGTATGCTAAGTTCGTCACCGCTAGCAAGTTGAAGCTCGACGGCGTAGTAAACGATACCATCAAGCGGCTCAATCTGTTGAAGGAGGATCATGCGGAAGCGTGTATCGGACTTGTCTCAATTCGACAGGCTTATATGTTCACTGCCTGATATTTTTAACACATGTTCACTGTCCCTACAGTTTGCTGCGGTTTGCAAACCATAAAGAATGTTTGAGAATGTTGTACGCAAGTCCAAAATGTCCTTGTTTCTTCCATATTTTCAACTTAAACCACTCAGCGCTGTCAAACGGCGATGCTCCAACGTTCAAACCCAATTAGTTCTGGTCCTTCAGATCCTACGATGCTGTTGAAAACGAAGGCTCAAGTTGCAACGAGCATGCACTGTTTTCCTTTGCCTCAGTTCAATCGATATTTGCTTCCGTGATACGGAACCACTTTGATATGTCTGGCGCTCTCTTGGCCCTCTACGCTCCTTGCGCGTGACACACGCTGTCGTCCAAAAGAGGTTTCGCCTCAACTTCGCCGCCCGTGAGGTATCCCACGAAATTCACTTTCGATGGTGGGCTCCTGGTAAGAACGCATGTCATAACTATCCAGTTGCGAGGAGATGTGATTCGAGTGAATTCAGATTCCCCGCAACCAAGAATACACGAATGCGCTCGTCAAGCGGGCGAGTTTAGAGATAAGGTCCTCAGTCTTCAAGTAATTTGAGTTTGAACCCGGTACACAACTGACCGATTCCCTTGGACACTCGGAGGCTAGTCGTATTTGATGGTGCAGAGCTTTGGCATCTGACCAGTGGGAACTGCGAGAGTTTCGGACCTGTCACTTTAGACGCCGAAAGCTGTAACAGGCGCTTGCCAACTCTGTCCTCTTCCACCACCATCCACGACCATCCTTGAACAAAGATGCAAGCTTCTACGGAGTTTCCTTCTTACCACACCTCCGAGGATCCTAGACCCTCATTGTAGGCTCATTCCCACTCCTTTCATGCCCACGTGTAGTGTCTCACAGTGCCTATTCTGGCTACAGCAGCGGAATGTTCTCCGGCGCACAGAACTTCACTGTAACTGGTCATAACTTGACCAATACCACAAACTACTACGTTGCTGTGCCTTCTGGTAAGTGTTTCCTTGTCCATTGAAAAGGTACTATAAATCTTGCATAGATGTCAGGATGGTTCCACTGTCGGACATAGACCTTCAGCATGAAATCCATCTCGACAACAGCACCGGTGTGGTTGACCGGTACCGGATCCGGCCAAGGGTTCGTTGTATGTACTCCGCCAAAATTGGGGGTCAAAGCACGACTGTGGCCATGTATCAGGGACGTGGCGCAGAGGAAGTGTGTTACAGCTTGCTTTTCCTGTGTCGCAGCTTAGATGTCTTTGAAGGCATGGCGGCAGGATCTAGCAAAATATACGTCGATTCGGCAAGTTTCGCATTTTTGGCGGTTTGCCGTGCTGCTAAATTGAGCATCTAGCCATCCCAATATTATTCAGATTCGTGGAGCGGCAAGTTCCGGCAGTATTCACGCCACCCTTTTCCACGATGGTGAACTGTTCTTCTATTTGAATATCATTTCATGGAGCTTGATCCTTGGATTAGATTTGATACCGTTAGACCAATATATGGACCTCTATCGACACTCCCATTTTCTCACCGTATCCATTTACGACTGTTGTGTATGTGCGTCGCTCACTTGCAAGTACTGTAATATTGATTCTCTGAAGAATTCGGAGTTCACGGTAAGAAAGCTGACGTCGTCGTTCAGGTTTCTACCATTTTCTCACAGGACATCAACAAATACTTTCGCTCCAATTTCCAGCAGAGACTGGTGAGTCCAGTCAGCTGAATACCTGTTTTGCGTATCGGAAACGGCTCTCAGTGCCAATGGGACTTCACATTCTGGATACGTCGCTCAACTGGTCGGCTATGTGCAGACCTTACAAAGCCGATTGTCATCGGCTGGTTGTATGATCACAGGAGCAAAGCCAACGCCCAAAGAGTGTCTTCCTGGAATGCACCGAACGAGGAGGGCATGATTATCGAATCCTTTACACTATTGGGGTATCACCAAATATGTGGTTTCCATCTACCCCGGGCTCTAGGCACAACCATTTCTGCGCCTATACAGGTGAATCTTGGAACAGTTGTGTTCTGGCCGTCAAGCAATCACTTTGAAGACTCTGTTGGGATTGCATTTTCTCCCAATGCAAAGGCTCACTTTTTGCAGTGGGACACCACTAGAGGATCACGAGGTGAACGGACTGAGGAGGGTTGGACACGGTAATAACATTTTGCGAGTTGTATGATCTCCCCTAATTGTTTTGAATCACGAAGGTTCAGCACCAACAATTTATTTGACACCACTCTCATGCTAGAATATTCCCTCCTCAACCATGAAATCTGGCTCACCCAGGCAAATTACATATTCAGCTGCCTGCATATGACATCCAATTTCGAGGACTGTGGTATGTCTCCAGTTCTCGGTTATTATCTTCACTGCAACATTTTCAAGTTCTCCTGCGCGATGTTTATTTCCAAGTCAAAATCTCACAAACTACGGAGGAATCCCCCACAGGTTTTCTATTCCTCTGCCCAGAGGAGAACTTTCAAATTGGACCATCTTCGTTCTGCTGGCCGGACTTCCCAGCATATTGGTCTCTCGATCCATTTGGCGTCGAACGTCTAAGTGTGGAGGAGGCAACTGAATTTGGGTTTCCAGCTCTGGAATTCATCACTGGGATTGGTGGAGACAGATGGGACAATAGTGTCTATGCCGGAGTCCGCGATTTTCAGCGGGCAAAAGGTTTCGATCCGGAGAGCCAGGGTGTCGCCAGGCATCTGGGTTACCCACTCTATTATCGTTTCAACGAAATGGATGCTCCCTTCGCTCATGGTCAGTGAACCAACAAAATTGTTCTATTTTAACTGATCAATGGTAACAGTCGATGAAGAAGAAGATTATTATTCCGGAGAAGATAATGAGGACCAAACGGTTGCAGAAGGGGATCAAATGGATCTCAGCTGGTGAGCGAGAATGGTATATAGTCGCGCTATAAGGCCGCATAAACTTATCCAATAAACTATTGGAAAAGTTAAAAAGTGTTGCGAGTAAATACAGTACATTTTCCCAACAGATCAAAAATATGGCTCTCTGAAACAACTCGGCGCACCTGAAAGAGCCCAAAATTGGTCAGATTGAAGGTACAGTTTATGTGTAAGTTGTGGATCTAATCATTGCCTTTTAGAGCCGCGCGGCTCGACGCAGCGAAGTGCAACGATGCCTAGGTCGAGTAACTCAGAGAATGATTTTTGAGAAAACCTGCTCTGCCGCACCGGACAACATCCAATTGATCGAATAATTGACCAATAGGGGAAGTCAAAGATCATTTCCGGGACCGATTCTCACGACGATTCTTGGTCGATTCTCGTTCGATTCTCCAAACATAATTAAACACAAATTGATGAATTCCACTACAACCGAATCGAGTACGAGGTGGGAATTAGGTTAGGGTGATTCTACACCGATTCTTTGATTTGTGCGACTCCAGAGTCGCTTTGACGATTCGGCCGATTCTTGAGAATCGGTGACTCTCGACCCAAAATCGGCATCAGAATCGAAAAATAATCGGCCCAGAATCGACGTGAGAATCGGTCCCAGAATCGATCTTTGACTTCCCCTAATAACTTCGAGACTAAGTCATGTGTCAAGATTGTGGGTGTTTAATATCAACGCAGTCGAAGGATTCGCAGTTTCCACGCGGCCTCTCACTTCCTTTCTGTTAAATACATGGTGTGTGTGAAGCCACGAGGTATGAAATCCTTGGATTATTGAAGATATTAAATCTATCTGATGAACGGCTCGACGCGGCGAAGTGCACGATGGGGCCGGGTCAGTGCTTCCATTTGCCGGTCCGGCTGGTTAACCGCTGAAGCCCACCAAAACTTCCTGGAATATAAGTTTAGTCTCCGTCAACACTTGACAGACTGATTGAAATTCATCTACTATCTCTCCTCAACATTGTTCACGATTTGAATGCTAAGTTGCTCAGCCACTTGGCTGAGATCCAAGAATTTATACCATAATCGAGCTTCACAACATCCTCAAATATCACTTCATTTTTCACTACTTACTACCTCGTCCTCCTCGTTCCTACTTACAGCAAACTAACTACCAACTACTGCTACTTACACGATGCAACCACTACGAACGCCGAAACGCGCAAATAACAAATGAGAGCGCTCGCGAGTCCAAGCACGGCCCAAATAAGAGGAAAACAAAACAACGGTACAAGAGGTAAATGGGTGTGGGTTTCCGGGAATACTACTGCTAGTCGGGTACGGTGCGGAGTTGGGTACAGGCCTGTACAGAGTGAGGCAAGGTCCGATGGTGGGTCGTAAGAGGTGGGGTGTAGGGGTGTGAGTAGTAGGAGGAGCACGGCAAGTGTGCGGACAAGGGTCGAGGAGGACGGATGAGGGAGGTGCAGGATCCCAAGGTCGAGTAGGGTGCGAGACCGACGCCCAGGTCGAGCACGTTGGTGGGCAAAAGAAGAAGCCACCTCGGCGGTAGGCAACGCCAACGTCCGCGCAGGCGACGCGGGACAAACGGAGAGACGCGATAGCGATCGAGACAAGCCGAGGAGGCAGAGTCCGATATTGTGAAGTAAAACAAGAAACAGAGACGAGGAGCGGGGAGCAAGATACAAAAGATATGTACAACGAGATGGGATACCGCGCCCAGGACAGGCCGGGCAGCATCGTGCGGCTGGCGTAGGAGGCGTAGGCGCAAAGCGAGGCAAGAAGTCGAGTCGAGACAGAGGCAAGAATGGAACGGAAGGGAAATCGAGACGGGGCAGAGCAGGATGCGACTGATTCACACCTGCCCATCCCATCCCAATTCCCATCCCGCCTCCCATTCCCATCTCGTTCATCCCCGCACCGCCGCCGAGGAGACTCTTCCGTGAAATCCGAGTCCCAAATTGTATGCCGCGCATGCACCCGTGCCCCCAGCGCCGAAGTACCCGCCCTCAGCGGCGTACACTTTCACGGCGTCCCATCTACATCGTCATACAAAAGAGTGACGTCATCCAATGACCAAAAAAGGGAATCGTGCGCTGGCAGGCGCAGCGCGAACGAGGTGCAGAGAGAGTAACCAAAGAGAACAGAGGAAGGGGGAGTGGGGAGGGATGAGAGAAAAAGCGTAAGAAGAAGGAAGGAAAATGCCCGAAAACCAGAACGAAAAATGGACACCACGAAAAGACGACGCAAGGGAAGGAAGTATGAAGCAGTAAAGACAAGGGACAACGCACCCTACTCAACGCCTCTGCTTCCTTTGAAAGTGCGCGCAGCGTCTGCGCAGCGAAAACGCGTGGCGGCGGGGCGGCGTGGACGATGCTACGCGGGGAATACAAGAGAAGGGTCAGCGAACGCTCTTCGTCAATGGAAAAAGAGAGAAAGGGAACGAAATTCTGCGACGTGCAGGAGGATGCGGAGAGGAGAAGCACGAGTGTGAGCGATACTCTCTGCACATCCACATCCGCACCCACACCCGCGTACACGCTGACTGGCGTCAGTCGACGTCCATCGATCTCGTCCAGCACCGGACGGCGATTCGCTATGTGCATGATGACGGAATATGCCAAGGACAAGGGCCGCGGAATGAGGGGGGCTAAGGGAGGAATGCCAACGGACCTTGAGCAAACAGTCGCAGCCTTGCTGGGCCGGCGAAGGGCCGCAAAGGGCGGGAGCATCGAGGCGATGGTCTATATGGATGCAAGAGAACGAACGAGGGAGGAGAGAGAGGAAACGCACCAAAAACCTCCGATTAAGTGTCTCTCTGCGCATGCTCTCCATGGCGTTGTGCGTGGCGTGAGGTGGGAGGAAACGGGAGACCCGGACTTGATGGGGCTCGAGGGAGGTCCTTGTCCGTATCCTTCCCGAGCCCGAGGAATCGGCCGGCGCTCGTGGATGAAGTCGATGTATTGAAGCTGGTGGTGGGGTGCGATGCAGACGAGGAGGCACCGGACGATAGGCGGTCGATGGAGAAGGACTTGGAGGTCGCTGGGCGGGGGATCGCAGGAAGTGCGGGATCTTGGAGGGTGCGCCTGAGGATGGCGGTGTGGGTGGTGTCGTTATCACAGCCATCGCATGTGGGACGAGTCGCAGCGTCGGATTGGTTAGGATGCCGTGGTGGGCGTGGTCAAAGCGCTATGGCGGGCAGAGGCAGACTGGCGCTGCGGTTTGGAAGACGCAGACACAGACGTCGTCGTGATTCGGGGGGAAAGTTGTTGTTCATAGGGAATGCGCTGAAAGCATGCGCATGAGATCGATATGAGTTGGAGAAGGACGTGAAGGCGAGCGTGCATTGCCAGTGCGCTGTGGAGTGGGCCGGGGCAAAAGCGGCGGCGGGCGCGTTTAGAGGATTGGATGTGGGGGACGGAGGCGGATGCGGAGGCGGCGGGCAAGTGGCAAGTGTGGAGTTGACGGCGCGTCGAGACTTACCCTCCCGCGCCAGGAGCTGGATGTCATCCCGAGTGTGACCGTAGTCGTTAGTGCACATTTCCCAGCCCAGCAAGTCGAATATCTCAGTACCTGTGCATGACGGGCGGGACGTTTCGCACAAGCAGGGGACTCGATGTGCGTTCCGAGTGGCGCTGGATTTCTTCGTTAGTCGGGATCCATACAGAGCTGGGTGCAACGCGAATCTTGTCGGATGATAAGAGCGGGGGACGGGCGGGGCATACAACAAACGAGGTAGGATTTTTGTAGTGTCTGTTTCATTAACACGGGGATAGCTGTCGAACGGCTGCAAGAACGAGATCATGGTGGAGAGGATTTGTGCGTGTTTGGTCCTCAACACAGCTTTCTTCCTCTTCCAGAACCACAACCTTCAAACGACTCTAACTCACCCTGCCGCCTGCTTTTGGGTACTCTTTGACCATTCACTGGCTGGAATCTATATCTTCAACACCTGTTGAACAACATGCGCAGTCCCTACTGCACTGCCATCGTCGTAACTGTCTGCCTCGCTTGTTTGTTAGACCAAGTAGTAATCTTCATTCCGCGCACAATTGCTGCGTTCTCGCTGGAATCAGTCACACATGAGATTGACGCCAGCCCTCATGACTATTAGACGACCCAGAAACCTGATATTCGACTAGAAACACCCATTGCGTCTGTTCCCTCTTGCCGGGATAATTTCGACCGAGAGTCTAAACCATCAGCCTTGTTCAAGACTCGGAGTTTTTGCGGTATTCCACCTCGTAGACTCCTTTGACCCGCTCAGTACTTCTCGTGCGTTGGCTTGCCACAGAAATCTTTCCTGATCAGGTTCAGTTCTATTGCCTTCATAATATTTATGGGACGGTTTAGATGATTCCAATTTCAAACCTCTCTAGACTACAATATTGTGTCTTCCCACGACTTGCACCGGAGATTTCTTTCTTCCACCGCCTTTATCGTACTACCTTATTTTATCACTGTTCTCTTGCAAGCCCTCATAAACTCTCCAGCCCGAGGTCCGTCTTAACTTTACTAGTTCAGCCCACACCTTGACCACAGAGCTCGGTCCCGATCCACAAGAGGTTGAATGAAGCTCGTCGTTGAGATGAAGCATGGGGATAACCATGCTCACTTCAACACATACATGCACGTGGTTCCATGCTTACACATTCCCGCGGACTGACCGCCATGCAGTGCATCAGAATACATTCTGGAACGATACAAAATCCGCTGGTTGTGGGTTTTAACTATACTAACAATTCAGACAAGCGGATATTTGGGAGCGACGGGAACATCACCATGCGCTCGTTAGTCGAGTTGTTTGGGCTTCTAGCTAAGCCGCGCCGACCCCCAGCAGATTCGCCAATTCTCCTAATCTATTTGGATTGACTCGTGCAACACTCCTCGCCCGCATGCTCGATACCACTCGGACCTGTGTCAATTCAGGATTCTTGTACGTTCACTGCATAATTTTGCAAACATTTTTATCTCTCTCTACAGTTTGCTGCGGTTTGCAAAGTATAAAGAATGTTTGAGAATGATGTACGCAACTCCAATATATTTGTTTCTTCCGCTTGCTTGATTAACTTCAGCCACCCGGTGCTATCAAAGGCGATGCTCCAACGTTCAAACACAATTTAATTCTCATCCTTCAGGTCACACGATGCTGTTGACAACGAAGACTCACATTGCAACGAGCATGCCCTGTATTCCGGCGCTTTAGTTCAATTGATATTTTCTTCTCTGAGAAGAAACCACCGTTATATATCTGGCGCTCTCTCGGCCCCGCACACCCTTACTTGTTACACGCGCAGTCTTCAAAAAGACCTTGATTCGTTTCAATCTAGCCTCCCGTCAGGTCGCCCACGGAATTCAATTCCTCGTAAGAACGTATCCATGTTGAGGTATCCGGCCGTGAGGAGTCGATCTGCGTGAATTCATCATTCCAGCAACCAGGAAAACGCGAATGGTCTCCTCATGCCAGCAATTTCAGAGACATTAGAGTCTTGAGGTGGAAGCCAATAAATAATTGACTGTTCACTGATTGCCTTGACCTGCTTTGAGTTTTTGGGCTAGTAACACATGACGCTGGAGAGCCCTGACAACTTGCCAGTGGGAACCCGAGAGGTGCGGATCTGTCATTTTAGACGCCAAAGCTGTAACGGGCGCTTTGCATCTCTTCCCTCTTCCACCACCATCCACGACCATCCGTGGACCTCAGCATCCAGAGCTTAACGGAGTTCTCCTCTGACACGACTTCTGAGGATCCTACCAGACCTTCATTGTAGGCTCAATCCCACTTCTTCTGTACCCACGTGTAGTGTCTCACACGGCCTATTCTGGCTACAGCAGCGGAATGTTCTCCGGGGCACAGCACGTCGCTGTAACAGGCCATACCTTGATCAATACTACAAACAATTACACCACTGCGGCAACTGTACCTTCCGGTAAGTGTTTCCTTGCCCATTACAGAGTACTACAAATATTGCTTAGATGTAAATGTCAAGATGGTTTCACTGTGGGATATAGACCTTCAGTGTGAAATCGATCTCGACAACAGCACGGGAGTGGTCCATCGGTCCCAGATTCAGCCGAGGGTTCGTCGTATGTACTCGGGCAAAATCGAGGGTCAAAGTACGACTGTGGCCATGTATCAGGGGTGCGGTGCAGAGGAGGTGTGTTGCATCTTACTTTCACTGTGTCGAGGCTAAGAATTTTTCGCAGGAGTGGCGGCAGGAGCTAGCAAAGTATGCCTCGATTCGGCGAGTTTCGCATTTTTGGCGGTTTGCCCTACTACTAAATTGAGCACATAGCCATCCAAATATTCTTCAGATTCGTGGAGCGGCAAGTTCCGGCAGTATTCACGTCACGCTTTTCCACGATGGTGAACCGCTCTTCTCTTCGACTATCCTTTCATGGAACTTGATCCTTGAATTAGATTTGATACCATTGGAACAATATATGAACTTCTATCGACACTCCCATTTTTTCACCGTATACATTTACGCCTGTTGTGTATGTGTGTCACCCACCTGCCAGTCCCATTATCCTGCCAGTCCCATTATATTGATTCTCTGAAGAATGAGAAATTCACAGTAAGAAAGCTCGATGTTGTCGTTCAGGTTTCTACCATTTTTCTCACAGGAAGTCAGCAAATACTTTCACACAAACTTCCAAAAGAACCTGGTGAGTCCAGTCAGCTGAATAACTGTTTTCTGTACTATTACCTCTCAGATCGCAAGGGCCTGCACATTCTGGATACGTCACTCGACTGGCCAGCTATGTACAGACCTCACCGAGCCGATTTTCCCCATCTGGTTGGCTGATTTATGGAACAAGGCCAACACCCCAAGAGCGTCTTCCTGGAATGCACCAAATGGGGAGGCCATGATAATCGAGAATCTGACACTGAGAAATTATCACGAGATATGTGCTCTCCATCTACACCATTTTCGGGGCACGACCATTTCCACGCCGATACATGTGAATCTGGGAACAGTTGTTCTCTGGCCATCAACCAATCGCTTTGAAGACTCTGTCGCGATTGCATTTTCTCCCAATGCAAAGACTTACCCTCAGCAGTGGGAGGCTACTGGAAGAGCACCAGGTGAAAGAACAGAGAATGGCTGGACACGGTAAGGATATATTGCGAGTCATATGATCTCATCTAATTGTTTTGAATCTCAAAGGTTTAGCACCAGCGATGTATTTGACAGCACTCTCACACTAAGATGCTTCCTGGACTTCTTCGAGCGTGAGAGCTGGCTCATCCAGGCAAATCACATATTCAGCCGCCTGCAAATGACATCAAATTTCGAGGACTGTGGTACGTCTCTAGTTCTCCGTCATTATCTTTACGGTAACATTTTCAAGTTCTCCTGTACCGTGTTGATTTCGAAGTCAAAATCTTACCAACTACAGACAAACCCCCCACAGGTTTTCTATTCCTCTGCCCAAAAAAGGACTTTCAAATTGGACCATCCTCGTTCTGCTGGCCGGACTGCCCCGCATATTGGTCTCTCGACCCATCGGGTGTTGAACGTCTTAGCGCTGAGGAGGCGACCGACTTCGGGTTTCCAGCTCTGGAACTCACTACCGAAATTAGTGGAAGCAGCTGGGACAACAGTGTCTACGCCGGAATCCGCAAATTCCAGCAGGCAAAAGGCTTCGATCCGGAGAGCCAGGACGTCGCCAGGCATTTGGAGTGGCCACTCTATTATCCATTCAACGAAATGGATGCTCCATTTGCTCATGGTTAGTGAATCAACAAAATCATTACATTTTACCTGATCAATATTAACAGTGGAGGAGGAAGAAGAAGATCATTCAGGCGAAGATGATGAGGACCAAAAGGAGGAGGAGAATTATTCGGCCGATGATGACGATGAGGAGGATGATTACATGGACGGAGATGAGGGAGATGAGGATCAAATGGATCTCAGTTGGTGATGGAAAATGGTATATCGTCACGCTACAAGGCCGTATGAGAAGTGATTACGAATAGACACTGTACAGTTTCCCAATGGATAGCCTTTAACTACTTTCATCTCTTATCTATCTGCGTTGTCCATTTGGAACTTAAAGAAGGGGAGGTTGATATGTACGCAGCTACAGAATGACTCTACCAATCAAGCTGATCATACCAATCTTTTTTTCCCATCGAATTAAATCTCGTTTACTCTCTACTGAACATTATGCCGGACCAAATTCCTTTTCAGCATCAGACTTCTCAGCATCCGAGCCAAACTGCCATCCTCACTCGCAGTAAAACCCGCTATAACCGACGCGCTGCCGGCAACAAGAAGACCAGAAACAACATTGAACGTCATGTCACAGTCCTCATAAATGACATGCTCGGAGAAAGGCACCTTCGATTTCCGAAACGGGGACTGTCCTGGCAGCGTCAGCCAACGTAGAGTTGCGGGTTATCTTCATTATTTGTGCCCATGTTTTTAATTTTGTTTGATGATTCTATTTTGGTACCCATAGGTGCCAAAGTATTCTGATGCCATATAAGTGATTAAGCGAAATTGCGGTCGTCGCAATCACAGTCTCACTCCGAAATGAACCCAAGACGCGATGTGAACACTTGGGAAAATAAACACTTTAGCTACCATGTAGAAGGTAGTTGAAGTGATACAATATATAATTTTTTTGACGGTCCTTGCCCGCAATTCAGCTCTCCCAACAGCCGCGACCCACATCAGTGGCGATAAGTTCCTGAATGGCCGCCCCATTGAGTGGATACATTTATTTTCGCGTGTCGCCTGCCTCACAACACTCAGTTGGCAGCAGGGACAGTATATTTCAAAAAGGAACATCTGAAAACGAAGTCAAGGAAAACTTACACCGAGTGTAGAAGGAATTCGGTGTTGGGCTCTTACAACCTTTTATTATTTGCCATTTGGCCTTGTTTGGCTCGTCGCGTCGCGCATTGCACGAGCATGTGACTTTCTGTTGCGATGGCGCGCAGAAAGCACGGCCTTGGTTTTCTGGGACTCGTACAAGCGCGTCGGACGTAGGCAGCATAATGACATATCCGAGATTGAGTCAAATACAGTTTATGAACACCGATAGAGCCGATGAAAGAGGAAACCACCACTCGGAAAATGCATGTAAGTAGGGTTGCCGAAGGGGAGATTTCAACGCAGCCGGTGCTGTAACGAAACGCGAGGTAAATCAGTCAGAGATTGAACTTGAAATGAGGTCATTGTCAGACGGCACTGCCAGTAGAATGACGGAGCGGAGATCATGATGTCACCTTTGTGGGAAACACGTCTCACACTCAGGCTCTTTCCCATCGATGACGCGGACCTCCTTCTCATCCTGGGTGTTCTTCAAGTCGCTGCAAAGCTACCACCTCACAACAACTGGGCCATATGGCATTCTATTGGATCCGAATCTCTGTAGCTCTGTGGCCGACGCACAGTCAGCAAAGACGGCAAGCCGTACATCGGTTTGGAATGTCTTTTGGGCTAACACAATCTTTTTATTGTGAGTTTATCCTTGTCGGAGCAAAAAAGACCCGCCGAGTCTCATTTCGGCACCACCACGTCGCAACGGTCCTAGCCTCGGCCCGCAGCGTCATGCCATCAAAGACTCGGGTGGACTATCTCTGGAACGAACCTCCTCCGAGTTAATGAGCCCACCGCTGCTGTCATCATCGACTTCGAAGCCAGAACCTTCGTCGTAATCGAGGTCATGACTACGGGGCCGGTGAAACTTGACTAGTGAGGCCTTTGAATACCGTCTCGTGAACGACTCTGTACAGGAATTAACCCGAAATCATTTTCCCCTTGAATGTGTTGCGAATCTTTGTAGATCCTCTCCTCCGAGCCCTGCACCCTCCATCCTCTCCGTACCGCTTGCAAGTGTGCCAAGCGCACCCTCTCCTGCGCCACCCAGACCCCATCGAGATCAACTGCATCTTCGAGCCCCGTGCCGTCAAGCTTGCGTCGGACTTCTTCAACGGAACAGAGGCCAACAGGAACCGTTGCCTACAGTCCAGCTTTCCAGGCCGCTATTCTTCTCGCGACACCTCGGAGAAGAGACCGGATCTCCTCCTCCTCGACGTCGCTCCCCTCTCCCTCGCTATTGAGACCGCCGGACCGCCCCCATCACTGCGTTCCGGTAACACCTAGACTTAGTTTGGCCAGCTGATCGGGGGTCTGCGTAGGTCTGCATAGCCGACTACACAACCCCTTTCTAAACGACTACGCTTAATCTATGTCCAGCTGATCGCGGGTCTGCGTAGATCAGCCTAGCTACCTAAACTGAGCCAGCGTAGCTGATCATAGGTCAGCGTAGGTCGCCTAGGCTGAACCGTGCACAGTCCCAACATTGGGATTGTGCTACCTCTGCATAGGTGACTACGCACACCTATGGTGACCTACACTGATCTACAAATAGCTAGGCAGAGCTAGACTGACCTACGCTCAACTAGCCAGACTCTGCCTTGCTAGCTAGGCTTAAACATCTAGCTAGCTCTTCGTAGATGACCTAGGCTCAGGCTAAGTCTAGGTGGGAGCGGAACGCAGTGCATCAAGCGCACACCCCACCAAGAAGTTGGAGATCTCTTCACTTACCCGGCGTATACGAGGGTGAACGTGCGCGCGGAGGGCATCGATTTCTTCCGCAAATCCGAACTCTCTCCGCTCCGTCAGGTCGAGGTCACCCTCCACATCGATTCCAGCGGGATCCTCGTCTCCGCCTACAACAAAGCTCCCCGCAAGGCGAATTCAACAACGACAGGGATCGCCTGTCGAGGGTATGTGTATTTCCTACGCACTTTTCTGTACCCTGATTGTCTTCTTTCTGAATCACAACAGACGACAACGGCTATGAGTCGTATGTCCACAACCTCCACAACTCCCTCAACGGCGAGAAGCTGACTAGTTCACCGCTGCTAGCAAGTTGAAGCTCGAGATGCACCATCAAGCCGCTCAATGTGTTGCAGGAGGGCTTGAAAGAGGATCGTGCTGAAGCGTGTTTCGCAATTGAGGAGGCTTGTATGTGCACTGCACCATATTTTTATCATATGTTAACCATCGCTACAGTTTGCCGCGGTTTGTAAACCCTAGAAAGTGTTTGAGTATGTTGTACGCAGGTCCATATATTTGTTTCTTTTATTTTGTATGCTTGCTTGGTTAACTTCAGCCACCCGGTGCTGCATTGTAAGCAAATATTTCGAAGATCAAGCCGTTGCGGCGATGCTTTTCAAAGACAAAGCACCACAAGATGCACGGCTCCAGGATGGCTGAAATTTGTCCATTTAAGTATCACATGTTGCTGTTGACAGCAAAGACTCACGCTGCCATGAGCATGCACTGTACTCCGGTACTTCAGTTCAATCGATATTTTCTTCTGTGACAAAAAACCGCAGTGGCATGTCGGGCACACTGTCGTGAAAAATCTGACAGCCAAGGCAACGTCCAATTCAAGCCTGACTCACACTCATGCTATCGGCGACTTCAGGCATTCCTTGACACCACCTTGTTTCCCTATCCGGAGATCTCACCTCGATTTGGGTACCAGCTATGTCGTGCGACATAGCAAAATTGCATTAAGGAGTATGAACCCCAGAACCTATGGTCTCGTTTTTTGAAAAGATCATCATATGAGCGGAAACTTGGAGGAATAAACCGTGGGGAAGTGTTGATAGTAGTAAGTGTTTATTCCAGTCGCGCTTGAGTTTTCGTCCGACGAAAATGCAAGGTGCTTCAAAAAACATAGAAAATTCAGTTGGTGCCGAAGCGATGGATTCGAAACCCGTTGGGGAAGTTTTGCCGAGGCCATAGATAGAGTGTCGATGTGGCGTTGTGCGGCCTCCAGCGGCAGATGGGCATTGCATATTGCATAAGACTGGCACCAAGTGCACAGTCCTTGCGTGAACGCAGGAGGCATGATGCGCGTGGCAGCATGGTCTTTGTAAGTTCGAGAGAGGCGCGGTATACGTCGGGGACCCGGGCGCGGGGCGCACGTCCCGTAGTCTCGTCGAATCAGCGCGAGGCACGCGACTCGGACGAAAGGCGCCAGGCACGCGGCTGGTCTGGTGCATGGGCTTCCAGCACGAGGTGCGTGGACCGAGGTGGGTCAACGCTGTGCGCGTGGGTAGGTGCAGGCGCAAGGGCCCGTCATCGTCTTCGACCGGCGCTGGGCGCGCGAGCCATGACGTGGGTAGGAGGGATAAACACTGGCCGGCACCACGCACCGACCAGCGGAGAAATGGAAAAAAGGGAAAGGGGGTAAAAGGAATATATATAAAGGTGGAAGGTGTAAATGTAGGCTCGCGATGTCGGCTGACTTACCTCGGTTACCGAATCGTATCTAGTGGATAATTTTGACCTTTTCAATGAAATCATTAGTCGAAGGTGTAGCCGGTTCCCCTTGGGAGGTGGTGTTCTGAGCCAACCTCGGAGCGGCGCGGTGTACGAACTCAAGTGAACGAGAGGCGGTAACGATACAGTACCCGACCTCCTTGGATTGTGGAAGAAATCGGCGTGAGACGCGCGACCTCAGACGAAGCCGGCGCAAGGCACGCGGCTTGTGCGTATGTATGTGCAAGTCAGCGGAAGGCGCGCGACCCGAGACGAAGCCAGCGCGAGGCGCGCAGCCCGTATGTGTGGAGGTAAGTCGGCACAAGGTGCACAACCTGAGTGCGAGGCGCGCAGCTCGTGTGTGAAAGTAAGCTGGCGCAAGGCGCGCGGCCAGAGATGTAGCCTGCGCGAGGCACGCAGCTCGCATGTAAGGATGTAAAGTTGGCACAAGGTGCACAACCTGGAACGAAACCGGCGCGAGGCGCGCGGCTCGTGTGTGAAAGTAAGTCAGCGTGAGGTGCGCAACCTGGAACGAAACCGGCGCGAGGCGCACTGCTTGTATATGTGGAAGTAAATTGTCATAGGTGCACAAGTTGTAAAGAAGCCGGCGCGAGGCGCGCGGTTCGTGTGAAAGCCGAGGCGCGCAACCTGAGACGTAGCCGGCGCAAGGCGCAGCTCAAACGTAGGGATATGATGTTGGCACGAGGTGCGCAGCCTGCGAAGGCGGCCCGATGCACGTAGTTCGTACGTGAAAGAAAGGCGGTGCGAGGTGCATGAACCGAGTCGAAGCCAGCACAAGGCGCGCATGTATGGAACCAGCCACGGGGGCAACCATAGTCAAACGCGTACACGGGGGACAATTGTGGTGAAGTCGGCGCAGTGCGCACGACTGTGGTGGAAGCGCAAGCTCGCCGTTGCAGGAACGAGTAACGGGGGTGAAGAACACGTGCAATTCATGAGATAAGTGTATGTTGTGCAAATTTCGAAAGGAAAAAGGGGACGAGGAACGGAAGGTAGGAAGTGAAAACGTGGCGCAAAAGGGAAAAGGTGACGGGTCATAAAGGATAAGCAAAGCGCGTATGCACCAAAACAGCCGGATGGGCATAATGGCTCGAAGCAGCGTCGGCAGGTGGCACCGCCGTGCATGCTGCGCCCGCAGGTGCACACAGCACAGGAGTGGCAGTGAGCGGTAGAAAAAGACAGGACACTGTCTCATAAGGCAGAAGTGCACTGACGGACTCTCCGAGTGGCAGTCAATGGTAGCGACTGCAAAGCCCACGGAACCGCTGGCCTTGCGGACTCGTTTGACGTGGCGCGAAGGGAAACGAGGCGGACAGCGAACACGTGCACACGGGCTTCTCGGGACGCTTGCAAGGGCGTAGACGGATGCAACGATCTGACCGGTATGACCGGTCATTTGTGTCAATGCCGAAAGCTCTCCTCATCCCGTATAATAAAAGGAGTGAAAAGTGGAAGTAAAAAGGCCGGAAACTAGACGGGGCGTTGGACTCACTGATACCTAGACCAGTAAACATCTCATCTGCCCTGCGCGTCGCCTATGTAGAGTCTCTGTGTGCGGGATGGCGGAGTTGGTACGACGAAGCGGGAGTCGGGGCGCGCGGAGCTTAATGATCCAATATGAGAGCAGAAAGCGTGCATTAGATGGCCGGAAATAATGCATGGCTTCGAAGGGCGCTAGAGAGAACGAATAGAGCGAAAAGAAAAGAAAGAGAAGGAGAGAAAAAGAGGTGAAGAGTTTTGGGAAGGTCGACGATTAAATATTCAAGTTGAAGTTCTGTCCTTCCCGGGCCGCTGTCACATCTATGACGTCCGTCACCGCCACCTTGTCTCTTCCTTCATGACCAACTTCTTGGACCTGCCGCCGGAGCTGATTCTTAAGTGGCTCATCTGTCTTTCGTTAACAGATCTGGACTACTGTCTTGACTGTGGGAATCGCCTTCTGCGATAAATTATAATTACCTCAGTTTTGATTCAATACCGCAGAGAGCAGGACCGCGCTGGGATCGAAGAAAATTCCACCGTTACATCGAGCTCACTCGTATCGGATCGTCTCGAAGCCCTGCGCCGCCGGGAGGCGAATTGGCTCAACTTCACTTCCAGTTCCGGGCACACCATTACTATCGATTTTGAGACGACTGGAGTCTACGATCTAGCGTCAGACGTTTACATCGTGGGCGATACAGCCCATCAAGATACATTTTGTACTGCCATCAAGTATATTCACACCTCGCCAGGGTCTGGACCGCTGGAATGGTGTCGCATCGATGCCGGGAAGCCCATCAGCGACTTTGGCACGGCTTTGCAAGAACATGATCTGATTGCGTTCGTTACCTAGTGCGCTCCCTTTGTTTCATTTTCTGATTCCAAGTAATTGCTCACGCATCGATCTCAGTGAAGCTGTACCGAGTAGTCCGCCTCAGTCATCCGTAGACGTGCAGCTCTTCCAGTTTCTACTGGGTCTCCTCATCCTTTCGCTACGTGCTCGACATTGCACATTCATAATGTTGGGCTTGATTATAGCAGGCCTGGCGTTGCGATCGAAATAGTCGACGAAAACCTTGCCCTTTCCTTGGTGTATTGGAGCAACGAATCCCGGGACATGAATACTTTGCATGTGTTTAACTGGAAGAGTGGAATTCCCAAAATGGTATTTATCTTCGGCGACTGCTCCTCTCTCTCTCTTTCTCTGACATTCATATTCAGGCGCCAAGGCCCATTTTCAATACAGGTCTCGTATTCCTTTCAGCCGAGACTCTGATCGCCCCAAACGCCGTCGAAGCAACACTTGACGTCTTCCACATCCCGACATCCGAGGAGAGAACTGTACCTCGGCTGACGCATTCGCTCTTGCTGCCTGAATTGAGGGACGACAACGCCATAGTCTCGTTTCAGTGCCGGGGCGCACCGAACCCCCGCGCATTTACTAGCGGCCCTGGCCGCACCACATTCCCTGCTCGGCCTGAGAATGCCCTTCTTCTTTTCACCTTTGAGGCCGGTAGTTCAAGGTTTGGCTCCACAGAACACATTTTCGTCGTGGACCGTACTCTCCTCTCCCGATGCGCCTCGATCCTGGCCGGACGATGGCGAGGACATCGAATGGGAGGCATGGGGCCCGCGATGCACACGCTGGATAGATGATAGCCCCCTCGCGATGCATTACATCACAGTCACGTCCGGACAACGCCTGGTATCAACCCTAGAGCACGATCCCACGCCCATCTGCATCCACGACTTCAATCCCCAGCGCGTGGAGGCGCAGCGCGCGATTGGGCCGGTTGACGGAGATCACGCGACGGTGCGCATAGTGGATGATGCGGAGCCGCCAAATTGGCCAGAGCACCTCGATGCGTTCGAGAAGCCTGTAGTGTCTCGGCTTCCCTACATCGAGATAGACTCCAAAGAAAAATTCGACTTTGGCGCTGTCCTGATCAACGACGAGAATATTCTTGGCGTGCGGGTTAGATTTTCATTTTGCCGTTGTTATTTCCTTGCACACGCTGATCACCCTGCAGTATGGCCACAGATCTGTCTAGTCACTTGAAGTACTTCATTTCGGTTAATCGTTGTCTAAAAGTATTCACGCGTTTCTCGGTGCAATCAATCTTCATCACTGCCTTTCGATGAATAGAAAAAGTCAAACCTCTTTGCGTAGCCGTCCATTTTCTGGTTCTTGCGACGATCCGACATTCAGCATCGTCCTTCAGATCACACGAAGACTCACGTCGCAACGAGCATGCGCTGTATTCCGGCGCTTTAGCTCAATTGATTTTTTCTTCTGTGAGAAGCACCCACCGTGATATTTGCAGATAGTCTGGCGCTCCCTCGGCCCTCTACGCTCCGTGCCCGCAGTCTTCAAGAATATGTCAATTCGTGTCGATCTCGCTGCCCGTCAGGTCGCTCACGGAATTACACTTCGATGTCAGGCTCTCCGTAAGAGTGCATCTGTCTCGAGGTACCCGGTCACGAGGAGTCGATCCGGGTGAATTCATCTTTCCCGCAGCAAAAAATCCACGAATGTTCTCCTCATGCGGGGGATTTCAGATGCAGCTACATTAAGCTTTTCAGTAGAACCAAATACAGGCTAGTCGCCGATGCTGAGGAGACCTGGAAAACCGGCCTGCACAGTGGGAATTCCGAAAGTTTCGGAGCTGTCATTTTAGACGCCAAAGCTGTAACGGGCGCTTTACATCTCTTTCCACTTCCACCACCATTCACGGCCATCCTTGAACGAAGATGCAGGCTTCTACGGAGTTTCCTTCTGACCATACCTCCGAGGGTTCTGTACCTGGATTGTAGGCTCATTTCCACCTCTTTCATGCCCACGTGTTGTGTCTCACAGCGCCTATTCTGGTTACAGCAGCGGAATGTTCTCCGGGGCACAGCACATCGCTGTAACAGGTCATAGCTTGGTCAATACTACAAACTATTACACCACTGCAGCAACTGTACCTTCTGGTAAGTGTTTCCTTGCCATTGCGAACGTACTACAAATCTTGCTTAGATGTAAATGTCAAGATGGTTTCACTGTGGGATATAGACCTTCAGCACGAAATCCATCTGGACACCAGCACGGGGCTGGTCAACCGGCACCGTATGCAACCGACTGTTCGTCGCATGTACTCCGCCAAAATCAAGGGTCAAACTACGACTGTGGCAATGTATCAGGGACGCGGTGCAGAGGAAGTGTGTTACATCTTAGTTTCACTATGTTGAGACTAAGAATTTTTCGCAGGAGTGGCGGCAGGAACTAGCAAAGTATACGTCGATTCGGCAAGTTTCGCATTTTTGGTGGTTTGCTCTGCCACTAAATTATGCATGTAGCCATCCAAATATTATTCAGATTCGTGGAGCGGCAAGTTCCGGCAGTATTCACGCCACGCTTTTCCACGATGGTGAACCGCTCTTCTCTTCGAATATCCTTTCATGGAACTTGATCCTTGAATTAGATTTGATACCATTGGAACAATATATGAACTTCTATCGACATTCCCATCTTCTCACCGTATACATTTACGCCTGTTGTGTACGTGCATCACTCACTTGCCAGTCCCATTATATTGATTCTCTGAAGGATGAGGAGTTCTGGGTAAGAACACTCGATGTCCTCGTCCAGCTTTCTACCATTTTGTCACAGGACATCATCAAATACTTTGTCACAAATTTTCAACGGGAGCTGGTAAGTCCAGTCATCCAGATGGCTGATTTTTGTATCGGTAAACGGCTCTCAGGCTGAGGAGGACTGCACATTCTGGATACGGCGCTCGACTGGCCACCTCTGCGCAGACCTCACCAAGCCGAATACAGTTACCTACTTTTATGAAACAGGAATACAGGCAAAGACCCAAAGAGTGTCTTCATGGAATGCACCGAACGGGGAGGCCATGATAATCGAGAATCTGACACTGAGAAATTATCACGCAATATGTGCTTTCCATCTTGACCGATATCGGAGCACGATCATTTCCACGCCGGTACAGGTGAATCTGGGAAAAGTTGTTTTCTGGCCAGCAACCAATCGCTTTGGAGACTCCGTCGGGATTGCCTTTTCTCACAATGCACAGGCTTCCCCTCGTCAGTGGGAGGCTACTGGAGGAGCACTAGGTAAAAGAACGGAGAAAGGCTGGACACGGTAAGGATATATTGCGAGTCGTATGATCTCCCCTAATTGTTTTGAATCTCAAAGGTTCAGCACCAGCGATGTATTTGACAGCACTCTCACACTAATGTGCTCCAGCTGGAACTATGAGAGCTGGCTCACCCAGGCAAATCACATATTCAGCTGCCTACATATGTCATCCAATTTCGAGGACTGTGGTACGTCCCCAGTTCTCTGTTGTTATCTTTACCGTAACATTTTCAAGTTCTCCTGGACCATGTTGATTTCGAAGTCAAAATCTTACCAACTACAGATGAACCCCCCACAGGTTTTCTATTCCTCTGCCTAGGGAGGGACTTTCAAATTGGACCGTCCTCGTTCTGCTGGCCGGACTGCCCCGCCTATTGGTCTCTCGACCCATCGGGTGTTGAACGACTTAGCGCTGAAGAGGCAACTGACTTCGGGTTTCCATCTCTGGAACTCACTACACGGATTGTTGGACACAGCTGGGAGACCAGTGTCTACGCTGGAATTCGTGAATTCCAGCGAGCTAAAGGCTTCGATCCGGAGAGCCAGGACGTCGCCAGGCATCTAGGGTACAGGCTATTTTATCCATTCAACGAAATGGATACTCCTTTTGCTCATGGTTAGTGAATCAACAAAATTGTTCTATTTCAACTGATCAATGGTAACAACAGTGGATGAAGAAGAAGATTATTCTTCAGGTGAAGATCATGAGGACAAAACGGATGCGGAAGAGGAGGATTATTCAACAGATGATGAGGATGAGAAGGAGGATGACCAGATGGACCTGGCAGAACAAGATGAGGATCAAATGGATCTCAGCTGGTGATGGAAACTAGTATATAGTCGCGCTATAAGGCCGTATGAGAACTGTTGCGGGTAGATACTATCCAGTACATTTTCCCAATGGATAGCCTTTAACTACTTTCATTCTGTCATCTATCGGTGTCATCCATATGGAACTTAAAACCTTTGACCAAGGAGAGTTTGATATGTACGTAGGTAAGGCATGACTACCAATCAAGCTGATCATGCCAAAATTTGTTTCCCCTGTGGGATGAAATCCCACTGGACTAAGTCAGTCTCCGTTAAACCTTCTGCCGGACTAATTTCTCTTCAGCATCAGACTTCAAAGCATCTGAGCCAAGCCGTCATTCTTGCTCACAGTAAAACCTGCTGTAACCGACGCGCTGCCGGCAGCAAGAAGACCAAGAATGACATCGAGTAGGATGTCGCCGTCGTCGCAAACGACGTGCTCGAAGAAAGGTGCATTCGATTTCCGAAACGGGCACTGTATTGACGGCGTCGGATATGCCCTGCGTAAAGCTGCAGGTTATCTTCATAATGTTTTATTAGGAAATTCTATTCAGCACCCATAGGTGCAGTATTCTGATGCCATAGAAGTGCCTAAGCGAAATTGCGGTCGTCGCAATCAACTTCTCACACTCCGGAATGGAGGTAACAGTCCGAGACGCGATGTGAAGACTTAAAAAAATGAACACCTTAGCTAACGGGTAGCGGGCGGTCGAAATGATATTCGCCTGCAGGTTAGTTTTCCCACAACAGCAAAGATTTACATTCATGTCAATGAATTCCTGAAAGTCCGCCTCATTGAATAAGGTGGAAAGATTTATTTTCACGTGTCGCCCAGCCTCACAGACACCCAGTTAGCAACAGGTATGCATCAATAAAGGAAACTCCATAATGGAAGTCAAGGGAAACTTACACGGAGCATGGAAGGAATTCGATGCTGGGCTCTTCCTACCTTTTATTATTTTCGGACGGAGTCTGACTTTGGCCCTGTTTGGCTCGTCGCGTCGCGCATTGCACGAGCATGTGACCTTCTGTTGCGGTGGCGCGCAGGAAGCACGGCCTTGATTTTCAGGGACTCGAGGCAAGTGCGTTGGATATTATTATAAGCAGCATAATGATTTATTTGAGATCGAGTCAAATACAGTTTATGAACACCGATAGAGCCGATGAAAGAGGAAACCAACACGCGGAAATATAAATGCATATGCGGGCGCCGAAGGGAGATTTCAACGCGGCCGATATTGCCAACGGTGCTGTAACGAAACGCGACTAATCATGGGAACGGGCATCAGCTGATCGGAAAGCGGCAGCTTTGTCTTTGTTTGGTTTGCAGTAGGGGCCGGTTCCAGGATTGTAAAAGTTATAGCGTTCTCCCACCGCCCACCAAAAAAAATATGAATCGCCAATCCACGACTAAATTAGTCAAAAAATGCATCTACGTAGCCAGATTCTTTTTTTTTCTGGAAAAAATGACATAGTATGTGATTCTGCGGTGTAATTCGCCGAATTTCAAAATCTAGGTGAGCTCGGGGCAAATCTGGCTACGTAACTTTGTTCTGAGTCCATTTATGTACGAGATTCTCCGCGAAGTCGTAAGATTTCCCTGAGGTGGGAACAAGGTATAAAACTTTTTGCGCTGGCAAGTCAAACGCGTGGTGTCACACCTGTGACATACGTCACCACTTCAATTATCCGCGCGCGTCTTTACTCTTGCAGCTATTTCGTCTCATGCTGGTCTTTCTCGTTTTACTTTGGACCTCAGACTATCCACAAGGTCTTAGGGTACGTGTTTTCTGGCATGACACGCCCCAGCAAACGACAGGTGTCGTCACGTCGGGCCTATCAGAGTCGGCATCCAAACGAAGATCCTGGAAGTAGTGACGAGGAAGCCAGTGTTCCGAGCGGCCCGAATCTCGTTCCTTCCAATCGGCCGCAGTCCCTGAGAGTCCAGATCATCGCGAAGGATGAACGGATCACGGAATTGGAAGATGTCATATCTGGTCTGGAGACGGAATTGGGTCGGCTTCGAAACGAGCATCGGTATCTTCAGCTGGATCACACGAGCCTCCAGGAGAAGAGTCAGAAGATTATTCTTGCCAACAAATCCCTGAATGTGTTGAAGAGGAAAGCCGAATCCCATTATCTAGAGGACCTTCGTGCAAAACAAAAGCGCATCCGACGCCTGGAAAACGAACGTGACGTCAAGGCAAGAAAAAACGACATCCTATTATCGAGCTTGGGGTCGGATATAGATAACAGAAACAATCACATTACGAATCTGCAGCTCGACCTCGCTTCTGCCTCCAATGATATTCTTTCCCGTGATACCTCGATACTTCGGCTCAAGGCTTCCATCCTCGACAAACAAACCACTCTCACGGCCATTAGGAACCAGCTCTATTCCACCCAGAAACGAGCCGATCGTGCCAAAAGCTCACTCAAACAAACGAGGAAGGATTACAATCTTCTGCGGACTTGGAAACCCACGAAGAACGGGCAGTACACGGCTATCGCACGCGAATTGGCACGGAATTTGACCTCTGCTGGGTGCTCTGCTGGGAAGATGGAGTTTGCTGTTATGAGCTGTGCTGAAGCGTTTGGGATAAAGATACGACAGCGGTTCATGAGTCGGCGCACTGTGGCCCGGGCTATCGACGAAGGCGGCAAGTACGGGGAGATTCAATTGGGTCGGGAAATTATGGACTCGGCAGGTACACTTCCTTTGCTCATTTTATTTTACCTTTCTGATTATTCCCAGGATTTATGGAAAGCTCAGATGGTACCACTCACCGAGGAATTACAATCGAATCACGCCATATAACACTCTCGGTTCCCTCCTACGGCCTCAATTCTGATGACGCAAATAGGGCTACCTGGTCACATCAGACTCGCTTCATGGAGGTAGCTCCCGCACTCGACCACACGGCACAACGTCAATTCGACGGCACAATGGAAGCAGCAGCTCGAATCGCAGACGCGTATGCCCGCAGTCCTCTTGCTGCACAGGACCGACGGACGATGGAGACAGACGACTATTTGCGGAAGAAGCTCGGAGAGCACAAAGATCACGCTGCCGACGGCAAAAAAGCCTTTTCAATCTCTGCCGCGGAGAAGACAGATGTCATAATTCGGGATCTGGGACGTGCTGCAATCAATGAAGAAGATCTCGGCGAGATACTCAGTATGATGCTGGAGATCGACGATGAGGATCTGGAAGCGGTGGGAAGAATCTCAGCATCGGAGGTAGCTGCATTGTATGTTCAACGCCTGATATCCGAAAAACCTCTCAATCAGTTGCTTAGGTCCGAGGAAGCAAGATCGACACTCGCTCAAAAAGCTTTGGAGGCAAAGCTTGGGCAAGACAAATTCGATAAGCTTTCGTCGGAGGAGCAGCAGGCGCTCTGCATGCACATCTTTGCTGGCTGCTGCTGTCACAAAGATCTCAACGTCTTCCGCATCGCATATAACGCCGTTCAGCAGCTGTATAAAACACACACACAACTCACGCCCCCAGTCCTTCTTGCGAACAAGGCCCATAGCGCTACCATCGAACTCGGAGCTGGTGATCTGAACAGCAGCGCCGCCGTCGAGAATGCGATCGAATCTAGCAGCTCAGGTGCAATTAAATTACTTCAACTCCTCGGTGCTCTCCTGCGACACAAAGACGGCGAGCGCGGATATCAGGAACGGGCGACGATCTTCTTGCGGGAGCGCCAACGCGAACTGTACAACATCGAAAATGCAGAAAGGTTTCCCGACATTTCCAACACCCGCTATAGCTCCTACACCTATGGTGCCGCCTACGTCGTTTGCTTCCATGGGATACTTCAAGAACTTCTAGAACAAACCATCAACGCGAAAATATCTGGCCAGGCGAATCATGTGGAGTATAACATTCTGAAGGGCCTGAAGTGCGCGGAAACCATGTCTCACCTCGTCGGTGTTGCGCTATATGGGGGATGCGTGGGATGGGGATACATGGATATGGTCAGAGGAAAGAAAGGGACTCCGGTGAACATGTTGTCTCCCACTATTGTTGATCTTCATCGCAGGCTCCCGAGTTTTTGTGCCAACTTGGCGGCAAATCCCTGGAAAGTTCTTGATCCGAACACGCCGCTTTCGGAGCTCACAATCGATGGGAAAGCATTCCCGGATAACCTCCTCCTTGATTCAATTCAACAACTCCGATCAGACCTTCCCAACCTGTTCCTCGTTATCTCCACCATTTTTGCGGGCGCCGATGGGGGCTGGATTCGATTCACACCGGAATTCCACATTGGCGGCACCTTCGACCGGCTGACACCTGCACAGCATGCCAGTATGCTAATTCCAGCCACGAATGACCCGAACGAAGGCATGCTCGGAACGCGCCGTAACGACTCGAAACACCGTCCAAACAGCACAGCCGAATCTTTTTCGAATCAGATGCGCACGCGGCACAACAATACAGAGGCCTTCATCAAAAAGCTTTGCGACACAACAGTCGAAAAATTTGTTATGCGGGAAGTACGTAAAGATGGTGCGAGTGGCCGCAGGGCAAATTTCAGACGGCTATGGGTAGCTTTACAACGGGAAAAAGCGGAGAAAGCTGCCAGACGAAGAGACACCGCGGCAGCAAAGAAGAAAACAAAGAATGACCGCCTTGCAGCCACGCAGATCGAGTTGAATGTCGCCAAGATTCAACAGATGACTTCGGTTATCCTCAAGGACCAGCTCGCAGTTTATCGTGACGTGCTGAAGGACCCAATCTTGGTCAATTTGCGCTGGAAAGATATGACTACCGTGGCTGTTCGCCGAAAACTGGTCCTCGAGGCTCGGGAACGCGAGATAACACGGCGGTAAGGCTCTTATTCACTTGAAAAAACATACGTTGACTTATTATAGGAGCACAATGGACCCTCCACCTGGTGCCACCAATTCGCCGTCGCTTTCTGGGACCGCGATTATCGATGAGTATGGGTATTCCCAGGTAGATGATGCGGAGTGGGAGGATGTTGTTGAATAATTAATTATTTATTTATTTTTACTATGCAGTTTCGGTGGGGCCTTAGAGATATACATTATATATGCAACTTTCACCGCGAAACCTAGTCGATAGAGTGCTTGTGGAAGGCGGAACATGCAGGAACATGAATAATTTGGTTTTGGCGGGAGGCCTGCACAGCCACAGCTGCCGCATCAATCAGCGGCCATGCCCGTTCCCACTAATCAGTCAGAGATTGAACTTGAAATAAGGTCATTGTCAAACCGGCTTGACGGCATGACTTACGGAAGAATGGTGGCCGTGGGGAGATCATGATGTCACCTTGTGGGAAAGATTTCTCACGCTATCAACATCTATCATCACGCTGCTCTCCCGTCGGCCGCTGGGTCACTGGAAAGCAACTGCAGATGCCCCTCTCACAACAACTTGCGCGCAATCTTTCGGATCCCATTTTTTTGCACGCAGAATCTCTGTAGTTCTATAGCCGCCACACAGTCATGGTCTTCAGCAAGGACGGCAAGCCGTACATCCATTTGGTGTCCCTTGTACTATTCCAGTGCCGATTATCTTTCTCGGGATGAAGAAGATCCGCCGGGGCTCATCTCGGCACCACCGCTAGAAACATCGTCGCAATGATCCCAGCTTACTTCAACAGCTCGCAGCGTCAGATCATCAGGTGCGCTGGCGCACGATCTCTGGGATGACAGCTATTTACGCGCCCTCTCGTAACAAAGCGTTTTATTCAGGCCGACATATCTTGACGGTCATGATGCGAAGACGTCGTAACATTTTGGATGAGTCGAATCCACGCTCTCCGTCGTCGACCGTCGGACTACCTGTACATATGAGTTTTCAGAACCTCTATCGCCGCCTCTTCACTCCGGAGTCTAGATTATTGAAATTTAGGTGAGGTTCTCACACGTCCCGACAGGGGCTTTGTCCAGAGTGCACCCGCCTCTAGTTAAGATCGAGACCCAACACTCCCTTCGCTTGCCAATTGAACTTCCTCTGCCGTTGATCGTATGCCGCTGGCCCGAATTTACGTGGCCGAAATTTGACATGGGCCGCATCGGGCCAATTTCGGAAGAGCGGAAAGGCGGATACTCAAGCGGATATTAAAGCTCAGGCTCACGCTGCTTGGCCCAGTCTTCTAACAATGGCCTTGTTCGGACTTGCCGCCTCAATCACTGCAACTTGGGGTGTCTATATAATTTATTCTCTCCTGAAAGTGCTCTATCAAGAGTTCACTTCTCCCCTCAGAAATGCTCCCGGCCCCAAATCGGACCATTGGTTTCAAGGGAACAGGCTTGAGATATTCAAGAGGGTGATATGCGTCCGGGCTTTCCGTGTACTTGGCTCTCTGATATTGGCATATTTTTTTTCCTAGGGTGAAGACAATCGAGAGGGCCTGTGGACTGCTCAATATGGACGCACGGTCCGGATAAATACTTTTCTCGGTGTGCGTGCAGAATCCTTCGCAATATACGGGCAGCTGAGATCTTCCTCCTCAGTTCAGCCAACTATTCACGACCGATACCAAGGCGATACAACACATTCTCTCCAACAGTTATCTTTACGAGAAGCCGATCCTGGGCCGCTATCTTTTGGGACGCCTCGTTGGTCAAGGTGCAGAGCATATTTCCCAGAATTCCAGTTTGGAATTAATGAGTTACACTCGCAGGCGTGCTCGTAGTCGAGGGGGATGTTCACAAGAAACAAGTGAGGCTCAATTCCGTGGTGTAGTCGTCTGTTGCTCATTACATTAATATTTGATTTATCAGCGAAGAATCATGGTAACTGCAAGCAGTAGAGGAATGCAACGCAAACAGTGACCTCTTCCTGTCAGAATCCTGCCTTCGGCCCAGCACAGCTTCGCGCACTGACAGAAATCTTTGTCGAGAAATCCAGGCAGGTGAACCACTCCGCGATCTATGCGATTTGGCCGGCTTTGCTGAAAGATGGTTCTCAGCTTCGAGATGTGTGGGCCGACAGGGCCGCTCAAAGCGGTGGAGTCGCTCGAGTGAACGTCATTCCAGACTTCAATTTGGCCGCCCTCGATATTATAGGCCAGGCTGGTAAGTTCTCCTCGCTTTTCAGACTCGACAATCACACGCATATACAGGGTTCAGCTATAACTTCAATTCTCTGGGCGCCGGCTCTGATGGCGCTCTTGACGAGTTGCACGAAGCGTTTGCCACGCTTTCCGGGGCTGCGAGCAAGCCAGGTGCCTTGGATATTGTAAAAGGCCTGGTACCGTCTTTGCGGCGAGTCTTGGTGAGACATCCATTCCTCGTAACCCACATGATGGACTAATAAACCTCACCAAGCCTCGCAGAAAGATCGACAAAGCTATAGAGAGTTCGCAAGCTGTTCTGCGGCGTATTGGACAGCGACTGTTACTTGAAAGCAAGCAGAAAATTGCGGATGGCAGCAGCGCTGACAGCACAGCATCTCGCGATCTTCTTTCCCTGCTCGTTCGCGCTAACACGGCCAAGGATATCCCAGAGGCTCAACGACTTTCGGATCCAGATGTCCTTGCTCGCAAGTGTTCGTTCGGCATTACCTCTTGCCCCACTGATACAGAAAGACAGAGGTACCGACCTTCCTGGCAGCGGGGCATGAAACGTATGTGTCAGTCCTTCTCATATTGTGAGGGAATTGACTCTATTACAGCACAAGGTAGGATCATTTAGCCTTGTATACCCCTTCGATTTATGCACTTGTGTGAAACAGCGCCTCCGCGACGTGGGCGCTTTTTTCGCTAGCGAAAAATGAAGAAATTCAAACACGCCTACGCAACGAGCTGCTGGGGGTCGACAACGAAAATCCTTCCATGGATGAGTTGAACGGTCTTCCGTATCTCGACTGCGTCGTGCGAGAAACACTGCGCGTACACGCACCAGTGGCTGCCACCTGTGAGTGAAACAAACTATGCTGCATTGTAGTCTCACAAGTTTACTTTGGCAGTCCGGGCCGCCGTGCAAGACGACATTATTCCTCTGGGGACGCCATACACGGATCGTAATGGTACAGTGCACGAAACGATAAGGCGCGCCCATTCCCTGCATCCCCCCTCTCATGAGTCTGATCGCTGACTCCCCGCGCAAGGCTCACGAAGGGACAGACCGTGGTGCTACCAATTTTGGCCCTCAACCGCGACCCGGCTATCTGGGGTCCAGATGCACACGAATTCATGTATGGTATATCCAATCATATTGCGATGACTCACATTGTGTAGTCCGGAGCGCTGGGAGCGCAACCCTCCCATTTCGACTTCCATTCCCGGCGTCTGGAGCCACATGTTGACATTCCTAGGTGGGCCTCATGCGTGCATCGGTTACCGTTTTTCGCTTGTCGAGTGAGTGCTCTTTGGCGTCTTATAGATTGCACGCTCAGCTGGGATGGTGCAGATTAAAGGCTCTTTTATTCACGCTTGTGCGGGGATTGGAGTTTCAGCTGGCGGTTCCTGCCGCCGACATCGGGAGGCTCCCGTCGGCGATTGTTCAGCTACCCGCCGTTCGCAGTGACCGCGCTGCCGGCGCCCAGATGCCTCTTTTGATCAGGCCGTTTACCCAGTCGTAAATGAACACAGAGTCTACCGCGAATGAATGTGCTTCTTGCATAGATGTTGGCCCTTACTCGTTAGTTCGCGGATTCGTAATCTTCCAAGTAATTTCTGAATAAATCGGTGGCACGTGAAAACGAACTTGAGCCTCAAAAGTCAACCGGAAGGAGTTGACGCCGAAGAGACCCCCGTCACATCTTGGGAATCGACGTAGCACAATTCAACCGCATACACCGCCATTTGGCAAACACCTGGCGGCCAGGTGCAGTCGACATGTGCGGTACATGGCGCGGGGGACTGGCAGCCAGCTGAGAACAAGCTGATCTGAGGTTAAATGACGTATGGCCCCACCATGGAGCCAGGTCGAGCTGGCGGCCAGCTGTCGAAGGAGGCTGGTATCTAGCTGCAGTAGCACATGTGTCTTTCATTAACAATTTATTCCCATCCTTCGCCCGCCATACTGCGATGCATTGCTGAATGTAAGATTCATTCCATTAAATGTCTACAAGTGCATAGGACTACTACATAATCTATAAAGCGTCGGCATCGCCTTGAACGGCAGTCGCCATATCCATGCCCCCGATCTCGCATGAGCACCGCTTTGTCATCAAGTACGTCGTTTTCGCCGTGTTCTCTGGTCCTCGTCCAGAATAAAAAGAAGAAAATAAAACATTGCATTGAAACGAGGTGAACTTGAATCTTGTAGAGGAAAAAGAACTTGGATTAAAAACTTGAAGTGGAGCTCGAAGAGAAAAAGGTGCGAGGATTTGATAGCAACACTCGAGGGCTTAAAGCTTGAGGAATTGTTGAATGGCTTGCGGCTGCTATGACAAGAGCCTAAGACAATCCAGACTTGAGTTTGGAAGGACCGAGGCCCGCTTACTTCACTTGAGAATCTTGAGGGATCCCGATAACAGCAAATCTTGAGCTTGAGAAGCTTGAACGGAAACCAAATTTGTGCATTGAGCTTGAGGTGAAGCTTGGAGCGAGAAAACTTGCTTGAGAAGAAGAAATTTTCGAAACAGGAGACGAAGACTTGATGATACCGCGAACTGGACAATCACATTTGAGTTAAACGGGGGTACAAGGCCGCGGTGATCAGAGGTTAGGCAACAATGTTGAGGCGCGTGAGTTCCGATGAAAGAACGCTTGGAATGGCGGCACGGGCGGCAGCAAACCCACAGACAAGGGGAAGAGCAGACAAGCCCGACGGGGACGCAGGCACCCCGGCCCTCTGCGCAGCACATTTGAGGTGGTCGCGGTGTGTTACGGTGCGAATATGTGTGGCTTGCCGGCTAACCGTCACCGCTGTGTCCCAGTGGCCTGTGGTAGGCTGCGGCGTGCGTCATGTTGGAGCAGTGCGGGTCACTTATGTGCACCCCCGAACCCACCATCTCCTCTCATTTGAACTCCTGCCATTGACGAGCGAGTTGTGGACAGTGGAAGTGGATGGTGGAAGTGGGAAGGAAAAAGCGACGCGCAAAAAGCAACATGCACGTGATGAGCGATACACTACCAAACAAGCGCACGGGCCTCCCTCTCGATTAAACCACAAGCCGATTGAAGGACATTATATTATAGAACTGGTCGGCAGATTAATTTGACACACAAATTGCATTGAAATTGCATCCAGCTAGTGGGTTGAGTGCTGTGTGATTCCGCCCAGAATCAACGACTTGAGCAAGCGGAGTAAGGCTCCAACCAATTCGTTTTCGTTTGCGCAAATGGGCAAACTAAACGAAAACGAAAACAAAGGTTTTAAAAACCCGTTTAAACCGTTTATAAAGGGTATTTTTTTGCAGCGCATAAATTAAGGTTTTGGCGCATAACCAACTGGTCTAGTGATCAAGATACCCCGATCCACATCTTCACCAACACGAGAAAGCACGGTGATTGAAGCCTACCTTCTACCACAACAAGGGCTGTTGGCGATCCCCACGGCCATACTAGTAGGTCCGAAACATTGCAAAGAATTGGTCGAGCTCGCTGATTGCACCGCTCGGCACAAGTCGTCGGGTCATAGAGCTGTTAACCTGTTTAAAGCCCAGCAAGGATGATTTGAGTGACACGCCGCAATATCGGGCCATTTGAATATTGTGCCTATGATATTCCGGCCATTGAAGAAACTGAGTGCAGAGATGAGAGCAAGCACATCATATCGGAAAAATCCGTCGTGATCCGTCGAGTTGACGTTGATAGAATCAGAACTAACTCTCTGATTGTTTTTGCAGTGTTCGCTCGTTAAACCTGAGAAAAATTAATCGTTTAGCCGTATAAAAACCGTTTGCGAACTGTTTACCTGGTCCCACAAACTAAACGAAAATAAATACGGTCTTAATCGTTTTAAACGTTTGCAAACGAAAACTATTGGAGCCTTAAAGCGGAGTCAGCAGCGTTGGGCGTGAATTTTGACTGGGTGGCAAGGTACGTATTGTTACATAGGCATATCCTTTAACAGTTCGAAACTAAGGATCACGTCTTGTGCAAGAATGGCTAATATTCTGCTCTAGGGCCTGCGGCTGGAAGGAGGCTGCCAGAGTAATATCATGACCATGTGAACTGCAGCTGGTGAACAGCTGAAATTCCGGGTGAAAATTCCAGGTGGTATCTACGTGGTACCGAGCTGGAATCAGGTGTCAGAATATGTGGCCGGCATGTGACTCTTCCAGGCGGTGGAAACCTGTCGGCACTTTGGCGGTGTACAATTTTAAGCTGCACTATGATCTACGCTTGGTACACCGCCATTGGGAGGGCAGCTGGCCGCCACATGCAGGCGACATGTGGGCTAGATGTTGCCGACGAGTGGTGGTCAGGTGCCGCTTAGGTGGTGGCCAGCATCAATCTTGAATGGCCCCACCGTGCAGACACATTCAGCTGGGAGGCAGCCGTCGATACAAGCTGGTATGCAGCTACAGCGGCACATTTATTGCAGCTTGATCTGCAAGCTCTTGCACATTAATCCTAACTGTTGTGTAAGTATTTCAAATCAAATGTCATTGGTTTCGAATGTCTACACAATACGAGTCATCTAATAATTCTAAGCGTTACTGTCTTCAGCTTCGACCGAGGTCGTCGCATCAGCGACGCCGATAGCAAGAAGGTCGTCGACTTCCTGCTGGAACGTGTCGACAACGTTCTCGTCGAGGACGTAGTTCTTGGCGCCGTGCTTGTTTTGATCGTCGGTTAGCACCTGGCGGAATGCTCTGGCAATAAAAGTTGTTATCAGTCACCGCGATTCCAAATCAATACTTAAGACGTACCTGACAATCTTCTTCTTGTCGCCCTTGGCTGCATGGCGAATCTGGGAGAGGCGGTCGTCTAGCTTGTCCCAGAAGTTGTTCCCGGAGTGTTTGAGGTAGACGTTGCGCTAGACAAGGACGTCAGATACATTATAAAATGAATTAAAATCATACCATGAGAGCAATGCGTGCACAGAGCTCGACACTGACCTTGCACTGCGTGTCCTTGATGACAGCTTGAGCAAGGTCGTAGATGTTCTGGTGCTCGGCATTTGGCGCGTAAACACCAGCGTCGTTTGGCTTGAGGCTGGCTCGGACCTGGGAAGGGTAAGCACAATGAAAGGTATGCTCGACAGTTTACTCACCGCTTTCTTTATTTTGGACCGTTTCTGAGTCAGTGCATACTGGCCAGCTCCGACAACCTTCATCCAGTCGCTTGAAATATTCTCCAACCCGAGCGGGAGATCAAAGCGAAGTTTCTTGACAACAACCTGCAAAAGAATGAGTGATAAAGCTACGTTGCGAGAAGGAAGAAATGCACCATGAGAGCATCGGTTGCAGCATCACCCTTGTAGGTGGTGATGTAGCTTGACAGGAGGATAGCGATGGCGTACTTAGCCATATTGGTCTATGCAAATGGTGTTTATCAACAAAACAGAAAAGAAAAGAATAATATCAAAGAACGTACATTGAGGTCAACAGAGACCTCATACGACGGCTTTGAAGCGACGAGCTTGCCGAGCTCATTACTGAAAGCGAAGATGTTTGCGAGGAGCTTAATCTCGCGGAGAGTGGGTGGGTCCTTGATAAAATAAAACTTAAAGGAAGAAGACGCCGAAAGCAGACACGACTCACCTTTGCAAACTGCACCAATTCCGTGGCTTGATCAGTGCGAAGGCGCTTTTTGTCGGCGTAGCGTTTGGTGGCGGCAACGATGTTCTGATTGGTCGCCACAACTGCGAGACCCAGGTCAGCGTCCTCCTCGTCATCCGAGTCATTGCCGGCCATGGTGTCGTGGCCTCGTTTGGATGCAGTAACGGCGGGGGCAGTCGGCGACTCTTGAGCCATGGCTGTCACTAAAGCACGGAAGTCGTCGTCATCGGGAGGAGTGGGTGCGCGACGAGAAGGCATAGTGAACGATGGGAAGAAAAAAATTGAGCTGAAAGGAAAGGTCGCCCCACATGCTCGCAGTTATAGTTTTTGTATTTCCGAGTTTGGAAAGCCGGATGCAATTGTGTCCAGGGGATACAGGGCAGAGCCTATCGAATAGACTCAAATGAGACGTCGGTTCTTGTTGGCCGGAAACCGATGGACAGCAAGGACAGCTCCAATTTGTCTTTGACCATGCCGCCCAAGGGACAGAGGAAAGCACTTGACCCTGGTAATATTCATTGACTTCGGAGGGTTGGGTCTGACATTTGCGGTCGCTTGCAGTATTCAAACAGCATCCTAACGATCCCGAGCAAATCCAGTGCAGTGCGTGCGCAGAGGTGACATTGAAAGAGCGTCGCGTGTGGATATCAGTGCAGAGTGCAGGGACTCATTTGAAAACTCCATCCCATTCTAAAGCCGTTACACTGTTGGAGCTGCGGAGGGAAGAGAGGGAGGAGAGAGCTAGGAATTTGGAGGGGGAAAGGCAGGCAGATGCAGCAACAGACGAGCTCCGCAGTATCCAGTTTACTGCGATGCCACATATCAGCGGCCCGGTCGAAGTAACGTCGCGCGGAGTGATGAGTGAAGCTGAGGCGAGATTGTGGGACAATTATCGAATGAATGGTGCGGATTTTAATGCTGGGGATGATATCGAGGATCTGGAGGTGCGGAATTGGCGGCGGTTGCGAGACGAGGCCGAGATTTTTGGCTTGTGGAATCCTGAAGCAACAGCAAGAAAGTTGGGGTTTGAAGATGCGGGGATCAAAGAGCAGGTTGAAGAAGATGAGAATGATGCTATTCTGGAAGAGATACTGTGCAATATTGGTGAGTTCTGTCATTCTGGCGGTCTCGAGTCGGGGGGGTTGGCCGTCGGCCTGTTTGGGTTGGTATCGGTGGATAATGGCCAGAGACCGCATTTGCAGAGATGAGCATGATTATGCGCCTCTCAGTACGCGATGGGAGTGGAATACTGGGAGAGAGTGGGAGGAAAGACGCGATGGTTCGTTTACGATCACATGCTCACTTTGATCCGGAGTTACAAAATCCGGACGCGCATATTGCGGCGCAGACTCTCCTTTCGTCCTGCCTCACACCTCTTCTGGCTTTTTGAAGAGTCGTTCTTGAATCATTTCTGACATATGCTGATTATCCCATCCAAAACCAGACCTCCCAGAGCCTGAGCCCGCTGAAATTCAACAAACTGCCTCCAATTCCCGGGCATCGGAATAGTTTCCATATCCCTCAAGAATGGTAAGTGGGATTTCGGAGCATAATGCTTAGAAATATTTATTCCTGTCATTCAGATGTTTCTTCTCGATACCTTGGACAACCTTCCCAGACTCCGAATTTCAAGTTCACTGATGCGAGTGGTTCTCTGGATTCTCAAGGAGGCCGGATGTAAAAATGTTCCCTCGTTCGATCATCTCCGACGAGTTCAGAAGGAAGTGCGAGGTCAATGCGCAATTCCCAGCATTCCGTGTAAATCTCCTCAGGGAAATGTATTTTTCATGAATGACCCGCGCGCAATCATTGCACAAGTGCGTCAATTTCTCAAAACTTAACCAACATCGACGCTGATCAGCACCGAAGGACTGGGCAAATCCTACAATCTGTCGACTGATCCAGCTGTATCCGGAAATTCCACAGGACGGAGTCATTCGCGAGTTTTGGCACGCACAAAAGTGGCGCAAAAATATGGATCTCGATATTTTGAGCCCGATGTACGCAGCTGGGACCACTCATTATTATGTTAATGAAGCTGTATCCGGAAATTCCACAGGACGGAGTCATTCGCGAGTTTTGGCACGCACAAAAGTGGCGCAAAAATATGGATCTCGATATTTTGAGCCCGATGTACGCAGCTGGGACCACTCATTATTATGTTAATGAAGTCGCCCGTCTCGTCGATGATACCCTTGTCATCCCGATACGATGGGTTATCTTCCGGGACAAGGTTTGGGCCGATGCTTTTGCTGTAACGGTCGATGAACAGGTTGGGTCTTTCCTTCCCTGAAATAAAGTACACTTGATGAGACCATATTCCATAGGGCAAAGCAGATATTGCGCATGAAAACCAATTTTTATTTGTGCCAAAGATTTGAAAGAAAACTACCATGATCTCGAGCACGCACATAGGATTCCCACATGGAATGGTACATATCAGTTCTCTCATTTACGCCCTTGACTCCTCAGTTTTTCAGATTCATCTATGAAAACCGGATACCCGGCTCGTATGCCTAATCCAAAGCGAGCCATCGCTGCTGGCCGTCCAATTTACTCCAGCTTTGTCGACTATTTTAGTGACGATGTCTCTGGCAATCGGTCAAAGTCATGGAATAAACATTGGAATGCTCACATGACCCATCGGAATCTTCCTCGCCGGCTTCTCCAGCAAGAATTCCACGTCCATTTCATCTCCACATCCCAAAACGCAAGTGTTGCAGAGCAGTTTCGTGAATTCAAAGGAGCAGTAGAGTCGGTATCCTCTGTCAAGTTCCTACATGAATTGATCTGACGGCGATTTAGGGAGACACATACGAATCCGGTCGTAGTTGAGGATGAGTCTGGGGATGCCGCTTGCTTCTGCATTTATGTGAACGCCGGTCCGTCCGATAACCCGATGCAAAGTGAGATCTCAGCGCATATTGGCGGAAAAGGCAACTGCCTTTGTCGCAAATGTCGAGTTGGTGGAACGCAGAAGGACAAAGCCACCGACGAGGGATACCATGCGCTGTTCGAAGTACGTCAAATTTTACCTCATTTGTTTCATCAATTTGTATCCGCTACAGGCCGGCGTACCTCGCACAAAGGATTTCATTCTTCAAGAACTTCAGAAACAAGTGAAGTTGGCATGCTCCGGTGCCGTCAAATCCGTCAAGAATTTGCAGACTGAGACCGGAGTCAAGGATGCATATACACAGTTCTATATTGAGGAGTTACTTTCTCGTTTCAAGGAAATGAGGAAGAATCCCAATCTCACTGTCGAGGAAATTATGTCTGAGCTCACTCAATGGACAGCTGAAAATGAAGAGAAAATTTATAGTCCATTCTTGACCACAAAGGGTGAGCAGTCCATCTCGCGTTACGGTATCGCAGGGTAGTCGAACATTCTTGCTAGGTTTTGATCCTACAAAAGATACCCCGATCGAACTCTTGCACACAATATTGCTCGGGGTGGTTAAGTATATTTGGCATGTCTCCCACACGGCCTGGTCTCCGGAGCAGAAGCAAACATATGCTCTGCGCCTCCAGTCGACCAATACAGACGGGCTGTCTATCCATGCAATTCGGGCCAACTACATCATGCAGTATGCCGGCTCCTTGATTGGCCGTCAATTCAAGACCATCGCACAGACAAATCTCTTTCATGTCCGAGACCTCGTCACCGAGGATCAATTCAAGGCCTGGAGAGCCTGTGGCGAGCTTGCTGCACTACTGTGGGTTCCTGAAATACGGAACCTCGCTGATTATAGGGTATCTCTTTCGCTTTTGGCTCCGGCGTGTGCTTACTTCTCGAAAAGAAAGATCTCAAAGTCGCAGTTGCAAACGTCCTCGACATCTTTGGGACAATTGATCCTTCCAAAATTGTTTCCATGGTCAAGTATCATTTATTGGTGCACACTGATGAGGACGTTGTGGAATTCGGCCCGCTTGTTGGCGTGATCACCGAGATCTTTGAGTCCTACAATGCCATATTTCGAGAGTGCTCTGTTCTCTCCAACCACCTTGCTCCAAGCCGAGATATCGCTCGACAGTTGGCGGATCAGGAAGGGCTGAAGCATCGTCTCACAGGTGAATGGTGGTGTTCCGTTAAAGATGAAAAGTGGGTGCGCGCAGGTAGTGCTATTAGGTCCTTTCTGGCAGAACATCCCGTTCTCCAGAAATTGCTTGGGTGGACTGACTCCAAATCAGTCAAACACGGTATGCAAATCGAATTCATTCTCGGGTTTTCCAGTATTCATTCTGGGTGCAGGTGATTTTAACCTTGTTAAATCGAAGCGCGGCCAAAAGGAGAGGCCCACTCACTTGCTTCGCACAACCACTGCTGCTCGCGCTGTAAACTATGGGCTATATCTCGCCGATTCAAAGTGGACGAAATGCGAATGGGTTGCTGGGGAGTCCCTAGAAGAATGCTTTGTCGGATCTTGGGTATTTTTCCAGTCTCCAACTGCTGAGGTTAGCCAGTAAAATTGCATCCGAGCCGTACATAATCTAATCTGTGCCATTGTCCAGAACTCAACCATGCCAGGACGAATCACTGATATCCTCGTTGACGACTCCAGAACTCTCTTGGTGGTCTTGGAGGTATTCCAAGTGCTCTCTTCACGAGACGAACTATATGGTGTGCCCGTTTTGGTACGTCGAGACTCGGAGGAATTGTTTTCGATCATTTCTGGAAAGGTACATATTTATCACGCCTGATCGGGGACCTACGTTCACGGGTATCTTCAGAACATCAAGTTTAAATTCAATGTTCAGCATGACTGCGGAACTGCCCAATGCGACGTTAGTGGGGTACGTTTGCGAATGCAAGAACGTGTCGAATCGGATCAAATAGAGAACTTTGTGGTTCACAAACCTCTCGACCGATTCTTCATCAATTCTCTGGCATTTCACAACACCCATCTTCTACGCGCGACTCTTCCCAGAGATATCATTGCTCCCATCCCCCTCTTTCTCAATCGACAAGAAAAGCATTATGAGCTTGCCGCACAGCTCCGGGAAATGCAGTCGACACGACTTGAAAAGCGAAGAGCGGCCGCGGCCGCAAAACGAAAGCGATCTGAGGGAGACGATGGCGAAAATGAAGTGAGGCCAATGAAGAAGAAGAAGGGTCCAGTCAGGCGCAAGGTTACCAAGGCTGCTCCAGGTGAATCAATGGTGGCGAACAGAAGCAAGCGCAAGATAACCCGAAGCAAAAAAGCTCTGGCGACTCCTCCCGAAAGCGAAGAGGATATTGTATCAGGCTCTTCGGATGATTCGGAGATGGAGGATGTTCTAAGCAATTCAGATAGCGAGTACTCGGGGTCGGAGTGAATAAATAAATATATAATAGTAGCTGAATACCAGATTTGCGGGATGCATGGCCAATACGTGACCCACAACTGGACGCCAGCTGAGGACGACAGCTGCAACGCGCAGCTGTAAGCCACGGGACCAGCACCTGCAGCCAGGTTTTGCGACAGCCGATCACCACCTGTGCAAATCAGCTGCCGGCGACGTGAGGGTACTTTGGCGGTGTATGTCTTCACCATCAATGGCATCTGGCTGCCTGTCTCTCTCTCACTGGACACAAACGGAGACTGCAGGCCATTGCTGGTACGCCGGATGTCTCCCGCTGGAACGGCCTGCTCAAACTCGAACGCCGGAATCAAGACGAAGAGAAGGGCCTTTTGCCTGTTCAAAAGTGGGTCAATGTCTCTATTGGGACTCCGATGGCAACTGGAGCTCACTCGGCCAAGGAGAATCGGAATCCGATGCAATTATGCGGACCTGTATATAATTAGACCAAAGTGAGAATAAGCAAACTGCCTTCGTTACGCACCACCAAAAAAGGTCATCAGATTGCCCCATACTCCGGGAATTGACTCGGCGGCCTTTGGAACCTGCTCCCACCGTTCGGGTCTGTAGATCGAATAGTATTCTTCAAGCGCAAGCCATTCAATAACCACCATACCTGAACTCGGCAGCATCATTTCCCCACAGCGTGATATCCGTATTCACGTCCGAGATAGGAATACGGACGTGTTGACCTTTCCGAATCCTATGAAAATTCATGAGTGGGAGATTATGCGCAGGGAAGTTACGTGCGGCAGAGATGTTGGTGTATTTCCTCGGGTGTCGAGACACGGCGTTCCGAGAGGTAGAATATCATCCACAGCTGCGATGCGAGTGATGTGCGAGACCGGGGCGTGCACCCGCAGCGTTTCTCTCACCACACTATCGAGAAATGGTAAAGAATTGAGCTCCTCCAGTGTGGGATTTTTTGTTGCGAGGGTCAAGAGCTCCGCTCGGAGTTTCGCCTGGGCGTGCTGGTTGACCGATAGCGCGTGCAAAACCCACGCAATGGCCGAGCTGCAACAGTTCAGAACACGCACAAAGATGCAACAACTAACAGACCTGGTGGTTGCGTGCCCCGCTACGAAAAATGTGGGGATTTCTGGCAAGCGGGTTTGAAGTGATGAGGGAGGGACTGTAGATCGGGGAAGACACCACTCACGACCAACGACTTCACTGTCGCTCATGCGGTGATCTTCCGGAATGTCAGCAGACAAATTGGCACGGAGGATGAGCGAGAATAGATCGCGGCTTCCGAAGACCGCCTTGGGTCCACCAGCGGCGGTGATGGCGGCTTTTCCCTCCATCAATATTTTATTCCCAAGCGAGAACAACTTGTTGCGAGACTCGCTGAAGACTTTGCGGCCAGGTAATGGCTGCTTCTCTGTGAGTTTTTGTACATCATCTGAAGTAGACTATCTACCAAAAACCGTAGAAGGGGGATGGTTGGTTGCATCGCTCGAATTGTACCCAGGCGGGACGGCGCTGGGTTGTGAAAAAGCTTGTTGAACAGCTGATGGATATCGTTCGGCTTTCCCTCTGCATTCATGCTGTCGAAATGGTAGTCGAAGCCTACGTTATGAGATCATATCAGCCCTGTGTATTGAAACGAAAGGAAAATAAACTAACCTGCTTGACCGATAACGTCCAATGTCATTTTACTCAACCAATCCAGGACGTCGATTCGCGCCGAGTGGCCTATTTTACGCGCCCAAATATCGCGTAGCTACTGTGTCGTTAAATGTCTGATGTCCGACGAAAATCAGGGATAACCACCTCTACCGATTTCTCAATGAACACTTCGGTCAGGCTTCGAATTTGGGCGGTGCCAAAAGCCGGATTCTGGAGGTCTATGTTTAGTGATTGCTCTTATGTCGGCAATAGAGCTGACCATACTTCGCCTCTACGGGGAGTGCATTAGAACAAGTAAGTTTCGTTATATATGAAACACACCTGGCGCTTGTGAGCGTCCCCTTCCACACCAAGCAGCCCTATCATTATTCTCAGCATCATCACAGTTCTGAAGTCAACGTGTGCCATACCTTCTCCAGCCAAACGATTGTTCGCACCCTGAGCAACAGCCCGCTTCTGATATATGTAATTATTTTTGACGATATGATCAATAGCCACCGTGTCGACCGTATAGAGTTCCCTCGTCTGTAAAAAATCAGAATGCAGAAATTAAACGAATGATTTCCCACATTGAATAGACTCCTAAACTGGAAGGTGGCACCGAACGTATTTCGCCATGTCCAAGTAATGCGGGGGTCATCCTACAAAGAAACTCTGATTATTGGCGAAGTTGGATCGAAGAAGAAATATTACCTCCAACTCGTTGGTATTTCCATAGAGAAAGCTCGGATTTTTCGGACCCAACAGATTACGCAATGGCGACCTAAGATCACGGAAGATTAATTCCGCGATTTGCAGGAGGATGTAAGCTCCTGCTGTTGCAAAACACGGGAGGGCGAGGCGCAGGATAGCGTGCATGTTGCTGAGGCTGTAACTCCTTCTCGAAGTCTTTAAACTCTTGTCATTCTTGAGAGGCGAGAACCGGGTCGGACGACACCCGTGATCTGACTGGAAAAGTGCTGCAAATCGTGGCATTTGCTTTCGGTAGTGCGGGAGCTGCGGCCGTCGGTTTGACACGGACGCGGATAGTTTCCGGCCAGTATGTCATCGATATTATACCGTTGGTGACAGTTGGCGGTGTTCTGTTTCCCACCCATAGCTACAATGGAGCTTGATGTGATTCGGAGGAAACTGAATAGGATGATAATGCTCTGGAACTTAGCCTTGTAACAAGGCGAGTAGCGAAACAAGAAATGCTGCGGGAAGTTCGTTATTTGATCAACATCGGCGCAAGAAAGGATCTCACCTGTTGAAGACTCCGTCGGGCTTGCATTTTCCCCCAATGCAAAGGTTTCGCCTCATGAGTGGGAGGCTACTGGAGGAGCACGAGGTGGGAGAACAGAGGAGGGCAGGACGGGTGATGACGTATTGCGGGTCATATGGTTTCCCCTGCTCGTGTTGAGTCTCGGAGGTTCGGCTCCGGCGATGTATTTGACGGCACCCCGGACTTCGATGCTGGCTCTCGGGCATCTACTCGGGCTGCTGGCTCGGCCAGGCGGGACACGTGTTCAGCGGCCTGCATCTGACATCCAATTTTGAGGACTGTGGTACGTCTCCAGTTCTCCGTTGTTATCTTTGTACATGCATAACATTTTCAAGTTGTCCTGGACCACATTGATTTCAAAGTCAAGATCGTACCAACTACAGCCAAACCTCCAAAGGTTTTCTATTCCTTTGCCCAGAGAAGGATTTTCGAAGTGGACCATCCTCGTTCTGCTGGCCGGACTTCCCTGCATATTGGTCTTTCGATCCATCGGGTGTTGAACGTCTTAGCGCTGAGGAGGCGACTGAATTCGGGTTTCCATCTCTGGAACTCACTACTCAAATTACTGGATATAGCTGGGACAACAGTGTCCACGTCGGAATTCACGAATTCCACCAGGCAAAAGGGTTCAATCCGGAGAGCCTGGATGTCACCACGCATCTGGGGCAACGACTCTATTATCCGTTCAACGAAATCGATGCTCCATTTGCTCATGGTTAATCAATCAGCAAAACCCTTCCATTTTAACTGATCAAAGTTGACAGTGGATGAGGAAGAAGAGTATTATTCAGGCGAAGATGATGAGGACCAAACGTGGGTGGAAGCGGATAATCATTCAACACACGATGAGGATGTGAAGGAAGATGACCAAATGGACCTAGGAGATCAAGATAAAGATCAAATGGATCTCAACTGGTGAGGGAAATGATATATCGTCGCGCTATAAGGCCGCATACACATATCCAATAATCCAACAACAATTGGTATGGATAAGTGTTGCGAGTGATACAATGCAGTACATTTTCCCAGCCTTTAACTAATTCCATCTCTCATCCATTAGTGTCGTGCATTTGGAACTTAGAGTTACTCCGGCAGCGGATTTGGATTTGGATTTGGATTTGGATTTGATGGCGGATTTGGATTTGATGCCCTTACGTGATGCATGCCGAATGATTGATGGCCGCACTTGAACATGATCTAGAACACAAAATTCTTTCACATTCATCCAATGGTCTTCGGAGGTAGCGGAAGATCAACCGACAGGTGTGCGAGTCTGGAATATAGACAATCCTGACAAAAAGACAGTGTATTTGATCAAAATACAGCCCCGAGGGCAGAAAACGACTGATGTGAGTGCAAAATTTGATTCGCTCCAATTTACGGTGAACAATTTCTCATGGGAATTCGAAGGAGTAGTTGGACAGCATTAGAAACCTTCAACACCGAAAATACCGGTCAAAATGCAGGCAGGACCGGACACACAGATAATCCAACGCATCGAGCCGAGTTTGAATTGTCCCGCTTACCTTGATGTACTTGTCCTGTGATCTTTCCGCCCTGATTTTACCCCCGAGATTTGTGCATGATGGTTCTATATGCCTTTTGAAGTGTTCCATCCGGGTCCCATACTCAAAACCGCAGTGCAGCGAAATTTACAAGTGGTTTGATGGGTTCGGCACAGAATCTCATTTATTATCTATCTGTTTTCTCTGAAGATTTTTTTCGTATTCCACGACTGTAGATATTGCAGCTCAAGTTCCACCACTTTTGACCAAGGAGAGATTGATATGTACATAGCTAAGAATGGCTCTACTGATTAGGCTGATCATCCCAATTTTTTTTTCCCCATGGAATAAAATCTCGTTCAGTCTCCGTTCAACATTCTGCCGGACCGAATTCCTCTTCAGCATCGCACTTCAAAGCCTCCAAGCCAAACTGCTATTCTCGCTCACAGTAAAAGCCGCTGTAGCCGACGCGCTGCCGGCAGCAAGAAGACCAGACACGACATCGAGTGGGATGTCGTAGTAGTCGTCCTAAACGATGTACTCGAAGAACGGCGCTTTTTGGATTTTCAAGACGGGGACTGTCGTGACGGCGTCAGCCAATACTCTGCGTAAAGCTGGGGGTTATCTTCACCATGGCGAAAATGCGGTTGTCGCAATCACCTTCTTGCACTCCGAAATGAACACTTTGAGCGGAGGCAGCAATCCAAGACGCGATATGAATACATGGCAAAATGAACATAGCTAACGCGCAGCAGGCGGTCGAAATGATTGCTTTGACAGTTCTCGGCGGGAACTCAATTCTCCTAACATCTACATCCATGGCGATAAGTTCCTGAAAGTCCGCCCCATTGAATGACGTGGAAACATTTATTTTTATCTTCGCGTGTCCAGCCTCACAAACACCCACTTGGCAACAGGTATGTGTCCAGAAGGGAACATATGGTATGGAAGTAAAGGAAGACTTCTAGAAGGAATTTGATGCTGGGCTCTTCCGATGTTTTATCTTTTTCGGAGAGAGAGTCTGACTTTGGCTCTGTTTGGCTCGTCGCGTCGCGGATTGTTTCATCATGTGATTTTTTGCGGAGGTCTTGTTTGGCCGTGGCAAGTCACTGGCAGCTGTCGGCGCGCAGAAACTGCGGACTTGATTTTCAGGGACTCGGCCGTAGCGCGTCGCGTAATGATTTCTCCGAAACAGAGTCAAATAGAGTTTATGAACACCGGCAGAGGCAACCACCTCACGGAAAATGCATGTATGGTTACCGAAGGGAGACTTCAACGAGGCCGACATTGGAACGATGCTGCAGGAAGACGCGAGGTAAATCAGTCGGAGATTGAAAAGGGGCTATTGTCAGACCGGCTTGACGGCATCACTTACGGAAGAATGGTGCCGCGGCGGAGATCACCCAGATTTGTCTCAAAAGGCGATGCTCCAACGTCAACTCCACGTTTCTTCCCACTTCCTCCCTCCCCTTCCTCTCTCCCTCGCCGTTGGGTTTTAAAGCCCACACACAACACTCATTCCTCCCCCCTCGTTTTCGTAATGTTCGCCGCATCCACCATCCAGATTCTGCTCTCTGCCGCCGCCGTCATGGCGAGCACCCACCAGGCTCGCAGCCACCGCCCCATTGCCAAGCGGCTTGAGGACCAGACCTTTTCTTTGAACAAGCGGACCGACCAGTTCCTCAACAAGGAGATGACTTGGTATCCCACTGATACTGGCCCGTGCGTCTGATGATGATTGCCTCCTTTGTCCCTTTTTAGCTCATCTTTTTTTTTTTCGCAGTGACGCCTGCACGGGCAAGAATCATCTGGACAGCGACTTCGTGAGTCTTACTTGTTCTGTGTGTTGAGATGGGTCTTGACGGTTCGACAGTATGTCGCCATGGGCTACGATGTAAATTCGACCTGTTTGTCGTTCGTAGGGCGGAGCTAACCGTCCATTGGCAGCAATTCGGCAACGGCTCAGGATGCTGTGGCAGACAGCTGAAGATCACCGCCAACGGCAAGACGGCCACTGCGACCTGTGTCGATGAGGTATGTCCCCCTTCCCCCTCTCGTCTTTTTCTCGCTAACTTCCACCGCCCAGTGCGCCACCTGCCCGCAATGTATGCGCCACCGGTTCCTACTTTGAATTCATAGCTAACTGAACGCTCCGCAGACGGCCAAATCGATCTCACCAAAGGCCTGTTCCAGTATTTCACCGGCGGAGACCTCGACGTCGGTGTCATCTACGGTTCTTGGTCCTACGCCGATGGCGACGACTCCCCTCCCCCTACGACTACGAGCACGACCACTCACCCCACGACTACATCTACGACCCACACCGTTGCGCCTACCACCAGCAAGGCGCCTCCTGCCGTTACTCATAGCACCCCCAAGGCTACTCCCTCATCCACACCCGCTGCCCCGCCTTCGGTCCCGAAATCCTCCACGCCGGCGACCTCCAGCACGCACGTCGCGAGCGCTCCTGCGGTCACACCCACTCCCCCGCGAGTTCCGCTGCGGCTACCCCAACTGGCTCTGACGACGGGGATGATGAGGACTGCGAGGATGAGGAAGACGATGGCGATGACACGGCATCCTCCGCGAGCCCTGTGCACACCCCCGCGACCTCGAGCACTCCTGCGGTCACGAGCACTCACCCCGCGAGTTCCAGTGCGCCTGCGTCGACTGGCTCTGACGGCGGGGACGACGAGGAGGACTGCGAGGATGAAGAGGATGATGGCGATAACACTGACGATGGCGAGTGCGCCGCCGATGACGGCTCCAATGACGACGACGAGGAGTGCGAGGATGACGACGAGCCGAGCGCCTCTCCCGTTGCTGCTCCTAAACCGACCTCCACCCATGTGCTGATCGCGCCCGCGCCAAGCACAGTCGAGCACGTCTCCAGCACAGTCGAGCGCGTCTCCTCCACCCCGCCGGCAGTGCAGCACCCCGCTCCCGTCCCCACGCCCTCGTCGTCCGTCCTCGCGGTGAAGCCCTCCTCGACCCCCGTGGTGGTGAAGCCCTCTTCCGCGAAGGTTTCCATCCTTTCGTCCATCGCCCGCCCCTCTTCAACCCCCGTGCGCGCCTCCTCCTCGGCGGCCGCCCCGGTCAAGGCTTACTCAAGCGCGAGCCCGGCCACGACGCCCGAGCCCCAACTCGTCGGGAACGTCGCCACCGCCCCCGAGGCCGACACCTCCAGCACCGCCGCCCTCGGCCCCCAAGGCGGCCTGGGCGAGGGGAGCAGCAGCGGCGCGGCCTCGCTCGGCCGCAGCTCGCTCCTTGGGGCTGCTGTCGTCCTCGCTCTCGCCGCGGTCCAGGCTCTCTAAACGCGCGTCATTCCCCACGTCATGATCGCCGCGTCTAATCCCCGCCTTCATTTCTCCATCCACTCTCTTTCCTCCATTCATTCATTCTGGTTGTCACGCCTCGCCCCTGGCCTCGGCCATGCGAGCCCGTGATACGTGGTTATTATCTGGGACATTAGACACGCTCATCCTATCCTATCCATCCATTATCCATCCATCCACACATACTCATACATACATCCGCTGCGCCAGCGCAGCCCCCTCGTCTTCACCCGGAATTCTCGAGGAGTTCCTCGTACTGCGTACACACCGTACACAGGTGTACATACATACTCACATCTATCTCGCTCTCAGTCAGTCGTTGTACTGCGTACATACAAATCTCGCTATCGCTATCGCTTACCATTACTTAGAGCAAGCTCTAACTTAACTAGAATCAAACAAATGCTTTTGCCAGTGGCAATTTCTTGGATTTGCTTGCCGTGTGGTCTTCTCGAGTTATGGTGGAGGGGCGAAGAGTTGTCTCAGACTCGACTGGCCACGGGCAAAACCTTTCCTTTTCGTACTTGAACTCGCTTTCCTTTCCGCAGATTGGTGAAGAGTTGTCTAATACTCGACCAGCCACAGGCAAGGCCCTCTTTTATATATATTTGAATTCACTGGAAACGTATTCTTGTCCACAGAACTCTGACTGTGGCGCGTTTCAGAGTCCTATCGAGCACCAGTTGGAGAACACGATCCCGGCACGAAAACCTGAACGCGCCCCACCATGGAAAGGCCGACTGTTCGCTCATCCTTACCCCACATTCCGGTGAGTGGATCCATTTCGTTCCTGGCTCGGACGGTGTTTTTCTCCGGAATTTATGCTGCAGGCGCGCCGAACTCGCTTCTATCCCACCCGGTTTTGTGTTGACTGTTCAGATATCGGTGAAACCTCCTCCACGGTGTCCACACTTACCTGCTGTCAGCTTCCGAAGGACTGCTTTGTATTGTACGCCCCAGATGACTGTGAAAGGGTCTGGTAGCCCGCGGTGGGCCTCTGCGGCTCGTACCCCCAAAAGTTATTTGTAATTCAGCAGAGCACCCGTTCGACTCGGGGCTGGGCCATCCATCAGTGGAGTTAATTTTTTTTGGATAGGCCTATTTCTCTACAACAAGCGAGGTACGAGCTTTTTCGTTGTAGAATCTGTTTATTTTCAAGACTAATTTCACTATTTCTCACTGCAGCTGTATCATTCCCAAAGTGCTCCCACATAATGCAATTTTTGCCAGTCCCTCGTGGCTGAATTCATTGTCTCCTCTCGCCAGCTACCAACCAAACTCCGATTCAATGGGCTCGTTTGTACGCTCGTCTGAGGCTAATCAATTCAGCAGAGCACCCGTTCGACGAGTTGGGGCTGGGCCATCAAAGTGATTCAGCTAAGTCATTTTTTGTTATTATTTTCTCCCATGCTCGTAGGCTCGCACTCGTACGCCAGATGATTTTGCACCTGAAATGCTGATTGTTCCGTCTTTTGACTGAATTTCTTATAGACTTCTTCATTTGCGGTCCAACGAATCTGCAATATATTATTTGCTCCCTCTTTCCGAACTGTAACACGTATCGGCGTCTGACACGGGAATATGTATGACTGCGTGCAACCGTTCTTCGAAACAAAGGCAAACCAAATGACGCTTCTCTAACGGATTTTCTATTCGGCTGTGTTGTAGAGCGAGGGATTCAAGGATACATATGATTTTCATGATCAGGTGTCTGCGTACATGACTACCTCCGCAAACCCCACAGCATAAAGTTTCCTTCAATTCTCGTGCGACCGACTTTTCGCTCAAGTGGGAGAACTGCACTCCGGGCCACCCGGGCCTAAGACCACCAGACAACTTTCTTGATCGTCATTCCACATTGCGTTTCTCGTGAATCTGGACTTACGTGTTCACGCCCTGGGTCTCTGTGGCGCAGCAGATCTGTCCAGAAGGGCCTGTGAGGGATATGAGGATGGATAGCGTAAACAATGTGAGATTGCATACAAGGAGACTGGGACGGGAGGGCCGATTAGATGGTTACAGTGTGCATACCATGAGCAAGACTTACGTCGGCTCCGCCTACCCTCGAAGTGATCAGGCATATTGAATGGGAGACAGGATGTAGGATGGGGACACTCACAGCTGACGGAGAAGGCACCCTGTGCGAGGACAAGGAAGAGGAGAGCACTTGAAATGAGCTTGTTCAACATTCTGCGAATCGTTGGTGAGTTGAATACCGTGGTGAGTTGCAGCCTCTTTATACCCAGCCTGCGAACCAGCTACGTAAGGAATGGACAGAAGTGACGTCCACATTGATAACGATTAGTTATACATGGCTGAAACTGCATCGACTTTCAACGGGGAAGTGGAGCCGAATTTTGCCGCAGGCGGCCGGCCAGGGTCGATGAAGATTGGTCTAGGCCACTTCAAAAGCTTAGCTCGTATCCGCTCGTGGAGACCGCGCCCGCGTGCAAGGATAGAACGCGGTAGACAGATGTATTCCTGTGGGTGGTGCGGAGTGGATATCCTGCATTTCTTGTTTTTGTTTTTACAGACGCCAACTGCAGTAGCTAAAATTAAGATGATCTAAATTTATCGGTTTTATATAGAAAAATGCAGCGAGCACAGGCGAGACAAACGAGCGGCGATGCATATCTCGCCGTCACCGTTGGGGCCATGAGATCAGTGAAAAGCCAACCGACTGAATGGAAAGCAAGTGGATCTGGTCAAGGCTAGTTCGGAACGAAGACGGAAAACCAACGTGCCTGACCACAATATATAAACGGGAAGTGCAATGGAAACACAGTACGTGTTTGGTGAGCAGGTGACGGAATGAAGATCCATTCAAATCAAGCGAGGCTCGGTTAAGTCGGACGGGCCGGGTTGAAGGATATCAACTTAGCGTCTCGGGACTTGGGCCTCGCTCTGGGTGACCATGGTCTTCATGAAATTAATCGATCAGCCTCCGACGGTATGCGGTGCGGAGAAAACAAAGTGATGCGGACCTCGACATCGCCCTCCTGTAGGTAGACGTAACATGTGCTTCCCGGGCGACGTCCTGGCTCTCTGGATCGAAGCCTTTTGTCCGCTGAAATTCGCGAATTCCGGCGTAGACACGGTTGTCCCACCTTTTCCCATTAATTTGGGTAGTGAGTTCTAGAGATGGAAACGCGAAGTCAGCTGCCTCCTCAGCGTTAAGACGATCGATGCCAAAGGGATCGAAAGACCAATATGCCGGGCAGTCTGGCCAGTAGAGCGAGAATGGCCCAATTTGAAAGTCCGTCTCGGGGCAGAGGAACAGAAAACCTGTGGGCGGTTCGTCCGTAGTTGTTAAGATTTTGATTTCGAAATAAACATGGTCCAGGACAACTTGGAAATGTGACGATAAAGATAACAACGGAGAACTGCAGACGTACCACAGTCCTCAAGATTAGATGTTATATGCAGGCGGCTGAACATGTAATTTTCCTGGATGAGCCAGCTCTCATGGTCCAAGAGAAAGCATCTTAGCCTGAGAGTGCTGTCAAATGCATCGCTGGTGCTGAACCTTTGAGATTCAAAAGAGTTAGGGCAGATCATACAGCTCCCAAAATGTCATTACCGCGTCCAGCCCTCCTGGGTCCTTTCGGCTAGTGCTCTTCCACTAGTCTCCCATCGACAAGGCAGAACATCTGCATTGGGAGAAAATGCGATCCCGACAGATTTATCCGGGCGATCCGTTGGAGGCGTGGAAACAACTGTTCCCAGAGTCACGGGTAAGTGGGTGGAAGTGGTCATGAACTGATTTCTCGCTAGATGGAAAGTACATATTTCGTGATATTTTTCAAGTGTCAGAGATTTGATTATCATGCCCTCTTCGTTCGCTGCACTCCAGGAAGACATTCTTTGGGTGTTGGCCTCGTTCCACGAATCATACAACCAGAGGATGGTAATCGGCTCGGCGAGGTCTGCACATAGCCGGCCAGTTGAGCGACGTATCCAGAATGTGCACTCCTCTGTGGTCTGAGAGCCTCTTGTCGATACGGAAAACAGATATTTAGCTGATTAGACTCACCGGTGTCTGCTGGAAATTGGAGTGAAAGTATTTGCCGATGTTCTGTAAGAAAATGGTAGAAACCTGAACGATGACGTCGAGCTTTCTTACCCCAAACTCCGCGTCCTTCAGAAAATCAATGTAACGGGACTGGAAAATGTCTGGCGCACGTACACAACAGGCATAAATGTATACAGTGAAAAAATGGGAGTGTTGATAGAAGTTCACATATTGTCCGAACGGTATCAAATCTAATTCAAGGATCAAGTTCCATGAAAGGATGTTCGAATAAACGAGCGATTCACCATCGTGGAAAAGGGTGGCGTGAATACTGCCGGAAGTTGCCGCTCCACGAATCTGAATAATATTTGGATGTCTATGTGGACAACTTAGTAGGGAGGCAACCCGCCAAAAATCCAAAACTTGCCGAATCGACTTAAATTTTGCTAGATCCTGCCGCTACTCCTAAGAAAAATTCTTAGCCGCGACACACAAAAGCAAGCCGTAACACAGCTCCTCTGCGCCGCGTCCCTGATACATGGCCACAGTCGTACTTTGACCCCCAATTTTGGCGGAGTATATACGACGAATATTCAGCTGGGTGCTGTGCCGATTGACCACACCTGTGCTGTCGTCGAGACGGATCTCATGCTGGAGGTCTATATCCCATAGTGGAACCATCCTGATGTCTAAGCAAAATTGTTAACACCTTCGCAAGACACAAGGGAAAACTTACCAGAAGGCACAGTCGCCGCAGTGGTGTAATTGTTTGTAGTGTTGATCAAGGTATGGCCCGTTACAGCGAGGTTCTGCGCGCCGGAGAACATTCTGCTACTGTAACTGGAAGAGGCGCGTTGAGATACGATCATGACAGGGGGTATGACAAGGGCACGAGAAAAGTGAAGGCAGCGTACAATATTGATCAAGGATCCCCAGAGGTCGTTTCAGAAGCGAACTCTGTAAAAGCCCGCATCTTCGTAGTCGTGGATGGTGGTGCAAGAGGGAAGAGATGTAAAGCGCCCGTTACAGCCTTGGCGTCTAATTTGACAGCTCCGAAACTCTCGGAACTCCCATTTTGCTCCCATTCCCCGAATTAGATTTTTTTTTTTTTTTTGCTGAAGAAAGGGTTTGTTCTCGTACTTTCCGTAGTGATCGAAATATGCGAAGCAAGAATACAGTTTTATTTCAGGGAATTGTGTGCGACTAGTCTTCAAAACCTCAATCGAATGGAAAATATGAGCGAGCCAAGGTAAAGTATTCAGGAAACGGTCACTGGTTATTGGTCGAGTTTCAAGTCAGGAGCCGGTGGTCGTGGAAGAATGAATTCACCCGGTCGACTCGTGATCCTGACATGAGCGCTCTCGGTCCTTCAATGGAATTCATCCCGGGTGGCGTCAGGATATGAGGCCAAGATTCGTTGTTCATATCGTTAGCGCTCAATCCCCCGACGACGTCTTGGGGGTGCGAGTGAGCGCAGACCGTGATGAAGGGAAAAGGATTGTTACCAAATTATCGAGTAATGGGCGGGGAAAATTTGTGCTTGTGAAAACTTCAAGAAAATGGTCAATAAAGACTTCTCTAATTAACGGGGAAGTAACGTGGACGGGAGTTACCGGGATTTGTTAAAAAGTCTGGGCTCAGTTTACAATGGAGACGATGGGACGTGAATATGTAAAGTAACAAAGGAAAGGACGCCGCTCACCTGTGCATAAAGAAACGAGAATGACGGTGGCGTACGCGGGGATCAACTGCCAGGAAAGGCAGTGCTGGCGATCACGTGACCGTTCGACTTCTCGCGTTTTGAGATCAAACGCGTCTCAGACGCGACAGTAGTCGCGTTTCGATGCGCCGTAACGCGTCGACGGATAGCCTGTGGCCAAAGGAGGTGTCGGGGTGCTATGTACAGCCCTGGAACCATGGAGATAGCCAAGGGGATGCACTGGTTCAGGACATTTGGGCTGTTTTGGTGTTAAGCAAGGAGGGATACGCAGTTACAGCTATGCGGTAGCTTAGGAACGGCACTTTCTGGGGTTATGATTGTAGCAGTATTGGTTTATTTACAAAGGACAAATAATGGAGGTATATAAAGTGCCCGAGATGGAGTAGGAGAGAGGAATATACTACGCCCAGGTTTTACCTGTGATCTCTCGCTCGTGCTTTGATTTTGAACGGACCTACGGAACGCTTTTACGGGACTCTGCGGATTTGTTAAAACGGGATACGGAACGGAACGATTGGACTTACGGGTTTGGGGTTACGGGAATTATTGTTGGGTTGGAAGATATATTTGGTTTTGACGAAGAACATTTCGGTTATTTGGATTTTAAACACCACACACCTTTCACTATACTCCAAATTCGCATTCGTGGTTTCTTCCACGCGAATCCCCGAACACAACACAAAGGCTATTTGGAATTTGTTTAGTTTGGTTAAACCTTTAAATAAAGGTTTCACCAGCGTACAGACTTCTATCCTTTCACGAGTTTAGCGAAATGTGAGCTCATGCTGGAGGGAGCGGTGGTTTTCGGGGCCTTGTGCGAGGAACAAACGAAAGTCATAGGGCGCCACAGAACGAGCTATAGGCTCTGCGGGGCGAGGCAGGGGAGCCATTTCTCGTTAGTAGCAACGGCGCGATTGAAAGACCGACATCCACGGGAAGGTATGGGATCGTCATACCTTGGTTCTGAATTCCCCGGACGGTTGCGTGGGCGGCGCACACGGAGTCAGACATTTTTTAGATGAATTATCTGATAGAGTGGCACACACAACTAGCGACGCTGTAGTCTCCGTGGGCACATGAGCAACGCGAAATCGGTGGCAGTGGCATCAGGTCAACGACGGTATAGCCTTGGCGTGCTTGTAGTGGGTCGATTGATTTAGGGGGCGTTGTCTAGAGGTATTGAGAAAAGAAAAAGAAAAAAAAACGCCGTTGTGGACGATCAATGAGTAGTGAGTACCTGTGGGCGAATAGCGTTGGATTCGGAGTAGGTAAAGCGTTCAACACAGCCAACGCAAGAACTCGGAGGGCTCCGCAAAGAGATTTGAAGAACATGATTTGAATAGAACCGAGACGATGTGTAACGTGTCCAATCTTGGGTACGTTTGAAGCAGCGTGTCTGCGGCCGTGGCATACCAAGCAAGGAATGTGGTCCAAATATTGCAGAGGACAAGCATTGATTCGATTTTCAGCGCGCATGCACGACGTACAACTCGCAGCCTTGTGATGGCCGTGGACTCGATTTTCGCTGGATGTTGCGTCCAGCGCACGGCTGTGAGGGTAGTAGACTTGAGAGTCAGATGAGCACCGATTGAAGAAATCGTCGACTCGGACGGCTGCAGCCTGCGGGGTGCGGGGTCGAAGGTTGCGAAATAAGTACTTTCCGAGATGACGTCCCGGAACTAGGCTGATTGCGGGAGTACATGTGAGGAGGTCAGTTAAGTGTAAGAATTCTATGATCCTACCTCTACTTTCGTATCCAAACGTTGGTGAAAGTCAAGTGAAAGTTCTGGGCAAGCACGAGTTTGCCGCATAAAGCCGATCGGGGCCGATCAGCCGAATATGTGACGTGTGACCGAGCCGAGAGCGCCTCACTAGCGCGTCTCTTCCACCACTCCGGCGGTGCAGCACCCCGCTCCCGCTCCCTCATCGTCGGTCGCCGTGGTGAAGCCCTCCTCTGCAAATGTTTCTTCCACCCTGTCAGTCGTCTGCCCCTCTTCATCCCCCGTGCACCCCGTCTCGGTCAAGGCTTCCTCAAACGCGAGCCCGTCCACGACGCCCGAGCCTGAGCTCGTCGGGAACGTCGCCCGAGGCCGACATCTCCAGCACCGCAGCGCTCGACCCCCAAGGCGGCCTGGGCGAGGGGAGCAGCAGCGGCGCGGCGCCGCACGCTCCTTGGGGCTGCTGCCGTCCTCGCTCGCCGCTGACCAGGCTCTCTAAGCGCACATCAGTCTTCATGTCATGATCGCCGCGTGTAATCCCCGCTTTCATTTTCTCCATCCACTCTTTCGTCCATTCATTTATTCTAGTTGACATGGCTTGATCTGTGGTGATTATCTAGGACATTAAACACACTATGCTATTCTATCCATCCATTATCCATCCATCCATATATACAATATCTGTTGCGCCAGCGCAGCCGCCTCACTCACTTTCACTAGGAATTCTCGAGGAGTGCCTCGTACTGCGTACACACCGTACATAGGTGTACATACTTGCATCTCGCTATCAGTCACTCAGTCCTTGTACTGTGTACATACAAATCTCTCTATCGCCATCGCTTACCATCACTTGGAGCAAGCTCTAACTTAACTAAGCTTTTGCCGGTGGCAATTTCTTGCGTGTTGTCTCAGTCGTGGTCTCCTCGGTGATGGTGAAGGGGCGAAGAGTTGTCTCACACTCGACTAGCCACAGGCAAATCCTTCCTTTTCATACTTGAACTCGCTAAAAATGTATTTCCGCAGAACTTTGACTTCGGCGCATTTCAGAGTCCTATAGAGCGCCAGTTGGAGAACGCGTCTGAGATCTACCCCGCGTCGAAAATCCTTGAAGCTCCCCACCCTGGAGACTCTGGTCGCATTACGACTTTTGACCCATCCCTGCTCCACATTCCGGTGGGTCCATTTCATTCCCAGTCCTAACCTCGCGCTATCCAAAGTTCCGCTCGTCTGCAAAACGACTCTTGGTAAACGTACGGTGTTTCTACAAGATGTGCGCGCCGAATTTGCTTCTTCGTTTGATCTGGATTCATCTTGTGCTGGCTGTTCAACTATCGGCAAAACCTCCTGCACGGTGTCGACACTTGCCCACTGTCAACTTCCGAAGGACTGCTTCGTATTGTACGCTTTAGATGACTGTGAAAAGGTCTGGTAGCCCGCGGTTGGCGTCTGTGGTTCGTATCCCCAGAATTTGTATGGCAATTCAGCAGAGCACCCGTTCGACTCGGGGCTGGGCCATCCAGAAGTCATTTGCAGCTTTTTTGGGCAGGTCCATTTAAGCGAGATATGAGTTTTTTCGTTGTAGCATCTGTTGCAAGAGACCGATTTCGCACTCTCTCACTTGTCTCATTACAAAGTCTAAGTGATTCCGCATATTGGAGTTTCTGCTAGTCTCTCGTAGCTCAATTCTTTGTCTCCTCTCGCCAGCCACCAACCAACCAACTCCAATTCGATGGGCTTTTTGTCTCATCGCCCTCGCCCTCTTATTCCGGTACCGCCGCCGCCAACGCGCGGCCGCGAGCGACCTTACCTTTGAAGCTTAAAACACCTGCCGAATCAACGTTTTCTAGCTCCATCCGACACCAGAGCCTCCCACCTCGTCAAGCTCCCACTCGAAGTTCTCCCACATCCGCGAGCTCCCCCGCCGCTGCCTGTGAGCGTCAGCAAAGCAGGGCGGCGCCAGGCGCATCCCGCCCGAAAAATACAGGCCATCCGCGCGGAGATGGATGAGCTCGCACAGCTCGATCCGGATACGAGTGCCCGTGACGACGCGGCGCGGGGACCGCATCGGGACGCAGGCGGCGCTCACACAGCAGAGCAGTGCGCTGCGCTGCAGGCGCGCATCCGCGAACTCGAGGGGCAGGCCACGTAACGAGAAATTGAGGTTAATCAATTCAGCAGAGCACTCGTTCGATTCGGGGTTGGTTCAGCTAGGTCATTCTTGTGATTATTATTTTCCCATGCTCATAGCCTCCCCCTCGCACACGAGATAATTTTTGCAACGGAAGTCATTGCTGATTGTTGGGTCTGTGATTGGATTCCCTATACACTTATTCATCTGCGAGTCCAACAGATCGGCGATATATATTTTGCTCCCTCTGTCTAAACTCTCACTCGTATCGTGTGAATGCGTGCGATCGCTCTTCGAAACAAGGCAAACCAAATGGCGCCAATGGTTTTTCATTCGGCTGTGTCGTAGAGAGAGGAAGGGATTCAAGGATACATATGATTTCCGTGATCAGGTGTCTGCGTACATGACTACCTCCGCAAACCCCACAGCATAAGTTTCCTTCACTTCTGGTCAGAGCGACTTTTCGCTCAAGTGGGAGCAAGGCACAGCGGGACACCCGGGTTACCGACCAACACACAGCTTCCGTGATCGTCAATCCACACTGCACTTTTTGTGAATCTGGACTTACATGTTCACGCCTTGCGTCTCTGTGCCGCAGCAGACATTTTGAGGAGGGCCTGTGAAAGATATGAGGATGGGTAGCGCAAATAATGATGATGCGAAGTTGCTTACAAGTAGGATACTGGGACGGGAGCGGCGGTTAGATGGCCAGAATGTGCATACCGCGGGCAAGACTTACGCCGGTTCCGCCTACGATCGAATTGATCAGCCATATTGCATGGGAGACAGGATGTAGGACGAGGACACTCACAGCGGACGGATAAGGCACCCTGTGCGAGGACAAGGAGGAGGAAAGCACTTGAGATGAGCTTGTTCAACATTGTACGATATTGGTGAGTGCTTAGCTGGGTTGGATCCTCTTTATACCCGGCGAACCATACCCGTAAGGAATGGATAGAAGTGACGTTCAAATTGATAATGATAAATTATATATACATATGTCTGAAACTGCCGCTATCGAGTTTCAACGGGGAAGTGGAGCCGAATTTTATCGCAGGCCATAGTCGATGAAGAGTGGCCAGGCCACTATTAAATTCCAACTCATATCCGCTCGTGAAGACCGCGCGCGCGCGCAAGGATAGAGCGATACGGATGCATTACTACGAGGGGTACGGAATGGCTGCACTTCTTGTTTTCACAGACGCCAACTGCGGTAGCTAAATTAAGATGATCTAAATTTATCGGTTTTATATAGAAAATGCAACGAGCACAGGCGGGACATACGGGCTGCGATGCATATCTCGCCGTCGGCGTCTACCGTCGGGGGCATGAGATTAGTTGGAAAGCCGACGGACTGAATGGAATGCAAGCGGATCTGGTCCAGGCTAGTTTGCAACGAAGACGGAACAACCAACGTGCCTGACTATCACAATATATAAACGGGAAGTGCAATGGAGACATAGTACGTGTTTGGTCAGCAGGTGACGGAATGAAGATACGTCCGTGGAGGATTCCAAGTCCCCTGCGAAACACGTATCGGGCATTAGACAGCTGGTCTCTGTACGTCCGTGGAGGCGAACTTGGAACCCCGCTTCATCGCCGTCTCTTGCAAATTGCGTGTCGGGCATCTTATATGTAGGAAACCATCCGGCGACTGAACTATCGTACTGCTTCCCTCTGGCGATAGCGCATCGAACGATGTTTTCCGCACTTTTTGTCGTTGCTCTTGGTACTCTTGCCATGGCGTCTTCGCAGTCACCATACCAGGTTTATATTGGCCCAGGTTTACCGGTACGCCCAACCCTCTGTGCCCGATGCCTTCCAATTAATTGTCCGCCCAGTCCACTGAGGATAGTATCGAACAAAAAGCCACCATCGAGGCTATGCGGTATGGGATACCGCTGACACGATACGCAATATTCGCCAATTCCATTGCCAACAAGCCCGCGGGTCCGTGGACCATCAACTCCATACTGCATCAAACCGCTCTCGCGAACGTAAACACGACTTACCGCGCCATTGCTCGGCCCGGCGTGGATACCTTGTACTCGGAGGGCTTAATCGATCCCTCTGGAGGGGATGTCATCGCCATGATGCCAATTGCGCAGGGCCGTTTCTTTCTGTGACCCTTTAACGACATGTGAGTCTTCTGTTACCTTGCGATAACTTTCCCGCTTAGCCTGAATCATGAGGTGGCCCCACTTCAATCGCCTTAATCTCCAACACCTATTGAAGAATGTCAACACGTCCTCGCTCTCTATGCTGTTCCAAATGCACTTTTAATGTTCCCCACCTATTTTGGTGTTTTCCCCAACTTTTATCGGGAATTCAGCGACTTTCCCCACAACTTTTGACACTTTTGAACTCAAAATAAGGTGGGATTCCTCTTGATTTTCCCCTACTTTTATTACAGCCGTTTGCAGTACAACAGGTGCGGTCTGCTTTTTTTTTTTTTTTTTTTTCAACGGTTTTTGGCAGAATCGTGCTTTATGGCTTTAGGTATCGATTGGAGTAATGATTTTTTTTGAGCCAAAAAGTTGGTGAAGTTTGAAACAAATGTTGGTGAAATGCAACTTTACAGCCGTTTGCAGTACAACAGGCGCGGTCTGTTTTTTTTTTCAACGGTTTTCAGCAGAATCGATGCCACGGGCTCAATTTTGATCCGATTGCCTTGGGAGTAGGTGCGTTGTATTCGCATTGAAAGTCTGCCTGGGTCGCAATACCGGTTTTTTTGATCCAATTACATAATGAGATTTTTTCTAAAAAATCCTGGGTTTTGGCAGGAATGCTGTAGCAGTGTGAGTACTGCCCCGATTTACGTAGTCTTTGGATATGTTCTACTTCTGAAGCAATACTATGGGTCCATGATGTTAAAAAATATGGGTGTGCCCGACTTCTCATTCAGAGCTCTATGTATTGTAGTATGTCAATATCTGCCTCACTAAAGTGTGTGCGAAATCACAATTACTTGACATATACATCATGGACCCATACTACTGCTTAGGACATATAACATATTAAAAAACTAAGGCAATTGGGCCAGTATTCACATTGCTACAGCATTCCTGCCAAAACCTGAGATTTTTTGGAAAAAATCTCATTGTGTAATTGGATCAAAAAAGCCGGTATTGCGACCCAGGCAGACTTTCAATGCGAATACAACGCACCTACTCCCAAGGCAATCGGATCAAAATTGAGCCCGTGGCATCGATTCTGCTGAAAACCGTTGAAAAAAAAAACAGACCGCGCCTGTTGTACTGCAAACGGCTGTAAAGTTGCATTTCACCAACATTTGTTTCAAACTTCACCAACTTTTTGGCTCAAAAAAAATCATTACTCCAATCGATACCTAAAGCCATAAAGGACACCCATGCCTTGTATATGTAGCACCGCTAGGGACATCTCGGGCATGGTATACTTCCCAGGTCCCTTACCGGCTATGGCCTCATCTGTGTGTGTTGCGTAAGACCTTACCCAAGCACAGCTTGCTTGACTACACTCTCACAATTAAGGCCAACTCTTGCGCTAGCAAGACTCAAGCCAGTCACTGTCCCGGACGTTAAAGCTTGATGTAATGTATTCTATTTTACTGACAAAAGCTTTTCACACACATCCCTCTTCTCTGCACTCAAGTGGCAATACTGTCTATCTCCAGTCTGTCCGGCCCAAGGAGTGCCCAATCTCTGGATCGGCCAAACTGATGGAAACCCCCCCCCCCCCCCCCCCAAGAAGGGGAAGTGCACATGTGGTGTCAACAAACAATCCTCTTGCGTCTGCCATCCAGAATGTGTGTGTCCAGCCTCGCCTTGCAGGAGGCTGGCCCATTTTTGAGCCTGTCTGCCTCTCTGCTCTAACTAGCCACAGAACTACCCCTCCCAGATGACTAGATATGGTGTAAATAATGACTATACTAGTGGAGTAGTGGTATTGGATAAAATTGATCCCATTGAACGAAATTAATTCTACACCATATTTGAGAACACAGACTGTATAGAATAGAATTTGAGGATGATCTATGGGAAGCCCCATCCTCCAGAAAATCAACAAGCATTGCTCAAAATGGAACTCGGAACTGTCGGCACGGTGGTGCAGCATCAACTTACGTGAGTTGATCAGTCTGGCCGATCCAGAGATCGGGCACCCCTTGGTCCGGCCTGTGAACACCAGCACGATTTTGCTGTATATGGGACTCTGATAGGCAGATCTCGGGAATAGACAAGGTATGAATCTTCATTCCCTTGTCTTTTCTCTTCCCACTCTCCTCCTTCATTCTCTGCTGCCGCCAGATTGTGCACAGACTGAGTGGTTTACGCCGGAATCTCGAGCGTTGTCAGCGTATCACGTAGTATGGACGGCGCTGAGGCCGGGGCTGTGTATTGCACCGTGCTGCACATGTATTTTTGGACTGTGCGCTTCCTCTTCCTCGTTTCTTCGGGCTCACATTTTTTCCCATACTCTACCTCCAAGTCAGTCAGACCAAAAGCACTTAGCACTGATTTCACAGGGTTCTTGTTCAGGTAAGTATGTACCCTTCCTTCCCTGTAGCTCATTGGATGACCAAAATCAGGAGGGCTCGGACGCGGTGTGCTCACTGCGTAAGGTGCCCTTTGTACTGCCAGAGCGGGATATTATTTTTGAAGACAAATGGGGCGATGTGTCTTGAGGTCACTTGTTCTGATGTTTCACATAGCACAACAGCGTTGGATCTGCGATCATGATGCTCAACGAGCTGTAAACGTTATGAGAGTTGATTGAATTGAGGGTGTAGAATCACACTGTTATGCATGCGCAGGTTGACTCCGAGCTTGACCGGGTCAGCGACGGCAGTGGTGTTCTTACTTTGTGCTGTCCAGCCCAGCCGAACAGCAGTCCCGGTCTCAACTGGAACCACGTGGCTCTTGCCTGCCATAGGCACTGAAACTGTGCCCAACAGCGCGTTGGTTTCACAGGTAAAGTGATCGTGCTTGCCGGCCCGGGTGACACGTGATCGTGTTCGAGGCTTTTGCTCACCGTATTTTTACTCTTGCGGCACAAGTAGCATGGCTGGACCCGTGAGTGACAACTATTTGGTACCTTATGGCTGTAGGCATCAATTTGTTGTAATTCGGCAAGCTGACAGATGCCCGACGTGATTAGTGATCAAATTACTAATTATAAAATACTGGAGATTCGGGTAGAATACAGTAGAATACTCTAGTACACTGTCTGTATAGTATAAATACTGGAAGGTAAGGGCTACAACTCTTCAGGAGTTTGTAACCCAAAGCCTAACAGGTTCCGTGCCAACTATCAACCCACAACACGATTGGAGCAATAATTTTTTTTGAGCCAAAAAAGTGTGGGGAAATTTTCAAACTGAAAAAGCTGGTGAAGTCTGAAACAAAAGTTGGTGAAATGCAATTCAATAAAATTAGGGGAAAATCAAGAGGAATCACCAACTTATTTTGAGCTTCAAAGGTGTCAAAAGTTGTGGGGAAAGTTGCTGAATTCCCGATAAAAGTTGGGGAAAACACCAAAAATAGGTGGGGAGCGTTAAAAGTGCATCTGGAACGGCATGGGATACATGGGTCACCGCATGCAGTTGAAAAATTGAGTCGAATGTGGGAGTTACCATAATCTTCGAAATTGGACGAAACCCGCAGGCAGCTGAAAGAAAATATGAGTTGCTTGATAGCAGGGTTGCAAAAGAAGGGGTTAATAAGGGTGCGTGCGGATCTTATGGCCTTATAATGAGATAAGAGTTATTAAGGGTACCCATTATAAGTGTAAAATAAGGGTTATTTTCCCGGAAAGACGTAGATACACTCATATCTACCCCAAGTAATCATCCCCAGATCCTTCAAGCTCCCCGTTGTCAGGCTCCTCGCCGCTGTGCTCAGCGGCAAATTTATCCGCAATGTCAATATTGATTGGAGCATTTGCAGGTCGGAATGTGTCGATGCACCGCCAGTGAGTCGCACGATGTGCGAGCCATTGGGGCGGTCTTCGCTGCGATGGAAGGGCCCCCATGTGTCACCGAGCGTCGGAGCCATTGTTGCGGATGTGGGTGGCGGGCGGCGGCCACCGGCTATTCTTCCCCGTCATTGGCCGACTCGGCTTCATTGGCTGCCCGGTACCTAAGGGTTAGAAAGCCCTTATAATCGTCTGGGGCCCATTCTAAGGCCATAACTTATATTAACATAAGGGCTTAATATCAATAACCCTTAACATTATAATGCAACACTGCTTGATAGAGCCAAGTGTAGAGGTTGGGGATAATACACTGTAGCAGGAACGTGCGATGGCATACATCGCTGGCGTTGAAACTTGAATCAAACAGAATTAGAATTTGGGGCATATCATGCAATGGGAAGAGAGCATTACTGCATCTAACCCTCTGCTGTCTTTTTGCTGCCAGCCACATCAGGAGCCCAAGGATAAAGGTATGGGTCCGCCTCTGGGAAAATGCAACCAAAGCCGGTTCCCTGCCCTGCTCATTTGAAGGAGAGTGTCAGCAATGGCGCTTAGGTCAGCCTGACTGCACCAAAGCCTAACACAACCGCAGCTGGGCCCCAGGTGTTGAGAAGGAATCCATCACTGCTCCATGAGCAAATGACCGTATATCGAGAATCCGAGGTGTGAGAATACCCCAAGTGAGGGATAAACTGGTCCTGGGGAGCCCGAGCAAGGGTTCTCTGGTCCGGGTTATCCATATAATCTACCACCCACAACCCTGTTGAGGAATAACCTGGTCACAAACTAAGACAGGGGTTAAGAAAATAGGAGACAAGGTGTTGCCAAGAGAAGAGGAAGCCGCGGCAAGACAAATTCAACGAGATGACGAGAGCAAGGCAGGCTCAGGTCCAATACCAGGCAGTCCAGGTCAAAGTAAGTCCGGTGAATAGACGAGGTAGAATCTACTGTACAGGAGATTCTACTAAGGTTTATATACAATAAATAAAGGGGTCCAATCATAGAATAAATGTAGAAGCATATGTAGCGTAGAAGGGAAATGAGTCCCTATAGCGCAAAGGAGTTGACAGGTGAAGCCAGGGATAGGGTCAACAGGGGCCAGGGGTAAGGCACCTGTGGAGCATCAAGGGGTTGCAGGGGAAACCAGGGGTTAACACTGCCAATAAGAAGGAGTTGAATATAAGTCCAGAGGGGTTGTTTCAGAGTAACAGAGGTCAGGTTATTATTGCAGAATAACCCGAGGAAAGTCAGCCAGGAAATAGTGTTTGCTGAGATTCAGTGGTAAATAATCCATATAGGTGTGGATTAGAGCCAGAGTAATACAGCCAATAGTGTGTCCAGTCATCCAGTAGGATGTGAAAGGGGTTTCTGTATGTGTGTGTTGTGAGGAATCACCCGTAGAGTACCGGGTTATTCCAAAAAAGGAAATAGTAGAACCCCCAAAAGGGAAGTGGTAAGTCAGACATGACAGACAGAACATGATTGACCCAACCTTCACGGTGGCAAAGGGATTTGAAATGGGTACAGACCGCAATTTGAGTAGCTTCCAAATTCCTTCATGTAAATCGTGAAGCCATATCTAGTATTTGTTCGGTGGAATTGGGGGAGAGGGCCAGGAGATGGAGTCTGCTGTGCATGGTTGGTGATGTTGGTTACACTACCGGCAGTTACAGTGAAATTGTGTGAGCTGGAGAATATTCCATTGCTGTGACTGGGTTAGACGCCGGGCGGAATTGGGTGAAGGAGAATGGAAGTGGATGTACGATGCGGGTACAGGATCTTGAAACATGGAGTTGGAAGTGGGCTGGGTAGTTGTTTCGGCTGGACTGTGGTGGATTAGGTTGTGGTGGTTGGGAAGAAAACAGTATTAAGCGCTGATGAAAACTTTTAAATCACCTCATCAACTCCAAAGACGGCGATGACCCGAGCCGGATTGACGTACCATCTAAGATTCACTGAAGGAGAAAAAAAATGACGTGGATTATGCCTCTTAGAGGCGAGAGCTGAAACTTTAGGGTATCCGAAATAGCTTTCTGATATTTTGGACTTTCAGTTTTTCTTAGCTACTCTTCGCTGCAATTCTTGGGAAGGCCAAATAACTTAGGCGCCTCGGCGCTTGTCTGTCCCATTTGGAAACAACCCCATTGGTGAATGGTGATCGTGTGAGTTCATTGAAATAAATTCATAAAAGATGGGGGGTCTTAAAGCTGCGGAGGACCTTCAGGCAGAAAAACACTTTTCCTTTTCTGAGCCTTGGACCGAAGAACAAGATCAATGAACACGTTGGCCGTCCTCCCTTTCGTCTGCTGCACATTCGTTTGTTCTTGGGCCTGGTCTCTCAATTCTGGGATGCCTGCATGTCTTGAACACTTTCCTCAACAATTGGAAGACGCCCCAATTATTGGATTGGCCCATATGTTGCATCCGGCTTCAAGAAATCTTGAATAACGGCCTCTCTTTCCATGTATAAACATTTATACATGGTTTTAACCGTTTTCGTTTCCGTTTTGTTTGCCCATGAGGTCAAATGGTTTACAAACCATTTGTACATGGTTTAAACGGTTGGACTCAGATAGAAAGATCCAACCACTGACAGGGTGGAAATCAAGTGGAAATCTAGAACAACTTGTGACTGGGAGAGTATCTGGGGTGTTTGAGAGTCCCACAGATGTGTGTGCTTACCATGTACCACTCCACTGGCGGGAAACATTCCGAATATGATAACTGCTTAAGCGATTGATGGCTCGGGACTGATGCGCCAGCACCGCACAGATGGCATCTTGGTGACTTCAACCAAACAAGCATCCAAGGGTTTTTCTTTCAGCATCCTTGAATTTCACTAAGCCACTGAAGACATAGCCGTTACCTGGGTTAACATCAGAGTTGAAGGTCAAACTGTATAACCCAGCTCAGTAGTCTGCAGTCTGTATTAATCAGGTTGGTCTTTGTCTGCTTCTGTCGTTGGTATGCAGCTTCATTTATCCCAAACTCGCTGATTCGGTGAGTCACAATGGGAGAAAGTAATGCTGGGAGCCTCCTTACTGGGTGGCGGAAGATTTGCCTGAGTAATTGAAAACCTTACAAAATTACCGTTTATAAACAGTTTAAAACGGTTTTAAACTGTTTAGATACCGTTTCCGTTTAGTTTGCCCGGATCTATACACGGAAACTAAATAGTTGGAGCCTTACTCTTTCCTCGACACCTTGCACAAGTTTACTCGGAATATCACGCTAAATGCATGCATCTTTTACTACGCTTTATTTACGTATTTGGCCTGACGCGGCGCGTGTCTCTACAGCAGAATTTTACGCCGCTCAACACTGTTGTGAGGCTATCAACCTGAAAATGGGGGGGCTTGACGACCTTTATTCTGTGCGTTCCTTCCTGCTCTGTTCCGCCCTCCGTTGATCCCCACCAGGTCTACTTTATCACAGGGAATATCTCATAACTCTCGACCCAAATGTTCGGCCTCATCCTGTGACGAGTACACCCACGCCAAAGTGCGCATGAGCTTTTATACTAATCAGCCCTTTAACCGTACCCGCAACCCCGGCGCTCCATGCGTAGGGAATACGACTCGGGTATGTACAGACTTTGGTATTTCTAGGCAGTCCACTGTGAGGTAGCCGCAACTGACTTGATCACGCGCAGCCCTCAAAACAGCCAGACGTCTCTTCACTGATGCGTTTGACATTTGCGAGTCCGAGCCGTCAGGGGTTCGTCACAATTATCGGTGGCCATCTACACGCTCTGGCTGGGATTCTATTCACTTTGTGAGGCTCGGTGCTCGCCATTCATTGTATGCTTCTCCAACACTGATGTCCATATCCAGTGTCCACTGCTCTGAATAGGCACACCTCGGATTCTTCTTACCGTCTTTTTATCGATGACTCTCGGGCTGAGGCCCAATTCTGCTTTAGGTGCTTCAGCAGTGACAAAATTCATGTATTGAATGAATGGTTCCACAATTGAACCAGCTATCTCGCCAAGCTTTTCCGCCTGGATACTGCCTGCAACATTAGGGATGGCCCGTTGCGTGCGACACGGCTTTCTGGAAAATATATTAAATTCACGTCGGATGAGTGTTCAACAGTAATTCCTGAATGAAGGACACCTTCTCAGGATTTTAAAATGCGCGTGCCAGATATCTTGTCTATTGGAGAGAGGACGGTCCACTCGGTGGGCCAGAAAACGGGACACCACCACCATCGTTGTATTTTTTTTTTTCACGCCGAACCCAACGGAAAAGAAAATTGTATGGTCTAGGTTGCATTAAACGTCCCCGGGCGCATGTTATCGTACGTAAATAGTCGTATGGTACATGGAGTTCAAAGCGATGATGGGTGTGCGCAGATGGAGCAAGGGCGAGGAGGGGAGGGGATCCAGGGAGGAGGGTAGAGGAGACACGCGCTCAAAGTTTAAGATCGCCCCGGATCGAGTCGAGCGGATGCGTCTGCCCCGATGCGATGTCGGATTTTTCGCCAAGGAGCTCGCCCATTTGGACGTCGTCTTTGCCTGGGGTTGCCCCTCAGTAACAGAGAGTGGGGAGCGAGAAGGGGGAGACGCACTGAGCCCGATGTTCTTCCGGAGGTTGTCGACTTCCTCTTCTTCGGCGTGTTTTGCGTAGACTGTGTGCGGCGTTGGGTGAGCAATGGAGGAGTAGGAGGGGGGAGGGGGAGGGAGGGAGAGAAACGCACGCTTAACGACCATGCGATAGGCCTTTGCGCGCAGCTCGGTGGAGAACCAGACGGTGACGGCGGCGACGAGGAGGAACACGAAGATGGTTTTGATGAGGAATGCGAACATTGTCTGGCTGGGGGGATGGAGGAAAGTGGATGTGTCGTGTGCCAGGAACACGCTGATAAAGGATTGGTCGAGTGTGGAGTGGGACGTGGTGAGCGGGCTGTGATGTCACTGCCGTGGCGTTGTTTTATTCTCGGCTTGTGTCGGCGTTTTTGAGATTACGATGGGAATTTGCATGACGCGCGGTGTTGCGTGGGGCCGAGGCGCGACATCAGGGATCGGGGGAAAGCGGTGAAGGCCCACGTGGTGTTGATGCGGGTGATGCCACATGGGAACAAACCTGAACAAACACTGCACTCGCCTCTCTGGCAATTCTTTTCGACTTCTTTCGCGACGTCGGTGACTCGAACACCCCGCCGACGCCCGGGTCAAACGTAACGATCATCTCTACGTCTGGCTCGTTTCTTGCTCGTTTCGGTCCCGTCAGTCTCGCTCATGAAAACCCTCCTCCGAGCACAGTGTCAATACTTACCTACTGTCAGCTTCCGAAAAACTCCTTCGTATTGTACGCCCCAACGACTGTGAAAAGGTCTGGTAGCCCGCGGTGGGTCTCTGCGGCTCGTATCCCCAGAATTTGTATGGCAATTCAGCCGAGCATCCGTTCGACTCGGGGCTGAGCCATCCATCGCAGCATTGCTGCATTCTTTTGGGAGGTAAGCACATTTCGATACAAGAAGTGAGGTGCGAGCTTTTTCATTGTAGTGTCCGTTTACAAGAGACCAATTTCGCACTTTATCATTTGTCTGAACCACCACAAGTGATCTCGACGCACATTGGAATGTCTGCGAGGCTCTCGTAGCTCAAGTCCTTCTACCTCTCACCAGCCACCAACCGACTTCGATTCGATGGGATTTTTCTCTCATCGCCCTTGCCCTGTTTTTCCGGTACCGCCGCCGCCAACGTGCGGCCGCGAGGGGCCTTACCTTTGAAGCTCAAGCCGCCTGCCAAATCAACGTTTTCCAGCTCCACCCGACACAGAGCCTCCCACCTCGTCAAGCTCTCACTCAAAATTCTCCCACATCCGCGAGCTCCCCGCCGCTGCCTGTGAGCGTCAGCAAGGCAGGGCGGCGCCAGGCGCATCTCGCCCGGCAAATGCAGGCCATCCGCGCGGAGATGGACGAGCTCGTGCGGCTCGATCCGCATATGAGTGCCCATCACGACGCGGCGCGAAGACCGCATCTGGACGCGAGCGGCGCCCACACAGCAGAGCAGTTCGCTGCGCTGCAGGCGCGCATCCGCAAACTCGATGGGCAGGCCACGTAACGAGAAATTGAGGTTAATCAATTCAGCAGAGCACTCGTTCGATTCGGGGCTGGTTCAGTTAGGCCATTTTTGCTATTATTTTCTCCCATGCCTATGGACTCGCACACGTACACCAGATAATTTTTGCAACTGAAGTCATTGCTGATTGTTGGGTCTTGTGATTGGATTTCCTATGCACTTATTCATGTGCGATTCCATGGCGCCAATGGTTTCTCCATTCGGCTGTGTCGCAGAGAGAGGAAGGGATTCAATGATACATATGATTTCCATGATCAGGTATCTGCGTACATGACTACCTCCGCAAACCCCACAGCATAAGTTTCTTTCATTTCTGGTCAGAGCGACTTTTCGCTCAAGTGGGAACACGGCACAGTGGGCCACCCGGGGGATCGACCAGCACACAGCTTCCGCGATCGTCAATCCACACTGTACTTCTCGTGAATCTGGACTTACGTATTCACGCCTTGGGTCTCTGTGCCGCAGCAGACATGTTGAGGAGGGCCTGTGAAAGATATGAGGATGGGTGGCGCAAATAATGTGAGGTTACATACAAGGAGGATACTGAGAAGAGAGTGGCGGTTAGATGGCTAGAGTGTGCATACCATGGACAAGACTCACGTCGGTTCCGCCTACCCTCGAGATGATTAGTCATATTGAATACTTAGGAGACAGGATGTAGGATGAGGACACTCACAGCGGACGGATAAGGCACCCTGTGCAAGGACAAGGAAGAGGAGAGCACTTGAGATGACCTTGTTCAACATTGTACGATGCGTTGGTGAGTGTATAGCTGGGAGTTGGATCCTCTTTATACCCAGCCGGCGAACCAGCGTCGTAAGGAATGGACTAAGAGGATAGTCAAATTGATAAGAATAATAATAAAATATGCCTGAAACTGCCGCCATCGAGTTTCAACGGGAAGTGGAGCCGAATTTTACCCCAGGCCAGGGTTGATGCAGAGTGGCCTGGGCCATTATTACATCCCAATCCGTATCCGCTCCTGAAGACAAGATAGAACGAGGTAGACAGATGTGTTCCTGTGGGCAGTGCGGAGTGGATAACAGACGCCAATTGCAGTAGCTAAAATTAAGATGATCTAGATTTATCGGTTTTATATACAACAATGCAGCGAGCACAGGCGGGACAAACGGGCTGCGATGCATATCACCGTCGCCGTTCACCGATGGGGGCATGAGATTAGTTGAGAAGCCGACCAACTGAATGGAGTGCAAGTGGATCAGGTCAAGGCTAGTTTGGAACGAAGACGGGAAAACCGACGTGCCTGACCACATATATAAACGGGAAGTGCAATGGAGACACAGTACGTGTTTGGTCAGCCGGTGACGGGATGAGGATACGCTCCAATCAGGCGAGGCTCGGTTGACGGATATCAGCCCAACGTCTCGAGACTTGGGCCCCGCTCTGGGGGGCCATGATCTGTCATGAAACAAATTGTTCAGCCTCCGAGGGTAGTCGGTATGAAGGGAAAAAAAAGTGATATGGAACTCGATATCGCCCTTCTGCCGGCGGATGTAACATGGACTTCTCGGCGCCACGTTCTCGGCACATGGGCGGACAACCAATCACGAACAGAACGAAGAAAAACATGAGACCAGAGTAAACTAGAATGCGCGGCGGTCGCCGTTGCGTGCGGATGCCGGGAAAAGTGGAGATTTTTTTTGCTGCGATGTGCAGGGTAGGAAGCAATTAGATCTGTGGCCAAAGCTTGGGAAACGTGTTCATGGATGACCAACAGCTGAAATTGTCACCGGGTGAGGATGGGTGTTCACGTATTCTCAAGTTATTTGGGGAAAAGATTCTTTTCGCATAGAACTACTAGGCTATCGAATAGTCGAGAATCATAATCTTCAACCTTCCGCACGAATCCGGGATCCCAAGTGGTTATTATTCCAAGTAAACATATTATGTCTACCTCGCCTCTCCAAAGATACCGGCTTATCACCACGAGAGATGGTGATGAAACCGGACGACTGATGAAAGTACTCTGTGGATGCGGGAGTACATACATTTTTTCTCACCAGCTGAGATCCATTTGGTCCTCATCATCTTCTCTCGGGCGATATCTTTCTTCCCCATCCACTGCCCACATGGATTAGTTGAAATCCAAGAACTTTGTTCGCCTGATGGTAGACTAACCAGGAGCAAACGGGGGATCGATTTTGTTGAACGGATGAAAGAGTGGGTATGCCAGATGCCTGGCGACTTCCTGGCTCTCTGGATCGAACCCTTTTGCCCGCTGGAATTCACGGATTCCGGCGTAGACACTGGTGTCCCAGCTTTTCCCCAGATTTTGGTCTTGAGTTTCAGGGACGGAAACCCCAAGTAATTCGCCTCCTCCAGACTTAGACGTTCAACGCCAAAGGGATCGAGAGACCAATAGGCGGGGCAGTCTGGCCAGGAAAACGAGAATGGTCCAATTTGAAAGTTCTTCTCTGGGCAGAGGAATAGAAAACCTATGAGGGGTTCGTCCGTAGTTGGTAAGATTTTCACTTTGAAATAAACACGGTCCAGGACAACTTGAAAATGTCACGGTAAAGACAACAACGGAGAACTGGAGACACACCACAGTCCTCGAAATTGGATATCATATGCAGGCGGCTGAATATGTAATTTGCCTGGGTGAGCCAGCCCACATAGTCCAAGAGGATGAATCTTAGCGTAAGAGTGCTGCCAAATGCATCGCTTGAGCTGAACCTTCGAGATTCAACACAATTAGGGGAATCATACGACTCGCAATATGTCATTACCGCGTCCACCCCTCCTCCGTTCTTTCACCTGGTGCTCCTCCAGCAGCCCTCCACTGACCAGGGTAAGCCTTTGCATTGGAAAGAGATCCAATCCCGACGGAGTCTTCAAAGCGATTGGTTGACGGCCTGAAAACAACGGTTCCCAGATTCACGTGTATCGACGGGGAAATGATCGTGAACGGATCTCCGTATAGATGGAAAGCACATATTCGGTGATATTCCTCGAGTGTCAAAGATTCAATGATCATCCCCTCCTCGTCCGGTGTATACTTTTGGGAGTTGGCCTCGATCCAGCTCTTATCGAAGTAGGTGACGGTATGCGGCTTGGCGAGGTCTGCGCAGAGCCGGACAGTCGAGCGACGTATCCAGAATGTACAGTCCATTTCGTTCTGAAAGCCATTTGGCGATACAAAAATCAGCCATCCAGATGACTGGACTCACCACCTCCGGTTGGAAATTTGTGTCAAAGTATTTTCTGACTTCCTGTGAAAATGTTGGAACCCCGTTCAGGCAAGGTCGAGCACCCTTACCTGAAACTCCGCGCCCTTCGAAAATGAATAGCATCCCAAATCAAGGTAGGAGATACACATACACAATAGGCATAAATATATACGGTGAAAAAATGAGATTTTCGATAGAGGTTGATGAAATGTTTGAGCGGTATCAAATCTATGTCAACGATCGAGCTCGATTGAATGAGAAACCTGAAGAAAGGGTGGTGCACCATCGTAGAAGAGGGTAGCGCAAATACTGCCGGAACTTGCCGCCCCACGAATCTGAATAATATTCGGATGGCTACATGCATAATTTAGTGGCGGGGCAAACCGCAAAAATGCACTTGCCGAATCGACGTATATTTCGCTAGATCCTGCCGCCAGTCCTTCAAAGACATCTGAGCTGTGACACAGTGCAAGTAAGATGTAACACACTTCCTCTGCGCCGCGTCCCTGATACACGGCCACAGTTGTGCTTTGACCCCCGATTTTGGCGAAGTATATACGAGGAACACTCGGCTGAATGCGGTGCCGATTGACCACGCCCGTGCTATCGTCGAGACAGATTTCATGCTGGAGGTCTATGTCCGACAGTGCAACCATCCTGACATCTAAGCAAGACCTATAGTACGCTCGCAATGGGGAAGGAAACACTTACCAGAAGGCACAGTTGCCAGGGTGGTGTAATAGTTTGTGGTGTTGATCAAGGTCTGGCCCGTTACAGCGAGATTCTGTGCCCCGGAGAACATTCCGCTACTGTAGCCAGAGGACACGCTTCTGAGACACTACACCTGGGCATGAAAGAAGTGGACTGGGCCTACAATGAAGGTCTAGCATCCTCAGAATTCATGTCGGAAGAGAACTCCGTAAAATTCTGCATTTTCCTCCAAGGATAGTCGTGGATGGTGTTGGAAAAGGGAGAGATGTAAAACGGCCGTTACAGCTTTGGCGTCTAAATTGACAGCTCCGCAACTCTCGGAACTACCGCTGTCCGAATTATATACAAGCGCTCGGGGGACCGCTCCGCGGTCCCCCTCCCCCTTTATTGATCACAGAAATTTGTAAAAACCCTTTGTTTGAATAAAGAAACAAATAATAAGCAAGTTACTGGCTCCAGTTTGGCGCTTGAATTAAACTTTAACGATGAGTGAAAAACGAAGTTTGGCATTGTGTACAGTTTTATAGGCGCGCGCGCGCTTAAAATTGATCATGGGGCCAGAAAGCTCCGAGGAAGCCCCATTTATTGAGCGCTTCCAAAGCTTCGGACCTGATCTCCCAAAAGCGGAGTTTGAAATGGCTTCAGACAGACACGCATAATCTTATAAAGAGAGTAATATATATACAAGACGGGCCTCCGCTTCGCTCCGGTATCCAAAGTCCAACGTAAATGAAGCCATGGATATCATTGTAGGTGGACAACATATTTGACAGCATTAAATAACCGAGTCCGACACAATTGCTGAGATACGTTGGAAATACAGTGGACCATTCGTGATAAATGAAGGAGAAGAAAACATCCTTCGGAATAAGAACAGAATGTTAGAGGTGAGGAAGAACTTGAGAACGAACAGCTAAACCGCTGAGGAATTCGGTAGGCCGAAGTAATATTGCGCCGTCAAAAGACAACCTAGTCTTGCGTCCATTAGCAGAACAACCCAAGTCGGCAGCATGCAGAATATTTTGCGACGTCTCAGGTGAGGGAGAATGTTGCGCCGAAAGTTAAATAAATGGGCGTCGGGCAGGCACATTGGTCCCGTAGATCACCGTGATGGCACAAAAACGAACCCATAAGTACAGAGGCCGTTGAATCCGGAAGGCGACAGCAGGAAAGGAGTAGTTCAGGCCACCTAAACACACAGACAGTTGGCGCCAGTCTGACGGACAACGAGGATGATCCAGCACGGAACTTGAGCGAAGGGACATTGGCCCACGGTAGGAGAGTTCACGATTTTAGGACAATGATTTGAAAGAAAATGGGATTCAGACCTCATACGAGCAATACGATCAACCTGAGACCGGGAGTGGGAGAAGATGTGATTACGACGGCGCCAGCACTGAAACACTCCAGGATGAGTACGCATAAAATTGACTTGAATCGGAGTAAAGAAGATCGCAGCAACAGACAGAGGTGTTGAGAGAGCAGAGCTGCATTAATCTGAGAAATAATGGTCCAGGCACAGTAGCTTGAGGATAAGGGAGACGGGGAGAAGATTACCACTGGAACGAAGGGAATGCGGCCGTTTTATATGGCAACACTCATCGGGAGGATTGCGCGGCCGTCCGGCCTGATGAGAATGGAATGAGCTGCGCCGTAGGCAGCAACAACTGCGATCTGTCGAGGAAACACTGCGGGTGGGTCAGCGGTTCAATCACCTGAGGTTCTTGGGACAAATATTCATCGCGGTTTGAAAAATCGAGGAGGCCATCTTTAATAGCGCGCCAGAGAAGGACGAATGGGATTAGAATAAATGGAGGAAATTCAAACATGTACAAAGAATCGCCGAGGGTTAATTAATAATCATCTGCCGAGAGGATACGTGGCTCCCCGGCCTGATGAATAAAATTATGAGCAACGGGCTGCGATCGGCTGCGTTCTGTCAAGGAAAAGCTGCGCGCAGGTCAGCTGTTTGATCGCAAATGAAAACGCAGTGTTGAAGAGCAGAAAGAGTCGAGCACAGAAGGGGTTAATTGAAGAGCAAGAGCAGAGGAAAAACAAAAGGAGAATGGTTACATGGGGATATAGCACAGCCGAACGAGCAAAATCTTAAAGAACGGTTAATTAATATATTTTTGCCGAAGAACGGGTTTGTTCTCATACTTTCCGTAGTGATCAAAATATGCGGGGCGAGAATGCAGTTTTATTTCTGGGAATTGTGTGCGTCTAGTCTTCAAAACCTCTATCAAATGGAAAATATGAGCGGGCGAAGGTAAAGTATCCAGCAAACAGTCGTTTATTTTGTCGGGTTCCAAGTCATGAGCGGGAAGTCGTGGAAGAATGAATTGGGACGGTTGTCTACTCGCGATCCTGACATGAACGCTCTCGATCCCTCGAATTCATCTCGGGCGGCGTCAGGATATGAGGCCAAAATTCGACGTTCCTTTGGCCATATTGGCGCTCAATCCCCCGACGACAGCTTGGGGGTGCGAGTCAGCGCAGACCGTGATGAAGGGAAAAGAGTTTTACCGAATTATCGAGTTTGGCAAAGTGTGAGCTCATGCTGGAGGAATCGGTGGGTTTGGCCCTTGCATGACGAACAGAAGGGTGAATACAAAGTGTCGTCGAGTGAAAGAGGATCAAAAAACCTTGCGAAAAGTCCTAGAGCGAGTTGCTCTGTCCACAAAACGAGTTGTAGCTATTCTGTAGGGCGGGACCGGGAGCTATTTCTCGCTGGTAGCAACGGCGCAATTGAAATCCCGACACCGGGGATCGTCATACTTTGGTTCTGAATTCCCCGGATAGTTGTCGGACCCAAGTCCGGTTGGGAGGCTTGCAAGACTTGGAGAAGACAAGCGAAGGAAGAGTGTGAGACACTGGTGGGAACGGGCATAGCCCATGATTTGATCGGCATGTTTGTATGTGTTTGCTCCCAATTAAACTTGCCGCTCCGATGTTCCTACCTTTAACTCTTTGTTCACTCACTGTAGGCACATGATTTGGCTGAGGAATCTTCTTCTCTGATGTATCGCTTTACACCCTGCAAGTAATATCCAGAAAACCTTTCTGTATTTCATCTCTTTTGAGAGGGCCAACAGGTGAATCTGCTTTTAAGACGGTTCTTTAGTTGCAAACTATAATACTAATGATAGAATACTTTATGATGAGTCAAAAGGCGTATTTTTTTCGCATTAATCACATTTTTTGTATGGTTGACTCGTCTGAAATTTGATACATAACAGCATTTCTTGCCAAATTAAAGGGATTTATGACCACCAACCCGAATATGAAGCGCTAGGGTCTGTCCTACCCGCCCCTACCTTATAATTTCCCATTTCTGTGGCAGAAAGCCCAGTATCCGCCGTTTACCTGGTGGAACTCTTCAAACCAAGACCATTGTCACAAGCGCGTGACATATGTCACATTTCTAGCTTTTCCGTGTATTCGAAGTTCTTTCGCAGTACTCTGACCGTATAACATAGTTAAATTATTACCAAAGACATTTGAATGTCCTTTGAAGCCAAAAAATGAGGCTCCAGGAGTTTCCTGGACAACTATATTAATTTTGCACTGATTTTAGAAAAAAGTTTATAACTACTTTTTTAAGAAGTAGATCACCACATATCCGCAGAAGGAAATGTTGGTATACATGCCCTCCACAAAGTTAGGTAGAGATATTGTCGAATTTCGTCTACACCACGGCAGGAGACCTCGCAGCAGCGTTGAAACCCATGTCATTTCATATATTAGACAAAATATATAAATCAGGCTACGTTAAACTATTCTTACGGTGATTTAAGTCATAGTTTTCCTTTGTGGTATGTGCCCAAAGTGCCTCGCTCGATAGTTATAAACTTTTGAAACTTGGAACCGTGGTCTATCGTGGGGCAAACACATACAAATATGCCGATCAAATCATGGGCTGTGCCCGTTCCCAGAGACAGAATGAGACAGAAAGACGGGCATTACCGAAGTGCGGTCTTATTCCACGGGCTCATCAGAGGTCACCATAGAGGGTTCACTAGTTCGTGCGCGTTTGCATGACGATCAGAATAACTGGATGCAATGTAGAGACGGAGAAAACCGCCAGCATACATTGTAAAAAGGTGAAGAGCGAATTGCTCCCTCCGCTTAACGGTCTGTGGGCTCCGCTACGAGAGCCCACGCTGCGATAGTCGAACACTTTATCCATCGCCCAGAGATCATCCCATCAATAGACTCACGTAGGAATAGTCGCAGAAAGAAGCGGGACCAAAGCAGATTTCTTTAGGGCGGTGAAATTTCGCCCCTTATGGATGGGCTCCATGTCATGTTTCGAACTCTCTAGGTCAAATCTCGGGTCCCAGAAATAGAAAGACATTCGAAGTTCAGTGCTTATTATTATGAGCAACTGTGCTGTTCGATTCGTGGTCGCTTGCAAACAGTTAGCGGTACGTATCAGGTGGCTCGCGCGATGAGAGATATTTCTCCCTTCGCGCTCAGAAGTGATGATGCCCATATGGATATTGTTGACGTTCGGGCCAATGCAATCGACGATTCCCATGAATGCCCGGGCATTAATTATCAATAGATCGTAGGATATCCCCTTCTTGTAGCTAGCTTATTACCCCGTGGTACCTTGAAGAATGCATCAGTTGCAGGTGAGGATGGGTAGAATTACGCGTACAAATGCAGAACAGACCGACCCAGTGCGCAGTGCCCACAAGTCGTTGCTCTCGTAACCTTCAGATTCACATCGTCAAGCGTCGGATAGGTGCGTCGATATCGGTGAGGCGGCCATCACGCGCACCAAACCATGCTAGCGCCTTCATCGGTGAGTTCGAGCGTTTACAACTCTGGAACGGCAGAGTGGGTGGTTGCAGAAGAAACGTGGTGGAGTTAACCGGCGTCGGCGCTCGAATTAGCCGGTAAACACATGTCTCTGCTTGCACTGCCACATTCCTTCTTTGCCACCACGTTCTTGGGGCCACAAAAGCTCTTGACTGTTCGTAACGTTCGTTGGCAGTGAACACTGCAAGTACATACAGAGTTGTCATCAACCCAGCAGCTCGCCAGAACTCGACACCGGCGTCACACTGCAGTGTCCCACAATCACAAAACTGCCATGGTACAAACAAGTTACAAATGCCCAACGACGCTTTTGTTGGGCTCCTGTTCTTCAAGTTGGTTAGCATCGGCCGCGACCCGTCTGCGAAGTTCCGCTTATGCTGCTTCTCAGGGCCAGATTCCTTCTATCTATCGAGCGAGCCCTCACTTTTGCATTCACCTATGTCGGTCGCATCACCATTTTGAGCCTCGCCAGGGTGTTATGGACGCTTGACTCCACCTCGCCGCCAATGGTACCGGACTCAAGACAATCGGGAATTTCTTCTCCTCGATGAACGACTATATCTGCAATGTGACGGATGGTGGTCGGCGGCCTGGGTGTGTTTGCTATCACATTCTTTTCATGAATCTGCTAACATGCGATGTTTTCGCTTATTGGCAACTCTTCTTGGTTTATTTACGGAAAAACGACGGCCGCCCCGTGTGTACATCCCGTTTCGTCATCGCCAGTGACTTGAACATGTCACAGTCAGTTCGTGAGCGACACGTTTGAGATTCTGGCGGTAGGATCCACGTCTCTCACCTCATCGAGCTCCAGTGCCTCTTTCTCCTCGTCCTCCGCTTCGCCGACGACTGGAACTCCGGCTGGAACCCCTCCCAGCTCATCCGGGAACTCGTACGTTCCTCACGCCAAACCTGACCAATAACCTCCAGCACTTCTCTCCCAGTTGTTCACGAAATTTAAACACACAACACTGGCCTCATCGTCGGCATCCTCGTGCTCTTTTATCTTATCACCCTCGCCCTGCTATTCCTGCACCGCCGCCGCCTGCGCGCGGCCTTACCTTCGAAGCTCAAGACGCCTGCCGAATCGACATCATAACCTCCCACCTCGTTAAATTCCCACTCAAAATTCTCCCACATCTGCGAGCTCCCCCCGCCGCTGCCGCTAGGTGCACCTCGCCCGGAAAATGCAGGCCATCCGCGCGGAGTGCCCGTGACGACGCACGCGAGGATCGCATCGGGACGCGGGTGGCGCTCACACGGCAGAGCAGTTCGCTGCGCTTCATGCGGGGCATCGCCGGAATCGAGGCGCAAGCCACGTCGTCGTTTGCGCTTGGCCTGAGTGACGAACCCCCGCCGGGGTACAGCGAGTATATGGGGGCAAGAAATGGCGCCATAAACCGCTGCTGTCTCGCCCGGCGTGCACCTAGATCGTCATCCCGCGGTTTCCTTCCAATTATAACCTCCGAGCCACCTTCCATGAGGGCAGAGACATCCGGTGGTACAAGACACTGGTTCTGGACGTGTGACACGGAAAATATTTCTTAGCTGACTCCCACACAGCAATGGATGTGCTGATATTAGGGAACACGAATCAATCCGGTCTCGAACGCACTGGAACTGGATGCATCTACTTTGCTACGGGAAATACTTCTTAACTGTGTCCCAAAATCCAATATATGCGGGCAACGAAAGTCTTACAAATGAATCGAGCCCCCGATGCTCCAATTACGTCGAATACGGCCTCATCTGAATTCCTATGGCTCTGGGTGCGTGAGATGACGTGATCCTTGTTTTGCATTTGATGACCTGGGCAAAGAGCCAGCTAACGCCAGCAGTACCAAACGTAATGAAAAATGGACACAGTTGGATCCCGAGAAATCTAAATAGCAGTGTATATCACTCGTAAATTCTATCCCATCCACCGTCTAATCAAACATCCCTTAGATGCGGAAATCATTCGGAAGCACCGTCAAGCAACGAGACATTGCGAGAAGACTGGCGGAGCTCAGAAAACATTGCGAGTCGAAGGGCAAAAAAGAAACTCACAAGTATTGGCGAAAGTGCAGGTGTATCCTGATAGAAAAATCAACTCAGGCTAGACATTTGTCCAAAGAAATGTCCGCACATGGTGAATACGCCTCAATTGTCTCGTTGAACGCCATGTTGATCATTCTAGTGATGCTTTTGGCTGTGGAAACCGCCTCGGCCTGGATAATAATTATCCCAGTAAATCGGGTGCTCAGGGACACGAAAGAAGAGCCATGACACACAGATGCTGCGGCGGTGAGGTTTCCGAGGTACAAGGAATTGGATCCGTTGTACCGCTTGAGGTCGTCGAGAATGACTGACACGAGGTCGAGACCCGGGAAGCTGTCCGCCTCAAATATCGGCCGCGCTGCGATGGTCCTGTTGAGGACGTCGAGGATGGTGGGGACGTAGGTCGCTTTTGCTACCTCGATGAACGATTTCGTGTCGTCGGAAGTGGCGAGGCCGTTCAGAGATGTGCATGCCTGGACTCCCGTAAGTTTAACTTGATGAAAGGGATTCAATAAACCGTACCAGTATCTGCAGCGACGCATCGAGTGTGACTTCGTGGACTGCCCCGAAGGTTCCGTCGATGACCTGATATAATGTAGATATTAGCACTACTCCGGATACCAGTACAGACGTCTATACGAAAGCCAAGCTGGTGTTCGAGGAACGATTGAAGAGTTGGAAGTCAAGGTCGATCATCTCGAGTTCTCGCGTGATCTCGTGCAGGGTGGCTATGGCGGGCTCTACATCCCGCTCGACGTTGACGAGGGTAGCAGATACAGTGAGAGCGAGGGAAGCTAGCTTGAAGAACAACATGTTTAGGAGAAGTGCTGGTCTTCAGGTTCTCCCTCCGTTTGCTTTTAACCATCGGCGTGAAGACGAAAAATAAATATTAATAATAATAAAAGGGTTTCAATAAGGGTTCAAGAGGTACATGTTGGCACCCGCCGTATGTTGTTACTGACCATCACCAGAAGCAAGGAGAATCTGTCGCGGTGAGACCATCACATATCGCAAGGGAAATCAGAGTTTTGTCGCCGGTAGGATTGGAATGGCGCCCATAGAGTATTCGCAACTGGCAGAGCTCCACGTGAAAAATGAATCTAGAATGCAACAATATCAAGGGCCAGGGACAGAAATTACGATGATATCAGTTCCCGCGAAATTCATGTTCATTATTGCCGAAGCAATTACGTGGCTAGGAGAAGAGTTAATTTACAGGGCCATAGTTCGGATTGCCTGGCAGGAGCTCTGATATGGCGTAGCTTCCTCTTCGGATTGATTGAAGAAATCAGTCTGCATGCGCCACCGCAGCTTGCGATCTCCCTGAATGATTTATCCGACAATTTACCAATCCCTTGACCGCGAGTGCAATGAGAGATGCTGTGGCAACTGAGAACGCAAGGACAGAATGCAAAAGAGAGCGTGAGCTTGAAAAGATCTAGGCCGATCAGAATTTTTGGGTCTTTTTGGAAGATCACAAGATATCTGTCAAAAGCCTGATCGGCGTGTCTAAATTTGTGTGGACAGATCACGAGTTGGTCTATGTCCGCACCACCATGCTGCTCTTCTCACGAATTGAAATAATTCATCTGGAGAGCTCGGATGATCCCCAACTCTCGTTACCATCTAACCCATTCTACGCGCTTACTCCCTCTGATTATTACATTACCCCTTGCTTCTGGTATTGACAGATGGTTTGAGAGTATTTCGAATGATTCAGGTCACACAGCCTTTATCGGCCGTAAGATAGGGCAGGAGAAGCGCAACTCAAGTTGCCTGGATAGATTCCTCAGCTACATCCCACTGACATATCAGTGATTGTCCCTCGACAGGGATTCGCATACAATACTACGGAGCTGCGAAAGTTTCTGCGTCAATTGATATGGCGTCTCTCCCGCCAGCTGAGTCCCAGTTGCTCACTCAGCTCCTCGAATCCATCTTCTGGGGTATCTATGTTGTCACCCTCGGCTTTTGCCTCAAGGCGCTCCTCAGAACTCAAAATCGATGGAAACGGCCCGCTGAGATCAGTAAACCCATGCTCGTCGTAACAGTGCTCATGGGATGCATTGCGACATTCGATATGTGCTTGACTTTCGCCATCAATCTCAACGCATTTGTATTCTACCACGGCCCAGGAGGTCCGAAAGCAGCCTTCGACAATACTTCGGGCTGGATGGACGTCATGGGTGTGCGTCATCTTCAATTTATTTTTTGCCATGGTGTTCATATCACTCGATAGACGATAGATGTGATTGCACAGGTGGGTTTCTGGTTTCCTTTCCAGTCTCTTTTCTTCGTTAAATCCTGCCTATCAGATAGTCCTAGGCGACATCATGCTCATATACAGATGCTGGATCGTCTACGGCCGATCCTGGATTGCTATTATTGTCCCTGTAATCCTCGCCATCGCAGGTCTCGTCTGCATTGCTTTGTCGATATTCCTGGAGGTCACCCTCCCGGCTGCCTCGCAATTTGATACCTCATATAAGCAAGTAGTCGTCTCGACATGGGCCCTGACAATCTGCATCAACGTCGTCACCACCTGTCCGTGTTCATAATTATTCTTGGATATGCGCGGTTTCTCATTACTTTCATCTTCTTTTGTTTGCAGCACTCATACTCTTCCGCATATGGAGCGTCGACCGGTTGAACGTTGGGCTTATCAGCCAGAACTCCGCCCCTCGCTCGGCCAACAGCCCGTATCATAACGCGAAACGAATCATAATAGAGTCGGGCCTCTTGTACACGACCATGGCAACGGTAACCGCCAGCGCATACATTTCAGGGAGCAACGCATTTGCACCTCTGACCGGAATCGTGCGTTATTCAACCACCTCTTTAAAAAACATCTAAATTTATGTACAACTACGCAGGACGTCCAGATGATAGGGATTACGTTCAATCTTATTTTAATCAGGGTCCACCGGAACCGAGCGGCCGAATTGAAGCCGAACAGTGTTACTCGGCCTGCGTCGACCTTGCGGTTCGGTGGGGGGCCCCACACGTCGCAGCCGACAGATACGGCGTTGGGGGACGTGGAATCGAATTACAATCTCGAAAGGGTGGAGGATCGCGAACATGATTCGAATGCGTCTACCGCGCTGGGGTCACGAGAGAAGGTATAAGCAATATGTGCCCGCGTCATGTATCTTTATTTACAAACAGTTTTCGGAACTTGGAGAGAAAATGTGGAGGTTCCAATCTGGGTATACTTGCAGTCGGAAGAAAAAATCGAATTTTCAAGGTTCAATATCAATACTTATATAATCAAGTGTGTATACAAAATTCCAAGTCTTCAAAGCGATTGCTTGACGGCCAGAAAACAACTGTTCCCAGATTACCGTGTATCGGCGTGAAATGGCCCTGAACCGATGTCCGTGTAGATGAGATCCACAGATTTCATGATATTTTTCGAGTGTCAGAGATTCGATTCTCATGCTCTCCTCGTTCGGTGTTCACTGGGTGTTGCTTGCCCAGCCATGAAGGATTTGAATCTCAGGAGCGTAGCCTGCTGCTTTGCGGTTCGAGTCTGCAACTGATACGTTTCGTAGACTCGGTGCTAGGCCATAGAAAGCGAAGGTTCTTGTTTGCAGATGGATAAAACCGCATCTGGAAACACATTCCCGCAGGATAGAGAGTGCATATCCAGGTAGAAAGGCAAGTTCTACTGCAGACCAAAATATACAGATAGACTGCGGTAGACACGGTCACGTTGTCATAGACCGGGCATAGACACGGCTAGAGATCGCGCTCATATGGACAGAATTCTGGCTCCATCCGGCCGTCGAACTGTTGTTTTGTCGACATCTCAAATTCCTCAGAATAGCAGTGTAAAACCTTGCATGATATTCGGAACGAGCCCCATATAAATATCGGACTTGGGGATCAAATGGTTGGTGATTCTTTCTTTCCCCTCCCACATCGTTCTCCTCTCCCGCAACGGTGTCCAGACTGTCTTCCCGTGGCGGCTTCGACCCTTTCGTGTTCATCTGGATCAAGCTCAATCCGCTCTTCATCAAACTATGATCAGTCCCTTGGCTGTTTTGCTCCGGCACTCTTTGGGCGCTCTGCAAGCTATTTGCCTCAATCCTCTTCGATCCTCAAGGTCTCTTTCAAACTAGAACACTTCCACAAACCTCAAGGCCGCAAGTTTTAGACTTACTTATCACATAGTTTTTCTGTCCCTTTCTATACGTGTTCTTGTAGTACTGCCTGCCAATCAATCATTTTCTGACCCCCCTGTTGTTCTGGCCCCATTAAGAAGAAAAAGCAACCGCTTGATATAAAGCGTATCAAAGATTTGCTGTAAGCGGCGGTGATGGTGATGGTGATCGGTCTATTGGTCTACGCGTGTCTCTGTGTCTATCGCTCTATTTCTCTAGCGGTCTATGGCGGTCTACCGTAGAAACCGCGTGTCTACCGCTGTCTTGTAGAGACAGGAGGCAGTCTAGGGGTCTATTTGGTCACCCGTGTCTACCATAGACCACCATAGACATGGGGCATTTTCCAGATGCGGATGACAGATAACAAATAGACAGCTTGCGCAAAAGCCGCACGGGCCGCATGCGGCTTTTTTTGCATTGCGCAAAGCCGCGGGCTTTTCTGTGCTGTTCATAACTTTTTCTCAGTCAACACCATTCAGTAACTCTTAAACCCCATATTCATCTCCTGAGAGTGCTATTTTGCATGTGCAACTGTGGGAGGCGGCATTTATCACGCATCAGTGCGGCATCACTGAAGCTCCACTTTCTTTTCCCACATTTTACTGTCTGCCGCGCAGTGGAGGCAATGCCGAGGATGTTCAATCTCGCCACAGCACCTCTCCTTTCCCTCTGGGAAGCTTATATTGATTGATATCTCTAACATTTTAATTTTGCCATGCGGCTCAAGGGTGCTCCGGCATTCAAACCGGCGACCTAGGGCTGGTTAGTTAGTCCGTCCATCGGGTCTGAAAAAAAAAAAAATTGAGCCACCGATTTTTGGACGAAGATGGCTTATATGTTGTCAACTATACTTGAAGACATGTACAGGACCACCGAGCAAAAAATTTCTCTCTGCGGATGCATCTCACAATAAGACTTTGAATGTCAAAGAGATTTTTTCATCACTTTCATGATGCTCGAAGTTGTCCACAATGCCAGCAGCAGCTGCAAAAAAGCAGTTTAAAAGGGCTCTGCAGGTCTAGAAATTGTTTCGGGCATCTGCAGTGGTCCCTGGAGACACTAGAATGTGAGTTAGCATACATAGTGTACTACAAGAGCCGGAACGAGCATCTGTTCTAAAGTTTCGTGGTATCGCGCACGCCTCCGGCAACTAAAAACACGTGACATTTCCTTATGCGGATGCTTACGTAGTTAGTTAGTTCAGCGTTGAGGTCTGAAAAAAGAAAATCGGCCCTAGTGCCTTTTTTTGAATGCCGGAGCACCCTTGATGCGGCTCTGCGCGATGCCAAAAAGCCGCATGCGGCCCGTGCGGCTTTTGCGCAAGCTGTCTAATATAACGAATTTGGTGATTCAACAACTGTGAGCAACGGGAAGATCCATTTCGTTGAACAGATAATAGAGTAGATACCCGAGATGCCGTGCGACATCCTGGGTTTCCGGGTCAAAGCCTTTCGTTCGCTAGAATTCGCGGATTCCGGCGGAGAGACTGGTGTCCCAGCTTCTTCCTCAGATTTCGTGCTTGAGTTCCAGAGATGAAAACCCGAAGCCAGTCGCCTCCTAAGTGCTAAGTCGTTCAACACCCAATGGGTCAAGAGGCCAATATGAGGAGCAGTCTGACCAGCAGAACGAAAATGGTCCAATTTGAAAATCCTTCTCCGGGCAGAGGAATAGAAACCCTGCGAGGCGTTTGTCCGTAGTTGATAAAATTTGACCTCGAAATAAACATGGTCCAAGACAACTTGAAAGTGTTACGGTAAAGATAACACAGAAAACTGAAGACGTACCAAAGGTATCTAAAAGACGGAGTCACTTCTCAGCGAATGCGTTAAGAGAAACGACGCTGTATTAAATACCGACAAAGATGGAGTCCCTCTGGGACATTGTAAGTAAGGTATAAGCAATGTACTCGCTCTCAGCGAATGCGTTAAGAGAAACGACGCTGTATTAAATACCGACAAAGACGGAGTCCCTCTGGGACATTGTAAGTAAGGTATAAGTAATGTACTCGCTCTCAGCGAATGCGTTAAGAGAAACGATGCTGCATTAAATACCGACAAAGACGGAGTCCCTCTGGGACATTGTAAGTAAGGTATAAGTAATTTACTCGTTCTCAGCGAACACGTTAAGTGAAACGACGCTGAGAGTTACAGGTGTGACACGTGAGTGAATAAGGAAGGAGTGACCGTGGCGGTAAGCGCAGCAAGTAAAGTGAATAGATGAAGGGAGGAACGACCGTAAATACATCCTAGGCAGGAATTTTAACATTATCGAACTTGGATGTTATATGCAGGGAGCTGAATTTGTGATTTACCTTCGTGAGCCAGCCCACATGGTCCAAGAGGATGAAATCCTAGGATGAGAGTGGTTGAACCTTCGAGATTCAACATAATGAGGTGTAATCATACGACTCGCAATACTTCATTACTGCGTCCAGCCCCTTCCGTTCTTTCCACATGGTGCTCCTCCGGTATCCTCCCACCGACGATAGAAATCCTTTGCATTGGGAGAGAATGTACGAGCGATGCAGCGCGAGGACCGCATCGGAACGCGGGCGGCGCTCACATAGCAGAGCAGTTCACTGTGCTGAAGGTGCATCCGCGAGCTCGAGGCGCAGGCCATGTAACGAGAAGTTGAGGTTAATCAATTCAGTAGAGCACTCGTTTGACCTGGGGCTGGGTCATTAAAGTGGTTCAGCCAAGTCATTTTTTTTTGTTCTCCCGTGCTCATGGACTTGCCCTTGGACACCAGATATTTTTTTGCACCTGAATGATGATGATGATGATGTATTCAGGCTTGCTACTACATGTGGTCAAAACGACTATGGTAGTTGTACTAAATGTGAACTGTATGTATTTATGATGGGTTTGGCTGACTAATGTTTATACGAATGAGTGCGAGATTAATATGGTAAGGAAGAGTTGGACGGGCATAGTAAGGTGGGGGATGTGAGTAGCACTTGCACCTGAAGTCATTGCTGAGGGTCGAGTCTTGTCTGGATTTCCTATCAACTTATTCATCTGCGAGTCCAAAAGATCGACAATCTATGCTTTGCTCTCTCGGTCCAAACTCTCACGTATCGGCGTCTGACATGGGAATACGTACAACCTTTCGTCGAAACAAGACAAACCAAAAGACGCTTCTTCAATGATTTTTCCATTCGGCTGTGTTGTAGAGAGAGGAAGGGATTCAAGGATACATATGATTTTGATGATCATAAGTTTCCTTCAATTCTGGTCTGAGCAACTTTTCACTCAAGTGGCAACACGGCACAGCGGGCCACCCGGGGGTAAGACCACCAGGCAGCTTCCGTGACCGTCAATTCACATTACACTTCTCGTGAATCTGAACTTACGTGTTCACGCCTTGGGTCTCTGTGCCGCAGCAAATCTGTCCAGAAGGGCCTGTGAAAGATACGAGGATGGGTGGTGCGACTAATGATAATGCGAGGTCGCATACAAGGAGGATACTGGGACGGGAGTGTCGATTAGATGGTTATAATGTGCATGCCATGGGCAAGACTTGCGTCGGTTCCGCCTACCCTCGAAGTGATTAGTCATATTGCATGGGAGACAGGATGTAGGATGAGGACACTCACAGCGGATGGAGACGGCACCCTGCGCGAGGACAAGGAAGAGGAGAGCACTTGAGATGAGCTTGTTCAACATTCTGTGAATCGTTGGTGAGTTGAATACTGTGGTGAGTTGCAGCCTCTTTATACCCAGCCGGCAAACTAACTTGGTAAGGAATGGACTAAGAAGATATTCAAATTGACAATAATAAATTATATATATGCCTGAAACTGCCGCCATCGAGTTTCAACGGAGAAGTGGAGCCGAGTTTTACCGTAGGCCAGGGTTGGTGAAGAGTGGCCGGGGCTACTATTAAATCCCAGCTCGTATCCGCTCGTGAAGATCACGCGAGCGTGCAAGGATAGAACGAGATAGATGTATTCATGTAGGTGGCGTGGAGCGGATATCCTACACTTCTTGTTTTTACAGACGCCAACTATGTATGCAAGGATTAAGCCAGGATTAGCAATGCTTAAACCGGATTAGATGCGACGTTCAATGATTACAAAAAGGCAGAAACGGGGTTTGGCAAATGCTTCCTCTTCCTCATCACTGTAAACATATCCCCTGTCACATAGGTCAATACTGGACAAGGGGTCAGTTAGGCTACACACAATTGGCGGCGACGTTTCACTGGGCCGTCTTGCGCAACATTGCCCCAGAAGCCTTGGCGGACACCTGACGTGATGATCTACGACTAGCGCACCTATGCAACAGGATAATCAGACAATGTGGAAGTAAACAAGTCTGGTTGAAGGTACCAACTTCGCACGTTTTGCCTTCTTTGGCGGTTCTGGGCCATTCTCAATGTCATCCGAGTCGGTTCTTTGGCGTAGGCATAAGTGCGGATCCAAGGGAATAAGATTATATGCTCGCCGGCCTCGTTTCTTTGTCACAGTGTCAGGGGAACCCCCGTCCCGACCCCCATCCAACGCCCTTCCGACCCCTCCGACCCTTCCGGTCGTCCTCCCGGTCACCGGTCTACCGGGACCGGTACCGGAAACCGGCACGTGACCCGATGGCACCTTGCGTGTGATCAAGCCCGGGACATCTGCCGATCACTCCGGTCACATGGTCTTAGCTAGTAGCTTACTTATACCCACGGCTGACGTGGGAATCCTCAGAGTTTCTTCTCTTTGGATCCCCCACGTCAGGTATGCTTCTCTGTATATTTAGCTACTGTCAATTAACCTTTGGATCCCCCACGTCAGTCCCTGAGTACCTCGGGCCTTCGTGGTTGCCCTTACACACAGCTCTGTTCTCTTTGTGTGTGCGTCTGAAAATCCGAGTGTGGTGACTTCGGAATATCAGGAGCCATTGCAATGGACTTATCTGGGAGTGGGGTTGTTGTTGCCGATGTTTTGAAGGGGTGGTGGGGATCTGAGGTTGATACTTGAGCAGAAATATTAAAATATCCACCAATAATCTTACTCATCATTATGTTGTTCCATGTTCTCGGCCGCTGCACGCATTCTCATTTATGTTGACAGATGCATTAGATGGACTTGCTTTCATTGGTGTTGTGAACAGGAGACCCTGATCCATCTCACCTGGTGGTTGCGTTGATTGCACCGAATGGATGGGAGATTCAGCTGAGTCTGAGAATAAAACACATATCAAATGACGGTGCAAATGAACATACCTTCATTTGGCTTCTCTACATCTGCAACAGGTCTGGGCGGAGCTGGAATTGCGATGTGATGGACGTTAGATTCATTCGGTCCTAACAATTGTGAGTGTTTTATAGCATCCACACAAATCATGCGTACCATCACTACCATTTTTCTCCTGTTCTGAAAGGGAGGCAAGTTTCTGGGCTCAATTGCATCTCTTAACTCGAATCAATGAGTCCGCACCATATTATATGTGAAAAAAAAAATCCTTCTTCGCCTATTGGACCCTCAAAGATTATCTCGACCTGATCCTGACCGGCACAGTCCAGCCACCTCTATAGCAATCCACCGGTCTTAGCCAGGGACTTGGGTCTTGGTGGTTGCATTGAATACCACTAATCCACTAATCCACCATCCTCCAATGTTGAGTTAGTTTTTATCTGACTGACTTTCCGTTCATGCACAGCTACCACTCTAAACCACCAAATTTCAGTCGTACATAAAGATAGATTTTGTTTGACGAGTTATGGGTATGCGGAAATGATTTTTTGCATTTCAGTGTGTCTTCATACCTCCCTTGGACCCCTCTGTGCTTTAATTTTGGACTTTGTTTCACTCTGTCCTGCAGAGCGTAGGCCTTTCCATCTGGACATCAATCTCACTCATCATAAATAGTTGGAAAGCCAAATAGTTATGGACCCAATACATGTCAGAGTTGCATTTTCTGTGTACCAAATATTGTATCCCTAGCTACTGAATGATTTGGAATGCCCAGAGGTGAACAGTATGGGTGCGTGCAAAAGATTTGGCAGGGTGGCCCACAAAGCCATTTTCCCCCTTTTGGGATACCGCCGGAAATAAAATTCCGCAGGCCATGGAATGCAAAGGTAAATTTCCGGACAATATCTCAGCTCACACATAGGATGTATACCTTCATTGCTGGACCCATATATTGGTATCCATTTGACTCTCTGTACAGGCTCGAGGACAAAAATGTTAAGGTGGCCCGGTTATCTGTCTCAGATGTGAAATATGATTAGCCCCTCTTAAGTTCGGGGTGATTTTACCGCCATTCTGACTTAAGTTTTTGCTGAACTTAAGTTCTCGCACACGGATGGGCAGCCGGACATGCCACCCTAACCGAACTTAAGTAACACCGGACTTAAGTCCCAGCACCCAACTTCAGTTCCAGTTTCGTACAGCTTGAGTAGTATTAATGTATACATATACGAACATAGATAACTTGTGCCCGTATGCTTGAGTTGCATACCATGTGAGTGATACTACTTCACTTAAGTGCTGTTCACTTAAGTGCTGTCGACTTAAGTGGTGCCAACTCAAGTGGCGCTGAACCCCGCGTGGGCGACATACCGTGCGAGCTGGAAGTGCAGCGTTCGGTAATACAGAGTCGACGCCACCGCCTTAGCAATGGTGTTGATGAGTTTCAGGTAAGTCAACTGCCTGTCCCGTCAATGCGCGTCGCAATGAAGCAGGAAGGAACACTCACAAAGCCATCGCCTTAAAATACACCCGCCAGCCATCCCCCACTTTCCACACGCCCCTCGTCCGACTCGAATTGCGTTGTTGGAGTAGCAAAACATCACGTTGCCACCCGTGAACCTCTTCTGTCAGACTATACGAGCGCAACGAGCTGGACGGATGAAGTTAGGCATGAGCTGCGGAGTACAAAGAACCCGATGGAGGACATTGAAGGGAGCTCACAGAGTATCGGGTCGTCATACTGCGAGGGGAGGAATTCGGAAGGAAGTCGAAGTCAAGCCGCACGTGCACGTAATACTAGTGGCACAAATATTGGGCGGTGGCAAGGCTGTGGCTTGTCAGTCTTTCTTCTTTCTCCACCACCTGTTTGGCGAGTTCCCATTGCCTTTGACTCGCCGCGCGTCCTCTCTATCACAGGAGCCCGAGCCGTCCGTGCCTCTCCTCGCCTCTGCTGATATGGGGTCACCCGGGTGTCACTCGGAGCGTCGCCATCTCCCCCCGACTGCGCCCTTGCAGCTGCCCGCTGCGTCGGCGCCGTGGTGTGCATCTGGAGCACCGTGGCTGCTTGTCGAGCAGCTGCGCGGCCACCGTGACTCGGTGTACAGCATTGCTCGTCCTTATGTATTTAGGCGCAATGGTATGTTTGTTGTCTCAAATATTTGTTCCAGCGCTAACTTTCCACCCAGCTGTGTATGTCCAGGACCTCTTGTAGCGACGTTAGTGCGACGCGTGCCTCTCTACCTGGCGCGCGGAATATTTACAGCGAGTTTCTATTTCATCTTATGGGTCTATTATTTCTCATGGGACAGTGTTCAAGCTTACACGGAAAAGGACTTCAGTTACCAGTGAAGTCTTGAGTTTGGTGGTAAACTTAAGTGCTCAATCTTATATCTTTACACTCATATGCGAGTTTGAGTTCCTTTCTAGGACTTGAGTCATGCCAAAGTCATCCAGGAACTTGAGATGAAGGCGCAAACATCCTTCCTAGATCTCAAGTCATTCTGCGAACTTAAGATCAAGGGGCGAACTTGAGAGGAGGGTCAAACTCAAGTTCTCCTTAAAGCTGTGCAAAATGGTATGTACGTGGTAGTAGTGTAGCAGTGCAGATCTATAACTTAAGATGTGATAAAACTTAAGTCTGGGTGGCGGTAAAATCACCCTCAACTTAAGAGGAGCTAATAAAGTATTTGCTCAGATAGTAGTTGATTCGCTCATGCATCCAGAGTTTGGTTGTTTCAGTAAATTTTGCTAGAGCAATTTTTTTTGTTTCGGTTGATCCGTCTGAGTTCCACGGATCACGCATCGTGCATCGTGCACGTACCAAGCGTACCTACAACCTTGAGCTGTTCACCGTTCAACCCATCATCTTTTACTGATGGCGCATCGCCGGCGCGAAATTCGTGAGCGGCGATTGGTCGAACCCTTCAAATCGTGATGACACACGGCTACGCAAAGAAACGGGATCTCATTACACCACCACCATGGCCACACCCGACGCCGAACTACACCGCGCCGCCAGCCTCCTCGACGCGCAAAACAAAGCCGCCCGGATGTTCGCTGAGATCGAGCAGACCCTCATCAAGCCTGGCGTCAGTGACAAAACGCTGAGCGACCAGATCTACCAGATGGGTTCCGACATGCACGGCGTGCGCACCCACTGGCACAAGCGCATCGTGCGCTCCGGGCCCAACACCCTCCGCCCCTTCGACGATAATCCCCCCGATCGCGTCATCCAGTCCGACGATCTCCTCGTCGTCGACCTCGGCCCCGTCTTCGAAGAGTGGGAGGCCGACTTTGGGCGCACGTATGTCCTTGGGCAAGACCCCGCGAAGCTCCGCATGCGCGATGCCTTGGAGCCAATCTGGAAGACCGTGCACACGCACTTCCATGCGACGCCCGACATCACGGGCGCGCAGCTCTTCGCGCGCGCGCAGGAAGAAGTGAAGAAAGCGGGCTTCGAGTGGGGGAACTCGGAGATCGCGGGGCACCTGGTGGGGCACTTTCCACACGAGCGTATCCCACGGGACAAGATCGCGCTGTACATCACAGAGCAGAACGAGGCCCCGATGCGGAGCGCGGGGAAGGATGGGCTGCAGCGGCATTGGATTTTGGAGGTGTATTTGCAGGATGAGAAGCATGAGTTTCAGGCGTTCTTTGAGCAACTGTTGACGGTGGAGTGAAGGTGTGTGCGCGTGGGGATCGTCGCGAGATTCGTTCTGACGAGTTGTAGGGCTGTTATCGCCGCCATCGCGCCAAATGCACAACAAATGTATAATCCTAACCCCGCTTACGTATTGTCCTGTACCTCAAATCCTAACCAAACCATCCATCCATCCATCGTAACACATCCCGCACACGACACGTTCACTTCAAGTCATCTCCTTCTTTGTTCTCTGGCCTCTGGTCTCTATTACTCTATCGTCTTGCGAATCCAAGTTCAACTGCGCCCATATGGCTCTCCCTCCCGTTTCTCCGCACCTTGTCTAAATCCCAGGCCGCTGATGAGCTAGGTGGCCGTCTAACACTAAAAGAACTAGAGGGAGGCAAGGAATGAGGTGGAAAACCACACAAAACTCCCAAACCAACGACAAGACTCAAAGCTATAAGTGGATCTAGCTAGTGCGAAGTGCTTCTCAGCAAAGTATATGCCTTGAGCTGAACTCAGAGATGAGATGGTGACGATCCAGACTCAATAACCACCCTGAATGCGATGGCAGCAGCGAGCAAGGCTCCAGCTGAACTGCACAATATTCCACATCCAAATCTTCCGCTTCTCCCAGTAGATCTTCTTCGCGATGGACGCTCCCTCGACTTCACGCAAATCCAAATCCAAACCCAAACCCACATCCAAATCCAGTGCACTCGTCTGGTCTGTCAATGTTGAGTCTTGAGTCTCGAGTCTCTGAAAGTCGAGTTCGGAGTCTCTAATCCAACGTTCCCTCCACCTGATGGCACAGTGACAATGAATGCGAAGGTGAATCTCCAAGTCCTCGAAAGTAAGGAAGGCCGATTGCAATCCACGAATGCCAACGACTGTCATGAATTTTTTGATTCCGGCGCTGCATCCTCATCCCCATCCCATTCAACGAACACTCCTACTCCTACTCATGCCAGTGATTGAGTTATGTACTTGCGCTGCCGGCTGCACAAGCGTAAAAGACAACAGCCGGGATTGGATAGGAAGGAAGGGATGAAGGGATGAAGGGATGAAACTGCGCACAAGTAACAAGAATCCTCAAGCTCAAGCCCAAGCTAAGTCTGAATACTCGCCATCCACAAAAGTAATCTAGGTGGGTAGTCGGCCACCTAAGAAAGATCATGTTCTCTTCAACGAGGAATATGTTACTAGGGGTTTTATGGTCCCCAATGATTGTCTGGCATCTGAAGCATCAATGTATGAACGCTGGATACAGGATGCTCAGAAGTTAGTGCGAATGAGTGGTCATGAGGACTTGCTTGCACCAACAGCTGATGTGATCGAATTTATTGAGGCAGAACGGGCTGTAGAGAGAGAGTATCTAATGGAAAAAGTAACTCGAGCCATGTAACCCCTATTTCAGACTAGCATTCCTACCTGTAGTTGTCAATGCATGTTCTGGTTGTGAGTGAAGAGTGAGGAAGGGCAGCTTGACATTGGCTTGATTGAGGATCCTGCTTGTCGGACCAATGGCTTAGTTGGTATTGCTCTTCATTTTCACTTGTCTGAGGTGGGTTTGATTCCCACAAGTGGCTCACTTTTTCCTGTTTATAACCTGTTCAAACCGGATTTAAACCGAGTTAAATCACCGTTCAAACCGGATTAAACATGATCGACGTCACCCTTCAACCCCTATTAAACATGATTAATGCCATCTTACCACCTTCCTCTTCGCCAGGCTACGGATTAATTCATCCCGGATTAAATCCAGGATTAGTGTCTCAACCCTTCTTGATTAAGCAAAACTGCTAGGGCTTCTTCGTAATACTACAGTATTTGTGGGAGGGATTGAATTTGGCGCATAGAATTATCGAATAATTGAGAATTATAATGAAAGCGCAAAAGAAGGGATTGCTGAAAATGGTCGTGAGCTGATGCCCATGTAGATGAAATTCACATATTTTGTGATATTTTTCCAGTGTCAGAGATTTGATTATCATGCCCTCCTCGTTTGATATGCTGGTCTCGGCGGAAAACTCGCCCAGCTAAGTATAAAGGATTTAAAACCCAGGAGCGAAGCCTGCTGGTGCTCGGTGCGCATCGGGATCAATAAAGTTCGTGGACTCGAGGCTCGATAATGGAGAGCGAGGGTGCTTCTTTGCAGCGGGATGGATAAAACCGGGATGAATGACAGAAAATCCCAATTGGGTTGATCATGCGATATAGGCCTATGTCAGGCCTGATCAAGCCATCAGGTTTTGAGGGGGTTGATAAAGTTCCAAAAACTTTTATAATAATAGTTGGTCAAGCTTGAACAGCTTGATGGAGTTTGACTAGCCTGACCGAGGTTGACCAAGCCTGATCAGGGAAAGGGGTTCTGAAAGAAAAAAAATACTTCAACTTCATTAGCACCGATTCTACCAACAGTAACCTCGTGAATCTTACTTCCTTGTCCTTATTTCCAAATTTGACAAATTGCAACCAACAGTGTTTCAACCATCGCACAGCGTAACAACGACCACGCCATCCATAATCACTACACTCAACTAACCATTGCATGCACAGACAAAGTGTTTTATACGTACCTTCGTTTTTGGACCTGGTCAGGCCTCACATCCGTTGACCACTGCTGACCACTGTCACCTCAGTCCCTTAAGGTACATGCACCAAGGTGGAAATGCCCCATAAAGTGCTGGAGGAGTCACAAGAGAGCTTGAAACCTTCATAATATTTCGTGTGGTTCATGTTCATTTCCACAACTCATTGTCCTCGTTTACTTCACTTACAATTGTTGCTGGGGCTTCCAACTAGTCTACTCATTTCCTTGAAGCGCCCAAGTTTGCCTGCACACCAAATTATTGGAATTTTGTTAAATCTAGGCAAAACCTGACCAGGCTTGATGCGGGCTGATATACTATGGGTTGAACTTGATAGCACTTGGCACAGCCTGATACAGCTGGGGGTGCAACTTGATCAGGCTTGATACATGGGTCAAGCCTGATCAAGCAAATTGGAATTTTCCGGCAAAGATAGTTAAAGGCTGTTTGTTGGGAAAGTGTATCTACTCTAACACTTCTTATTCATTCCAATCGTTTGCTGGACAGCTTCATGCGGCATTAGAAGAGTGCGACTATATAGTCTTTGTGGCTGAAAAGCAATCCCGAAGGGGTGATGGACAACTGAAATGTAGGACTGCATGCGCGAAAGGCAGATGTGGACGGCGCAGACTCGGATTTGACCATAGTAAAATGATCGGAAGTGTCATTAAGTACTTCCGCAAAGACCTGTGAGAATATATTAATATTACAAGAGTGCGGTGCTTCGCGCCCCACCACTTCGTCTAAATGTCGGAGCTTACGTTTGAATGGCGATTTCTCATTGACGAAGGGTAAAACTCCCATGTCGCGAAGTCATCTGAAGGAGAAGTGATGAATACGGTTTTGCGGGAGCGGCTGTCAAGCGTCCCGAAGTGATTCCGTGATGACAGAAGACTGAAATGGGAGGAGACAGCCGTGGAGATCACTTGAAATTGATACAATCGGTAGAGCAGAGATGTCTGAGTTTAAAGGCTTCACACAAACAGACCGGAACTGAGGGCAGGACAAGTGTTCTAAGCAAAAGATCAAAAAAGTGCCCAAAAAGGCAAAAATTTCGGTTCGCGCCTTATGTTCCGCAAACGGCTGTAATGTTGTCATGCATATTCGTAGTATTCTCTCTCTTTATAAAATCATCCCTGTCCGTCTGAAGCTTTTTAATTCCGTTTTGGGGAGATCAGGCTTGAGGCTTTGGAAGCACTGGGTCCAGACATTTGGACCATAAACAGCACTTCCTCGGGGCTTTTGGCCCTATTGTCAATTTTAAGCATGCACACGCCTATAAAAGTGTACACAATGCCAAATTACGCTTTTCGCTCACCGTTAAAGTTTCCGAGGCGCTAACTCAAGCGCCAAACCGGCGCTAGTGACTTGAGTTTACTTGCAACTTCATCAATTCTGCCTTTGCTTTGAAGGATGGGCTGGAGATAAAATTAAGCCTGTCTGGAGCCGTATCTCCATTCATAAACTCACAAGTCTGTGCTCAGCTGACAGGTGCCGTTTGTTTAGAAAATCAAAGTGGGAGCCGGGGCGAAGCGCCGGCGAGCGCTTGTAATAATATATTATTTCATATCATAATAATAGACAGCACTAATTTTAAATGCTCCTTGGGCCGGTAGTGGGCCGGTTGACCTCCAGCCGTCGAATTCCCGAGCTGTCTTGCAAGCATTGAAGTCGGTGTGGTGCTGCGCGCCCACGTTGGAGAAGGTACGCCGACGATGCGCCCACACTCCACAGTCTCTCTTCATGCACCCCTCACAATATTTGCACGATATGGAGAAACAAAATTTTCCCAGTTGCTGAAACGATTCGGTGCAAGGTTAATTTGCTGATCCGTGATTATGTTTGCTTTCGTGGCACCCCAACTAGCCCACGTTGATGAAGCGAACCTCTTTACGCAGGGAGAAAGCTGGAAAGACACGGCACCTCTGCTGCTATTCTCAAAATTCTATACTGCGCCGCAGCAGCTTGGGACACCACTCGTAAGTAGTTAATAGAATCGTACGATCCAATTGTTTTTACCTCCGCGCAAACTGCCCAAACCTCAAGAGTGATGTCCGTCTTTAGACTCTTCCGTGGGGATGTGATAAATCACGCTGTCCTCGACGTGGTCAGCTTTGATGCGTAACTCGACGGACCGCAGCGTCTTGTGATGGCGGATTTACGAGGCTACGCATCCGCTGTCACCAGTATCGCCCTACGACCGGCAGCGGCTCATGTTTCAATTTTTTGCTGCTCTCCCCGCACCCGACAGAATTTTCCCGGATTTCTATTCCTGTGGGATGAAGGTAATATGACCGAGACTTCTCAGGCGCGAAAATAGCACTACAGCTATTTTCGGGAAGAACCGGTAGAACATCGGTTATCGATCATATGGGAGGCAGTGCGACAAGCTATTTAGACTGAAACGTTAAAGCAGCAGCAGACTTCCCCCGTGCAACGATTTCCTCTAACCTTGCCCATCATGCTTCCTGCCGTCGATGACCACCACATTCGAAAGTTTCCGCTCACCTCCATCTCTGTCCTGTCACCGTACACTGGCCTCATTATCTCCGTGGTCCTCCTCGTCTTTTTCCTCATCAAATTCTATGTGCTGGAACTGTTTCTCCTACAAAAACTGTACGGCCCCAGGTACACCGGCCTGAACGAAATGAACCGTCGCGGATTCGTGAACCACCACATGGCCGGCGCCACGAAAATCGTCATTCTTATCATCGCCGTGTACCCATTCGGCAACGTCGCCTTTGGGACTGCTGAATTCCACACCTCGTTCATCGGCTCCAGAGTCACCATGGGCGATATATTGGTCATTTCCGCCCAAATGCTCATCGGGATGTTCCTGTTCGAGCTTATTTACCGCGCGAAGATCTCCCCTGTCTCCGTGGTGGGTTTAATTTGCCAGGTGGAGGTGGGATGATGATTTTAATGTAGACCTAGGTACACCACATGGCGAGCATTTTAGTAGGCCAAGCCGCTATCACCATCAGCATTTCTAGGAACGAAGATTCCAGCATCGAGTTCCTCATGTGCACCGTGTGGGGTGCGTGCTCATCTCCTACAACGTATTCCGTCTCACAACGAGTTTGCATGCAGGTGCATTTGATATAATATCGGAGTTCCTCCCACATCTGACCATCATTATATATCGAGTGTATCCCGACTCGCACCACTTCCTCATGACGATGTTCCGGGCTGCATGCGTCACTACGTTGTTCGGTACCATTTCCGAGACCGTTGTCGTGATGTTTCTCTTCGGCCAGCTATGGAGTCGTTGGAAGCTGTCCTTCAAAATCGCGACACCGATTCTGCATATAGCATTCTCCATTGCCCAGTTCCATGGGACACGGATTTTCTATAGGATGTGGAGAAAGCAGGAACGCATTATTCGTGATCGACAGGAGGCAGAGAACAGCACAGGCGAGGAGAATTCAGGATTGGGGGGGCATATCAAGCAATGTACGTGCCATTCGTCTTGACATCTAGTCTTCTGAATGCGATCCAAGGACATTGACCACCAGCGCTACCATAACGGCTAGTTCTGCTCCAGGCCCTGGCTCTGCGGCCTCAGCCTATCTCTCGCTCGGGTTGTTTGCGGTAACTTTTGTTAATCCGATTGAGATTACACAAAATACTATACAGCAATAATTTCACCACTACGACTTTAAGCTGTTTAAGCCGTTGAAGCTCATTCAGATGTTTGAGTTTTTTATACTGTTGAAGCTGTAAGCTGTTTGAGTGGCCGCGACGGCTCAATCGCACGACCCGCTGAATATTTTGAATCCCGCTAATTCAACTTAATCACGCTGAATCGGCTTAACGGTAAGTTCATGAACCTAAACAGCTGAATTGCTTTCAACGACCCAAACAGCTAAATTTGCTTCAACGACTTAAGACTTGAATGGCTTTTAACGGCTTAATGGGCTTGAAGTAGTGGTCCCGCGTGTCGTCATTGTGCTGATGCAGGCTATACTTCTCGGTCTTGTCGGGTCTGGCATGTTTCAGGTGCTCCTTGGAGCGCAGACCAGAAGGAAAAGTATTCTGCTCGCCTCCAAGCAACAGAAACAGGTGGGCTGTCGATTCACGCGATTTGCGCGAACTACGTCATGCAATATGCAGGCTCTCTCTTGGGTGACAGCTGAGGACCACTGCGCAAACGATGCCATTGAATTTGGGTCGCTGGTCGGCGTTGCAACAGAAATCTACGAATCTTTCAATGGGTAGATTTCGGTACTAATAGTACTGTTCAATTCTCTCAATTCACCTCGCCCCGAGCCAGGATATTGCCGCTCAACTTGGAGACCAAGGTCTCAAGCATCGTCTCACGGGAGCTGTGGTGAAGATTGGGTAAAGATGCCGATGGGAAGCCGCGGCCGGCCTCGGTGTTCGACATTTCCTGGAGGCTCACTCCAGCTCACCCGGTGCTTCAAAAACTTGGATGGAGAGAAGGAAATGTGTTAAAACATGGTATGGCGCACTACACCGTCAAAGTGCCCACAAGTCGCCTGCAGCTGGTTGGGCCATGCAGTACCCACCTTTTCTAAAACCTGTTTTCAGGTGGTCCGTATGTGTAAGTCATTGCTGAGGGTCGGGTCTTGTCTGGATTTCCTACACACTCATTCATCTGCGAGTCCAACAGATCAACAATCTATGTTTTGCTCTCTCTGGCCAAACTCTCATCCGTATCTAGTGTTACCACGACTTGGACTTGGCCCCCCTCAAGTCGACTTACGGAAGTCGACTTGAGCCGAGTCAAGTCGAGTTGCGTCGATTGTGCGTCGATGACTTGCTGTGACCTCCAAGCATGTGCAAGTCGACTTGAAGTCACTGGAGTGACTTGAGTCCCTCACTTTTACAGAAAGTTGTTTTTTGTCCAGTGGGCATGATTGGAACAGGTTTCAATTTTTTTTTCTGGCCAATGTCACGGTTGTGACACGACGTGACAGTCGTCACGCCAATGTCACAGTTCAGCTGGTTCGCGTTTCATTCCAGTTTTCAGAGGTAATTAAATCGTGAAAAATTAAAATTAAAAATTCTTATCTGATATAGAGGGTCTCTGACACCTCCGGTTGATAAAATTGCCGCAGAAACGGGGTGCAAATGCAGCTTCAGCACAGATTCATCATTCTCTGCATCGTTCGAATGTATCCAGTTGTCCATAGCATTCCGGTGCAATGGGTTAATCATTGTAGTCATTTTGAAAAAAATCCCCTGACTTGCCTGACTTGAGTCACTCAGAGTCACTCCGAGTGACTCCACTCAGCCCAAGTCGAGTCGAGTTAAGTCAAGCTTCAAACGGAGTCATTTTACCAACTCGCAACTCAACGTTCCGAGTCTCGGCAACACTACCCGCATCGGCGTCTGACTTGGGAATGCGTACAACCGTTCGTCGAAGCGAGGAAACCAAAAGACGGTTCTCCAATGATTTTTCCATTCGGCTGTGTTGTAGAGAGGCGAAGGAATCCAAGGACACATATGATTTCCATGATCAGGTGTCTGCGTACATGACTATCTCCGCAAACCCCGCAGCATAAGTTTCCTTCAATTCTGGTCTGAGCGACTTTTCACTCAAGTGGGAACACGGCACAGCGGGCCACCCGGCAGACAGCTTCCTTGATCGTCAAATCCATATTGCGCTTCTTGTGAATCTGGACTTACGTGTTCACGCCTTGGGTCTCAGTTCCGCAGCAGAACTGTCCAGAAGGGCCTGTGAAAGATATGAGGATGGGTAGCGCGAATAATGATAATGCGAGGTCGCGTACAAGGAGGATACTGGGACGGGAGTGTCGATTAGATGGTTATAATGTGCATGCCATGGGCAAGACTTACGTCGGTTCCGCCTACCCTCGAAGTGATCAGTCAAATTGAATGGGACACAGGATGTGTGATGAGGGAACTCACAGCGGATGGAGACGGCACCCTGTGCGAGGACAAGGAAGAGGAGAGCGCTTGAGATGAGCTTGTTCAACATTCTGTGAATCGTTGGTGAGTTGAATACCCTGGTGAGTTGCTGCCTCTTTATACCCAGCCGGCGAGCCAACTTGGTAAGGAATGGACTAGGAGGATATTGAAACTGACAATAATAAATTATATATATGCCTGAAACTGCCGCCATCGAGTTTCAACGGAGAAGTGGAGCCGAGTTTTACCGTAGGCCGGGGTCGGTGAAGAGTGGCCTGGGCCACTATTATATCCTTGCTCGTATCCGCTCGTGAAGATCACGCGAGCGTGCAAGGATAGAACGAGGTAGACGTATTCCTGTGGGCGGTGCGGAGTGGTTATCCTGCACATCTTGTTTTCACAGATGCCAACTGCAGTAGCTAAATTTAAGATGATCTATCTTTATCAGTCTTATATAGAAATCCACCGAGTTCCGAGTAAACGGCCACCGTGAACGGGCTGCGATGCATATCTCGCCGGCGTCGGCGTCCGCCTTTGTGGGCATGAGATCAGTAGAAGAGCCAACCAACTGAATGGAAAGCAAGCGGATCTGGTCAAGGCTAGTTTGGAATGAAGACGGAATAACCAACGTGCCTGATCACCAGAATATATAGACGGGAAGTGCAATGGAGACATAGTACGCGTTTGGTCAACAGGTGACGGAATGAAAGCCTCGGCTGACGGATATTAGCTCAGCGCCTCGAGACTTAGACCAGGCGCTCTCGGTGGCCGTCGTCTGCCATGAAACAAATCGGTCACGACTCCGAGCGCAGTCGGTATGGAGAAAACACACTGATACGGACCTCGACATCACCCTCCTGCAGGCAGATGTAACATGTCCGTTCTCGGTGCGTGGGCGGACGGACAGCCAACGACGAACAGAACGAAGAACAACACGGGACTCCGAGTGAACTAGAACGCTGTTCATCCATGACCACCGGACGAACTTGTCGCCAAATGAGGATGAATATTCAAGTTCCTTGTGGACAAGATTGAGTTCAGCGCATAAAACTATCGAATAATTGAGAATCATGATCTTCATCCTTCACAAGAGCGCGGTGGGCCGGGTCGTTTCGTGGTCCACCCCTTTGGTTAACCTGTGAGCGCCAGCGCCTGAATTAGCGGAGTCAGAAGGCTGCGATTGATTAAAATGGTCGTGAACCGATATCCGCGTAGATGGAATTCACATATTTCGTGATATTTCTACAGTGTCAGAAATTCGATTATCATGCCCTCCTCGTTTGGTGTTTACTGGGTGCTGGTCTCGGATCAAAATTTGCCCAGCCACGTATGAAAAGGAGCGTAGCCTGCTGGTGCGCGGTGCGCATCGGCAATTGATACGTTTCGTGGACTCGGGGCTGGACCATGAGGAGCGAGGGTTCTTCTTTGCAGAGGCATAGATAGAATCAGACGACAGACGACAGATGAAAATGGTTGAAGGCTATCCGTTGGGAAATGTAGTGTCTACTCTGACGCTTCTTATTCATCCCAATAGTTCGCTGGATAGGGTCATGCGGCCTTATAATAGCGCGACTATGTAGTCTTTGAGGCCGAGAAGAAATCCCGAGAAGGTTATGGACAACTGAGATCGAGGACTGCATGCGCGAAAGGCAGCTGTGGACCGCACGGCGTGGATTCGACCAGCCAGCGAAAGAAGATCTTTGATGGGTGCTAGACGTACTCGGGAAGCGTGCCCCACCGTTGGTCTGCGAGAGAACTTGGCTTTGTGTGGAGTGGCAAAAAAGATGCCTACCGCGGCATTGGACGTTTTGGTGATGGTCGCGGATCATTGATGGCCGACGTCTCTTGACTTTACGGAATGACAAATGACAGCTTTCACTCGAACTTATCCCATTGCTTTCTCTTTCCTCCACCACGCCGGACGAACACGATGAGGTACGGCACACTTGGAACGACAATAGAGCACACTTGTTCTGCTCGTCCTCGAATCTCCGCAAAACTTTCGTGTTTGTGGGTTTGCCGCGGCCCACTGCGGAGACGAATAGGCGTCGGTGTTGAGGCTGAGGAACTGGGAACGTAATGTGCCTTGAGTGCGCCTTGTCAGGGAGATAGCAGGACGGTGAATGACATTGCCGCCGGCCAAAAACGAGTGTTAATCGCTTCGGCATATGTAGACACCGACAACAGTCAGATAATGCACAAGAAACGCACAAGATAAGACCATCGCCACCGTCATCAGTGGCCCTCTGTGTCTTGCAGCCATGGGCCAGTCAGCGTCCCGCCAAAGATCGCCGCCAGAGCACCAGCAGCCACAGGAGAAGTCGCGCCGCCGCTTGCGCAGCTCCATCCACGCGGTAATCCCCAGGAGACGCCATAGTATCTCCGTAACCCCTGCCCCCACCAAGAACGAGCCTCGCCTCTCCCGCCGCTGGAGCCGCGCTTGCTGCCGCCCGTCGCTTTCATCATCGCTCGCTGACGAAGAAAAAGTGGTATATGGAGACGCCGGAGAGAAAGGAGATGTAGAGGCAGTGGAATACGTACCCGTCCTCGGTTTGCTCGATGATTTGGACGACAAGTCCCTGACTCCCATGCCGCAGGAGCAAGTGCCTCACTCCCATGTACCCCAGCCGCAAGCACAAATGCTCCCTCCGGACGCGCCGGTGCCGCGGGTAGACGAAAACGAAGCGCTGCACCGACACGCCGACGATACTGCAGCGGACCTGGTTGGCGTCCGCCCTCCGCTCGATGACTTGGAGGAGGAGGCCCCGACACCCATGCCGCACGCGCCAGAGACGCAGCTCCCTGGTCCGCAGCCGCAAGCGCAGGTGTCGCAGGTAGACGTCGATGAGGCGGTAGACTCGGCCCTGGGAGACGTGCGCGTCTGCGCCCCGCTCGATGACCTGGACGAGGAGACCCCGCCGCCCGTGCCGCAGACGCCAGAAACGCAGCTCCATGTGCCCTCGCCGCAAGTGCAGGGAGCCGAACTGGAAGCGTCGGACGGGGATGGCGAAGAAGGGGGAGATGTAGATGCAGAGGCAGACTCGGTCGTGGACGATGTGCGCATTCCCGCCCCTCTCGCCGACTTGGACGACGTGACCCCGCCCATTCCGCATGCGCAAGCGCCGCCTCCGCCGGTGCAGGTGTCACAGGGAAGCGAAGAAGCGCTGCCGGAGGGAGACACCGAAGAGGGAGGCGATGCAGATGCCGATTCGGACGTGGTTGTTGTGCGCTTCCGCGACTTGAACGATGCGGACCTGATGCCTATGCCGTACGCGCCAGAAACGCAGATCGTTGTGCCCGAGGCGCGAGCGCAGGTGCCGCAGGTAGAGGAAGAAGAAGCGCCGGACGGAGACGCCGGAGGGGGAGGAGATGTAGACGCAGATTCGGATACGGAAGACACGCCCGTCCTCGGCCCGCTTGACGAGTTGGACGACGAGGCTCTGACGCCCGTGGCGCCGCAGGCAGACAAAGAAGAGCTGCCGGATGGAGACGCAGGAGGGGGAGGCGATGCAGATGCAGACTCCGGCGTGGAAGCCGTGCGCGTTCTCGGCCCGCTCGACGATTTGGACGACGAGGCCCTTGCGCCCGTGGTGCCGCAGGTAGACGAAGAAGCGCCTGACGGAGACGCCGAAGCGGGAGGAGATGTAGACGAAGATTCAGATACGGAAGACGCGCCCGTCCTCGTCACGCTTGATGAGCTGGACGACGAGGCCCTGACGCCCGTGGTGCCACAGGTAGATGAAGAACAAGCGCCAGGCGGAGACGCCCAAGCGGTAGGAGATGCAGACGCATATTCGGATACAGAAGACGCGCCCGTGGTCGGAGAAGAGCTGCCGGATGGAGACGCCGAAGCGGGAGGCGATGTAGATGCAGACTCTGGCGTGGAAGACGTGCGCGTCCTCGGCTCGCTCGACGATTTGGCCGACGAGGCTCTGACGCCCGTGGTGCCACAGGTAGACGAAGAACAAGCGCCAGACGGAGACGCCGAAGTGGGAGGAGTTGCAGACGCAGATTCGGATACGGAAGACGCGCCCGTCCTCGGCCCGCTCGATGATTTGGACGACGAGGCTCTGACGCCCGTGATGCCCCAGGTAGACGAAGAAGCGCAGGACGGAGACACCGAAGCGGGAGGCGATGCACATGCAGACTCCGGTGTGGAAGACGTGCGCGTTCTGGGCCCGCTCGACGATTTGGCCGACGAGGCTCTGACGCCCGTGGTGCCACAGGTAGACGAAGAACAAGCGCCAGACGGAGGCGCCGAAGAGGGACGAGTTGCAGACGCAGATTCGGATACGGAAGACGCGCCCGTCCTCGGCCCGCTCGATGATTTGGACGACGAGGCCTCCATGCCGCGCGTGTCAGAGACGCAGATCTTTGTGCCCGAGGCGCAAGTCCAGGTGCCGCAGGTAGACGAAGAACAAGCGGCTGACGGAGGCGCCGAAGGGGGAGGAGTTGCATCGGATACGGAAGACGCGCCGGTCCTCGGCCCGCTTGGCGATTTGGACGACGAGGCCCTCACGCCCGTGGTGTCACAGGCAGATGAAGGAGAAGCGCACGATGGAGACGCTGAAGAGGGAGGAGATGCAGATGCAGACTCGAGCATGGAAGACACGCCCGTCCTCGGCCCGCTCGATGACTTGGACGGCACAGCTCCTCCGTCCATCCCGTATGTGCAAGTGCCGCAGCTCCCTGGTCCCCAGCCGCAAGCACAGGTGCCTCAGGTAATAGAAGAGGCGCCGGACGCACATGCCGAAGAGGGGGGAGATGTAGACGCAGACGCGGACGTGGAAGACGTGCGCGCCCGCGCCCCGCCCGAGGGTCCCGACGACGACGTCCCAACGCCCATGCCGAACGCGCAAGTCCGCACGCAAGTACCGCGCCTCCTTTTGCCCCAGCCGCTAGCGCAAGTGCCGTACGTGGGACATGAACAGGACATCGTGCACACCACGGAGGTCCCGAGCCCGCCGACGATGCCTGCCGGTGGGACTGGTACGAGCGTGGGCTCACATACGCTTTCCACGCCTCCGCCCGTCCCTCTCCCCGTAACCTCGAACAGCAGCATTGATCGTCAACTTAACGTCCCGCGGTCGTCACTTACGTATGTATTCCCCTGTTTCTTCTCTTTCCCTCTTTTCCCTCTCTTTCCCTCCTCCTCTTTTTCTTCCCGTCTTTCGTGCATATTACTGATCATTTTTAACAGCGTCGAGGCACAAGCCATGCCCGCCTCCCTCGTCGCCGGCTCGTTTGCCCAGGTCGTAGCTGCGTCCGCTTCTCCCAGTTCCATCTCACGGTCAAACACTTCCCTGTCTCATCCCGCCAGCACTCCAGTCTATATGCGACGGAGCCCCTTTTCTTATGACGGAAACGGTGAGTCGTCTTCCATACTTTGGATTTCAACGCTCATCCAATCTCCTCCGCACCCGCCAGTCCGGCAGGCTGCACCAACTTTCGCATGGCACGCTCCACCATCTGTGGGCCAACCGCCTTCACCTCCGCCTCCGGCGAGAACATTCCCATCCTTTGGTGGAGGAGGCCAAGCTGGACGATCGAGAGGCCAAGATGTTTGCTCCAGGGTTAGTCTCAACCGCTCTGTTTTACGACGACACTCAAAAAGCGATGCGCAGTGTCATTTACCTGGTCACTGGGCATCTGGTTTGTAATCCAACTCGATGATTTTCCCGAGTTTAACGTTTATACGCGCGTAGATTGTCCTAATCGTGGGGAGGCCATGCGGGACCGTCGAGCAACCCGAGAGCCCGAGATGAATGCAATCTGGTTAGTCTCAACAGCTCTATTCTGCTACGACGCTCAAAAAAAAAAAACGTGTAGTGCCACGAATATGGTCACTGGGCAACCTGTTTGTGATCAAGTCAATGGATTTACTGAGTTTAATATTACCGTCATAGCTTGCCCCAAGTACCCAGATGCGGCAAAAAGAAGGGCGCAGCATGTTACTTGCTATACATGCGGTGCAATCGGTCACTACAGCCCAGGTCAGTGATCAGACCTCCTCCACATATCAAACTAAAACTTCAGAATAGACTGTCCGAATAGGTGGGCCAGGCGCTAGGCGGCGGATCCAAAGGGAACGAGAGCAAACGTAATTGCAGCAAGACATATTGTATATTTTGCGCCGAGGCGGGTTTAACAACCCGCGAATACCATTTTTCCTCACCAGCTGAGATCCATTTGGTTCTTATCATCTTCTCCTGAAGAATACTCTTCTTCCTCATCCACTGTTAACATTCATCAGTCAAGATATGACGACCTTGTTGATTCGCTAACCATAAACAAACGGAGGATCTATTTCGTTAAATGGATGACAGAGTGAGCGCCCCAGGTGCCTACCAACGTCCTGGCTCTCCGGATTGAAGTGTTTTGCCTGCTAAAATTCGCAGATTCCAGCATAGACAATGTTGTCCCAGCGGCTTCCACCAATCACGGGAGTGAGTTCCAGAGATGGAAAGCCGAAGTTCAGTTGCCTCCTCAATGCTAAGACGTTTGACCAAAGGAATCGAGGATCCAATAGGCGGGGCAGTCCGGCCACCAGAATGAGGATGGTCCATTTTGATAGTGCTTCTTTGGGCAGCGGAATATAAAACCTATGGGGGGTTCCCGTAGTTGGTAAGATTTCGACTTTGAAATCAACACAGTCCAGGAAAACTTGCAAATGTTACGGCAAAGATAACAACGGAGAACTGGAGACATACCACAGTCCTCGAAACTGGATATCATGTGCAGGCGGCTGAAAATGTGATTTGCCTGGGTGACCAAGCTCTGATAGTCCCGGAGAACGCAGTGTAGCGTGAGAGTGCTGCCAAATACCTCGACACTGCAGAAGCTTCGAGATTCCACACAATTAGGGGAGATCATCCAGCTCGCAAAATGTCATTATCGCATCCAATCCTCCTCGGTCCATTCACCTCGTGCTCCTTCAGTAGCCTCCCAATGTCAAGAGAAAGTTATTGCATTGGGAGAGAATGCGATCCCGACGGAGTCTTCAAAGCGATTGGTTGATGGCCAGAAGACAACTGTTCCCAGATTCACATGTATCGGCGTGGAAATCGTTGTGAGCTGAGGTTGCCGACGTAGATAGAAAGTGCATACTCCGTGATATTCCTCTAGTGTCAAAGGTTCGACAATCATGCCCACCTTGTTGGGTGCATTCCAGGAGGACAATCTATGGGTAATCCCCAAATCCTGCAACCAGCTGATGATAATTGGCGTGGCAAGGTCTACACATAGCCGGCCAGTTGAGCGACGTATCCAGAATGTGCAGCCCATTGTGGTCTGAGAGCTGTTTTCCAATACAGAAAATAGGTATTCGGCTTACTGGATTACTGGACTCCCCAGTATCTACCGGAAATTGAAGTAGGAGTATTTGCTGACGTCCTGGGAGAGAATGGTAAAAACCTAATGAAATAAAATGAGCTCATCGTAAGTTCTGCCGGTCCTAACCGTTTCAGACTTAACTACTGCGACCCTGTGCGGCAGCTGGGGTGAAGTGGGTCCTCTTTCAGACGAACTTAAGTTCATCGACTTAAGTTAACACAATGAACTTACAGCCTTTTGTGGAACTTGGGGCGTGGCCTGTTTTATATATATATTATTATTTTGGAGTCCGTTTTCAAACAAAATCATCGGCGTGAGCTCAAATGGAGAAGCGTAATCTTATAAAGAAGAGGGTGACTACGTAACGCTGCATAGGAGGGGTACCTTTCTATATAGTGTTACGTAGCACTACACCGCCAAAGGGCACCCACGTGTTTCATAGCTGGAAGAAAACTGCCGAATACATGTTGCTTCCAGGTGGGATCAGCCCGCTGAAGGCTGGTTTCCAGTCCATTACCCAATAGGTCCACACTGGAGCCAGCTTTGGTGTGGTGGCCAGCTGAGCACTAATATTGTCACCATGTGAGTTGCCTTCTAATCACAGTTTTTTCCCTACATTAATCCAGCCATCGGACGAATGAAAAATAACAAATAATAATCAATTACGGCTATACTCGTACAAACACTGCCCTACCGCGGTACATTAATATCGTGGAAAGGCCTGATGCTGTGCTACCTGCACAGAAAGGAATAGGGTTGTGGTCGAAGATGCCGAACGCGAGGAAGAGGTCAGATGGACCACCGAGGCGTGCGGTCAATATGGACCGAGTTGTGGGACTGGAGTGGGGACACGAGATTGTTGGACTTGATAGGACCTCCCGTGCTTGAGCCAAACTTCCTCAGCGAAGAATAAGAACGGTGATGTTGAAGTCTTGAGCATGTTTGCCATGAGGGGCATATTGGTGGCTTCGTGTGATGGGCACCATAAGCGGGGCTGGACTTGAAAGATTTGCGATGATTTGCGGTCTCGAGTGGCTTTGGCATGTGTTGAACTCCGCTTCTCCAGTGCGTAACGTTTACCCAGCGCGTCGGTCTTTCTCAGTCAGCGGCGCTTCAGCAACGGCAACAGGCTCCGGGCGCTTGTCCTAGTTCGTGAGGTCTACTTACTTTTGAGATTACTTGATGGACAGAAGGGGCAGTGTTTTGAGCGCAGTAAGTCTGGGTTGCATGGGAGCCTGGAGGTAGAACAAAGATGGAGATAATTCAACCCCAAGCAGTGGCGCCCGGACTTGCTGGGTGCCCACGCCATTCGACAGGTTTTGGCACTGGAAAAGGGTGGAAAAGGGCTTTGATTGAGTTGTCCGCTTTCGGAGACCGGGGAATTTGGTGTTATGGTCTTGTAAATGCCGGCTGTCGAGCCTACGCGTTAGGTGCGAGAGAGGAATGTCCAGAAGAGAGATCCACGGTAAACGCCATCAGGTGGCGCGAAGTTGGCGCTCTACAGCTTCAGGCCGAGTGTTCTTGCCTAGTTTGCAATGCGGGCCAAGGGATATGCTGAGTAGTGTCCTCCGTGGCCGTAAACCCTGTTACATCGCCGTCTTCGTCAAGGCGTTGGTGCTGCGGTCGGTGTTTTATTCCTGGGTGCGTTGCGGAGCTGAGCGGGCAGCAAACCCGGGTGTCGGCCGCAGAAGATGAGGGAGGAAACCAGTGGTGTACAAGCTGTCAAGCGGGCAGGACCGGCAGGTAAAGGTAGAGGAAGAGTCGTCTGTTGTTGTGGCTTTGTTGTGACCCCATCAAAACGAACCACATTTGGCAGCACGTGCGCACTTCGGACTCGGCACAAAGTCGACCGATGCTCTTTCTTTCGCGGGTGATGAAAAACCTCTGCATTTGTTTTTCGTACATTACCCTGAATGCATGAATTCTGCTCGAGTCTGGTTCTCGCCGACAAATTTTTTCTCTCTACCAATGTCAGCTGTCTCATTTATTGCCCTACGGTTAGTAGGTTACGACTGTTACGTTACTTCCAAGTTCCTGGCACACACAGAAATCTGCCCGGGGTACTTGGAAGGGCTTGGTAAGGCCACAAATTATTATTATTATGGTTCACGGTAACATGATTCCAAGGTGTTAAATGGTGTGGGACCTAGGTAGGCCCACCTGGTGGAAGGCTGGAATTTCAGCTGACGCATTTCAGCTGGCTGCCAGTCGGAAGAAAGCTGGGATCAAGATATACAACTGCTGCCCACCGTGTGAGCCCTCCAGGTGGGGGCGACGTGCCGGCACTTTGGCGGTGTATATAGCGGTTCATAGCAAGGTTGGGTTTGCTGATGCTAGAGTGTCGGCGTGTAGCACTAGAGTCCAAGTCGTGTCGAATTTACCAGTCTGTGGATGCAGGGCCCCAGGGCGGCCACTTAGTCTAAGTTAGTACGCCATGACAAACAGATGCCGTACCAGAGATCGATCTCAAGGCGGAGTTTGAAATACCTTTCACTCCGAACCATCATGCAGGGAAAAAAGCTTCCGGTTTTCCTATCGGTAATGGGCCTCGCGTGTTACAAGTGCTTCAAAGAAGACGTTCTCCTTTACCGATGTGGAAGATGTCTCCGAATCGTCTATTGTAGTCCAGGTCCGTCGTGGAGTGGTGTTTTCTTCTGTTGATGTGGCCGACGCTGATAGCTGTAATCGCAGAATGCCAGAAGGTTCGAATGGAGTTGTGGATCGATGTTTCCGTGTCATGATACAGTTCTCCAAGCTCGATTGGGAAAAACACAAACCTCTGTGCAAAGCACTCGGCGCAATTCCCAGAAGTAATCCCAAGGCGCCGGAGATCCTTTCTCTTCCACGGCAGCCAACCACCGACCTAACCATTGTTCAGAAAATCACTGAGACGGATATGAATTGTAATCTTGCCTTCTGCACGAGCTCTTTGAAGAGGTATTCCTTGTGAATTGTTTTTTGTCGACCTGCTGACCTGTTTAAGGGAGCCGTATTGGTTCGAGATGATGCTGATCATTTATGAACCGCGATGCATAGCCTGGTATGTCACTCCCACTCTTTTCACTCGGTTTACTGCCAGCGAGCGTGCTCACATGCTAACGCAGCGCTCGCACGCACAATCTCATCCGTATGGAGGCCACAAAAAATGGCACGACGGCCAAACCCCTGGTTCCCTGCTCACAGTGCAAGCTGACTTTCTGCTGCTCGGCGGCACACTGGCATTTGGCTCGCCGTATGCATGACGCCCCGTGCGAGGATGCGCGTGACGCTCTTTCCCAATGCCAGATGAACAAGGAGTTGTGCGCACACATTAAGTTCGTGGGCCTCATGGCAGACGCGCTTGATTCGTCCGGGGAGTACATCTGGGCTCCGGAGCGCCTCAACTCTGTGTGGCTGTCACTGTCTGGATTGTCATGGGAAAGCGAGCTCGGCGACGAGCTGCGCAAGTCTCTCGATGTTCCCGCGTCACGCCCGATCACCCCTTGGATTCGTTTGGCGTCTAATAGTCTCAGCAGGGCGATGACGATATTATATGGGCTTGAGAATCTGAACGATGACGATGAGTGGACCCGTAAACATACGCTCACGATTCACGTTAGTCTGCTATTTTCTTTCTACAGTATTGCTTCTCATCCTAAGCTGCAATAGATCATCGGAGCCACCGATAAGGAGGTTAGCCTCGGCAAAGTCTTCGAAGAAATCCTCCATCGCCTGCCCGAAGTAAAGACACTGAAGGTGCGAAGATTCATTGTTCGCACAAGGCTATAAACAGATGTTACGGTAGCTGGTACTGTGCGGTCCACATATGCCTGGAAGGCGCAGCGCTTCCGACTTTGAGATTTGCGTGTTTGTTCCGCCTAATCTCGCCGGGGGCCTACTGACTTACACCTCAGCGAGTGCACAAAACTCGGCCGTCAGAGAATCCACGAACACGCCGACTGGTGATTCTTTCCGCTCAGTGTTTCGACCGAATTCATCGCTCATTGGGGGCCAGTTTTTACCACGATTTCGTCCGATCCAAAGGAAGCGAGTTTCAGAAGCCCGACCTATGTATTGCCTTCAATTCCGGTGCATCGCAGTCCTCGATGGAAACCTGGCCCGCAACATTCCAGGTTCTCGTCGCGCGGGAGATACCCTCCTTGTTCACCGTGCGTCTTTAAAATACAAATGAGGCTCTGGTCATTCACGACTAGCCGTTATAGTCATACAATCGCGAGGAAGCCGAGGCTGACGCTGCGCTGCTTCACGCTGCCGGCGCGACTTTGATTCCCGCCCTCGGGCCCGCCAAAAACCCGTGGGGGAGCATCCATGTGACACCTGTTCCCGTCAGCCTTAGATATGATTTCCACGCGGTGAACGGATGGCTTGCCGGTGGTTTCAGATAAGACTCATTCTGGCTTGGCCGGAAAAAGGCTCGGAATTCACTAATGAATTTTGTTCCGTATACGCTCCGAATTCACGGGCTTCCACAAATCCGAGAAGTTTTCCATTAACGCGAGTGAAAGTATTCACTCTTGTGTCTCGAGCTAGGTTGCTCGCGGTCAGTCGCTATCATCTCCAGGTAGAATATCAATGTTTAAGATCGTGAGGCCTTGGATTTGGTGGGTTTTCACGCCGGCACTTCCCTGGCTCATTGTTTCGAAGAGGAATCGACTCGAAAATAAAGGGACGCGCCGAGAGTGCAGTGAGACACCGGATAAAGAAATATTTTGCCCTAGGTCAAAATTCTACCTCAAACTGTCAATCAGTAGCCAAATCTGAACTTCCCGAAAATTGTCCTTTCATCTGGTCTGGAAACTGAAACAGAAAGAGCTGCAAGGGATGTATTAATAACGAACCTCGAGTATACTTAACTTAGAGTGCGTTCGGATGGTCCCCCTGGGGACGGGGATCGGGGATCGATTAGGCGGTCTTGCTCGGCAAATGTATTATGTAATTATTAACCACGTAGATATTCCTTCTCCTCCGCTCCGCTTTGAGTCTCGACGCTTCTTAGTTCCCTCCCAAATGGCAAAGAAGACGAAGGCCGGTCACAATGGCATCGGATACCGGCACGTCCATACCATCACCATTGATAGCCACCCCCCGTACAAGGCGCGCACGAGCATACCAGCCAATGCAAAGGCGCAGTGGGTGCTCACGAATCTTGTGAGTATGGCAAAGTGCCTGGAGCAGCAGGTAGCTGGGGATGGAAACAAGTACAGGCTCCCAATCATCCGGAGCCTCACGGAGTACCTCAATGATTTTGGCGGCCTCAAGAAAGCGGATGGTGTGAAGACAAAATTGGCTGATGTGCGCTATCTGCTCTCATTGATTCCTCACTTACACTCAGCAGGTTATGACCATTTACGGGGGTGTCTCGTACCTCAAAACTCGCTCTGGGGGTACCTGGCAGAGGTCTGGGATGCCCTAATCCTCTCGCGCCCCGAGTGCACACCCTTTCGGAGCCAGGGCTGGCCGCCGTACGAGTTTTTCGAGTGTCTAGACCCTGCTAAACCCAAGGGAGACCATTCATTTCGCCCACGGATTGGTGTCACAGGCAATGATGTTGTTGCTTCTGCAGACTCCTCAGAATTCAGGATGGTCCAGCCCTGACTGGGATGAGTCCTTGTTTTCACAACAGCACTCCCAGGAGCCAGACTCGCAGGACAGCACAAACAACTCGCAGGACGGCACAAACAACCGCAGGACGACAAGAATTCAAATGCTGACATTTCATCGAGCTCGCAGTCCAACTCCGGAATCTCCTCCACTCCAGTGACCCGAAAGCGCCTGGGTACCAATGCAACCAATATTTCATTGAGGAAAAGGGCCCGCCCGGATCCTAACAGTAGACTCGTAACCAGTCTGCCAAGGTACGGCAATTCTTAGTGCAAGCACTATCCCATAGGCAGACTGGTACAACTCGGACCAAACAAAGGGCTGAGCGCGGAGTTTGAATCATTTTTCTTCTTAGCTACATTCTGTCAATTCATCTCCGTTGCACAAAGTCAAAGGAGAGAGATTGATCTAAGAGGACCCTTTTATCATTCTGCTGGTTCAAAAAAAAAAAAAAAAAAAAAAAAAAAAGAGGCAGAGGGTGAGTTGTGGACACAGAGATTATAAGGGAAATGATGGCTCTGCGCAGCCACCGTGATACCGATGATCAGCACCCGCCAAAAATTCCAAACTCAGGCTCAGGCCTTTTGCACAGCCCGAGTTGTACCAGCCTGCCCACGGCATAGTGCTTGCACTAAGAATTGCCGTTCTTTGGCAGGCTGGTCACGAGCCTATCCTAACAGCGCACTGCTCAGTGTGACCCAAGCTCTCAACACTTTCGGGGGACGCATGAGCAATGCAACCCAGGCGCTCACAGAGGTCCTTCACACCACCAACACAAACTCCAGTCCTGAACGTCGCACTCGTGCCTTTGAACTTGCTCGCAAGGAGCAGTGGCTGCAGCTAACGGACCGAATTCGACTGGGTGGGTTGGTTCGGCAGGGGCAGATGGCGGACGAATATATCTCGTGGGCGCCGGAAGGGTCGCCGGAGCGCAAAGCATGGGTTTGCGTGCAGCTCGGGTATGATGTGGACTACTACAAAAATATTGAGGCTCCCGTAGACAGCTAGAGCAGTTATTTCACGTTGTTGATAATTTACATAATACATTTGCCGAGCCGGACCGCCTAACCGATCCCCGATCCCCGTCCCCAGGAGGACCGTCCGAACGCACTCTAACGGGCAACCCAGGAGAGCGGAAACGCAACTCTTCACGAGGGATACATGAGTGAGCCGCGGAGGGTATGCACGGGTGGACCAAGCCGGATGCGACTAGGCATTGTCAGGTCCGTGAATGTGAAGATGCGTAATATTTGTGAAGGCAGCCGCGGCGTCCGTGAAGGTCCCGCGAAGTGCATTGTCCATCCACCATGTACCCGCACCGTGACCTAAGCGTTTCAGGGGAAGACTAGCTAACAGTGGCAGCCAACTTAATCGTAACCTGAGGTAGGCGGTACTTAGTGTATTCAATTTCGAGAATTCCTTCGGCGTGATTTGATGGTTGGTTGACGTGATTGTTAGTTGACGCTTCGCATCTCTCTCTTCCCCCACCACCATCTCGCCCCTCAAGTCCTCCTACCATCTCCTCCGAAGCCGCACACCGCCAGTACCCTCTGAGCACCAAGTCGACTCTTGACCCTTCAAGCCTCGCTTTCTCATCAAGGTATGTACAAGCTTGCGCAATACGCGTCAAGACCTCAATGGCACTCTATTCCTAAGCCAAGGGCGTCTCAAGTCACCCAATCTCGAGTCTCAAGTCACCCTCTGGTCCCCTTTCCCTCAAGCACCTGTTCTCGTCTTGTTTTCGTTTAGCTCTCCTAGCCATCTGCCGCATTCCAGCTCCAACTTGCCACCAAGTCCTGTCGACGCTATCACTGCCGGCGCATGTGATGTGGATGTGTTCCCGCGTCATCATCTCTATTGTGTTCCTTTACTGATTGATGCTTGCACCGCCAACATCCCGCGTGCATCAACGAAGCATTGAGCCTCAGCTTATGCCAATCTTGACTACGGTACGTGCTCACCCATCTTTTCGTTTAGTTATTGTAATTATTTGAATGTTCTCTTAGAGCGATATCGCTATTGCGATAGTGTACTACTGGGAAGGAATGCAACATGTATGTGCCCATTGCTTGAGGAATAATCACCACTGATAAACCCCTCAGAATTTTGTTTTTCCGTTTGCCGTAGCCTTCTTTCGTCACTCCATCGCACTGTATCTTTCTGTAGACGTCAATATACCGCATTTATTCGATGAATCACCGCTTGGAATGATCTTGAAGGGCTTGAATCGGCACTTTTTTGCGCGCTTTTGGTACTTTTTAAGAAACCGGACCTAGTGTAAAAAGCTGCTGAAGTTTTTTTCCGCTTTTCCAGATTTTTTTCGCTTTTTTCACTTAGAAAAGTGAAAAAAGCGTTGAAAAGACAATGTGTGAAGTTGCTGATCAGTGGGCGGTCATGATTGCCTTTGAAACACACCACGACACATCACTTGGACTTACTTAGCTCAGACTTCGATGACCTCTTCACCTCTTCTCCTCGACACTTCACCAGGCACCCGCACATATCCCAGAACTTCTCCAGGACCCTTGGGGCTAGCTCAACCTCAGCTGTACCGACCTCTGTTGTGAACAAATTTTCGGTCACCGGTGACATAATGCATTCTGGTATGCCACCTTATTTGTGTTCATGAACAGTATCAGGAGCTAACTATGCGACCAAATAGGTTCACAGTATTGTTTATCCTTGCTACCGGTGAATTTCACCAAGGGGCAGTGTGCAAAGAGGTAGAAAATTACCGCCTTGTCATTTGTGACGTTTGAGAGCCGAAGTTGCCATAGAACTCAAGTTATGCCAGAACCTAAGATTATCGATAGAACTTGAGTTCAAGTTGTGCCGGAACTCAAGTCCATCGACTTGCGATCTGGTACTTTAATCTATGTACTATTACCGACTGGCCAACCGGCCACACTAGCCAACCGGCCATTTCGCCTCTAATGAAGGGGGAGTTCCGTATATGTCCTATTTGGGGGTTCGAGGAAGGAATAGGACCTGCACCGCTGCTCCATACAAAAGGTAAGGTTCGGATCAAAAGTTATGGCATGTGTGATGTCGGCCGATCAGCGCTGATCAATGTTTCCTTGTTTGCGCAAAACTGTGCTCGCTCTTGCTCAGTCAGTTTTTCGTCTTTCAACAACTTTCTGGTCTCGTTCTGCTCCCACAATGCAGGGCTTCAATCCGCAATACATACGGCGCCCACTCACGCAGCGCACTGTGGCAGAAGACCGGAGTATGGAGACACTCTCCCATGGCGTGGTTCATGTTGACCATGCTCAGATCGTGCCACCCGTCCACTCTATGGGCCTGGAATTTGGAGTCGGTGTCTTCGATTGTTAATACTCCAGTTCAGTGTGCCCCATAATGTTCCCTGGGCTCAGTTCTCTTCTCACCGCTATCGTTTACACAACACCGCACAAATTCGGTGCCGGACACATTTGAATTCTTTTCTGGACCCAGCGGCCGCTTGGTGTGGAGTCGGGCATCCTGAGGTGTTGGTATACTTCTTATTTAACGATTCATGGCTCATCTTGGACCGCTACAACTGCAGGACCTGCCGAGCTGGCTAGGTTGTCTGGGATCTGGGATTCCACACATTCTCCTGCCAATATACAGGTATATTTTTCCCTATTCCATGTCTTATATGTAGACCAAAATGATACAGAATAGTTCCTAAATACTTCTTGTATCTTTCCTGAGCAAAGCTGCCTCAAGTTGGTACCTGTAGAGCTTAATTAACGGGGTGGCCGGTTGGCTAGTATTTGGCCTTGTTGGTGATGCGTGCGCCAAAAAATTCACTGGTAAATCAACACGTTGTGTAAACTCGGGAAAATGGTATTGAACCATTCATAGGATACCCGACTTCATTTTACAAACGAGCCGGAGGTATATTGACACCACAGTCCTCGAAAACTGGCCACATATGCCAAGGTGGCCGGTTCCCCAGTCAAAAATAGTAAGTAGTTCAGTTGTTTAGATACATATTTTTTATATAAACTGATCTTGAATGTGAACTCAAGTCTTGCGCCAACTTGAGTTGCGTGAATTCAAGTTTGAGGTTGTCAAGGGTAATGTCATTTATTGTGATATATAAAATGTTGATGAGCAGTGCAGCTCGTTGATCGCCGAATCTGTCAAAACCGGTGCGTTTCCTTCCGTGACGCTACGTTCACGCGATCTCCGGCATTCCCGCTTTCAACCAATGCATTCCCTACGGCAGCATCTGCCCGAGACAATCGTCTGGCACAAGTCTGGCGGTATGTTTAATTTATTGCACAGCCCATTACTCCCGTAGACTTACTTCCGGCTTCGACGTAGAAGCGTTCAGAGTCTTGTTATATTTCCTTTTCCATACACAATACTTACACAACAAGTACTTGCATGTACTTCATTTTAAAACAAGTTATGGTATCGCATTCACCCCAGATTCCGCATGCCGCCTTAGTCCTTCATCAATGCCCGCTCTTGCTATGTCCCTCGTCGTCCACTTCGCATTACTTATGTGTTCTATCCTCGTCGTCCCCGTCCTTGCTCGCCGCTTGGTGGCCAACACCTCCCATTCCCCTTTCTATTCTTTTCCTTCCCCAACGAGAACTGAGGATGGTTTGACTCTCTCGCACATCTATAGCCTTACAGTTGCCCTAGGAGTTGCTTGCTTGATTTATTCAGCTTGTGCTCTTGGACGCGCCGTCAGCTTATCAATGTATGTAGACTACTGTAGCAGAGCTCAAGATGTAGTAGAAAACTTTGGTCTGAAATGGTTGGGACCGGAAGAACTTGAGATAAGCTAATAAATTAGTTGAAACCTAAAGGACGACGTCGAGCTTTCTTACCCCGAACTCCGCATACTTTAGAGAATCAACATCACGGGACGGAAAAGTGGGTGAAGCACCCGCACAGCAGGCGTAAATCTATACGGTGACAAAATAATTCGTGGTGTTGATTAAAGTCTGGCCTGTTACAGCGATGTTTTGCGCGCCGAAGAACATTTCGATGCTGTAGCTGGAAAATGCGCGTTGAGACACGATACGCGGTCATGACAAGAGGAGGTCAGCATACAGTAAAGGTTGAGGATCCTCAGAGGTTGTTCCAGAAGCGAACTCTATATATGCTTGTATCTTCGTAGTCGTGGACGGTGGTGGGAAGAGGGAAGAGATGTAAAGCGCCCGTTACAGCTTTGGCATCTAAATTGACAGTCGGATTTCCCATTGTCCGAATTAGAACTGGTTTTTGCCAAAGAACGGGTTTGTTCTCATACTTTCCGCAGTGACCGAAATATGCGGAAAAAGAAGGCAGTTTTATTTCTGGGAATCGTGTGCGACTAGTCTTCAAACTTCAATCGAACGGAAAATATGGGCCGGCAAAGGTAAAGTATCCAGGAAACAGTCAGTTATTTGTCGGGTTTCAAGTCATAGAAGAATGAATTTGCCAGGTCAACTCCTCGCGATCCTGACATGGGCGCTCTCGATGCTTCAATTGAATCCATACCGGATGGCCTCTGGATATGAGGCCAAGATCTGACCTTTATATTACCATCGTAGCGCTCAATCCCCCGACACCGGCTTGGGGGTGTCAGTGAGCGCAGACCGTTATGGGAAGGGGAAAAGAGAATTCTCGAGTTTGGCGAAGTGTGAGCTAATGTTGGGGGGATTGGCGGTTTTTGGGAGCTTGAATGACGAACAGAAGGGGTGAATACAAGATGTCGCCGAGTCAAAGATGATCAACAAACCTTGCGGAAGTCATAGGCGAGTTGCTCCTTCCGCAGAATGACCTGTCGGCTCTGCGGGGCGGGGTGGGGGAGCCATTTCCCGCTAGTAGCAACGGCACGATTAAAAGACCGACATACATGGGCGTATGTGGATCGTCATACCTTGGTTCTGAATTCTCCGGACGGTTGTTGGACCCAAGTCCTGTTGGGAGGCTTGCACCACTTGGAGAATACGACTGAGTCAAGGGCGCGAGACGAAAGGCGGAGCGTTACCGAAGTGCGGTCTTGTTCCACGCGCTTATCAGAGGCCTCGCTAGTTCGCGCGCGCTTGCGTGACAATCAGAACAGTTGAATGTGACGCAGAGACGGGGAAAACCGCTAGCATACCTTGCAAGAAGTCGAAGAGCGGATTGCTTCTTCCGCGTGACGGACTGTTGGCTCCGCTAAGAGAGGCAGCGGGCCGATAGCGACGCGCTCATCGTCTACAGTATCAATGTCGATCGCTTTACGAACGCTGCGGGACATCAGATCCATCGCAGAGATCATCAGCAGACTTACGTAGGAATATTCGCAGAAGGAAGCGCGACCAAAGGTCGCCGATGCCGTTCAGCAAGACCATCGATCGTCCTCGCCGCCTGGGCCAGCGCTTCGACAGTCTCAACCCGCTCTTTACGATACTTTTCTTCCCGTTCCTTGAAAACTGCTCTTTCCTTCACCAAAGCATCCTCTGCCATCTTGAGCTGGCCGATATCGAGGTGATTCAGATGCTTGGCTTCGAGTAGATTTTTTCCCATGGCGCACCTTCGTCTTCAGAATGGCGACCTCATCGCGCAAAGAGACGATTTCTCGTTCTCGGTCGTCTGCACATTTCTGAATCACTGCAGCCGCTATATTTGCCTGTTGGAGCGCGCTGTGGAGAACGGTAACTGCCTCGACAGACATATCAGGTGAAGGACAAAGGAGTTTCGCATCTGATTTTGATTGATCCAAGCGCGTACAAACCGGGATGTATGTGGCTGTGCTCGGACCAATCCGCCGAACTTGGGAGCATCTGTGGTTGATGGATGGAAAGGCTTCTACCCGTCTTCAATCTATTGGGATTCCGGACCTCATAGGCACCATGTCAAGCGGAGGACAGAGCGCAATCCACAAATTGACGTCAGCGATCAAGGAGTTCCGAGGAATCCTTGCTCTTGACCACTGTACGTCCTCGGAATGCACAATTTAGAATATTAATTAAGGTGGATCCTCCCGACCACATTCAAGAACTGGCAGATTGCGCATGGGATCAACCCTAATAAGGATAACCGTGAGGAAGGATAGAGATGTGGAGAAGGAGAAGGATACGGAGAAGTAGGGTAGCGTGCGGGACGTATGCGTATTCGCTGAGAAGGACTCAGGTGATGGTTAAAAGTGAACAAAAGTCCGGTAATCTGTCTGTATTTTCTAGTGTACTCTCCGGTCGTCGCACTGGAGGCCTTTCTGCTACACAAATTTGAAGATGATGCTTGCAGTTGGGAAAACACTGGGCGCAGCTCCAACACACGCTTCAAGTCTGACGTCAAACCTGAGCCCCATCCGCCACCCGGGTTGGAGCCTGCGTTGGGTAATAAGTATACCTTCTGAGCAAACCTTCAACCACGATTTTGCAATACCTTGAGCACACCTATGGATTTATTTTCCGCATTTCACGAGTTCAACTTATTTTGGTTGTGTTTTTACGTGTGGTACGGTAGGCATGAATCTCGAGCATATGTATTGAATACTTGCAAATTGAATGAGTGGAAGAGTCCGACTGTGTAATAGAACTAGGTGGTATGAAGCAAAAGTCCAAGTCCAAGTCCAAGTCCACGGCGCAGTGGCTGGATGCGAAATGAGAGGGTGTCTCCAAGTCAGGGAAGTTCAGCACTCACCTTGGACCATCGCTGGCGTCATTCACCCAGGTTTCACCAACTCTGCTCCCCGTAAGCAGCGCTCTCGGTCGGAGCGACGGTTTGGGACTCAATTGTCCCAGTCACAGTGCTGGCCGTGTTTCCGCCGGTGCCAACAGCAGTGGCGGTAACTTCGCTGGTCGAAGACTCCGTCACAATTTCAGTGGAGCCTGTAACGGTTATGTGATGACCAGTCCCAACGACCGTGGAAGTAACTTGGTTAGTCGAAGACTCCATCTGAGTCTCAGCGGTGCCTGTAACTGTTGTCTGATGACCAGTACCAACGGCCGTGGCACTGACTTCGCCAGTCGAAGATTCAATTTCGGTCTCAGCGGTGCCTGTAACTGTTGTGTGATGACCAGTTTCAACGAGCGTCTCGGTAATGCACCCATCATGTGCGCCGCTGCCCACAACCGTGGCGGTAACTTCGGTTGTGAAGGGCTGGGTCTCGGCGGTGCCAGTGGCACGGGTGTATTGGCCAGTACCAACAACGGTGGCGGTGACTCCGCCTGTTTCGGTCTCAATGGTACCAGTAACTGTAGATGTCGTGACATGCCCAGTCCCGACGACTGTGACGCCGGTGCCGACAACACTCCCAGTAATTTTGCCTGTCGACGATCGGGTCTCAACGGTGCCGGTAAGTGTAGATGTTGTAACATGACCAGTCCCAATGACTGTACCGCTTCCGCCGGTGCCCATAACCGTGAAGGTAGTGGCCGACTGGGTCTCAACGGTATCGGAGTATTGGCCAGTACCGACGACGGTAATTGCGGTGCCTGTAACGGTTGTTTGATGGCCAGTGCCGACGACCGTGGCCGTCACGGCGCCGATGGTCGTCCCACTAGATTTCGCAGCCAGGTTTAATAGACTATCGTGGTTAGAACTGTCTCAACGCACTCAGGGTTCCCCACGACTGTCCTTGTAACGGTGGCAGCGGACATGGTGGTGGTGTAAATTATAGTCTCCGTCGGCGCACAGGAATCTGCGTATACTGTGGTGGTGCTGACGTAGGGTTGCGTATCTGTCATAGTGTGCGGGGAGCGCACAACCTGAAATGTTCATCAGCAGGGGAAGAAATAATAAAAAAACGGATGTAGTATGCACCGCAACGGCAGCAGCATTGGCCATGGCGGCAGCGGAGACAGCGAGGATGGCGTTCTGGAAATGCATAACGGAGATGGTATGAGGGGGAATGAAATATTAGTTGGAACGTGAAAGGAAAGAGAGTGAGGCTGGTGTATCGTTGCCCATGAACCACTCGCCTTTTATCTCGAAAAACGGAATGCCGTCGCGGGCCGTTGAACCCTTTCTTACCAGTCATCCGGGCACCACTCGCCGGCGTGAAGACGATATCCAGCTATTTGTGTCCCTAGAAACAGACATTGGCGGAGGAGATGTATTGTTTCTCGGGGTAAATGTGCTGCGGAGTGTCGTCGCGTGTGATGGATCATCGCGATTGAAGGTTCCTCACGGCATAAGAAGCAAGGGCAAATCGGAGGCCAAGGCGTCACAGCACGACGGGCGCTGTGTTGGATTAGGTTGCGGAGCGGTCTTGATACTGCCGCACTTGGTGCATGGCGGCCAATGGATTGAACTTTTCTCAGGCAGGATTTTCTTTCCCGCGGAGGTGGATTGCGACAGGCTCCATCAATTCGCACTAGGAGAAATCCCAGCAATGAAGTGAGATTAAGTCGTACGCAGCGAAAAAATCGCTGGGGGGGGGGCGCTACCAAAGGGTCAAAGAGAAAAAGGTAGAGGCAGATCTCAGTCCGTCTTGATATCGGTTCCGCACCGTTTGAATGCTTGGAGAAAGCATTCCCTTGAAATGACGGACATTAGATTTCCGCACCATCGTAGACCTAATGAGTTAATGAGTAGTTTGACGCGCCAGAATACAAGAACGTTAAAACACCCAGTCACAATGAGAATATCTCTTCTTCATGTATGTGCTCCCCAAAATTCTTGGACCTTCTCATACATGGCGCATACCACTCAGCTCCTGGCTTCCGCGTCCCTGCCCGACTTCGTACGGAGATATATGCGGGTATTGCCGTCCCATCGATGGGTACGTCCGTGGTGTTGACGGGAGTTGAACGGGCAAGTCCGCCCGTCTCCGGAAAACCCCCACGAGATGGACGACAGATGGCCGACAAGGTAAACGAGGCGGTGTTGGCTTTGCGACCGTGAATGAACTCCACCCTTGGCTTGAAAACTGCGAGGCAATTCATCCTGGCGTTATATTATTCGGTACGTTGGAGATCTGTGGTCAAGTAGGGCTCAAAAATCACCTTCGAAGGCAATAGGGAACATTGCTGGAATTCATCTCGAAGCTTTTAGCATATCTAAAGAGCAAAGAATTAAGTGAAAATACTCGAGAATTCCATCAACGCCAGAGGGGGGGACCGGGGGTAGAATGGGAAATAGGCTTGTGAAATTTACATCTGAAATTAGCCCGGTAAATTAGCTGCTAATTTACCCAACGGCCGAAAACGGGCGGTAAAATAGGGTCTATTTGACCGTACTTGATCAAGAATTTTGGATTGAATGGAGGCTTTGCAGTACTCATTTGGCTCCTATTGTCTCTCATATTTTGGCCTTTGGGCTGTGATCAAGCCGGAATTCTCACCAGAGTCATTGGATGGCGGCCAAGTCGGACCTTTGGGGCGAATGCCGTCAGATTTTGCGAGATTTCGGCTGATTTGGGTGAAATGCAGGGCCACAATAGCATCTCAGAGCTATTCCGCGTTGAAAATCGGCGAAATTTGGTCCTGGGTGGCTGCTGGAGCCTCTGAGAGCTTCCGGTAAATTTCGGGTAAATTAGCACCGATAAACCAGGTCAAATAGACCTTGACCACAAGCCTTGTGTAATTTACCTCGGTGAACCACAGGCCGGAGCTATTTCCCGCCACACTGGTGCGAGATCACTAATTTGAAATGCACCGCTCAAATGCGAGCTGCTCACCTCACCGTCAGACGTTGAGTCGGGGACTAAAAGTTGTATGGGACCCATAGACCCGGTGCGATCACGGCTGCAGCCCAATATGCGGCAATTGACAAGTTCTGCCACCGCAGCGACAAGGTGACGGAATGACTTGTGTCCGCATTATGTCGGCAATCGTCTTGACTGAGTGAAAACTCAATCAGGATCGGCTCAATCGGCACGATTGATCAAATGACCTCATGATTGAGTTACGTATCATGATGATTGACAATCCTTTTCCACAGTGACAAGACAATCCTCCGCTTCACTCCGGGAGTCAAGAGCATGCCGGGGGAGACTCCACGGGATTTTTCAACATGAAATTTATTCAGTTGACATAAGACACTAAGCGATGTGAAGATATACTGCACAGTATCAAGCGTTAGAAAGCGTTGTATTCGGACGATTTGAACAGGAGTTGACTGGTCAGTACCGCAGGCAAGCAACATTGATACCCTCAGTCTAGAGCAATCACTTACGGCTTGAAGAGCAAATGAGGTCGATCAGAAGCAGTTTCGGCTTCAGACATAGTCCATGAAGATGGCCCAGAAATAGCGCAGCAGATTTGAGTCGAAGCCCAGTACCCAGCGGACAGAGGAGTTGAAAGATCAGATACGGCCCTAAAATGTTGAGGACGAGCGAAGTGGGCGAAAGAATCGGATTCAGTGACAGCAGCGCTGCCTTTATATGCCGGAAGGGTTACGTGGCGTCACGGCAAGATGGCTGCGCCGTAGACACCAGCGACTGCGGTCTGCTGCGCCCTGTCAAGAAAAGCCTGTGACCGGGTCAGCTTTCCACCGCAAGCCAGAAAGATAGTGAAGGACAGAAGGGGTTAATCGAGGAGCAAGAGCAGAGGAAGAACAAATGGTGAAAGGTTACACGGGGAAATATCACAGCCGAGCGAAATTGGTAAAGAACGATGAAGTTGATTAATCGGCTTGGGGCAAAAGTGTTCAAAAGTGATGCCAGAGAAAGATATTGCAATGCCAGTGATTTAACGACGAGAGAAGCAACGAAGGAATCGATTGCCTGACTGACCGCAGGGAAATATGGCCCTTTTCTACCTTGTGGATTTTGGGCATGGTCTACGTGCGCCGCACGATGTGAATAGAATTACGCTGCGCCATAGGCGGCAGCAACTGCGATGAGTTGCGCCCTGTCGAGAAAGACCTATGCATCAGTCAGCTGTTGAGCCACATGAGATGTTCAAGGGAAAATTAGTCGATTCAAAGGAGATAAATTGGGAGGATAATGAGAGGAAGACGAAAGGAATTGAATAAATGGAGCAAGAGATAAACACATACAAAGAATCGCCGAGGATTTCGTTAAAGAACGGTTAATTAGAAGCCATTTAGACTCTACTTTGGAATCCCAGATTCGATGCATGTACTTGGGCTTCTTGTAAAAGGGTCGACTGCTCGACTGATGATTGGGTCGGGAACAAATTTCCTACCCGGGAAGAAACGCGAAAAAGGACGCAACTGTGAACGCTGGGCATTTAGTGCGGAGTACTCCGCGGTCCCCGAGGTCCGGCGAGTACTTCCTACTGCTCTCCACTTCCGCTTCCTCTTCGCTCTCACATTATGGTTCTGTGGTCTTATCATCTGATTTGCAGGTAACGAACGGATTCAAGATACACCGACGTCGCCATTATATTGGATGAGAAGGAGAGTTGTTCATCTTCTTTCGCGTGACCCAGGCACCGTGCGACGGGTACTGGCATTTCCGGCGAGCAGATCATCTGTCAGACTCCATTCCAACAGATTTCGATGCAGAACCTGCGAAGACAACGATCTCGTGCAGCTATTTCGCATCTTGATCGTTGCGGAGTGCATTCAGTATAAACCTAGCAGGTCTTTTGCCACCCTCCTTCCTTCAGCAACCTTTTCCTCCTCTCCTTCCAGACGATCTCCAACTCTCGTCACAGCTTTTGGTACTTCGTCTTGGCCGCTGGTATAATTCTCATGTCGGCATTTTCTGCAAGGAATACCATACAGTCCACCACTCAGCTATTCGATATTTCATGGGATTTGACGATGCAAACATTTGAAGAAACTGGGGTGAGTTGCTTCCACCCTGATGGCGCTCCTGAATAAACGAAAAACGCGCCTAGGTCTCGCTGGTGCTTTACGGTCGGTCTCTTCGTCAACGTGCAACGCTCGGAATGAATTTGGGTCACAGGGATCTACATTTGCCTTTTCCTGCTCTCCCTTAACGCCCTTTCACGTCGGAAAGCTCGAGGAACAAAACTTCTGATTGGCGCAACTTGCGCGATGGCCGTTGTGGGCACTGCAGCAATGGCGATCAATATTGCGTTGGCCGTATTAACTGCTCGCACGACGCAACAGATCGTTCATGAGCAAGTGGCGCAATTATTGAACGAACTGCGCTACCAAGAGACGCTTGCGGAAGCATTGGTGATTACGTCGCTGACAAATAAGTATGTTATCCTGTTGCCACAGAAATCGAGACTGAACCAGTCCTACCCCCAGCTTTTTGACAGATTCCCTTTTCGTTGAGTTTCCGTATTTCGCTGTGGATGCCCGTGGTTTCATCCGGCATACCAGTTGTATCGCTGCTACGTCATATGGGGATCTCAAAAGAAGATAATTATCTTGCCTGGCATTCTTATGATAGGCACTGTCGGTGAACCATCTCCCTGAACATTCATCTCCTACCCTTACCGGATACCATGTGTTATCGCAGCTACCGGATTTCTCTCCGTCGTATCAGTCAGCTTCCAAGACGCAACAATCACGTATGGCCTCGCCGCAGCAACAAATGTAGTGCTCACCGCTCTCACCGGTAATTTATCGTGTTCGCGAGTTTTCGAAGCCCTAACAATTTACGTAGCCGGTCGGATACTGTGGATGCGGCGCGATGCGTCGCATATTCCGGTCGATAAAACACTCCGCCCTCGTTACAACATGGCCATCAGACTGACGTGCGTATGTTTCGAGAAGAATGAAATACTTAGCTACGGATCACGCGGCACAGATTAGAGTCTGGTGTAATTTATTGCATCGCAGCAATAGTCTTGCTCATCACCTCACTTGGTGCTGCGAAGATTGGAAGTGCTGCGGAGACTTCAAGTGTGATCGGAGGGGGGTTCTTCCAATCGCTACTGGTTAGTAGGATTCTCCGTTTAAACTGGTTGGCTCAAAGGATCCGACTGTTCTCCAGAACATAATACCAACGTTTACGCTGGTGTACGTTGGCCGGATCGCGGCTGATACACCCGAGGATAGAAACTTCAGCGCGTCATCTACCCGCATTCCTCGTCGGTTAGTGGGGAGGCAGACATTGGGACCTGCCGGGTTAATGGAGATTGGACTGCAGGGTGAGGAGAAAGAGAGTGGAGAGGTATGAACCCCTGCAGTCAATTGAGTGGATGCAATGGTTATCCAAAGAGAAAGCATATCGTTGAGGCATTCGGCTACTGATGATCACCGTCGAGGAAATACAGACTGTCGCCACTTGAGAGAGCGACCACTCTCGCTTCGTGCTTTCCGACTCCTGGTCAGAGCGCATTCATAGAACTAAATCAAAACACTATACATCTCATCCGCGAAACTGGGGCCACTTTCCCTAACGAAACTTGTAGAGCTTCAATTAAACGGAATATGAGTCGAAATTCGAAAGTCAGACTTTGGGACGTGAAGGGCTAGTATTCAACTAGAATGCAAGAGAATCGGCCTGAATAGCACGACGTAAGAGCAAAGGGAGTTGGCCTAGTATATTCCTGCCTTAAAAATGTCCCCTGTCACATGAGGGAGTCTGGAGCCCCAGGTACCCCTGTTCTGATGGTCAAGTCAGTTCTGGGTTTGTACATCAATTTTCCGGCTACACAATGGACCCGGACACGATCCGAATTGAGTGGGCAGTTGACTCAAACGATACCTCGCATGAAGGTCACTCATTCTGTGCTTTAAGGCTCCAACCGTTTCCGTTTACAAACGTTTATAAACAGTTAAATCGTTTATATTTACCGTTTAGTTTACGGACCCTTACAAACGGTAAACAAAACGTTTACTAGGGATCCGCCGAAGCGCGGGGTGCTCGCGAAGAAGACAGCGGTTTTACCCGAATCATAGCCACTATGATCGAATTACCATACCATAATTATGCACCCCCTCAATGTGGACCTCAATTTTAGGTCTCCTTTGGCCATGATTTCGGTATCAGTCGAGCCACCTCAGAAAACACTATCATTTGGGGCTATTTCCATCGCAAAAGACCCAGAATTGAGCATTTTTGAAGGCATTCTTTCCTTCAAAAACTGTGGCTGACACCGAGTCCATGTTTACGGTTGTTAGCTGCATATTCTAGCCGGGACCAGCCCTGTGCCTCGTCACGTGCGTTTAGGGTAAATTGCTCGCTTCGCTCGCAATAAACGGTTTAAGCGGTTTAAAATTTCAACCACTTACCGAGGATTTATCGGTGGAGTTCTGGGCATTTTTAGCGGTCAGGATGGCTTCCAAGAGTGCCCAGGTGGCAGGATTAGACATGAATAAAGAATTTCGATCAGGGCGTACATCTTGGACCAAAGTCTTTCCAAAGGGAAAATCGTCTGCATGTTTGATGCCACTCGGCTCGACTGCGGCAACACGACAACTTGTCTCCGTGGACCTTTACGGCTGTCTGGAGACTTTCAATGGACGTTAAGCTCATGAAGTAGGTCAGGAATGAACCCGATATCTTTCTAGTGACCTCCACCACTGCAGTTTTTTTTTTCCCCGAAAAATACCATTTATAAACGTTTGTAAACCGTTTAGTAACCGTTTCCGTTCAGTTTACGCAATTCTGTAAACGAAAACTAAACGGTTGGAGCCTTATCCGGGCCGAACCGTCCATGTGACCAGCGTGACTTCGCGTTTTTCTTCTTGCCGCTTGGCGACCAAATTCCTACTCTTTCGACAGCATGCACAGTGGGCTGGGGCTTCTGGAAATCGTTGAGATGGTCGTGGAACAGGTTGGCTTATATGATCCCCTGCCGCTTGGTGGGAATCGGAAGATTTTTTTTTCGCCGCGGCACAATCTGGCGGTCCTTGCTAGAACTTCCAAGGTCTTTCGCAATCCCGCGCTCAATGTACTGTGGAGAGAACAGCATACCGTTTTTAACCTGCTCAAATGTATGCCGGCGGATCTTTGGAATATCAGTGAGTACCCAAACGAAGAGGGCTGGCCCGATGACAACCTCTCGATCGTAAGCCGCGACAACCTCTTCGTGTGCACCCATTAACAATTATCATTTATTTTCGTCTTAGATTTTGAAACGCACCATACTTCCCACAGATTGGGAGCGTCCTCTGTTCTACCTTCATCGTGTCGAGTCGTTTACGCTGGACGACAATTGCTTCCTCGAGTCCTTGGATTTCTTCGAAGCTCTTAGTTTGTGCCTCCCCACGCAACACATATTCCCCAATCTTGTGAAGCTATATTGGGTTCCAGAGCCCGGCACGGCATTCCATCACGTTCGTCTTTTCCTCGCACCGCAGATCAAGGACCTTGTCCTCGGTTCTATCCGAAGCGTCTCACACCTCTGCATCTTTCCGGACCTCGCAGTCTTGTGTTCATTCCTAACGAACCTGACTATCTTCACTCCCCTTGCGGAGCTGTCGATCCCGTCTATGTTCGCCTTCGTTAAGGCGTCGACGCGTCTCCAATCCATTACAGTCCCCGGCCTGGACGACGCGGCCATGCGGCCACGCTGCCGGACCTGAGAAGCTTGAGGCTTCGTCGCAAGCGGGGACGCCTATCTTCCCTTCCCTCACCCGCGTGATGACGCCGACGATGGAGGATTTCATCACATTGATCTCCAGCCTGATAAAGTGCTCCCTGGTTTACGTCGGGATTTGTACTATCCGTTCCCGCACCACAGCGACTATCGCACGACAATTCTATTCCACCGTCGCACGCAATTGCTCGCCTTCCTACCTCCGCGAAATCATCGTCAGGGGCGAAGAAACTGTGTCCGAAACTCTAAGCTCCGATCAGTATGATATATACACAGTAGCAGGAGACACCCTCCGCCCCCTACTCTCCTTCCACAATCTCGTCAATGTATCACTCACTCACCCTTCGGCATTTGACTTGGATGATTCCGTCATCCGGGACATGGCTTCCGCGTGGCCCCGCATCCAAATACTTCGCCTCACAGCATCGTCCTATCATCATGTCCGTTCCCGAGTCACCCTTCAGGCTCTCTATGCCTTCGCGGAACACTGTCCTGTCCTCCGCTGCCTCGACATCTCCTTCGACGCCACCGCCGTGCCGCAGCTTACAAGTGTCCGGCAGACTCAACGCGCCCTTCAAGTCATCGATGTCGTGCTGTCTCCTATCACCAAACCTCGTCCTGTCGCTAAATTCCTCGCCGCGATGTTCCGTGGTTTACAAACGATCAATACACTGTATGAGAAAGCGCCGAGAGTCCCGCAGATCGTTAACTCGCACAAGATTTGGAAAAGAGTCGAGAAAGCGCTTTGACTGTTCTCTAATTCACCTTGCTTGTCTTGGTACGCCAAGACCGCCCATAACCTAGATCCTGATATCGAATTTCCTTTAGTCTTGTTCAAGCGCACTGTGTGGCTATGTCTTGCGAAACACTCCGAGGCTGCGCTGCTCATCGATACGCCGCTGTGATGCTTCGAAGCTGGCGCGCATTTTTCTGCACCTCTTGATCCTACATTTCGTATAGCGATTCAAGTAACGGGAGGCAATGATGTACATTGTACGTTGCATATATACCCGCAAATACTCAATGAAAAGAGTAGAAGTTTGTCAACGTTGATTTTTGTTATCTTGTACTTCCCTCTTTGCCCAAGCATGTGGCATGAAAACTGCTTCCCTTCAATCGTGTGTACCTCCTCCGCGACCAGCCCTCCACAACGAACGGATCATGCGAACGGTTTGGCCAAGGCAATCAGCGGTTAGCCAATCATTTTTCGGGTCCCACTTTGTGAACACCGCCTAGTATCCATGATGAGTCGCTCCCTCCATTAACTCGAAACAGACCCACTATATCTTTGTCCAAATCTGTCGATTATGCTGCGGCGAACTGCCTGAAAAAAAAAGACTCGGTGATTTCCTCTGTCGTTTCGAATGAAGCACCGACCGTATCAGCAGCCGGCGCCACAGTGCCACCGTTTGCAGCATCGCCCAAGTGCTCAAACGTTGATGCTTGGGATCTCGGAGCAGAGAGAAAGGAAATTAGGTTGGACGAGCAGCGGCGACGGCGACGGAAATGAGCACAAAGATAGTAAGAGCAGAAGATTTGGATGGGAGTGTCTCCATAGCCAGCCAGGCAAGTCGCGCTGTTCGTCGCCTCATATACTCTTCGGGAGGGAGGTGTTAACGCCACACGTCAGCTGAGGACAGCCATTTGTCAAGTGTGTCAAGTCAACGCGGAATCAATGATCTGATTCATCTAACTATGCATGGTAGGTTCAACGGAGTCCTCTACCATGTACGATTTTCTTCCCACCGGTTGCTCCTCCCGAACATAGCCGGAGGTGTCGGCCTCAAGACTGGCTTGGCAGCGTTTTGTGATTGCTCCCATCACAACAGGATTGATACGCGCGCTTCATGGTGCTGATTAATCCCAATTAAAAAGCCCAGGTCAAGTGCCCACCGCTCCCTACTTGTTGCTCTGATATTGATAAAAAATGAAGGGAGCGGGCCATGACCGTACTGCTGGCTCCGCCAAATCGCAAGTTTGTTAGCATAGACTGATTTCATGTCTAAACCGATGCGAAACATTCTTACCCCAAACACGCGCCGGCATTTGATGTCTTTGCGAATGAAACTTAAATACAACCCCATGCCAAGAGGATCGCCGCCGATAACGGCAGTGATGATATGTCTATAACTTGTGAGCCTGCTTGACATCTTGAATTATTTTCACCACAATGCCCTCCAGTGGCACCCACAGCCGATTGACTGATACTGCAAGATGGTTGACTACAGCAGTGGACACCTTCGCCATCCTGGCCAATAGTTCCAGCCTTCCATTTGTCAAACATATCTCAACCATGGCGCGCGCTCTTTTGACATCAGTCGAGGTGCGCTCAGTGTTAGCTCCTCGCTGGGAGGGAGGATCATTGGATTTGTCTTAACAGACTGTCCGCCATAATAAAAGCGAATGCATTCAATTGATAGAGCAGATTTACGTCGTTCTCTACGGAATTATCGAGCTCCACATCAAGTCCGACACTGGAGGCGAAATGCCGGCGGGCACGCTCAGCCACATTGGAACTTTCACAGAGTAATCCTCCCTCTGAGCGTTAAGTGCATGCTGAGCCCTGTCATGTAGGACACTCCACAAAGTCCACAGCTTTGTCGATGCACAGCAGGAGAAGAACAAATTCAAGCAGTTATTGCGACACAGTGAAACGAGTGTCTTGCTGAAAGACTGTAGGATGGAGTTACAACAGGCGGTGGATATTTTCAAGGTGACGACGACCTCCGTAGTTTCAACGCTTGAGGAGCCTCAATATTCAGCTGCGTAGATCCAGAGCGCGACTCTCCTGATTGACGCAGAGGAGATGAAAGAATATGCCCAGCGGACACAAGAAGAGGTTCTGGCTTTGATTGAATCGCTAGCGGATGAAACAACATCTTTGGTATGGCATCCTATTTATTTTTCAAACGCAACCGAACGACCATTTTTCACAGACCACCGCGGCCTTCTCTGCCGATTACGGCAGGTAATTTTCATCCTTAATCACCGTGCATATTGTAACTTTATCCCGAAGCTCCAACTCGTTATCGTTGTTGCCTTCCGAGCCAAAAATATTCTATGGTCGGGACTCGGAGATTTTCGACGTTGTGAAGATGTTTGGTCAAGAAACCCCGAGGATCGCGCTCCTGGGGCCAGGTGGAATCGGAAAGACAAGTCTCGCTAAGGCAATCTTATATCATCCCGAAATCACCCCCAAGTATGAAAATCGTCGCATCTTTGTCGCCTGCGACTCTGTGTCAACGAAGTCAGAACTGGCTACCCTCATTTGCGCCCATTTAGAACTCAAGCCCGGCAAGGATATAACCAGGACTATCATTCGTCATTTTTCGGAAGGCCAACCCAGTCTCATCGTCTTGGATAACCTCGACACATCATGGGAGCCAAAGGACTCTCGTGCGGAAATTGAAGACTTTTTGGCCCTGCTAACAGGCGTCAAACACCTCGCATTGCTTGTGGGTCCACGTCGTCCTCCATCTCTATCGCATCGAAGCCAACGTTTCTTAGATTACCATGCGAGGCGCCGAGCGGCCAGCCAAAGTACGGTGGACACGTCCATTTCTTCCACCATTACAGCCGTTGACACAAGAGGCTGCTCGAGCAACCTTCATGGAAATTGCCGATGACGAGTACGACGACGCAGACATCGATAAAATCCTCGCTTTGACGGGGAACATGCCTCTGGCGATCGATCTCATCTCCCACTTGGTCGCCGCCGACGGCTGCCTAGATGTTTTAGTCCGCTGGGAGAAGGAAACGACTTCCCTGGTGTCCGAGGGCTATGACAGGAGATCCAATCTGGATCTATCCATTTCGCTCTCGCTCTCGAGCCCTCGGATCACCTCTGCACCACATTCGACGGCTTTGCTCGGGCTGCTATCGATGCTGCCCGATGGCCTCTCCGACGTTGAGCTCCGACAAAGCAAAATCCAGATCGACGATATTCTCAGCTGCAAAGCAGCGCTGCTTCGTACCTCGTTGGCATACAACGACGATCATGGAAGGTTGAAGGCCCTGATGCCTATACGAGAGTACATCCAGAAATTGCATCCCCCCGATAGCGCTGTGGTTGGGTCTCTTCTGGCGCACTTTTCAGACCTCCTCGACATCTATCTCAAATATCACGGAACTCCAGAAAATGCGGGCATAATTGCGCGTCTCACATCCAATTTCGCGAACATTCGGAACTTGCTTCTGCATGGCTTGCGCGATAATGCCCCCAATCTGGCGAACACTATCCAGTGTGCGATTACATTTGCGGCCTTCGGACGAGTCGCGAGTCATGCTTCGGACCAATTGAAGGACATCATGGACCGAATTGCTGGACTCCTACCACGGCTCGCTGACCCTAGATTGGAGATTCGCTTCATCATGGAGACCTTCAACTCCACTACCCGGCATCCACTCCACAATCCAGAAACCCTTGTCGAACGGGGCATAGAATATTTTCAGCACCTGGACGACCCATCACTCCAATGTCAGTCTTCATGCCGAATTTGAGTCTCAAATGTCTAATATTCCTAGGTGGATTTTATACGACCATTGGCGGCTTTTACCTTCGTCGCAAAAGTGACCTCCCGACGGCTCTGCGCTTTTTGAACACCGCTCATTTGCTGGCAAAGTCAACGGGAAGCTTCAAGAGACAGTCGCAGGTTCTTTGCGACTTGGCAGGAGCCTATTCTAGCCTCGGTGATCATCCCGCTGCACAAGTGCATGCGTGCGAATCACAGAGGCTAGCCAGGTTGTCTGGCAATCTATATCACGAGGCAAGGGCCTTGGGCTTCGAAGTCAAGTCCTGGTTCGCTCTTGGCAACTATAGTCGTGCCCTCTTCGTATCACACAGGTCGACGGATATTCTGGCGCTTTACGGTCTCACCGAGAGTGCCCTGGGATATGGCGCGCTCAACTTTCAGGCGGAGATCCACAAAGCGAAATCAGAATACGTGGAGGCCCGCAGTGTTCATACTCAGATTCTGCGTAGTTGCGGTGATCAAGTCTCTTACCGACAGGGCCTTGCTTTGCTAAACATTGCAATCGTGGACGCGTTATTAGGAGCGTCCACAGACGTTTTGCAGAGCAATCTCGACAAAGCCAGATCGATATCCGAAGGCATGAGATATGTAACACTCGTGGAATGGTGCGCCGTCGTCCAAGCCGACATCGAGTTGCAGCAGGGAAACGAGTCGGCGGCTTACAAGGAGTACCAAAAATCCGTTCAATCCTCCTGGGGAAAGGACGACGAGAAGATCACATATTGCCTCGAAAGACTGGGCGATCCGCAGCGGTGGACGAGTTGTATTTGCCCGTCCACATGGGCAACCGTGCTCCTTGTGCACGCACTTAAGACGAAGCAAAAGTCAGCAATACACAAGGCTCTCCAGTCACTGGGCGATTTGTTCCTCGATGCCGATGATTCGGGAACGGCGTCTAGCCTTTTCACTGTTGCGCTCGAAGGGTTCACCGAAATTGACATCCATCACAGCAGAGCAGAGGTTATGCTTCGCCTTGGGGATTTGTCGAGAACGCGGGGGGACATGTCAACGGCTCTGGCACTGTGGGAAGAAGCACGACCGCTGTTCGAACTGTCATCCCAACAAAGGCAGATGGCGATTATCGATGAACGAATGGTGACTGCGACCCCACAGATTTTCAGGCTGGAATCCATCCACACACCCAGTGGGGTGGTCAAACCTCCGGACGTTACAGACAGGGAGGATCGCAATATCCGTCGGAGGGTAGCCCAGGATTGGCATTCAAAAGACGGGAAAAAGCCCAGTACAGTCGCGACGTAGCGGGTGCAGTACGTTTCGCAAGGTCCTGAGCGGTTCGTAGTTTACAGTCTTGGTATAATTGTCAGTAATGGCGTATGCTGCTTCAAAGACGTACGTCCATAATGAACTCGATTCGGACGAATATTTCGAGCCTAACAATTCAAGCAATGACCCCAGATTTCAACACGTAACTGTCAGGTGTAAAAATATTCTTCGCACATAGAATCTGAGTTGAGTCATCTGCGAGTACGATAGCATAAGGCGAGAGGATTTTCAAGCCGCTTATCAGAAAAGTGTCCCCTTGAAGTCCGGCATCCGGCGACTGTCCGCGCGCCGTTGCTGTTCCTACTTCGTATCAAGATGTGTAGAGATGTATATACGCGCCCTCGCCGAAACAGCGCTCAGGATTCATTCCGCGCGCATCTGTGCTCAACTTCGATACAGATACTCACCTGGGACGAGGATCCACCGACAGCCACTGACATCAATTGCATCGCTAATCCGGAATTCACCCTCGTTCACTCCTCTTGTGAGTCAAGCAGTCATTCCTTTCAACTCGGAATCCTGACATCGCCCTCGTGAGTTGAGCGCCGTGGGTGTTGCTCCACCGATATCCTTGGCGCTGTCCACGTCCCTAGTGGGTTACCTCCCGCTACGCTCAGCTCGGCTCAATCTCTTTTTCCTTATTTCCCTCCGCCCATGGGCTCCTGGGTTCGTTCCTAACATCGGTCCTTTAATTCTCCAAGACACATTCGAACAGCGTGCGTGACCTACTGCACCTAAAGCCTCGAGACCGGGCGGACATCGATGACGCAAGTACAGTTTTCTGGCGCTTTCCTCTCCTGTGGCTCCCCAAAGTTTCGTCACCTCGCGCCACTGAGAATCTCGTTACATTGCGTATCATAAAGCATTATTCTAGCCCCTCTCGCTGTGGCTTCTGTACCGAGCGCGGCCTAAGTCGTTTCAAGGCCGCTGAAAATAATGACACAGAACCAGAATGAGGGACAGCGACCGAAATGGTAATATTACCTTCCGTAACATACTGCACCCTACTTCTTTTGATAAACCCCGTGGGTTCTTCCATTTCGACGCATATACCCCGCTAAATTCCTGAAATCCCGCGTTACTGAAACTGCTTTCTTTTCGGTGTCGAGAAGTCTCCGTTTATTTTAACCCGCTCGGCGTCCTCCGGAGACTTTTAACCTTATAAAACCCATCTCCTCCCGCGTCTATGATGTACATCTCACGGTATTCTATGAGACTCCGTGTCCATGGGATGAAGACCTCTGAATAGCAACAGATAAACCCGCTCATTGGTGGGGTTTAAAACCTTTTGAGACGAGAGCTCGCGACAGAGGACAACCGTGTACCCCGTGTAGCTTCCTTTGCGACTTCTAGCCTTTGGGCCATTGCGACGGAAAGTACACGCCTGCGGTCAATTAATCATAACGCCGCCCTTAGCATAAAGCTGCTGCAGTTGCGTGATGCCTCCATCTTCGTGCAACCCTCGTTCCCCTCGCTAGGAATCCGTCGATGGCCCCATCTACGTACTATGGTCCAGTTGGCGAGACAGCGGAGCAAATCTTCTTGGAGAGGACCTTCATGCAAGCGGGTTACTTAACCGGCGTTGGATTCGGTAGATGCGGATAAACATAAGTAAACCTTGCGGATACTGATTTGCTTTCATCTCAGGTCTTCAACTTGCCCTTTACATGGCATGCATGCGCATTCTCTGGAGACGGTATCGAACAGTGGGCGGCAAGGGCCGTGCTAGCATGTTTTTGATGGTCTTCATCTCAGTACTGGCCGCGCTGGATGTAGTGATGTTCTGGCTTTGGCCTCAGGCCAAAAAGCCATGGCTTTTTGGCTTTGGTACCAGGGCCAAAGCCCAGCCAAAATTTTGGCCCAGTCTGGCTTTTGGCCTGGCCTGACATCCACTGAGGCCAAAGTCAGGCCAGAAAGCCATGGCTTTTGGGCCCCCTTCACCTGATTGAATTTCATTGATACGCGAGAAAAGATTACTTACTCCGAGCCCACAGGATTTTTTTTTGGTAGTTGCTTGGAGAGATTTAGGTGCATGTCATGGGCTGTCGGCCATCTCGGGGATAGAGACAGCCCAAGAGAGACCTGATTTGGCAGCGGACAGTCCAAAGATACACCACGTGAAATATCTGACAGTGCTTTTAAGGTTTTAAGATACTCACGAGGCATCTAGGATAACCGTAACTCAAATAGAACTTACCTGATTTTTGTTTTTCGACAACGGAACAAAATTGGTGGGAAGCCATGGCTCAGGCCAAAGCCAGGCCAGGCCAAGCCAAAGCCTGAGGTGGTGGCCTGGCTTTGGATATTCCTGAGCCAAAGCCAGACCAAGCCGGGCCAAAGCCATGGCTTTCAGGCCAAGCCAAGGCCAGAACATCACTAGCTGGATGCCATGTATACCGGTGTCTCCACGTATGGTCTCCAGACGACCTTTATCGACAATCGCAACTATCCGGCCCCCGACGCAGACAGCCTGGGCGGACCAATTGCCTACCTCAATGTTGAATTTTTTCTGAACTATAACATCGTGTCTCAAGTCGTCTTTACGCTCGGGAATCTCATGGTCGATGCTCTTCTGGTTTGTATTAGGCTTACCAGGGTTGACAATATCTTATTTTATTTTCGTTTTCAGCTATGGAGATGCAGAGCCATCTGGAATGGACGATTCCGTGAGCTTGTCATGATATCTAATATACAAACGAGAGTGGTCACGTGTATGGTCTTTGTCTCAAGACAGATGCTCGGACAAAGATGGGGCAAATATCTGTAAACAGGCTCCTATTTCGTCCTGTTCGCCTGTCCTTTTGCTCTCTTCACCGGGACCATGTCATGTAGTTCTTCTTTCTTGATGTCAATTCTATTTTTTTGGCTTCTGGGCTTTCCTTTTTGCTGCAGGTAGTACTGGACTGCCCCGAGGGCTTCCACGCGTGTGCCAGTGACGGCAACGGTCGTTGAATCGACGGGTGTTCGACTAGAACTGCAGACTGTACCGTATACGGGGACGGCTGTCATTTCCACGGCGGCATTAGTCCGGACCCGTATCATATGCCGGCCCATATGCCTTGATTCCACAGGTCTGACGGCATGGTACGAGTCAAAATACGGCCGTATGCGGCATCACGCCGTACGGCTAAATTTCTTTGGAATATTTTGGTTATTTCTTCCCACTGCAAGTCATGAAATGTTTGCGCGGGCCATCGCGTCTTGGGTGTACCTTAATATCTTTCATTCAAGCCATTTCAGGAATTCAACTGAAGATACCCTTGAGTTTCACATTTTTTGCTTGAATTTCCCAATGTCGAGCCTGAATATGGAATTGAAGAAGGTTTTGGATGGCTAGCAACATCGAACTTCGCGACCAAGTGTCAGTTCGAATTATGTTTCGAGTTCCCACGGCCTTCAAATATTTGCTAGCAGTCATCCCTGAGTAGAAAAAAGGAGAAAAAGAGATAGTATGATGATTCGTACATGTCCAGGTGTACAAGATCTATGTTCTTGAACCTTCATTGCACCTAAGCCTCAGGAATTTAGTGCCATCAAGTATGCTGCCGTACGGAAAACGGCCGTCTTTTTGACGGATATTGCAGTGTACGGTACGCTTTACTACGCTGTCCCGTCAAATGAGCGGGCAAGAGACGCGACAGACGGGACGGGTACCGGTACCGTTTTACGATTACTGTAAAACCGGCATTTACGGGTACAGCCCGCAGTCCCATATTCGACGGGCACGGGCCGTCTCGAGACGGCCCCTTGAGGGGTTGAAAAAATTCTTGAGGGGACGACACGGTCAACGGCACAGCCATTGACGGTACCAACGGTATTAACTGGCAACGCAACACTGAATTTGGCTTGGAAGTAGAAGTGATAATACCGCAGATTCCTGTACAGCCTCGCAGTAAGAGTGTCTTGGTGTCTCACATTGCAAGTTGAACACACGAGACGGCACCTTGCGTTCCAAACCAAGTTGAAGAACACGAGGACAAAAAAATTAAGGCTTTGGATAACCTGGAGTTATTCAACTATATTTTAAATGAGGAATTTGACACCAGAAAGTAGTGTTCACAAACTCTTGAAAGACGCAAGGTTGGGTCAGTTTCGGAAGGGGAAATGCTGTTTCGGCATTGCCTACGTTGAGATTCCTCATGTACAAGTCACTATGGTGGCTCACAAAGGTTCAGGCAAAATTAAATGTGGGTGTGAGTTGCTTCACAGACCTATCTTTACCAATTTAGAGGCCGAAAATAGCTGAAAGATGCCAGGTTTAGGGGCACCCGTCAAACGGCCGTGATGGCCGTTTTTCGATGGCAAAAAACGGCTCACACCCGTGCCGGGACCGTGCCGTCGATGAAGATTCCAAATGGTCGACGCAATGGGCACGGCATCAGTTCAACAGGAGCCTTCGAACCGTCTCGGCGGTCACAGGTGGAAGCCCTAACTACCCCTGGGGCTGTCTTAATTTCTCTTGAACCCATCTTTACAAACTGTTCACCACTTTCTTGTGGTATAGACTCAGCCTCAGCCTTAGAGTGCTCCCTTCCCCAATCCGCCCCCCTGTAAATTTATCAATATTTCCCGGCAAGAGCCATTGGACAGTGTATTGGTAGCTTATGACCTAAGTATGGATTGGACAAGAGCTCAGTCTGGCCTACAAACATACACTGTAAAGCTCTTTAGCATTCATGACCTGAAATTGTTTCTGCCTAGATCACTTGGTTTCAGTGTAGCTTCTGAGTTTCCTTCTCACTGCTTAAAATAATTAACTGTGATTCGGAGTTCCGCACTGGAACAAACTTTTCCACTCCATAGATGATGCCCAACTAGGTCTATGGGTATGTCCAGTGGACTCCTCAGTTTTATTCATGGATCCCCCTACGAGTGCTGACTGGACTTGAACTGGACTCAGTTTCCTGATTTGGTCTGTTCCACGAGTGGAGCACTTGAGTTTTTTCTCGAGGGGAGGAGGGAGCAGAGTGACCAACGATAACAAAGAGTGAGTGTGCATTGAGCTTCATAATTGGGCGAGGACCCACACAAGTGCTGGTTGGACTTGATTTCCTGATTTGGTCTGATCCACAAGAGTCCACGAGTGGAGCACTTGAGTCTTTTTTTCTCCTATGAGTGCAGGCTGAACTCATTTTTCTGATCTCTTTACGAGCACTCTCAAGTACCTTGGTCATTTTGGTATTTATGAAACCTGTCACAGCTGTGAAAGACAATTTTTCTTTTGGACGGGGGGACACGAGGAACCAACCGAAGGTTGGTGACGAGTGTCCCTTTAAGCAGCAGGGCCCAAGGCTGTAAAGGGTGATTGTGCTGTCGTTTATTTGATTTCCAGCTCTTATTTTCTGGTCTCGATTCGTTCATGGAACTTTAATATATTCGTAGCGGAGCACGAGTCCCTGCTAGTTCCCTTATATTATGTGGGTGGGAAGTCTGGGTACCTCGCATATGTATACTTGTTCTCAGAACCCTGCCGACAGTCTAAAATTCAGCCATGGGAATCATGTTTGGAATACAAACTGCTCTTGCTGGGCTGTTCACAGCCTCAACAGCGTCCTTTGCCGTCCCTTACTTGTCTGTGATCCTCGTTCCTTGTGCGCGGCCTTACTCAGTCGCAGGTCATCTCTCCTAGCGCAATTTCGTTGTCCCTCATCATTATCCTGACTTTGCTCATTGTCGGAAAAATCGGATTCCATCAAAAAAACATGGCCTCTATCTTGGGGCCCAACCGGCCAGATTCCGGGCTGTACAACACGATTACTTCTATGTTCATAGAATCTGCTGCTCTCTACGCCATTGTTTCGATTCTGCTTCTGGTCACCTTCGCCATGGGCCACCCTATCAATCAAATCTGGCTCGGCCTTTCCCCCTCGATACAAGTGGGATTTCTTATTCCATAAGTGTTTTGGAGCTAATGCCGCTGCAGAAAATTTCGAATTATTCGATCATATATCGGTGAAACGGTGCACTTGGGTGCAGCCGTGAAATCAAAAGACTAAACAAACTAGTGAACGTAGTGAACTAGTCACTACTATCAACCAATCTATAAAATCCAATCTCAATCACAACCAATATCCAAATACTCATGTGTGTATGTTCGGGGAGGTAGGGTACAGAAACCCGTCAAGTTTGTTATGCGACTTTAATCTTTCTGGCGGGACAACTTTTATGTCCAGCGGGAGCTCGGTTTTTATCAGCGGGGGAACTTCTACCACGGGGCGAATAGTTCGACCATGAAATGAGGGATCTGACTGTCCAAAATGAGGGAGAACGGCACGGGCGGTTTATCTAGACCGTGCCAGGGAATGACAACGGCCGGACGACTGACGAGGCGTCTTCAACTCAATCCCAACGGGACGACTCTGATTTAGGGCCGGTAGCTGCGATTGAACGGCTGGCGTACCAACGGCTCCAAGCTGGCGGCTGAGCTCTTACAAGGCAAACGGCTTTGTTCACGTTGGCTTCTTCTCAATTTCAGTGACTTCCGTCTGTCAAGTCTTTCAAATCTGATTTCTATTTCTTAGTCTACTATATTGCCCTGAACAGCGGGGGATAGTTTACTGCCTTTCTACTAATTATTCTACTGCTTATATACATGTCCAGAATTACAAACGGGGATATAAGGAAACCAGCCGGAACACATTCTGCTCTTGCCAAGAGACCAGCGGGCCAATGTTATATTCGGTATTTTCTCCCGTGGGTATTTCCACTGTCTCCCGGGGGTATATCATGCGGTCCCCATAGTGAACCGGGTATGGCGTGCTTTTACTAAGCCCTGCCGGTGATGCTTCCTAAATAGGATGCTTGTTTCATCACCCGCTGAACCCAAAAGTTCCAGCGGGAGCTCTGTCCAGGTCCCGCGGCAGAAAGTATTACTCTCATTTATCTAGCAGGAACACAAACTAGTCCAGCGGGAGTAACTTAACCCCCGCATCTGAGTCTTCAACCAGCGGGTGAAGCGCAAGACCAGTTCATCTGATCGCAAATCTTCGCCCGCCGATCACATATGTTTCCCCCGGGGTTAATCGGCTCCCCGGCTCTTACAATAAGCTCTTAATCATGTTCAAGGTTCAGCGGCGTCAATCCGGTGTCCAGCGGGACAAGCGCCCGACCAGCCGCTGTTGTAATATCTTGCCCCGGTGAACTGGCTTGACATTCTGCCAAAGTAAAATCTAGTCTAAGCTCCGCCGGGTGAACCGTTCCAGCGGCTGAACAGCTCCCGCGGCTAAACTCTAAAATTGTCTTTCGTATGATAGTTCCATACTCCGCTTGTCCAGCAGCCAGTCCTGAGATAATATAGTTCCTCTTGATCACCTCTAGCGCCCAAGGATTCAGCTATCAACTGACCCCCGGGGCCCAGCAGTATGGTTGATTAATAGAACAGTTAACTCGTTAGAGTTAACTGTTCAACAACTCGTGATTGCCCGCTGGCTTTCGGCCGTCAAAGGTGTAGCATACCACCCCGAGGTAGGTGTACGCCCCGTTGCTAAACCTCACGTTTTCCCCCGGCGATAGGTATTAAAAAGAATAAAAACTCGGGTTTTTATGCGTACTCTAGTACGCGCCCTATCATCGGGTTGCGCAGGGACAGGATTGGAATTCCACAGTTAACACAGCCAACACGCAGTCACAGGCCCTATCCATCAGAACAGGTTCGAGCCGTACTCGTGCAACCGATCGCTTCCAAAACTCATACCCGTTGCACTCTTTGGTTAAACCGGAGAAAACAATTCAACTCATGACGGAAACATACACTCACTCCGACGCCGAGGAAGTGAAATATATTTAGGGACAAAAGTTGGTTTTTGCAGCTGTTGTATCGAGTGTAGTTCCTTTATATCAGCGTTCAAGGTCCCATCATACTTACCAGCTCGGTCGTAGAGTTCGGTGTTATCCTCTTTCGAGTCCTTTCGATTGGATCCACTCATCTCGTCCGCTGTCAAAAAAAGACCAAGTAGATTGAAGATTGCCAGCAACTACCGTGTTTTGCAGACACCGAGTAGTTGACACGCGCAGAGTCTTGTGAGACTGTAATCCACCGTGAATCCGTGTAAGTAGCGCGACGGTTCGGATTTCGATGGAATTCTCTTACCATCGTCAGATTGCCAGTCTGAGTGATGTCGACAGATTCGAATTCAACCCCGTCGGAGAAACGTCAGAGAGACTTGGGGGAAAGATCTTCCTTCAATCCAGATATCGGGCTCCACCCAAACCTTGAGGACCAGCTTAGCATATTACTAAACCAGAGCCTCGGGAAGTCGAGAGGAGGCACCCACGAATGCAATTCGCCGGATGGACACAGTCTTGCGTATGTGGATGGAATCGGAGGATTCTCAGTCTTCTTGGAGTTCCATGTGAATATGAGTCGAAACTGATAACGGGATCTGCCTGGCGACAAAAGCGGAAAAAGAAAAAAAAAAAAGGTAATTGACCACTTTAGATTACGCTATCTGTGCTGAGGACTGATGCGAGCGAGTCGTCAGTATTGATTCGAGGAGATCAGGAAGGAGCGCCACGGACCAGCAGTGTTGACCCCCTTGTGGACGAGAAGTGCGGTCTCGATTTCTGTCGCCAAGAGACGGAGTCCCGACACGTTGAATGGCGTCTATGAGGATGGGTGGGAGGTGGCTTGGCGGTCATTGGAGTCCGAGCCTCGGAGGGGAAGTCTAGAATGAGGCGGGAGGGAGGACGAGCCGTTGTAACAGACGGAGGGAATCTCGAATAAGAACTAGAGCAGCGCGCTCGCGCGCATCTGAGTCCGCATACCCGTCACCCGCGAAAGATGGGAGGCTGAGCAGCGGCGCATACCAAGAACACGCCAATCGGCGCGCGCGCCGTGGCCACCGATTCCCACCGCCATCGCATGCAACACCAGCACAAGCACCACCTGCTCCCCAAACCGAGTGATCGAAGGAAGAGGACGCACCATCCACCCATCCACCCGTCCCTTAACCGAAATACATCCATCTTCGACCCGCGCCGCGCCGTTGGCCGGGCGCGGCTTCACGTATGTTGAGATAGCGCGCGCGTGGTCCTGTCAGATCGTTCCCGCGGTCGAGCGCCAGGACATCTTCAGCGATGAGACGCCGTGGACGAAGGTGCCGGGGAGTTCCTGCGAAAAGGAAGAGCGGTGAGCGGGTGGGCGAAGACAAGCAAGAGATGGAGACGCGGAGATATAACCATGTCGTCGGAGCGGCGCAGTAGTACGGGAAAAGAGAGCGCAGAGAAGCACGGGCTCTTGTGCGTGCTCGTTCAGCGCTAGGCTGTGCCATGTCGGCATGCCGTCATCGCCGGCGACTGCAACACTTGTTCCGAACTTCGGCGCAGCCAAGTGTATCAATTCTACATGGTCCGCCCAGCCGGCTCCTCTTCTGACTCTTCTCGCATCACGGCATCCTCTCGGGACCCATACCGGCCGCTCCCGCACAATCAGCACTTCTTCAAACAAACTCTCGACATTGGAAATGTACCCTTCGCCAATAAGAAATAGCCACTTGAATATAAGTTCCAAATTTAAATTTAAACCGTCCTCTTGTGTTGTCGAAGTGGCGACTCAGCAGCTTCTCACATCTTCTTCTGTGAATTTGAGTTTTACTTTTCAGAGTTTACGATTAAATTATTAGTGGTTGAAGAGGCGCTGCAAAGGCTCTTTGTAACCAGATGTGGTTAGTGACCATCTGGGTTGATCCGTGCCCATGGTGTCATCATCAGTTGATCAACTCGACAATTGTCCTTTGCTCCTGACCACCACCAACGAAAAACCAGGGTCACCCAATATGCTTGGGACCTCCCCAGAACTTGTCCTGGAGATTCTGGATATGCTCGCCATACCAGCGGCCTTCCCGCCGACCATTTCCCCGATCACGCGGCTCTGCTTTCGTGTAGCTTGGTCTGCAAAAACTGGTCTACCAAATCCCAGCGACTGCTCTTTCGACGCGTCATTATCGACGAGCAGTGGATCCGAATGTATCCTATGTCACTCGTGGGACAACCGATGGCACGACCCGTCAAGAAAATCGCGTCCTTCATCGAAACCATCACGACAGACACCGCCAAATCGCGCTGGCTGCGGGAGAACGTGCTTAGCATCGTTTTACGCTCCAGGAAACACAGCGATATTATTACGATCCTCACCAAACTGCCGAACCTACGGGACTTGGACATAACCGGCGTGTCGTGCATGTTCAGAGACGCAGAGCTTGCGCAGCTGCGCGACTCTGGGCCCCAGATCCGATCCTTGCGCGTGAATACAGATCACACGGGGCCCATTGATTCGATAGGTGCTCCTTCATGGCCCCATGTCATGAAGCTCATTGCAGCCATTCCGACCCTTCGTATGCTCGATATCACCGCCAATACCTTCCAGACTTCCCCGGTGATGCCACCCGACATCACCCTGCCGCTCAGGTTGGGACTAGTCTCGTTCAAATTCAACTCGAGGTGGGTCGCCGATACCAGCCCATTCTTTCGTCCCTCATCGGAGGTCGCACGGATGAACAACCCCTTCAATTATACTCCCACGTGCACTCCCTGCACCCAGCGGATTTGCATGCTGTCCTTGCCACCCACGGACCGCATCTACGCTCGCTTGTCGTAGAGGGCACACTCACGGACCCGCATGTCCTACGCCTTTGCACGCACCTCGAGCGGTTCGAGTGGGCGACCCTTCCTACCGACGCGCTCGTGGATGCAATCCCGCGCTCAATCAAAGCGTTAGCCGTAACTAACGCCACGCGCGATCCCGCTGTGCCTCAGCCTATGATAACGCGCGTTTATGTTCCGCCTGGCCCGGTTTCTCACATACCGGTAGCGCATCTGACGCAGCAGCTCGACACCTTCCCGCACCTCCGAATTTTCACTTGGGTGGGGTCGATCGCGCACCTAGGCTTCGGTGCATTGCAGAAACGATGCAAGTCGAATTTCGCTCTCGACCTATCCAGTCCGTGCGTGTTTCGTTTAGTTCCGACGTCGCGTTCAAGCCTGACTTTCCTACAGTTGACCGACGACGATATTGAAATTTCTCTGCGCCGCGAGCTGTTGAGGGTTCGATTTACCGTCACCCATGAAGATGGTGAGGCGGAGAATTATATTTTAATCGGTTTGTACTTGATTAGGCTCACGATACGATGATCAACTGAGCCTGAGATGCCTCTTGGGGAGTACTCGTCCAACTCTGCAGTGTGAGCACCCCGCCATGTCCATGGTTGAACCAATGTCCTAGACGGCCAACCACATATATTTGTGAAAAGGCCTGCAAGACCGCCAAACGCCAGTGCACTTCATGTAGAACGCGTACGTACCCATCCTGGACGACTGCTCGATACTCCAGTTCAACTCCTCCTCCGCTTCTTCGTCAACAACGGTGGTCGCGGTGGGGGTTTCCTTGCCACATAATGCCTGTGCTAACTTTGCCTGCGGCGGACGCCAAAACGAACCTCGCGCCTGCATCCCGTACCTCTTCAAAGGAGCCAAAGTGTGTCATCTTCCCAGCGCCCTTGAGCAGTCCTTCCGGGCCAAAAAGGGATGCCAAAACTTGGAGCGAGTTGAGCTAGTTTCAAATGAATCCGTGGTCCTCGTGGACGTTGACATCGGTATTTGATAGTAATGTTCTCAGACCGTCTGGATTATTGTTGAGCAAGCCTGATCCCTCCCCAAGGGCCGGGACATTTGTATCCCTCTTAATATCAACGGTGGGTGCACCAACGTCCCCGGAGTCGTCTCTCGTCCTCAACCAGGATGCCGACTGTACCAGATTTTTGTGCCTCCCCGGATAGAGCCCAATCGCTAGCCTAACAGTTTCCAGCTTTTCCGACTACCCAAGTCCTATCACTGACGTAAATCACGTAGTCGAGTTGTTTTCGGACGAGACGCGGGATATGACGTGCAAGGGCTTGCGCAGCTTTCAGTGCTTTAACGATGGACCTGGGGTCGTGAACGGTTTAGAAAGGGTTACCAGCAGATGTCATCGCGGAAGGGCAGGATGAGGCTAACGGAGTTCTCGTCTCCCCTTGAGGAAGGAAGGGCTGGCTCGTGGACGAAAGCAACGATGTCGTTGCAGTACAAACACTACGGTATAAATACGGTATCGAACGTTGTCGATGATCTTCCGGCGAAAACAAAGAAAATCGTTCCAAAAGACCTTGACGGGAGGGGGGAGTCCTTGTACCAAACTTCATTATATTTGAACCGTAGCCAAGATGATGTGAGGAGTATGATACTATGAGATGGTTGCCAACTACGAAGAAAGTGGAGGCGGGAAGAGGGGCTGGTAATTAATTCCATGTAAACAACGAAGTTTCTCTACGCTCCCTGTTCTAATGCCTCGGGGTCAGAATATGGTGGTTGTCTGGTGTCATGAAAGTAAATTCAATTCGAATTCATCTTTGTCCTCAAAAGAAAACCGATTCAGATTTGGGAATTCATTGGAGCAGGACGAAACCCGCGCTCTTTAGAAGGTAGGAAGTTCAATCTGCATCCTCCCCCACACTGCAAGAGCATAATATGGCCCAAAATCGAAGGTTTGGTGCACTTCTCTATTTATACCCTAGTTACGGGCCGGACTGGACCGGGATATTTCCACGTGACAGGAACAGAAATCTACCCCTCACTTGCCCCTCACTCCATCGACTCACCCCATCGATTTACATGGACCTAGCGACATCGAACCCGACACACACACAAAATTCAGCCTCACGCCAACCATTCCGCGATCCAACGGCGGATATCATCTTACGCTCATGTGATGACTTCGATTTTCACGTCCACCGCCTCGTCCTCGCGCTCGCATCGCCCGTCTTCGAGCATATGTTCACTTCTCCCCAACCCGAGGCCAAATCCGAAACCCCCAGCATTATTCATATGGCGGAATCTGGCGCTGTACTGGAGCGCATACTGGCCTTCTGGTACCCAGGCGCTGAGCCCGTCGTGGAGAATCTGGGCCAGTTGCGCGAGATTCTGGAGCTTCTGATCAACAAGTACGACATGCGATCGATTGGTCCTCTGGGGAAACAGTACCTGCGTGGCTACGTTGAGAGCGACCCCCTGGGGAGTTTTGGGGTCGCAGCGCGTCATGGATGGCACGATTTGGCGCTTATGGCGGCGAGGGAATGTTTGAAGCACCCGCTTAGGACCTCGACTTACATCGCTCCCGCCGAGTGGGACACGATAACTGTGAGTGCACTTCACTCTCTTCTGCAGTATCACTATCAATGCGGGGAAGCAGCAGTTGAGGCGGGTACAAACCTATCTTGGCTGGATGATGATTTCAGTCTGCAGAACCCCACCGATTGCTCGTGTCCCAGGACGACTAACACCCGGCTCAAAAACGGCCATAAAAATCTCCCAGTTTGGCTGGTCGAATTCGTCAAGGACATGGGGCATTTTCTGCAATTCACGCCCGGGGCACGCGATCGTCCTCTGATTTCAAAGGCGTTGCAGGAGGCAGCGAAATGCAAACGCTGCCACAAGTATTCCTGCGAAACGCTGCCGACTTGGATTTCATCTAAGTGGTCCCCATATCCAGGCCGACATGGCAAAGGTGCGGCCGTTTCCGCTCACGTTTCTGCACCGCTGAATAAGGTTAATATTTGTTTCAGGTCGAATTGAAGTTGAACGCCTGAAATGAAATGAGGCTGCATTTTGGTCTGTTCCTGATGTGCGTTATGATTTTTCCATGAATGCTCTTGCGGCGGTGTCCGAGGATAGAGCGAGTGTTGTACTACTCTTGACGGTGCTACATTATTCTAGTTTGCACCGATCGAATCCCTCTGTCTACCTCTCAAGCGGGAACGAGAACTCCGTTGGCTTCATCCACCCCCTCCTGCTCAATATCTTGTTTCGACCCCTTCGTAAAGCCGTTCACGGTCCCGGCATCGTTAAAACACTGGACACTGAGGAAGCTTTTGCCCGTCAAATCTTGCGAGTCGTCAGAGAACAGCTCGGACACGACATCGTTGACATTCTGTTTGCAATCTGCCGAGCTAGAAAACGCTCATTAGCCCGGGCGGTTGGACGTTATATATGTCCGGGTACACACGGAAAGGCGGCACAGTCGGCATCCTGATTGAGGACGAGGGAGAGGACCCCAGGGATGTTGGTGCATCCGCCGTTGGCGTTGATAGGGATGCAGATACCCCCGCCGTTCGGGAGTGAGCAGGCCTGTTGTTCACCGCTCCGGGCGGTCTGACAATTGGCATCAGCGAGGCTCTGTGGACGAATTCGTTTGTGAACGTACGAGAGGTGCGCTGTTCACTGCGGTGTAGGAGAGGATGGAGGCGAGTGCGATCGACGCAGCGAAGAACATAATGATAAACGAATTGCTAGTAAAGAATGAAAATGGGGGAAATGAAAATAAGGAAGAGAATGGCGAGCTCTGCATAGACACCCTGCTTTTGTATCGTGCCCAATTTACCGGCTGACAGATATTTGCGGGCGGTCTTTGCGCTGTACCGGTGTGTGGCGCTGAAACTTCAGCGCCCGCAACCATGTCAGCGCGTTGTAACTTCATCGCCAGAGGATTGCATTTCATACTGATAAGGCAAGAGAAAAAATAACCTTCGTTTCATACTATGAGTCTTGCATGGATTCTGACTCAACACCATCAAGTCAAGTAAATTACACTCCTTCAAGTTTCAAAGAGCTGGGCGGGGGGGAGGGCTGGCACACTTCAATAACATATACACTACTCACTGGTGAAAAAAACAATCGTCAGAGCTTCTGCTCCTTATATAAGGGGGCAGGTGGGTACTCGCGCGGTCCACAGTCTGAACAGCAATTTTTCCGAAGACAAATATTTTATGAGAGGCAAGCAAGTTCCCGGAGTGAGTGCAAATACAAGCATATTCCCGGAGAGAAACTCGGAAAACGCTGAAATCAGCGTTGCGAAACAGCGAAAAGACCGGGGCGGCGACGTCGGAGTGTTCGCAAAGCCGGGAGCAAAGAACACAGCCGCAAGATTTATAAATGTCTTCAGGTTACGCCTTGGCTTGATGCCCTCTTCATCGCTTCAATTTCCCACCTTGAATCCCAGTGACAATCCCGTCTGCTCAGGTATGCCTGAAGCTGCTCAAACCTGCTTCTTTCAAACAGCCTATATTCAAACATATCTGAGCACCCCAGAGCATATAATCTGGACAGATCTTCAATTTCACCTGCTCCGATATGCGCTGCTATGAGCAGGCATGCTCAGACAAGTTCTACTATGCTACAACCTGCTCCTTGCACCCTATTGTCATTTAATTGGAATATGGTGCAGTTATTGGTGCATAATTCACGAATTTGACTAATTTAAGGCCGCCACGCGCTACAAAAGGGCGGGGGTAGTGGATCAGCGACGGTCGATATTGAGATGGAGTAGGATGCGGGGTACGCGTGGACCAGGTACGTATGCGAGTAAGGAAAGATTACGAAAAACAAAGACTTTGTCTATTGAATGGTTCTCGAAGAGAAACAGAGTCTGTAGAAATGGTACGGACGCAGCGTTGATATGCAGGTGTGTGCCCATAGCAGTAGTGCACTTACACGCTTGTTATAGAGCTGATGGCGAGTTTTTTCGTCGGGTGTCGAGCACTAATGACAAGCCGTTCGTCGGGCGTCAGACAGCGAATCACGAACACTGTGCGAAGCGGGAGGGAATAAAGCTTGCGATAAGCAACACGAATGATATAAACATGAAGGCAATGCTTACCGTACGCATGTTGCCCGCCAGGATACGAGGAGGAAACTATCTGGCAGGATGTTAGTATAAATCAACGACTAGGGAAAACACATACCTGTAATCTGGATAGATTGCCGACGGGGAGGAATTGGGCGGTGAACGCTTGTGAGCAGGACTGCAATGGTGTGTCGGTTAAAAGTTATGGTGCAAATGGACACATACCTGGCACGCAAAGAAAATCCCATCTTCGTTGAAAAGATCTACGACGGGTTCACTTCGCATGGTGGACGGCGGAACACATTTGAAGCGTCGGAAGGTATGTGAAGTGTCGGAAGGTTGGATAAGAGGCAGGTAAGGACACCAACGATGGCACAAGGATTAGGCGGACAATATGAGCGGTAAGGACGGCGAGGAGCGGCGAGAAGACGAAGTAAGAGGATGGGGGAAGAAGACACGTACCGTAGATATTTCGGTGGACAGTGAGGAGAATGTGGAAGGTGACGCAGGGTTTGGACGTTTGGAACAGGCAGGCCTAGGAGAGCGTGGGTGCAGGCCTTGTCACGATGAACGCGCTCGAATAGCTGTTGAATGGGAGCGATATCGAGGTCGAGGAGACCACGCTGAGATCGTGCACTACCACGTAAGGAAATGGAAACTTGAGGAGTCGTCAATTGATTCCGAGTCATTTGCGCCTGCGCGCTACCTGCACCAAGTCAGTGGACAAAAAAAAACGGAAATAAACGCTGTCAGCACGTCTCCCTCAACGTGAGCGCGTGTAATGGGTGTCGCGAGGCTCAGATGAAGTCACCTGCCATCACGGTAGATGGAACGACGAGGACTGCCATACGAAGAATGCGAGGGAAACAAAAGCTTGTGAACGGGCGTGGTTACGACGAAGGAGTACGGCGGCAGAGGGCGAGGGAGATGGTGGCGGTACGAGGTCAAGAGGCGTTTGAAACTCCGACCGATGTTCTCGCGCCTATGACGGCACTGTTGACGCCCAAACTTTCGCCAAGTCAATTCGACCCATTTGAGAGAATCGGGAGCATGAGCGAAACGTACCAAACTATAGATAATTTTGGAAATTCAAAATTTACTCTGATCTGGTGCGTAAGATATTGGAACATATGGACCATATTTGAACGGATCTGAGCATATGTGCCCAGACGGGATTGTTACTGGGCTTGAATGTCGAGGCAGAAATTTCAGAGCGGTCCATATGCCTCGGTTTCAGTGACAAACAAAGACCCGTCGTGCCAAACGGCAGAATTGAACCGTGACGTTGATTGACCGATTTGGAATTGAGTTGGAAAGACCAAACCGTACCAAAAAAATCCACTTTCTGGACGTGTATTGGTATCAGAGTGTTGTGTTTATTACTGAAAGCGTCCCAGAGGTAAAGAATATCGCTCTCGCCATTTTCGTCCAAGTGCGGTTGTTTATTTGGTTCATTGTTGTGCAAATCCGTTGTATCCTAACATTCGTCCTCTTTGCTCCCAACCACCATGGCAAGTCCCTCCACGCATCCTCCAGCCCGTTCTAACATCCCCGTTCCAGGCGCGTAATCAAGAGAAAGCGCAGTCGATGCTCTATCGTTTCCGCGAGGCCCAGGCCGCGGAACTGGGGCTCGGGGCGCGTGGAGGTGCGATTCGACTTTGCTTGCTGGATTCTCCTTACTTCTCTTTCATTTCTTCTCAGACAAACGCCCGCGCATGGCCAGCGCGTGCAAGAGTCTCCGGGAGTGTGAGCGCTGGCGTGGAGAGCTGCTGCGCGAGATCAGCCGCAAGGTGGCGAAGATACAGGACGGTGCGTCGACGTCCGATTTCCCACTGGCAGGACGGGTGGCATACTGACGGTGAATCTTTGTCAGCTGGCCTGAGCGACTACGAGCTGCGCGATTTGAACGATGAGATCAACAAGCAGATGCGCGAGAAGCGGCATTGGGAAAACCAGATTGTTGCGCTTGGCGGCGCCAATTACCGCCGCAACGTCGCCATGCTGGACGACGATGGCAAGGAGGTGCCAGGGACGAAGGGTTATAAGTGCGTCTAATCCTTTTGCTGGGTGGCGTGCGTTGACGCATCCTGGCACAGGTATTTTGGTCGCGCGAAAGAACTGCCCGGTGTGCGCGAGCTATTCCAGGGCCGTAAAAAGGAGGAGGAGGAGGAGAACCTTGCGGCTGCGTATTATAAAAAGTTCCAGGACCAGACGCCGGCATACTACGGCGACTTTGACGAGGCTGACGGTACACTCCTGGCGTTTGAGAAGGAGGCGCAAGACGAGGGTGCGTGCATCATCTTCCTTCTTGTGTGTAAATGAATGTGCACTGACGTGCAGATAGAGTGGGACGAAGCGGTGAACGAGCTGCGGGCGGCGCTCGGGCTACCTGCGGACGCGCCAATTCCACGACCAGGTGCGGTTGCGGCGGGTGACGTGGACGTCGCAATGACAGGCTCGGACGATCCGCACGCCCACGCGCGCGCCGCGGCCGCATACATCACCTTCCTGACGCCCGAGATGCTCATGAAGCCCACATTGCCCACGGCCGCAGAGACCGAGGCTGTATTGCTCAATCTGCGGAAGAAAGCGCTGGTAGATGAGTATTTTGGCGCTGGCGAGTGAAGAGGGGTCTGGTATGTAATACTCGTGCGGTTTTCAATTGTACGTGTTCCCTGAACGTTCGCTGCGAGTGTGCGTTGGTACCTCATTCTCTTCGGCTAGCCGGACTTGAGCAGCGTTTCTCTCCTTGCTATTGTCCACTTCAAGCTCGTTTTCACGTCCGAGACACTAAGGCGAGACATGTGCAACATGACCTTCGAAGCCGTTGCGCCACTTTTCTTTGCATGACTCGTGGCTACCTACCCACTTTGCCGGCCACAGGTAAGCTCCATAAATCGGGCATGGTGTAGAGTACACCGCCTCTTCCATTGAACGGTTGGTCATATGTATCGAGTCAGAGCTGGATTCGACCCCCATGTCCGAATGTGGGCGTTGCGCACGTCTTTCTCTTTTTTTCCCCCTCCACTGATAGAAAGATAGCAGCTCGCTATCGCTCGCTACCGACTACTTCTTTTCCCTGTCCGACACTTTCGGAACCAACACTCATTCGCTCACTCTTTCATGATCATCCATACTCGCCCCATACGACCCCTTCCTTTGCCCTATATAATTTTCTGGGGAAAAAGGGGGAAAAAACCGAAAACACAGCATCCTCAAGCATGCACTGGCGGGAATCGAACCCCAACTCGCCGTCTTTTAACAGTGAAGCAAGCGATTTTATTCTTTCAGCGGGTGTACCATACACCACCGGTGCTTGCTCACCTAAGCGGGACTCTCTTTACCAGTCGCTCCGACAAAATGGGACTGACGCTCTTATTTTGTCGATACGAGTTATCGCGACTAAACCAGTTCATGTTTCCTTCATATGTAATTGACTCCTCCCAACGCAACCTCTATTTAACTGGCCCTCTCTTATCATTTGTGCAGTTGGCCAATTCCGTTTGCGTTTCATCGGGCGGGAGAGACTCAGCAAGTAAGACCCGAAATATCACCGACAGTCATGTTTGTCCATGTGAGTCGTTGACCTGCTAATCTATACTTCCCCACCAGACGCAAAACGCATCTGTCTTTTAGCCGGGATACCGTACACTATGGGTGCACCCTCGTTTGCCCGTGTAACTGGTTGATGAAGAGGTTTTGCTTCGTTGTCGCTGGAGCTTCGCCGAGATTCTACGCGTTAGTAGATGCCTCCATACAGATTACAACGCAGGTCCCTTGGACTCGGCTAAATCTTCACATCCGAGCCGACCCATCCCGCGCTGTCACGCCTCCGATTATTCTTCATCCACCAATTCTGTCGTCAGTCACCCGCCACATTCTGACTGCGCTCGCTCCACACGATGGGGCTGGTCTCTCTGCGCCATCTCCTGTTTTTCGGCGGAATGTGTCCCGAACGTGGATTCGTTATCGGGGCCCGTCGTTCATCCTCAACTTAGTCGCACACTCTAGGTTCTCGCTTCCCACCTGGATTCAGGATGACTCATACTGTACAAACTTCTTCAACTCCGCTCTTCTCTTGGCTGATCAGCTACATAGTCCAATCAGCGGAAAATGCATCAAATCCGGACTTTGGATGTGCGGGTCGTGCCGGAAGCAGAGGGAAGCCTAGTCATTGTCAGCCCTTGTTCACATCAAGCCTCGACATCGTTTGCTGTGTTGGGTGGTTAACACTGTGTTGGGTTGTTGACACTTGGAATGATGTCGGAGACCTCAAGCGAGGTGGAGTTTAGTCTCGTACCCGACCATCATGACATCCCAGATGGGAACCCTGTCATGACGGTCTGGGCGCAAGTCAGCCCATTAGCCGTACCATCGTGCTATCAATTTTTGATGTCTTTTTACCACAGTCTCTCTGCATGCGCAAGGTGTACTGGGCCTCAAAAAAAAAAGTGAGCGGACTCCGTATTAAGATACTGAATGGATTTGCATTTTTTTTTGGCTGCCTGCCATCGACTTTCGTCCTATTGATGATATCCACTTGTTTACGTGCCAAACAATCTGCTTCAATACTCGAGTACATTCAAAGATTTCTAGCTAATTTCTGGGGCAGAGGTGAAGAATTTTGATTTGTTTTCTAATGTTTCTATAGGAAAGAGTGTCCTCGTAGGCCGAATACTGGCAGAGAGACCGTGGTAAAAAGACATCAAAAATTGATAGCACGATGGTACGGCTAATGGGCTGACTTGCGCCCAGACCGTCATGACAGGGTTCCCATCTGGGATGTCATGATGGTCGGATACGAGACTAGGTGGAGTTCTGACACACACATGACTCGACAGACACGAGAAATAATTATTCGCTGGAGGTACGTTTTGAATGAACTCGCCCAGCATGTAAAATAACGACGAGAGTAAAGATGAGCGTAGTACAGGTTTATAGAGACCCCAAATTCGGGGACCAATTGTAGTCCGGGATTTGCGTGTCCAAGTCGCCGAACGGCGGCAGCGGCAGCGGCGGATACTCCACGAAATATTGGATTGTTGGAGATGCGTGGAAGTGGATGGACGTGGACGCTGGGATGGACAATCCTTGTGCGTCCGCATTCGCACAAATGGACACCTCCCGGCGTGGTGTATCGGGACCACTGGACAGACACCGACGCCCCTGCACTACCTGCAGATCGTGTGCGCGGGAGGCGGGAAGAGTCCGGTGAAAGCGGGTGGACTCCGGGTTCGTCGACGCATAGAAAGGGGACGGTTCAGAGATGAGGTCTCGCGGCTTGGCATATCCACGGGTCGACCGAGCAATGGCGATACTGGGAAGTCTAGCAGGAATCGAGTGTCGGTCGGCTCGAAAGAGCAAAGACTGCATTGGCTCGGACAGCGGTGTGGTGCGGTAGGGAGAAGGAGCTCGCGCACTATTTCGGGAAGAGGAGAGAGAGTGCGGAGAGATGGAACGTTTGTCAGCTCCAAAAACAGAGGGCTGTTGGGACTCGAGCATTTGCTCCGACGGCGGTGAGTTAGAATAGGGAGATGGAGCTCGTGTGCGTTTTTGGGACGAGCTGGGAGCGGGTGATGATGATGATCTGGGACTAGGCGACGAAGTCGGTTCTTCAGGGTCGACTGGAACGTATTCACAGTGAAGATGCCTCCTCGTACAATGTGCACAAGGGTTTTTCGGTGGTTGTTCTGTCGTTATGCACTGGGCAGAAATTATTGTTCGTCAATATAACGTCTGCGTTGGAGAAGCTCAACCCTCACCCTAATCTTGCGCCTCCTGCAATGAGCACAGGCCATGATCGTGCGGCGCATCTTCGTCTTTTGACGCGGTCCTGTCATATACATCTGGCGTGTTTGTGGGATGTGGTGTGCAGGCTTCGACCACCATGTCGCCTCAGCTCGCTACTTATACCATCTGAGAGTAAACCAGGGTTCAGGTACCAAGTGAATACATCGGTCTCCACAGGCCCATGGGATCTCACATACCCTTCTACAGTTACTGTAGGTGATGTTTCGAATGCGTATGCGAAGGGAATGTGAGGATTCTCGTTAACAGTCGTTCACTGCCTTCGCTAGCGCTGGGTGCGGGATCAACATTCCAACATGCACGGCTTCGATCAGATGGTCGATTTCGCTGACTCAATTATTGCTGCACTGCTGGCAGCTACGAGTAGAGTATTCTTGGTGAGCATCACATCGCAATTCGACTTCGACTGCGGAGTCTTTCGATGTGATGAGAGCGTGGGTCCAACGCGCAAGATGTTATGTTGGTGTTGATCGTGAATTCGCACACACTTGAAATTTATCGAATTCGCTCTAGCCATCGTAGGAACTCGAAACAGGCTATTCAGGGAGCCATGCTTTTTGTTTTGGAATACATTGCGCAGATGGACAGCAAAGGCGAATCTCTATGACGCCGGCCGAAAGCCCAGTGTCGGGCTTGATTGTGCTGTTCGAGTAAGCCGCGGGATATTGCCGTTGCTTGATTATGTTGCCTTGACCGTCCAAGTTCAACTTAGAGTACAAGAGCGCGGTGGGCCGCTTGGCGGCCCACCACTTTGGTCAAGTAATTGGTGCTTGAAAATTCGCGCCATTGCCAAATTTTAATGACAATAAGCCAGAGAATCGGGGCTGATTTCCCAAAACGGAGTTTCAAAAGCTTCGGACGGACAGGAATAATTTTATAACAAGAAGAAGAAGGGATAAAGAGACCGAAGTGGCAACGGAACAAAGTACCTATATAGTACACATACATATCAGATGCCGATGCCACGGAGGGAGAATACATACTTGATTAAAATAATTTAGAAAGATTAGAGTGGGTTTCAGGACTTACTTGACTCACCAGTCCCACCAAAACGAGGATAATGATGCCCGCGGAAAATATTTTCCACGATCTGGTCGGGCCTGTGGCATGCAAATAATGATGGACCTGGGGCTTGACATCCATATGAAAATGTGAACGAGGGGAATCTCGGATGGTTTTCTGATAACAATCGAACACTATACTGCTCAGTGCTGATATCTCCAGCGGCCCAAGAAGACAAGGTCTCTCCCGGTTCTCTGCATTTCCAGCATTATGCTGCTGGAGAACACGAGCCCGCAGAGGAAAAAATGCGAGCGTTATAGGTCTTGGGTGTGAATTTAAAACCCTGATTCAGCGGAGTCAACAAGTGTCAGCTTGGGGTTAAACAAATTTGGCCAACAGGACCTGCCGTGTCGGACATCACGTGCACTAACGCGTGAGTGTGGCATGTACAAATATGTGCAAAGCTGAACTTGATAGACAGCTGAATGGTGGAATACGGCGGAGGTATAGAGTGTAAGATGCAGCGCTCTAATATAATGCCAGTAAACGCATGCATAAAGGTACGAGAAAGTAAATGAAGGTAAAAGATCTCAGAGCAGGGTGGAATAGTTGAAAGACATACATCTATAGCTCAAATCGAGTGACGGACTGATTAGTGTTTCGTACAGAAGTATATGCAAAGTGGAGTATATCAAGTCACCACGCGGAGAGAAATGGACCGGTACACATACAGATATTAGGGGGTAGGTCTCTCGCGTCGGTAGTATTACAATAGTATTGACTATAGGGTTCTTCAACGTAGACAGTTCGGTCTATCTCTGTATCGGTTCGATTTTGCAGTGTCTTCGCTTGGGATGGCCCCATTTCCGTCAGGCCACTTGCTATGGGCTTCAGTGCGGACACTTGGTTGCAATATTATTGAATTTATAGGTGTCCTGAAAAAGAATCTTTGAGCCCGCTGATCCAAGACACCAAAAACGTATCAGGGAGGTTCTAAGGTAGGGCATGACCTCGTAGCTTGGTTCATCGGACGCTAGTGGCGGGATTGAATGCGAAATCATCCTGAGATTCTATGTACCACAGGTAATGGTTAGGATCATGGGCTATTTTAAAAAGTTCAGGTTCAAGGAGAAGAGGCAAGGCAGTCTGAGAAGGATAGATCCCAGAAACTCAAGTCTCTTTCGCTTCCAGAGAAGAGTATCTCGATCCAGTCCACCCAAAAAAATGTTTGGGTATGAAAATAGCCCCTGGTTCTCTCAATTAAATTCCAAAGAACGACTACAGACTATCGCACCCCGGCTCCTATGGCCGGGGCGGGAGGTATACGCAACATAAGACCCTGATGTACCATACTAATAAATTATTCCATCTCGTTCGTGACGGCGCTCGTTAAGGAGCCTCATCCTTACAACTGACGGGACTGCGAGGGAAGGGGGATGTCAGCAAGGGAAAAGAGGATGAGAGCGGGGGGGAACGCGCCTTTCCACCGGCCTTTCCGCCCTTTGCTTGTCCCTTGGCCTGTCCCTTTGCGGGCGCTTTGGCCGGAGCGGCCTTCGCGGTGGCAGCCTTGGCGGTGGCGGGGGCAGGGGTTGCAGCCTGATGGCATTCAGTTAGAAAGGGGAGCTTCAGGGACACAAATGAATCTCACCTTGGCGCCCGCTGCGGCGGCTCCAGCACCAGCGGCTCCAGCACCTGCAGCTCCAGCACCCGCGGCGGCGGCTCCAGCAGCGCCAGCGGCGGCTCCTGCACCTGCAGCGCCAGCGGCGGCAGCGGCACCTGCAGCTTTACGACGAATCAGGCAAAGGAGAAAGAAAGAGGGACATAGAGGGACGAACCTGCAGCACCTGCATTAGCAGCCGCAGCGACTCCGTCAGCCGCGGTGAACTGTGAAGGCTATCAGACGCGGAGAGACGGAGAAAACAAGCCAGACTCACGTAGACGCAGTCGTCAAGCGAGCCGTGTTGCGCGATGGGGACGATTGCCGGCTGATGCGTGGAGGAGGAGACGATCGTGCACATGCGGTACGCGCCAGCCTTGACCCCAGCAGCGACGGGAACGACGACGTTGCCCGCGCCATCCTGAGGGTCGTTGACACCCTTGAAGAAGATGAACGCTTGCGGGTTCGTGATCTTCGTGGTGGTGATGGCGTCGATCGCTTCAATCACGACGTGCGTGTGCCCGATGATCTGGCCCTTGGCGTTGAGCGTCTGGGGGTTGCCGAAGTACGTCTTCTGTGCGTTGGTGAACGTGCCGAGTTGGATACCCTGGGTCTGGAGCGTGATGTTGAAAGCGGTGTCGGCGGCAATGGTGTCGAGGTTAGCGGGCTTCTCTGGGGGACGGGGCAGAAAGTTAGGAGTTGCACGAAACAATAATACACAAAGATACTCACGGAACTTGGACGAGGGCATGTTCCCAGATGAGGGGATTTGTCCGATCGGGATCGGGTTGCAAGATCCGGTGGTGATTTGGAGACCGTTGGTGAGGGGGGCCTTGGTGTTGCTGGGGTCGCAAATGTTGATGAAGTTGTTCTTCGACAACAGGGCAGCGCTCTGGCCAGCCACGGGGGGGTTTTGGCCTTGAATGAGTAGTCGATTAGTACCAGACATTTGAGTAACAAAAGCACACGCACCATCATCGGTGGTTTGGATCACCTTCGGGGAGAGCGTTGTCGACGCCTGGAGGTCACCAGCTGCTGCTGCCGGGGGGCAGCCGCGGCAGGGGGAGCCGCCTTGAATAAATGACTCAGTACAAATCGAAGCGCGAGAAGGGAAACAAAGACTCACTGCTCCTGCTCCTGCTGCGCCTGCTGCAGCTCCTGCTCCTGCGCCTGCTGCGGCTCCTGCTCCTGCTCCTGCGCCTGCTGCGGCTCCTGCTCCTGCACCTGCAGCGGCTCCTGCGCCTGCGCCTGCAGCGCCAGCGGCAGCACCAGTACCAGCGCCTGCAGCGGCACCACCAGCGGCCTTGAAGACACGAGTCAATATAAAATTACAACGTCCCAAGATGCGCGAAATCAAAACTCACTGCTCCAGCAGCTCCGCCCTTCTTTCCGCCCTTCCTTCCGCCCTTACCACCCTTGCGGAATTGGCGGGACTTGAGGGGAACTACGACACCGTTCGGTGCAGTCGAAGGCTCGTCTTCGGGGACCTGGTTGACCGCGCGGCCCTTCAAGGCGACAACGACACCATTTGGCGCGGTTGAAGGCTCGTCTTCGGGAACCTGGTTGACGGCGCGGACGTTACTGGAAGGGAAAGCATCCGTCAGTCACTGCCTCATCGGAACGCCGCAGACGACGTACTTTTCCCGGCGGAGAGGTCCAGCAGTCGCGGACAAGGCGAGTGCGAGCGTAACAAAGATGGAGATGGAAGAGGTGTGCATCGTATGTTTCGTTTATGTATGTGGGTGCGTGTAGCGAATACTGTAGGTCGTTGGAGGAAAGACGCCTGGTCGGTGTAGTGTCGTTGAGAAGAGGCCAAACAAAAAAAACAAGACGATCTCGGATCGCCTGAAGAAAGAAAAACGAAGGAGGGGAGGAGAAGTGAAGGCAAAAGTACCGGAGGATGGACAGCGAGGGCGCACATTATGTATCATTTTCTCAAACGCGTGTCTTGGCAGTTCCCACACCGGGGATCATTTGATGAATCTGCGGCAGGGCGCCTGGATACGCGGGATACGCTTGATGTGGCTCTGCCAGCGGTTACCGAACCAATAGGAATCTCGTTTCTCGGCGGGATCAAGAGGTTAGCTCCATTGAGCCACCTGGAACACCGGTGAGACAACGATGGATATGCCGCTGCGTATTTGGTGCGTATCCTGAACACCATTCATAATCCTAGGCGAGAGTTGAGGCGATGAGTTGATTCGCTCCGGGTGTGCGGTATTCCGTACCGAATTCCAGGTTTTCCCAAGGTCTTCCATCGAACATCTCGCAACGGGCAGGACGGGAAACCACCACCATGTGGGGTTTAGACGGGCTGATTTCGTCTTCATGGCGGGTTTCACGTCACAACGATTCCAAGAACTCAGACTTCCAGTATCCACTCAACCGGTTCCTTGCTCGTTGAGGGTCAACAGCCTTCAGCACTAGAGCAGGGTAGCAGCATATGGGCTTTTGACAACCACTGTCTGTAAGTGTGTCATTCGCAGTTGATGGCATCATGATTTCATCGCTTTTCGCCTTCGCTTATTTTTCACTTTTGTGTTCTTTGTCTAAAAAATTCTTGCTACGGTAGATTTCCTAGCACGTTGGACGCAGAGCGCTCTGTCTTGGGTTACAATCCAGAGCCATAATCAACCAACCACGTTTCAATCCTCGAAGCTCGGAGCACCACGTCTCCGATGTGACTAGGGCCTGGGCCCTAAGAAGGCTTGGCGAACCAGGTCCAATCTCCCGCAAATGTATTCAACGGCGTTTCGTTGATACGCCTATAGATCATGGATCACTGTCAAGCCAAGAAGTCAAGCTAACTTGTCAACGTAAAAGCTGTGCGTCTTGTGGGCACCAATATCTCGCCAAACTTCTGAAGGAATATCTTGTGTCTCAATTTGGGAGACTTAGGGAGGCTCTCAGCGGCTTCAACACCTCAATCTCCAACTTCCACAGTGCCCGCAAGTTATTTTCCAGGCTGCGTTACGGACGGACTTGCCCAACGCCCGTCCGGCGGGAAATACATCAATTCGCATGCCGGCACAGGGTTCATCCCAGCTTTCGCCGCCTTGGGCGTTCCATCCATGGCAAGGGAATGGACGGGCGCGCAGGCGCGTAAGTGCCTCAAACTCGGGTGTGACTCTAGGGAATATGTTCCGGCGCAATTAGTGTGGATCTGTCAAAATGTCGTCCGCAATGATCTAGTCCCCGCACGTCGCTTGAGGGTCACCCTAGGTCACCGCAAGCCGATGAGAGGCCAAGCGCACGGGCAATAATCCCGCTACCTGGTATCTTGCGCGGAGGCCGTCGTACTGGCAACGTGCGAACCGTGGTAATAAAGAGAAGAAGCTTGAGATCGAAGTCATGGTGAAAAGATTCCCGCTCCTCCTCGGACAGCCTTAATATTCGTCATGGCACACTCACCGCAGCTTGGCAGTCCTCTGTCGCTACAGTGTTTTGTTGCGGTCTGGAAGGTGAGCGTCGCGTGCGTACTTACATCACTGCGCACGGACATTCGCCGTGATACACGAGTCAATACCCGCACCGTGATGCTCCGCGAGGAATGCGCACACCCTGGTCCGCTCGCGTCTCGTCTGCGCGCGCTTACACAGAACGGGGCGACCCGAGCCTCGGGATGTCTCCAGCTCAATGAAAGATGGACGCTCAGGCTCAGCCGTAACTGATGTTTTTGTCGAGAACAGTCATCCACATGCAAATAATCAGCGGGGCAACATGGCGGACCACGGCCATCTGTTCACGATCTCATATGTTTCCCGTCCGCTTCCCTTGCATCACTATTCAATATTCGTGGTGGACGAGCGATGGATAGGCCGCCGGTAATTTTCGCGGATGATTCGATTTTCAACGAAGTTTCCATCCTACCCGTCGTCTAGCTGCGATACTGGAGCGTATATATCGTTGTGCATCCTTCTTGCCCCAGGGGATCTCTATTACCCATAGCTGGGGTACCGCCTCGCAACATCGGGAGATGGTTGTGAACCGAAATAAAATAAAAATAGGAAAGCTACCGATTGTCGTTGTAGTAGGACGGGTAAATCCATAGCCCACGACGAATTTTCAAAATATCGAGAACAAATGCAAGAAGTTTCATGTCCGCAAGATGGACGGCGAGGTTTGTGGTCGAATCCCAGTACGATTTCCACATGGATTGATGTCTCTCTGTGGTTCGTGCGAAAAGTGAGGCGGACTTTTACTGTAGGAGAACAACACATTGACTTCAATGCGCGGGGGTTGCACCTGGGCCGGATGGAATCTGGGCCGCACGGTCATTCGGCGACCGTCACTGGGCAGAGCAGTTTAAAAATATCAGCATCGGGAAATACTGCTCCGGGTACGCTGCGCGAGCAGTCTAAAACACAAGCATATATACCTCAGCATGAGAACAGCATTTCTACACTTCCGACGGTTTCTGATTGTATCTGAAAATTCGAATCTCAAAGGTTGTGCTCTGAGTCTAGACTCTTCTCCGCTCTGATTCAATTCCCGCCGCAACCGAAATGCTCCGGGAGTCGCAAGGGGTGTACTTCCACTCTCTGGAACTTTGGGAGATAATTGGGAGTCTCGACGTCTAATGAGATAGCAATTGTGTCAGCAGAAGTGTCTCAACCCCGAAAAAAAAACATTCCCATCTATGAACGCCGTGAAGTGAGGGAACGGTCCACATTCAAAACGAAAATAGGCGAGGGAATCTTTCGAACTTGATTGGGGTAAATTTGCAACCCACAGTGCTTCTTCGGAGATGAGTCACTGAATCGCTGAGAGCGCAAGTCATTTGGGTTTGGGTATAATTCTTCCACAACTCTTGAATACTGGTATACTAAGGAAAACAGGCCCAAAAACCGCAACGCAACACATAAAACAGATATGTTCTGACATTCTCGTTAACTCGTCGTTATTTAATATGAGCCATCACACTGCGAAGCAAAGATAAGAACTGGATCTTCAGTGGTGGAGAGAAGACGTACGCACTACTTCAGCGACGGGACTGGGAAGGAAGAGATCAGCAAAAAGAACAGGGATATGATTAGGGTATGGAACGGACTTTTCCGGCGCCCTTCGCGCCTTGCGCTGGCGCAGCTTGCTTAGCGCCTTTGGCCGGTGCAGCGGACTTCGCAGCAGCCCCCTTCTTTGCCGTGGCAGCAGTCGCAGCCTTACCCTGGTTGGCGGCGGCGGCACCCTAATTAAATCGAGTCAGAACATCGAAAGTGGTATCACAAAGGAAAGAAGGGATGGAGGGATTGAGGGCGAGAGAATGACGCAGAGTGGAATGGACGTATGTGAAGGGGAGAACAAGGAGTTCACCTTTGCAGCATCTGCAGTAGCAGCATCCTAACAACGACATATCAGAAGAAGTACAAATTTTGCGCGGATTCAAGCCCACCTTTGCCCCCGCAGCCGCAGCACCGGCAGCGGCGCCCTTGGCCGCACCAGCAGCTTTTAGGACGGGATTAGTAGTGTGAAAAAAAAAGGAGAAGGGCTTGAACCAACCAGCAGCACCTGCATTAGCAGCCGCAGCGCCTCCGGCGGCAGCAGTGAACTGTAGAGTATCTCAGGCGCGGAGAGACGGAGAAAACAAGCCAGACTCACGTAGACGCAGTCGTCGAGCGAGCCGTGTTGCGCGATAGGGACGATTGCCGGCTGATGCGTGGAGGAAGAGACGATCGTGCACATGCGGTACGCGCCAGCCTTGACCCCAGCAGCGACGGGAACGACGACGTTGCCAGCTCCATCCTGAGGGTCGTTGACACCCTTGAAGAAAATGAACGCTTGCGGGTTCGTGATCTTCGTGGAGGTTATCGCGTCGATCGCCTCGATGACAACGTGCGTGTGCCCGATGATCTGGCCCTTGGCGTTGAGCGTCTGGGGGTTGCCGAAGTACGTCTTCTGCGCGTTGGTGAACGTGCCGAGCTGGATACCCTGGGTCTTGAGCGTGATGTTGAAAGCGGTGTCGGCGGCAAGGGTGTCGAGGTTAGCGGGCTTCTCTTGGGGACGGGGCAGAAAGTCAGGAGTTGCGCGAAACAATAATACACAAAGATACTCACGGAACTTGGACGAAGGCATGTTCGAAGATGAGGGGATTTGTCCGATCGGGATCGGGTTGCAAGATCCGGTGGTGATTTGGAGACCGTTGGTGAGGGGGGCCTTGGTGTTGCTGGGGTCGCAAATGTTGATGAAGTTGTTCTTCGATTGAAGCGCGGCGCTCTGGCCCGCGACGGGCGGGTTTTGGCCTTGAATGATTAGTCGATTAGTACCAGACATTTGAGTAACAAAGCACACGCACCATCATCGGTGGTCTGGATCACCTTCGGAGAGAGCGTTGGCGAGGATTGGAGGTCGGCTCCGCCAGCAGCTGCGGCTGGAGGAGCAGGAGCTTGGAATCAAAAACTGTCAGCGTCGTATTTATTTGGCGTTTTAAACATACCTGTTGCTGCCGCAGGTGGGGCGGCCTTGTCACCCGCTTTGCCTGTTGCAGCGCCGGCTATGAAACTCGTCAGAGGGCAAAAAGATAAACGAAACTGTAGTTCACTAACCAGCCTTATCCGCCGCTGCGGCATCTCCAGCCGCGGCTTTACCATCTGCAGTTGCGGTGAACTGAAAGTACATGAGCTATGGACAGGGATATAACGCAAAGGTGGGCTGACGTAGACGCAGTCATCTAGCGAGCCGTGCTGCGCGATGGGGACGATTGCCGGCTGATGCGTGGAGGAGGAGACGATCGTGCACATGCGGTACGCGCCAGCCTTGAGCCCAGCAGTGACAGGGACAACAACATTCCCCTGGGCGTCTTGCGGATCGTTCACACCCTTGAAGAAAATGAACGCTTGGGGGTTCGTGATCTTCGTGGTGGTGATGGCGTCGATCGCCTCAATCACGATATGCGTGTGCCCGATGATCTGCCCTTTGGCGTTGAGAGTTTGCGGGTTACCGAAGTATGTCTTCTGTGCGTTGGTAAAAGTGCCGAGCTGGATGCCCTGGGTCTTGAGCGTGATGTTGAAAGCAGTATCGGCAGTGATGGTGTCGAGGTTGGCGGGCTTCTCTGGGGGACGGGGCAGAAAGTTAGGAGTTGCGCGAAACAAATAATGCACAAAGATACTCACGGAACTTGGACGAGGGCATGTTCCCAGATGAGGGGATTTGTCCGATCGGGATCGGGTTGCAAGATCCGGTGGTGATTTGGAGACCGTTGGTGAGGGGGGCCTTGGTGTTGCTGGGGTCACAAATGTTGATGAAGTTGTTCTTCGATTGAAGCGCGGCGCTTTGGCCCGCGACGGGCGGGTTTTGGCCTTGAATGAATAGTCGATTAGTACCAAACGTTTGAGTAACAAAAAAAAAACACGCACCATCATCGGTGGTCTGGATCACCTTCGGGGAGAGCGTCGTCGAGGACTGGAGGTCGCCGCCACCGGTAGCTGTAGCAGGGGCAGCTGAAATCAAGGACGGTCAAACTTGCAATTAATTAGCTGATCGTCAATCCTACCTGCTGCTACACCACCGGCTCCAGCGGCGTCCGCAAACGTAGCGGCGGCAGTTCCAGTGGCGGCTCCAGTGTTGCCCCCATTCTTGCCACCTTTGCCCTTCTTTGCCCCTGCCTTCTGGTTGTTCTGTGAGACAGCCCTGGCACTGCTTCGCCGAGCAGCGGCGTCGGAGCGGAGATTCCTAGATAAGTGGAAAAGGCATTCGTGAGTGAAGCCCCCGGTTTCAAACGGTACAATGTACGCACAGGTCTCCGTCAGTCCGGCGCGATGGCACATCAGAGGCAGCCGCGCTTAAGGCGAGTGCAAGCGTAACGAGAAATGAGATGGAAACAGTGCGCATTGTGTATTGTATATGGAAGAGTGCGCGGGTAGTTCAACGAAAAGACACCAGGCCAAAGTGGTTGAAGGAACAAAAAAAAAAACGAAAGAAAAAAAAAACCGAACGATCACAGATCGCGGAGAAGAAAAAAAGGAGGGAATGGAGTGGTAGGGAAGAAGGTACCGAATAATCGAAGCCCACCTCCAGCACTTAAGTACACCGTCTGTAGGCAATGTGTTGCTCGTGTCGGGATTCCGGGATTTGCTGATGGCATAAATGATGGGGTAACTCAGGGCGTAGGCGAGCCAATTGCGCGTAGACCCGAACCTCTCACCGCGAGATGCTGTCCAGCGACGTTGCCAATGGTGATGTCGAAAATTGTAAGATCCAATGGTATGGTACTGCTTACCATACGCAATGGGTGGGTGCGGAACTCAAAGTTCCTCTGATCATTCAAGTTCTTCTCGTGAAACGGCGGTAAAAGCTGATGTGCGGCAAGTGACAGTTGGAGCGAGGATGAAAGTGCGATTTTGGCGAGCAAAATCATATGATAGGCCTGCTCGACTTCCTCGTGTGTTAATCCTTCGATTGAGCGGGAGACTGCTCTATACCATCGAGGCTGCAGGCCGCACTGATCCAAACATTCAAGTTAACGCGGCGCGTCGGATTGAAAACCCCGCATATGTCCTCACCCTGGTGGAATGAGAAAAACCGGAGATTGATTCGGCAAAAGTTGCGTTTTAGCGCACTGGACAGCATTCCTTAATAAGCGACCGATCTCGGTGCTGCCCCACACGGAAGCAGGTGAATCGGCTCATCTTGCTCCAGGTACGTACGAAACCACGTTGAAGCTGTGGCCAGGTGTCGTGTACTTGTGGACGACGAATCTGAGAATGCAGCATTGTCCTGAAACTATTCGATGCACCGACGGTGCGAGACAGGTCGCGCGGACGACGTACGGGTCTACACAGGAGGGAGAGACCAACCTGTAGGGGGGATTGGTGCAGCGGCAGTGCAACTGCGCATCAAGACTGTTGTCCCAGTTCAACGCAAAGATACGCATCTTCATTGATGGCAACATCGTTGTCTGCCAACGGCATACATAGCTTAATCAGTGCCTCGATTTGGTCCCGACGTTGTACGGCGTGCATGTACAGTGGGTGTTTCCCCTACTCTGGACGAAACCTCGGACGTCAGCCGCCCAGAAGTTACTATCGTTCCATACAGATTCCGTGATATGCATTTTGGTTTGCCTGCGGGTCGGTTGCCCTCGGTCGCCGCGATATCATCGGATCTCCCGCAAGGCTGCCTACTCTTCGATTGACATTGTTAGAACCCCGAAGTAGGCCGAGTACATCAAATAAAAAATTGTTTCGCCGCCGCAAACGTAGCTGTCGTAATGCATGAGTGGAGCTCGCCAGAACAACGACGAATCGGCTTACCCAGGATGTCAGTCCCAAGAGTACTTGGCAGTTATAGAAAGGTGGAGAATGGGAGGTCCCTGGTCCAATCACCTCGTTGGAGAAGAGTATTGGCTCGGCAGTTTCAGAAAAGAAAAAATGGCCGGAGCTGCGAAATCACCCCGCCGAATTCAGGTTTCGGAGCCGGTTCGAGGCTCGGCACAAAGTCAACACAACCTGAGCACTCGGAGGAAAGCTACACGGATGTGCGAATATCCACAGTTTTGATCTTGAACTTCTGAACGCGAACCTCGCGTGTAACCCCACAAATAAATATGGACCGTCGATTTTTCAGAAAGGAGAGAAGAAGTACGGCTGCGTTTTATGAGACCCGAACACATCATAGTCTGACGCCTATCAGCAGGTGGCGCGTAAGATTAAAACCATAACTTACCCAAATTACCCACTGCATCTGGGTCTGTCTCGCCCCAAGACGTTTGTGGCCACGCAGAATTGGGGGTTGTAACGCGTACACGCAGCCCGCCGTGCAGGAGGGCTTCTAAACCTGCACGTACCTCGCCCAGCGGAAGGTCTAAAGGCGACGTGTGTCGCGGGCGGACGTGCAACTCGGCGTGCACAAGCGTAGGTCGCGCGCGCAGCACCGCGAGGAAGGGGGCGAAGTCCGGCGCATCCGCGACGTCCGTGATGATGAGCGTACGCAGGTGTGGGACGAGCGCCGGACGTTGCATTATTGCGTACCCTGCCGTGTTGGCGCATGAGTTGGAGAAGAGGAGCTCGAGTGTAGGGAGGTTCGGGACGGCTTCGAGACTGGACGCGAGGGCCGTGTCGGGCCAGTTGCATTCGAGGGTAAGATGGGTGAGGTGGGGTGCGGAGCGGGCGAGGAAAGAGAGAAAGTGGGTGTCGGCCTCGTACCACAGCCGCACCTCGAGGTGCTCGAGGGTGGGGATTGTGAAGACATCGAGAATCTGCGGACTCCCCAGGAGTAAGAGTGATTTCAGGCGCGGAGCTGTGATAGGCTGCTGAGCTTGCTGCCGATGTAGGTATGAGTGGAGGCTCAAATGAAGGAGGTGCGGAAAGCGGTCAAATATCAGAGCGACCTCATCCACTTGAGATATGTGTATGTTCGCCAGGTGTAGGGAGGTGAGTGACGTCGGGAGCCACTCGAAATTACCCGGGGACGAAGAAAGGGAATCACGAAGATGGATGGCCTGCAAGCTTTTGCAACGAGAGATTATGCCAAGGGATCGCAAGTGGCCATAATCATTCGTTATGTGGATGCATAAACTTTGCAGCAACGGGAACTGGTCCACTGCAACGTGATCGAAAAGACGCATGTCTTGTTTCGTGATCTGGAGCTCGAGCCGGCCGCACTGGGCAGAGTTTGCCGCGACCATCTCTAGTAAACCGTTCGGAAGAGACATCCGTGAAGAGGGGCAAATTATGGTGATGGATAGGGATTGCCCAGCAGCACGAGTAATCCAAAGTGCAAAGAGAGCGCAAGTGTGGTCGGGAACAGGCTCCAGGTCCCGAATTCCAAACAGTGTGGAAATACCATCGTACGGAAAGTCTATGGGAAATTCCAAGTAAATAGACCTCCACAGCTCGGGGGTTGCGAGAGCAATGGACCGCCAATGACCGCAGATTTGGGCCAAAAGCAAAGGCGCGCGTTTTCGACCGGGCCTTACGCGTCGGTGGAGAGGAAGACAGAGAATAAATATCTCAGATATGAGCTCGTATGGCAGCGAAAGCGCGGGAACAAGGATTTCTGGCTGCGACATAGTGGCGGTATGGAGTCAAGTTGGGGCGTGACGTGACACGTAACGTCACTCTACGTCACTCTGTCCTTGCCACCCACCATCATCACCTCTGTCCGAAACTTGAGCGAATCTAGGTCAATACTGAGTCGAAACTCCCAAGCAATGAATAAAATGCGATGGCTGGAGCTCGAACGCCAAGTATCCGACAGTGTTTGCCCGCCCGACTCGGAATTGATTCCGAAACTCATCCGTGTTGCATACTGCGTCAAGCATTGGTGAGAGGGCGACAGGCTGCAAAACCCTTGGCCTCAACGAGGACCCAATCGGTGGGATCCCTCGCTGTGATATGAAGATATTTGCTCGGATCGCTCGCGCAAAGCGCGAACATCTCCTCGTGTAATGATCATTGGCGGTACTTCCAAAGAGATGGTCTCGATTATCTCCACATGCCCTCGCATAGAAAGCTTGAGCGCAGTAGAATCCCGCCACTTGCAGTCAGGGAATCGACCGCCTGCGGCTCAGCTAGCTCCACGACCATCCACTTTCAACGTCGGTGCCAAGATCCAATCGGCACCTTTGCATCTGCACATCTCACCCACCTCGAAATTTTCGACGGATTGGATAAACGCGATTTCGCGCGCTGGAGCACATTGGCTGAACTACCACAACTCGGACATGTTGGGCCGAATACCTCGAGTTATGAAGTTGGGGCGCACCTCCTTTCGATATGCACGTCCCTCCATGTCCTCGTTGTGCTCTCCGAACTGGGGGTCGTCCACATCCACAGGCAGAGAGGCTGCCACCAACGAAATGCGCTTGGTGATGATGATGCTGCCCATGTAAGGGACTGGCAGCGAGGTGTGATTTTGGGTGACGAATCGGCGATTACTGGGCGGGGCAGACGCATCGATTGCCAAGAGGCGAGATTTATCCCTCTGTTTCTCTTTCAGAGTGATTTATGCTCTGACAAGTATTGCAGCTAGGACGTTTGTTCTGAATGAAAAACCGATAATGTGGGTGATTTCGATAAGGAAGCGGCAAGATTACGTCGAAATGCTGGCTGTGAGCACTGACTGGTCTGTTATTTATTCCCTCCTTGGTTATAAATCTACACTGGCAATTCGAATAATCGTGGGCTACTACATCCGTCATCTCACTTTTGGTCTGAAAAAAAAAAGTAGACGAATTACTTGCTATTTTTGGTGGGAAGGCACTGGAGACTGGAGTGCTGAAAGATAGAAAGATTTGGGCGCTCGAAATCTCTTGAAGCCTAGGTGTAAACCTCTGCCCAGTTTTAGACGAGAGGACAAGACTCTGAAAGCAAGGCAAGATTCGCTGGCAAGTTTTTCATCTCAATGGCCTAAAAGTCCTCAGGAAATCCCCAAAGCTGACAGTGCTAGACTATTGCCTGGTTTGAATCGATTCCTCATCATATGAGATGCGCAGATCTTACTATCCTGCGCAGATCTTGACTTCGAAACCCCTGCTTCCAAAAGACCGCTGTCAGCGTGTGCTGCGGAATAAGCCGTCGACCTAGGCCTAGGCCCTCGGGAACACAAATGGGGTATTCCCCTCGCTGAGTAAATCGGGGTAACCGGGGACAGAAATTCACATCTGTATTCCTGTTCGGAAGCTGCCTTGCGGAAGGACAGGACGTTTCTTTCCTTGGCTAGATGTGTTCACAAACTTTCTCTGGACCGACAGATTAAATCCACGCGTCTGGCAAGTTACGGATCTCCAACCTGTGTGCATTACCCGCATTTCGGAACCTTCAACATTATTTCCTTGGTCTTGGCATCCTAACCGTGATAGCCTGATTAATTCCACCCACCTATGCAAAGGCATTCATCGGAGGCTTGGAGACGGGAAGGGGATCAAAAAGGGACGGGCGGTGTTCTGTTAAAAATCTTTTGATGGAAGGACGGCTGTGCCCCGAAATGTACCCGGATATTTTGTTCGTCCCATTTTTTTCGTTTGTTTCTGGGAAGGCGGACCAATGGCGGACGGTAATACTGATGCCAGAGCTAGCTCATCGTGTATGATACTGCAACAGGTAAGCCATCAGCCCTGGCACAGAACAGAACAGGTATCGATCTATTACGGCACCGTGCAGATAGAAAGAAATTCCCGGCCGGAGTGTCGGTACCAAGAACTCGGAACATTAGGCATCAAATAGGACCGCCCAAGGGGGGTTTCACTGCCAACATCCCGTCATCGCCCAGGACTGAGGGTATCATTGAAGGTAGAGACGGCGGACAACAGCAACTCCGTGTTGGTTGACAGTCGCGCAAGTGGCATGCAGACGCCGTGACAAAATCTGACTAGCTCGTGGTATATAAAGCCGTGCCAGCAGATTGGTATTTCCCGTGCCCTTTTCGTTCACTTTCTTTCTTCCACCCTTTCCCGAGCCAGGTCTCAGAGCTAGTCTCTTTCTTCTCTTATTTTCATATCTTCGTGAAGCAATGGTTTTCATCACGGTCGCAAGCGTTCTTTTGGCGTGTCTCCTCCCATCTGTGATGGGTCTCACATTGGACACACCTGTTACGACCGACGCCGACGGCACGCTCTTGGTCACCTGGAAGACGGTCGCGGCTGACCCGTGGGTCCTCCGCTCCGCATTTTAAATCTCCCCTCCTGATACGAAGCCTTACAGCGCATTCACCCTCATCCTTGACGGCCCCATCAACATCGACATCGCCACGGGTATCAAGCCCGCCGACCTCAAGACGAGCGTCGGCCTCGGTCAGATCCCGCCGGGGTCAGTTTTCCTCTTCCTCTTCCTATCACCACTTTCTGACGCTACCTCAATCTTTAGCACCTACACCCTCCAGGCCGTCGTTGCCGACGACATTGAGAAGGTGCTTAGCACCTCGGCGCCTTTCCAAATCGACGCCGCTGGTGACCCCGCCGGTGCCCCGCCCCCGCCACCCGACGTCGCGCCCCCGCAGCGTGCCCGCCTGTGGCCGCTGCCGGCGCTGCTGCCGGTGCGGCTGCCGGTGCCGCCGGTGCCGCCGCCGGTGCTGCTGCACCTGCTGCTGGTGCTGCTGTTACCGCTGCACCCGCGACCGCTAAGGCCGCCGTCGCAAAGGCAAAGGGAGGCAAAGCAGGCAAGAAGGCCAAGGGCGGAAAGCGTGTGGTTTCGGCCAAGTTCGGTCGCGAGGTGCTTTACCGCGATTAAGCGGTGTGCCTTGTACGGATTTGAGCTGCGGATGAGTGTAGTTTAACGAGCCCTTGACGCGTCGTGCTGCTTCTTTACGAGATGATAAGATAGAGAAGAGAGATTAACTTACAATAATAATTTTTCTGGGTTGGGGCATCACTCGGGGTTTCATAAAGTTCTAGTTTTATTTTTGCTACAAGATAGTGCCTATTAATGGCCATGTGCCGAGCGTGCCATTTCGCGTCGGTGGGGCCGCAGAGAGCGGCCGCCATCGGCGCTATATGCCAACACTGCCACTGGAGATGTGATCATGAACTTGGTTCAAGTTAAGCCCTGTTTTCTTTTGAGAGAATTTCTATGCCTCTCGCAATAGGAAACCATTCTGTGCATATCAAGACCTGCACGGTTGGTAACTGGAGGAGATACGTTGCCATCCTCAACCTTTCGCTTAAGTTTAACCATATTTTTCTTCTCAGTTTCAAACAAGCCCTTGGTTCCGGTTGTACATCGCACTTTCATTATATGGCACCTCACTGACACAACATTGCAGCAGCTGAACGCGGTCACTTCCAGTCCCAGTCTGACAGAACGGTGCTCGCGGTATATCGGCGATGCAGAGAACAAGATCGGAATCATAGGATGCCCGCCAAAGTAAGTGATTTGTGATTTGTGTTCGAGTTATTTAAGTTCCACATTGATAGTGTATCAACAGTAAGCGTCCACGGGCTGGCCTCATCCACACACTGAAGATAGAATCACGGTTCGGTTATTGCAGTTATGAGCTTCTGCTCCAGGCTGATCCAGGGCCGTTGTGCAGGATGCTCCGCACAGTGTTTACTTCGGATATCGGCGTGCTAGCATCATCTGCGAGCAGCAGGCGGAGCGAAGGAACACGTGCAGGAGGGCACGTAGGACAGATGGATGACGCAGCAAAGGATGGCGTGGGCCGGATGGTCGCTGAGAAGTATCCAATAGTATACTTCCTGTCGTATTATAGTAATATATCACTTTCATTTATTCTATTACCGGGTGAGCGCAAGGGAAATAGTGAGGAGGAGCGAGCAGTGCAATAATAAGAAGGAGCCTAAGCGGCCGGCTTGAGCTACATAGCACTGCATAGTGCTGCATAGTGATGGCGGGAGCACGGCATAGCGCTGCATAGTCACTGATGGTGGGCCGGCTGCATAGTGCTGTATACTGGGGATGTACCTATGGCAACTATGGGGCTATGCAGCGCTACAAAGCGCTATAAAGCTGGTCCTTGTTTTCCAGATGCATCCTTTTCACAATTGCCAGCATGTTTGACAGTGTAAAGGAGAAGGAGGGCAAGGAGAGCATAGAGTGCAGCAAAAGCATAGATATGCTGCCCCCATTCGTGCAGCATCCGCTCTCCCTAACCGCATTTGCATCTGTTTCCTTGCACAGGAGCGACTGGTTTGTCTTTACTTCCCTCCCCAGTCTGGGCGTGCAAAAACGCTAATGTAGCAATACTGCAGTCTCCGCCTCCTCGGCTTCGGGCCAGACATTCGCGACCTGATGCGAAACACCATCACCTCGCACTGGCCGCGCGGTCTGCAATCCGAGAGCCCATACCACGGCGCGCACGAGTTCAAGTTGCGCGACTACCCGTGGCACGGACACCGCGAGGACGGCGCGCATGCGCGGCGGCTCATGTCCCGCACGCTCGAGGCACTGTTCGACGCCGGCTGGGTGCTCACCATCGCGACCGATATCAGCAAGAGGGACTCGGACCTCGACAACCTCGTATTCCGTCACCAGGCGCCCGCGCTGGCGCGGTGTGACTGGATGTGTGTGTCGTTCAGCATGGGCGACCGGCTGAAGCTGATCGATGCGCCCGATGACATGCGACAGGCGATTGTGGAGCTGAGTCGGCGGGCTGGCCTGCTGCAGAGGGACTATCCTTATGCTGGGGTAGCAGGTGTGCATGAGGTCAAGATGTTGGGATACCCATGGTTGGCGACAGGCGGGGAGACGAGTGAGTACCTACCTACTGCGTGATTCGTTGCCTTGCGATGTTGATTTGACGCTGATCAATCGCCTGTGACAGTGGCGGCAAGGCAGTTTGTCCTCAACCTGCTGAGCACCCTCGAACAGCAGGGCTGGAGCGTTTATGCGAGCATCGACCAGAAGGCTCAGGTGGGCGAAGGAGGGGACCTTGACACGTGGCACTGCTGCAGAAGACAGAATTGGACCCCGGGATTGCCAGTGTATCATAACTAAGGCGACCCCAAGCGGCGCGCCGCGGTTCGCGAGCGTATCAGTTCTTTACAATATAACCTAGTGCCGATTCTTGCAGTGGATAATAACATCATGACATCACCAAATGTGAAAAAAAGCTTGCGACCGAATCTAAGCGCTTGCGATCCTTACAATCCGTACAATCTTCACAACTATTTGTGAACCAACTCGTGAGCGCAGATATCCGAACGTAAGCGGGTGTGGTGATCGTCGATAAGACAATCATTGTGGAGATTTTGGCGGCAGATGAGGTCTTGTATGCGGTCGCGAGCGCAGGTGTAGGCGACAAATATCCTGGGCTTTAAATTTCCGCGGTTCTCGTACATTTCTCGTAGTCGCAGCGCAATGAACAAAATTGGACGGAAAAAATTGCATTATCAGCTAAACTACTTTGCCTATACATTGGTCTCATCTCCTGCGCGTACCGAAAACGGGATTATCGAGCAAACCGGACACCAGGGGAGATCTGAAGGCCATGGAGTTTGAAGTCCGAAGCCCAAGAGTCCCGAATTTGAAGTATAGAAGCGAGGGCTTGAACGTAGAACTTGAATATATGTTTGAGCGATCGTGTTGGATGCCAAATGCTTGAAGATCATCTTACGCGTTCGGAGATGATTGCAATGCCGCTAATGCTTCAGAAGTAATTTTTGCCATTTGAAGGGGGGTGCCGCTTGGGAGCCGTCTTGGGATGGCTGGGTCCGTTCGATTTCTTCTAGGAATATAGGGCCTGTGAAAGCAGCCTAGACGCATGAGCTGGCTCCTATGTGGAAGTTTCTTGCAGATCTAGAGTGAGAGAGCCGAGATAAACTGCGGAGTGACTGTACATAAAGCGGTGTTGACGTGTCTAGTTGCAGACCAGGTAGATTTGACTCTATTGAAGACAAACAACTTGATCCAAGGGAAAACCTTGAAAGGTTTGATACCCGCCGCGTCTCGAGTCGATGTGGGAGCAGAAGAAAAAAAGGCACCGGCAATCACCGATCCGGAAATTGATTATGATTGCTCCATAAAACAACAGGCGTTGATTCATGCCAGGACTTTTGCCTGTACACGGCCAAAGTACCCGCACGTTGCCCCCATCTGGCGCGGTCACATGGGTCATGGCTGTCGCGAGTGCTGGGCGCAGCTGGGAGCGGGCTGGTGCCCAGCTCGCCTATGCAGCTGGGCATCCAGCTAGCCTCCAGTGGAATTCCATGCTGCGTCCATGTCACTTCGTATCCTGGAAGCCACCCGGGCAAATAAATAAAATAATTAATCGGAATAATTGTCAGAGGAAATCACCACATCACTATCTGTGCCCGAAAGGTCCCCCACCTCCTCATCTTCCTCAACATCATCGTCCACTGAATTTTCCTTTTCTTTACGCCTAATTGTTCTCGGTCGACCAGCAATCAGACTGCTGGTCTTCAGCAACAGTTCCGCTCGTGAGTATTGAACCGGCTCCTTCCTGCGCCATTTTGATGTGGTGCTGGCATCTTCATTCCACCTGCAACATAAAAAAGCAAGCGGTGACTTGTGGAATTTTGCCAAGTCGCGCTAGTAAGAATTCCATCAATCAGCCACGTGAAGGTTTGGTTAATGCCACGTCGCTCGGCTCTCTCTCTTTCTCCCATCTCGGCTCTCTCTGATCCCTTGCTCCTCTGTTTTTTGCGGCCTGCTAACTAGCGGGCCACGTATTCAAACTCAAGTTTTCAAACCTACAAGCCCTCAAGCCATCAATGATACAATCTCTGCTCTCAAATCATTCATAGTTGCGCCGCCTCAAGACCATCGCAAACCTTACCCCAAGACCATCGCAAGTCATTGAAAGCCACTGCAAGTACCCACAAGCCCCCACTAGTCCTCCGGCCAACCATTCCCGTTTCTACGACTTTTCTTTGCACCGTCTAGCTCCCAACACTTTGTCCAGAGCAAGTTTTCCCTGGGGTCTCTTCTAACATTACCATTAATACTTGTATCTTTTCCTGCACACCATTAATCTGTCGGTGCCCCATGCTCCGACAACAATGTTGTAGCTACCACTGGCGGATAGCATGCCGCACCTTGGCGGCACGTCATTTTTTGTAGCAGCAAAATTTCCAGCAACAAGATTTCACCGACGCCGGAGCAGACTTGGCAACTTGTGTGGCGCTGGTGCCGGCGCAGCCCCAGGCGGACGAATAAGCTAGATACATCCTGTACATTGCTGAAATACATGTGATTTTGTGTCAATTTTGTGTTACTTTACCGACCAGTCTTGCGTACGGCTAAGTCCAGCTAATTGATCATGCTGAAATCCACCTAGACTGGACAGCTGGCTACCAGCCCGACCTGGACCCATGCTGGACCCATAGGAGACTGAAACTGGCACCAGCCTGATGTTGGCTGGTCTGCAGTCTCCATCGACATCTGGCACACATGTCGCGTCCAGCCCGTGACCACGTGTGGAACCATTGGCGGTGTACATGTTTCTTGCCTTAAAACACCTTTTGGATTTCAATCCGCTACATAACTCGGAGGAGGGTCCGATTCCACCTTTCCTGCTGTCAATCGCAGTCCGCTGTCTGTCTGGACGAACAAATCCCGAACAAAATCCCCATGCTGACTCCCCAGCGCAGTCTCGGTCTGTTCCCGCTTCATCAAAGACAGATGCCGCACCGAAGAGGTCGATTCAGAACGCACGGAGCTGCCGTTCGACGTACCGAGACGTAAGAACTCTTTCTCGAGGGCTCGCAGTCTGGCTTCTGTCGTGGCATCCGAGCTCAGGGACCCAGGTATGGATTTTTGGGAATCGTACGGTGCCCGCGGTCGACCTTCCTCAATCCCCGCGGCTGTTCCTCGTCCAGAGCGCCGGGAACGCCGCTTGTAACAGATTACCAAACCCACAAGAAGCGCGAAGAAAACTGTGACGCCAGCGGCGGTTCCTCCTGCCACCACGCCAACAGAAACCTTGTCGTTCTGGGAGGCGGAGCTCACGGGCGAAGTGCCGGTGGTGGACACCACTACTGGGGCAGTAGTAGGATTGCTGCTGAGATTAGGAATACTGGCGGAGGACGGGCTCGGTGAAAGTGACGCCAGTGACGCCAAGTGACGCCAAGTGACGCCCCCCTGCCGCCCCGACTGACGCCCCCACTGGTTTTGGGGGGCGTCAATTCTGTCACGTCACGCGTCGAGTGCCGCCCTCAGTGCCGCCCCCAAATTTTAGTCAAACATTTGGATTGGTGTAGCTTTCAGTAGGATCCCCATCGTACCGCATACGGCTACTGCCGTAAGAATTACGGTCATTATGGTCGCCCAACCGGCCTTAACTGTAAACGTTAATTGTCAGTAATGCTCGTAAAATTCCAAGTTCAGTACCGTAATCCTCATTTGGTGCGTTGATGGCCAGTGGGTCTTGACGTCGAGTATGAGCATGTGGATCCACACAAGAACATTTTGCGGCGACAGGATGCTGCACCACTGCTGGCGGTGCTGAGGACTCGATCGAACGGCGCGAACAATATCTTCGTAATTTTGGCGCGACAGTAACAGACTCCTGATAGACAGTGGCCCGCCCATTCTTCTTCGGCTTCTCTAGCTAACAAGAGTGCGAGCCTTTGATGCAGGGCAGACAAAAATAATGTGAAGTATTTACCGAGTCTTCCGTCATTGGTTACATAGTGCGCGACTATGGCAAGAAACACATACCCGTTCGAGGACGTCCAAGCATCCAGGGATATCGAATGATGTGGCTGCTCCATCCAACGGTATTGGTGGGCGGTATAGGTGAGACCGATTTATTGGTGTTATTTTTTTGGCTAGTTTTAAAGCAACAAGGATCTATAATTATCTGACCCGGTGGCATAACCTTTAGCAAGCAACATAGCATTTTAGTCATAAACCATCCCTCGTGAGTGACGCCCTCAGTGACGCCGACTTGACGCCAACATGTCACATTGACGCCCTGTCACATATGAACTGACGCCCCCCACTGCCGCCCCCACATTTGGACTGCCGCCCCCCGCCCTCAAACGTGACGCCCCCGGTGACGCCCCCTTGACGCCCTGTGCCGCCCCCACCGCCGCCCTTTGACGCCACATTGCCGCCCCTTGACGCCCCAATTTGCCGCCAACTGACGCCCCCCACAAGATATATTTCGGCGAAACTAAGCTCATGTGGGGGATTTTCATTGCTCAAATACATAGTAAGGAGTGTAAGGAGTTCATTAGAAGACACGGAAAGCTCCTAAAGGCAAACCCACACCAAATAATTTATGTCATTGCCGCCCCACTGACGCCCCCCGCGGCAAAGGGCGTCAAAGGGCGGCAGTGGCGTCAGTTTCACTTTGCCCGCGGAGGACGGGGCAGTAGGGATCGAGAACTCGGTTATGCGCGTCCTTGTGGCAACTTTGGTGTCTGTCAGGGTGTGTTCGATCGTTCTGGTATTGTCGATTATCTCTGTCGAGACCAGCAGAAAGGTGGTCGTTAGTACCTCAGTTAGAGTCTTCACAAGAGTGTCTTCGTCCCGTTTTTTCGGTGCAGGCGTAAAATTTGTCTCGGCGATGTTAGGCACAACGGTGGCAGATGCACTGCGCGCTCCGGTGTATCAACAGACAAATCTCTGTATGTAATAGGTGTACGCACGATGGAGCCAACGCAATAAAGACATTCCTATCGCTTCCGGAAGCAATACGATCGGAGCGCAACTGCGGAGAGCCACCAGGGCTCGGGCCGCCACTCCCCCCGACCTCAAGATGAGCGCGGACGAACTGACATCCAGGAGGATGTGAGCAGGCGGGCCACAGACGCAATGGGTTGGAACTTACAGTCTGACCAGAGACAATGACGGCGGTGGAAAGGACAGCGAAGAAGGATGCAATCCTCATGATGGTCGTACGCGTGCGCACGGCAAGAATGCGGGAACAAAGGCAAGACGGACATCTCGCAAGTGCTTTTTGAATAGATTACGTTCAGTCGCCGCGTCCACATGGCTTCTGTCAAGTTTCAATATATACCGGTCAAAGGCTGATCTTCCCATCGGAGCAAATTTGCTATACTATACTTAGACTTGCAATGCAAAATGAACTAGAAGTGTATAATATCGCTCGTTTGCGCTCGATTTTTAGTCATTTGCATTTGGAGTTTACTCTCAGGCCGCATCCAAGGAATGACGAAAATTGGCTAAGAATCGAGCGCTATGGATATGCCGAATTGACTGGTCGTTTGATGGGGCAATTGATTGACATTCCAGCAATCAAAATATCTTCGCTCTTTGTGTCCCAATTCTTGGTCAATTCCCGACCGAATCAGGAGAAGATTTCTTTCTATTACAATATTAAACAGGTGTCGGTTTCATTTAGGCCACTTCCGAAGGCAGACGGCGAAGAATTGAGCCCAATCGAGCGGCATTTTGCACTTCTAGAACATTTTGCACTGCAAAGTCAAGTATAGTAAACGAAGTTTCAAAGGCTTCGGAAAGACACTGGTGATTTTATCGAAGACAGATAATGAGGCATGAATTTCCCGAAACACCGATTGATACTGAATGTCGCAATGACCGGATTCAAGGGATGAAACTGAGATGAACTGTAGAGTTGATGTCACCAGCCAGTCATCGACTTAGTGATCATGTCATCCAGGTTAACCGAGTTTCTTCGGAGTCTGAACCGTAAACACTTGAGCATCTGTAGGAAACCCTGGCCAGCCGAGGTCGTTTTGAGAGAAATATAGCCTGCAGGAGGTCGGCAATTTCTGCAAGCCCCAATTGTAAGCGCCAGTCCATGTCCGGCTACCTTAGGTAGTGACGAGCGGCGGGGGAGATCAATCTCCGAGCGCTTAGCCAACAGTGAACAGGCCAATTCGGGTTTCAAACATTTCCAAGGGGGCAAAAATAATTCGCCGCGACATGTTGGCGCGGCGGTGACGCGGCGGTGGACGCGGCGATCCAAAATTGGCAAGCGCCGATCACGCTTTCTGGAGGCCATAGCGACTCCGTATAAACAGAAGATGTGCTCACCATGTACCAGTGTTGGATGGCTCAGGAACGGCCCTGAGAGACTATGTATACATCTTGCTTGACGCCGTGAAGTAATTTTGGACATGGCGGTGTCGTGCATGCGCCAGGCCATAGTGGGGTTTTGATGTATCATTTGACTCTCGGGAGAGAAGCGGCGTGATCTATCAAACGCTCTCGCTGAGAGATGGAAGTGATATATCACTCGAGAGCCGCTTACCTTTTGGGTAATCCGATGCGCGCGCCTGCCCGCTCGCTGCTCCGCGCCTCCTGCTAGCGCGTGGCTGTGCAGGCCGCGCCTTCCCCAAAATTGAAAAGGGCTGCTCGCCGCCGGTCAGCCGCTGCCCAATATTACTGTAGGATACCTTCTAATTTAATAGGTGATTCTTACCTGCATTTTTTTAGACCCTGAAGCGGCCTACACGCGATGCCAATGCACTTGCGAAATGGCAGATTTGGCAGGGCACACACTTGTTTATATCTATTACTGTAGTATTACGTTCAATTCGGCACCGCCCCCGGTTTTTTGATACTTTTAACAGTCCAAAAAAATCCGAAAATTTGAGAAAAAATTATTGCCGCCCTCAGAAAAAATGAGCGTGACGCGTGACTGACGAATTGAACGTAATACTACAGTATTTCCCAATCCTCTCCACTCCCACCACTTTGCTTCAGTCCCGTTCCCGCCCTTCGGCTGCCCTGCTGGCCATTCCAGCTAGCAGGGCTGTTCTATGTGAGTCCATTCCTTAGTAGAACCCTTTCGAGCCTCTCACACTGCTTATTTAGCACGCCACACACCTTTTCAAATCCGGGTTTCCTCTCCGCTTCCCCCGCTTCCCGCCACCCTACAGCGCCTTCAAAGGCTATCGCCGCCCGGGGGCATCACGCGCAGGGCCTTGGCCATCGGTCCCCGCCCTTTCTGCGACCAGCACTGCCGCACTGCACCATTCCCGCCGCATCCGGCCCTGGCTTCCCGCCGCCGTCCAGTGCCCGCCATGCCCCATTCTTTCCCAGCAGCGCCTCCAAGAGGTCTATGCCCGTCATCCCCCGCTCTTTTTGAGACCGGCAGCCCGTCCTGCACGCCGCCGCACTGCGCTGTTCCTGCCACCTCCCGTCCCGGCCTCCTGCCGCCGTCCAGCGTGCGCCGCACCGTATCGCAACCCAGCAGCGCCTCCATGAGGGCTATGCCCGTCGTCCCCCACCCTTTTGGCGCTGCTGCGGCCCGCCGTTCTCACTTCTCCCGCCCTGGCTCCCCGCCGCCGTCCAGCGCACGCCGCACTGTATCGCAGCCCAGCAGCCCCTCCAATAGGTCTATGCCCGTCGGTCCCCGCCCTTTGGGGACCGGCAGCCCGCCCTGTGCGCCGCTTTCGCTCCCCGTTCCCGCCCCCATGTCCCGCCGCCCTCCAGAACTCCTTGCGATCGACTCCAGGGCTCGAATGCTGAAGGTCACGTTCTTGAGGTTGGCTCCCGCTGATGTATCGCTCTACGTGCCGGTGATAAGCCGTGTAATAAAGCACACATGAAAATAGCATTATTTTCAAACTTTATATTCATTACACGCACATCTAAAAGACTATAGTATCTTATAGGTGCTGGGGACATGTTACCCACCACAGGCCAAGTCTTGGGACATGCACATACCTAAGAAGGGTCATGCAAGTGGTTCAATATAGTGTATAACATCCGAAAGGGAGTACACTGCGGCACTACTCGTTATCACGAACGAGGAAGAATATCAGTTTTACCAATAGGACGAAATGCTTATCACGAACCTGTTCGTGATAATCTCTTAAGTCCAATGTTGGCTCTGTTGACGCGTCTGAACGCGACGCGACGAGTCACATGACACAAAAGCTCTAGGTCCGATTCATCGGCTTCAGTCCGACACTCGCGATCCGTATTGATCACGACTGATCCGACGCCCCTTTTGGAACCCAGTGGTTCACAAGCGACTGTGACCTAATGGCTGGCCACAAACACCAAGTGTTTGGTATCAATCGAAAGCTACAGACCAGGGCTTTCACAATAATAGGACGAGGTTCGAGGGAGGGACATAATACCCGGGGAGTATTGTTCACGTTTGGTGCCAGGTACACCCCTAGCCCCTTGAATAATATATAACCACGCAACCATCTTAATTTAGAGTGTCGTCAGAGACGTCTGACTAACTCATGGACATCTGCTGACTGATTTCTATTCATTTTATTCACATGTATTCTTGGCAGCTTATAAACTGTTGAGCTAAGAATAGTTGTACTCCTATCCTGTAAAGTATATAGAGGGGGTCTCAAGTGGGGAACCAGCACGGAATCGCACCTGGCTAGCAATTGGACACCTTACATAAGGCTCTTCTTGCGCTGTGGGTTGCATCTGGGCTTGTCGCACTAGGGCTTCACTTTTCGTGATAGTACCAATATAACAAGCTTCTCAACTTTTAACTATATAAACAACGGCGGTGTGACATCAAGGGAGAACAAAGGGTAACGACGTGTATTTTGTTATTTGGCGGCGTGTTATCAAGGGAGAACAACGGGAACCGACGTGTATTTGATTTGTGTGTTTAATTGTCCCATATATTTTGTGAAGCACCTTATTTCAACTTTGTTGAAATAAGACAAGACTTCCATCGCATCACAGACTCATTAGGGTTTCTTTCGAGAAGTCCTTCTGATTTGCAACTTGGCTATATCTGATCTCATCCCTCGACTTAATATACTCACCATATACTCTGATCCGAGGTTCAAAACTCGTCAGGATATCTGTGACTATTCAACTCGTTGGAATACCTGTTAGTGTTGGTGTTGGTGGTTAGTGGTTGTGTGTGGGTTTTGAGTTGCCTAGTGGCTCAATTCGGCTCATAGTCCTTATCACGAAACCTTCGTTAGTTGGTGTTTTAGTCGTAGATACTGAGCAAGCCGTTCATCTGGAGCCCACCGCGAGGGGTGGATCAGATTTCAGAAAGACTTGTTGCAAACTTTCGTGTTCGCACGGAAAAGTCCCATACACATTGTGATCGTTGGATTACTCTTGGAATTACTCCAAGAAACCCTTCTTTGCTATCGCAAAGAAGCTCATTAGGCTCTCTGTCCGTAAACAGATACAACGATTTCACCTCGCGTTTATCACGAACCTGAGTCGGATTCGGAACTCCAAGATCTAGTTGGAGTAGGGACAGCTTCTGCAACCATTGAACCAAAACCTCCACGGCAGACTAGAACGTCTAAAGCGGCCGGTCTTGTTGGTCCATTGGGAACTCATTCGTTGTCTCGGATTGCTAAAAAGCAATCAATCGTTGAAAAAGCACGCGCTGCTCAGCAAACAATAACTTCTGGAAGGAGACAAGCTTATCACGAACGTGTTAGCAACCCTCCTGTGGCCTCTTCTTCGAGACAAAGAGATCCTTTGACTCCACCACAATCTCCTACGCTGCAAGCACAGACTCCAGCGTACCGGCCTGAAAGCCCACAATCTCCGAGTCTACCTCCAACTACATCCAGAAATTTGGATTTAGAGATTCACCCGGAGGCGAATTTATCAATCATGACCGATAAAAATGTTGCGAATTTTAAGATACCCGTCCCTTGGGACAGTAATAGACCTCAGTTCGACGGTAGAACTGCTTCTTCTTTAAAGAGGTTCCTTAGAAATTTAAAGGAAATCTTTGAAAAGGGCAAAATCACCGAAGATATTGACCGGAAGCAAAGGACCGTAGACTATTTAACCGATGAAGACACTCGACAGCAATGGGAAGCCTTACCTCATTTTGAATCTGGTACCTTTAAGGACTGGGTTGCAGAAATACAAGAGCTATTCCCAGAACTTGAAGATGACAGAGTCGGTTCTCTTGCAAAATTAGAAAAGATCTGTAAAGATGCCCAAGGAATCGAGGTCCAAGATCTTGGTGGCCTCAGGCGCTTTTCAGCTTCATTTCTTAATGAAGCAAACAAGCTGCTCTTGGCCCCTGCTGCCATAAATAATGGTCAGCTAGTGGACAAGTATCTATCTTGCCTTCATCCACGTTTTGCAGAACAAGTAGTCTTGATGATGGCTCATCATAAATATTGGACAGATAAAATGGGGACCGTCAATCCGGCCTCGTCTACAAGCTCGGACCCGGACGACCCAGACACTGCTAAAAATGAGGACGGCCTTGTAAAACGTAGAGGCGACATTATTCCCTTGGGGGAAGTTATAAAAATTGCTCAGGCAATTTCTGGCAATTTTACTGGGTCAATACTTAGTCCTAAGGCATTGTTGGGAACCAGTCTCTATGCTTCTAGCGCAGAATCGGTGACCAAGGGTGAAGTAGAGTCCTTGGCCTTGTTAATGGCACAATTGCAAGACAAGTTCGACTTAATCGATAAAAAGATTGAGGAGAAAATAGACTCGGGCTTCCAGAAAACCTTAGCACAAACGGCTCGTCCGCCTGCTCATAATTCAGGCAACCAAGGAGGAAGTTCGAACCGTGGGGACCAAGGTCCGCCTAATCAACCAAGTAGTTCTGGCCGCTCTTACGGGAGTCAGAACAATAATTCGGGCAACAGGGGGAATAATAATCATAATCACAATGATGCAGGATGTTTTTATTGTTGGCTCACAGACCATATGATGGCTGTCTGCCCTTATAAATTCGAGCATATTGATATGCGCTATATCACGGTTGACGATGGGGTAATGCGTTTGAGCAATGGGCAGTTCATTCCCAGAGCACCTGATAGCAAATGCAGGAAAGAACGTGTTGATGATTATTGGGCAGCACAAGGCAAGCCTAGGGGTACAGCTCTTGGACTCATACAAAACCTCCGATCCCAGCTGGTCCAATATGGATATGAGAATATCACGGAACAGGTTGGCGGAATGTATGACTCTAGGGATGACGAGCTCCGCAGCTTAAAAGCACAGTTGATGAGCCGTAATGCTCAGCAACTTAGTCAGCCCCAGATAATGCAAAGACCGGCTCAACCCCTTCAGCAATTCGTGCAGACAGCTGGAAATGGCCAACCTCATGCTATCACGAACCCACCCACCTGGGATGTTCAACAGCTTATACAGTTGCTTGATATCGCGAAGCAGCAGTTTTCTAATAGTAATGTGCAGGAACAGTTCGTAGCAACCCGAACTGGAGCTAGGAGCGATCCTCCTGGCAATGCAAATTTCTAGATCGTCCGAGGAAGGAGGCAGGACCTGAGCAGCAGGTCTCTGTAGCCAAGCCTCCGGAGGACCGAGAAAATACGGCTGCAACAAGGGAATCTGGTAATTGGCGAGTACGATGGGTTGACGAGGAAGACTCCATGGCTGCGCAGGCGCGGATTATGGATTGGCCGCGTCCAAGTGACACAAACGAACTTAAAACCTTTCTGGGAATAATTGCAAAGTTTCGTGATAAGATTTGGGAATACCCGAAACATATCCGACCTTTAACAATATTAGCGACCAGTAAAGCTAAGAAGTTCGCTTGGGGCTTGAAAGAGGAGGCTAATTTTCAAGAAATCAAACGCTTGATAGTAGCTGTGCTCAAACGGGAAACCAAGAGCGGGGCAAACTCGGCGGGTGACCTTGAGGAAGAGGAGGAAACAATAGAAGTAGACACGCAATCCGGGTTGAATATTCAACTCGATGATGGATTCTCAATAGAGGATCCAGGGCGTTTCGGTGTGCCTCCAGGAAAAACTACTGAAACAACCGAATTTGAGGAGGACGCTTCTCCGGAACCAATACCTTTACCAAGGGAACAAGTGTACAAATTGTTAGCACCAATCTCGAAGCCCGGGGCAGAAAAAGCCGTTGCGGAAAAGATTTTGGGAGCCTCAATTAGTATGACTAGTAGGATGGCAATGGCTATTGCTCCTGGAGTAGCAAAAGAGGTCCGCAAGCAGATCTCTAGGACGAGGCAGCCTCGGAAGCCTATCACGAACACAGTCGCGATGGCGCAGGAAGTTACTCTGCCTTTCAAGGAAGGAGAGGAACTAGATAAACGGGGTTTAGAATTTGATGCTTTGGATATTGATGAACTACCCAAAATCACTTGTCTTTTCCTGTCAAATGGGGACGACGTAAATGTACCACCAGGTTCATTGGTTGGCGCAGATCCCTATGAGGTCTATCTCTCTACACTGGCTGAGGACGAAGAACCAAAGCAGGTGTATGCCTTGATGCCTAAAGTCTTGAAAGAGTTAGTAGCTGGAACCTCAGGTTCACTTAAAACTCTTTACCCACTTGTGGCTGGACGGAAACATGTGGAAGCTATTACTGATAGCGGCTCCGAAATTGTATCTATATCGAGAAAAGTGGCTGAGGCAAACATGATTTCATGGGATCCAGACACTTATATTGATATGGAGAGCGCAAATGGCTCCATGACCCGCACCTTGGGTTTAGCGCGAAACGTTTCGTTTAATTTCGGTGACATTACCATTTATCTCCAAGCTCATGTCCTGGATGGCGTCCCTTATGATATACTATTAGGGAGGCCTTTCGAGATGTTGACAGAAAGCGTTGTTAATAATACAGCGGATGGTAAAACCACTATCACGATTCGGGACCCGAGTACCGGAAAACGTTGTGTTTTGCCCACTTATTCCAGAGGAAAGACTCCGTCGTTGGCTAAAAGGGCAACAGTGGAAGAAGTACCTGATGAGGAGCAGCCACCCATTAAAATTACAGATACAAGTAAACCGAAATCCCAGGTTCCTGATAAGGAGTCGGATTTTCGGCCATCTTCGATGAACTGAACCTTGACCCGGCTCAGGGAGAACTTGCGCTGCAATTTGGTTTTAATGAAGTAGGAGAGCTTCAGATAGAGGGCTATCTGGCTCCACGTAACGGCAAAGGCTTCTCGGCGGACGAGTTAAATACAGCTTATTTGTTGGCCTCGAAGAACAGTGCGCGTCTTCAAGAGGACAAGAAGGCACAAGCTCTTTTACAGGAGTTTGTGTCTCCCAAAGCTCACCCAAAGCCAAAGAATGGGGAGCGCACATATAAGGTCTTCACCTTTGACAAGAAGTTGCCCAAACACTCTGGGGTGGCTCCTGTCAAACCTGATAAAACCGAACAACGCAAGGCAAAAACAAACCGTGGGAAACATACCTCCGAACCCGGTGTCGCTTGCGTCTGTACCCAATCAATGAATTGGATGTCTTCCGATACTATCACAAAAGACGACCCTATTCTGGAACGTATCCCTGACCCGGATACAGAGAGTACAGAGCCTCAGGAGTATTCAGATACACCATGTGAATGCTGTGGACCACCAGGATTAGCCAACCTGGAAGAATCTAAAAGTCAGAAGGAAGGAATTCCTAAAGCTTCTAGTTTTGGGGCCAAGTATAAACCAGTGGCACTTAAAACGCGCCCAGTGTATGGTGAGCTACCTGAGAAGTATCGCATTAAAAGAAAGATAACAGGCGACCCTCTTAAGGACATGCCGGGCTTATCACCAAACCCAGCGGACTTCTCACCAACGGGCAGATACACTGCAGAAAGGAAGGAAATCATAGACAAAATCCACGCAGGGGATTTCTTATGGCTTGAAGAGCGCAAATTGATGCACCATTTTATGATGCTTCAAGAAGGAGCCTTCGCCTGGGATGACTCTGAAAGAGGGAGCTTTCGACATGACTTCTTCCCACCTGTAGAAATACCTGTGGTTGAACACTCGGTATGGATAGAAAAGAGTATACCTATACCCAGGGGACAACTAGAGCAGGTCTGTGGCCTGATCAAGAAGAAGATTGACGCAGGGGTTTACGAACCTTCTAATGCATCCTATCGGACAAAATTCTTTGGTGTTATCAAGAAAGACGGTAAAAGTGTCAGACTTGTTCATGCTTTAGAACCTCTGAATGCGGTGACTATCGCCCATTCTGGGGTACCACCGGCAACGGACGAGCTAGCCAACCACTTTGCAGGGAGAGCCTGTGGAGCGGTGTTAGACTTGTACTCAGGATATGATCATAGGGACTTAGCGGAAAATTCTAGGGACTACACGACGTTTCAAACACCGTTTGGGGCTTTACGTTTAGTAAAACTGCCTATGGGTTGGACGAATTCAGTTCCGATTTTTCATGACGATGTCACGTTCATCCTGAAGGATGAGATTCCGCATGTCACCATACCCTATATCGATGATGTTCCTATAAGGGGACCAGGAACTCGTTATCAGAGACCAGACGGAACTTACGAAACCATACCTGAGAATCCAGGAATTCGTAGATTCGTCTGGGAGCATTTTAACAACTTAAATCGGATTGTGCAACGAATAAAGTATTGTGGCGGGACCTTCTCTGGTCTGAAAGCATTACTCTGTTTAGCTATCTTCGCAGTAGTAGGGCACATGTGTTCTTTTGACGGAAGAAGGCCTTCAGAGGATCGTATTGGAGTAATCACGAGATGGCCTGCACTGGAGACAGTCTCGGAAGTCCGACAATTCCTTGGGGTTGTTGGCACCATGAGAATGTTTATTAAGGATTATACGGTCATGTCCCGACCACTTACCAAACTATTGAGAGCAACAGTAGACTGGGAATGGGGTTCGGAACAAGAAGCATCCATGACAAAGATCAAGGAAGCGGTCCAGAATTGCGGCGCTTTGAAGCCTATCAACTATGATTGGGACTCGGACGTGGTGATGGCCGTAGATACGTCGTGGATGGCTGTTGGTATTGAGATATACCAAGCTGATCCTTATCACGAAAAGAAGCGATACTATGCAAAGTTCAATTCAATTCCGCTGAATGACCGAGAGGCAAGGTTTTCGCAACCTAAGCGCGAATTGTATGGTTTATTACGGGCGCTACTCCATATGCAGTATTGGCTCCTTGGATGTCGAAAGTTGGTGATAGAGACTGATGCCATGTATATCAAGGGCATGCTCACTCATCCTGGCATGGGACCCAATGCGACTATCAATCGGTGGATTGAGCAAGTCTTGATGTTTCACTTTTCGATAAAACACGTCAGAGGGTTGACCTTCTCTCCAGACGGCTTATCACGAAGAAAGAAACAACCTGGTGATCCGGACTATCCGAACCCAGAAGAAGGGCTTGATGAAAATCCTCCACCTAAAGACCACGAAGACTGGGATAGAGATGTTCCTCAACCCTACGACTTCGAGGATTTTAAGGATAAAATTGATACGAGGGGTGGCTATTATCAAGGAATCCATTTGGATACTTCAGATGAGGCTTCGCCTATTGCGATGAGTCCGGAAGATTTTGAAGAGGACTGCGGGCGCGCTCATCAAGAACAACTTATTATTGACGAAGCTATTGAAAAGGCTTATCACGAAGAAGGCCTTCCAGTACCTCAGTATATAATGAGTCAGATACAAGAAGAGGAAGGTTTATTACCTGACCTCGACTTCAAGTTCGACCCGAGCAAGCGCGAAAATTATCCAGAGCACCAAAGAACAGAGGCTGCACAGCTGTCGGATGAAAGGCTAGTCCAAGTTAAGGCTTGGCTCCAAAATCCTTTGCAGCGACCGGCTGGATGTTCTCATAAGAAATATCCTGACCTGGTTCGATATGCAAGACAATTCTTTGTCGATAATCAAGGCAGACTCTATAAAAAGGACGATGATTCGCAGCATCGTCTGGTGGTGGAGAAGGAACATCGTATGTATATGATGCGTGCTTCCCACAACTCTCTGGGGCATAAAGGGGTATATTCCACGAAGTCTCTCATCGAAGCGCGTTTTTGGTGGCCAGAGATGGAAAGGGATGTTTCGTGGTTTGTCAAAACCTGTCATTTATGTCAGGTTCGGCAGAAGAAGTTGTTGCGCATCCCACCAGTTGCAACATTAACACCAAGTATCTTTCAAAAGATTCATGTTGATGTTATGATTATGGGCACTATCTCCAACCAACACAGGCTAGTAGTGGCGGCTCGAGATTCGTTAACACGATGGCTCGAAGGGCGTGCACTTAGGTCTGATAATGCGGAAGCGCTGGGCAGATTTCTTTTAGAAGAAATTATATGCAGATGGGGCTGCCCAAAATGGATAGTGACAGATAATGCACCTCAGTTTCTGGCGGCAGTAAAATGGCTTAATGCCAAGTACGGCATAACCGGGATTCGGATCTCACCTTATAATTCCCAGGCCAATGGACCGGTTGAAACGGGCCACTGGGACATGAGACAGTCCATTTACAAAGCTACTGGTGGAGACGTCAGGAAGTGGTACTGGTTCCTGCCTCAAGTAATTTGGGCAGATCGAATTACAACAAGACGCGGTCTGGGTTGCACTCCTTACTTTGCTGTAACAGGTGCACACCCTGTGATTCCTCTAGATTTGGAAGAATCGACGTGGTTGGTGGACTATCCAGACACCATAATATCCACGACTGAGCTTGTAGGTTTACGTGCTAAGGCTTTGGCAAAGCACATTCAGCACATTGGTGAAATGCGTGAACGTGTGGATGCCGAGAAACTAGCGGCGGTACGGCGTTATGAAAAGGAACACATAAATACCATTGTTAACTATAATTTCGAACCTGGGGATTTGGTGTTAGTGCGTAACACTTCTGTTGAAAAATCCCTTAACACGAAACTGGAACCACGATATGTGGGACCGATGGTTATAGTACGACGTACTAAAGGTGGATCGTACTTGTGTTGCGAATTAAATGGCGCTATGTATCATGGGAAAATTGCTCAGTTTAGAGTAATTCCTTTCTTTGCGCGTGAAAAGATTCGCTTGACAGGGAAGATTGAAGAATTGATAGACATGCGACCAGCTGAGTTGGAAGAACTTGCAAATAGCAAGGAACCCGACGAGTATATGGGCAAAGACTTTCAATTCCACAAGATCAACCTAAGACCTGACTGGCAGGAAGCGAATCCAGACGATCTTTCTGATGAATATGAAAGCGACGAGATTCCAGATGAGGATTTGGAACCTCAGGTTCCTTACACTGTGGATAATCCTCGTAGATCTAACAGGATGCGACCGGCAGTGCAAACTGTTTAGAAGCGCCTTATCACGAAAAACAGGATTGGAAACAAGGAACGGATATATTCATAAAGGAATGGCAAAGAGTTGGACAGAGGAATCGGACATATAATCACGGTTAAAGACTTGGCCCTGAAAAGAGCGGGGTTGTGTCTGCGTAAAACGCACACATGATACTGAAGCGCGTGAATAAGTTGATTATCACGAAAAGTCCCGAAGGACTTACCTACAACTCCTGCGGTTCGCTTTCAGTAGGCTCCAAGCTACGTTCGTCAATAAGATCCAACAAGCGTTCATGCTCGGTGGTCAAGGTGTCACGGGTGTCCAGATACAAGGCCATCTTGTGCATCAGAACGTGGAGCTTGGTGCGAATGTTATACTCCTGGCAGAGGAGAGCGTTGTCGGTCATAGGGATATTATTGGCGTGAGCAACCAAATTGCGAACGTGGTTGATATCAGCCTCGGCGACATGCTTCTGCTGCTTGGCAGGCGGTTCGTCTTATCACGAAAAGGCATTAATGGAAATTCAGTTCAGATATATATAACAAAGGCATACCGGTGTTAGTGGATGGCAAGTGCTCCTCATGGACCAGGGCATTGCGGTTGCGCTTCTTGCGGGTGGATTGGCCTTCGGTGTTGGGAATGGCTGCAACACTGCTGGCTTCAGCAGGGTTGGTCTTGCTAATAACACCCATCGCCTTGATATACGAGTTTGAATTGCGGTTAATGCGGGGGAGGTGAATGTAAGGAAGGCGTACCGAAACGGCGCGAGCGGTGTTCTTATTAAACTTAGGCTACGGAAGTTATATTTTTTTTCGTGATTAGCCGGTTGGGGTAAAGCTCGATAAAAGGGAACCTCACAAGGACCTTCTTGGGGGTAGGGGTCGTAACGACAACCTCTTCGTCGATGACGATGGGTTCAGCGGTCGGCTGCTCCTTCTTGGAAGATTCCTTGATGATAAAATGCTCCAGCACGCTGTTTTGAGATAGGAAAAATTTGGAAGGCTTACCTCAACACCTTCCATCTCGTCGTCTTCGTCGGTGTCGGGAACGGCAGCGTCGATAGCCTCGATGTCGGAATTGACGGTGGCCGAGGACATATTTTTCTTGGGCTTCTTCTTATTAACGGTGGCAGCGACCTGTCGGAAGCGTAAATGATAGCAAGGAAGAATCCCATTAAGGAATACCGCACCTTCTTGGTTTTCTTAACGTTGTCACGAGCAACTTCCAGTTCAGTGCGGTGTTGGTTAGCCTTGGCGGCCTCGTCGCGAGCGCCTTTGTCCTTGCGGATGCGGCTCATGAGTGCGTTGCATTCGATGATGTCGTTGACAATAGACGGGCGCGGGATGTTGTGCTGAGCTTCAAATTGGATAAAGTGATTGCAAAGACGCGCGAAGATGTTGTAAATAGGGCGGATGTGAGCAACTTCGGCCTTCTGGGACACGAAGGGTTTCTAAAAATCCAGAGTGATTAGTAAAAAGCTTATCACGAAAAACTTTTGAAACACACCAGAGCCTCACAGGCCTTGACATAGTACACGTTGATCATCTTCTCGGGCGTCGAGCTCGACTTCATGCCCACGGTGATTTCGTAGCGTTCTTCGGCTTCTGCGAGGGCCGCGCGAAAGTGCTCGGGGACTTTGATTTCCTTGCTGTCGTCAGACTTGGATCCAATTAGAGCGTTGGCAGAGAGATGCTGAGGGCCGAGGGTAGTCATGTTTTTAGCAAGGTCGGGATACTCGTTGAAGATGGAAATGTAGGGCGTCCAAGGCTGGACTTTATACAATTTCCACTGCCAAGGGGTTGGATACCTGATCCGGCGATTCATGCGCTCAACTGAGGGCAGTTGATGTTTAAAAATGGGGGAGGGGGATACAAAGGAGAAAGGCAGTGAATTTTCGATTTCACAGGCCAGGACTTTCCCCTAAAAACCAGAAATAGAACTCAATAGAGACACATTCAATAGCGGAATGACGTCTGCCATCATGGGCCTCAGCACAGGTTTAAGCAGGGGATTTAGCACGGAACATAGGGGCTAAATCAGGGCTTTAATACCAGGGTAGTGGTACGACCAACACTGACCATGAACTAGTGGTTAAGGCATGAAAACCTTATCACGAATTTTGGTAGATATTAGAAGTTAGACATATAAACGACGCAAAGCTTCCTGCCCAAGGAAGACAATCGAACTCAGGGATAAACTAAGTTTGAGTGCTGATGTATGCAAACGATCGAAAGGGGAACCGAATACTGGGGCCATTCAAGGCTATTTTTGCTGCACATACCATAGCGGGTAAACCAACTGAGTGGGGTGATCCGAAATCCGGCCTCCTAAACCGAGGACTCGACGATGCGGAAATAAGCCTGGCGTAGATCTCATAATTGGGCAACTTAAGTGGATTCGTGAAAAGCAGGAAGCAAGCAATGGTTTATTCAAAGTCAACTCGATTCGGTACAATTCTCGATTCGGTACAATTGGGCAATGCTATGTAAGCAAGATGGAATAGTGGGACAAGCAGGGAATTTCTGGCGAGCCGTGCATTAGAAAAATGCTAAGGGGAAAGATAAAACTCTTATCACGAACCTTGGTGTATGGTATCACGGGCCTAGCCAGAAGTCGACGCGTTGTCTGCCTCCTTCATCAAGTCATCTTGAACAGCTTGTTCTTCGTCAGTACCAGGTGTGCCAGCACTAACGTTCGTTGCATGTGCAACACGAATGGCGTTGTTGTCACGATCGAAAGTGAAGGTGGAAGAACGCTCCGCCAGCTTGTTGAAGTGGTCGACGATGACCTGGGAGGAGCCTTCAGGGAACTCGAACGCGCTAAGGAACGCTTTGGAACCCAGGGTGTTGGCCACATGTTGACCAGCTCCCACCAAAGTCTCCAGACGCTCGTTAGCAACGAGAGCCAGCGAATCTGCCAACTCGGCTGCTTGAGCTGCAGCCTTCACAGCGATTTGGGCCTCGTGGAAAGCGTCCTGGATAGCTAGAAATTCGAGGGTTATCTGGAGTCAAGTAAAGAAGACGATTTGACTTACAAGTGGATGGTATTTGGGCGCTGATTTCGCCATAAACCTCCATCAACTGGTGGGCGGTGAACTTGTGGTCGCACGTGTTGAGCTTCAACACCGCGCAGCCATAACAAGCAAGACCGTAGGCCGTAGGGTGGCACTTGACACGACGAGCCAAACAGACCAGACAACTGTTCTTCGGCTAGTCGTAGCAAGAGAAGTCAGTAAGGAGAAAAGATGGAGTGGACGGAACGCACCACAGGAGCTTCCTCCACGCTGAGCTCCTCGAGTTCCGTCAACGCCACAAAGGGCAGCCCCAAACCAGCACGCGCACGGGCGGCTTCGCCAATGCGGACGATCGAGTTGGCCGGGAGCGAAGCAAACGCCTTCGTTCCACCGGTGGTAGGCTTGCGGATGATGTACATAAACGGGTTGTCGTCCCCGAGGTCGAGATTAAGTTCGAGGCCGTCTAGGAAGCGTTAGTGAGGGCTATCACGAAGAATGTGCAAAGCGAGGACTTACTAGGATTTGCTTTGCGATTGTTCAGCTTGTCATTCGTCAAGCGTTGCATAGTTTCTTCGATGGCTGTGCGGATCGTCTCGTTGTCCAAGTCCTTTACCGAGGTCCTGCCAACTTTGGCCTTCGACGGTAAAGAAGAAGCGGCGCGGCTGCGCGACGAGGTGCCCTGACAAGTGTTAGCACGAAAACAGACGAGAAGGAACAATAAAACGGGGTACTTTGTTCAATTGTTTCCCCTTCCCTTTTGCCTTTTTGGGGGAAGGCTCGTCTTCGAGTTCGGACTCGCCGTTTTCCTAAAAACAACGGGCAAACACGTTAGAATGAAACAGTGAAAGAGTTCTTAAGACCGCACGAACCTGAGCGGGGTTGGGACTCTTGAGTTCGCTATAACGACGTTTGCTGGACCTAGAGAAGTTCATGATAAGAAAATGACTTTGCTAAGGATGTAAACAGTTGCTTACCGGGTACGGGGGCTTTCTAAATGAAAGAACAAAGACCTGGTTAAGCAACAAGACAAATTAAATAACCCAGGGGCGCACCATCGAGTGTGGCAATAACGGGGAAGACTGGCTCCGGGGATGGAGAGGGAGTGGGGTCAGCCTCAGGCGCAGGTGAGGGCGTAGGTTTGGCCGTAGGCACAGCAGATGCAGAGCGGCTGGACGACTTGTCCGAATGGCGAATAAAAAACGTGTTTGGAAAGTTGGTCTCTTCGGAATCGTCGGATAGGTCGACTTCGGGGAGGTCCGCAACCTTGCGACGGTAGGCAGCGGGGAGCGACGGGTACTCCTTGGGAAGCTTGTAGGAAGGCGAAGGTTTTTCCTACGATACTTCTCGTGAGAAGTCCCCGAAACTCGCGGAAAAGAGGCAGAGAAAAGCTTAAAAAGAGAGAGACAAACCGGAAATTCATTGAAGTCCGTTTCCAGCAACATTGTATCGGTCCACTGCCCAGGGATGGAGCTTAGAGCACACAGCACATTGTTATACTGAAGGTATAGCCCGAGGCTGGCACGTGACAAGTTGCGTTGGTCGGAAAAGTCGCGGATAGCACGCTATCACGAAGATGAGGAAAAGACAAAGGTGAAAAGGATTAAAAGACCACGCACCATCACAGGTTGCGACTTCTTTACCAAGAATCTTGCCTTTTCCTCCTCCTTTACGTTGAACGGGTCGTTGTCGTACTTGATGAGGAACCGAGAAAGTTCGACGCAGGTCGGGTGGGCGAAGAAGCCTTCGATCTCCTTTGAGGAGTAGAAGTTGTCTTCTGTCCGCTGGGCTTTCGGTGGCATAGCGAGCAAAAGGGGAGAGAGCGAGTTGTGAGGAGATGGTGGGGAAAAGAAAGAGACGGTCGCGCAGTCAACCCTGACTATATATCATATAAAAGGTGCTTCTTGGCCCTGAATGATGGCGCAGAGACTTTCAATTGCCGAACCCGCCGTTATTACGTCAAATGCCGTAACAATGGACGCGCAGCAATTGAATGGATAGACTAGCTCACCCACCGAGGAAACTTGGGGGAACTAGTTGAGGAACACGTTGGGGAAGATTTTCGTGATAGTGGTCGACGCTTACGACTTAGCTGTCAGCCGCTGTCTCATTAGGGAGCAATCACGAAAATCCTCGAGGACGATTGATCGGGGATCAAACGAAGGCTGTGTTTTAATTAAAGCGCTGATCCCGGGTAAATCCGGATGATCTCGGCACCAGACTGAATGTGGCGGATAAAACCGTGGCATTGTCAACGAGAGGTGTTCGGGATAAGCGCATGGTACCAGGAGATTATCATGAAAAACATGGCACTAGGAATATTGGACCTACCAATTGACCGGGGGCGGTCAAGATTTAAAAATGGGGGAGATGATAAGCCGTGTAATAAAGCACACATGAAAATAGCATTATTTTCAAACTTTATATTCATTACACGCACATCTAAAAGACTATAGTATCTTATAGGTGCTGGGGACATGTTACCCACCACAGGCCAAGTCTTGGGACATGCACATACCTAAGAAGGGTCATGCAAGTGGTTCAATATAGTGTATAACATCCGAAAGGGAGTACACTGCGGCACTACTCGTTATCACGAACGAGGAAGAATATCAGTTTTACCAATAGGACGAAATGCTTATCACGAACCTGTTCGTGATAATCTCTTAAGTCCAATGTTGGCTCTGTTGACGCGTCTGAACGCGACGCGACGAGTCACATGACACAAAAGCTCTAGGTCCGATTCATCGGCTTCAGTCCGACACTCGCGATCCGTATTGATCACGACTGATCCGACGCCCCTTTTGGAACCCAGTGGTTCACAAGCGACTGTGACCTAATGGCTGGCCACAAACACCAAGTGTTTGGTATCAATCGAAAGCTACAGACCAGGGCTTTCACAATAATAGGACGAGGTTCGAGGGAGGGACATAATACCCGGGGAGTATTGTTCACGTTTGGTGCCAGGTACACCCCTAGCCCCTTGAATAATATATAACCACGCAACCATCTTAATTTAGAGTGTCGTCAGAGACGTCTGACTAACTCATGGACATCTGCTGACTGATTTCTATTCATTTTATTCACATGTATTCTTGGCAGCTTATAAACTGTTGAGCTAAGAATAGTTGTACTCCTATCCTGTAAAGTATATAGAGGGGGTCTCAAGTGGGGAACCAGCACGGAATCGCACCTGGCTAGCAATTGGACACCTTACATAAGGCTCTTCTTGCGCTGTGGGTTGCATCTGGGCTTGTCGCACTAGGGCTTCACTTTTCGTGATAGTACCAATATAACAAGCTTCTCAACTTTTAACTATATAAACAACGGCGGTGTGACATCAAGGGAGAACAAAGGGTAACGACGTGTATTTTGTTATTTGGCGGCGTGTTATCAAGGGAGAACAACGGGAACCGACGTGTATTTGATTTGTGTGTTTAATTGTCCCATATATTTTGTGAAGCACCTTATTTCAACTTTGTTGAAATAAGACAAGACTTCCATCGCATCACAGACTCATTAGGGTTTCTTTCGAGAAGTCCTTCTGATTTGCAACTTGGCTATATCTGATCTCATCCCTCGACTTAATATACTCACCATATACTCTGATCCGAGGTTCAAAACTCGTCAGGATATCTGTGACTATTCAACTCGTTGGAATACCTGTTAGTGTTGGTGTTGGTGGTTAGTGTCTGTGTGTGGGTTTTGAGTTGCCTAGTGGCTCAATTCGGCTCATAGTCCTTATCACGAAACCTTCGTTAGTTGGTGTTTTAGTCGTAGATACTGAGCAAGCCGTTCACCGGGTCCCCGTGCTTCCCCGCCGCGCAATCCCGTCGCTTCCCCGCCCCTCCCCGCCCCTTTCCGCCGCGTGATCCCGCCGCTTCCTGTCATACTCGACGCACGGTACGGTGATCGATGGCCCGACCGAGGAATGCCTTACGCACTGCCTCTCATCCCTACCGTACTCCCGACTTTCGAATCTTGGTTCTTCCCACCCCACTGTTTCTCCCCGTGTATTTCCTTCTGACGTAGTCGTCCCCACCTGTATCTTACGTGTACTACCAATACTTATCAATACATTGAATCCAAAATATCAGAATGTTGCTTTCCGACGTGTACTCGGTGGAGCGCTAAAAATATTCATGTCAAATTTGATTTTTTCCTCTCGAATCTGAACAGTGTATAGTCAATAGACAGGTTGTGCAAAGCTGCATGCAGCTTTGTGCGCATTGTGCAAAGCCGCATGATAAACCGAGGGTTTTATGAGTGTAGTTATATTTCATTTTGATGGAATACTAGTAAATTAGGTGCTATACACTATATTGAACCACTTACCAACCATAATGTGCATCATTTTGACGTCATTACTTGGCTTTTCCCCAGCCGCTGTGCGGCTATGGCCATGATGCTGCCAAAAAAAGGCCATTTCCCACGCTTGCTCCACCCGCCTGATGCCGGACCAATACCAACAGCTTTCAAAGTGCTCTACAGCATCTACACAAGGATCAAATACATAATTGGTTGGGAAGCAGAAGCCGCATGGTGCCGCATGCGGCTTTGCACAATGCACAAAAGCCGCATGCGGCCCATGCGGCTTTTGCACAACCTACCTAATATCTTGCACGAACTGCTTCACATTGATATTTGATTGGTCTTTTACTTACATTTCGTCTCAGGTGTTTCGAGGTTTCAAGTTTTCACTTGAGACTTGTTCAGTTCCCAGTGTTATATGAAGGCTTCCTATTTAAGCACGGTTGATCAATACTGATTTGACTCGACATTTTATCCTGTTCTCAAAGCCCACTCGTTTGCCCTAAATTTTGAATATGTTGTACATTGAGTGTATACCTATCCATACCCCTTTTAACGGATTTCTCCAAGCATCTCCCGTGTTTAGATGGAGCATATTGTGCTGTTTGCGTTATTTCACCCACAATTGTGCATATGTCTCCAATTCTCAAATATGAGTATTAAATAACCATTGGTTTGTTTCTCCCTTCCAGAAACCAGCTGGAATTCGGAGAACCTACAGTGAATCTCTTGGAATAGGACATTTTTCATGATGCTCATTATTTTCCTGAGATTCCAATCTTTCTTAGGAAGATGCGGCTTGCAATTCTGACCGACTTCGCTGATTCACAATGTTTAACAGATGAGGTGGAGGACGAAGGGAAAGTGGAAGGTGCAATTCTCATCGGTTGCCAATCGGCATCGCGACCTAAACCTCACACGCTGCCAAACAGCAAATACACCACATTGCGGCTGCTTTCCACAATCACCAACAAGTCGCTCAGTCCTCCCACCTCGCCTCACCTTGCGTCGCCAGGCCGTACAGGCCATCGGCCTCAGCCCGGCTTTACCCTCCAGCAGCGCTGAGGCTTGTTGGAGCCCGGGTTCCGGCACCATTTCACATCTTTCGATGCTTTCTCCTCCAGTTGCTTAAACACCTTTGAGATCTATAATGGATCAGAATGGCGCCGTGGTACGATAACGTTCCCGTCCTATCCCCGACGTGTCCTTTAGCCCCGTTCAAAGAAGAGTGCACTGGGCGATGAAAGACGAAGTGGCTTGTGTGCGGGGACTAGGTTTTGTGGTGCGTGACCACCCCTTTTCGTTAGATCTACACTTATTTGACTGTGTCTTTTGCCCAGTGTAGCCCCGTTCTTGCCGGAGGTGTCCGTTGGGCGCTGCAGTTCCATACGCCTCCCGAGGGCAACTGCAGCGTATCACTGAGTGCCGGGCACATCAATGTCCATGCTCACGCACGGCCTCGATGAGCTCAGTGATGCACCAGCCTACCTGATGCTCACAACATGCTGGGTGCTCCCGTGCTGCAGCGTATCAATGTCGTGTTCTGCGTGACCGCTTTCAGGTAGCATAGCGTGCGGCGTGTGGGTGCACCGATGCGCTCGAGTCCACGTGCATGCGTCAGCCATGTTCTCGTACATGGCTGCTGAATTCTGGCGCTGCCACATCGCAGCGGGTTGGGCACAGTACCCAAGCAGGGTGGGCCTCCTAGCCACACCGCCGACGGCACGGTCGAAGCAGCCAGCTGAGTGCAGCCCAACCACCGGAGACTGCGGTGCGTGCTGCAGAAACGGGCACCTACGGCGGGGAGAGCTAAGCGCAGGTGCGGATTGCACAGCGCGGAGCGCGCCGCCGGGTGGCAGCACGAAAGGGTGGAAGCATACTACCCATTGTGCTTCAGCGATGGGCGGTCGAATCTGTGAGCGGGAACGCGGCGGGGCAGCAATGAGCGCGTAGTAACCAGGATGCAGATAAGATATGTATTTAATCTTTGTTGGCTGCTTTATATCCCCCCATTTGTCTACATGTTGTAGATACATCTAATGTTTTTAACTTCCCGAATTTGCGGCAGGATTGGTCCAAAAATGCGCCCAGCGTTGCCCCGGCAGATTCGGGGCCGCCAGGTACGGAGTTGCCAAATTGGTATATTATGTCAGCCCACTCTGAGCACCATGGCAAACAATGCCATCCACGCTCGACACCATCGTCAACGACGAGCTTGCTTCTGATGGCGGTGCCGAAAATAAAGGGACCTGCCTACCGAAAGCAGATGGGTCTCTCAAGTGATACATCACATTTTTCTCTCAGGGAGAGTCCTGGATAGATCACACCCTCACTCTCCCGAGAGACGGTGATATATCACCCCCCCAGATACTGTTGCATGCGCGCGCAACGAGATGATCACATAATGAAAGTGAAGCAAAAAACTAAGATCAGCGCCCACCGATAGTGCGCACCATGCGGGCAGCATGATGAATACTCTAGAATAATTTGTTGGCAGAAACTAGCAGGATCGTCAAGGGCACTGGGATATTGTGGGCTTTGAGTATGATGCAGACGTCCGCTGCGGAACAAACAGGACGAAATACACAGAAGGATGCCCTGTGCCCCGGCAGAGCGAGCGGAATCCATGATAGCGGATTATTGCTTTCATTGGCATTCGGGGATGCAGATTTTCCACCGGGTCGCATCAATATCAATGGGTAGCTCGAGCTGACCTTGTGGGCCACAGAGTTGAACGTCCCCAAAAACACTCTTGATTGAGAGTAATAGCAGCACATTTTGATTTCGACTGGATGGCACGACAAAGTGGGGACGGTATAGCCATGCGCGTCTGGGATGGAGCTACACGACGTGAAGAAAATTTGGATCCAAAGTGACTTAGAGAGAGAAAGTTCGGTATTTGAAGACTGATCCCGGGACAAGTATACAGCCAACGTATTTGGCGGCCACAGATACAGTCTGACAGAAACCGCCATATCGCCCAGCAGACTCACCGGTGAGCAAGCCAAGAGACACGCCAAAAAACAAGGGAGTCGAGCCACGGAGCAATCGGCTGGCTTTTAATGGCATTTCTGAAAGGCGAAAGTGACCCCCCGAGGGACGCGCAAGCAGGATGATGGAGGACAGAAACAAGGATCGCTTCTTTGCTTCGCCCGATTTAGCCAAACACTGCAATGCACCGCCACATCATCCTTCTCTTTTCACGGTGATGTGGTTTGCCTCGGACTCCGCATGCGCGATCTACCTGCATTCGCTCAGAGGATCATCTGCTCGCCAGTGTGGAGACTTGCTGCAAACAGACCGAATCTACTTACCCTAGATTCACTCCGTTATTGGCCTGTCACTACTTACGCGTAAACTACCCGTGGGCCGCGCAGCTTAGCCTGGTCCTGGAGCCTTTCCCCACGGGCATCTACTCTCCTTCACGGTCGACGAAAATGATCGCACCCGCGTATCCGGCTGAATTTCTGTGTCCAGTGTTTTTATTCAAAAACATTTTTGATGTTTTTTTGGACACCCTATCCTCGCTGCAACGCTGCGTCTGTCTAACTTCTCCGTTCCTGAAGCTGTGGATGTTATTGCTGAGATATTCTGCTGCTCACACACACTGGGGACGAAGCAAAATGGATCTCAGACGGTTGCGACAGTATCGTACTGCGGACGAGAACCAGCACCGCGCTACATATCCGAGGGATATCTTTGATAAATGAAGGGCTGATATACATCCCAGCGACGTTGCCAAGAATTCGATGTCTGTCCGTCCAAATACTTCCTCTGCTTTTTTTTTTTTTTTTTTTTTGAATGCAGAGATGAGCAGAGCGCCTATTACTATTTTTGACCCCTTACTTGGCCACCTAAGCATTCATGCTTCAGCATCCGCCTTTAGCGTGATTCCACGCCGATGAAACGACGTCAGATAAAAGGCAGGCATCTTACGAAGAGATTAAGCCCACTCCCAACCAAATACATAAAGACTTGCCTTGGCAGTGAATTTCCTTCGGACGGCAGTTCAATAAGGTCAAAAAACAGGTTAGTTGGCCACCTCCCCAAATCAAGCTTTGAAGCTGAAACTCGGCGACCGGAGTCATCGAGAATCGTACTTGGGGCATATATTCACAGTTAAAACATATTTCAGTCTACATGCGGCCCGTATGCCGGGTGTGAATGACTGCTCCTCAGATGGGGAAAAAGCCCAGCCTGAGGCCGCTCGACCAACGGAGTGTCTAGCAGAAGATAGAATCAGGCTGGGCCCCAAATTGTGTTTCAAACAGTGTTAATGAAAGGTATACAACATATCTGCATAAATAATTTCATACCAAGGTGCTCGCAGCTCACCAAATATATATATATATTGTTGGTATGATCAAAATTATGTTGTTTGCAACAAAGCATTACGCTGAGAAAGGAGCTGAGCAGCTAAAATTTCGAGGGACATCCTAGATCAAAGTATTGGATCCCAAAAGACCTTATGCCAAGTTCCAGATTGCCAGCCCCACAGCTTCGTATTATACGATGTTGGCCAGGATAAGTCACTCAAAAAAGTGGTGGTACTTTCACTGGAGGATAGCAAGGAAGTTTATAGCCTAATCACAATATCAATCATGCTAAATTATCCGCCCGAAGCTGGGGAACAAAACGAGCATACAAAGTCCCGGAATGGCGAGGAATTGGTCGAGAGGAAGCTGACACAAGAAAGCCGAGCCGCGTCGGCAATAAGAAAATGATGTTCACACGTTTCGGAGGCTGATCCGACATGTCGTAACTTTCCATCAATTAGGAAAACTTTTTTTTGGTCAAATCCTAGAATGACTATGTACTGTATCCCTACATAGCAGAGGCCTCCAGGGTACTTATTCTCAAAGGAATAGGGCTCCTGTGCCATGCTGTATGAAGCATAAAAAGGATAAGTGAATTTGATGGCTGTCGGAATATTCCGGCCAAGTGATTCTTGGTATTGTAAGTACTCAAAAGGATGATGTATGTGCAGAAGACTTGACGTCAGCATCAAGGAAGACTCCAAGATTTTACAGTATCACGTCTATGCCTTTATCTCGCGCAGCTCGGGAAGAGGATGGGGTTGATTAGTCTAATGGTGGTATGCCGTAATAGCGCCGAACCCGCCAAATCTGACAGTTTTTGTCCCGCACCTGCTTCTCATGCGTTCTAGCCTAGCAGGATCGACGTCAACGCCGCGGATCTACCTCCTACCGTTCATAAAAGTCCAAAATCCGATGGAGTCCCGCGCAAAATCCAAACCCAAAGCCGTTCAACTGTGTTACTAAATAAACCATGGCCGGGTTGGCCGGGGGCATCATCGTACCTACTTCCACCTACTTCCAACAAAACACACATTCCTCATTTCGTTTCCCGCCATCCCTAGATTCATCTGTTCTCTGTTCTCGTACCAAAGCTTTTTGAACCATGTGATTCAACACAACATCGACTTTCCATAGGGTTGTCTAAACAGTACTTATTGCATTGGATACATGTAGCTTGTTACAGGAATATATTGTCAATACACTGAAAATGTCAAAAAAAGACAACTAAAGGTTAAATACAGCAATAATAGGCCATACAAAAAAAGTTCGGAGGCCCTCACCAATGCAGCATCCGGTTGTTTTGGGCAATTAAGCCAGGAGCACGGGTTGGAGTTTTGTTAGTCCAACAAAAAGGTGAATGTACGTCTTTCTGCCATGATTCGGCTCTCAACTAACATGGGGAGAGAGCAGAGGACTCCATGTGTGCGAAGCAGTGTACACACCTCGGTGGAAATCATATCGCTCTAGTATAGAAAACCAATCGAAAGGATGGAGGGTGATGCTGCAGGTTCACAAGATTATAAACATGCGGCGATAGAAGCGGCGCTGCAGCGCCATTGTTAAAGATGTCTGATAGGCCGGATTTCGTTACAGGGACCAATATACATAGTCCGAGAATGTTGTGCATACATTCGAGGATGTTACCCCCCAAAAAGAAATGGGCCTCGGAGCACAATCTCAAAGGGAGGCCATCCGAGACAGTTAGAAGGGAGACATCGTGAAACCTCAAAAAAATCCTGAGGGGCCACACAACCGGACCTGTCCACTAATTGGTTCGGGAAAGATGTTGCAACAGACAGAGAACAGAAGGGACAATACCAACGTTGAAGACTCCGTAGTGTAGGCCACCGCATAGCGGGATAAACACGAAATATTTGCTGCTTCAGAAAAGACATTAGAGATGTATAGGACGATATACTCATCTGATATTATGAACAGTAATGAGTACTCACCGAGGAACATACAGTGATATTTTTGACGAGAATCAAGCCAGAGCAGCGAGCCAAAACATAGGGGCCTCGGTACTCACCATCCGCAAAGGAAGAGACCTCCTATCGCTCTTGGAGCCTGTTGTTATGGAGGTTCTTACATGCTAGCTACGCCTCCGAGGAAGAATGTTCAAAAGTCGATGAATGGCCGTTTGGAGCTCAACGTTGCATGCAGGATGAGCAGCTATAGTTTAAATACAGTGTATTGAACAAGAAACACCTTCCTCTTTCGTATTCGCAGGTATTGGGCCTGTCGAGTACGAACGAACGATTTTGGTCAAATAGGGGCTAATTTCCGCATGGTGCCGGAGGGTGGAACGAAGCTCAGACGATTATCCGGAGGGTCTTGTTATACCTATTCATAAGCAGCCCAGTGCTTCCAGCTCAACACGCGTGAATAAAAATGTCACTCGGTCCGTTGTCTAAGCCTAATAGCCCTCCAGCGAACCCCCCCTTTTTTGTTTTGTTTCCTAGTCGAACGTCAGTGGACTGCGGTGCCGTTAACGTTCTCGTCGTCAAATGCAATCAGAATACGACCATAAGATTCATGGTTGCAAATGTTGAAGCCATTGGACGAAGCATGAAGGGAGGAAGCATGAACCAGCCGACGTCATACTCGCTGTCGGAGAAAGTGATGGCCGGTGGCCGTTCTCACTATTCTGACCATCTATGCGCTTCAAACGACTTATGGAGCGAAAATATGAGTGAATAGAAGATATTTGGTTATGTTAGCAAAATGCCAAAAAAGGAAATTCTGAAAATATAGCCCATTTTAGCTCAGAATTTGAAACCGACTTTTTGGGAAGGGTTTTTATGTAAGATCTGATTCTATAGTTGAAAAGTACTCGTTAAGTAGTGGAGAATACGACTTTGAATCATATTAATACCTTGTGATTTGAGCTCACAATCTCAGTCAGAAGATGGTCATTTTCAGCGAAAATAGGCAAATTTAAGCAAAAAATGGCAAAAGTGCCCATCTTCTGACCGAGATTGTGAGCTCAAATCACAAGGTATTAATATGATTCAAAGTTGTATTCTCCACTACTTAACGAGTACTTTTCAACTATAGAATCAGATCTTACATAAAAACCCTTCCCAAAAATTCGGTTTCAAATTCTGAGCTAAAATGGGCTATATTTTCAGAATTTCCTTTTTTGGCATTTTGCTAACATAACCAAATATCTTCTATTCACTCATATTTTCGCTCCATAAGTCGTTTGAAGCGCATAGATGGTCAGAATAGTGAGAACGGCCACCGGCCATCACTTTCTCCGACAGCGAGTATCCCAAGGGAATAATTTCTGCAAACACTGTCTCTGATCAAGTTGTTTACAGGGCCGATAATCTTATGTTTCTCTGCGCTGTAGGACGCGATAGCGGTACACTCCCTGCTCTATCCGTGTCGTCGCTTCTCACGTGAATCATTAGCGTAAGTAGGTTAGACATCGTATTAGGATGTATCGCATACGCACCCCGTCCGGCCGCGACTGGGAAAGAAACTCTCAGCAAAAAACACAGAAAGAAATATCAACAGCAACAGAACTAGAAGTACCAAACAACCAAGCCCAGTGAAATTGAAAAATGACAGCATTAACTAGTGCGTGTATGCGTGTGGGTATACTCATTGAACACTACCTCGGGGCATAGAGAAGGAGAGCAAAGAGTGAATATATAGCGACAGGAACGGGTTCAGAACATCAGGTCGCACGGACGAACGACGGGACATTGAGGGCCCGTGGGCGATTAGCGTTTGCGCGTGTGCGAAGACGAAAATGGTTCACATCCGACGCAGCGCTCCGAAGCCATGCTCCCTCACTGCCCCGCCTCCGCGGCCTGCGCCACCAACCCGACCAACCCAATCATCGCCTCGCTAAAGTTCGCGATATTCTGCGGACCCGCTGGTGTGCTCGGGCTTGGCGTGGCGCTCGCGCTCGCTCTGGTGTGGCTGGCACTCGTACTCGCGCTGTGGGAGCTTGAGCTGGAGTGGGACGCGGAGGAGGAGTGCGATGAAGAAGAACTTGAGGGGACAGGGGTTGTTGTGGAGCTGTGCGCGCTCGTCGTTGTGGACTTTTAGGCGGGGGAGGCGGCGGCGGCGGCGGAGGAGGAGGCGGTGGCGGTGGCGGAGGAGGGGGCGGGGGAGGAGGCGGTGGAGCTTCGCTCCCGTCTACGAAGGACCAGGAACCGGACATATCGCCCGCGTCGGTCGAGCCAGTGAAGTAGACGAAGAGGGCCCCAGCCGATGCAAGTCGGGCACTAAAAGCGTGGTGATTAGATTAGAGTACATAAGTGGAATTTAGGGGAGGGGGAGGGAAGAAAGCGCACCGAATCGACACAGGTCGCGACGGCGCTCTTACCGTTGTAGTTTATGCGAAGCTGTTTCCCGCAGCAGGCCGAGCCATCGCCGTATTGCTGTCGAGCGCCAGTCGCGTCAATTTATTTATTTACTTATTGAATGCAGCCCCTGCGGGGTCGTACCGGGACGTACATGGCGACGTACTACCTCTTGTGTGAGCAAAAAGAAAAAAGAAAAAAAAAGGAAGACGTACCCAGTCGCTGTCTTGGTGGTTTTTGCCCGTGCAGGCATTGGGCCCGGTGTCATCCGGGTACCACGTCATGGCCACGCCACTAAACGCGTCGCGCTTCTCCAATCCGAGTGCAGAGGTGTTACTTGCGATGCGCTGGGCGAGGTCGCTGTGCTGCCGCGCCTGGTGGGACTGCGTTCGCCGTCGCCATACCGCCCGCAGCGGACAATAGGAGCGCCGCCGCAGACAAGGCGCATAGAGCATCCGTCAAGAGAGACAAGGGTTAGTTCAATATAGAGGAGTACAGGAGGCTCAGTTGGAGAATAGTTCAGTTCAGTTCCCCGTCCTGGTCCTGGCTGCCCATGGATACAGAGAGCAAAGTAAAAATGATGTCAAATTGATCCCGGATCGAGCATAGCCACATGCCTTCTTGCTTTGTGCCACCACGTCGCGCATCCACGTATCTAAATCCATCTTCGCTGGCGGTCCTCGTCCGCAGGCCTCAAAATTACTGAAGGATCTGGTACGTCCGACCGACTCTCGCATCCGGCGCGAGTCCCGCGGCGCCTCTATCTCATCAAAGGAAACCGATAGCCGCAAACCATAGATACAGTATGTGCGTGTTCAAGTTGCCAGCGGTTCAGAAAACCCCAAAGCGCCTTTGCGAGCCTCGCTCGCCTTGGGATAGCTTGCACAGTAAATTCAAGACAGCTCAACCCATGATGGGCACCTGCGTTCCGTGTTCAAATTATCGACAGATACTGCCGGCCGCTCGTTCGATTCGGGCCTGACACAGCGGGCAGGTGCCATGGCCGCGGCTTCATGGCATTTGATCGGCGTGGGACCGACACTTGCCATGGCGTTTGCCAGGCGTCTCCAGGCGTTGCACAGGCGTTGCATAATTCCTTTGTTTCATTGTGTCAGCGTGGGAAACCTCAGCGTTTGCAAAGGTGTAGCCTAACAACGACAAAATTTCTCACCCTTATCAGGCGGCTGTAACTTGACTTTGAACAAGGCCGGGGTAAGTGCGCAGAGAACCCCATAAAACACATCCAACTATGTGTCATAGTCTTTGTCGCCTCCAACCCCTGCAGTGCGGTGGATTCGCTTCGCGTGCGGCTTGAGCCTGGGCCCTGGGGTTTGCACGGTATTTATTTTTACATCCCATGTCTCGACGATATTCAGGGAACATGGGGCTGCCTTTTTGGAATCAATTTCCTGTGGATGTATATATATATATTGAAGGAAAGTGGGTGGGAGAAAAGCAGAAATGCTAAGGATGAGAACTTCAAAGAAGATCGGAATGATTACTTGATGATCGCCAATATCAGGCGGCGCAAGGCATGCTATGTTCCCACGCTGACAATGAAACAAAGGAAGTGTGCAACGCCTGTGCAACGCCTGGCAAACGCCATGGCAAGTGTCGGTCCCACGCCGATCAAATGCCATGAAGCCGCGGCCATGGCACTTGCCCGCTGTGTGATCAAATACGGCCTTTTTTGTTTTTTGTTTGTCTTGTCATCTTTTATTTCCTCCGATGCTGAAATCTGGTTGGCGAGTTTCGTACCCAGCGACTTGGAAAAATCGCGTCAGAGGCTTGGCCCACCGTCGACTCAGAGTCTCAGCCCGCGCCACACACAGCCCGCTGAAAACGATTGCTTTTGGGAAGCAAAAGCTTTCCGTCGACGAGGGGGAAACCAAGGAACGACTGGACCTCATGTAAAAAGTGCGTACATACAATGGTCCGATAGCATGAGCTCGGAAACCTGTCAAGTGGGTGATGGAGCTTTCCTCGCACCGTGCTATTTCAACGATAACTGCCATCGCAAGTCTTCTGGCCACTTGGAATGAAGATGCACGGCAGCCCACGGCGGGTGGCTGCATTCCATTGCATATTGTCGATGCCTGATCAACTCGCCGTTCGATTCGGAGCTGAGCCTTGACGAGACTACAAATCTGAGTTTAGTCAACCCACGTCATCGACCGGTTATCTTCCGCGGATCCCGTGAGTGGTTCTCCTGAGATGCTATAAATGCGAGTATAGTCGCCCCACTGGTTATCACTGTTCCACAGATATTCAAGTCTTACTCAACTCTCGAACATGGTGCTCAAATTTTATGCGGTCGGGTACGCAGGCGGTGGTAGCGGCATCGTTGCGCTAGTCCTAGCAGAGAAGCAGATTCCCTTCGAACACATCGTGGTCGACTTGACCGCACAGGAGCAAAAAACTCCCGAACATCTCGCATTGCACCCATTCGGCCAAGTCCCGGTTATCGTCAGCTCCATGTCATCATTTCAATAATTTTTAGCGGTCCTAACGATTACCCTAGGACGACGATGGGTTCATTCTCTACGAAAGCCGGGCGATCTGTCGGTACCTGGCAGAGAAATACGCGGATCAGGGGACGCCACTGCTCCCCAAGGGCCTGAAAGAGCGCGCGCTGGTGGAGCAAGCCGCCTCAGTCGAGCTAGCCAACTTCAAACCCGCGATCGGGAAATTCGGGAGGGAACGAATGAAACAGTCGGTCTTCCTCATATATATATTACCCGCTGGTGCTGATCCAATGTTTTTTGCTTTCCCCCAGGCGGAGCGGCCTTGCTGTCGACCAAGCTGTCCTAGATGAAGGTCTCGCTGAAATCCGCGCCAAACTCGACGTGTACGAGGTCATCCTGGGCAAACATAGGTTTCTCGCAGGAGATGTGCGTAGACCTACCGTTTACATGAATCGATCTGATTTTATCCTGACCCACATCGCATGCATAGGAGTTCACGCTGGCGGACCTGTTCTACTTGATCTACGCAAACCCGAAAACCTCCTCCGCTTTGAATTCACTCATGACTAGTCATGGTCCGAATGTTAAACGGTCGGTCTATTCTTTGCTTTTTTGTTCGTTCAACTTCTGATGCGTTGACCTCCTCTTGAAAGATGGTGGAATGAGGTTATTTCCCGGCCTGCATGGGTCAAGTTGGCAGCAGAGGGCATCAAAGGAACCGTGAACTGAGCTGAAACATGACAGTGAAAAGTTACATGTATGTGGCGCCGAAATATCTTCTCTGGGCATCGATTTCAACAAAGTGGCAGCAGACGCATGAAAGCCTAGATATTGCAATCATGGAAAAATTCACAGCGACGGAGTGTCTCTTGAGTAAGATGGTAGGAGATATATATATTAGACTCGGTTTATAAAAGCATGACTTTTATGTTGCAAGGTGGCGCCTGCTCTGGGAGGGTGAACGCAAAAGTGAATGCCAGGGTATCAGAATCAAGCGGAGAATTTTATTCGCTACTCGGTGGCAACATCAGACTTATGTGGCCAAATTTCCGATCGGGATTCAGATAAAAAAGACTGGGTTGGAGATACAGGAATGGCCGGGTTCATCGTGGGCCAGTGCCAGAACGCCAAGAACTTGAACATGATAGAGCAGAGGCCAACCCAGACGCCCATGTCTCGATCCTTGACGAAGAGCGTGGAGAGAGAAGTGGAAGAATGACGCTTGGGGTGGCTAAACAGCGGCATTGACACATACATGGGTCGACTCACTCGACTCGGAATCGGAAATGTCTGATGTTTTCGTCCCCAAGCTTCGAAACCACTGCGAGATCTGGCACTTCCAAATCAACCTTGCACATGCAGCGCACCTGTGGTATTATCATGGCCAACGCCACCCTTGCTCCCTTTCCTCCCTCTAGTCATAGGTTTTGCCAGATATTCCCCGTAGTATTTCTTTCCTGAGCGCGAAGTCGGACCTTTTGCCGCGTCCCCATCGATGGCCTCTCCAACTGCTGAAATTTTCTCCTTTCCCTTCCAAGCATCCAATGTGAAATTGGGCTTATGGTTAATGACCACGGGTGTTGCGCGCAGATGGTGCAAGCGGGCGGATTCCCCCCTCCCATGGCCACATCTTGGGCGAATCACTCTGGTGTACGCCACTCTGATCTCTGCACCGGGGCGTGTAATCTGGCCTCGGCGGTGAATCTTATAGTGAGTGTTGCACCTGCCTTTTCTTTTCTTCTCGTGCACTAAGGTGGCAGTGTCCTCCACGATGTCCGTCAAGCATCTGCTAATATTATTCTGCTTCAAATGATGGCTCATCCTCACCTGAAGTGGGCGAATCACGATAAGTCAGAGATGGGGCTGACTATATATCGCCCCGGGGGTTGTTGTGCGAATTTCGACAGAATATTATGCCAGTAGCCCGGAGGACTCCTGCTCGCATCGTGGAATCGCTCACACGTGGGTGGACAACGTGTTTAATTTTTGCTCAGGCTTGGTGAGCTACGTTTTAGTCATCCCGTCTCACTTAGCGATCGAAAACGGATAGCTGCCGGTTTGGGTTTACAAAGCTTAATTCTAGTCACTTGTGGGTTTTCCGAAGCCGCATTATGCGGTCATACCCATTGAGTCTCGGATCCTTCCTCGCTGAGAGTCTCAGCGGACGAATAGCCGGCGGAGATTTATTTGGAACTCGCACGTAAGTTGTCTCAGTGCACTGATCACAAAGTACTAACAAATCATTCTGCAAGCCAAATGTACTCTAAACCTTTTCAACAGTCATAAAATTCCACCTCACATTCTCCGACGTCGAGTCCATTCACGTCCATTCACCATCGGCAGCCGTGGTTGCGCCTGTCTTGCGTGACCGGCGTTATTGTCTCCATTGGGATAGCATCGCTCCATGGAGCCAGACCGTGAATGCAGGTTAACACCGGTGGACAAGATTTTCCCCAAGATGCGTGGCCTGGGGGACATTCTGACGAAGTAATTTTCGACCTTTGAAATCAAGCTTCGGGCTGTGCATCCCATTGCGGGTATCGGACCAAAATTTGGTTTTCTTCTCTGCTCGCCAATTTACCGCAGCAACAGAGCCTGACGACTGCCGATCCTGCGTCCGGAAGCCCGTCGGTCCAGAGCGAGACATAGACCTGATGACAAAACGAACAGGACATGATTGTCCATGATCTTGAATCACGTCGGTATTAGCAGGACTAGCCGCCGACTGACGTTGTGTTCCAGGGCATTTCGTATCTCTTCGCAAGCTTAGGCAAGCTTCCTGTCCTGAAATTACTTAAAAATACCTGGTTTGATGTCGGCCTGCAAATACCGTTTATCCACGAAACATGCTGACGAAATTTTAGCTTTGTCACGATTGAGCGGCGCGGATAGCTTCCGCAGGTTTTTAGTGCGCGTCCTCTCTGCCGCTGACTGTGCTGCGCCCATGCGTTTCTTTATAAGGTCTCCTCCCGCGATTTCTTGTGGCAACGACATCCCAATTTTCCATGTCTGCTACTCAAGTCGAAGCTCCCAGCCCCCGGAACTCCGCCGACCACACGCTTGGAGCTTCTAGCATCCACTCACTTGCGCGGGATGAAAAAATCGCTGGGCCGCCCCCCCTCCCGGATACCATTCTGACGGGCAGGAAGCTCGCGATTGTCTTTGTGGCCATGTACGTCCTGCTTTTCGCTTTCTTTTACCTCGCTTCTCACTTAGTTCTTTCTTTCGCTAAGGCTCCTCTCAGTCTTCCTAATAGCGTTGGACCAAACCATTCTGTCGACTGCATTACCTCGTATCGCATCCGTGAGTCTCTGATCTCACTCTCCGTCGGCACAATTTATTTATTTCTTTGTGGCCTAGGATTTTGAAGCCTTCTCTTTGCAAGGATGGGTAGCCACCTCATTCGTGCTCGCACAGACCGTCTTCCTCCTCTTCTACGGCCAACTCCTCCGGATATTCCCCGCAAAGTGGATCCTCGTTTCCGCCATTACCATATTCGAGATCGGCAGCTTGTTGTGCGGGGTTTCGCAGAATGTCAACCAGCTCATTGCCGGCCGTGCGGTGTCGGGTCTCGGCGCGGCGGGGATATGTGCGTTGTTCCCCTAAAATCTAATCTTCGACCCCGCCTTCTAACTTCCGAAACGTACAGTCGTCGCGATGATCCAAGTCATCTCGCAAGTCACCCGTCTCGAAGACCGCCCACGCCTTTTTGGCCTCTTCGGCGCCGTCTTCGGCCTTTCATCCGTCATCGGGCCTCTCATCGGTGGCGCATTCACCGACCACGTCACCTGGCGCTGGTGCTTCTTCATAAACCTCCCTCTCGGTGGCGTATCCGTCGTCGGTGTCCTCTTCCTGTTGAAGGCCTCGCCTCCTCTGGGTTCCGACCCCAACAAGCGCTCGCTGCGTGACATCTGGCAGCAGATCCTTGGCCTCGACTACGTCGGCGCCTTCCTCGTTGCTGGAGGAATCACTTCTCTGGTTCTAAGTTTACAGTGGGGTGGGAATACCAAACCGTGGAACGACAAGGCCGTCATTATCGTGCGTTTCTGCTGCCGCTTAACCTTCCCAGTGATTTACCGACCATTCCAGTGCTTCGTCTTCGCGGGTGTCATCGCGGGCGCGTACGTCGCGTGGGAGAGGTATTTGGGGGAGAAGGCAATGACGCCGACAGCGATCTTCAAGTCGGCCTCGGTCTGGGCAATTCTCGCGTACTCCTTCCTCACGCGGTTCTCGCTGCTCCTCTTCTCGTACTACATTCCCATTTTCTACCAAGCCGTTCGCCACCACAGCGCCACGTCCTCTGGCATTGACCTCCTCCCCTTCATGCTCGGCGTAGTCGTCACCGTCATCTCCACCGGGCAGCTTGTTGGCCGCTTTGGCTACTAGTACGTTCCATTCCCCTCCTTCTTAGCACAAACTTAACTTTCCTCTCAAGTTGGCCCTTCCTCCTCGGCGCTCCCTGCTTCCTCGCCGTCGGCTCCGGCCTACTTTACACCCTTAACACCTCCTCCCCCTCCGCACACATCATCGGTTTCCAAATCCTCGCCGGCATCGGCACCGGCATGGGCATGCAAAACTCGCTCCTCGCCATTCAAGTCGAGTTCCGCGACAACCCGCGCCTCCTCGGACAAGCCACCTCCATGGGCTCCTTCGCCCAATTCCTCGGTGGGACCCTCGGTCTAGGCATTGCGGAGCCCGTCTTCGCGTCCGAGCTGTCTAAGTACCTCCTGAAGTACGCACCCGAAGCGCCGGCGGAGATCGTCAAGCAGAGCCCTACGGCAATATATACGGCGTTGCCGGCTGCGATGATCCCTGGCGTGGTGCGCAGCTACACGGAGGCGCTGAGGATTGTGTTTGTACTGGGTGTGCCGGTGGCAGGGTTGGCATTGTTTGCGGCGATGTTCATAAAGAATCTCAAGATTGAGAGGACGGCGGCGCCCTCCGCGCCAGCGGCGCCGGCGAAGGATGTAGAGAAGGCGGAAGTGGAGGCCTAGTGCGCGCACACCCTCATTGCTTCATCGCCGCCGACAAGAGGCCAAACACATTGTATCACCACCACGCATGCACACCCCACTCGAAATCTGGACGGGCTACCGGTATATCATAGAGGCCGGCGATAGACTTGAATTAATGGATTGGGGTTACTATATCTATCCAATAATACTACTAAATAGCTACTAGTTGACCAAATCCACTCGTTTTCACGCCAACCCCGAGCCTTATTTTCTAGTCCAGATGGACGCAAATGCGGAGAGAGTTTCGAAGGAGATGATTAGTAATTGAATATAACGGGCGCTCAGTTGCATCTTGAACTCCCACAATGAATCAGGGTGTCGGGTGGTAACCTCAAAAGGAGGTATAACTACCAAGGAAAATGTCGCAATGGATTCAAGCTCAAAATTGTTCAGAGTGTGGTCGGCGACTCGGTCAAAAGGTATGCATGAAGCAGAAGAACAAAAAAAGATAATAATACCGTATCATTTCGTTCAAATCGACAGGGGGTGTGACGCGTGACCCTTTCAACCAATTCGACATTTCGACAACCACCGAAAATTTGCGTGACACCATGGAAATTTTCGACTTTTGGCACGGAAATTTTCGAAAATCTCGCCTTTTTTTACATGCTCCAGACGCTTTTGGGTCCTTGGTCACGCTTGGGAGGTTCGACAAACGGCCGCGTGACGCGTGACCCCGACCAAAATTCGACATCGACAGGGGGCTGCGTGACGCGTGACTGTCGATCTGAACGAAATGGTACGGTATCAGGACAGACAGACATAATGATGTGGCCCAGCCCCGAGTCGCACGGGTGTCTCGAAATGAATCCATGCTCCCGCTTCATGGAGCGCAGCCCACCCATGGCTATCAAACCTTCCCCTTGTGTTTTTTAGCCAGATTATGAACGGTCCCGTTGGTGGCTGCGGATAAAACAAGGAAGTTGACGCTAAACTTTGCAGCAGGTTGGTAAGTCAAGTTTGGAGCTAGAAGAAAGGAAACGGCTTTGGTCTGGGCCATGGGCTAGCCCCGAATCGAACGGGCAGATTGCAGCATCCAATTTCAGCTATCGACGATTTGATCGTGGAATGAAAGTGCCTACAAAGATAGTGAAGGGGAGTAGTTGCAGATCACCTGCGCCGTGAGAAGAATGAACGGAGCGAGGTTGGTACGAGGTTCGGAAATTTTGGGTACTGAACTGGACCGGACCACGACAGCACTATGATATACCTATGACGTTAATGAGCAGAGTAGGAAGTGGAGACCAGTACGCGCGGTATTTAAAAGACGACGACAAGGCGGTGGTGACCATGGTCCATCGCGTGCCACGGCCGTCCTGAAAAGAAGAATTGCGGCATTCACCGTCGGATCAGCCAGCCGTATTGCCGAGCGGAGTTGAACCGCGCCTTTGCCTTTTGCACGTCAACAATTTCCACTCTGTTTGCTTTCCTAGGCCATCATCACTGATATGACTGCAAAGGCGATAAAACCACCTACTAAATAGCAAACCCACATCTCGAACTTATAAAATTAACGCCCAGTACTCCAAGTGGCGCATATCTAGGCAAGTGCCACGCATTTTAAACACGTTGCGGAGCGAAGGATTTCGCGACTTATCGGGTCAAATTGCACTCTTACATGCAACAGCTCTCAGGGATCATCGCAATGCCCTGTGGTCCCCCCTTAATTCACTTCTCGCTGCACGCGAATATCCTTCGAAATTTCACTGACGTGGAGTTTAGGCTAGCATGTTTATTTTTATTTTATCGTCGATCGGACGCCTACTGCCCAAACTCCTTGTATCATCTTCACACTCGCGGTCCCAGCCCACAAATACGATACGCCATCTGTGTCCATCGTGGGCTACCGCAGTTGGGACGAGCCTGTTATCCTAGGTGTCCCCTGGGTCCTCGGCCAAGTCTGTTGAGAGTGGCGAGCCCTGGCCACCTCTCTGCCGGCGTTGTGGCCGTCCATCACCCTGACGGCCGCCCTCCTCCCGCGCGACCTCCACCTCCTTCACACCCAACTAGCTCGCAGTGGGACCGCTCTCCTCGACGTGTTCGTTCGCTTCACGGGGCGCCACCATCGTTTGGACGCCTACGAGAACGATTCATCCGCTAAAGAACCATTTCGCATCTTTCTCCGCACGCTCATGGTGCAGAGCTCTCGCTGGCGCACTAGGAGGAGGATATATTATACTGACGCAGGGGGGCGGAAAGGCTAAACATTTGAGGATCTCCCCGACCTGTTGTGGCCGCAACAGGTAGGTTGTACGGTTAAAACCTCGTGGGTAATCAACGGCGATTCCTCGCCATTAATCACAGCTCCCCGCCAACCAGAAGATCCACAAAATCGTCGCCTCAACAGTCGACCACCCCTAGGTAGTTGGGCACCTGTGATATTCCATGAGGGAGTTGAGCATTATAGTACTTTGACCTCGAGGGCTCAAGTACAACCTTGGGAGGTCATCTGTACCAATTTCCGGGCCTTTGATTCGATCTCACAGCCAGTCTACAGCTTTACTGCTTCCATCTACGGGTTTGGGCGCCTTCTCGACGCCACCAACAGGTCTCACCCAGGCAGATATCCGGAACATGTCTGCTGTTGCTCGGACATGCACATTTGATTCTTCACGCTCTACTCCTCTACTCTCCCAAACTCGTTCAAGCATCTCGTTCTTTATCGGCGCTCATTTTCTGTGGTCCGGTGGTACTTCAGTCCCAGAAGTTTTCAAAGCACTTGAACATTTTAAAAGTGGTTCAATTTCAACGGGAATATGGACGCGGAGCCGAATATCATTCATCCGAATGCGTGCATCCAACCTTACGATCCCTGCTCTACGCAGAGTATCTCCGGCTCTTCGCATCCGGCAGTGAAGGGACTCTGCAAAATGGGTCCCTCGTGCCGTTTATTCAGGCTGAACAACCAAGTCAAACCCAAAGCTCTCCTCTGGCGGATCGCTTCCTTGGTTTGCCTACAGCATCTATAGTATGCACAGTGTAAAAATCCATCACACTCGAATAATTGGGCTCTCGAACCAGAAAACATCGTGGCCAAAAAAAAGGGAAACTCACCCGGATCACTCCGAAATCCAGCATCCAGAGCGGCCCTCATGTGAAACGTCCTTCGAACTCTCAGAGATTCATCCACACAAGCGGCGGATGCAGCCGCCCAGCCCAAATTATTGCCGTGGATTAACCTGGCGCACAGGAATGTCCTCCGGAATCAGCTCAGGCCGCATCGCAATACATGGTACAACGAGTGTTATAAAGTTCAAGCATTGCATTCGGAGATTTCGAACCCGAGTTGACTGGCCAGCGCCAGCGAAAAACATTGATCTCAGCCTAGAAGAGAGCGTAACTACCAGCGACTCGAAGAGCAATTGAAATCCAATCTCGGCCACAGAACAGGAACAGTTGAGGAAGAGCGATATTGACAGAAGCACAGAACAGGCTTGAGAAATAATATTGAGGGATAGTGTTGATTAGACCCACGTTGGCTGAAAACTTGCGCGCGGATTTGTCAGTACCGCAGCAGACAGAACAGTCGAGAATCAGATTCTGCCCAGGATTAATGTCAAGGAACGACGAAGTGGGCGAAGTAATGGAATCCAACGCTAGCAGCGCAGCCTTTATATGCTAGACAACTGCGGTCTGCTGCGTCCCGTCAGTAAAGGACTGCGAGGATGTAACTGTTCCACCGCAGACAGAGGCCGTGTTTAACACTACATTGTTGCAGCGATGTCGGCTTCCACCAGAAGGTGAAGCACGCGCCGATAGAAAGGAAGTGGGCTGATCGGAAGAAACCCGGGATGCGCAGTTCTGGTATAAGGGATCGATTGGGATGATCAGGAGGGAAGCCGGAACACAGAGACAGCAAGATATTCTACGAGCTCCAAGAAATAGAAACAGAATCACTGCTACGGTTTCATGACCCAGTCCTGAGTCGAACAGGTGTTTGAGATTCCCGCAGTCCCTGGAGATAAAGAGATCTCTGTTCAACGAACCAGGCACAGAGGTCGAGCTCACGGTTGACATTAGCGCACCCGAGAGCTGCATGCGTGCGCGCGAGCGAGCCAGAGGGACGATGTGCGAGCCCGAGTCGCAAGGTAGACGCGTGACTCCGTTCGAAGCCGTGTGGTAGAGAGTGGTGGGTAGTTGCTATACAAATATGTAGAACAATACACGACGCTTGCTTCGTCGAGCATGAATGGGTAAGATTGAGACAAACGGTTGGCCGTGACGGCCGTGGTGGCAATGATACATTCAGTGCTGACATTATAGCATATGTCGGCGTATGCAGCGTTTCGCGGTCATTCTGGAACGATCCGTAATGAATGCTGCGGGGATGGCACATACGGATGGTGCTGTTAAGAGACAAAGGTGGTAATCGGTCGGTCTTCATAAGATTTGAAAGAGGCTACGAATGCCAAGCGGATCGGTGGAAGTTTGATGGCATGTGGATGCAGCTTTGGGGTACGGACGAGTGGAAAGGTAGCGAAATTTAAAGCAGGAGAGAAAGGCTAGAGGACGGGATATGCGTTGCGGGGTACGCTTTAACTCTTTGTGAAGTTTTAACTCTCAAAGTTAAGTAACTTAACTTAACTCGGACTTGACGAAGAGGAGCCCACTAAGGAGTAACGATGTACGGCCGAGCATACCTAGAGGCAATGCACTACTGGGGATGCAGGTCGGCTTAAATAAGTTAAAGCAGAGAAAGGCGATCAGAGGAGAGAAAGAAGACAAGCTTGTGTGGCGGTCACCGCCACACCGGCTATCATTGACCCCGATGCCTAACATGACCACACACATGCCTCCTTCACACCACCATCATCTCGGGTCAGCTCTCGCTTGTGCGACGACGACGCGCGCTCGGGCTCCCTGCGACGTTATAAATACTTATTTGGGCTCTGTTTGGGCGCCGATTGTTGAGACAATCCGCCCGAATCCCCGGCATAGCATCTAGTGCATGACTGCGGGCTGTGTCTGGGATGGGATCCTCTGAAGCTTTTGAAAACAGTGCGTCGATATTCGCGGAATCCACTCGGTCGGGTAATCTTACGGGGAGCTGCAAATACCAGCGAGACGCGAAAGACACAAGGGCCGGCGTCGGCCGAGAAGTGGGCTTCCTGGTCCGATGACGTGGTGATTCGCAGCTCGTGCTTGCTGCCATCGCGCTCAAGACTGGTTACCTCGTCTGCAGCATTTCCAGGGGGGGCACATCCATGTCCCACAACTATCTTTTGGCTTTGAATCAATCCGCCAGCTGCTTCGTCTAATCCTAATCCTCTCCAGGATAAAATGATGTAACTACTTAGTGCGTGTACATCGGAGTAATCCCTGGAACCGGCGTTCTTGAGCGGACCGTGCTGTGTAAATCTACCTACCTACCTTTATCTTCCTTTCATCTCCTCTGCCCGCGGATCAGGCGTAATACGTTTGTTCCTTTCCGTTTGGATCGAATTTGTTTCGACTGGGCAACGACTGCAACGGATCGCTATCAAACATGTTAAATCCGTGCGGTAGGGTAGGTATCATTACACCGCACGGTCCCGCTGAGGAACGCCGAATGTGCTTGATGCCAGCACTCACAATTAACACCCGTCACGTCTGACGGATACGGAACCGGTGTCGTATCTCTCGCGGTCTGCACGTTCAAAAGATCTTGCTGCAAGTGCTGTTAGTATCCTCTACGCTGCCGCATGTCTTCCTCCTCTGACGATCCCGTGGCCCTGGCCGAGCAACTCCTCTCGCTCGTCAAAGCGCGGTCCGTATCCGAAGCCGATAGCACAGGATTCTACGACAAGGGTATCGAAGTGCAAGCCGCATGCGACAGGCAAGAAGAGCCAACCTCAAATCCGTCCTTTCGTTGAGCTCATGTATAATCAGATTGTTGCGGGCTGTCATGGGCCCGCTCCAGTACACAGCGCTCATAGCAGGTCAGCTCTGCTTCATATCGTCCTGATCTTCTATTGATGATGATGCATTTATAGAATCCTGCCAGGAGAGTCAAGCCCTGCACTTCGTGACTTCAGTCGGCATCGCGGATATTATCGGCGATGGCTCGCTCTCCCTCGGGGAGATCAGCGAAAAGACCGGCGTGGACACCCAGTTCCTAGGTGCGGAACAAAACACCGTGCTTCTGCCACCCTGAATTCCCTGGCTGACTGAATGTTCGACAGGTGTGGTGATGAACTGCATGTCTGGCCGCGGCTATTTCGAAGACAGCTCGGGCCGGTACCGCAACAACACCCTGTCCGCCATTCTGCGCGAGGACCACCCGAGCAGCATGAAGAGCGCCGTCGGCTTCGTGTGCGTATGTTCCCTTCTGTCCCTCATTTTGAATGATCAGATCTCTCGACTATCTGCCATCTGTCCGCTTTGACGCGCCTCGCAGCTTTCTTCATACCTGCGCTATTGTCACCTGCAAAGGCTTCTTCCCTGTCAAAGTTTCTCATATTTTCATCCGTATAGGTGCGACGAAGGCTACAATGCTGCCTCGCGGTTGATCGACGTCGCCAAAATGCGGGGAACGGAGAATGCGCAGGAAGTAAGCAAGTCGCGTATTACTGGCACGAACCTCGCGTTCGGCTTCGACTGCTCCGTATTCGATTGGATGGCACAGCCCGAGCAGGCCTGGCGCGGCGAGCGCCTCGGCCGTGCGATGAAGCAACTCCACGGCATGGCGAATTCGAACGTCCCAATAGGTATGATCAGCTTCTTTTTCGATGTCTGTCTTGTTATGTTCTGGGATGATGTATTGATACGTGGTTTGTTTTGGGATAGATTACGCGTGGAGCGCGCTCATGTCGCCCATCGTTGACTGCGGCGGTGGCATCGGCGCGCTGGAGATGGCCATCTTGAAGGAGGAGAAGAACCTCGGGCTCGAGTTCACCATTTTCGACATACCCGAGACCATCGAGAACGCGAAAAAGGTACGAACAGACTATCTTTACCTCGTGTTCTATTTGCGGTTCTCGTTCCTCGAACGGTTGCCTTGTTGTATCCACTTCTATCATCCATGATTTATATAGACAGGGACTGATGGTCCGATGTCTGATTTACAGGCATGGGGCGCTCTGCCTCCCCAGTCATCCTCCCGCATATCGTTTGCACCGGGCAATTTCCTCGCTCCCACCCTGGCGGAGACATGTCTCCCCCTCGGCCAGCCGACGTACCTCATCCGGCACGTCCTTCACGACTGGACCGACGCTGAAGTGCTCTCCATCCTCCGCAACGTCCGCGCGGCCATGCTCGCCTCTCCGACGCGCGTCCCAGAGCAGAAGTTGCTGGTTTGCGAGATGCTGCTCCATCCGGACTCGAGCCGCTTCGTGCGCACGACGAGCATGCAGCTCCTCGCGCTCAACAACGGCGTTACGCGGACGCTGGCCGCCATGCGCGCCTTGATCGAGGAGGCGGGGTTCGTCGTCCGGAACGTGCACCAGATGCGTGCGGTTGACTCTATCATCGAGGCGGTGATCGCGGAGTCGGCCTAGCCTAGCCTATCCTGTCTGTTGTTATAAATTCTGTCTGGCTTGGGTACTGTACGATTTGTACTGCTTTTCGTTGCGAAATCGGATTGGGTGCATTTAAAAGAGATCTACAGACATGGTATCTCAAGACGCCCCTACTGCGTGAGAATCAGGACCTATCTACGGGAATATTTATTCCACCAATCTTGGGCCTATATCAGCTGCTGCCGCCGGACTTTGTCTCAGATGAGGAAAGAGCTATTATGGCTACTGAGATCACGCCGCAATATGATGTTGTTACAGATTTAGCATTACAAGCTAATTGAGCCAAACACCGAAACAGAACAATAAAATTGCGCAGTGTAGGAGATAACAGTGGATGGAATCAATGGATATTCAGTGGAACAGACGACACGATGAGCACGACAAGATCTCCGCGATAGAGTACAGCTTCAGGACATAGCATATGGGGCATACTTCCAGTAACTGCATGGCTTGTTAACAAAGGATTCAACGTCCAGAAAGTGCAAACGTACCCTGAATAACGCCGGGCCAGAACGTACGGAATGACGACCTTCCGCAGAACCCAGGGCATCGGCGGCCAAGAATCTTTGAGTTCGGTTGGTGTGTGACTGTTGTTTAAATTGAACGAATTGATTCGGATTTCTACAGTGGTAACTCACCTGCGCATGTACGGAACGAGTAGGAACGGATCACCGTGCGACTTCGCATGCTTGTCGAGGGCGGCGTTGAGTGCGACTAGTTCTTTGGTGTCGAACACCTTCATGTTCTCTGGCGCGATGTGGGCGACTTCTTCGTCGAGATGTTTATACTTTACTCAGACATGTCAGATCCAGTAAAAGAACGGGATGACGGGGCAAGACTGACGAGAGGTTCTCTGAAGTCCTGGAAAATTTGTATAAGCTCGGCGGCGTTGAACGTGGATGGGTCGGTCTTCGCGGTACGAAGTTTTTTGCTGAGCGAATCGAGGGTGGAGTGGATAACTTTGTGCTGCTCTTGTTCTTCCGAGAAGTCCATCTTGCGGTTGAGGAACGGGAACACCACCTCCTCTATTGTTTAGTTCTCAGCAAGTGCAGTGACGCGCATCCGGACATAATGCACACCTTCAGCCTGGTGGTGACCTTCGATGGAGTCGACCCACGCCTCGCAATATCCAAGGAAGTTCTTGATGTCATCCATAGGCGGATTGTCCAAGTGCGATGTGATAATGTCGTACCCAAACTTGAAGGTGTTGTGAGCGTGAATCATGTTATATCTGAGTATGTGAGAGATAATTGCGTTTGCAAGCGTGGCCACCTACTGGAGCATTTCCTCCGCGGATTGTGGAGGGGCCATGGTTGGTGATGGAGAACAGGGAGTTGTAGAACTGGACGCCGCAGCGAACTGAAAGAGAGCGGTTATGAGACGATTCTCAAGCGGTTGGGCACAGGTCTAGGACAGGCCAGATGTCTGACTCAGTGCCTCATGCTGGCTTCCATCCTCGCGCTGTTTGACGTAAGTCTCTTGCCGTCAAGCCCGGATCATCACTTGATCACGGCTTTTGTTCCTTCGAACGTTAACGTCCCTGTTTCGGAAGTTGCTCCGGAAATGATCAATTGCCGGATCTTGACGTGTGGGCCTTGACTTCAAACCTTGAAGCGAATATATTGGCATTACTTACACTCAGTAACTAAGCAAATAACTAAATAAGCATGGCGTGGCGAAAATAGTTGGACGTGAAAGCGGCAACCATCCTTATCCCGTGGATCACGGATACTTATTATACTGCTTTGGATTTCGGGACTAATTCGGCGAACAAGCTACAGCCTTGAAAGAATTTTTATAACTTCATCAATCGCAGCGTGGAACCATCATCCTGTTCAAAATTCGAATCCACAGCTTTTTTTGGCCACATGTGAGCGTTAATCCGACTGATCGGCGATCTTTGTCAGTATCACGGTAACCTCCCTCTTCTTCCGAAACCTGAGCACGTCAACGGAATGCAGCTTATTATTGTGTCGCGGCGTCGGCATCGCCCCGTTAACCCAAAATAAAACTCGAAAGTCAAAACCGCATTCAATTGACGAGGCAGTTTCATGCGCGCGGCGCTATCAAACTCCACACACCTGAATCGACGCCAAAGGGTAGATCCGTCTCAGAGGGCCTTAAATCACGACCCGGGTCTCCCCCTGCACAGGCTTTTCGCTCTTATTACCTTCTTTAGCGACCCTTCTTTCACCCTTGGTCGCACTTTGCATTTCTACATTTCTTTCGACTCGATCAATGCCTTTCCTGAACTTCGCTCGAGATGCCGGTGCTACAGCTCCAGGATCCGGCCCCGGCCCAACACCAAACATCGCCCAGATCGTGCTTCCACCTGGCATGACCCTGGCACAGTTCGAGAACCTCCAGGGTCACGCCGTATCAATCGCCATCTGTGTCGCTGTCGCGTTCGCTCTTGTTGTTTGGGACTAGTAGGTCTTTTGCATAATACTTAACTGACTGTAATATTGACGCCGATTCAGTTTAGTTCTTTTTCGTGATGAAATTCGTATTTATACCACTGGTAACAAACAATTTTGGAAGCAACCTGCTCCTTGGGCGTCAGTATACCATCTTTTCATCTGATAAATCACGTTCGACACTGATAAAGGTTACCGCAGTTTCATTATCCTCCGTTACTCCGCCTTCCTTGCGACCTTTCCGGCTTTATTCTTCACCTCCTTGCAATCGCAGCACTGTCAAGCCGCTGTGATTGTAAGTCAAGTCGGCGCGGTCCTCGTCGTGGGCTGCTCCGGTATTATCTTCTGCAACCGTGTCGTCGCGATCTATAGCAACTCCAAAGTCGTCATCGGCGCTCTTGCCCTGCTCTGGGGCGCCATGATGGCCTGCTGGGTAAGCCGATGAACTGTGCGGTCCCACTGCCGCGCATGCTGACAAGTTCCCCTTCAGATTGCCGTTGCCTCACAGTATCACGCGACTACGGGACCCCCAACGCCTTTCGGCTCCAACTGCCAAATGAAGCCCATCGTCTCTTGGGCGCCGATCAGCTACGCTTCTTCTGTAGGCTTCGACGTGATTGTCCTCCTGCTCACCGTCGCCAAGCTCAACACGGGCAACCTTGGGCAGTCCGCGGTCAGCAAGCAAATTTACCGCGATAACTTGCTCTACTTCCTTATCACTGCTGCCACGAACATTACCGTGCTCTCCATTCAGGCACTCGATGACTCGTTCGCGCTGGTCAAGCCGACGGCCGTACCGTTCTCCACTGTTATTACCGTGAGCAACTCCCCCCATCTCGTAATTTTCATTGACATGTTTGCAGGTGACAATGGCCCAGCGCGTGTACCTCAACCTCAAGCTCTTCCACCAGCGACAGCAGCGCAAAGACGCTGGGCTCCCTCAATCCATGCCCTCGCAGCAGACCGCTTCCGCGATGAGCTCCTACCTGCCCAAGCCGATGGCCCAGCAAGGCCGCCTAGGGGACACGGGCTACGACAGTCGCACGAACAGCTCTGACTTGGCGATGAAGACAATGTCGCCTACGATTCATGTCCAGCGTGATACGCAGTGATACTTATGACGAGTAGGTGGTTAAATCCTGTTTTGGCGACATGTAAGCTGATTTGAATTCCGGTAGATCATGTCCTGTCGTTATTATATGCGTATTTAATCATTTAGTCGAACCTTTAATTTTATGCACCCAGGATAGTAACGGCGTTCATAAGGTCGCCGTATTTAGCTGCCTAGATGAGTCCATTTATCTCTGGTGGAAATTTTGGCAGAAAATCGCAAACGAACTACTCGGAAGAACACGTACCCAGAAATGCGGTAGGAAACGAATATGAAAATATTTGAAACGCCTCGGTTGTTTTTCGGAAACATGAAGTAAGCAGGTGGAAATTTCTGTTCTGACTAACCCAAAGATCCTACCAGATCCTACCAGGGATTCAAACACGATGTCGTAAAGGAACATACGTAGATCAAATTTAGACATCTCCTGTTGGTCTTCGGCGACGTATGATGTGTCCAGTGCTCCAAGGGGGTTGGAGCCATCGATGCTAAGTTCATCTACCTTGATCCACATCATGATCGGTGTAAATCAGGTAGACCGACGTGAACAAAGTAGACCCATGTATACCCACTGCGTCTCCTCAGCGTAGCCATAGGTGGCCAAACACGGTCGGTGTAAGTACCCTTTGTTTTCGCCCGTAGAAAAACCCGACGTAGGAAACGCCGGGACTGACAGTCTCAAAGGGCGGACGCGGCGGTAGCGGATAGAAGTGGAATGATGACTACATGTCCGTCACATCTACATGGGGCCCGAACACAGTGCCTATTTAACAGCTAGGAACAATGATTGCTCCGGTTAAATTCCTGGCAGTGACCCTACTTTCCGATGTCCAGTTTGCCAAAAAGAAAAAACACTTGGCAACGAACTCAAATGGTAACCCAATTAGGGAGCAACCAGGGGGGATATATATGGGTACTGGGCCAGCGGGTACTGCTCAACGGTCGGAGTGTTCAGATTCGAGCTGGCATGTGAAGCGTTCATTTGGATTTTTGCTGTCAGGATAACCCGCTGTGTTCCCTTTCGGAAGTTGCAGAGTTGTAGGGCAGACCGGAAACCAATACCGTCCATCCTTTACTCTCGGGTGGAGCTAAATTGGGACCGTGCCGAACAGCGTCAAAATGTGATGTACGAACTTGACTGTTCTAGCCGAACACAATCAACGATCAACAATTTCAGCACTTTGTCGCGTGTCCCTCCAAGATTATTGCAATAAATATAATGTGCTCTCAGCCGCCCATCGTCTGTGAAATGGACATCTCTAGCGGAAAAGTTGAATTGGAGCCGGGGACACATTGCCATATCATTGACCCACCTATTGTCTGCGACTGCCTTCCCGGCCACGCTAGGTACCCGGCCACTTGCATAACAGAAGCCGCTGCGATCCTGAGCGGGCCCCTGTGCGATGGAGCCCGACCTTCAAGGACACTTTACGTAAAAATTTGAGGCGAAGTGATAAGGAGGTTTTTTATCAAGATGCCGATGTCTGAACACCATTTCTTATCTCCGAACGGCCCTCGCGCTCGTCTTTTGCCCCTTTCTCCACACTCTTCACCAATTCACAGGTTTGGTGCTCACTTTCATCCCTTCACTCAGGGGAATGATTTGGTTGCATACCATACCCGAAGACAATTCTCTCTCGCCTCCTGCATCCGTCAAGAATATCTCGACCTCATCACAAGTGGCGCAATCCGCCCACCTTTCAAGCGATCAACCCGCCTTTGCAACGGATTTGGGAATCGGTGTGTGTATTCGGCACATCTCACCGAGAATCCTTACACATTGATTCTGATCTTTTAAGTGACCGACTTCCCCCGCGGCCGGCCACTACCCCAAACCAGAATTTCATTCGCATGTAAAAATGGATTTTTTTGGAGGGGTTATGTGTATGCAGATGTCCTTTGATAATGGCTGTGTTCCAATGCATCTGATGGAGTCTTTTTTTCTTCTGTTGGGCCCTCAATACATTATATGCTTTCCAGTGCAAACCATTCAGTCCACACCACCGTCTCACCCGTTCTACTCGGCTTGAAGGTGAAGCTATTATGGTCTTCATATACTTTAGATTTACTGCCTGAGTATATATGGTCATATATTTGTATCCCTTGGATTATTCAGACTGCACCGGGGTGAGCGGAACGAGTGTAAATGAACGAAATAGGGAGGTGGCCGACTACCCCGTTTATTGCTCCTTTGGGATACCACCGAAAAGAAAATTCGGTGAGCCGTAGAATGGCCATGTAAATTTGCGGAAAATGTCTAGGCTCACTCCTAGGATGCATGTCTTTGGTTCAAAACCCACACAAACCTATCTACTGGCCTCCAGGAGTGGGTTCGAGGTCAAACAAGCTAAAGTCCAGTCTCAAATAATAGTCCAGATTCGAACGACTTCCGTCACCGTTCACGTACACAAGTTATTCAAAGAGGGAATTTGCAATAGGGGTGCATCGGGATTTATACAATTCTCTTGTGCAAGACATCAAAGATCGCGCGACCACGCGGTGATGACGAGCTATGTCGGAATTTCCGCGAGAACTCTAAAAAATATATTTTAGACATCGCCCATTATTTCCGCAATTTTATTTTATTTGATACGAGACTTACAATACCAAAGATTGCGCGCGATTGCGAGATATTTGTGATCTTGCTGATATGTGCGTGGGGGCGGGCGCACCACGTAGAGCCTGTACAAGATCAATGAGGAATCCACATGTCTGTCCATGCGGGACAAGGCGTCGACGTCACCGCCTATCTCGAGCGCACGGCGCTTCCCACAACTCCGACTCAAACGCCATTCATGCAACCCCTGACACATATCAATTGCACGCGTACCCCACTAAGAGTATTACGAGTCGCGCCGTGGTTCGAGGCAGATGTCACCGCCGGCTTGTTCCGCTGTCTGATTGATCATTTCAACCAGGAAGGATTTTAGTCGCCAGATGCTAGTCCTGTCCCACAAGATAAGCCTGTCCGTTGTGTCAGAAAAGCGCGTCCGTTTACCACTGACAAGAAGCGAGCGGATCGTTGATCTGGCATACGAATGAGTGAGGCCATAAATCCGACGGGCCGTTGAATGTAGGTAAGAAAACACAGTCTTGAGGACATGATTTGCATCTAGGATTTGCAATGGACGGCTTGGGTTGGGTTCGGAGATATTTCCCAATCTGGGGGTACGTGTGATGACCTGTTTGCCAGATCAATGATCCGCTCACCTCTTGACCACTTGTCATCAGGAGACGCGTTTGGAGCAGACTCCATTCAAGACTCGTTTCGTCCCTCTTCCTCGATCTTTGCTGTGCGCTCTTTCAGGCGGACTCTGTGCCAAATCTCCATCGCTGGCCGCCGTGTTCCGCACTCCACGCTAAACTCTAAGCGCACCAACTTGGCCGTGCGTTTGACTCGTCGCGAGATCCTTGTCTCTTCCTCTTGTTGGCATCAATCCACGAGACTGTGACTCGCAGAAGAATCGATTCCCAAATGGACAAAAACCGGTACGATGTATCTCCTCCCGGGACTAATGATAAGACCGAAATCACTCAGGTCCATCAAGTAAGTCTCCATCAAGTCCCACTTTTTGACAAAGGTCTGCTGCGAACGTTCACCAAATTTATTCAAAACCCGATCTCAAAGTCCGATACAAATGGCAGCCGAATTCCGGTAAACAGTTTCCCGCTTGTTCTTCGCAATCGCGTCTTTCTCTTCCTTTTTCCATGGCCCCGTATACCACCTTGCCGGAGTTGCTCCATGATCGTTTGAAAGCGTCCACAAGCTATATAGGGTTCCTTGATGCCGCAGATGGGCCATCTACGACATTATCTTATCAGGACCTCGTCTTCAAAGCGACCCGTTATGCCGGTCGTCTCCGCTCCGCGGGCCTGAAGCCCGAGTGCAATCCTGTGTTGGGTCTCTTCGAAGATCACGAGAGCTACATCGTTCTATTCTGGAGCTGCTGTCTTGGTATGCTCGTTCTTTTCACAGACGTCGTTCTGACGCGTTCTTCCAGCCGGGATACCGTTCTGCCCTCTTGCAGCGCTTCACCCAGACCCTAAACGAAACACCGATCTTTTCGTCCACCTACGCGATGTACTGGGCGAGCCTGTCCTGGTCACTACTTCGGCGCTCGCGTCGAAGGTTGCTGCCCTTGACCCCCAACTGACGACCTATACTCTTGCTCAATTGGACGATAACATGACCATCAACTCGAACCCCACCCCGCTGGCCTTGGATCTCGTCCAGTCTCCTTGTCCCCAAGATATAGTGTGTTACGTCCTGACTTCAGGTGATTCGGATGCCAAAGGTTGCGCTTACTATTACTGAGCACCTCGATTTACTTTTAGGCTCCACGGGCAAGCCGAAAGTCGTCGCGCTTCGACATGCTCAGATTCTTGCGAGCTGCTCCGGGAAGAGCAAGCACCACCGTACTTCAGCCGCATCCCGATTTTTAAACTGGATCGCATTCGACCATGTCGCCTCTATCATCGAGATTCACATTCACGCTCTCTTGATAGATGCTGTGTGAGTCGAGCAACTCAAGTTCGCCGCTATCTATTGACCAAGTCTCCCCTCAGCCAATACCACATCTCGCCGAAAACGATCATCGCGAAGCCGAATTTGCTGCTGGAATGGAGCAGCCGACTGGGAATCACGTATACTTTTAGCCCAAATTTCCTCATGGCGCGGCTTCTCAAGGATCAAGTCACGGATCCGCTACCTTCGTCGCTCGATCTCTCCAACCTGCGTGCCCTCATCTCGGGCGGCGAGTCCGTTCCAACGTCGATCGGTGTCGCTTTCGCCGACCTCCTCGAGACCTTTGGAGCTCCCCGGGATACTCTCAGGGCCGGCTTCGGCATGAGCGAGACTTGTGTAAGTGGTCTAATACACCATTCAATGCACAATCTGACAGGCACGATCATCCAGGCGGGCTCGATCTACGACACCGAACCTGTGGCTTCGGAAGTCGGTCCAAACGCTCCTCTCTATCTCCATCTCGGCCAGTGTATCCCTGGCATGAGCATACGAGTGCTGAACGCTGACGGAGGCGCCTGCGCACCCGGTGAAGCCGGACAGCTGCAGCTCAGTGGACCAAATGTGTTCCGCGGATACGTGAACAACTCATCTGCCACCCGCGAAGCCTTTACGCCCGACGGTTGGTTTATCACCGGCGACCTCGGATATCTCGATGTCGGTGGCAACCTGCACCTCGTCGGCAGGGATAAGGACTGCCTGAACATCAATGGCACGAAGGTCTCCAGTAAAGACGTCGAAACATACCTCGAGGATGCTCGCATACCGGACGTCACTGATCCCGTGGCCTGTCCCCTTCGTCTTCAGAACGCCGATACCGAGACATATATCATTTTTTACCCGGGCGACCTCCTATCGGACGGGAGCTCAACGTTGGCATCTACGATCGCGGCAAAACAGGCTATCAGCGACGCATGCACTGTCCTCCTCGCCCATGCACCTTACGCCGTTATTCCGCTTCCCCCGAGCAGGTTTGTCAAGACCGCTCTCGGGAAAGTCTCCCGTGCCCAGCTCGCCGCTGCGTACCTCCGGGGCGACTTCGCCGACATCGAAGAGCGACTAAAGTCGGCGCCGCCCGCTGATAACTCGGGGACTCTCGATCTCGATGATCCTGTACAGAAAGTTGTATCGCAGTCTATTACCGAAGTCCTTGACCTCGAAGCCGCCGACATCCACCAGTCGACGAATCTCTTCGACACCGGAGCCTCGTCTATGCATCTGATGAGGTTGAAGAAAGTCTTGGAAGAGCGTCTCCACCTTCCCGAGATCCCTACTATCGAAATATTGCGGCGCCCTCGCGTTGGCCCATTGTGCACATATCTCTCAGAACTGTCCGCCGCCGGTAGTGATGGGCCATCTGGGCATGCTTACCAGCCCCTTGTATGTCTTGAATCGGAGGGCTCCAAGCCTCCCGTCTTCCTCGTTCATCCTGGCGTAGGCGAGATTCTCGTCTTTTTGAACATGGCGCATCAACTGCAAGACGATCGACCCATCTATGCGATCCGAGCGAAAGGATTCGATTACGGCGAGCTGCCATTCGAGTCCCTCGACGAGACCGTTCAGGCGTACACCGACGCTATAGAGAACGCCTACCCCACTGGTCCTTACTATATTGTTGGCTACTCATACGGCGGTGCTATAAGTTTCGAGATCGGCAAACTTCTGGAGAGTCGAGGCAAGCGGGTGGACTGGCTTGGCATCCTCAACTTGCCCCCGCATATCCAGTTCCGGATGCACGAACTCTCTTGGATCGAAGTCCTATTCAACGTCGCGATGTTTGTGTCACTGCTCGAGCCTAACGACATCCCTGCGAAACGAGCAGAGTTCATGGAAGCATTCCCCGCAATGGCCGGACTCGATTCGGAGCCGCAAGATCCCGTGTCGCTCATCCAGTGGCTGCTCGGTCGCTCCAATCAGGCGCGTCTGGAAGAGCTCGATCTCCAGCTTGGCGCCTTTACGCGGTGGATCAAAGTGGCATACGAGATCAATCGTACCGGTCGCACGTTTATTCCCAGTGGCAGCGTGCAAAATGCGCTCACAACGGTCTTCTGCGCGGTGCCGCTGAGTTCTATGGGGACGCGCGAGGAGTATAAAGAGCAACGGCTGTCGCAATGGAAAGATTTCAGTGGTCCTGCGTTCGAGCTCGTGGACGTTGACGGCGAGTAAGTTCCTGTCCCGTTTGATCGCGAAATTCGCTGAACAAGCTTAGGCACTATACGATGCTTTCCAAGGAGAACAGTGCCGGTTTTGCTGATAAGATGCGTGATGCAATGCATCGTGCGGAAGATCTCGCATCCAAGCGGGCTAGCACACCGCCTGATGTTACCGCTCCGAAGTCTCTCCGCATGGACTTTGATGAGGTCCCCGTCATTGATTTCACTCTCGCAAAGACCAACCCTGCCCAGTACTACGCGCAGCTCCGCTTTGCCTTGGAAGACGTAGGATTCCTGGTGAGCGTTGGCATCTATCACGCCTTCATTTTAGCTGATGGGCATCTTCTAGGTTTTTTCCAACGTCCCGGGCTTCGAAGATGGATTCCAGAGCGACCTTTTCACCCTAGCCAAGGACATGTTCGGACGGCCGCAAGAGTGGAAGGACTCCCTTGGCACTGGCAAATCGTATGCGTTGCGTGGATACTTCCGCGCCGACACACTTCCTGGCTCTCACAAGGTATGAAATCGACTCCACCCTAGTGATTGTCGACTGATAGGCCGACGTTCATTGTAGGCGCATGCAGAGGCATACCGCTTCGGAGCCGACATGCCTGCCCCAACCGGGGAGGACGTCCCGTTCTGGCTCAAACTTCACGAAGGTACGCACACCTGAGGGTCGGATCTATCATAGAGCTAATTTTATGCCCAGGGCCCAACCAGTGGCCAGCGGAGCAAGATCTCCCTCGTTTCCGCGCACAAATGAACACTCTGTTCGCGCGCTACCACCAGCTGAACCTCGACCTCAATAAGCAGATCTGCCATTTGTTATCATTACCGGAGACTGGCCTCGATGACTACTTCCCAACATCAACTACTGAATTCAACAGCGCCATCTGGCACTACTTCCCCGTCAACCAGGAAATCCGCGATGCGGCAAACAACGGATTTGCGCAGGGCATGCATGAGCATCGTGACCCATCGACGTTCGTAACATGTTTGATACAGTCAAGACCGGGTCTGCAGGTCCAGAACCATCAGGGCGTCTGGCTTGACGTCCCTATGATCAAAGGCGGCGTCGTCTGCAACATTGGTCGGTCTGATTTCTTCTATCAAGGATACATGGTACTGACCCATCCGTTCTTCGTCAGGTATGCAACTAATGAAGCTTACCGGCGGAAAGCTCGTCGCCACTACGCATCGTGTCAATACCCTGAAGATTGAAGAAGATCGGTGAATAACCTCTAAATTACCTAAAACCAACAAGCACTCATTTCGACGTACCAGTTTCACGATCCCATACGTGCTTTCCACGCGGCTCGAGAAGGAGATCACCCCCCTGCCGCAGTTCGCTTCTCCTGATTCGGCAAAGGCACACTTCGCCCCTAACCCCAAGATCGCCCTTCTCATGGGCATCAAGGATCCCTTGCTGCGCAGCGGGTACGCCCGGCTGTCGCTCTTTCCTGCTGCAACAGCGAACTTGTACCCCGAGGAATTCGAGAAGGCGCGGCAAATGGGCATTGTTTAAGTTATATACATACATACATATTGTTATTCCGCTGGGACTTTGACCGTGTATCACTGCGTTCCAGCCTAAAATCCACTCTGCCGAGATCTGCCGACCGCTACCCGAGTAGACCGACCTGGTCTAGGCCACATCTAGGCCACATCACGTACTCGGGTAGCCCGCGGTCGGCAGACCTCGGCAGAGTGGGTCTATTTTGGGCCTTGATGCTTCAATAAATGTTCTCTAGACATGAATCTCAAATGAAGCCTCAACCGAGACACCGTCGCGAGACCTCCCGTCGTTCAGTTGGAACACATACTTCGTATATTAAAGAGATGTCTCGAATCAGAATGTACATGTTTGTTCTCCCGAATATACCGCATTTGTTGCATCAGCTGATCTTTCCATCACAAACTAACTTAGTAGACGCCCGGGCGTTAATATCACCTCGCCGATCAGCCGCTCCGCTCAAAAGGCAGACAGGGCTACGGTCGTTATGGCTGTTCGACCCCCGTCATCTCGCTGTGCGCCCCACTGCTCTAACTATCTCGTATCGACAATCCAGTTCCCTTTTATTTGCCTGGGTATTCTGACCTCGGTCACACAAAGATCATTATCAAGGCGCTTATTTATTTTTGACTTCGCCGGTCACCATCTACCTCCGCCTGGCCTTTTCTCTCGCGCTCAAAATCCGTTGATAAGGAGGGGCCTTCCAAAAGCCTTCTTTCGTTCTTTCCCCCATCATCGACTCTCCCTCCCGCAATTCATCTCTCTCTCTGATGCGTTATTCAACATGGTTTTCTGCTCGGGTCATGCCACCACAAGACCTCGCAAGTGTTCCAGAATGCAGACTACAAAATATCGGGTGACACCTCAACGCGCTCAAGCCCACTCGTCGTTACGTGTCAAGACAAATAAGTTCTGGAACATCGTTCAAGACAAACAAATCGTTCAATGCCAAAATGCGATGAGATCCTGCAACCTTTCAAGGCTTCAAATGAACCCGGATTGTTCATGGTCCTCGGCATTTATGGGGCTCTCTTTCTCGGCTCTACCTACGCAATCATCAATACCCCAGCGCTTACCCCACCCTTTTTCACGAGATTCATCCCACTCAACTCACTGTACTACAGCACCCGGCCGACCATATGTACTGTCCCCATTCCCGCCAGCGTAGCTCTGGCGCTAATCGGCCCTCCATCGAACCAGGTGTGTGGTACACACTTCTTTGCATCTAGGAGCCCGCTGACCAAGTCAAGCCTTCTGCTTGATGGATCGAGATGCAAATGCATTTCCTACTCCAAATCCTAGGCGACGGAGACCACCCAAAGGGTGCCCTCAAAATGAGGAGTATGCACCTGCCTTTTTCAACCGTAAAAGGGCCAAACAGCAAGTTAATAACCCACGTATAAGCCGGAACACGAGGGCAAAGATCAATCTAAGTGCAATCAACTTAAATGGGCTACGCGCCTCATCCTTATCTCAAGATTCACACAAGTGGCATACGGTACACAGAATGATGCGGGAACAGAGTATAGGCGTCCTCATCGTCTCTGAGACCCACATGTCGGCAGCACAGGCAGTTGAGATAGAAGAATCCTTCATGAATAAACGTTTGAAACTCTTCAACTACGAGTACCCAAACAACCCAGCCGCGAAAGGGATTGCAATCGTCCTTAATAGAGAAATTACGAACATAGAGGATGTTAAAATAAATTATGTCATACCTGGTAAAGCCATGTTAGCCACGATTCCGTGGCATGGCACCCGAACGCTAACGGTGCTAGGGGTGTATGCACCAACAGAGTCTGACGAAGAGAAAATAAATTTCTGGAACATGCTGAGTGACCTATGGTTGACTACTCACCTGCCCGTCCCAGATGCAGTCGGAGGAGACTTCAACCTTGTACCCGAGGCAATAGATCGCCTACCACACCACACAGATCCGGACTCTGTTGTACTTGCCTATAGACATTTTATGCGAATGATGGAACTAAAGGACGGTTGGCGTGAAACAAATCCCGAGAGGAAGGAATACACCCACGTGAGCACGCACAATACGCTATCACGGATTGATCGAATATGTGTATCGCCAGACCTACTGAAGCAGTGCGGAGGCTGGAGAATAGAGGATGCAGTGGGAGGACTCACAGACCATAGAATGGTATCGGTGACCATATCAGCCCCGAACGCGCCATATATCGGCAAAGGGAGATGGGCCATTCCAAACTTCCTGCTGAAGGATAAAGACTTCATGGACTACGCGACGGAAGAGGCCTGCAACCTCGAGGAGTCCATGACCGAGGAAAGATCGGAGTCTTCAAATGCCCAGACACGTTTCAAAGAATACAAAGACAAGATTGTCGAATTCGCTAGGAAGCGAGCCAAGGTGGCCATAGGCGCAACAGAAAAGAAGAAAGAGAAGTTGCAGAAAGAGAGGGACGCACTGACAAACCCACCTCCGGAAAATGGAACAGGAGTTGAATCCCGAGAAGAGACTGCATCAGTGAGCAACGAGCCCGCCAGCGACGAAATAAGAGAGTCAAAATCCCCGGAAGAGATTGCAAAATTAGTAACGGACATCCAGAAGAGGATTGACGAACTAGTAACCCGCCAAAATGATCGCAAGAAGCTCGAGACCCGGGTTCGGGGCTATACGGAGCTGAACCATATCACAAAATATGCTGTGAACCTCAGCGCGGATAAAAAGCCCAGAGATACAATAAACTTCCTACAGAGAATGGATATTAATCCTGCACGCGGTAGCCGAAGATCATCTGAGATGGCTGAAATAGCGAGAGACTATCACAATGACCTCCAAAATGACGGGAATGGAGTGAACCAAAGGCTACGTGAAACTGCGATGCAGGAAGCTTTCGAGTGCATGAGCCCAATAGATGGACAGGTAGATATGAAACCGCTCGGGGAGAAACTGAGCCAGTCAAATGTCGAGGAAGCCCTCGACGATGCAGCTGCTGGGAAGGCGGCTGGAATAAATGGCATCATGTCTGAGCTGTGGCAGAAACTGAAGGCGAGACACGCCTCGGCACAAGATGAAAGAGGCGAAAATGAGCCAAGAAAGAAAACATGTGATATAATTAGAGTCCTCACTTGGGTGTACAATGACATCGAGGATCATGGCATGGTCGAGAGCGCTGCTTTCGCTCTGGGATGGATGTGCCCTCTTTTCAAGAAAAAGGATAGGTCCAATATAGCGAATTACAGACCAATAACAGTTCTGAACTCGGACTATAAAATTTTCACAAAAGCCCTATCCATAAAACTGGCGCGAGTAGCGCCGTACCTAATACATAAAGATCAAGCCGGTTTCATGAAAGGCCGCAAAATCACTGACGCTATCTACCTTGCCCAGGAAGTAGTGGAATACTCCGAGGAAGACCTACAAAACGGAGTTATTGTGGCATTGGACCAAGAAAAGGCTTACGATAAGACTCTACACCCATACTTGTGGGCAGCTCTCCGGAGACAAGGAATACCCGAGAAATTTATTGAAACCGTAAAATCTCTGTATCGCTACGCAGACACACAGGTAATCATAAACGGGGAAGTCAGCTCCGCATTCCGGGTTTCAAGGGGAGTACGGCAAGGGGACCCACTCTCCTGCCTACTCTTCAATCTAGCCATAGAGCCGCTGGCGGCAATGCTACGTAGTTCAAACCTACGTGGGTATAACATCCCCGGTGTCGCTAATAGAGCGATTGTCAAATTATTCGCAGATGATACGACTGCGTACCTTAGTGAACAAGACAGTTTGGAGGACCTATATAAGATCCTAGACAATTGGTGCTTAGCTTCAGGGGCAAAATTCAATGTGACGAAAACCGAAATCATTCCCTTTGGCTCACCAGAGTTCCGGAACCGCCTCCTGGAGACTAGGCAGCTGCACCCGGGGGATCGCCCCATCCCGAACGATGTGCATATAGCACAAGACGGCGAAGCCGTGCGGATCCTCGGCAGCTTCATAGGAAATGAAGTAGATGCATTTGATGTTTGGACACCAACCCTGGAAAAAATCGACTCAGAATACGAAAGATGGGCGCAAATCAACCCCACTATGGAAATGAAGAAAAATGTCGACCAGATTGTGGCGGGATCGCGCTCACAGTACCTCGCACAGGTGAACGGAATGCCGCCAACAGTCCTGAAACATCTGCTAAACTCGCAAAAAGAGTTTGTCAATAGTGGTAAATCGACGATGATCGCTCGCGATACTCTGATGTCCCCACGCGAATGTGGGGGCCTGGGTCTGCTTGACATTGAAGCCAGAAATGATGCCCTACTGTTGGTAAAAGCGGCGTCCCTAGCCGAAACAAATCCCCAAAAGCGAGAAGACTGGGCGTCTCTGGCACTGCACAGACTCTCCCGGCACATCCGCAAGGCCCCAGTAGTGAAGGACAACGCAAAAACGCACCCCTTGGTACAAAATTACGAAATAAAAAAGCGAAAACCTCCCGAGAACCACAAAACACTGCTAAAGTGCATAAATAAGTTCGGCGTAAATTTCGAAACAGTACTACCATCGGAGGCCATACGGCGCGAAATGCCGTTCTGGCACCATCCGGGAGAAGACCCAGGTAAAAAACAGACTAACAATGGGAAGAAGGCGACCTGTTTGAGGAATAACCATAATGTCAAAACACTAGGAGATGCGTCAGACCTTACCGAAAGACTGAAGGACCCAACACACGAAAAAGTGGCCTCCTGTGTATGCAAAGAATGCATAGATGACAGAACCGACCGTGGATGTAAGGACCCGCATGCATGCATATCTGCAGTGGCAGACCGTATGAGACAGTTCCTGCCGAAATGGGTCATAACAGAAGCACCTGCCCCCCAGGCTGTCCGAGAAACTGGAAGCGAGGAGACACGATTCATCCCACCTAAAGGCATCGAAACACTAGCACAAGGCATCAGGGTGTTGACAAATAGGAGGAATGAAGCAAAAGAACGTGCACCTGAACGTGTCCGACGACGACGAATGCTGGAAAGCGAAGCCCCAGCCGAAGTTACAGTCCACATTAGCAACGCCACACTAGTGGTGGCAAGGTTCGGTTCGGAAATCGGTCCGAACCTGAACCGAACCTGAACCGGACGCGCGTTCGGCGTTCAGGTTCAGAGAATGCCTGAACCTGAACCGCAGGTTCGGTTCGGCGTTCGGGCTGGGGACGGGGCGTTCGAACGCCGAACCTGAAAATTGACGAGGGTAGCGGTTTTAACAAGAATCTTTCGAGTTTTGACCTTGGTGTACCTCGAAATATATGTCCCAGGCTACTGGTACATCCCAAGATACATCTGAATTCACTTTCAAGGCATATTTGAAGAAGTTTCTTGTCAATTTAGATATAATGGGATGACATTTTCTAGTCTCGTCATCTTCTAGCGAAATCTGCGTGAGTATGATTTATTATTGTAGGCGTCCTATCACTAACCATGGTATGTCAGAAACCGTTTTGATTAACGATAGTGCCGTAGAATCATGTATTCAATATTTTCGACGCGATTTCCGTCGCCCGAGATGACCGAAAGACCCGAGGTTCGAACGCGTTCGGACGCGGAACCGAACCTGAACGCGCGTCCGGCGTTCAGGTTCAGCGAATGCCTGAACCGAACGCCAGGTTCAGGTTCGGCGTTCAGAGCGAGAGGCTCTGAACCTGAACCGAACCGAACCTTGCCACCACTACGCCACACACGTACCCCCGCGAATAAGGAAGCGAGCGGCGGCCGGGGTCGTATACGGCATCGAAGACAGTCGAAATAAAGGATTCAGGATCCCCGTAGACGAGGATCAAACCCCGTACGCAGCCGAGATTCTAGCTGCGCTAGACGCAATAAGAAATACTGATACAAACGCGAGACTTACAATAGTCAGCACTCAAAACTTCGTACAGACGTCGATGAATAAAAAGCTCACCACTTGGGAACATGAAGGATGGTTGGGAGTCCCACACCGGAACGCATTATGTTGCCTCGCCGCCGAACTTAAAGCTCGCCGAGGACCTACAGACATTGTGGTCGCGAAACCGGGAACGGCTGGAAGAAATTTTCTTAGGCAAGCCTCCCTTCTGGCTAAACAGGCGGCTATTAGTAACCACGTCGCACCGGTGGACCTCTCCGTACCCAATGGCATGGCCCTGCCGGGTGTTAGTCTAACAGAAAACAGGCAACGCACCTTTTACAAGAGCATCCGCGAGATGAAAGCCAAGGAAGTGGCGGTTCGACCCTCGACCCGTAAAAAACTCGACGCGGTGCGCGAGAAAATCGGTGAGTCTTATGACAAATACGTGTCCGACGAGGACATCTGGACGTCTACGCGCAGTCGTGACATTTTACCGCGGGCCGCGCAATTCCTGTGGAAGAGCATCCACAATGCACATAAGATTGGGCATTACTGGTCTCACATACCAGAATGCGAAGACAGAGACACATGCAGCGAGTGTGAGATCGAAGAAAGTTTGGAGCATATACTGATGGACTGCCAAAGCCTGGGTCAAGAAATCATATGGAAGGCTGCAGAGACTGTATGGGCTGGAAAACGAAGAGATTGGCCGGAGGTGTCGCTAGGCGGCGTCCTAGGTTGTGGCCTGGCTGTCTTCCGCGATGAACAAGGCAGGAAAGATGAAGGGGCGGAACGGCTATACCGCATTCTCATATCCGAAGCCGCTTACCTCATTTGGAAGATCCGAAACGATCGGGTCATAAAGCGGGACGGTGAACCGGTCCCCGAAGCCGAAATTATTAACAAATGGAAATTTAATATAGAGCATCGCAGACAAGTCGATCTAACGCTCGCAAGACGTCCGCCTAAGGACGGGCGACCCACGCTGGCGCCCCAGCTCGTATGGGACACCTGGGCCGGAACACCGGACCTACCCTCAAATTGGTTGAAGGATCCCAGAGTTTTAGTGGGTAGCAAGTTTCAAATGGACCCCCGAACGCAAGACGGCGTCGGGTGACTTTGCAGCCCCACACTGCCGAACACCGGCGTGCGGTAATGCATTTCTCTGGGAGGTGGATCACTTTCCTATCACTTTACAACAACCTTACGTGTCGGGGGCTAACCTATTGTTAGTTGCTACGACTTTACATCGTACCACCAAAAAAAATAATAATAATAATAATAATTGCATTTCCTATCATCTTCGCCTCGCCGAGGCTCGCTCACTCGCCGCTCCCACGCGTATCCTGCCCCGCACCCGCTCGCTATCAGCACTTAGATATGTATACGTGTATTGAAAGCTCACATCCCGATACTAATTCTGAATTTGCCAGCTGCTGCATCCCATGCCCCGACACCCTCCCGCGGGCCGGGGTTTCGTATGGACGCCAGCAAGGAAGCTGCTTGGGAATCCGGTGATCTTGCAACGGTGCGTACAGTATTTACGAGCTCGATGGGAGTGACTGGCCACAGATTGAGTGAGAACAGGTGTGCTCGTATGTACCTGGCGCAGTGCACAGGAGCTGATGTTTTCGCACAGTGAGCTCGGGGCATCCGCAATGGAGAATTTGTGTCTGTACGTATACCTTGATAACCACGCTCCCACGCAATCCATTCACGCATCATGTCTGCGTAGGATACATGACACGGTGGCTAGGTTTCTCGCACTTCCCCATCTCGGTGGCTCGCTGCGCCGATTCGCGAGGGCTAAAAAAAGGTGCATCCGCTTCTGCTCTTTTGTTCTCGCCGAACCTGATATGTCGTAAATGTATATGTCCATTGCTTCAGCATGCAAGGGATCCCGTTGGTTAGCTCAACAGTATCGTGAGGCACGTGGAGCATTCTCCGTGTAAGCCATATCTCTTGATTGTCAATGTTGCGTGTTTTTACGGCTCCACGGGAGGGAGCACGCGAGGGCCTCATAGTATAGAATACTGCAGTAGCTTTCAACGACTCAGTTTCTTCTGTAAACCAACATCCGAGTTCAAATCACTTCGAATTGTATGCGGGTTTCTAGAGTATGATTGCTGCCATGTTCGCCCAGTCAAACTCTGCCCGCCGGCGCACTGCTGCGCAAGTTGAATTCAGAGCGTCTCTCTCTTAGGCTGTCACGTGCATCGTACTAACCAGCCGGAGCGTAGCTCCGGCATATCTTGTATACCTAAAGGGTATCAAATAAGGGTGGGTGGAGGTGAGAATGACTAGCTGGCACACAAAGGAAAGGTGCAAGATGGGAGCAAATCACATCCTGAATTATTTGTCCAAAGCCAAAAAGTAATTGGTTACAGTGTGAACCCCTCTACAATAAGCATCAATCCCCCAATTCTCATCGTCTGCAAGGTAATCAAAACTCCCCCAATTGCTGCCTTCATCTCCTCAACTTTGCCGGCATGATATGGAAAGATTCCAGCCTCGCTCAGCTGCCAAATTTATGACTTCAGTGGAATCAGATACTTCTGGGTCATTAGCAAGCTCATCCGATGAGGGAAGCGGTGGGTTCCCATGGTGTCATTTCTTTTTTGGAGAGCCATTGATGCATTACATGGATGTGGTATCAATTTTTGAATATGCTGGATGGTGGGGCAAAGAAACAATTGATATATCCATACCAATATTCTTGGGCATGTAAGGAACCATTTACATCATTTACTTAGGAAGGCACAGGTGACACCAGACTGCTGATTCTTTTTCATTATGAAATTACAGGTGTCTGTCCGAAGCCTTAACTGAAGTGTATGAAAACAGATGACGGGCCACTTTCGGGGCCTGCCATCCTTTTCCCAAGTTCCCAAATGTTCAAGGTAAAAGTTGACTGCAGCCTGAATCTTTTACTAACACATTTTGCATGAATTTATGAGTCATAGGCTCTTATCGCAGGAACACGAGGCAGATCTCTCCTCCCTGTAAATTAGAGGAGGACAGCAAGCATTCTCTAAGGGCACAGATATCTCGCCCTTCAGTGGGATCCTTAGAGCTCTGACCATACTAGCCTAGGTTCTTTACCACATAACAAGGCTTGACCATCCTGCCAGCGCAAGTGTATGATGGATCCTCTTGTGAGTGCCCCTTAAGCCGTATGGGGCATGTGCAACTAGCTATGGCTTCCTTCATTGCATTGAGCAGGTGCGGTCATTATTAGCAACTTAATGCTTTTGTAAAATAGGGCAGGAAGGTAGCTCTCTCAGGACAGAACTGAGAGGAAGATAGCTCCCTTAGGACAGAACTGAGGGTGATTGGTGGAAGATATAGCCAGCGGGACTGAGTCGATTACACTGCAAAAGGTCAAAGATGGCACCTGGACTGGTGCTGCCCTGAGATCTGTGGGGATCTGAAGTTGTATGTTGCAATTCCTGAAGATGTTGCATAGCAGAAGTTGCTTTTGTGAAGCTGCCACACAAGCAAGTGGTGCATCTCCAAAGTTGATCCCGGTTGAAGTTGTCCTGCAACTTCAACCTCCCTACCAACTTGTATCTGACACTTGAAGTTGTTGTTTTTTTAGTAGTAAATGCTGGAGATGTGAAAATAATTTTTGGACAGTATGTGTGCCATATACGAGGGACCAGAGGACGAGGCCTTCTCCACTCCGTCAGGTACGGCGGAAAATACTCTTTCTAACCAGACTCACAAAAGTCCCGTAGTCGCAAATGGATCCTCATCCTCTCGGTTGTGCTCCTTGCTTGGTGTTCTGGACAATTCCTCCAAAGATTTGACTCCAATTCGCCCTATTAAACGCCTTCATCGATCCGACTCTAGTAGTACTGTGTAATGTTGCCGCGACTTGAAAAGTCGAGTTTCGACTTGGAAAGTCGTGACAAGTCACACTTTGACTCGACTTTGACTTGACTTTTGTGGTTCAAGGCAAGTCAAGTCGTTCAAGTCGACTCAAGTGGACTTATTGGTGCTCATTTAAAGCTCCACACTATGTGTGCTGTGCAGACTTTTTTAGATCATAATAAACAGGATTACGTGGGTACAAGACTTTAACGTTTGTGGATGGATGTGCATTGTTATTTTCTTCAGTTTATCCTTGGGCATCACAGTGTATTTAGTTTCCACTTCTTCGCAAGTAATGAAAAGACCCTTTCGTACAACTTTTCGATTTATTTCTGATGCAATTGCAAGAGAACAAAGCAAATCCCTAATGCTGGTGCCTGACAGTCAGCCATGAAGTTTAAGCAGGATTTTTTTTTTGCAAAAACTTCAGGATTTGCAGTGCCTCCATCAGCACAGGGCTGATGCGATTTCAACGTTTGATATCTGTTTCAGATAATGACAAACTCCTGCGGATGGAACTGATGCCGGCAAACAGGAGGAAAATTGTTGGCCCCAGTGTACTGCCGGGTTTCTAACAAGTGCTCAGCAACGCATAAGTGTGGCATGAAATTAAACCGTACACCCAGTATCACATCATATTGGCCGAAGAATTTAGTGGTTCCTGTGGTTTTTGATAGCGGTTCTGCTGCATAGGGCTCGAGGATGATCCTGAGGTTGCTAGACTTTGTGATGCTTGCCACGACCGCGAACCCTTGCACTGGAGTCTTGACCCTCTGACAGGTCACAATGATATGACAACTAGTGTAGTATTTCGACCATAGGTTCAGTCCATGGGTCATAAAAGTTCGTGAACTGAACCTATTTTCCAAAGGTCACAGGTCACCGGAGGCCATGAACACCTGTGACTGTCAACAAAGCTCGAAAGAGCGACTTTTTGAGAGCAAAAATTGCATTTTCATTCCCTTTAAAACTTTCGTGGCTGTTGTAGGTGTTTCTGCTGTGACTCCCCATTGAGGCTTGGAAAATTGGACATCTCCTCGCGGCTACGAGAGGTATGGACTCTTTGTTTTGGATGTACATTGTTTTTCGGTCGGCTAGTGAGGAAGACGAGGACTACGACTAACTCCCTGAACTCCAGGATGTGATGCATTAGTCTGACCAAGGTGAATCCGACTTCGAGCTGCTCTACAACAACGAGGTAAGTGTGTGTGCTTTATTATCTGCAATCCTGCGTTCAATTTATGGTTTGTTTTGAATCTTGAATATCACTCTTTGTCTGATTACTTTCAGGCTTACTAGCCGTTGCTGTGGAGCGCGTTTTCTCTGGATGACTTCAGTCTGACACGCCAGCCTCAAGCCCGATGCAATCAGGGCCCTCATGATCGTTACGCAGCAACTCCGCCTCGCTCGTAACACTGTTCAGGAGATGCTGGGGTAGTTGTACTTCAATTTCCGATCTAAAATCAATTTTATGATGTTCATTATTACCCATTCACAGTCCACCACTTCAACCCACAAGCATGGTGCTCACTGTGACAACGTAGTTTAACTCCTCTGAAACATCGATGAGACTGGACGTTTAGGCACGGTATTTCACTGAATAATGCTTTGTTCAACTGTGCTCCCTTTGCCGCTTGAACTGAACAATTTCCCAATAAATTGGAAAGACAGGTTCAACGTGCTAGAGAGAGAGAACTATTCAGCAATGCTGAGTCAATTAGGGAAATCCTGTGTATCTGCAGGCAACCCAAGAAAACAGCAAGTTCGCGATGTAAGGCAGCGAAATACTTTGGTGTGCAGGTTTTGGTCTTGGTAAGACCAGTGGGTGAGAAGGAAGTAAATGGTGCTCTCTGGGAGTATTTCTTTGAGATCAGGTTCGTACATGGAGTTTATGGCACAGAGTATATTCTCTGAAAGAGCGGAAATATTGTTGCATCGTTTGGAGGGTAGGAATGCGGCTTAAATAGGTGTACATATCCGAAATATTGGTGTGTTAGAGACAAATTTAGATAGAGGAAATAAAACAGCCCATTGCAATGGAGACCAGGATGATTTTGGAAATCCCTGATGTCATAGGGTAAGTGTTACTCCTGTGAAAAACCAGCAGCATAGCTCAATGGTGGACCGGTTTATGCAGATCTCGGGAAAGTGGTGGCGAGGTGCGTGATCAATGCCTGGGATCCGAGAAAGGTGTCTGTGATTACTCATGAGTGCTGGACTGTGGCGAGTGATGTTCGAGACCGAAGGGAATTTGTTTAATGGTACGATCAATCCATCGGTTAGGTTTCCCACGGTTTAACCAAGCCCGCAACTGAATGCGGTACTCGTGGATTTCACAGAGTGCTGGTCCATTGTAGCCACCAATCACACCACCGGTTCCTCAATTTAGCAGGTATTTAAGTTAGCTACGCTTCCTCAAGTATCTTAACACACATAATTTGGCGGGAAACTCAGTTTTATATATCGGATTTGGGACTTAACAATATCTAATCACTAATCTAATTTATCAAAGTCCAAATACATGTCCATGAAACTTCAAGTATCGGCCCGCCTTTTGCCGGCCATGAAATGCAATAGAAAAAATAAGGAATAAATGGTCTTGAAGTGAGTCCCAAAACTATAGGTATCAAGCCGGTCGATATGCCTGTCGATACTTTAGATTTTGAATTAAGTTTAGAGGAAGATTAAACGAGAAGTATGGATTCTGGTTTAAAGGTATCTTAAACTAGATACAAAACTTGAAGTTTCGGACACCATTAAACCGATCTGCAGATTGTCGCTGATTGATGATCTGCAGACGACCATCTGCAGACCATCTGCAGACCATCTGCAGACCATCTGCAGATCGGTTTAATGGTGTCCGAACCTTCAAGTTTTGTATCTAGTTTAAGATACCTTTAAACCAGAATCCATACTTCTCGTTTAATCTTCCTCTAAACTTAGTTCAAAATCTAAAGTATCGACAGGCATATCGACCGGCCTGATACCTATAGTTTTGGGATTCACTTCAAGACCATTTATTCCTTATTTTTTCTGTTGCATTTCATGGCCGGCGAAAGGCGGGCCGATACCTGAAGTTTCAGGGACATTTATTTGAACTTTGATAGATTAGATTAGTGATGAGACATTGTTAAGTCCCAAATCCGATATATAAAATTGAGTTTCTGACCAAATTATGTGTGTTAAGATACTTGAGGAAGCGTAGCTAAGTTAAATACCTGCTAAATTGAGGAACCGGCGGTGTGAATTTAATCGCCTGGTATGGCATTTTGGTGTGATTTTGATGTAAACCACAACTTGAGTGGTGTTACATCGCCCTTTTTAAGGCAACCCCCAAAATTTGAGTTGAACACCTGACTCGAAGTCACTTCAAGTCGCTTCAAGTCGACCTGAATGACTTCGAAGTCGAGCCGAGTCATGCAAGCGACTCGACTCAACTCGGCTTAAATCGGCTTACAAAAGTCGACTTCGCGACTTCAAGCACGAAGTCGCGGCAACATTAGTACTGTGAATGCTGCGGGTAGCTCAAGTAAGTTTTTGCACTATGCATGATTGCATTGTGTAGCTAATCGCATTTTACAAGGCCCTATTAGTCCCTTTATGGTTCCATACACCGCTCCCCAGCCACTACCGGCACTCACCACCCCTTTCTCCATGCTCATGCAGCTGGACGCCAGCAGCAATGCTGGCCTTACTGAGGCTCAGTTCCACAGCCTCTTCGTACGTTGCTTGGCCTGCAAGCTCTACGCTACTGCTTCAGCTTTTGAAGACCATAACTGCCGTTCTTCCTCCACCTTGTCCCCAGAGATCATTGATCTCACGGTTGACGACTAATTCGATGTTACTTACTTACTTACCATTCCTCTAAATCTAGATTACAAGCATCTATAGCTTTAGTCCTAAATGCCCTTGGTTTAATCTTAATGCATTCATTTTTTCCTTCCCTATTTGACAAGTTGCTTGGCGTTCGAATTTGGAATCAATCAACTTGCTCTGCAAACAACTCTATACAAAAGTGTGCTCACGTTCTTTCTCTCTTCATCCGACCATGACTCCGTCTGCACATGGGGCCCAGTCATGTCGGACACCTTCTCAAGAGCCCTAGTTGAGGCGCTACTTATATCCACTACAGCAATGTCCGAGTTGGACCTGGGCGAAGTCAAACACAGTCCACTGGACCTTCGAAGCGGATTGTTCCCTCAGTGAGCTGCGCATAGAGGCCCCAAGCGAAAGAAAAAATGAAGATCCATGAAACAGTATCTACCTGGCTTGGTAATGACCCGGGATCTCGCCCCGTTTGGATGAAGAGTGTCCGACCTTCTAGCAGACGGCAGAAACAGACTTGAGGAGCAAAAAATGCGAAAATATGGGCCAGCTTCGTAGCAGCATATAATATTCATTCCGGGGTCCAGCAACGAGAGAGCGCTGCCCTGGTTGAGTGCATTGAGCCAGAAAGCAAGCCAATGGAGCAGTAATAAATTGAACAAATAGACCAGTGCGAAGCAAAATTGCAAGGGCCTTGGGCTCTGGAACACCTCCTTTTGCGTAGGGCCAGGCAGAAGATTCCGAGGGTAGCATAGATGGGGCTCAACGTGAAAAACAAGCAAAAGATTTCTCTCGGACCTCTGATCCACAAAGTGCCAATAATTCTTCCGACTCTCTCATGTTGAGCTTCCAAAGAAAATCAAATATTTCCGCTATTATCTACAGGTCTTCAATTCAGTCAGGCTTCTTTAGTCTTCTGTCCATGCAAGAATCCTACAAGGTCATCTCGGAATTCTGCAGTTCCAGGGGTAAGATTTCCCCACATTTCCTGGGCTACTCTGAGTGTGGGCAGATTCCTGACAATCTTTGCAACTTCCTTTTTCTGTTCGCAGCGCTCTAACAGCGGGCGTAGGGCCACTCATATTTCTCTGGCCCTGCTAACGTCTCCACCTCGATCATTATCCTAAGAGAGGCGTTTACATTGTAGTCGATACGTTCGTACGAAAAAATCATAAGGCGAAACAAGGGACTGGTCGGCCATTTCGCGGCCTCCCATTCCCTTCCTTGGATTAATACGACAATGTCGATGTTCGCCGTGGCAGCCTTTGTTTCCAGTCAGTGGAGTGGGAGCCATCTGTCAATGTCAAAGTTTGTTGGCAGCCGACGTAGTGCCGGCCATGCCGAATGTTGATTGCCCGGCAGCCAGCAGACTCGGTAAACCAATCAGTAATACACGCGGAGCTGTCAAACGGCTGATCGGCATTGGCCGGCATTGGTGATCGCTGTACTCCACTGCCGGCTCATTGGTAATTGGTGGACTTCAATGGCCGGACGCATGGAGCTTTTGCCCACTGAGATCCAGTGGATACCAATGGAGCCTCCAACCCGAAAGCCACTGAACTCCAGTGTTTTCCACCATCCCACGCCGGTTCCCAACACAGTTCGATGGAATGTGTCTGCCTTCACAACCGGCGGAAGCCACCGTAAACCACTGGAACATAATGAAAACCAGTGGTTGAGGAGTGCAATGAATTCCAGTGGGATTCATTGGAACTCACTGGATTTGGAAGAGCCAGTCAGTTCCCCTGAATTGTGTTACTCTACGGAATCTTCTAGGTGAGTAAATGTATGTGTTGTGACTAGAAAATGTATGGAGGATGCAAAGATAGTTCCTAGAGTCACACTGCACACTGATGAACATCGTAATATATTTATGTCTGAACAAAGTCGCGTTCTTTCCTGAACGCTTGATGTAACCATGCGACCGTGTTCCCCTCTTGAAGAGAGTCGGAGCACTGCCAAAAACTGCGTGGTAGTGGAGAAGATTACAGAAGAATGTTTGGTAGAAAAGAATAACACAGGAATGACTGGGTAGATTGTACATCTCCAAACATCCCCCAAAATCCGCTGCCAAAAAAAAAAAAAAAAAAAATCGAGACTCAGAGGCGCATCAATTTACAACCACTTATGAACTCTGAATCAACGAAACACCGTGGGGGTCGAGATAGAGATTTAGGACACTGTTTTTCGACAGAAATATAATGATTATCCTCGCGAAGTTCCGCACAAATGGTCAAATAGATGACAAAGAAGGAAGCATAGAATGAGATGAATTATATTCAGCAGTTCACGTAAATGGACGAATGGTTTTAAGCTTGATTACCCAATGCTTGAATCCAAAACTCCTCTCTAAGCTCCAAATCCTTCTCGTCTACTCGTTTCTGGATACGCTCGGAATAAATCATCATCAATACGTGAATATAAAAATCGTAGTTGACATCCGACATTTGCCGGAGCTGCGATTCGAAACCGCTAAGCCAGGAGTTCAATTGCTCAGCGGTTTCTGTATTGAATGCCCGAGTCTGGTGAATGTTTCCGTTTGCGTCTTGCTCCACCCGGATGAGATCGGGCTGTGAACCGTTCGTCGGCTGCGGATTGCGCCATAGACGACAGAGCAAGTCTGTTGCTAGGTCGCCGAAAGTGGATTTCAAAATAAAGCTAGGCACACCTTTGATCGGCGAGTCATTTTGAATAGCCGCAGGGATGAGACGAGACAAATGTGTCGAGTACTTCTTGACGCCATCGTCACCGACAGACACACGCACAGGGACATCATCGACGAGAACGGGGCGGGGTGCGGCCAGGACATTCTTCTCATTGAAAAAATTTACCTGAATGAGCGCTGGAAAATAGTGAGAAAGAAAAGCTGAAGACAGCATGAAACAGCGCACCGGGAATTTCTTGCGCGTCGCCCACTTTGGCAGTAGAGATGACAAGCTCCGGGGTGGGGAGACGACTGGTGACTGTGTGCACACTTTCCGACGAAGCGGAGTCTCGAGGCAAAAGATTAAAAATAATGAACGGAAGAAAGAGAAGACGGGCAGACTATTATCCTCATCGCTCTCCTCTCCAGCGTGCCCTTTCGAACCAACGTGGACGAAGGATTAGAGAAAAAAAATGCAATTCAGAGGGAGACGCACCGTAGCGTCCATTACTATCGGTCGCACTGCTCACTTTCGAACCACCCTTGGCTAAGAGCTTGGTGAATTGGCCTGGGGGATCGGTATTTACCTTCTGAGCGAGAAGGGCCCTGTTCGCCCTGAAATAAACATTAAACATCGGATAAATGAGGTCGAGTGCTGCGCACCCCGTAGGAGCCTGCGGAGGCTTTTCAGCTTCGACTGCCTCTTCCGCAGCCTTCTCTGCACTGGTTTTTCCACTCCCCTTCGCAGCAGAGCGGTGAACATAGAGTGAGTCGAAGCGCGTATCATTCGCAATGACGGGGTCCTCCCTCAATGCCCGTGTGATGTCTTTCAGGATTTTTTTCTTGAGGTCCTTGGGTCCCAGCTCTAACCCCATGGCCACAGCGATTGCGCGAAGCTCGCTCACAACCTTCTGGCCCAGGGGACGGTCAGTGAGGACGAGAGGAGTTGCAGGCTTTGTGCCCGGCGGCGGTAGAGCCTTGTCCATGGATGTGGAAGAAGACAAGGAAACTGGTTTCACAACGTACCGAGCCCTTATAGCTTAGGACTCTTCACCATATCCGTAATACAGTGGGTTCCGTAAAGTGACGATAGATCGAATCGTATAGTTGCTTCCCTCCCTCCATGCCACCGCCGCTGGTCGCTTTGATTCAACATCGTTCCACGCCATTGTTCGCAAGACATAACATCCCCTTTTCCTAGTCCTCTTGAAGCTCCCTCTAACCCATCTGACAACCCAATTTGGCTGCCAGCAGCTCCACCATGCTCGGCTCGCGAACCTCCGCCGCATCGAATGTTCAGTCTCTGTCTGAACCCTGCCATACCAGGCAGCCTGCATTCTGCAACCCTAGCCCTCTCTCTTGCTAATATTCCGTCTCTACCCCATTCAACAACTTGAGATTCTAGATGAGGCGGATAATATTTCATTTCTTTATCCTTCCATAACCCGCATTCCAGTCATATTCCTTCCATACCATTCCGTGCAGCGATTCATGTGAAGTGTGCTTACTGCACCGTAGCCGTACTGTATTCGTAATACAGAAAAATACCGTACACGATTATAGCGTGTGTGAAATCCATGTGCTTGACCACAAGCTCATCTTGATATTACTGGTAATTCATGTGCAAGTAAATTTTATGGAAGATTGTGGAGGGTCAAAGCCATCGATGTCCAACAGTACACGATGGAAGCCACTGGATTCCAGTGGGCGAAGAGATAATGTGGGCCGATGATTTCCGGTGTCAATCGGTGAGCCAAAGTTACCTCATTGTCACACACCGTCCATCGTCAACTGACAATGGCCGCCAATAGCCACTGGTGGCCACTGGTGGCCGCCAGTGACTTTGCAAGTGATGGGTGTATTACTCAAACCAATGGGGAGTTGCCGAGCATTACGGCATTGGTGGGAATCGAGCGGAGTTCAAAGGCTTCAGACAGACAGACACACGTAATTTTATAAAGAGGGTAATAATAATGTCGTGACATCCTTCGAGTCGTATGTGTGAATACAAGTCGCAAGTGCTGTCAGTAACCAAATACTATGGTGTGAATCGCCACAATCATGAATAACAACCCTAAATTCGCAGTTGTGGTGGATCCACTGTTGCAGATCTGGGTGTAGTCGATGTTGGTGTTCGAATTGATTTGGACCTGAACGAACATGGGGCTGGAACGCTGAGAAGCGTCAGGTATAACGTCTTCTAGGTCCAAATTCCATTTGTAGTGTCCGTCAACCTGAAAATATGTCAGGAAGGACAGAGCAATATTAGAGACATGATTATTAACCTGATCATTGTATTCAAACCAGACCGTGCCAGTGGCTTCAAACAAAACTACTCCCGTCCCGACCGCATGGCAGGTTTCCGTGGTTAGCTACAGAAATGTCATTCCTGCGCAGGGCCTATATCGTCTGGTAGCACATACTTCCATGTGACAGTCCTTGCCAGGTGTCGGAGTGGAGGTGATATTCTGTATTTGCTGGGTGGTCACGGATGAGGTAGAGCTGAAGAACCACATGAGCAATAGGCATGGCTGACACCACTCAAATTACCTGTAGGACAAGATATTGGACAAGTTCGTGCTGAACGAAAGGGTCTCGGATAGCCCGATTGGGAAGTCTGGGATTGAAAACAGTACTTGGCTGCTGGAGCCGCTGCTGAGGTCGGATTCGTCTTACACATGATCAGTATAGGTGTAGACCAAAGAAATGGTGTACTTACCAGTGACCGTGAATGTTGCCGTTGCGTTGGTGCCTTCAGTTGTCTGGGCGGTTATCGACCCGTTTGACTGCAGAGTACCAACCAGTTTTTGTGTTGAAGTTGTGCAATTGGGATTTACTGAAAATTTTGAATTAGGAATGAAGAGTACAGAGGAAAGTTGACGTTTCACACCGAGTGAAATGGTGACTGCACCAGTCTGAACGCAACTGAGAGCTGGATCGTCCGGCAGCTAACCGTCATCGCATTGAGTATTGAGGGGAAATCACTAGCTTGAGGACATACATCAGGATCGTTTGTGACGAGGTTGAAGGAACCATCGCCCCAGTTCTTTTGAGCGGTGGAGAGGAGAGTTTCGTATGCCGGCACTAAAATTGTGAGTCAACTAAAACGGAAACCAAGCAAATGCCGCACAGTCCTTGACGTTTTCCGCATACAGTGTATTGCATGAAGCGCTCTGGCGTATATTGTGACCTTTAAAATCTCGGAATTGTACAACGCTGATGGGGATGAATCAGGGATGACGAGAGTGACTTGATCACGGGGACTGCAAGCATACGCAGGAGGATAACGTCTTGTGGCAGATGCGTGGCAAAATCTGACTGCCAATAAAATGATCATATGGAGCCTGAGGTCGTACATGTTCCACGGTGCCGAAGGCAGTAGGAAAAAGGGAAGTGAAAGCGGAGGATAGGCCTTGGGAAACCCACCCATTGTCAACAGCTTTAATGAGGAATGGATAAGCGCCGGACGGTTTGGGCATGTGAAAATCCTATACAAAAGCTGTCAACGCCAACTATTAATCACGAAGCACTAGCAAAGTGCTTGGCGATCATCCCACCATTTACGAGACTACGCTACTGAGAATCATATACATTTGAGAGTATCTCTCTATCGAATAGTTCCTCAACTAGAGGTCCGTTGCGACGCTACCTCGAGATTTTGAAGCAACAAATCCAAGAGTTTTTAGCGTTTGGGGTTTGGCGGTGGCGAGCGGCGAGGCACAGGTACCTTGCTGTCTGTCGGATGTAGTAATTCACGCGGTCTGTCGGGCTTGGGACAGCGCCAATCTTTGAGAGGCGCTAATCTTTCACTGCGGCGCTCGGGCTCTTCTCTCTCTTTATAAAATTACAAGCGGCTGCTCGGCCGCTTCGCGGCCTCACATCCACCTGGGTTCGAATAAGCGCCGTAAAGTCGAATGCTGATATTCCAGGGATTCGGGGCTGATTGGCCAAAAGCGGAGTTTGAAAGCTTCAGACAGGCTTACTTTTATAAAGAGGGTAAAGCATGTGCGAAGCCTTTAAACTCCGCTCTAGGAACTTTGGCCCCGAACATTTGGTGCTGTGAATTTTTTGACAGATCGCGCAGCCTGCCGGGCAGGTAATTTGGGGTCCGTTCCCGACCAAATCCACCCAAGCAGAGCCTAACAGAAGAGCATGCGAGGCCACCAATTGGGCACTCAATCTTAATAGAACGGTTAATATCGCTGTTTTGCCAGTAATTTTATCTTCTCTCTCTTTATAAAATTACGGGTGTCTGTCTGAAGCTTTCAAACTCCGCTTTTGGATATTAGTCCCCGGTTCTTAGGAAGCGTCCATCAGTCCCCAGATCTGTGGAAGCACCCATCGCTCTCATCGGAAGCGCCCATCGATCTCGGGAACTTCGAAAGTACCGCGCCGAGTCGGCACACCTTTACAACCAACTTACAACGGGGCTTTCCAAAGATTCGACAGCACATTCCCTCGCAACCACCGTAAGCCTTTATCGCAAGCCGCCCCAAGAGCCAATTACTTTGCCATCGTGATCTTTCCTGATTGCAATCCAATCTTCTCGACTGCCACACGCCTCCACTGCTCAAACAAACTCAGACGCCCATCAAGCGCCAACTGCATTTGTATCAGCCCTTTCCCACAGTACATCACACCATACCCTTTTTACTGTCACTCCAATCTTCTAGACTATCACACACCTGGACGGCACTAATCTCTGGAATACGTTCATGCCCCAGAACGGACCGCAGCTGCAAGGACCCGCACGCGTGTATAACTGCGACGACGGTCCGTATGAGACAGTTTTTGCCGAAATGGGTTCTCGATGACGTACCTGCCCTCCCGGCTACAAGCCGACCTCTGGACGCCCAGGAAAACGGAACCGAAGGGACGCGTTTCATCCCACCCAAGAGCATCGAGACGCTAGCGCAAGGTATTCGGGTGTTGACCAACAGGAAAAATGAGGCAAAAGAACGCGCACCTGGATGTGTTCGACGGTGAATGTTAGAGAGCGAAGCCCCGGCCGAGGTTACCGTTCACATCAGCAGTGCTACACATGTACCCCCGCAGGTGAGGAAGCGAGTCGCGGCTGGGGTTGTATACGGCGCAGAGGACGGCCGAAATTTTAAGGATGGGTGCCCCATGCGTGCGGCACTCGGACCGCTGTCAATTACATCATTAATTATGAATATTTCCGCTTCGCTTGCCCTTGCCTTTCGCCGCGTCGTACGGTCCTTCATCGCGTCGCCAGCACGCCTTCGCGTCCGACATTCCTTCCTGGTGGCGTGAAGGTTAACGCCACAACGGGTGTGGATTCATTGTGTTCCTCGCACCTTTTATATCGCAGGAATCTGGCCTTGCACTTGCGATCCACGCGTCGTATACGCCTTCCTGCATCTAATACCCCTCTTTGGTGGAACCACTCTCTCTAACACTCATTTTTCACGCTCCAAACCTCTTTCTGGCCCCATAATATCATTGCTAACACTCTTTACACTCAATTTCTGTCCTCTGTCGATGCTACACCTTCTGCCGGCCGAATACATGTAGAATCATGGATCCTCTGATTGATGAGGTTGTCCTTTCAATGTCGCAGACTGCCCTTGATGCATTTCATGCCCTACCATACGCTTTCATGTCCTCCTTGACACGCTCGTAGCGTGTCATTGTCCTCAACACTTTCCTCCATCTCGATATGGCTTCGTGTGGCCAGAAGACCCCGAGGGAGATGCAGCTCAGGGCAGTTCTTACTGTTGCAGAAGGGAAGAATCTCATAGTATGCTCCAGCACTGGGTCTGGGAAAACTTTAGCGATGATCCTCGCGGTGCTGTTACTGGAGAAAGATGCTGTTGTTATAACATTCTCCCCTCTGCGATCGATATAAGACAATCATGTTCGTTCTTTTCCTCCCATCTGACTCAAGCGCTCACAATGGTTCAGGTAATAGAATTCTCCAAGTATGGAGTCCCGTCAATCGCGATTAATTCCTTCACTCCGGAAGGCAGAGACCTTTGGCAGGCGAGTGAGGGCGAATATTTCCCACATTCTTTATTCACTAGAACCCAGGCAATTAAGAACCACACCAAATATCGTCACTATGCACTATCCCCTGAACAATGTGGCACATTCAAAGGGCATCTTACGCTGCTTGCTCGGCTTATTCACGATCCCAAATGGACCAAAAGAATTCGATTGCCTCAACTCGATGAAGCCCACTTTATTTCAACAACCGGTCAAGCAAAGGGAAAGGAAGAGACCTTCCACCCCGCATATTCAGATCTGGGCGAACGGCTTCGTGTTCACCTTCCATCCTCAACGCCATGCACAGCATACTCCGCATCCATGCCACAAAAAGTCATAGATCTCGTCATGAAAACGTGCCGAATGGAACCAGAGAACACCGTGAAACTGCTACTCTCAACGAATCGGCTCAATCTAATTTATGCTACAATTCCTATGATTGGCACTATCAACAACTTGACTAATCTCAACATCCTGCTGCCCCCGAGATTCCCTCCCTGTTACCTTTTTCCAAAGGGCATTGTATTTCTGGATGACAAACTCAAAGCCGCGGCTCTTTCTCGCCATCTAAACTCCCAACTCCTTCCTGATCTTGCCAAGAAGCAACCGTTCCGACATTACCATTCTGGCATGTCGAAATCTTATCTGGAGCATGTCGTGAAGTTGTTCAAGGCCGACGATGGAGATCTATGCATCCTCTTTGCTATTGAAGCTGCCTCAAATTTGAGCTCATCACAAGGATCTTGAGTTGCTCAATCCAGCCACCTCCCTGCCAATCCACCCATCTTTACGACAGACTTGGAAACTGATATGTGTCCTCGAAACATCTAACCCAGCATACTGCCACATCCATTTGGCTTTCAGCTGTCCGATTTCCCCTTCATAGCCGGCCACCACCACAACCACCAAATTTCACTCACATGTAAAGATGAACTTTTTGGAGGATTTATGCGTACGCGGGAGACGTCTTGCAGTAATGTGTGTGTCAAAATACATCCTATCTAGTATATGTGCCTTCATTGGGACCCCCCATACATTCTCTGCTTTGCAGAGCACGCTATTTGATCCGCACCACCATTTCACCCATCTACTCGGCTTGAAAGGGAAATTATTATCATCGTCATATACCTCAGATGTACTGCTTATGTGCATAGGATCGTGAACTATATCTTTTGAATCATTTGGACTGCACTGGGGCGAAGGGAATCAGTGTAAACGAACGAAATAGTGGGGTGGCCGACTAGCCAGTTTATTGCCCCTTTGGGGTACCGCCGAAAGAAAAAATCGGTGAGTCATGGAATTGCCTTGTAAATTTGTGAAAAATATCTGGTCTTACTCGTAGGATGTATAACCTTGGTTCAGAGCCCAAAGACCCGTATGTACGAGCTTCCATGGGCAGGCCTTTGGTCAAACATGCTAAGGTAGCCGAGTACCCAGTCACAGATTTGAATACGGAGTTAAGACCAGGGAATATTGAGTGACCTATAGCCGCCTCAAAAGTTATATGCTAGCTGTACTTCTGGCTTGAAGGTATCAAGGACTCCGTAGTTCTCAGCCATATCTATGGAAACTCTGGAGTGCTATAGATAGAACAGGGGAAGCACTGGAGTGCTATGCACCAATACGACCCGGCTACAACAGCTATGAACTGCTATTTCCAGCTATAGATATAAGCGGCGTGGTTTTTCCCACAGAGTTTTTCTGATGTTCATACGAGACTACTCGAATACCTGCACTCCTGCACGATTCTGGCAGCCAACTCATGACAGCGGATGAGCTTGGGATGAGCGCTAATCTGACCGCGCCAGATCAATATCAGCGGGACATCAAATCATGATACCCATCCGCCGACATCCGCCGACTGACAATTTCCTGATGGGGGCCCTGAACGCAGTGCCTATCACAAGGATCATCAAGACAGCTTACTCTTGTGAACCTCTTTCATCCCCTCCCCGCATGCGTTTCATCCTGGGACTCGCCACCCTCTCTCTTGGAGCGGTCACTCTAGGCCAGCAGATTTCAATAGAGACACCGTAAGCTGCCTTCCACCGCTATCAATCCAATTTTTACCGAGCAGCACGCCGTATCTAGAGCCGGCGTAGGTACAAGTTGTGAATTGCTCATCCGGCTTAAAGTTCATTGAGCCCCAGTTCAATGCGGGAGGGTCATGCTCATCTGGGCTGGTGGAGACCGTGAGGCTTATTGCCTTTCAGCTTGGACTACATTGAAGTTCTTGCTTTGTTCGCCAATCTTTGCTGCAGCGCCGTACCACGTGGTACGTCCTTTCCAAGAAGACTAGCTTATAACTCACCGCTGTCAACTACATATAGTAGTATGTTACGGTCTTCATTCCCATCAGGATGTAGAGACCCTATATTGAGGCGAAAACCCGACCAGCGCCCTGTCCCAAACCCAAATACACCTGATCAACATTGTAAAAGTTATGAACTGGACTTGGCCTCAGGTCACGTCTGCGGCAGGTCGGTGTCGTTGAACTTCCCCGATTGAGTTGGCACCAGCTGATAATCATCATATCGGCAGGCACTAGCCTAAGCTTTCGAGTCGAGGACGCCAGCCTGGACCTGGCCGATTCGAACCCAGTGGTCGTCGGCCCATCCTGTACGCTCTTCATCATGCTCGTCCTCACCACACCCGCTCATAAACTTCGTTGCGCTTACCTTGTGCGTCTTGTGTACAGCGGACACCAGCTGCCTTCCCAGTTCCTCGTAAGCACCCCCTTCTCCGCTCAGCACAGCCCTGCGCACACGTTGAAAACCCGTTGAAATGGATGATGTTGATCAGGGTCCCGAGGAAGAAAAAATTAAACGCCAGCGCCATCTCAGGGGTCGCCATCGGCGGCCTGGTTATCGTCGTGGGGCTTGCAATTGCTGCGTGGTATCTTCAATTTCGGAAGATGGGGGAACATTCACGGTTCGTTATCGTGGACGAGAACCCACAATCCCTGACCGGTCCAGATTCCAGAACGCACCCCGCTCCGCACGTGCGTCTTCTTCGCAATACAGCCTCTGACTCGCGCTGACACGACGGTTAATTCAGTACCGAGAGACACCACCGAGTCCCGACCATGGGAGGCACAGCCAGACAGGACAACCACATTGGAAACCGTTGCCTACACGACAGGTGCGCTGCGGAGCTGTTCCCTCAAGCCATACCTGAGATCACTCATGTTTTAGATTCCGAGAATCGCGTTGTCCTACGCCAGGACCCACACCAATTTCCCTCAGGTAAAGCTTATTCGTTTGACGTCGACTTCTTACCCCAATTGAAATGATGTGCTCTCCCAAGGGGGTGGTGACCAAACTGCTAGCAGCTCGCGCGACCAGAACTTGGAGAACCGTGTTTGGAATTGGCGGGCACAGGCACATTTCAACTCCCCGACGACAACTGTACTCTCATCTGAAGGTCCGTCATACGAACCAGCGGGTGGTCCTGCCAGTGAATAGGAGGGAGTTCATACTTTCGCCACGAGTCTAGTTTCCTGTATTCAGACTACACAAGATATGTGATACACTGCGTTCCGGCCCCTTGTAGACAGAGGGTCTGTCTACCCAAAACCCCTGCGGCTACCCACGTCTACATTATGCAGACACGGTTGTTTCAGGTCAAAAACAGAGGTTGACATAAGTCTACGTAACTCGCTAAAGGTAGCCGAAGGTTGTTAACCGAGGTAGCCGAAGGTAGCCGAACCGTGCCGATGGGCGCCGAAGGCTGTGTACCCTGGGTAGACACATGGTAGATGAAGGAAGGAAGCCGAAGGGCGCCGAACCTATGTCGACATCCCTTAGTACACTTACGTCTACCTGGGTACACAATGGTAGATGAATGGTAGATGAAGGAAGCCGAAGGGCGCTAGAGGTGTCTACATGGGGTCGGAACGCAGTGATAGTCTGTAAGTTTGGCCAGTTCATGTCCTGGATTACTGGGTTGAGATTCGAAAGTATCACTCTCTTTATAAAATTATGCTTCTCTGTCCGTCTGAAGCCATTTAGGCTCCGCTCATCTCCACTGATGCCGTACCCCACGGCAACTTGCCCCCCGGGTGCGGAGTACTCTTTCCCGCCGGCACATGACCAAGCAATGCTACGGCATTGGCGGCATTTGACGTCACCCATCCAACAAACTGGCGCTAACGTTGACAGATGGCTCCCACAACCCCGAAACAAAGGCTGCCGCGGCGAGCAAGTAAGCGAACATCAAAACAGTACATACAGAATGTTTCATTAGAGAAAGGGAATCAAATGTCAACTCAACTCAGTTGAACTCAATGAGGTGCGAGATAATTGGAATCTCATCTTGGTCCCAATGAACTAACACCACTTTATTCAACTGCAAAAAAGTACGGTAAGGGAATGGGAGGCCGCGGAGCGGCCGACCAGTCCCTTGTACTTGTGAAAAAAGAAATGGATGTCTCTAGAAAAATGTGGGATGATAAAATGGATTATTATTACTCGTATTACTCGTATCTTAAGCAGATGTGGTGAATCAGATAGTACCTATTTGTACCGCCTAAAATACCCCATTCATCGACCCAGCTGACCCTTTCGTCAGGAATTGGCTCAGACGCACAGGCGCTTGGTTAATTCAAGTTGGCCAATCAAGCGCTCAAGCCCCGCACAAAAGGCTGGCTCTGTTGGGTGGCTTCTTTTCTTCCACCCCCATCTCCGCCTCATCACTGCGTCGCCGCCTCTCTCCGTTCATCTTCGCACACTTCCAATGGTGATCCACCAGGCCTCACTGCGTTCACAATCTGTCATTTCAAGCAGTCGAATCACATTGTTCGTGTTTGATTTCCCACTCCACGCTCCGCTCTTCCGGCCGTCAAATTAGCTTCAACTTTCCCGCCATGATGTACCAAATGACGACGCTCCGGACTGCAGAGCCCATAAGACCCAACAAAAGAGCCATCAGGGAGCCATCTCGCTTCGTTTCTACCCTAGCCTCCTGCCCGTCCTGGTTATTCACATTAATCAACCTCAACACGACGCAAGCACTTGGCTCTTTGCTGCCTGTCATCAGGCTTCCTTGCGCAGCTCAAGTTAGCAAGACCACCAACATCAACAGCTCCAGGACCCACAAGACGGTTCGCTTCAAGCGTCTGACCTCAAAGCCCAGTCTCAAAATGCTTTCCACCGTCAAATCATTCAAATCATTCTATCCGCTACATGCAAGACCTCTAGACCCGAAGCAAGCCCAGGTCGAGCAAGCTATCGGAGTATTTCTGCCCCAGCCGTCGCGCTGAATCGCTTCACCTTTCGCTTGATCCTCTCTGCTCCTTGCCTGCTGTATCACTTTGTTCATTGACCACATCGTTCCCTACAGGATTACTCGGCTTGAGAGCGCCGGAAGTGGGCAGTAGTTGAATATCCACATTATCCTGACGGTGAAACGGGGTGTATACACACATCTAAATTGAATGAATGTAGACTAATTTTGTCAAGTTGTACAAACATTTATTCCCTACACCTCATGGATAGTCCCGACGCATGACCCTTCCGCCTGACAGGCCCGCAGTGCGTACAAATTCCCTCTTCAAAAGTTTGCTCAAGTGTTTCGCAGATTCCAGAACGGTTGGGACATGTATTACTTTCGCCGCCTCACCCGCTGTAGCTGTAAGGGTTCGCGTCGGCTCTCGGCGCCGGAGCCCGATTTAACGTAGCGCGTCGTAGCCTTGCGGCGCGGTTGCCCAGTAGTTGCGGCAGCGGCACAGCGTTGCCGCATGTATTCCGTAGCTATTGCAGTAGTCCGTAGTATTCCGTAGTTACTTCTAGATAGTATAAATACTCCGTACTCACCAGTAGATAGGCATTCTCGTCAATGACGGAGCTTTACCGACTCAAGTTCTCAGTCAAAGTAAAACTCCCACCGACTTGGATCATCGTGTTCTACCACTTCTTATCCAAGAACTCCGTAGACTCACATTTTTTTTTGAGTCGAATTTTTCTTCGATTCCGTGTTGACCGTTCGGTCGGACTGATCACCCGTTTGAACACAGAGATTATTATTCATTACGCGACGTACAGCATGATGAATATACGCGAGAAGATGTACACTTCCATCGCGTTGGCCCTTCGGACTTCTTAGTGGGAAGCGGCCGAAGTTGAATCCCCGCTCAAGTTTATGAGTGGCGGTTGCCCTGCAGCGGAGGGCGGGGTTGGGTCTAAAAGCTTTCCAGCTGCAAGCCAGTCTGGTTCTGGCGCCGAGAATTGCGCGCCGGACGACTGGACCTTTCGTTCTAGCTCTGTGCGAGAGGGGACCGACATTAATCCTGCGTTTGAGTTTATGAGCAGCAGCGTTGCAACGGAGGGTGCGCTTCTAGCACGAGGCACTCCGGCTGCAGATGAGGTCAATCTGAGCGCAGTTTGGGCGTCAGATGCACGGACCTCTCGTGCGCGAGAGGCGGCCAAGACCACCGCGCCGTGGAACCTTCACAGGGGCGGCGGCATTAGCGAGAAGCCCACTGGAGGTAAAAGTGAAAACTTACACCAAGGGCTGAGTTCAGACTCGCCGCAGGCTAGTAGCCTGAGCAGGTTGAAAGCTGGGCAGATAGATTGTCCTGAGGGGGCGTTTGTGACCCCAAGAAGACAGGCTAGGAAGTTCATTAGGCAGAGTTCAGTGCCTTTGAATATAGAACAGAATTTTTTCCCTACCTGGTTTGAAACGGCCGATAATGACGAACAGGCTGAGCTATCCATGGAAGACAAAACTGTCCTGGACGCATCGCAAGAAGGTGACGCTTTTCAGCAGGAAACTTGGGGCTCATTCAAATATATGAAAGCCGGAGGGATTTTGGCAGATGTTGTGAGATGCATGGCAGTTGCAGTCGAGATACCAGACGAGTCACCGAAGAGCTCCAGAAAGATAAGGAGCATGGGCAAAGGTATGACCACAGAGGAACAGAGCAAAGCTTTTGCTCAAAATCTTCGCGATGTGGAATGAAGGAGCCTCCCAGCCAGTCGCAGTCAAAGAGAACCAAGGCAACGAAGAAGCAGAAGCTCTCCAGGCCGATGTCACAAGTGCCAGAGGGCGGATTGTTCAGAAAATCGATTAGCAAGAGTCCAAGTTGTTTTGATTCATCTGAGTCTCCTGGATCTTTTGCAGACAGTTCGCTTTTGACTTCATCTAGTTCAGAGACAGCGGAATCGAGTGTCGATAGCAGCGACAGCGATTCATATAAGAAATTGTCCAAGACAAAGAGCAAGAAGTCGAAAAATGCGAGAAAGAAAAGCAGGAAGCAGAGAAGCGAGCTTACGCGGATGAAGAAAGCGATGGAGGGAATAAAGATCAAGCCTCCATTCCGCCGGGACGGCAAGCCTGATATCGAAAAGTTCGATACATGGACTTACCAAGTGGATACTTGGATTGAGCTCAACGCGTTGAGCGACAAGATAGCCCTGAAGCTGTTGGTCAACTTCATGGATAACAAGGCGCGGAAATTCTTCATGGATCATGTAACCACTCACCAAGAGCAATGGAATGTGAAAGACGTCTATGAAGCGTTATTTGACTACTGTTTCCCAGCTGACTTCAAGCTGCAGCTGAGGAAACAACTTATGAATGCGCACCCGGGCGGCAAGACAGTCCGAGACTTCATGCGGGAGGTTGAATCTTTAACTAAGAGATTTCCGGATGTCGCTGAGAGGCAGTTAATCCAGATATTGTGGGATGGCGTAGAACAGTGCATCCATATCAAATGGCTGGATAAAGGTCTGAGCCCGGAAGAAGATAGCTTGAAGCGACTGATCAAATGGGCGTTGCGATTCGAAAAGGCCAAGGAAGCGATGGACAACAGTGGAATCCACGACAGGATGTCCAGCGAACATAGCCAGGAGAGCATTGGGCCGAAGGCAAAGAATAGCAGCGACACCTTGAAAATGGACCAGAGCGTTCGCGGAAGGCATAGAGACCAAGACATTTTGGAAGGGCGATGCCGAAGGGAAGCACTGCATTCCCACCCCCTGTAGACAGAGGGTCTGTCTACCCTCGTAGACAAAGGGTAGACAGACCACTTCGTCTACCTGTGTCTACATCATGTAGACACAGTTGGTCTACATATGTCTACGTTGGTCCACCTATGTAGACAGATGTAGACATACGTAGACAGATGTAGACAGATGTGGGAAACCCGGAGCTATTAAATTTAGTGCTTATAAGCGAGGTGTGTCTACATACATTCATTCACAGCGTAGACACACGTAGACGTACGTAGCCGAAGGTAGCCGAGGCTGTGTCTACGCGACATAGAAGCACGTACGTGGAGGTAGGATTAGATCACCGAAGGTTCGGCTTACAAATAGGTAGCCGCACGTAGCCGAACCTCGTCGCATGTAGATCCATGTAGGATTAGGTAGAGTAAGGTGAGTCTATGGGGGGTCGGAACGCAGTGAAGGTTTCTATTGGTGTCGCCAGATATGCAGATTGGACTTCGTCAGACTCTGAAGACAGTGAGAATCAAAGGGAGGAGAGGCGCGCAGACTGTCATACAGAAGAAGAAGAGCAGAGTTCAGGTCTGGTTTCCCAAGAGCATGATGATGAGTGTTCTAGTCAACGAGTTCGGACAAATCCGAATCCGAGATCGCATCAGATGATGATGATGGCGGCGGTGGGGATTCCGAAGCCCAAAGTTCAGATTAAATTTCTTCGTGCACCGAGACCGCGACATTTTGAGAAGAGTCGTGTCGCGATACGTGAGGGCGAGTGTAAGGGTTCGCGTCGGCTCTCAGCGCCGGAGCCCGTTTTAGCACCTCAAGTTCTCAGTCAAAGTAAAACTCCCACCGACTTGGATCATCGTGTTCTACGACTTCTTATCCAAGAACTCCGTAGGCTCACAGTAGCCTTCTCACAACGGGGTTCCTGTTGCCTGTCATCTATGCCGAATGTCCAACCTATCGTCCTGGGCTCTACTATGTACCAGAATTTACTATGTAGTGCATTTATCACTCTCAGTTCCAATTCGCATGAATGGCGACTTGCCTTGAACTATATATATATTGCGTTGTGATACTTTCTTTGTGAAACTGTCGGAGTTTTCTGGACACCATGACTGTTTCATCGCTAACAGCTAGACGGTTATGAAACACTGTTTCCCCCATTTTAATACAAGGATGTTCACTTCTCAGGTTGAACAGTGCATATAGATATATTGACTGATCAGAAAGAACTCCTGCGCCGTAGCAAAGCGAAGGCACATCTTGTCGTACTTCAGCGGCATAGCGTCGAGTCTGAGGGCGAAAATCATTGTGATCTCAATGACAAGGTTTCTCTACAGATAGGCAGTTTTCAAAACTAATGACACTCATCAAATCTTGATGGATAAGAGCAATTTTGATGTACCGGATGGCCGAGCTCATTTCTCTCCCATGTCTCAACTGTTCACCATAGTTTTAGATGCATCTGAAAGCAACAGCAATTTGCAGTACATAAGGCACAGGCCTTTTTTATTTTTTATTTTTTAATATTTTTGGGACAATTTTGGCTAGAACAGTTGCCACGGTCTCAGTTTCGATTTTCTTGACACTCAATTAACTTATATTTTTGATGCTGTATCTTTTTACATATTCTCTAGGGGATGAGATGCTCCAATAAGGAATGTGACCAAAAACTGACTCCCCATTGCTTGCTTTTGTGGGGCCATAAATTTTCTGTCCCAATGTGAAGCACTCTATACAAGTAATGCTCTTCATGACTTCCCGTCCAGAGTCCCATCCCTTAGATATCATGCACTTATATAACATATCCAAGATTTAGGTCAATCTGAGATCTGGGTCCCGAGTTACACCGGTCCTATGCAGAAACATGATCAAAACGGCAAAAAGTTTATCTTTTGATCCCATCAAAAAAAGCCGGTACTCCATCCCCTGCAGACTTTCAGTGCGATTCCAACGCGCCTACTCCCGAGTCAATCAGATCGAAACTGAGACCGTGGCGACTGTTCTAGCCAAAATTGTCAAAAAAAAAAAAAAAAAAAAAAAAAAAAAAACCCCCCCGCGCCTTATGTACTTCAAATTGCTGTAAGCAGCGCTCTCAAACAACATCCGTTATCCTAACTCCCTGAGAGAATTGCATATCTGAAAATTTCGCCTGTGTTATTCAAACAGGACACATCAATGGCCCGTTTCAATAAATTCTGAGCAGATTTCTGTGAATCTAGATGATATCGAAGGCTAAAATAGTGGCAAACAAGTGTGAAACATCACAATGTATGGCACACTCCACCTGCTGCATCAAGAAGGAAATTACTCCGTACTATCATCAGTTCATTCTACGCTACTGATTTTGGCATGTAACCAAAATGTCAAGTTTGCCCAGTCTGTGTCTCTAAAGCCCCGTTTAGATTCATTCAACATCATCCAAATTGCCTTGAAATTGACTGAGGAATGGTCAATTTAAGGCGAGGTTTGAACTGGGTAATGGTAAAATAGAAGATCCTGTCTTTAGGGAATTGACCACTATGTATGGGATCCATTGAAAGCCCTGTTTAGCCGCTCTCGAACATAGAGACAAACGCAAGTGCGCATTCAAATATGAGTGTTCGGGGATGGGCCATATGGCCAATAGTAGTAGCCTGGATGTGTAGATGGTCCAGATTGTGCGGTGGATTGTAAACTCGACAGTACAGGTGTAGGTCTTGGAGTATCAACCGAGACACCCACTTGCCGCCGGAAGACCGTACAGCCGCTGAGGCAGAGTCTCAGTTCCATGTGATCATCCAGATCTATCCACTGCTCTTAAGCCGTCCGACTCATCCATCTCGCACCTGTTGTTGTGTCCACAGCCTATGTACCTTTCCCCTTTCGTGTTAATTAGTTCTCCTTTTGTATCACCCTCTTTATAAAATCGTGCCTTCCGTCTGTCTGAGAGGATATAGGAAACGGGACACTACGACACATGTGTCAAACTCTCAGAAAATTCGACACGACCCGAAAATCAGACACATACCTCAGAAACTACAGCACATTTCCGAACTGGCGACACATTATATTACCGTAATCACAAAAGACGACATACTTTTACAAAACCCGACACACTCCATTCCGTAGCGGTCGGCCGAGTGGCTGAGCATGGGAAAGAATGCCGTCACCATTCTCGCTTCTCTCTTCCTTTCTTCTTTATCGTCTCACCCGACATTCTCGCTGTTCGCGTCCCGATGGCGTGGCGGGCGCCAGGAGACCTCGAGCAGTTGCTTAATCGCCTTCCTGCCGCCGTTTCACTCCGCTTCCAGGACGAGGCACGTAAAGCATTCACAAGGTATCTGTCGCTGACCAACCGCTCTTTTTAGTCGTTCCCGAGAAGCTTCAGAACGAAGAACCCCCAATTCTTTTCTGGGAACGACTGGATTGACCTCGACGACTTCAAAGCCTGACTTAGGCAGCAGGAGGATCTAAAGCATTTTCTCAATGAGCCGACCATTCTCGATTCGTACGTCATTGCGCTACTTGCCGTGTGCGGGGCCTTTGCATGTGTTTTTTGGCGTTGTACAACACCACAATGAATTTGTCAAAAGTCTGATGTTTCCCGGCCTCAAGGTCAGTGAGCAGGTTCGATGCCGACGTGCACGACTTGCATGTAACGGCGTTTTTGCATGTGCTTCTATTGATCCATCGCTGCTGTCTGTGGAACGCTACGAGCTGGATCCTCACGCTCGTGACTTGGTGAATGATGCTCAAATTATGCAGCGTCTTCATCAAGGGTCCGTGATACAAGACAAGGCGATGTGGTGAGCCCTTTTTTCCTCCTTAATGTCGTAGCGCGCGCTGATTGAACCCAGCTTCGTCACTACTGTCAAGATGATGAAGTGCACCGGGAAGGACGCCGCAGGCTCAGCATGCGACGGTTACCAAGTTCTTAAAACAGCGACGAAGGTCAGTGTGACGTTCTAATTGTTTTCGCCATCCATTAAAGTACCACTATGAAGGAGCTTAATAAAGGCCGAAAACACTATTTCACATGCAGCAACCGTTCGAATTCATGGCCAAATCATTCCGGGTGCTCATCCCATACGACGTCGATGAAGATTTATCTATCCGCCTCTCCCGAGGGCAGTCAATCGAGCCCGATAAAGCGAGTCCTGCCGAAGCCTGTAGTCGTATAATCGAGTGCGGTTCGGGCAAGAAGGGAAAACACCAGTGCCGTGAGTCCTTCCCGACCAATCATCCATCAGGAAAAACTGTTTTGCTACCTAGACAAAAGCGAAAATATAGATTGCCTGTAGCCCTCATAGTCTCCTGCTGTGGCTCAGTAGTCCTCCGTAGCCCTCGTAGCCGTACGCCAAGTATCAGTAGCGGTTGATAGCCGACAGCAACGGATCAGTAGCGTGATATATTCGGGATTCAGAAACCACCCTTGCCTTGCCTTCCCAGGACTGTGTACGATGTCCTGAACATGATGGAACAACATCTCGCGAAGATTAATCTTCGCTGCAAACAATAATCGCTCACAGAATTGCACAGAAACCAAACGAAAATTGCCGAGTCTTTCAAACTCCGCCGACACGTGCTCGACTGCGCAATCAAACAACGTGATGGTTGGTTGATGACACCCAGTGAAAAACCCATATTGGAAGATCGATGCAGAGAGTGGGAGATCTGTTCTATATATTTGTACAGATCCTCTGCCAAAAAAGTTAGCATGAACAGATTTTTTCTGTAAGAATCTTTTCACATCGTGAAGTATCTGCGATTATAATTTGGCCTGATTTCGATTGATTGCCGTGTACTGTCGTTCTGGGTAGAAATGTTCCCTTCAATTCATAAATTTACAGCTCATGGAAATGATAATGGAGACTAAGGAAGGAAGATTGATTCATATCAAGCTAGTGGTGGCAAGGTTCGGTTCGGAAATCGGTCCGAACCTGAACCGAACCTGAACCGAACCCGAACCGGACGCGCGTTCGGCGTTCAGGTTCAGTGAATGCTTGAACCTGAACCGAAGGTTCGGTTCGGCGTTCGGCGGAGAGCAGGCGCGTTCGAACGCCGAACCTAAAAATTGGTCAGGTGAGTGATTTCTACACGAGTTTCTTCACCGTTCGCGCTCGATTTACCCTACATTGCATAGCCCGTGTATTCATACATCGCAGAACACACCTAATCCTTCTGTTCGAGCCAAATTCAATGCAATTTCGATGTCAATTGATGACAATTTGGTGTCACGTAATTTTCTAGCAAACTTGCGCGAGGATAATTTATCATTTGCAGGCGTCTCGGCACTAGCTAAGGGATATGAAATACCTTTCCAACCACCAGAGCCCTGAAAAATGTTAGGAAGTGACATTTTTAGAGAGACTTCAGCCGCCCGAGATGACCGAAGTGCCTTAGGTTCGAACACGTTCGAACGCCGAACTGAACCTGAACGCGCGTTCAGGTTCAAGGTTCGGGGGTTGCCCGAACCGAACGCCGCGTTCAGGTTCGGCGTTCAGGGCGAGAGGCCCTGAACCTGAACCGAACCGAACCTTGCCAGCACTATATCAAGCTAGAGAAACAGGCACCCGACATCCATGTAACCTACATAGCCTCTGCGCACGCCCTCCCCGCTTATAAGAACATGCACCAGACAGACATCCAAAATCTTGTCTTGTAGAGCCCTGAGTTGGAGCTTGAGCTTGATGTCGAACACTCTTGATGTTGCGGGTCCACTGGGCGCCTTGATAATCTTGTGGAATGGAACGAAAAGCTTGCGGGGACGTCAGAGCCATAGCCTGCGACGTAAAGGGATAACAGAAAGACAATTGCCATAGATTTTGAGAGAGGAAGCTTGAGAATAGTGATCTTGAGGCTTGAGAAAATTTAGTAGGCAGAGGATTGCAGAGAAGACCAGGAAGTTTGGAACAACAGACACAGTGGAAACATGGGGGCGAAAGGAAAGATGGACATCACGGATCTCGAGTCACGCCGTGATCATATACCCTGTGCACGGACCCTTGATGGACTAAAGATGCCAAGCTCGGGCTCCCGATAGTTGGTGGACAAGGCATAAGAAACTACATATTTGAATCGACCGCGCAGGATGTTGAAAGATGGCGGCAAGATCAATATCAGACATCTGATGGAAAATGTGTACGTTCAGATTTGAACCGATTTCGATTGATTGCTCTTATATTTACCGTTTTGAACAGATCTCCCAATACGGGTTTTTCACTGGGGATGACAGCTCGCCTCTTGACTCTTGCCCCCATCTTCCCTCCCTCCCTCTGACGCCCCCACCCTCTCCTTTCCCTCCCCCCTTCCTCCTCTGCCTCTGACCTCTGCTCTATGGTAACCCGATATACTCCGCTTGCATTCTGGATCCCCAAGATCTCGCTACCTGCTCATCTTGATTTGCTCTCGGCGTTTACGACGTCCTCAAGCCTCAAGCCCAGAAGTTCATCAAGACTTTCAAGACTGTGTTCATCTAGGCCTATGCTTGATCTCGCTGTTTATCTCAACGAATAATCAAGACCTCAATTCCACCGTCTCAAGTAGACTTGTTTTATTCTGACGGTAGATTGGGGTTGGGAGTTGTCCAGCGGACTTCTGAACATGGTAAGTTGCCTCGTGGTCACCATAGCGGCTCATTTTTAACTTTCCTGCAGCTCCTCCACCAGGCCTGGGGGATCCTCGCGTCGTCCTCGCGACCGTCTTCCGCCAACTACCATCAACGTCGGTGCGTTCCCACGTCCTTGAGCCTTATGACTCCGCTTTGCTCATTTTTTTTCATCTGTTTAGCACTCTCGGATGGGGCCAGCGCGACACCTCTGAAATATACGTGCCCACACTCCCCGCGCCGCACTCGGTGACCCTGATTCCGTTTGAGCGCATTATCAGCGTGCAACACCAGCGTCTACCGGTGTGTTTCCGTCTTGCGATGTACATTAGCTTATTTATTTGGGATTTTGTGGCCCGTTTTGAATCCAATTTATTTATTTATTTCACGTATACTTTGTGGGATCTATGATGAATATTGAGTGGTATTGAGCACTACAAGGTACTACGATAGCCTCTGATGAGAACTATTATGTGCTACGGAGGGCTATGGAGCTTACCTGCGAGGGCTATGGAGGGCTACCATAGCTTGGCAGGCGGCTATGATGGGCTATCAAATAGGGGACTAGTATACCGGGCTACCACGGGTATTTGCGCTATTGTGCGCTATGTAATCATGGCATTTTTTCCTGATGTCGACATATGCTCAATATTATCAGCATTTCCTCATAAGAAAAACAACAATGTCTATGTCGCTCAGATGGAGAGGCACCATTGCGAGGCACCCACTTTATTTATGTTCCTCTGGACGAGGAGGCGGTGCCGATTGCTATTGTCGTTCCAAAACATCCACGCCCCCATACTCACCCGCCTTCACCTCCCACAAAGATCACTACTCAAATTCGGCGGCTCTATGAGCAGGCGGTTCGCGCTTACGGAACATCCATTGCAACGGTGAACAAAGTTGAGCAGGGTAAGTCTTTCTGTGGACCGAAGAAGTTTGATTGCTGATCATGATCAAATATTCTAGCGCCATCTACGCTTCAAATTATGGGCAAAGCGCCCACCCTCGTACATCCATCCCTCCTGAACATGGTGACGAAGCAGGGGATTATTACTGCGCTCAAGCGAAATGAACTTGGTGGGAACAAATCTGGATGGGAAGGTGAGATCGCGCGCTGTGGTTGATATCACTTGATTAACATTCTTAACATCCCAGGCCTTGATCAAGAGAAGGAGCCGTCGGAAAGTTACATCCACTCGTTCGATTTTCTGCCTCACCTGTGTCACTAACCATTTGGCTCATGTCACGGTACTAGCGAGGGAAATTGGACCGTAAATCCACGGCTCTAGCCATCCACCGCTAGCGCCGCTCCCAAAAGACTTCTCCGCTTCCCGTTTTGGAGAGCAAGCGGCGCTTGTCCTCGCCCTTCTCCGGTCCATGGCTCGGCCGGGGTGCCGCCGTAGGTCCATTTGATGGATCCGACGGTTAGCCATTTAAACATCTTGACGCTTACTTGGCGCCGCCATCAATAACGATCAGATGTCCTCGACATCGTTGGCGACGATGCCAACCACGATGCCGAAATTTGCTTCAAAAGCCGCAAAAAAAATTCAGGACATGCAGTGCATATGTAGAATACATTTTACAGGGGAAGGAAGCGAAATACGGGCAAACAGAGACATAACACACCTTTTCATTCAATTCTGGGCTGCATCTATTTTGCCTGTGCAGCTCGAGCTCATGACCTCTGCACTATGCAATAGGAATGGGTCAGGCAAGGTTCGAGCTTAAATATTGCAATGCGAGTGGCGTGCTAAACTATGTACAAAGACTAGTGCGTGTGAGATGCTGGGAATGAGCGGTACAGCCACCGATTGACGTGATCGACGTCCCCAATTTGGATGATCCCCCTCAAAATTCAATGATTTTGCGAATTGCGGGCGCGTAGGGGAGCCAACTCTGCATTAATCTTATAGATCTCAAACCTTGTGCAACAAGTATTTTTATCAAGAGAAGTTAGAACTTGATAATTTTTTCTGGTCGAGATTTCACTCAATTGCTACCTGCAGCAGAAACACTGATTCCCTTTCCATCCTAGCCATATGTCGTTGATCTTTCTTGGAGTAAGAGTGTACTCTATTCACAGGAGCCCTAAAAAACATGAATTGAGGGTGGAACAAAGTCCTGCACAATGATTCAGACCTCTCTGGGCTCTGATCACCAGGCTTATTTCCTCGCAACGAGATGTATTTATGGCATGTCAGTTTAGATTCGTGGACGGTATAACTACTCCTACACACCCATCCAGATTTTGGGGCGATTAAAAGAGGTTTATTTTTCACTCAAAAACACCTCTTTTGAGGTACGTCGTGACATTGTGGCAGCGCTATTCTGTGTCAGTGGCCGTGCGACTGGACTACTATAATGCAGCCCAGAACAACCATCAAAGTCCCACCGCGCCTGTCCGACGTTATCCCGAGGAAAGTGGTACACATCTGGACTACGACAAACTCAAGTGGAGGGCTCATCGGGTGCTTGCATTCTTTTGCCTTTGCTTGTGCTTAGCTAACCTATCACTGATCATGTGTACAGGACTCTTTGAGCCGCTCAACTTACGAGCTACGCATAAGCACGGTGCGTACTAATATTGTCGTTGAACTCACGTGTACACCTGCGCGTGCGCGTCCTCGCACCCAGGACTCATACTCATCTGAGTCATCACCACCAACATTTTCATCAAGTTGGGGCGACGATCAGAGGTGGACGCTAGTGGGGAAGACAGGGCACACCTGAAATCGAGCCGTGGAACCACACCCAAGCGGCATAGATCGTAGCTACTTCTGTTAGATTCATAAACAATCATATTGCTTTGATCTAACCAGAATATCGTATCAGTGCAAGTATCGTCTCTAAAAGGGTCACTGCGTACCTTCATGCCCATAATGTCCTGATAGAATGCGGTTGACTTTTCTTGGTCCTTGACACGGATCATCGTGTGATTCTATGCGAGTTATATAAGCCGAAACAAATATGTGTGAAAAGCAGCAGCGCACCATGCGGTAAGTCTCGACACTGGTCTCCTTGATATCTGCAGTCGCCTCAACGTCCTTGAACGAGATGATCTCAACCCAGTAGTCATCAGGGTCGAGCGCAAATGCAATATGGCGCATGCGCCCGTCCGTCAACTTCTTTTGGAACCGATAACCAGCGCCCTCGAGCCGCGCACACGCAGCCTGAATGTTATCCACCGACACGCAAACGTGACCAAAGCCGCGGTACGGCTCGGTCTTCCCGTTCACGATCTTATACTCCGGATCGCTCTCGGTGCCGTAGTTGTGCGTGAGCTCGATAATGCCCTCACGATCTGTCCAGTGCTTCCCGGTGGAGACAGCGGAAAGGCTGTCGTACGCGAGGAAGTAGAGGTCGAACTTGGAGTCCGGGTTCTCAAGTTTCTGGATGAGTTTCATGCCCAGAAATTCGTAGAATTTGAGCGACTCTTTGGGGTCTTTGACGCGAAGCCTTAGGATGTTGATAATAAGCAAGATGATCCTCCGTGATGATTTCTGGACGCAAATCGAGTGATTAAACTTGTACTTGTTTGTATCGGTAGCCATTGTCGCGAAAAAGCTGTAGAAAACGGCTGGTTTCTTAGAGAAAGGTAGCGGTCGAGCGAGTCTGATTGAGGGCAAGATAAGTCGCGAGAAAGCGAGCATATGGGCCAGAAAGCCGGAATCATAGGACGGATTTGAGATCGAAATCCATCTAGGCCAGAGGAGGCGGCAAACGAGCTGACTTACCTGCTGGTCGTGAGTGTAGGGAGCAAGAGTGTCACGCTGACGTCACACCATGACAGTGACGTCTCCCTTGCTTCTTCTCACCTTCCTCTCAATTCGACGCTCGAACATGCAGAGGTCCAGATAGCTACGAGCTTTATTTCCTTTCAAACATACCCGCATTTCCGTGTGATTGAGACTTATATACAGGCATAAATGGTGAATTTGCGGAGGCCACGTCGACCAGAAATTAATCTTCGTTCAACCCTCGTCGAAGGGTATCCACTTGGACCAAAAGTTCATCTCCGTAGATCTCGTAGAGCTCATCCATTTTCCTCGCAATCCCTGGGATTTCGCCGACTCTGAACCGGCAACCGCGTTTCATGTGAATCAAAGGTGCTTGTCCCCATCTTCATCAATTCACCAGTCTGGATTGCAAGCATGAATTTCTGAATGCTAACTGCCACCCTCTCTCTCAGAAGTTCAAGATATTCTGCCTCACCGCTTTAGGCCTCTATGACGGTGTGGCGCTTCCAGAGTTTCTAAACTCTTTGGAAGAGCCGGGGATCCCGCCACATGAATTAAATTTCAAAATTGGGGCCATATGCAGGCTCACCCGGAACTTCGATGCATCGCGGGGGCCTTACGAAGAATACTCGGGTAATTATCTGCAGCTTACTGCGATACACCGTTGAGATCAAGACCATCTCGGGGTTTGTAGCCGGTAAAATGGTTGACCCAGTAAGTCAATTACTTCCAGCTAACTAACAGACTGCTAAATGATGTACCAGAAATGAAGGACGTGGGGAGAAACAGGAAATCGGGCTCCCGGTAGATGGATTGTGCAGCGCGGCGAAAGTAGCTCAATTCCGCTTGCGCATTGAGCACAACCTCGATGATCCAGCGCTCATTTAGCAAGCATCCCAGGGTATACAGTGGCGTCTGAGTGGAATGGAACCCAGCCAAGGGCTCAGCGAATTTTGTATGCTTGAACTCTTCAATATGTTCTGGGAGCAGGAGCGAGCTAGATACCACGCGTGACAGAATATCGGACGCAGCACCGAGATTGGGGGCGTGGTTGTTTACGTTCATTACGAGGCGAATCTATGGCAGTGGGTGTACATGAGCATTAAAGCCTTGAGCATAAATTCAAAGACGAACTTTAGACAAATGGTATCTGAAATAATCATTGCCAAGCTGAAGGCACACACTGCGGGCGCCTTGCTCGTAGAAAGCGGCCTCCATCTGCTGGGTGATCGAAAGCATGTTATCCAAGCAGGGAGCCGCCTCATTGGCGGTTAAAATGGTCTCTAAAACCGCGTCGGGCTCGAAGCGGTCATAGACCCAGCGCTGAATGCTATTTTTTGGAAGGATGCGAGGCAGTCGATTGTGTCGAATGATCTCGTGAGCTTCAGCCACGGTGATATTGCTGAAGTTCTGGGCAGAAAACTGGGCTTGTTCATGCGGAGTGGTGTACGCAACAAACGATATAGTGGGGAAGCAAGAGAGAGAGGTCGCCCATGGCTAAGCATGGTTCAGTGATCTTCATTCATCTGCGGTGTTTGGCGCGTAAAAGGAGGTGCTTATATGTCTGCCGAGAGCGATGAGATTAACAAGAGATTAGCGCCGGTTCACCCGGTCCGAAAGATAAGGTCACATGGGGGGCTGCCAAATAGAACTTTACTATTTGGCAGCCCCAAACATGCTGGGAAGGGGCTGCCAAATAGAATTCTCCTTCTTTCAGCGCTTCGTAATCTATTTCCGTTCCTACCAGGCCCATATGGAATGCCGCGAAGCATTCATCAAGCGCTTTCGGTTCCGTGATGCAATGAACTCCCAAGCCATTTAAGCATCATCATCATCATTCCTCCGATCCAAGTACTGCCGCGCCATGTAAATCCGTTGCTCCCAGCTGATTTGACCAAATATCCATCCTTGATACAATGATGAATTGCCACGTCCGACAGCCGCCGCGGTGCTGTCCCCTCCGAGCCGTCCCTGCGATATCGGGAGACAGTTTATGCTCTGTGGCTGGTGCAGTTCTCCCCGCCAAGAACGAAACCCAGGCAGGCCCTTTGTGTCGCTTGGCATTGATTCTAATTGCGTCCTTAACAGATATGTGAGTTTGTTCCGGATCCGTATCAACTACTTGAAGATCTCATCTGGGGGCTAATATAGGTTTCCATTCTTGCACGCCTCCCCACTCGCGCTTGGACTACTACTTGGCATTGATTCTAATTGCGTCCTTAACAGATATGTGAGTTTATTCCGGATCCATATCAACTACTTGAGGATCTCATCTGGGGGGCTAATATAGGTTTCCATTCTTGCACGCCCTCCCCCACTCGCGCCTCCTCGCAGTGCTCGACAATGAGCGGGCTCACCGACGACGACATCGTGTTCGCGCGCGATCAGTGCATGGTTGCCCTAGTCCTGATCTACCTCCTTTGACATCTCGTTAGGCAGCAGACGATATGCCTTTGGGTCGCTGGCCTAGGTAAATCATTTATCTCGGTCCAGTGAAGAAGTTTCATTTTACCCACAGCAATACTCATCTACGATCACTGGACTCGGAGATCACGTATATATGGGTTTCCCAACGCAAGCGCGGATCTGCTTGGTTTCTATTCATCCACTACTTCACTCTCTTCAGTAACATAGCTATGGTATTCATGCTCTCTGGAAATTTCCCATTTGAGGTACGCTAGCAGTCTCTCGCCTCGTAAATCTCAACTAAAGTGCGCAGAGACGCGAATATTCCGACCAGTTTCAATCGGATACGTGGGCTAACCGCTTATTCCAGGCGCAACAAATTTAATACCGCACATGGGCTCCTTATCGTAGTCCAGGAGCTCGCCGTTGGATGTGAGTTCGACGTTATCGGAATCCTCGCGAGGACTGATGCACGGACAGCAACGCTCATTCTGAGGGTATACGCCATGTATAGCTTCGACAAACGGGTTTTAACTTGCCTCGTCATCGCCGGCTTGATCACGGTTACCGTAGGAGCTGTGAGTCGAAATTAACATCGTGCCCTTATAATACTTCTATTCATTTGCACCTGCTAGTGGTCGGTAGTTCCTGCCGGTCGTCCATGTCACCTTGCCCGGATGCCACACTCCTCAATCCAAAGCACAGTAAGTATAACCTTCTTAGCATCCCATGATCACTTGCGAAATTGCTTTCTAGATCTATCCGTGAGTTCACGGCTTGATTATCCCTGCTCTTTATAGTGCAACAGGAGTGGCGGCGGCATGAGAAGCAGAGTACGACGCAGTCAGCTTCCTCAGCCTCCACTTAAATCAATCCAGTAGGCTCGCGTGCGACACACTTGTCCTCGGTCTCACGATGTATCGCGCTTTCCGACAAACCAGAAATACTATAACCGCTCCCGATTCCTTGTGGCACGTCATGATGCGTGATGGTGGGTTTTTCCGCTCATTGGTGCCGACTACTCAACTCATCTTCCGTGTAGGTGCCATGTACTTTGGGCGAGCAACCCGGCATGTGCAATCCGAACGGTAACCGAGATATACTTCAGAATCATCTGCCTGGCCAACCTGGCCAATATCCTCATGCTGAACGTACGTCGCCCTGCTCATGTTAGCATACACCCCGATTCATCTTGATTTAAATTTAGTTTGGTGATGTATGGTAGCCCATATCTACTCCGTGCACTATCCACAGCTAATCCACCACCCAGCTGAACACAACCGGTAGCCTCGCATGGCTCACCGCAACGTAATCTCCACTTTTCTTCCCATCTTTCTCACCACTGAACGTGCGGCAGGATCTCAGTTGTAATGATATCGAGGCTCATGCTCAATCTGCACGCCTCCGCGTCCCTCGATCCGGACGGAGAGCCAGCAAACTGAGGACGTTGCAATTTGCGCACAGCGCGGGAGTTTGATGAAGTGGATGATTTAGAGAAACAAGAATATAATTCTAGCGTACGTTAGGAGCAGCGGACCCGAGCTTCGCTTTCTCATTGAACTTGGAGTAGTGTTATCCAACTAACTTCTCAAGAGTTTGGAATATTCTCGGGACTGCTTGTTCGAGGTCTTCCAAAGATACATGTGCTTACGAAACCTTCCACATATTTTTGTCTCGGAGCTCTTGTTAAGGTTTCAAAGTTCAACATCGTGCGTATGACATCGGGGGGCCACACAACCAGACACAACCCTCATTGCCGGTGGCTGCTGATTGTCGCGTAAATGGAACCAGGTCGTGTGAGAGTGAATTGCGGATCTTGAACAGGAAACAGCTGACCACAGATGTCAATCAAGCTCTCATCTTTCTCAGTGGTTCCGGCCCGTCACCGCCATGATCACAGCTCATTCACCGCGCCTGTTCTGAGACGCCGCTGGCTGGGATACGACATATGGTGCATCCGTCAACACTATCTGAGTTACAGGGACAATATAGGCGACAACCGCCGGGTGCACCCTTGATCGTCGGCGCTTAGTACGAGTTCCGCTGGTAAAAATAGATACGTCAGCAGCGTCAGCTGCAGAAGAGTGTCCGGGGGTATTGCTTGATCGAACCCACTTCAAGAAGAGGGTTCCACGAGGCAGCCGCGTTGAGTCCGCACCCCATTACTACTGCAGCCGGCCAGCTTGCTCTTTGCTTTCACTCACTGCCTGCCCAGTCGTCAGCTCCGGGCCTCTGTCGAGAACAGACCCTGACTACCTTGCATCATCCCATTTCTCCCTGTCTCCAGTACGAAACATATTCTCAATCTGATGAGGCCCAGATCAGAATCTCCATCTAATACGGGCAGACCCCTACAAGCGCCATTGGTGCTGCCATCCACAATGACATCCCAACTTGATGATTCTCGACCACTGTATATCATCGGTAGGAGAAAAAATATGTTATGTTGCTGAAATGATTATCGATTCTGAGCAGGTGGCCAAGGTGGTCAAGGGGGTCAGGGAGATACAGGTGGCCCTGGTGGCCCTGGCTTGGGTCCCACTGTGCATATCACTACACAACAATATTTTGCGCATAATCTGCATGTCACACTTGATTCAGAGCCAGCATTCCAGCTTAGCAGTATCCAAGCATCTCAAATTGCCAACCATTGTCCTCCTCCATCAAGATCGTTTCAGGGCAGAAGGAATATCCTTGACAAAATGCATCATTTTTTCAGGTCTGACATTGGCATCCAACACATTTATGTGCTGTATGGACTAGGAGGTGCTGGAAAGACACAGATCACTCTGAAATTCATAAATGAATCATCATCTCGGTGAGCTTGGTTATCCAACTTGAAAATATTTGTTGATACAGTTTTATGTCCAGCTTTTCAGACACCTTTTTCATCGATTCCAGCACTATTGCAACAATTGATACAGGTCTCAAGAATATAGCTGTTATGAAAGGGTCTGGGGATTCCCCTCAAGATGGCTTATTATGGCTGGCTAGCAGAGTTGAAGAATGGCTTCTTGTCTTTGACAATACAGATGATCCAAGCATCAATCTGAATGATTTTATTCCCCAGTGCAATCATGGGAATATCATTATCACCTCTCGAAATCCTGAACTGCGTGTTTATGGATCACATTGTCCTGTATCAGATATGGAAGAGGCCGATGCAGTGGTATTGTTACTCAAGAGTGCTGCACAAGTAGCTACACCCAGTACCATACAAACTGCAACAGAAATCATAAAGGTCAGCCCCTGAGCTTGGGAACTTGTTTGTTCAATTTTGATGGTGTTACTTCTTTAGGCATTGCACTATTTTCCTCTTGCAATTGTTCAGGCTGGTGCATTCATATCAAAATCTCAGAATCTTGACATCTATTTGGCTCTTTATACAAAGAACCAAGCACGGCTACTCAGTGAAAAGCCTGCTCAGTCTCATGACCGTTATGCCTGGACAGTGTATACAACATGGCAAATGAGCTTTGACCAGCTTACACAATTAGCTGCTATGTTCCTGCAGTATTGTTCATTCCTCCATCATAATGGAATTTCAGAGCAAATCTTCAGCTATGCATCCAAGTACAGACTTCGACCCAATGGTCCATCTAAAGAAGAACTACAGGAGCCTCTGGAATTCCTGTCACATTTTCTGGGACCAACTGGTGAATGGGACTCTTCCCAGTTTTCTGATATGACCAATGAGATCCAAGCATATTCATTGATCAGCCTCGATGCAGAGAAGAAACTCTTTTCCATGCATCCATTAGTACATGCTTGGGGTCAAACAACAGTCTGCAATCCAGGGAAATGCATGTCCATTATGGGATCTATACTTGGCATGGCACTTTCAGAACGCCCACGACATGATATTCAATTGGGAAGTCTAGCAATATGTCCACATGTGGAATTTGCTGTACAGATGGAAGCAGAAATAGCTCTGGTGTTCAAAAAGAAATATGGATTAATATTTTGGGAAGCTGGAAAATACAAACAATATGAGAAGATGCTGGAAAAAGTGTTAGAGGAACAGAAACAGCTTCTGGGTTACAACCATTCAGATACCCTGCTTACCATGGGTAACCTGGCCTGGACATACATAGACCTAGAAGAGTATCAAAAGGCAAAAGAGCTCAACCTTACTGTGCTTGAGAAACAGAAACAGATTCTGGGTGACAACCATCAAGATACCTTGCGTACCATGCATAATCTGGCTACCACATACTTACAGCTAGGAGAGCATCGAAAGGCTGAAGAACTCTTTGTTTTTGTGCTGGATAAGCAAAAACAGTTTCTGAGTGACAACCATCCAGACACCCTGAATACCCTGGGTAATCTGGCCAACACATATTCATGCCTGGGAGAGCATCGAAAGGCCAAAGAACTCGAGGTTACTATACTGGAGAAACGGAAACAGCTTCTAGGTGACAATCACCCATACACCCTGCGTTCCATAGGTAATCTGGCCAGAACATACTCAAGCCTGAGAGAGCATCAAACAGCCAAAGAACTCAACCTTATTGTGCTGGAGAAACGTAAACAGCTTCTGGGTGACAACCATCCAAACACCCTGCATACCATGGGTAGTCTGGCCAAAACATACTCAAACCTGGGAGAGCATCAAAAGGCCAAAGATCTCAAAGTTACTGTTCTGGAGAAACAGAAACAGGTTCTGGGTGTCAACCATCCAAACACTCTGCGTACCATGGGTAGTTTGGCCAGAACATACTCAGAGCTAGGAGAGAATCAAAAGGCCAAAGAACTCTATGTTTTTGTGCTGGAGAAGCAGAAACAGCTACTGGGTGACAATCATTCACAAACCCTGCGTACCATGCGTAATCTAGCCAGATGTTAATTCTGTGTCAGACTTAGGTGGGAGGACAGAAGACAAAGGTACGGAGGCTAGGGGATAAAGGGACAGAAGCCAGAGGTTGGACGGAAGTCAATGTAAATCACCACAGAGGCAAAGGGTGAGTGTCCTTAACTTGGCAGCCAGAAGGAATAGAGACAGAGGTCAGACCAGAACAATGCAGGAGTAATTCACTCTCTTTATAAGATTAAGCCTGTCTGTCTGAAGCTGTATCTCTGTATGTACTTTGCGAATCAACAGGATCACAATTCACGGCTCTTTCCGTGAGCTTGCCCGCAGAATCTACGCAGCGTTTAAGCGCAGCATGTCCTTCTTAAACTCCGCCTGATTAGCGCGCGCATAAACGCCCATACCCGGCCCGAGTTTCGTCATTTCATTAAACCTCTTCTATTGATGTTGGTCCCCCCCTTGCTCTGCCCTGGGACAATTCTGGTTAGCTGCTTTGCTTTCCCGGTAACCGGCGCTTGAGATTGCCCCACCAATCTGCGTTTCTTTTCGTCATCCTCTTCGTGAAGCCTGTCCTGTTTAAAGTAACTGCGGACCCCATTCAAGGATATGTTTGGGCTGCGTGCCTCAAGCTGTGCATCGACTACGTGTTCCATCGCTTATTAGCTTTTACGACCCCTCAGTTGTTGTGCTGCTTTTGTCCTCAACCAACTCAAAGGCTCTTCGATGTAGGCTGAGGATGGGTCAACTTCGCGCCTGGCTCCCACTTGACTGACTACTCGGAAAGTTGTATGAATAGTATACAGCTACAACAAAAGTTCGTTCCAAACAATTGTAGTTAGGGTCGAAGGATTGTTCTCATACTTCAAATGCAGCACATTTTCGGAGTCTGGCACGCGTGTCATAGCAGAGTACAGCTGTCTATGTGAAAATACTGGCCGTCGTAAGTCAAGCCCTAATTTTGTAACTGTCAAGCCTTGACAGCCGTTGAAAGCGGTGGCATAGCAGATGGCTAAGGGTATTTCTTTCCGGTGAACAGTGAAATTGAACCCGTGGGGTTGAAAATGGAATTCTATGCGTGGAATATGAAGACGAATCTGGTTACTTTATAAGCTGCTTGTAAAATTTATGTGGTAATTTACATACTGGGTTACCGGCGACGACCGAAGAAATGGTCTTTAGTACAACGGTGTATCTCAGGAAATTGCCGACAATTACTCGGGTATTTTTTGTGAGTCCTGGAGAAGCATTGAAATTCCGAGTCAATCTCCATATGGCTCCAACTTCGAGGTTCAACTCGTGGGGTGGGATTCCAGGTTCATGAGGCTCCCCCAAACGCGACACTACGACACACCTGTCAAGCTTCAGAAAGACGGACACATATCTTAAAGTCCGACACATTGCCTTGCCGCTCACTGGTTTCGACACATCACCCACCCGATCGTTCTCAAGCTTAGCATCTCCGACACAGTATGCGAAACCACTGCCGGGGCACGGCATGGTGCCGCACAGAGCCGCATCGCAAGAAAAATGGTGTAGGGAGATGAGAAATATGATATAAATATAAGTACTCACCACCCACCCATCCAACACGAGAATAACGCGGTTGCACGCTCGAAACGAAATCGAACACTCGGTCACATGACCCTTTGATGTGCATCGATGAACATGACCCCCAGGCGGCGTGGTGCTTCACAGTACTCATATGGTGAGGTTTGGATAGCAGATGTTGATTTGATCGAATAATAATTGTCAGAGGGAGAGCATAAGAAAGAGTGGTTGTTAACACTGGATAAGAACTCGCATGCAGGGTACAATGTGCTCCAATTTGTTACGAGATTATCTCAACAACTTCTGACCCCAGCTTTTGCACAAAGAACAGCCAGAACAGATCCTTCCGCCACATAGGTGTCTGAAAACCACTCCATTCAAGGGTGAAGCAGCAATGAGCTTGCGCTTTCGTGACGATCTGCGCGGGGAGGATGGGGGCTGAGGAGGAGACTGGCGGGGTAAAGCAGTTTTGAGCTCCGGTGCGGGTAGGCGAACTGTTCGAAATGGCATCTAAGTTAGACTAGTGTTGCGGCCGACGGTAACTCTCACCGCTCTCGCTGAGTGGGCTGAGTGTATTGTTGCTCAGCGGTGGGGGCCGGTCTTCGACGTCGACTGCCTCGGATACCGGTCCAGCCAACTCAGGTAAGTTTGGATTGCCCTTGCAGTCAAGATTACCAACAGCGGCTCAAGTCCCGGCATAGATAAGTCAAGGAGGACGCAGGATCTGTACCTTCCGGCGCGGTCATCATTTCAATACCCTCGAGCTCGTCCTGAACCACAGCCGTTTTCTCGGGTCTCTTCGGCCGGGTAGAAGCACTTCCCTTAACATGAGGACTAGCGACTGTGGAGGATTGAATCAATTCAATGAGAGAAACGGCAAGAGAAAGGGGTACCGAGAGATTTGGTGTGGCTCCTTTGCGTTACGCGAACCACGCCGGATGAGCTGGTCTGCGGTTGCATTAGATGCATCGAATGCGAAAGACATAGCAGGAGATAAGCATACCTTGGCCTCGGCCACAGCGATGGCAAGCTGAGCCCTGAGCTCCGCGACCTTCTTCTGTCCTGTGTGCGCCTGCTGAGCCTTCTGAATGGCACTGGTGTGACGCTTCGTATTGCGCGCAGTGCGATGACTCAGTTCGTTGCGAGAATTGGTCATAACACCGCTTTCGAGGGACGCTTTGAACTGCTCGCCCACGGCGCGATCAGCTTTCGCCGCCCTACGAATTCAATTAGTGACCAAATTTGAAAAACAACTGCGTATCGGAACCTCAGGATGCATTCCCTTGCATTCAATCCAATCCCAGTTTGCGAGTTCGTCCAGTGAGGCTGGGTTTCGTTCCCGCTCGATGTAAATGGAGTCGTCAGCCAGTCCTCGTGTGAGAGACCGGGTAGACACTCGAGCAGCCCCGGAAGGATCCATTTGTGGTTGAGCTTATGGTTCCACCACGCTATGAGCGATGAGAGATGTAGGTGCAGGCTGTATTCGAAGGTTTGAGACACGACATACCGGTTGTTGTGGCAATGTTGAGCGAAAAGACCCAGGCGCTGAATTCTTGCACGTCCTGTGGGGTTCTGAGGGATACAAAACCTTCAAATCTGTTCCATTGATCCTCGTCGACGTGAGGCTTCACTGCTTTCTTGAGACCCCTGTGGGTACGTCAGCGACAGCAAAGCGGGTAAATGTGAACCACCAACTCGACCGCATGCCGGCGGCATACTCGGAGTACCTTCATTAAGAATTCATACACCGTGGGTCGATTTGCGGCGTCCATGCGTTTGATGAAAGAACGTGCCATTCCGATCCAAGGGGGCTGATTCCATATCTCCAGAAATTGTTACCAACCATCCCTCCGGGTCCCACGCCTTGAGCGCCAGCTGCTTCCCCGTTGCAGCCAAAAATGCTTCGTGGATTCTGTCCCAGGCAAATTCAAAAGCATCTGTGTCTTTGGCTTCCATCCTATCCTACTTCCTATCCTACTCTTTATAAAATTACGGGAGTCCGTCCGCAGCCTTTAACACCCTAGATTTGGTCTTTTGTTCCCAAAACTGTGGATACTCCCCACCTATGTAGCCCAACTAACCATCCTAGTTAGAGAGGGAGATGGGGTGGGTGTCCCCTTCTAAGTAGGGGGTGTTGGGGGAAAATACCGTGGGCGGGATAAAAGTGTATTAATTATCGCTATTAGCAATAGCTATTAGCGGTAATTAGCGATAATTATTGCTATTCGTCGGCAACGGTGAGCGGGTCGCGCGCCTTCCATCAATGGCCTGTCGCTGCCATCAAAGATGGGCGGCGACGTTGCTAAGCGCCGTTTCCCGCGTGCCGCGATCATTCCCATCAACAGCGCCGCCGCTCCCGCCTCTCTTGCCCGTTCTGGTTGCGAAAATAGGCATAAATTCGCGAAAAAAAAATCAGTAGACGGACGTTCTGCGGAGGTGCACCATTCATCAGGAAGGTGGCCGCGAGAGACGTGACGTGACAAATGATCCGTTGTCACTCTCTCTCTCCCAACCCCGACGCGTCTCGGTGCATCCAATGCACCGTAAGTTTTCTTTCCTTCCCTGAGAGCTTGAACCGACTGGGTTGCCTGAATACTGACACCCAGAATGGAGCAGCCAACCAGCAACGAAGTTTCAGAAGAGACCAATACCACCTCAATTGATTCTGAGGTGTTTTTCTCTCTTTCAGTCGGGCCTCATGCTCTGGATTCCAAACAGACAGGTACATTTTTCGGATTTCAATGTGTCCGGGAATGACCTTTTCCCCTTACAGTACTGAAGGCTCATTCAATCTCGCACCGTTTCGTTACGGGCGAGGGCGACGGAAGAGCACCATGAAGACCACAATGAGGGTAACAACGTGGACATCGGCATCCGCCCCAACCGCTACCCGATCCACTCAATGAGAAGGACCAGGAGTATCCGTCACCTCGACTTCCCGATCCGTTCACCGAGGTCGACGACATTTCAACTCCGGCAATGCCGCCATCTTCTAAGCGCCGCCACTCTCCTGCTTCGGGAAATTTGCCGCCGGCAAGCATAGCAAGAGCAGCAGTCGTTGCGCCGTCAATTCGCACGAAACACTGCCACCTAGAACAGGTCGTGTGTCCGTCAACTATCCCGACTGCGTCCAATCTGCACACCCACTACGGAGCCGGATGTACTCCGCCACGAGGCCAAGAAGACGGGTGAATACAGCAGAAAAAAGCTCATCACGTTGACGGAGCTGATTGCGATGCCTTTTGGTTGGTCAAATGGACAGATAGTGCGTCGATTTTACCTTTTCTTTCTCTGTTTCGCATGGCCACCTTCGCAAGCTGCGAGTTTTCTTTGTTCTCCTTTCATTTATTTCTCTGTATTGTATCCAACGCGGTGTTTGCAATGTGCGTCCCGCGGATTTATAGATACTGCCACGACACCAAATCACACCAGCACCTCCCCCACCTGCGCCGCCCATGTACCGTAGTAGTACTTTGGATGAAACCAAATGAATTTTTTCCTTCTCGAACTGTTTATCAGCGTGCCTTCCGTGCGACCTGGGCCACCTGCGAAGTCAATTCTGTTGCGAACTGACCTTGGCTGTATCTTGCCTCCGCGTTGCCTGAAATTTTCAAATATAAATTTGTTTTGCGTGTCTCAATGTTCCTAAATTACTTGTCAATGAGTCTAAGTGTCCCACCAAAGAGGACGCTATAGGATTGAAAAGGTTTGAATTTCCATCGCGAACTGATATCGCTTGTACCCAAAATCTCAAGCATTCATCTATAACGTGATCGCGCTCTCTCGTCCACACTTTCACCTCCCCTCCACTTTTTTTCTCGCATCCAATGCTACGCGGACGCAAGCCCATGGACCTTAACCTCAGGCTTCTGTGCTGTCAAGAGAGCATTCAACGGTATGTCAAGAAGCGAGGGTTAGCCATAAAATTGGCCCTGTGTTCAATTCATTGAATTTGTTCTCAGAAATGCCGAGGCCCTTCGTGCTGCTGCGTGCCTACTGATTCAGCAGGGAGTTAATTTTTGTCCTGCTCATCAGGATACTTCCATTGCATGAAGAAGACAAGCTGAAATTTCAGCGGCGGACTAGAAAAGGACACAATACCTGAAGACGGCTCGACGGCTGCAGAAAAATATGGGGACAAGGTCCGTGACACCTCATCGTCCTATGCCCCTAGCTCATTCTTTGAGCTTTCAGAAAGGCAGAGGAGGAACGTATCGCCGACGCTGGAGCTTGAAGACAATTACTGTGCCCCAAAATCATCTTGTCTCATCTTTCTTTCATCTCACCACTCCCTGTCCAAGCACTTTGGCAAGAAAAAAGCGACCCTGAAAGCCAAAGCCTTGAAGCTTCTGTACTGCCACATTCATGAGGATAGAGCCAATGATTCAGCGGCATAGCGATGGTTCTACGGGGGTGATCATTCGGGACTTTTTTTTTTTTTTTTTTTTTTTTTTTTTGCCGAGCTTCGTCTCGCTTATTCAACGGTTCTTTTTCTCTCTAACATGCTCATTCCCTTACTCTCGATGCTACAGCTGGAAATGCGGCTGTAGGACGTGTCAATAATGTTTTCCATGAGCAAGAACTTAGCCTAGCGCGCGAAGAAGAAGAACGGGGAGGGCACGGAGGGTGCCGGCATAATGTGCGGCTCCCAGGCGCAGGTTACCCTCATGCCACGCTGAAGCAGTGCAAAAGTGCTCGAGTGTGGGCGTAAAATTTGAGACTGCAAGCGTCGACCCCGACTCCTCTGCCTCCAATGCCTCCGCCCCGAAGCAGTGCAAAAAGCGCTCCGATGCGGGGCGTCCCGGAACTACATTGACTCACGTCAGACGTCGTTCAGCAGCCTTTCTCTCTTTACTTATGATGGACTGTGTGCCCGCTCTTTCAAAAAAGTCATCTTATGCTGCTTATATCCTACTTCAAATTGTGTCCTTAGACTGAGCCTAACTCTGTAATACTTGCCCACTCCATCTCGCTGATACTGAAGAGTATATACCTCTCCAACCAATCGTGTTGTTGAGCAGAATATACTGTAGTTTATTCGCGAATTTACGTCTATTTTCGCGGCCAGAACGGACAGGAGAGGCGGGAGCAGCGGCGCTGTTGATGGGAATGATCGCGGCACGCGGGAAACGGCGCTTAGCAACGTCGTCGCCCATCTTTGATGGCAGCGACAGGCCATTGATGGAAGGCGCGCGACCCGCTCACCGTTGCCGACGAATAGCAATAATTATCGCTAATTACCGCTAATAGCTATTGCTAATAGCGATAATTAATACACTTTTATCCCGCCCACGGTATTTTCCCCCAACACCCCCTACTTAGAAGGGGACACCCACCCCATCTCCCCCTCTAACTAGGCCTTTTCACGGCGCCTGAGGACTCCATCGGCGCCAATCTGGTTCTTGCCGCCTTGGCTTCCCACGTCATTGTGGCTATCTTTCAATTAGTCTCGAACCCTGGAGAGACAATGTCTTGGAGCTTTTGCGACATGGGATCGCTCAAATATGCTTATACCCCAATTCTGCGGCCACAGTAAGAGAGACATAAGACTCGGGATGGTGTTTCTATTGATCCCGCTTTCTGGCTCCCTCCAACTATTCGTGGAGACTGTTTTCACCATAGGTGACCCGGAGGCTGCCACCGACGAGCTGCTCCCGGCAGTTAGCGCCGAAAAGCATCGCCAAAATCGACGGGCTGCACAGCAAAATTGGCGTACAAATCAGGATACCGCGGAACGCAATCTCACACGGGACCAAAATAGTGGCGCCCGCAGAGGTGCACGGAGTCTTCTAGCTGATGTGGACAGGGTAGGTGGGTAGGTAGGTAGGATTACACGGCCGGTCCCACTTAGGAACGCCGGGGCCCAGGAATTATCTGAGTGTACAGACACTAGTGTACACTACGGTCCCTGTACTCCTCCATCATCCCGTAGCCGAGCTCACGGTCACAATCTTTCGACTTGCCGCTGTAGAGCTAAAGGATAAACGGAGAAGCAATTAGTGGAAACTGAGGACCTCGGGACAAGCTCAAGACAGGAATGGCTCAGACCTGTGTTGGACAGGATACACACTTTAACCAGTGCTCTAGTAGGTTGATCGGGAAAAACATGGCACTGAAAACGTATATTGGAGAGTTGCATTGGAACGATGACCGAGAAGGGAGACCACGGTTAAACGAATGCAATCAATGAGTTGCATTTTAACGCGTGGCTGGGGTGGTTTCAACATTCAATTTTCAGAGTTACCTACAATCGATCCGACCTTAGCCTGGGGTGATGTGAATGCTTCACTTGGCGTATAATTTCAGAGAATTTAATCAGATGAGAACCCAAGATCACGTAGTGCCACATTGTTGAAATGTTTTGTGCCAGTGATTGTCCTTCATAGACTCGAGTCATCCTGTACGTAAGGAGAGCTTGTCATTCGAGTTGATTGGCTCCTTCAACCATTCCTTCACTCAGAGATCCACCAAGGTGCTGTAGTTAACTCTGGACTTGAAGCAGTGTCCGTGTGAACCAGCATGAGGTAGGGGAATGGGAGTCCGGATGCAGCTGCAATTAGATCATTAGCCTGCGACTTTTATGCATGGCACCAAGTTCTAGTGAACTAAAGGCAGCGATGACAGCGTAGTCATTTTATCGAGGCTAAGACAGCTGTTTCAAGACGACGAGGAGTTATTGAGCTCGAAGAGGAATTATTTCAGTTTCCGGGGCAATAGCGGCATTGCAGAAAACAAAAAGCGATTCAGCATCTGACGGAGGAACGAAGTTTGAACGTGGCTGAGTTGTTTGACCTGAAAGGTCCTCGCAGCGAAGGGATGATTCATACCCATGCGAAGGGTGTAAGACCACTCTGGCGGGTCAGGTACAATTCATGAAGTTCAATTGATGTGAACCTACCATTTGCTATTGATTGACACTGTTCTATGTTTACAATTACGGGCCGTTAGTGCCACGTCTTTGTAATCGGGCAAAGATATCGTGATGTCCATTCTGAAGGTAACACCGAAGTACTTCTCTTCCATTTGACTTATGGCAGTGGTGGCTCCCAAAAAGTGGTAGTAGCCCGAGCTTTAAATAATCAAGTTCATGTCATTGACGGTCATGATTAGAATAAAATTGGGGGTGTATACCATTGAAAGCTTTGATCGAGGATCACAGTCAAATTCAGAGAGAGGGGAAGCAGTTTGTACGCCTGTGCGAGCCGGAAATGCGGACTACAATGAGAGGTATTGTTCAATCTGTCATTCTTGTCGGGCAACATCGCAAGGCAGGCCAGAAAGGGTTCCTGAGAATGGGTGACACGAGGTCAGGAGGTGAAAGCCTAAAATTATGCAAAAGGATTGTTACATGTGTGTGTGTTCAATACCATGCAAAGTAGAGTACTAATTAATTGTTTGATGTTCAAAACCGTGGTGTCGGTACATCGAAGCAACTTCGGAAGGTGCCACATTGCATGTTTAACCCAGTTCAGTCTCAAGACTAAGAGATTGTGCTATACATCAGTTTTTCTAGGTCTAGGCCAGACACGCCCGGAGGGGCTCGAGTCGAAACTGCTTGAGGGCAAGACGGGGTGTAGCAGTGCAATCTGACTAAGCAAATCAATCTGGTAGGCGACTGGCAGGGGGAGAAGGCCAACGACGGCGAGCATGAGGATGTGTGGAGAAAAAGTTCTACGTGGCCGAAAGGACGCATTGATGGTATACTGTGTGCGGTGGAACGAAGTTCAAGGAGCAAAATTGAGCTGGATGCTCCACAATCGAAGCGGATGTAGTTTTTTTCAGATTTTTTATTTTTATTTTTATTTTATGATGCTGTGAGTACTCGGGGGCATATCCACTACGCATCCGGTGCCACGTATGAGTGTGCCGAAGGGGGAAGCCAGCCGTAGCAAGATTTCGTGTTTTGATCATGGTGGTCAAGGGAATGATAGGGAGCAGATCTGCACAGCCGACACTGCGGCCCATACAGCAGTTCACATCACTGGAGTTCAGGCTTCCACCAGTCGCTGGTGGGATTAAGTCTCCCACCTCAATTCCTTGCAGATTTCAAAACCGCTCGGATTGCGTTGCAGGCCATAGCGGGGAAATGATATACCATCGCGTTCTCAAGAGAGAAGTGGCGTGATAAATCGTTGTCTCTCATTGAGAATGGGCTGTGATATATCCCTGTGAGACACTGACCTTTTGGGTAGCCCCTGTGCGTGCGCTGTAACGGTGTGCCTGAGGTAGGCCTAGGAAACCTGCTAAATGTGTGCAAAACGCACACTCAACAAATCACACACACACACACACACTACCCTCAACTATAATGCACTCCTCGGTTGAATTCGGGTCCGGTCCGTAGTATGCGGACAGCTGGAATGGAACTTTCACTTATCTTCTTATTGCGTGTATCCAGCTTACACTGAGTGTTTAACTTGTGTAGCTTGTAATACTACAGTCAGCAGCTCGAAGCTCACTCTGACTCTCCTTTGTACCACCTAACAGGGTTCCTAGCTCTGCCATTCAGAAGCCGGGATGCTTTTGCAGGCTCCTCGGACCATGTGAATAGTCACGAAAAGTCGCAAAAATGCAAGATATTGACCCTAGTTTTTCTCAGGCCGTCTCAGCGCTTGCCTGCTCGCTGCTTCCCACCCACCGCTAGTGCGTGGCTGTGCCTCTCACCTTTCTCGAAAAGGCTGCTCACCGCTGGCTTGCCGCCCATCCACCGCTGCGTATATTATCTGTAGCATATCTTTTAGAGTCGAATATGATGCCTATCTGCATTTTCCCGGGTCCCGAAACACCCTAAACGGCCTGCGAACGCTCATGCGGGATGACGGATTTGGCAGGTGCATTTATGTTTGCACCTGTTATTTCCTAATCCTCCTTTCCTCCACCACCAGCGCCCGCCCTGGTTCCCGCCCTTTGGCTGCCCTGCTAGGATTTCGGCTCAGCAGGGCCATTGTATGTGAGTTCTCCTCCCATTCTTGTCCCTCACACCCTCTCATGCCCCATATTTAGCCTGCTGCACACCTTGCGAATCTAGCCCCTTTCCCGCTCTCCTCGCTTCCCGCCACGCTCCAGCGCCCACTGCGGCCCATACAGGCTTACCCAAGCCTTGGGTGGGTCCACACCCGTCCTCTCCTGCCGTTTTTGATCGGCAGATCCGCTCTATGCACCGCTGCACACCCCCAATCCCACCGCTTCCCATTGCCGCTTCCCACGGCACTCCAGCGCCCTTCGCGTCCCATTAAAACCCACCCAAGCCTCGGGTGGGTCCACGCCCCTCCTCTCCTGCCGTTTTGGATCGGCTAATCTGCTCTACGCACCGCCGCATGCCCCCAATCCCGCCACTTTCCGTTCCCGCTTCTCACCGCGCTCCAGCGCCCACCGCGCCCCATTCAAACTCACCCAAGCCTCGGGTGGGTCTATGCCTGTCCTCTCCTGCCGTTGAGACGGCCCAAAACTACATAGGGCCTTCCATCGTGCATTTTTGTGGTTTATAGCAGTCCTTATAGGCTTGCTAGGACGAGCAGATGCATTACTAGTGGACTATTGACAGCCCTAGTATCTCTGTTTGGTGATACAAAGGAGGACCAGAGTGAGCTTCGAACGGCTGGTTGTAGTACTACTAGGCGCAAGCCAGGTACACACACTAAGGAGATATATACACTGCCTAGTCCTGCCCTAGCGACATTCTCGCTACTAAAAGGATCAACGACTGCATAGACAGCAAAGAGGGATATTGCGCTGAGACCTAGGAGAGGCAGATATGTTCTTTGACAAATAGTAAAGCCATCTATAGGCAGCTAGGACTCAAGGATAACCTATATCGTGACGGGCCTACTAGCGAAAGCTCCTAGGGACGCTTCTGAGGGAGCAAGCACATGACAGTAGTCAGGCAAAGTCTGAGGGACACACACCAAATACCCCTATGTGTATGACAAACGGAACATATCGTCACCCATGCTGAAGATGACGATCACTAGCGGCATATGGGCGGATCCTAGTAGGCATGCACATGGACAGGAACAACTCTAGGCCGAGTCTAGACTCCTAGCCGGCAGGCTTCATACTTGTGGGTGCAGACGGCACAGCTAGGACATTTCCAATATACCCTATATGGTGCGCCGGTCTCCCAAATGGGATTTTGTGCGGCATCTATAATGACGACTCGACGCGGCATCCGTTTCCGTGGCTGCAGCATGACCAAGAACCCCGATTCAGTCTATTTGTTTCTGTTGAGTATCTACTTCCCTGTACAGTATATAAGTCCTGTAAAACACCGCACGAAGGCAGTTCATCTCATCCCCACATTAGCCTAGGACCAGGTCCAAAGCTTTCATAAAGGTGTTGGTGTGCTCAGGATAGTGTGCGGAGATAGTTCTGTCTTCGTATAGTAGCAGCTGTCTATCAATTGGAGTTTGTGTTGGCTTAAAGCGAGAGTTTTGAGTAAGCTTAAGTTCCTAGTGGAGCAACCTGTAAGAAGGCCTTCACACCCGATTCGCAGGGGGTTGCTAGGGCCTTGGTTTGACTGTCGCCTTTACACTCGCACACCTCAGGTGTGGATTCGGACTGGGACATCTTGCCTTTCTACCGTAGGACAGCACCTCGGGGTCACAAGCAAAGGTCCGCTGGTATCATTGTCGGCTGCGAGACAATACTCGGTGCAAAGGGGCTGTAGTCTTGGATTCGTAGTTTTACAGGGAGTCGCACCTATCACAAGTGTTTGCTGCTAGGGCACTCGACCGGTATGCTTAGGGCAAAGGATTGTCCCTAGGGTCCACCAAAACCCACAACCCTACATATATATTGCTAGAACCGTACATCCAGGACTAGGAAGCTATCTGTATAGTTAGTTAATCAAACAAGAGTCGTTGAAGAGGATCATTTGATCACTAGTGTTGGATTTGTGCAAACATTGTGATTCTGAGCTCTGCTGTCCGCATACTACAGACCGGACCCACAAACAAATTGAGGAGACACATTGCTAAGTGGAGTCTGTGAGTTATGTGTAGTGTGGTAGTATATATCTAGTGCCCTAGGGTGTTAGTGTGTGTGCTAGGACGCTGCATATGATCCCCCCGCTTCCCGCCGCGCTCCAGCGCCAGCCGCGCCCCATTCAACCTCACCCAAGCCTCAGGTGGGTCTACGCCCGTCTTCTCCTGCCGTTTCGGATCGGCTGATCCGCTCTATGCACCGCCGCATGCTCCCAATCCCGCTGTGCTCCAACGCCAGCGACGCCCAATTCAACCTCACCCAAGCCTCAGGTGGGTCCACGCCCGTCCTCTCCTGCCGTTTTGGATCGGCTGATCCGCTCTACGCACCGCTGCACGCCCCCGATCCCGCTGTTTTTCATTACGCTCGCACCGTCTTAGTTACACCGTTTTAGTTACATATGGCATGTATTACTTACTACACTTCATTCAATAACATTCTCCTCCCTCCCTACCTTCTCATTCCTAAGCCCTTACAAATAAGAAGTCATTGTGTCAGCCGTCAAGTCCAGAATGATATATCACGGATTGATATATCACAAAACTCAGACATAAGTCAGTTCGTGCACACAAGTGAATAGATTGACAGTATATAGGTTACACCGAGTGCTACGAAGGCAAGCACTGAAATCTGCGAGGAACGGAATACTGGTGGTTGAGCACCGGAACGCACAAGGCCTCGCGTTGAAGTGAGGCTCGTGGGTAGGGAAGGGAAGGGAAGAACAAGAAGGACTGGTTGAGCAGTCATGTATCACAATCATATATCTATCTACACGTCTTCCTCCTGTAAACCGAGTCAGTATGAATGTCACGGCATCTCAAAGGAAGAAAAAAAAAACACCCACCTCTTCGTTGGCCTTGTTGGCCTCGAGGGCTGCCACGATCCGCGCATCCTCCTCCTCTTGCATCTGCTGCCATGTGCGCTTCTTCTGGCGGATGATATCCGAGCCGTCTGCGTGTTTCGTGGCCAGTATGGCGCGCTTGGGGCGGGCGCCGGTGATGAAAAGGTTGTGGTTGCCCACCGGGTTGTTCAGAATGGCCTGCTTGCGCTTCACTTCTGCCTCTGCGGCAGTGTGCTGGTTCTCGAGCTCCTTGGCTCGTCTCCGCATCTCCACCGCATTATGCAGTCTCGATGCGCGCCGCCTGCTACATCGCGGCTACAAAAGGCGCGGCGCTGTCGCCCACGGCCTCAGGGAGGGGACTCTTGTGTGGGCGCCCGGGGCGACGCTTCGGTGGCGCTGCAGCAGGTTCCGTCCCCGCATCTGCGGATGCAGCCCCGGCATTCTCATTGACCAGCGCTGGGGGCTTTTGTGGCCCGCCCACGTCTCATTGATGCCTTCTTGGTGGAGGCTTTCTTGGGGGTAGGAGCGAGAGGGTGTCCGGATGGTGCCTTCGTCATGGGGTGTGACTGGATGAACTGCAGGATTGGTGGGATTGGCGTCGTTGCGGGCGGTGTCACCGTAGCCGTTGCCTCAGGGCCTATTGGCGTCGTACCCTTGCTTGCTACTAGCGCAGGCTCCCGGGCGCTCCTGAACACGCTAAGAGCCGACTGACAGGGGTGAGAGTTAGTGAAAGTCGGTGTGGGTGCCAGTGGTGAGGTGGTGGGGCGAGAAGGCGGGTGCTCAAAGGTGAAAGTATGGCTCGTCGCTGCCAAACTGGCAGTTGTTGATGTCGGCGTTGCAGTGGCAATGCTGATGATGGACATCGCCTCGAGAGGTAGGCGGCCTGGCGGAGTGAACGAAATCGAAGAGAGTCGGAATTTCAGCGCCGCTGTAGAGGTGGAAGATGGGGTGCGAATTGGTGTTTTGGTGAAAGCCTGGAACAGGGCGCTAGGCCAATAACTGGGGAATTCGCAGTAGTCCACATACGTTGAATGGCTTGCTCAGATTCTACGACTAAAACACCACACTACGGAAGGTTTTTCAATAAGGTAGTTGGGCCAGATATGAGCTACAGAGTAGACTCAGATCCTAAAACACAATCACTAAACCACTATCACCAACAATAATCGGTATTCCAAACGATTGAATAGTCACAGATAGTCTGATGAGTTCTGAACCTCGGATCAGAGTATAGTGTGAGTATATAAGTCGAGGGATGAGACCAGATGAAGCCAAGTTGCAATTCAGAAGGTTTTCCCGATAGGAAATCTTAATGAGTCTGTGTTGTTGGAAGATGTACAATTTCAACGAAGTTGAAATGGAAGTCTTCACAAAATATGGGACAATCAAACACACAATTCACAAGTCAATAAACACGTCGTATCCCGTTCCAAACATCCCCTGATAGTCAATAAACACATTGTATCCCGTTCCAAGCGTCCCCTGATATCACAATATGCACGTCGTATCCCGTTGATGTTATCACGTCCCCAGATTGACACTATCACGAAAGTGAATAGCCCGAGTTTGACAAGCCCAGATGCTACCCACAGCACAAAAGGAGCCTTGTGTAAGGTGTCCAGATGCTAGCCAGGTGTGATTCCGTGCTTGTAACAGACTGGGACCTCCCCTCTATATACTGTACAGGATAGGAACTAAACTATTCTTAGAACAGACAGTTAATAAGCTACTCATTTACATGTGAATAAAATGAATAGAAAACAGTTAGCAGATGTCCATGAGTTAGTCAGACGTCTCCAACAACACTCTAAATTAAGATGGTTGCCTGGAGATATTATTTAAGGGGTTAGGAGTGTTCCTAGTGCCAAGCTCGAATAATATCCCAGTGGTATAATGTTCCTCTCTGAACCTCACCCCTTTAGTTAGAAAGCCCTGGCCTATAGCTTTCCATTGATACCAAACACTTCATGTTTGGGGCCAGAGTGGAGTTCACAATTGCTTGAGAACTCCTTGAGTCCGAATCGGGAACCGAAACAGTTACGATCAAATCACGATCGCAAGAGTCTAGATTAGCTTGGCGGCTCGTGCTCCACCAAACGGGTCATGTGACTTGTCGCGTCTCGCGCAACACGTCAATATACTGCAATAAGGGACATAGGTTTTATCGCGAGCTTGGTTCGTGATAAGTCCATAGGTCACGAGAGTGGATCTGAACTCTTCCCTTTATTCGTGATAGCGACTGTGCCTTACTGCGACCTCTTATTAGGTTTTACACAGCTTGGTCAACCACTGGTTTGGCCTTTATCATGTATGTGGTTTCATGATAATCGACCCGTGGTGGATAATATATCCCCTACGCTTATTGTATTGATCTAAAGGTAGGGAAGTACCTTAGATCCTCAGGATGTGCATACAATAATGGTAAGCCCGAAGAAAATAGATTTTTCAGGCCTGTTTTATTACACAGCTCATCAACGGTGTCTATATCCTCCTTTCGCAGCTTCTCCGCTCGCAAACGCGCCCGATGCTTGTAACGGGCGCGTCCCTCTACAATTTACTTTGAACTTACTTACCTTAGTTGGAATAGCCCCTAAGTACCTTCTTTATCTTATCTCGCGTCACACACTCTTTTGCCGTCCTGTCGGACTATACCTCGCATCACCTATTTATCATCTATTTGTTTCACTCCTTACATAGCCACCTGATCGTAGTATATAAACCTGTTTGTACGTAGTTAGAGACTCGGTCAATCTTCTTTTTACGCCTGTTACCTCGTTGGTCCGACCACCCAACACCCGTGTGCCGAAACTAGCTCAGCTCTTCGTCACATATTTTTAACAGCTCGATATCGTCTCTGCCTTGCTGGTCCCTTCTAGTCTGATCAACTCGAACCTCCCGCTTTGCAGTCGACACAACCACCGTCTATCTAACTACAATGTCTACTCAGAATCATCATACCCGGGCAGCAACCAGAGCTGGAATATTCCAGGCTCCACCGCCCATCTTTGGCACCTCACCGGTCTCGTCTTCCTCTGAGCACACCTCGGGACGTGAAGGCAATGATCAAGATGTTGCCAGCCCCATAGCCGCGCTGTACAGCACCGCGGTGATTGGGGGACCCGCTCATGCTGAGCGTGGTCTTGATCCCAGCGTCTCTGACGCTGGGCGCTCGTACTCCGAGCTCACTCCTCTCCGAGGGGATGCCGACTTCGGGACCGCTGGTCCTGAGGATGGAGACAATGGGGGCTGGATCCCTGTCACCCGCCAGACCGCGCGGACGCATCGTGCGCGATCTGCATCAGCTGGTAGTATGGATACCATTAATAATAAAATTTCTACTACCACTGGACGAGTCAGTACTCCCTCTACCGTTGTGCATGCCCAGAATGAGATGAGTCGCGAGGAGCTGGAAGCTCTCGCTCGTCGCTACACGGCCTTGGCAAATGGCGCCAGGCCGGCGGCTGAGATTGAACGCACCCGTGTTGATGGAAATCACCATGTGAACTCGGGTGTAGTTGCAGCTCCAATCAATCTGGATAATGAATCTGCGGCCTGGAAAGATCCGAATCCTGCAGTGGAGCGACTGGTTTCTCTCAGTCCTGCTTCCCCAGCTGTTGCAGGCCCCTCAGGGGAGAAAGGCAAAGGCGCTGATCCCAGAAATTGGGGTGATGTTAGTTTTCTTGAGACTTTCAGTGAAAGAGATTTTCAAGCGCAACGCGAAGCGCTTGATAATTATGCGGAAATCAACCGCATGATCAAGGAGGAAAGCTTCCCCACTCCTCCGGGATTTTTTCAGGTCCCTGAACGAGTGAACATCACGAACGATGTAGAGCAGGTGACCAACCCAGGATCACCGGTTGTTGTTGCGAGCCCACTCAAAGCCGCTGGCTCTCGCCCTAACCAAAGCAAGGATGAACAAATTGCAGAGCTCCAGCAGAAGCTCCGACGAAGGGTTGAGTGATACGGGCAGACGCACCTCGGCGGCAGCTCGGCATCGAAGAATGTCCTCGAATAGGAGCTCAGGCGCCAGGCCTCGTATGATTTTGAAGCCTATTCCTCCCACGAAGTACGATGGTGAAATGAATGCAACAGCCTTCCAACGATTCGTGCGTGAAGGCTCCGCCTATGTAAAAATGGGGCGGGTGCCTGTTGAAGACCAAGTCTTCTACATCTCGTATTATCTGAAAGACAAGGCTGCTGATTATTACAACCAAGTTGTCGTACCTAATGAGGAATCATATACCCTTGAGAAATTCTTTGTTGGGTTGTTTGATTTCATCTTCCCGCCAGACTTCCGTAACACTCAGCGGAAGAAATTGAACCGTTGTTTCCAGAATGAGCGAACGGTTGCGGCTCACGTTGCAGAATTCTCCCAGATTTACAGTACAATCGGTCTGAAGCATGACCAAGAAAAGGTTGTAAAAATCTGGAATAGTTTGCGAGGAGAAATTCAGCAGGAGATGTACCGCCAGAATTTAGATCCAGAGATCTCGTCCTGGGAAGCCGTTATCAAAGGCGCTGAGCACGCTGAGGTGTTACTTAAACTGAACAAAAATAAGCCTCCCCCTCCTCCAGCTGGAAACAAGGATGGAGGCTCGTCTCAGCGCAACCGAGACCTTCCCTCTCGTGGTGGATTCAGAGGACGAGGCCGCGGTCGAGGCCGTGATGGTCGAGGCGGGTCTGACTTCCGCAGACAATTAATGCGGACTTCTGCAGTCAATGTTCCGAACAAACCAAGGGCGCCAGTTGAGAAGAAGATGTCGGCTGAGCGTCGAAACGAACTATTGGCCAAAGGGTTATGTTTCACATGTGAAGAACCTGGCCATTTGGCTCGGAATTGCCCAAAAACAACCACAGTTGCATCGAAAAACAAGGGCAGACCCCCTGGCATTCGTTCCAACGCAGCAACGATTCCGGTCGCCTCCACCTCGCGTGCGAGTCAATCTCTATACGAAAGTACTGAGGTACTCGAAACCATGCACATTGGCGCCGTTGGGATCAGTGGTATGGAAGCCAAGGAGGGCGGGGGTACCAATCAAAAAATTGACTTCCGTACCTCGGCCATAACTTGCACCTTCCCCGTCGGTGACCTCTTTGCAAAGCATTTAGAATTGGCCTTGCAATATTTGCAGCCATACCCTGGTGACGATTCGATCGAAGACACCGAGCGAAGGTTCACCGTCTGTCGGTTTAATGAAACTCAGCATATTGTCTTCGATAATCGGTCAGAACTAGGCGTCTTTATTGACTCAGTACGCCTTGAAGATGCGGATTTCCCTGCTGGGCTTTGGTACGCAGTTGAGCGGCAGAAGATGCTGGGCATAGATATGAACATAGCTCCCCTTCCAGAACGATACTCTTTAGGAATTGGGCATGTCCTAATCGAAGGAGCACATCTCATCTTGTCCGAAATTGTTGAATGCGATTTGAGCAGGATTGTGATCACGGAAGACTTCCCTGGTGTGTTGACAGTGTATGACCAAGCCCTCGAGAGGGGTGCGTCTTTGGGGAAGGCTGAACTTCGGAACGAGGAATTCGATCTAGCAGGATGGTATGCGTCAAACATATCCGCTGTTCGAATTGAAACGTCTTCGAACGAAACCTTCGGCCAGTACTCTTCTCCTGACACCAAAATTGGAGACTTGTTTGCAAAGAACTTCCAGCTCGCTCTTCAGGCAGCGCAACCATACCCTGGAGAAGGCTCAATTTTGGAGGATGATGTCTTTCTGAACGAACGATTTGTGGTTCACAAATTGAATGAATACCAACACATCATTTTCGACCATGAAACCGACCAAGAAGTGCTTATTAAGTCATCTTATCTGGAGGACTCAGAATTTCAGACGGGCCTCTGGTACGCTCGTAAACGTCACGAGTTAATGGGAACCAACCCGGATGACGTTGAACTAGAGGATCGGTATCTCCTTGAACTGGGAGATGCATTGATTCATGGTGCTACCACCGAATTGACTGAAATATTCCCGAGGGAATTCAACCGGTTCGAGATTCGGGATGACTTGAACGACATGCTGGTAATTCACGACAATGAACTGAACTTCGAAGCCTCCCTGGCCAAATCTCGGCTCAGAGATCCCGACTTTGATCTGAGAGCTTGGTATCGTCTTGCCACCCGCGCCATTAGCAGTGATGCGGAAGAATATGATTTCTTGTCCGTGAGCGAGACTGAACCCGAGTTGGTCTCGTCTGAGGACCATTTTGAGTGGTCCTCCAGTGAATCAGATTCGATGCCTGCATTGAAGGATGTCAGTGACTCGGAAAGTGAGTCCGAGATCCCCGAACGTGCATATGACAGCGCAACGGAGTCATTTGAGAGCCGACTATGCCTTTGGGAGCATGCAATTGCTGCTCAAAGCCTGCTTCTGTGGGACCCATTGCCTCGTGTACACCGCATCGGAGATATTATGGGTGAGAGTGCAAGCTCTCTCCTCGAATTCATGCAGCCTTACCCCGGCGATGAACGCGTTCCTTGGAGTGATGAGCGCCGAGATGGGCGCCGTTTCCGTGTTACACGTGTATCGAATGAATTTTACGAGATAGATGATGCCATTGCAGGACAAATAACGATCCTACCTGTGGCGTTCTTGAGGGTACCACACTTCTTAATCGCACGTTGGTACTCTAGCCACTTGGTTCAGCAATTGGAGGTAGTGGATTATGTTCATCACCGATTGCATGACATTGAAGTTGACGATCTGTTGGCCCGCGGCATTGAGCAATACTTCGCTGAAATAAGCCGAGAAAAGCCCTCTTTCAGCTACATTAGTGTTGAGAGTGTACCGGTCACACTGGACATCGGTCCCCGAACTTACCTTCTCCATATACCTCTGGGTGAAGATGAGTTACACGAAGAAATTTCGGAAGCAACTTTGATGTGTCCGAAGTTGGATCTTGTGAACTGGGTTTGCCGCCGCAAGCTCAAATTTGTTTTGCACGAGAATGCGTTGAGGCAAGGATGGACGAGCACACTGGAAGATGAATATCTAGGCTCGATCTTTGGCAATCCTACCATCAATGAAGGATCCTTCTTCTGCGGCGGGGTCCAAGTTCCACTCGGCAGCATGAAGGGCATTTCCCGCACTGCATCAATGCCTCGGACTCCAGAACGGGTGGTTGCCAAGCCCTTAATAATTGTTGTGCTGGTAAATGGAAGCCCTGTCCGCGCATTGGTTGATTCTGGCTCGCTCGGCGACTTGATTTCCACGACAGTCACTGATCAATTGAAGTTGCGGAGAAGCGAGTTGACAGATCCGATCACCCTCCAATTAGCCGTGCAAGGATCTCGATCAAAGATCAATCACTCTGTCACTGTCAATTGCCGGTATCAGGATATAAACACCGACCGTACCTTCTTTGTGGCAAATCTGAGCGGGTACGATATGATCCTGGGAACAGCGTGGCTGTATCAACACAAGGTGAGCATCGGTCTCAATCCCGCCCGAGTTTTGATTGGGAGTTCTGATGCCTTACCTTTGGAAGGAGTTGCCACCGCGCGAGTTCTTGCTGGGGCCGTTACCTTGAGGGAAGATGTTATTCAGGCTGCGAGGGATGAAATGATGGAATATGCAAAGCCAATTTGTCGGGTCGCCTCGGACACACCCCTACCACCTCTACGAGTTATTAATCACACAATCCCATTTATTGATGATGCAAAAACCCTGCCATGGCGTCCGTCTCGATGCCCTGAAGCTTTGAGGCCACAGTGGGATGAGAAGCGGAGGGCGTATCTTGCTTCTGGTCGTTGGAAAGTATCCAACTCGGCAAATACAGCTCCCATGTTACTCATTCCCAAGCCAAAGTCAAACCCACCTCGACTTCGTGTCGTGGTTGATTTGCGAGCTCGAAATGCGAATACTCGTAAAATGACCTCTCCCTTGCCAGATATGGAAGCGATACTACGGAGAGTTGCACGTTGCAAGTTCAGAAGCTTAATTGACGGACAAGATGCTTACGAACAAATCCGTATTATTCCCGAACATGTTGAGCGTACGGCAATGAGCACTCCTGACGGGAATATGGTTAGCCTTGTGCTTCAGCAAGGTGATTGTAATGCACCGGCCACATACCAATCCCTAATGAACCACTTATTCTCCGAATATATGGGCGTGTTCATGGACGTTTATCTCGATGACATTGTCATCTATTCTAATTCGTTGAAGGAACACATCGAGCACGTCAAGAAGATCATTGATGTACTCAAAGCGCAGAAATTCTACTTGAATTCCAAGAAATTACAACTACTCACTCCCGAGCTCAAAGTCCTCGGACGTGTGGTTGATGACCAAGGTATTCGGATGGATCCGGATAAAGTCGCGTCCGTGTTGGCCTGGAAAGTACCGACCAACCGGGATTTATTGCGTGGCTTTCTAGGATCTGTTGGCTACTTGGCAGAAGACCTTGCTCGTGTAAGGATTCCAATGGGAATTCTGCATGTCCTAACTAGCGATTCAGTTCCGTTTCGCTGGAGTTTCACTCAACAACGAGCCTTTGAGGACACCAAAGAAACCGTCCAGACTGGCCGTGACCACCATCGTACTCCATTGAAGTATGGAGAAAACATGCCTCCAATTTTCCTAGTTACAGACGGCTGCAGCACCGGTATTGCAGGCGTCGTGTGTCAGGGATTGGATTGGAAAAAGGCGAAGGTCGCAGCTTTCTTCTCAGCCAAGTTAAATGCCACACAACAGAATTATCCTGTTCATGAAATCGAGATGCTTGCGGGAGTGGAGGCGATGTTGAGACATCGTGATATCTTGCAAGGGTGCCGGTTCACTTGGGTGACAGATCATAAGGGATTAATCCACCTGGTGAATCAGAAAAACTTGTCTGGCCGGCAGGCTCGTTGGGTTGAGAAGATTTCAGGCTTTGATTTTGACATCAAGTATGTTCCTGGAACGGAGAACGTTTTGGCCGATGCACTTTCTCGTATTTATTCAAACGAAGCACCGGGAACCGTGCGCGCACGATCTGAGTATACATACCACGACATTATTGACAATGATGTTGTCGAAATCAACTCTATCTCAATGCCTGTCTTTGCTGGACGCGAAGCACTCGCACTCACAAGCGACAGAGTAACTCGGTCGATGGCTCGGCGCGCTGCCGAGCCAGACACTTCAACTGCTCCTCAAGAGACGGCAACACCAAACAAAGTTCGATTTGGGTCTAGCACCCGCGGCGACCCAAAGGAGGGCGAGGGTATACCAAAAAATTCAACCAAAAACTCGTCCAAACCGGTGGAAGAACTTGAGAGTACTGGCACGGAAACGACTGCCGAAACGATTGAAGAACTGGAAAAGATGGATGAATCGTTGCTTGAAGTCGTTAACAGTGGCTGGAAAGGACTTGATATCGGCGCGTTTGTGAAGGACCAGTACACAAAAGACAGCTTTTTTAAGATGATCATAGAGGACCCCAAGTCTCACCGTAACTTCGAAGTTGAGAATGGTCTAATATTCCTCAAAGAATCGGGTCATCGTGTCCTGTGTATCCCTCACATTGCTTACCGAGGTCGTAATCTGACAGAAATCATTATTTCTGAAGCGCATTCTATTCTTGCTCACCTAGGACCAAAGAAAACGTTGGACTATCTACGTGACCACGTCTGGTGGAAAGAAATGGTCTCGGACACCTATAGCTATTGCGAGTCGTGTGTTACCTGCAAACATAGCAAGCCAACTAATCAGAAACCTTACGGATTATTGAACTCGCTCAATCCTCCTCTTCAACCATGGGAATCCATTGGTGTGGATTTCGTCGGTCCTCTTCCTGAATCTAAGAATCGTGACGCTGTTTTTAACTCGATTACGGTTGTAATTGATTTACTGACTGGAATGGTTCACTTAATTCCTAGTCGAATCAACTATACGGCTCGTCAAATGGCTGAGCTGATATTTGAGGAAGTCTACAAGTTACATGGCCTGCCTAAATCTATCGTGAGCGACAGGGACGTCTTATTCACAAGTACCTTTTGGCGTTGCTTGCACGAGTTAATTGGAGTTAAATTGAACATGTCGAGTGCATATCACCCGGAGTCGGATGGAGGCACCGAACGAGCGAACCGCACCGTTACCCAGATGCTGCGGCAATGTATTGAACCAAAGCAGCGAGACTGGGTTGCTAAGTTGCCAATGATAGAGTTTGCAATGAATTCAGCCCGCTCGGAGAGCACGGGATATGCACCCTTCTTCTTAAACAATGGTCGCATGCCCCGGTCATTGATTTGGGATTCAGATCGCAACAAGGAATATCCTGGAGTGGCAACGTTCGCTTTGCAACGTCGTTTAGCGATAATGGCTGCACATGATAGCATGTTGGTGGCCCGCGTTAAACAAACCAGGAACGCGAACAGGAAGAGACAGGAAGCTCCATTTACTAATGGAGACTTGGTTTATCTTTCCGCCAAGAATGTGAAGTTCGAAAAGGGACTAGCGCGCAAGCTAATCCCAAAATACATTGGCCCGTACAGAATTATCCGTGATTTCGGGAATTCTTCGTATCAAATTGAACTACCGTCCAATTTGAAACAACGTGGAGTTCATGATGTATTTCATGCGTCTTTATTACGAATCCACATCCCAAATGACGATTATCGGTTTCCCGGCCGACTAGATTGCCAACTCGGCATTTCCAGCGAGTACGAAACAAATGAGTGGGCAGTAGACAGAATACTGAACCACTATGGACGGCGCAATGAAGCCATCTTCCAGATTTTGTGGAAGTCTGGTGACCGCACCTGGATGCCCTACAGCCAGACGAAGCTGCTTACCGCTCTGTCGGAGTATTTGGAAATACAGGGTGTTTCTGAGATCAAGGATCTTGGATACGGAACAGGGCGGCCGCCGAAGAATGATGAGGTATTGATGGCTGGATGTATCTCCATTGAGGAACCCAGTATAAGGAACGAAGGCAAAATTGGGGTCGTCAATTTGATTCCCATTTTCAAGCCTTCAACTCGCACTACATTCCTTCCGACTTCCATCATGCTCACTGGCGAATATAACCTGAACCGCATCGACCGTGCTTACCACCGGTTCAACGAATCCCACCGCGTCCTCATTCGCGTCTCTCCCGACCTTTTTCTCGCACGCTTCGGCGACCTTCCGGAGATGACGATCACCGCTCAGCAGATGCAGCTCTACTGCATGCACAATATGCGACTCCACGATGCTGGGCTCGACATCGACTACAACCCGCTTTTTTACCGCGAGTGGGTCGACCTTGCCAATCGCTACGACGCCTCGGGCTACTCCTGGGCCTATTGGAGCGGGACTGAGCGCCGCATCAAGTACCCTTACCCCGAACTCGAGCCTGCTACCGTCGCTGCGTACCAGGTCTGCGACAGCGACATCGAACGTCGGGAGACGGTGCGCGCTGGCAACGTGCAGGTCTCTGCGGATTGGTACAACCATACCGTCGAGGCAACCCAGCGTCGCGAGGTTGCTCGGGAGCGCAACATTCGCCGGACTCGGGACGCCAGAGCGGTCTCTGCAGCGGTCCCGAATATCGACTCGGCTGAGAACAAGGCCGCGCTCGCTCGCAAGCGAAAGGCGGACGAGGACTTGTTCCAGGAGCAGAGGCGTCTGGCGCCTCGGGCGCCGTGGGTTGGGCAGGAGGCTGGTAATGCCGAGTCGGGCACTGGTCCAGTTGAGTCTTCCATCGATCCTCCTCCTGCCTCCACTTCCACCGCGACTATCAACGGCCCCACGAGCTCTATCCCCGCTATCACGGCGCCGCTCACCACAGTCAATGTTCAGGCAGTGGCGTCGTCTTCTGCCGTTCGTGTTCCCGACCCCATTCCTTCCACCATCGCTGGCTCGTTTGCCGGTTCGATGGCGGGCTCGGTCGCTGGCTCCCGCATGGGATCCATCGCTGGTTCGGTCGCAGGCATGTCGCCTTACGCTGGTGGTACCGGTTCGCCGTATGCCTTCGACTTCAATGCCGACTTGAACCAACTTCACTTTGGGCTGGGTTCTCAGCCCCAGGACACCGCTGTGTTCGACCAGCACATGTCCGACGATGTTCCGGTTTAGGTCGCCTCCGTTGCGGCGACCTGGAGGGCGTATGTAACGGGCGCGTCCCTCTACAATTTACTTTGAACTTACTTACCTTAGTTGGAATAGCCCCTAAGTACCTTCTTTATCTTATCTCGCGTCACACACTCTTTTGCCGTCCTGTCGGACTATACCTCGCATCACCTATTTATCATCTATTTGTTTCACTCCTTACATAGCCACCTGATCGTAGTATATAAACCTGTTTGTACGTAGTTAGAGACTCGGTCAATCTTCTTTTTACGCCTGTTACCTCGTTGGTCCGACCACCCAACACCCGTGTGCCGAAACTAGCTCAGCTCTTCGTCACAATGCTGCTCTACATTCAGGGCAGGCACGGTCTCCCTCGGCCATTGCTTCAGGAAAGCCGCCCTAAGCTTCTTCCAGTCGTCCTGCGTCGTTGTGGGTAGCGCCTCGTACCACAGTTCTGCCTTGGAGTTCGTCGCAAAGCTATTTTAAAGCTTCTCGGCCTTGAATTCGTTGGAGGAGTTCTCCTTGAACTTGTCCGACATAAGCTTCAAATAGTCCCCTGGGACTAAGTCATCGTCGCGGCCGTCGCCCAAAAATAATACTGTGGGTGCCGGCATCACTGTCTCGTCGTCGGAGGGGTCGTCTGTCACGGGAAAGGTGGGAGCTGGGGGGCCGAGCAGCGGAGAGGTCGGGGGAGTATTGAGCTCATGGCCAGGAAGTTGGTCCCAGAAGGCTGTGCTCTCGGACAAGGTCGACGCGGTGGAAGGAGAAGAAGGTGGGAGTGACAGTTCTTTGTATACGAATTGACCTCTGCGAGGGGCCTTTTTGACACCGAGGGTGGGTTCGGCGAAGTCCTCTGTTAGACTGGGTAAAGTGTCGGCAGATGACTGACGGGAGGGTGGGTCAGATCTGTCGTCGGAATTTTTTTTTGTCTGTCCATCAAGTGTTCGTCTGTAATCCGAATCCGTCTGTTTCCGTGCTATCCGTCTTCCGTCGATTAAGTCGTTCCGTTGTGGGTTCGAATCGCGCTCCAGTCACCAGATGGAGCAGTTGTACGCGGTCGTGGAAGCCAAGAAGCGGTGGTGTGGCAGGATCTGTCTACTGCCCAATGCGTCTACTACTGATGATGCCCTCGGCCTCCTGTACTAATAGGGATCCGCCGGAGGCGCCGGGTGCTCGCGAAGCGGCATCACCCGCACATTACGATGTCATGATTACGTGTCTCCTATTTTCTAGCTCAATTTCTTCTGTCCGCTGGGCCTGATTTCGGTATCATTTGAACCTCTTTGGGAAGCGCTATCAATTGAACATCTTTTCAACCAAAAACGTGCAGAATTGAACATTTTTGAGAGCATTCTTTCCCTCAAAGACCATCAGCCGCAGTCCCTCCGTGTTTAGAGTTGTTAGCTGCATATTCCAGCCCTGTGCCTCGTCACGTGCGTTTTTGGGTAGATTGCTCGCTTCGCTCGCAATAACTAAACACCCCTCTTCCGATACCGTGACCAGCCTCGCTGGTCCACCACCTCAGGGGTTCAATTTACTGTCCATCGATAACAGATCCCCTTTGCTCTTTGCTATGCCACTACCTTCAAAGGCGGTCAGGGCTTGACGGTTCAGAGACTTGCGCTCGATCTCAGACGACCAGTGTTCTCACATGGACAGTTATACTCTGCGATGACCTGTGTTCCTGAGGTGGATAATGTTTAGATCCTGAAGTACGAGGGCAATTTATCCACATGCACCACTAACATTGTTTAGAACGAGCTTTCATTGTAATTTCATACTTTGAAAAGCAACTAACAATGTACATGTTTTATGTTTGCGGGACGAATGCCAACCTGTGCAACCGCTCATAGATTAAATTTCAGTCCCAAAATGCTTCGGAATTAGGTGTTTAACCAAGGGGGGGACGACCCGCTCCGCGGGTCGTCAACCGCTTGTGTATATACGACCAAATGTGAAAACTATGCGTAGCAGCAATCAGCTCGTTTGCCATCATAAAGAATTGGCACATACATCGGTTCAGTGGGGAGAAAAAGGCGGTCAGCTCATACTCATTCAACAACCCCGTCTTCATGCGTTTGAAAGTGGTGTCTTGATCAAGGCTTCTCACCCATTGTACGCACTCAAGTAGGATATGCTCAAATTTTGTGATGACGGCTGAGGATGGTTTGCGGCCAGGCAGAGAGCCGTAACAGTAGAAATTATACTAATGGCACACGGACCTAGCCAGGTGAATTACACCGTAACGCCACGACACTAGCCAGCTGGCTCGCTAACGCACCAGTGCTGCGCTTGGCAGCCAGCACGGCAGGGGGGGTTTTGATCTGCGGATCCTCATTGATGACGGTGCTGTTAGCGCAACGTACCGTAACCGTTGAATTTTTACTGTATATTTTATTGATGCAGAAATGGTATAGCGGCGGCTGATAGGGATAGCACAGTGGGGCCGTCCCGTCTCGCCGCCGTCAACCATCAATTCTGCCGTGCCTGCTGCCGGCGCCGCGCATGCGCTGGCTGCCTTCCCGCGTTAGAGCGCTAGCCTGCAGCCCGGTGTACACGCCCACCCTTACCCAGCATGCGATATTCTGAACTGAATACTGATTGGCTGGCCACGCGTGAGAGCGGGGTCGGGGCCGTAAGGGGAAAGCTAGCCGCCACAGGTCCTGCCGTTGAGCGTGCTTGATAAATGCACGACTCCAGCCATCTGCCGGCTAGTCTTGATGTTGATGGTAGGAATCTTTTTCATTGATGCGGCCAATTATTTCAATATTTAGCGGATACCCGAGGCGCGGCGGGATGTCTTGTACGCTTGCCGGTCTCCCGCACTGATATCTTCCCATCATTGCTGATCTGCGTCCCGCCCACACCGCTTGTCGTGCTGCCCACCTCGCTCCCGTTGCCCTAGCATACTTCTCGCACCTCAACATATATTGCTGCCGTTGTGCTTTTCTGTCATGTATACATACTTGACTCCTGAGCCTCCTTTTTACCTTCATGCACGCACCCCAGTCGTATGAAAGCAACTCATTTTGATTCCTATTTTGGCCTAAACAGGACCGAAGGAGCCAATATATTGTTTTATTTCGTCGGTTATCGTTCTTTGGGACTTAGTGTAATTGCTAATTTTTGTCGCGAACTGACTCTCGGACCTGCGGGCCGGTCAGCGCTTCGCGGGCGCTTAAAACATAATCTGAGCAATAGCGCAAGGACGAGGGCTAAGGAAAATCCAGAAACAACCCAGAGAGCTTCCATAGGATGTAGATCCATGAATTAAAAACATTTACACTCAAAACTCAAGCCATTAAAAATATATGGACGTTGGTTAAACTTGTATGACATGTTCATTACAGTTTACGACATTCAACTACCTGACCTTTCGAGCGTATTCGGTCAACGATCATCCCAGAAGGTTAAACTCTCTGGCTCTTTCCACCGTATTTGGTTCACATGACCTTATTATTCACCCCAGGCACTACTAGTATGATATCTGAGTCTTCTATGCCCCGACAATCATTCAACCATGCCACGGCTGTCATCCAAGGATGCAGCCGACGTAACCTCAGTGCTGTGTACCTGTCCCCTTCGACTCTTTGCATGCCAGTAGTTCCTGCCTGAGGGCAAATTGCAATGCGTGAACCTTTGCTCGTCCGCGATGTCTTCTCTCTGGATCCTTGTCAGGAACATCCTCACCCGTTTTCCAGGGCTTAGGTTTCACAGGAGGAACTTCCTCCAAGGTTGTGTACACCTTGCGAAGCTTCCCAGAATTTTGAGCAGGAGCATGATCATCAACCAGTGGAAGCCAGACTGCAGGAACAAAATCCCCCTCAGGTCGTGCAAATTCCAACGCAGATTTAGCCAAAGTATAGGCAGCACGTTTCGCTTCGTTATTTGATTTCGATTCCACAAACACAAGGCAAGTTCGAGCTTGCCTCTTCGCCAGAAGGTTGACAACTGCCTTGAGGATATCGCCATTTCGACCTGGCCACCCGAGCTGCATATTTTTGGCCGCGGAGTAGCATAATTGACGAATGATACATTTTAACAATTTTACTCGTTCTGCATTCGCAGGCTCGGGTCCTGGAACTGCAAGCGCCATGTTCAATGGGGAATCGGGTCCGAAGAAGATACCAGCCCCAGCTGAACTAGGTTTGTTGCTATTCGCAGCAGTCCCTTCGATATAAATTTGTGTTGGTGGGGAACCAACCACTGTAGGCCCCCACAGTGAGTTCAAGGCTTCATCCGGCGTCTGTTTCGTACCACGTGCATTTTGCATACTCCCTCGTGCTGCCCGTTCCGCTCGTCTTGCCCTCGCACACTTCCCGCAACTCCATATGTATTACTGTCGCTGCGCTTTTTTGTCGTACACACATACTTTGCCCCCTTTACCTCTGTGCACCCCAATTGTATTGTATTTCTTAAAATCAATCCTTTTGAATCGTATTTTAGCCTCCAGATGAAATAAGGAGCCAATGTATTAGAAGAAGGTCAATTTTGTATCATCTCGTCGGTTATCGTTTGCTGGGAATTGGTGTAATTCGTGAATTCTTGTCGCGAACTGACTCTCGGACCTGCGGGCCGGTGAGCGCTTCACGGGCGCTTAAAATACGTTGGAGCAATAGCGCAATGACTAGGAGTAGGGAGAATCCAGGAATAGCCCAGAGAGCTTTCATAGGATGTATCTTCATGAATTTAAATCATTTATACCTCAAACTCAAGTCATTAAGAATATATGGGCATTCGTCAACGTTCTGTGACATGTTCATTACGGTTCACAGCATTCAACTACCCAACCTTTCGAGCGTATTCAGTCAACAATCATTCTATAAGGTCAAATACTCCAGCTCTTTGAATTATTTTGGGCTCATATGACCTTGTTATGCACCCCAGGCACTACTAATATGATGTCTGAGCCTTCCATGCCCCGAAAATCATCAAAAGAGGGGTTTTTGAGTGAAAAGTAAACCTTTTCTAATCGTCCCAGAATTTTAATGGTGTGTAGGCGTAGTTATTCTGTATGTGAATCTGATTTTGCAGGCTATAAATGCATCCCGTTACAATGAAATAAGCCTGGTTATCAGACCCTAGAGAGGCTTGAATCATCGTACAGGACTTTGCTCCACCCCCATTTCATCTTTTTCAGGGTTTCGATGAGTTGAATACACTCTTATTCGGAGAAGATTTAATGAAATATGGCTACTATGGAACGGGAATCATTATTTCTGCTACAGGTAGCAATCAAGTAAAATCTCGACCAAAAAAAACGGTCGAGTTTTAATTTCTTTTCCTAAAAATATTTTTGTACACTGGGCTTGCTATCTGGAAGATTCACGTAGAGTTTGCTTCCCTATGCGTCCGCAATTCGCAAAATCATCGAGTTTTCAGGGGGATCATTCCAAATTGGGTAGATCAATCACGTCAGTCAGTGGCTGTACCACTCATCCCACCCTTACAATCTCACAGAGGCTCCTCACCTCTCAGACGTAGCACACCGCTCGCGCGGCAATATTCAAGTTCGACCCGTGCCTTTCCCATTCATATCGCATCGCGCAGAAATCGTGAGATCGAGCTGCAACCGAGCCGAAATGGATCCCGCACAAAATTCAATGAAAAGGGTGTGTTATGTCTCTGTTCGCTTCCTTAGCAGGAAAATGTATCGTAAATATGCACCGTATGCTACAATATCTTTTGCGATTTTCGATGTGAATTTCGGCATCGGGGTCAGCATCGGCGCCAACGACGTCGGGGACATCTGATCGTCATTGATCGCGGCGTCAAAATGTTCGGATTCGCTACGTCGCATCCATCAAATGGACCCACGGCAGCATCCCAGCCGACCCATCAACCAGAGAGGAGCAAGGACATGCGCCGCCTGCTCCCCAAAAGGGGACAAGGAAGAGGCTATTGGGAACGGCGCTAGCCGTGGATGGCTGGAGTTGTGGATTTACGGTGCAATTTCCCTGGCTAGTGCCATGACATGAGACAACTGGTTAGTGACACAGGTGGTGGAAACGAGCCTGAGGTGGACAACGGCGAGGATAGAAAGGTCAACGCAGCTCAAACCCACCGAGTCGAAGGCAATGAAGCACCAACGTACACTCGCAGCGAACATTCGCAGAGCATGTACAATTAAAAAGCACACGAGTATTCATAATGTCAGGCCTTCAACATCAATTCAACTGGAAACAAATCTTAACCTTATTCAGCGGGGCAGAAAAATGAGCGGAAATGGCCGCACCTGCCTGGATATGGGGCCACACTTGGACGAAATCCAAGTCGGCAGTGTTCGTCCTTGACCAGTTCGAGCGGCCAAACTGGGAGATTTTATGGCCGTTCTTTACACTGGGGGCAAATGACGACGCATGTGAAAGCCTTATGCTTCCAATGCATGTGGTCCGCATGTAAGTGTGACTGGTCACAAAGGTCTTTGTTAAACTTCTTTCTTTCATTTAACATCAACTACCTAAAATTTAATTAATTACGACAAAGACAGCAGCAAGCTATGCACAAAACAAAGGTTTTGTTTGCAGAAGCTACAATTCGGCTGCAGCCGCTAGGAGGCCGCGTAGCGACGGCATGATGTGGTTACGACCAAGCCATACGGCATGTGGCTCGGTTGCACCCCATCCGTGCCGCCGGGTCACATGCAGTGTTATTTGGCAGCAACTGCATCTTGCCATCGGTTCCCGCAGCCATCACGGCATTTGTGACTGAGTGGCGGATCACACAAACAGAACCTTTGTTAAGTCTAAAAATCATTATTGTCTCTCTGGTAACTAATTACATTTTAGGTGGTAGTCAGTAAATAAATCACTTAAAGCTGACAATGCCCTTTGTCAACTGTCACGCCCAGATGCCGACCACATGCGTTGGAAGCAGAAGGCTTCCACCTTTTCCATTTTAGTCTGCGTTTGCGGAAATACGGTGTCTTTTATCTGTATGGAACTGCAGCATCCTATACTGTGCTGTAGTAGCAGTAGCGCAGATCCTTGAAGGCTGCAGAGCAAGGCAATAGTTTTTTGCACTTCCTTTTCTCTGGCTTTGTCCTTATATTTTTTAATTTTTTTGGACAGAAAAAAAAAGTAGCACTAGGCATTTGCCTTCATTCAACAAAAGTACGAAAACACATCCTAGCGACTGCTCTGCTTTAATTGATGAAGGCATCTTAACACTGCTGCCATAGGATGTATTTAAACACAACCAGAGCCTAAGGGATAATAAGCTAAGGCAAATTTACCCGCTTCGCAAAATTTAACATAAGTGATACAAGTTTAAAACGTGTTAGCTACATCTGTCTGGCCATAATTTAAAATATCAAGTGCACTTTACTATGTGCATCTCTATTTTACTTTAAAGAGAAAAAAAAAGCAAAGAGACAAAGAAATAGAGCAAAGTTTAAGCGTAGCACTATAGTAGTTACTTTTTCTGTAGAACTCTGTTCCTTCTTGATTTTTACTGCAGTATTAGGCTGTGCACTAGCGCCGAGATATAGCCATATAAGACTAGTTCTGACATATAGAGGTTAAATTATAATTAATTAAAACTTAACCGAAAACATAATAAGGTTTTAGTTTTATAAGTACATTACAATATTGAAATCTTATTTTAAATTTGTAATAGAATGCTCAGTCATCACATTTTTTTATTTTTTTTTTTTTTTTACTTTTCTAATCTTTTTTGATGCTGTTTGTTTGACTATAGGTTTTTTAACTTATTTTTTTATTTTTACTTCTGCCTAATTTAACAGATAAAAAATTTGCGCTTCAACTTTTTAAATTATTTGTATTTCTACTATACTACTGTTACTGTAGCACTAAACTTTACTACTGTAACATAGCACTGCTTATACAAACCATAAAAAAGAAGAAGGAAAGCGGTAGTATAATGAAGAATATAGTAGATAAGAAAAATATATGAGTACGTTACTGTTCTTTTCCTATTACCGTGTACACGTGCATATTTGATGTATAAGTGTAAAAATAAGACATAAAGCAAGACCCCACTGCTAAAGCATAAAGCATAAAGCATAAAGCATGCAGGGGTGTACACTGAAAAAGGATGGAAAGTAATGCACCAATGTCTGTACCGGCTTTATTTACTAGACCTTGCCAAACTAAGGGTTAGGTGTAGGCAGGCTACCTTAAAGGTAACGTGGGCTTTAAATTAGAAAAAAAATTATAAATATATAGTGAACCATAAAGAATAAAGCGCCTGAAATTACATTAGAAACAAAAATTAAAAACAAAAAATATTAAAATTTAAATATTCCAAGTTAAACTTACCACCTTTATAAACTAAATTTAATTCTTTCATGACTTAATAAATAAAAACCTTTATTGCTGTAGTGTCAATCCTCTCTTTCTTCTATCAAGTTAAATTATTTCCTATATACTTATATTTCAGTGCGTACGTAAGTGACCTTGCTTAATTTAAAATGGGCTAGCACAGGTCTTGTTAATACAGTAAGTGCCAGGTAAAAACAGTAAAAGGTGCAAAAAATTGGTTATAAGACATACCTATATACTAATACCTCTTATCTTCAGTTTAGCCCACTAGTTTCTGCTTACTTATTTAAGCAAGCTATGGCCTGACAACAAACTAGGTAACAACTAGTAATTAGATATTTTTAATCTTAACCACTGAAACGCAGCATTTTATACCATCACTACCTTCCTCCCATAAAGGGAAAAAGAGAAAGGTAGAAAAGAGATAATTTCCGACTTTCTTTCGAATAATTAAGCATAAATAAGTAGTGTACCCTATATGGCTACACATTTTAAAAAAAATGGCAAGCAAGAGTATAAAAAGCGGCATTAAATGTACAGGATATTGAACTCCACTAAAATTTAAAGTGCCAGTTTATATAACATTTACAGTATATAAACTTTTGTCACTTTGCCTGTTTACTTTAATGTCCGATAATCGAGTGTGAGGCTGCTGAGTCCGCGTATAAAGATAAAAGTAGAACCTGTCTAAGGTGAGCAGTTAGGAAAAAATAACTCTCGCACCCCTTTCTGCTTTGGGCAAGGGAGGCGCTCATATTTAAAGTTAGTTTTGGCCTTTTTGCCCTCTTTACTCTCTTTATCCTTTTGGCTTATTTTATTTATTTGCTTATTTTGACTGCATATGCTCTCTTACTATTTTCGGAGTAAGCCAACCTACATCAAGGCCACTACAAAAAGAAAAACTGCGGCTAAACACTCTTTCTGTCTCATATCTTGTATCTTTAATAGTATAATACTGCTCTGCTATTTTTTCATTTTCATTTTGCTTATCTCGCCCTCGGCGCCTGCGGTAAGATTAGTATAGCTAAAAATAAAATAAGGCGGTAAAATGAGTTCAGTAGAAAAGGGAAACGTGGCTGCTACGCCAAGACTCCAATGGAGAAAAGAGACATTTGGCAGCAGAACTTTGATATTATGAGAGAAGAAAAGACATAATAAAGGTTTGCCTTATATTAGTTGTATCCCTGTGTTTAAAGCCTTTTTTATATATTAAATTATTTAGTTTAAAAATAATGAAACATCTAAAATTTAATCTAAATATAATTAAAAATCTTAATTTTTAACTTAACCGCTCCTCTACCTTTTACCCCACCTCTACTTTTTCTTCTACTTCTACTTCTACTACTACTACTTTTTTTTTTACAGTATTTTTCAAAGTCTCTGCCTTTTTATTATAACAGTTACTATAACAATTACAGTTACAGCTACAGTTACATAGCATTCATTACTTTGCTTATCTTTTTTATTTACTTTAGTTTTATGCTTCAATTCCTTCCCCTTTATAGGAGGGAAAAATAAAAGATAAATGCTCTTTCTTCCTTTCTTTAAAATGCCAATACCAATGAAAATGCCAATGACAAAATAACAATGCTAATACTACACTATTGAGTGTTCGGGGCAGATCGGTGCTAACGTTCTAGTTGAGAAATAGCTAAGAAAAGTACTAATGCACACTTTTTACTTTGCCTCAAGGCTATGCATACCATCAAAAATGTTTTTTTATACTTTTAGCACGACTCCGCACTGCATACATTAGCTGCAAGGAAGACACTTATTATATTATTTTTAGTTTTTATTATTGTGGAAAGAAAGTAAATAAAGTTGAAAAATATAGAAGAGCTTGGTTTGAAGCGTACGAATTCGTGCAGTATTAAGGCACACATTGAATAGTGTCTTATTTACTTAAAGAAAGACTAGGCAGAAGTACATAAGTTCTCCGGCTCATATTTAATTGTAACTGTAACTGCTATAGTAATTGTTACTGCTACTGTAACTACTACTGCTAACGCTACTTTTATTTTGCGCAGCCTGAGAAGTATAAATAAATGAGAAGCAGAAGTGTTTTCTTGCTCAGCACCCCCAGGGAGGGAGGCAAGTAAAGTGGAACAGTAAGAAGGACTAAAAGTTAGAAAAAAAGTAATGAAATGTAGGCTAAACATTTTTAAAAAATTTAACTATAACAATGAAAACAATTACTCATTTTTTATTTGGTTTTGGTATATTATTTACTAGTTTTAGTGTTATTTGTTTAGGCGATAGTCCTGTATTAGCAGTTGTGTTTTTAATTGCTACTTTTGTATTAGCTGCTATTTATTTAATTTCATGCGTCGTCTGTTGCCCCCAGTGTTAGCCGGGTATTGGTCGTCCTGGGGCACGAGCAATCGGAGGGGTTCTGGAGACTGAAATCATCATCCAGCCACGATAGGCTTGCCCCCGCCGCTGCTTCCCCGCATTGATTGGGATACTGCAGAAGAGAGTGAAGTGCACTCGCAGTTACCGTCTCCACACGGCGGGAGCGATGTGAGTCGAGGTCCGAATCGGGAGCTTCAGACATCCCCCCGCCGTCATAAGCGCCAAATCGTGCCATCCATGATGCGCTGCAACCCCCAAACTCCCAGGGTCTCGCTCTCGACGTAGCCGTGCAGGTACTGTTTCCCCAGAGGACCAATCGACCGCATGTCGTACTTGTTGATGAGAAGCTCCAGAATCTCGCCCAACTGGCCCAGATTCTCCACGACGGGCTCAGTACCTGGGTACCAGAAGGCCAGTATGCGCTCCAGTACAGCGCCAGACTCCGCCATATGAATGATGTTGGGGGTTTCACATTTTGCCTCGAAGTGAACATATGCTCGCAATATCACGCGTGAGACTCGGGACATCCAGCTCGGAACGTCCGTCAACGCCGACACGAATCACATTGCGAACCCGTAGACCCTCAACGCCGAGGGTCAGATCATCGGGCGCACGAACATCGTCAGTGAGGCAATCGACGGGATCCCACCACGCAGATCACGCCGAACCCGCAATCGTTCATTTTCTTCAAGGGCGTGAAGGATGCTCAGGACGAGCAAGGGAATGTTGTGGTCTCCGTCGCTCCTGGTCTTACAGTAAAGCTGACGCGTACCGCATGTGCACCATGCTCGCCTCGGCTACAAATCAACCGGCGATTGTCCCCATCGCCCAACACAGCTGGCTCGACGACTGCATCTACGTGAGCCCTCCCCGCTCCCCTCCTCCCTATGTGGCTGATGTCTGCCGCCGATCAGTTCGGCTGCCGGAGGCGCTACTGCTGGTGCAGGTGTTGCCGGTTTGTCCCCGCTTCTCGTTCTTCCCTTCTCCCGCGTCTAATTCAGCGCAAAACTACAGGCGGTGCTGCCGCTAGTTTCGCACCAGGCGCGGTCGCTAGCGATGCCGCTGGAGCCGCCGTCGCCGGTGCCCAGGTGTGTTTAGATGCTTAAATTTCCTGTTCTGACCCCTTTTCATTAGGCTGCTACCGCTGCACTCGCTCCCGCAAAGGGACAGGCAAAGGGGCAGAGGAGCGGAAAGGTCGCTGGATTCTGGAAAGGCCGTTCCCCGTCTCATGCATCTTCCCTTTGTGACATCCCCCTGCCGTCGCAGTCCCGTCATCAATGATGAGGTTTATCAACGTGCCTTCACGACGAACGAACGAAATGGATTAATTTAGCAGATTGTGCATCGCGCAATGCAGTAGTCAGTCGTTGTTCTTTGAAGTTCTATGGCACATATAGTGTTTAAAAATTATTTGGTGACAACCAGGAGCAGGAAACAGGGCTTTTGCTCACAACTTATGATCCAAGTGCAAAATAAACCACATTTTGCAACATGCTTACATCTTTCTAGGTAATGGATCTATACCTGGATAAGGTTGCTTGTCGGGGACTCAGTTTTTGTGAATTCTGGACTTTTGATGGATATGATTGGAACAATGATGCCCACCCCATGCCGAGAGCCACAAATGGAAGTCGAGTTTTGTTTGGTGTGTGAGAGTGCTATTGTTCTCTCCGAACATTTGTTGTTGAGCTAAACACAATTTTCTGAACTCTCTTTGTAAGTCTCAGCAAATTTCCAGGTCCTCTGCATCTCCACGGACTTCAAACAAAAATATAGCATTGAATGCCACAGTTTCAGTAGTTTCTCATGTGGATCTGTCAAAGGCACCTTCACATGGTTGAGAAAACGGTTGAAATTCAGAAATACCCCATCCGATACCACTGGAATGCAGTGAGGACCGAATGTGGCCGAATTCAAGGATTCCGCTGATCTGACACACTAGCCGAAGTGATGCTGGCTCGATTCGATCAGATGCACTGGCGATCCGATGTGAAGATGACATCCCAAATTCAAGATGTAATTCCCATGGGAAGATGTAATCTGTATGTGAAGTTGTCCCCCAACCTTGTCAAATGTCGATGTAAGTTGTGGGCAAAAACCTTGTAAAATCGAGGTAATTTTTAAACACTATATCGCCCATAAAGTTCCATTGACTGAACCAGGGGGTTATTTCATGCCCAAACTTGAGTTAGATCGATTAAGCTGTTTAATTTGTGGACAAATGTGGGATGAAACACCGCTATATTCCACAGCCCGTTGAACCACGGCATATTCAGGAAGAAAAACGTCTAAACATTACCTCGCATCTGTATTGCCTAACCGTTCAACGGCTTACGGGCACGACGCCTACAATGCGTGTTTTCATTAGTATTTCAACCGCGAAATGGGCGGTCGTGGTGTGATTGGTGACCTGATCAAGATACGAAATTATGGGCAGGCAAATCGCCGTGTAGTAGGGAAGGAAAGCACCATAATCATCCACTCAATGAAATTTTCATTGGCGTGTTTCGTTTAGAGCAAATGCCGTAGCTGCAATACTCGTCCGATCACGAATCATTCGAAAACAGGAAATGGACAATCGATCTTGCCTGCCGCCTCGATGCGTCCGCGCGGGTTCAGTAAGTATTACCCGAAATCACACCTCGTCCCTGAGTTTGGCAGCGCCATCAGTATGAAGAGCAGATGGTTGGCGGATCCTCCATCACTTTGTGGGCGGACGATTCGGAGACGCCGACGAGGGTATGCGGGGAGTCGCATACCGACAGGAGGTGCACACAAATTTCAGATCTCGAAGTGTTCAACGCGAGATAGGCGAGTTGTGGGAGGTCGACCAGCGTGCTCCAGAGATCGTGTTCATCTCAGCCGCCGAAAATCTCGAGGTGGGTGATAGGGGCAGATGTAAAAGTGCCAGGCGGTTCCATGGCACCGACGGGAACTGCTTTTCCGTAGAGCTGTCTAAGCGACAGACGGTCGATTCCCTGCCAAACCAAGTGGGGGGAATCATAGCGCCAATAATGTACAAGTTTTCTGTACGAGGTAGTTGCGGATAATAGTGGACATGTCCATTGAGATGAGCTCGGCGACCATTAACTCAGCGAGGGATTTCATCGTTTGGGTCCTCGAGAGTCAGAAGCGTACGATAGGGTACCGGTTCCGCCCTGAAGAGTGGTTGAGGCAAAGCTCAATGCATTTGGGGACGCCTCTCACCACTGCTTGACTCGCGAATATATGACACGCTCAAGTTTCGATAGAGGTGATGGGTGGCAAAGGGCAGAGTGACGTTACGTGTCACGTCACACCCCGGCTTGACTCCATACCACCATGTCGCTTGTTCCCGCACTTTCGCTGCCATACGAGCTGATATCCGAGATATTTATTATCTGTCTCCCTCTCCACCGACGCGTAAGGCCCAGTCGAAAATGCGCACCTTTGCTTTTGGCCCAAATCTGCGGTCATTGGCGGTCCATCGCTATCGCAACTCCCGAGCTGTGGAGATCGATCTATTTGGAATTCCCCATAGGCTTCCTATACGATGGTATCTCCACACTGTTTGACATCCAGGACCTGGAGCCTGCCCCCGACCACACCTGCGCCCTGTTTGCACTTTGGATTACTCGTGCTGCTGGGTAATCCCTATCCATCACCATAATTTGCCCCTCTTCACGGATGTCTCTTCCGACCGGTTTAATAGAGATGGTTGCGGCAAATTCTGCCCAGTGCGGTCGGCTCGAGCTCCAGATCACGAAACAAGACATGCGTCTTTTCGATCACGTTGCAGTGGACCCGTTCCCGTGGCTGCAAAGTTTATGCATTCACATAACGAACGATTATGGTCACTTGCGATCCCTTGCCATACTCTCCCGTTGCAAAAACTTGCAGGCCATCCATCTTCATGATTCTCTTCCTTCGTCTCAGCGTGATTTCGAGTGGCTCGTGACGTCGCTCACCTCCCTGCACCTAGCGAACATACACATATCTCAAATGGACGAACTCGCTCGGATCCTCGACCGCTTTCCGCACCTCCTTCATTTGAGCCTCCGCTCATACCTACATAAGCTGGAAGCTCAGCAGCCCATCCCAGCTCCGCGCCTGAAATCTCTGTTACTTCTCGGGCGTCCGCGGATTCTCGATTTCCTCACAATCCCCAACCTCGAGCACCTGGAGGTGCGGCCGTGGTACGAGACCGGCACTTACCTTGTCCCGTTCCTCGCCCCTCCGCATGCCAGCTCACCCACCTTACCTTCGACTGCGACTTGCGCGAAACGGCCCTCGCATCCTGTCTCGAGGCCGTCCCGAGCCTCCCTACACTGGAGCTCCTCTTCTCCAATTCACGCGCCAACACGGCACGGTACGCAATCCTACAGGATCCGGCGCTCGTCCCGCACCTTCGTACGCTGATCATTACGGACGTCGCGGATGCGCCCGACTTTGCTCCCTTCCTCGCCGTATTGCACGCGCGACCCGCACTAGCGCACGCGGAGTTGCACGTCCGCCCACGCCACACCTCGCCCTTGAACCTCCCCCAGGGCGAGGTGCGTGCGGGGTTCGAGGCACTTTTGCAAGGCGGGCTGAGTGTACGACTTACAACCCCAAATTCCGCGTGGCCACAACGGCCTTGGGGTGAGACGGACCCAGATGCGGTGGGTGATTTGGGTAAGTTGCACTTTTAATCTTACGCGCCAGCTGCTGATGGGCATTCAGACAATGATGTGTTCGGATCTCTCAAAACGCGACCGCGCTTCTTCTCGCCATTCTGAGAAATCAGCGGTCTGTATTTCTCGGTGTGGGGTTGTGGTCCTTCCATTTGCGTTACCTCGTACACGGTGCTCGACCCTGTTTGATAGATGACGCACCATGAATAGGATATTCACGCCGAGACGATATCGGCTTAACCCGGGGCTACTCAATCGACACATTCTCTTCCATATCTCGCGCTGGGTGCTACTTCTATCTCCACGCATTATTACCGCTTTTATTCTCGGCACTGCGAAATCTAGGGATAACCGTCCGGGCTTGACTTTACTTCATCGCCCATGATTTCAAGGTACGTGCAAACACGGAGGAAGGAATCATACATTCATATCTTCGCGCTTTCTTTATTGTTGCTGTCCGCTCTAATCTAAACTCGGCGTTGTTCAAACACGGACCTGCGGTGGCGCACGGACATGTTTGATCCCCTCGGTATTGGTGGATGAAGCATCAAAGGGAGGGTATTATATATACCATCTCACTAGCTCACACACTAGTCGCAAGCGATAAGCGGGACCCGTATCGTCTTATCCTTTATCAGCTCCTCGGCAATCTGTGTGCCTTGAGGTGAGGTAAATTCATCCACGGATATATTTCGACTCTCGATATCACTGATCTGCCTTTTAGTTGCGCTCCATTGTCAAAAAACAAATTTCTCCTCGGAGCGCCACCATCATGTGCATAGCTGCTATTTTCTCAAAATAGCTTCCGCAGCACTTGTACTTCAGCGCAGGTTAGTCAAGTCAACGCAAATAGATATGTCTGCGGCAGCCAACTTGTGAGTTCTCCATGTGTTCCGCATGTCTGTCGCTGAACATGCACCGCTTGCAGGACACTTGAAAAGCTTTGCGACGCCATAACGTACTTTTTTAGGCTCGTTCCTGCGGCAACGCTTACGGCCACTGCCGTCAAAATGTGATATTTATCGGTCTTTGCCATCTCCCAAGCGACATCATCTTCTCATGTCTGCCTAATCAACTACCGCTGCATGGGTTCGCGGGCTCATCAAATACCTCAAGACGCCGCTGGTGAAGTATGACCAGTCTTTTTTCTTTTCATGCCCAACCAAGTCCCTCATGACGACGATTTTTTCTGGACTCCTGAACTGGTGAATCTGTCGTACGTGAAGACTCCCAGACTCATATGCACTTCCTCACTGTCTGGCAGAAATCAGCTGTGGGCAATGACATCCCTGGTCGGCGCGGCCCTCTGCGGCGCTGTGCTCCTTGTGATCGGGATACTCGCCTTGAACCCTCTTTGTAGACCACATCTCGACCGAGTCAGTTTCCGAATTCTGGTGTGTGCACTGTTGGCCAAGTAAGCTGCTACGCTTTGTCGCAGTGCTCCTCTAACTGTGAATCAGCACGGTCTTTGGGATCACAAATGCAATCGGTGGGACGTTCACTGGTCCCACTTGGGCGTGTGGATTTGATATATTCTTACTCCAGGTGAGTCTCTCGTTGTGCAGTGTACCGGACTCTGATACATCGACGGAAAGTTTACACTCGAAACCTCAAGTTTCCTCCTCTTTTGTATAGCGCTGAATCTCCAGTAGGCGGATGCCACCCACAACTTGCGATGCGCCCTAATCGATTCACAGGCTCGTCGTTGTCCATCACTTTAACGGCCAGAAGATGGAGAAGTTCTACATCTTAGGGTCAATTCTCGTTTCACTTGCTTTGACCGTGCCTCCGTATGTGCTGAAGCAATATGGGTCAGTGTACATCGTATATTGGAGAGCTTAGGCATTGACGCCTCTAGAGCTGGGATCCACTTCTCAAAGACTGCTGGTACTCGAACGATGACCCGAAGGAAAGACTAGCGTGGCAGGTATGTGACGAGTCATCGAGTCCGACGAGCCTCTCACCTCGCTACTTCAGATCGGGACACAACTATTCTGGACATTGCTGACGGTCGCTGGAGAACTCGTCACCACATCCACTGTAGTGTTATATATGATCCGGCATCAGGTTCGTTCCCATGAAGTCGTAGTACCGGGATATATTTCTCAATGACCAGTGCAGCTCCGGCGGAAGCGCATTCAAGCTGAATCAGCCGCATCCAACATAGACTTGGGTTCCGTACTCGCCGAAGATGATCGAGTCGCTCATACCCATCTGTACAGAAATATTATCTTGCGCATCGGTAAGTTTTCGTTTGTAGCGCCAGAGTGGGATGTCGACCATGGACCGATCACACCATAGTCGCCTATCCCATTACTTCGGCATTGATCAATCTCACGAGTGTTGCATGCGGCTTTCATGACACAATGCAGGACGGTGTCCACAGCTGGACAGATTATCGCGTCTTGCTTCTCGGTGAGTGATTTCAGTTGCGTGCAAAACTTCTCATAGACTTACCGAGCAGGCGACTTTATGTATGGCGGCCGCGCGATTTGTTATGCCCTGTTAGCAACCACGGATCCAGTGAGTTCGATGGTTCAGTGCATGGACGTTGGGGACTAAATGGCTGTCAAGGCACTAGTGCGTGCGCTGCGCGTCTTTGTCCAAGTTGTTCGCCGCGTGGATCCTTCGCCCACTGCTGTGACCCACACGCTTCCCAACCCAATCAAATTCAACACCAGACCTCTTTCAGTTGATATTGAGCTCGCAACAGTCTGTGAAAATGAGGAGGTCGAGGTCGTAAACGGGGGCGACCTTCCCAGCAAATACTCGGCACCTTCTGTCTTTAATGTCCAGTTCGGTAAGCCCCTCGTGGAGGCCGATGCGTCACCACGACAGCCTGTGGTCGAACCTCCTCCACGCCACCGCCGTCGTGTACGACACCTAGAAAACACGCTCAGCCTCCAGCAGGAGGAATTCCAGAGGCAACTGTAATTATTTAGATCGCTTTGTGATTTTTGCTATGAGCCTGTAATATGTTTGTACACAACTAGTAAACTGTAGAGCGTGACCAGACAAACGATCGGTATGTACACGCGCCGGGGATAGACTTTGAATAAACTCTTCCTCGATGTTGTAACTTTCTTCCGGTATCGGTAGTCATGATGTTAGAAATGGTTTTAGGTACCCCGGGACATCAAGTAACGCCCCTAGTACACACCGGGCCCAGAACCCTATCTGGTGCCGTGATGTGGCGTCTGTGAGTATAAAAACACGCGCGCCGCACGGATTCAATCAGACAGTCCCTCTCATCGCTTCACTTCAGTCGACAGCATGAGTACCGAAGATCTCTGTTGAGCTGGAAACAACGATCACACTGGCAGCAATCCTGACCCCGCGGGATGACGAGCAGAAACCAGACAGCAATATCGTGTATACAGTCAGTAACTAGTGGTGGCAAGGTTCGGTTCGGAAATCGGTCCGAACCTGAACCGAACCCGAACCGGACGCGCGTTCGGCGTTCAGGTTCAGTGAATGCTTGAACCTGAACCGAAGGTTCGGTTCGGCGTTCGGCGGAGAGCAGGCGCGTTCGAACGCCGAACCTAAAAATTGGTCAGGTGAGTGATTTCTACACGAGTTTCTTCACCGTTCGCGCTCGATTTACCCTACATTGCATAGCCCGTGTATTCATACATCGCAGAACACACCTAATCCTTCTGTTCGAGCCAAATTCAATGCAATTTCGATGTCAATTGATGACAATTTGGTGTCACGTAATTTTCTAGCAAACTTGCGCGAGGATAATTTATCATTTGCAGGCGTCTCGGCACTAGCTAAGGGATATGAAATACCTTTCCAACCACCAGAGCCCTGAAAAATGTTAGGAAGTGACATTTTTAGAGAGACTTCAGCCGCCCGAGATGACCGAAGTGCCTTAGGTTCGAACACGTTCGAACGCCGAACTGAACCTGAACGCGCGTTCAGGTTCAAGGTTCGGGGGTTGCCCGAACCGAACGCCGCGTTCAGGTTCGGCGTTCAGGGCGAGAGGCCCTGAACCTGAACCGAACCGAACCTTGCCAGCACTATCAGTAACGCGCCACTCGAAGATTGACTGGAATTATGATCCATTCGAGTGTCTACTACCGGACGGTAACACTCTCAGCATTCTCTTTTACAAGGACGACGCCAACACAAGTGTGCACAATGCGGAAATTCTGGTTCCATGCGAAAAGAATTATTAGCTTATTCGTGCTGAAATGGGACAAGGATGAAGATGCCCTGTGGTGAGTTGTCAAATTATAATTCTGGTATTGCAACTGATCGATTGTGGCCACGATGTAGGTTCAATGATCACGACAAAGAGTGGCCGTTGGAGCTTCAGGAAAATACGGAGGCCTCTGTGAGCAGACCCTTGGAAGAGTTCCGACCCTCACTTCGAATGGCATTATCGGATCCCGACGATTCCGACGCAATGGCCACGATCAATTGGCCGAAGGACGGGAGAAGTATCCAAGTGGTCACTACGTCACCCCTCTGCCATGCATGGGAATCATTCTCTATGGTGGTATAGCTCGAGAGGCAATGGGGAGTAAAATTCACCGCGGGGTACGTTGGTCAGAGGAAAGCCATGGACCACGCGGCACGTGCCCGAGATGCCCGGTCCTCACGCCCTTCCGTATTGCCGCCGTACTAACTATACGTATCATACATATCAACTTCAACTGGTACAAGTGTCCTAGATGGCGTTGTTTATAACCCTGAGATCTAAGTCTGAGATAGAACATGTCCCTATCCTTCTTCATACAGCGGATATTCTCACTGTGTTGCAGATATTTCCCGTTCGATCCAGGGCTGGGCCGTAGCTCCGTTCCTGCAGGTGGTCTTCCTTTTGTCTGGCGCGCGATCGTTCATGCTTCTTCATCATCTCTACCACATCACAGGCAGGCAGTCAGCCCAAATGCGGGCAATCATAAGAGGTGGACCATTGCCAGGTGCACGCCTTGAATAAGCTTTCTTTGAAGATGCCTGGGATCACGCTCTCAGCGCTTTCCGTGGCTTCATCTTTAAGTCGTAGGAGGCTCTCGTCCGCCACACGCAGCACCAGAAATGGCAGATAACAGATCACGCTAAACCGACTTGAGCCTGGGGCGTGGGTTTGTTGACGCCAGATTGTTTTTATGTGTTGCCGCTCCTGATTTTGGACAGACTGCTTCGAGGCTTGTATCGCCATTATTAATGGAATGTACTTTAATTGAGCCAAAGCCGGTATGTTGTGCAATTAATTATTCACATTTCAACGGAACGACATGCGTTGTATTCTAGAAGTTCATACAGCGCGAGTTTCCTGAGGCAAAATAACACGTTTGACTCCCGAGACCTTCTCAAATGTCTTGAATGCCTCCTCCAGCACATTTAAGTTCAATCCGCCTTTCACGACTTCAATCCTCATCGGCTGCCGACGCGCGTCAGTATCATTCCTATCGCTCTAAACCACGACATACCTTGATAGTACCGTCGGCCAAGAAACCTTCCACGTGCGGGTACATCTCCCTCGACAAGGCATTGTACTGCGGCCATATGGACGTCGCCCAACCCATGTACACGTTGATACCTTCGCTCTTGGCCTCGGGGACGGGGACGGGAATGATTTGCAAGAGGGTCTTGTCGCCCTTGCTGTAGTTTTTAGAATCTTTGAGGATCGCGAATCCCACTGCAGTCGTCTCTTCAGTGGAAATGGTGTCGAAGACGACGGAAAGGGTGGGAGCCAAAGCTGCGACGGCTTTGACAACTTCCGCGTCAGGAAGGGAACGGTCAATGATGTGGGTAGCGCCGAGCGATTTGAGGTAGCTCTCGTGCTTAAGGGAAGCAGTGGTGATGATGGTGGAGAAACCGGAGAGCCGAGCGAGTTGAAGAGCTGGGAAGGATGTTCATTAGAGAACGGATGGTGGTGCAATGAGGAAAATACATACCATAATGCCCGGTCGCACCTGCGCCACCAAGAATGACGATCTGATCGCCCGCGTACTTGCCACGCCCTCCCGGGGACATAGGGGAAACGAGCCCGCCGCCATGGGGAGGTTCAGCATACATTGCGTGATAGCTGGTGAATAATCCGACGGGGATAGAGGCACCCTCTTCGAACGATATGTTGGGAGGTAGCTGGATGAAACCAGAGGTTCGTCAGATACTATTGAGCGGGGCGCCGGAGCATGCTACCTTTGTGACAATTGTCGAGTGGGCAAGACTGTACTGCTGATAGGATGATACGTCGAGTTTCTGACCGGCTGTGCCAAAGGCGCTGCATCAAGAGGCGTGAGATCGCTGAGTATATCTGCCGACGGTGAAAGGAGCCTACATCCTATCGCCAACCTTGAATCCTTTGACGTCGTTGCCAAGAGCCACAATTACACCCGAGGCTTCGGCGCCGGGAACAGTGGGATTGTCAGCCCACATTGGAATGGGGATTTTACCAATGCGCGCATCCACGGGATTCATTCCTGCCGCTTCCACACGAACAAGGAGTTCTTCGGTCCCCGGAGTAGGTACACCTCTATCTTGGATGGTGCGAGAGAAGGGTTCATTGTTGATGATAAGAGCCAGGTTTTTTTGAGTAGACATGGTTGAGATTGAGTAGAGCGAGTTGGGTTGGATTCGCTTGTCTGGACGTGCTATATAGTCGATGCTTCAGGGGCTTCGGCGATGAGAATGCGTGACCGAATGTGTAGAAAGAACCCTAACCTCGGTCATCCCCGGGGTGGAATTAGAAGCACCTTAGTCAGATTCGCCCGAAGCCTTTCAAACCGCGCCTGTGAACCTTGGAAAGCGCCAGTCAGCAGCGCGCGTCGCCGACATTTGACCGAAGCGGGCTGGAAGGGGCCAGTCAGTGGGTAGTCGCAGTTGATATCTTGTCTTACATACAGAGGGCGGACAGGCCGCAGTGCGGCATACGAGGTGATAGGCAAAAGGCGCAAGTTGGGCGCAAGTTGGGCGGAGGTAGGAAGCTTACATTGAAGTACTCACCACGTCACAGACGGATTGAGCGGGCAGGGATCCCGCACTGCACCGCCACGCGCGCCGAGCCGCCGATTCAACTTTTGTTCAACTTTGAGATGTTCGGGCTTTCATCAGCCTCAAAATAGCGTCCATGTAGGTGTACCAGGCGACACGCACATATCCATGTTCGTGTTTGTTCAAATAGACGAAAATCAGCCCGCCAGCGTATGTACTATAATAATTACAAGATACGCCTCCGCTACGCTCCGGCAGATAAGAACAAATATTGTTTTGAGCATAAGACTTAGACTCGCAATCTCTGCAGATGCACATCGTTGTAGCGCGGAAAGAAATGGAAATGAATATCATACATAAGGAGTAAGACCAACATGAAGGAAAGCACGAAGAGACCAAACAGGAACAGCAATTGGAAGCTTCTCTTGGCGCTTCCACCGGACCCCGTGAGGGTGAAATCATGCCCAGTGAAGTGCTTGTCGTTGTGGTCGCAACGGTGCCGATTTGGGGTTGTGGCGGGGCTAATCAAGTTTTCTGTCAAGGAGTCGGCTGCATAGAAATAAAACGGGTCAATGTGGCTCGAAAAATTGATGGGTGCAATAACGTACCACGAACTGACGCAGCGAGTCGATCACAGGCAAGGGGATGAAGCCTAGAGATGTTACTCGAGTACAAAGAAGGCGGCGGAATCGCTACGTCGACTTTCCGGCATCCTTGGTTGTCATTTGTCAATGACTGGAAATGATGGTCAGCCAAACATTTTCCTCTAACCAGTGGCTTACGATTATGACCCCGAAAGCTAAGGGAGGCGAGTGTCAGTATAATCTTATCAGTCGGCTCCGTATCAAGAGGAGTCGAATTCGCCATTGGGCACGTAATTTCTTGGGACGGCAAAATTGACAACTTGAATGTTGGAATCCAGGACCACCAGAGCCGAGATACCGAGCCATTGCGCTTGAATTTAGAACTAGAGAAAGCTGAGCGGCAAGCGGGATTGCATAGTCCCAGAAATATCGGCAGAAGGCCAGAGGCAGCGCATTTGGAGAAAAGTCGCCGTTGAAAGCCAAGAAACGTTTGCGAGGGCAGCCAAGGTATTTTGCAACAGTTCAGACTTAGTTGAGCGATGGTTTCAGCGCCAGACAAACGGAAACAACAATAAAGTGTGACGCGGCTTGATTAATGTGGGTTGCCAAATATATCCGACATTTCCAGGCTATCAGGAGACTTTCAGGCTGCAGATGGAACAGGTAGGAGAGGATTGAAAGGGGATTGAGGCTGATGGATAGGTGAAGAGAAGTGCGAAAGAAGCTGGGGGGGAACCGAGGAAAGGAGTGTTTATATGAGAAATCCTTCTGCAGCCCCAGTCCAACCAACGTGCGAGCCTGAGTGAGAATTGGAAACTCCATCGAGCGTTGTCTGAACGGTTGGCGATTCACGAGACTCGGCTGGACTGCCCCACTGTCCCAATTTGGGTTATGGTTGACAGTTCGCAGTTGTTGCGCAGTTTGGGAAATTAACTGCGTAGTGGGTCATGGGTTGAATATCTCCGGAAAACGCGGGAAACCACGATAAACGGAATGAGTTAATCATAGAAGAAAGCTAGAGAGGAGGGAAAGGGGAACAGATATATGGGGATCTTGCACAGGTTTCGTAGGATCTCGTTAAAGAACGGTTAATATAATACAAGGTCAAAGATCTTGGACGTGCCTATAGCTCGAAGCTGTACAAATAATAGTGTCGGCACACGACGACAGGAAACTCAACCCGCGCCTAAAAGGGGAAATACAGCCGCATCGTGTCAAAACCTAACACTGGTATTAGCCCAGGCGGAATCCATCTAAAAATACAGACATTCAATCCGGACAGCGGAAGGAACAACCCGGGAAGGCGAGGAATGGCCCTCGATGGCGGAATTTTTTTGGCTCCTGTAAAGCAGTGGTTAGTGAGGTACCAGATGCTGGCCAAACGGCATGTAGTACACAGCCTTTCGAAGGTGACGCGGTCTAAATGCTCTTCGCGAAACCGAATATCTGCCTGATTTTTGACACCAGAATGAATGATCGAATATGCACTCATGAGATACTTCTTTTTTCAGCTCTGTTGCCCTCATGGTATCCGTGGTATTGGAAATAGATTGACCCACTGATTCAGTCCATTTCCACCGTGCCACGACATGATTAAGATTACGGACTGTCTCGGCCAGGGAACATAACCTAGGGGTCAAGCTATCTAGCTATACTTGGCATCTGAGTATGGATGTCTGATCGACCTCTCCCGTTGCCGCGCTTGGTGGGGACAATGGAAATAAAGTGCTATACTTATCTATCTGAGAAGCAGCTGAGAATAAGTCTTCCATTCTTAAGTATCCCTGTCGTGTCTGCCTTCTGCCTATCTCAACTTGACGCGTGACATTTACAAGTTAGATACGCTCAGGTCATCTTTGTAAACAGTTTTTCTTGAGTTAATGGACTTCGGTGATAGATAACTCGAGTGTAAGAATCCTTTAGTGCTCAACCGCTGCCAGTGCTGTCAGCGAGACAAAAGGCCTCGACGAAAACTAAACTTTCGACCGAGCCGCGGAGACAATGTGTATCTAGATTCTGTAGATGCATCATCTGTCGTGATGTCAGCTGTGGCAGGATATTGAATAACGTCCACGTATAGTTCTCACATATAAGGGCCAAGCTCTCTCGTTCAGTCCAACATTCCCAAGATGCCCCGCGAGCCTTCAAGTACGGAAATTCGTGTCAAAAATATCATTGCCTGCCTGGAAGCCGCGGTACCCCTCCTCGGTGATCTCATTGATGCCTTTGGAGCTCCATTTATGGTGGAAATTTCGGAAACGACCACTTCGTTGATCACTGCAGTCCAGGTGACGCAATTGATGCCTTGACAGCTCCACACATTTAACATCGAGTTGTAGAATCTCAAAGAAAACGAGGAGGAGTGTCTCCACCTCATGGAACTCATCCATCCTGTCCTTTATGCTATCATCAACCTTCACATGAAGTCTGAGACCGCTGGGAGTCTTCCACCAGCCCTACTGCATGATGTCCGAAAATTTACAGAGCATGTTTTTTACTCCTATGGATATCCGTTGTAATAATGCTCACTGTTATTAGAACCATGCACAAGATTCATACCTTTGTCGATGCACAGCAGCATCAGCAAACCCTGACTGGTCTATATAGCACTCTATAGCACTCTATAGCACTATGGAGTGCTATAGAAAGGGGTACCTTTCTATAACGTGCTATATAGTGATATATAGTGCTATATAGTGGTTTATAGCAGGCTATAGCGGCTATAAAAATCAGAGTTTGCTGATGCAGCAAGGGAACTGGATGAAAAAATTCCTCCGCCACAATGGAATGAACAACCTGCTCAAAAATTGTCATAAGGGATTGCAGTATGCCATGGAAGTGTTCAAGGTGAAGTCAATATTGAACCTCTACAAGTAGCTGAAGCTTAGTTCCACATCAGATTGGGCCAGCAACCACATCACTGAGTATCAAAGAGCTGCAAATGGAAGCAGACATGATGCAAAAAGAACTGCTTGAATTGGTGTCGAATCTTTCAGATGGAACCAGTTCGAGTGGAGCTCCCTCGGTAGATGGATTATTCTCTTGTGTCAATCATACACTGAATCATTGTCTGTTAAGATATCTCACTCGCTCAATGGCTCCCACGTCAGGTATTAGCATAAGAATCATCCCGAAAATCTGGGCTGATGGTTATTTCCTAGCTCCCGATCCTTTTCAATGTTGCCGGCAAAGCCTAAGATATTTTCTGGACGGGATACGGAACTGCAGCAAATTGTTCAGATGCTTTCCCTAGAATCTCCAAGGATCGCAATTTTAGGGGCTGGCGGGATGGGAAAAACTAGTCTAGCAAGGGCTGCTCTTCACCATCCAGACATCAGTGGGAAATATGAGCTGTGTTTGTTCGTGTCTTGCGAGTCAGCCCTGTCGGGAATTGAAATAGCGGCTATTGTTGGTGCCCACATAGGCCTCAAGCCGGGCAAAAACCTCACAAAACCAGTGATGCGGTTCCTCTCCAGCAAAACAAGTTGCTTGTTAATTTTAGACAACTTGGAAACACCCTGGGAGTCATTGACATCCCGCAGCGGTGTTGAAGAGCTTCTGTCCCTGTTTACAGATATTGAGCATCTGGCATTGATCGTAAGCATTTCGAAACCTGTTCAACTGCATCCATTAATATATCATAGATTACAATGCGGGGTGCTGAAAGACCAGCAAAGGTTTGCTGGAGCAGACCTTTTTTGCCACCTTTGGAGCCTCTATCAACCCAAGCAGCCAGAGAAATTTTCATGGAGATTGCCGATGACACACATGAAACTTGGGAAATCGACCAGCTTCTCCACTTGACAAATAACATGCCCCTTGCAGTGGATCTTATGGCCCATTTGGTGGATTATGACAACTGTTCTAATGTTCTGAGGCTTTGGGAAACTGAGAAGACCTCCCTCCTCTCCGCTGGGTCTGACCGCAGATCCAATCTAGACATATCCATTAGAATCCCGCTCTCAAGCCCACGGCTCAGTGCTCACCCTGGAGCATTGAATTTATTGAGTCTTCTCTCGATCCTTCCAGATGGACTCTCAAATATTGAGCTGGTTCAAAGTACACTCCCTATCAAGGATGTCTTGGCATGCAAAACGGCACTGTTGAGCACAGGACTTGCATTTACAAATGAGAACAAGCGGCTTAGATCACTTGTTCCCATACGTGAACATATGGTACAGTTCCACCGAGTCGAAACTTTCCTTGTTGAGGCTCTCAGGAAGCATTTCCACACACTTTTGGATCTGTATCGAGAATACAACGGGGCTCACCAGACAGCTAACACAGTCCACCAAATAACTTCAAATTTGGCCAATCTGTACCAGGTCCTACTGGAAGGACTACACCAGCAGGATCCACATCTTATACAGACAATACGGTGTACTATCTCACTCAACAACTTCAGTCGAATTACTGGGCGTGGACGGATTGCGTTGATGGACAGGATTCCTGATCTCCTCCCTCTCCCTCGTAATCCCCGACTTGAAGTAGAGTTGATTACAGAAGCATTGTGTTGCCACCTCCTTAAGGTGCTAGAAAATCCAGAGGAGCTCATTGCGCAAGGCAAATTACACTTTGACCATCTCAATGATCCTATTCTGCAATGTAAGTTAAGAATGCTCTTTACAAGTCGGCTCTCACCTATTGGACAGCTCGTTTCTATCTAGCACCTGCAAGCTACTACAATAATCAAGATTCCACAGTGGCTGAGACTATGCTTAATGAGGCCCGTATTCTGGCAAGGTCAACTGGCGATAATAAAACAGAGGCACAGATTGTTGCCAACCTCGCAAAAATGAAGATGCAGGTCGGGGAAAATACCATGTCAAAGGCTCTAGCCACAGAGGGACAAAAACTTGCCAAGTTGTGTGCAAATCCTCTTGAAGAGGCAAGATCACTGCTGGTCGAGGTTGCCTGTTGTAAAAACCTTGGTCAGTATAAACACAGTATGTGGGGGATCCACAAAGGGCGGGAACTTCTGAGACTCTGTGGACTGTCCATGGGCAATCTAGATTATGTCTTCTTGCTAATTCAGGCAGAAATACACCACCTGAAATCAGAATATACAGAAGCGAGAGCACTGTTCCTTCAAATCGCTCAAAACACCTCTGCAGACCAAGATATCTATAATCATGGTGTTGCTCTGTTGAAGACTGCAGCGATTGATGTAGACATCAATGCGGACAGAAATGACGTGCGTGACAATCTTAGCAATGTGGAGAAAATATTCAGCAGAATTGAAGCTCCGTTTGGGAAGAGTCAATTTGAACAGGTGCTCGATTGCCTCCACCTCAGGGAAGGAGAGGAACTGATGGCCAAGACTATTTTCGAAGCATGTCTACAATTATATTGGGCTACGAACACCAGCGGTACTTCCGATTGCCTCGGGAGATTGGCAGACATTAATCAATGGAGTGCCAGCGATTTCCATTGGACATCAACATATACAATAGTCTACTTGTCGTTTGCAATCAAGTCAGAGGAAAAGTTGGCTTTTTACACGGCACTACGCTGCCTGGGAGACTTCTTCTTGGCTAATGAAGACGATTCAACAGCTGAAACCTTGCTCATCGTGGCTTTGCAGGGCTTTACGTATATGGATGTTCATCGCAGCAGGGCTGACTGCATGCTACGGCTTGGTGATATCAAACGGAAACAGGGTGATCTGGCCAAAGCGCGATCATTCTGGAGTGAGGCCCATCCACTTTTCCAGAGGTCAATGCAAACGACAGATGTACAACAAATCGAGACTAGACTTGCTGAGGTCGATGCAGGACAACCATGACCAACCAGGTGAAATGGCTTGAAAGTATGCAGGACTCTGAGTATAATCTCTACATAGTTTTTTTTTGAGTTGATTTTGTTGGTCTGTATTTAAAAAGGTTGATTGGCAGTATGTACACACTGGTCGAGGGATTCAAACTCTTTAGTGAAAGAACTGGTAAAATATATTTTGGATTTTCCACAAGTTTGGCTGAAAAAGCAAGTGAAAGAATTAAAATGTTGTCACTATTTTTTCATTTTGAAGGTGGAAAATTTGAAACAAGCCAAAAAGTGCCGAAAAAGTTCAAGTTTCCATTTACTTTTCTGCGAAAAACTTCCATAAAATCCAAAATATTTTTCGCCAATTTTTCACCGAAAAAAAATCGGATTTCTCAACCAGAGACAATATCCCATTGTCAGTCATGGTCATGCCGTACGACGAATAAGTGAGGGAACAAGGGAATTTGATGGCTGTCAGGATATTTCGGTAGCCGCAATACTTCAGGTTTTGACAAGTATCAAGGGTACCAAACGACTCCGCATCCAATCTCTAGTAGTCGTATTTTACTCGAGTGTTACCTAATTTTTTCCCTCCAAACCGGGTCTGGCAGGTGACTTTCCGAGCGGCGCCAAAAATTTCGAACGACTTGAATTCAGAACAAGTATATACTATTGACTGCAAATAATGATCTCCAGAATTGGTTTGCCCCTCCTTTGAATTTACGTTGATCTTTCCTGTCCCCAACCCACAGATGTCTCCCGCTCGTGCGCAAAACGTAGAATACCCGGTTGTGAAGTCTGGATGCTAAGATCCCCATCCGTGTCGATGGAAGCTGCTGCTGCACGTAGGTTCAACAACACCCTCGTGATCATTACGACTGATATCCTGTAGATTGACTCAGCGCCCCGCGCGGACCAAAAGGACTGGTACAAACGTTGAGGTCAGCCCCGAGAGATCACAGGACGTGATCATCTGGGATCGGTATGAGAGATCGAGTCGATTCTGAATGGGGATGGACAGTCAGCCTACATCGCCGAACTAGAGATTGATCCAAATTAGTGACAGAAGACCGAAGGAATAGGGATACGAGACTCACGTAGAACATGAGGATGTTGGCGAGGTTGGCAAGGCAGATGACTCTGTCGCGTTTTCAATTTTTCAGTCATGTATGGTTAGATGCGGACCCACCCGAAGTAAATTGCACCTACGGCAGCAGCGTATTACGTTAGTACAGCATGTATAAACCAGGGGGGGGAACTCGCCATCGCGGAGCATGACGTGCCACAAGGAGCCTGTGAATGCCAAGGTTCCGGTTTGTTTGACCGCGCGGTACACAGTTAGTCCCAGGACCATCGTATTAGCCACGAGCCTGAGAGCAAAAATCAACATTGAGAATTTTATAAGATGTACTTCATACTCGGCTTCCCAGGCGGCTGCGATGCCTAGCTTCTCGTAAGAACATCGGACCGAGAACGAGGCGGACTAGACTCACGAATTGCCCTGTGAGGTCAGATCAGAGGAGAGGGTGAGAGCAGATTGCTCAGAGTCGTACTCACTGAGTCCGAGATTGTGGAGTGTGGCAGCCAAATAAGGTAGTGTGGACGGCGGGAGTGGGCCCTCTAACCGACCACTGAAAGAAAGAATAAGCGAGTACAATAGCGAGAGAAACGTGAATATTTCGACTCACACCTCCGTAGCCAACTGTAACGATGCTGACCAGTATGAAGAAGCTTAGAAGTCGCTTGCCCCCGTAGTACATGGCATATATCCGAATGATGAGGGTCACTGGCCATGAACCATGATGCGAGGATTCTAAGGATCGGCATGGGGGAACGTACACCCTACAGCAAGCTGCTGGATCACAAGAACGATACCGTGCGTCAGATTGAGCTTGTTGCACCTGGCCATAAGAAACGAGCTTAAATTAAAAGCCGAGGTAAACATGCATGCCCTCACGTCTAGATGTAATGAGTGTGGTTGACGGCTAGATTAAATATAGTATATAGTATTGACTGCAAATAATGATCTCCAGAATTGGTTTGCCCCTCCTTTGAATTTACGTTGATCTTTCCTGTCCCCAACCCACAGATGCCTCCCACTCGTGCGCAAAACGTAGAGTTCCCGGTTGTGAAGTCTGGGTGCCAAGATCCCCATCCGCATCGATGGAAGCCGCTGCACGCAGGTTCAACAACAGCCTCGTTATCATTACGACTGATATCCTGTAGATTAACTCAGCGCCCCGCGCCGACCGAAAGGACTGGTACAAACGTTGAGGTCAGCCCCGGGAGATCACAGGACGTGATCATCTGTGATCGATATGAGAGATCGAGTCGATTCCGAGTGGGAGATGGAAGGTCAGCCTACATCGCCGAACTGTTGATTGATCCAAATTAGTGACAAAAGACCTAGGGAATAGGAATACCAGACTCACGTAGAACATGAGCATGTTAGCGAGGTTGGCGAGGCAGATGACTGTGTCGCATTTTCAATTTTTCAACCATGCATGCTTAGATGCGGACCCACCCGAAGTACATTGCGCCTATCGCAGTAGTGCATTAATTAGTACAGCGGGAAGGGATCAGGGGGAGGGAACTCGCCATCGCGGAGCATGACGTGCCACAAGGAGCCTGTGAATGCCAAGGTTCCGGTTTGTCTGACTGCGCGGTACACAGTTAATCCCAGGACCATCAAATTGGCCACGAGCCTGGGAATAAAAATCAACAATGGGAAATTTTATAAGATGTACTTCATACTCGGCTTCCCAGGCGGCCGCGATGCCTAGCTTCTCGTAAGAACATCTGACTGAGAACGAGGCGGACTAGACTCACGAATTGCCCTGTGGGATCAGATCAGAGGAGAGGGCGAAAGCAGATTGCTCAGAGTAATACTCACTGAGTCCGAGATTGTGGAGTGTGGCAGCCAAACACGCTAGTGTGGACGGCGGGAGTGGGCCCTGTAATTGACCACTGAAAGAAAGAATAAACAAGTACAACGGCGAGAGAAACGCGAATATTTTGACTTACACCTCCGAGGCCAACTGTAACGATGCAGACGAGTATGAAGAAGCTTAGAAGTCGTTTGTCCCCGTAGTACATGGCATATATCCGAATGATGAGGGTCCCTGTGTCGGAAAAATCTTTTTTACCATATCAGGTCTGAGACCATCTGACGACCAAATATGGGCATATATTGCCCGGCGGCGGCAATATTAGGTCTTATATGATGAGCTCAGAACACATAATATCACGCCAGATCCCATAATGCCCATGGCAGAAAACATATATTTATAATTATCCAAACTAGTTACCCGTTCGTAAAAACATGGCCCCGTCGATCACGTCCTTGAGAAACATCAAGGATGGCTTGTTAGCTTCAAAAATGGGGATCATATTGCACCATCCACACACATACTCTACTACATTTGCAGCTCGGGGCACGGAAATTAGGCGGAGGGAGACCGTATTAGTAGACAGATTCAAGTTGACAGTGGGGCGGCGCTATGACATCACGCGTTGTTTGGCTCCACATTGACACTGTAACTCGAACCACCACCATGGCTGCTTTGCGCAAAAGAACCCGCATCGAGGACTCTGATGATGAATCACAATCTGAGAAGGAATCCCCTTCACCCACGCGCTCCCCGAGTCCCGAGCTGCGGGATGATCTTCCTGCCGGCGAGTTGTATCAAGTAAGATTTTTGGCCTCGCCAAACTGTTTCACACCTGATACGCCCAGGCCGCGCGATTCCAGCAGAAGAAGGCCAATGACGCTAGGAAGGAACTTCGGGCAGCGCAGCGTCAACTTGCAGATATCACCAATCAGGACGACACAGCACCTAAACGTGGGAGGAAGAAGCGCAAAATTGTTTATGGTGGGAGCGATGAAGAGACAAAGGAGGTAAAGAATCTCGCCCACAAATTCACCCTGATGAAGCTGCTATGGATCCCGGACCTCCAAAAGACCATGAACACGAAGGTTGATGACCAGTATAACCCCCTGGAACGTTTTGAGAATGCGGCGTCCAAGGTGCAGGGAGAGCTGGCGGATTTATTGGAAACGTTGCCCGAGAAGTTTCACGGGGAGGTAATGCGTTCAGAGTGGTTTGTTAAGGAGGTGTGTCCCCAATTTTTTTTGGGCTTCACCGTCTGGAATTGAAGATGTCCAGTTTCACACTGCTATGGGTACGCAGCGCAGTAACGCTGCCGGCCGGCTTGGTCGCGATTGTGGACCTGAAATCTTTGATTGCACTGCCGCCGATCTGTCGACTTCGGAGGCTCGCCGGGACAAGTTTCGCGAGCAGATTGGTTACGTCGAAGATGCAGAGGGCAAACCGCATTACGAGGCGTTCAACGTCGACCTCCTTCACAAGGATTACAATGGATCGTACAATATCAAAACAGTATTTCGCAGCCCGGCGCTTCATTTAGTACGTTGAACCAATTTTATATATGCCGGCGTTGACGTGTTCTAGGCTTTTGCCGGTCTCACACGCGGACCAAAAGCAGTTACAGCGATGAAAACCGCCAATAAACCCATCCAGGCGACGGGGAAATGTGTCTCCCAACTTTGGCACCTTGATCACGGTACTCCGGGCTGCATCGCTGCAACCGGTATTCTCGTATGTTCCTTTTCTGCCTCTGACCACTTTTGCTAATCTTTTCCAGGTTCGATGGGCAGCTTCCGCGGACATCGAACTTACCCCGCGCGGCGCCGAAACTGGCATCAATTGGCAGGGCGACCTCGAGAAGTACATTGAGTACCTTCAAAATGGCCTTGACAAGCGCAAGACCTCTGTTCTCAAAATCTTCCGTGAGTGGGATGATATCTTCTTTCCCGACACAGACTCCAGCCTTGCGGCAACCGATGGGGGCGAAGATCACACCGAGAAACATGTGCAAGATGTGATGGATTTGTTGAATGCCGATGACGAGGAGGTGCCTGAAGCTGATTAAACGGCAGTCCATGTACTTATAGCCCAATACACGTGTGCGGCACATATTCAAGTCTTTTTGAGTTGTTAGCAAGTTTGAGTGATGTGCCGAAAGGGTGCTATGTAGTGCATCAAACAACCTAACATTGCATGTTCAGTTTAGTCTAGTGGTTATCGCCTTGGTTTTATTCGTAATCATGACCTCGTGCGTTCAAATCTCACTGTTCTCACTTCTTATAATTCCCAGAATAATTACTAACTTCGTTAGCTTCGACTACTGACTGCACCGTAGAAAGATAAGAAAAATGGTAGTTCCTCATCGGCAAAAAAAGGTGCAATAAAATTTTCTTTTTCTTCCTCGCCGGTTGACCTTATCAGGTCTGATATTGGGTCATAGTGCAGATATTGAGCCTTCAGACCGATATTGCCCACAAGGTCTGATATAGTCTGATATAGCAAAATGGTACACTTTCAAAAAAAATATGGACCCCTTTCATCTGACGGCCTTATAGCGCAAAATATGACCATATATTCCCAGATATGTTAACAAAGATTTTTCCGACATGGCGATAAATCATCATGTGACGATTCTAAGGGTAGGCAGGTGGGAACGCACACCCGACAGCAAGCTGCTGGACCACAAGAACAATACCGTGCGTCAGATTGAACTTGTTGCACCTGGCCATAAAAACAAGTCCAAATTAAAAGCCGAGGTGAACATGCATGCACTCACGTCTAGATGTAATGAGTGGGTTGACGGCTAGATTAATTATGCGCACTTGGGGATCGAAATTTCCAAACATGATCAAGAACTGAACGATGTTGCTCCAAAAAGCACAGCAGCGGAGGAAAAGGAACCATGCCGTCCCTCGCTCTTGTCCGTGAACCCATATGTATTTGACTTCGGCGTCCAGAGTAAGGAAGGAGTCATAAATGAGAATGACTGTTTGAATATCCTGATGTGAGCCGCGGTCGAAAAGGGCGGCAAACTCCCTTGCCTAGGGCCGGAAGAGAAAGATATATGGTGATCTGCCTGATCGAATTTCAGGTAAATCCAGTCGTTCAACACTGCATACACCTACTGATCCCTTGCAAGCAGAACATCGTCAACAATCATTATGCCATCCATTGTGGAGCCTTGTACCGCAGAGGAAAGTGGGGAAAGCGATAGCAAGATGGGAACGCAGTATTACAAACGCACACGCTTATATCGAGAAACGCGGAGTTGCACGTCGCCGATGGGCGGTGAACTGCCCTGAATCAGAGAACCACGAACTAATAATAGATGTATATCATGCTCGGTCCTTGTCGCGCATAGGGGATATGCTAGATACTCAGGTTGCGTTGACGGATGCATTATATGTTGAGAATATGTCGTATCCCAGCCATCGGTGTCTCAGACCAGGCGCAGTGAATGAGGTGTGATCATGGTGGGCCGGCACCACAGAGAAGATGAGAGATTGATTGACATCTGTGGTCAGCTGTCCCTGTCTAAGATCCGCAATTCAATTCACACCACCACGTGCATCATCAAATTAGTGATTCGTGGTATAGGACACCAAAGACGTCAAAAGAAATCACCGCTTCACTCGGCGTCACCACCACATGTATCAAAATCGTTCAGTCAGGTCCCCGTCCCCCGTCACCTGAACCTTTGGTCGAAACGCTACAGTAGATGGGAATCAGCAAGTTTCACGCTAGCGGGTACACGCACACGGTGCAGCAGAGCCTCATCTGCTCATTTTAGTGCAGAAAAAACTTGTGGAGAAGAAAGCGAGAACCGCTTAAGTGCAAGTGGGATCCCGGGCTGTGCCGAAATATGGCACATATAGTGTTTAAAAATCATTTAGGGACAACTAGCACAGGAAGAATGACCAATTATTTACTAGTGAAACATGTGAAAAACATTGAGAACCAATTTACAATGTGCTCCATATTTTCGAGGCTACGGCATGCAAAATGTGTTCAATATGTACTCCATGGCCAACATCAGAAGATATCCAAGTCATAGAGAAATTATTTTGAACAGACAGGATGGGCAAAGCCGCATGTGGCTGCACAATGCCGGTGCAGAGTTGCTCTCTTTGCCTCTATGCGCCTCCAAAACTGTTCATATCACCCACTAGATTGCCGCAGCAGAGCGAATAAAAGCCGCAAGGAAAGACCTTGTGCACCATGCGGCTTTTGTGCATCCTGTCTAATATCTTTTGTATACACCGCAAATGAGCCCCCATGTGGCGACCAGCTGAAAAAAATGTATCAGACGCATGATGATACCAGCTGGACCCAGCATTCTGAAGGCTGGTGGCCAGCCTTAATCTGAATGGATCCACTGTGGTGCCACTTTGAAGTGGCCACCAGCTGAGCACCGACATGAATTCCATCCGACCGACCAGCCGTGCAGATTATTTTTTTAAACCTTATTCCACCTCGCTGCAGCCATGAAAACAATAAAAAAGGAATGAATTGCTATAAAACCGTGCTACTGGCCCTATAAATCGTTTCCTACAGGTTAAGTTTCACTGGGAACGCGTCGACTGGGTTATTGGCGCTGTGATTGACACGGAAAGCGCAAAGCATGAGCGGCGGTGGAGATCCCCAGCAGAGGAAGGCTACTGCACGTTGACGAAGGGCCACTGGCCATCGGGACGTCGGCACTGAAGGTGTGCGTGGTGCGAAAGACGGGAAAAGCCAACGAAACAAGAGAATCTTGAAGCTCGAATTGCGCGTCTTGATATCAAATTGATTGGGCTTAGAATTTGTGCAAAGTGTGTAGTTGCCAGCACATCGAAATATATTTGAGGTGGTAAATTGCGATGTTGTGGCCTTGAAAGGGGAGCACTTGCTGGCTTGATGTGGATGCAGTAAGCAGTGCGGCCACTTGAGGATGAAAACCTGAATGAAATGGGAGTCTTGAGGCCTGGGGAGCATGCTACGATTGCCATTGAGTACTTTGCACAGGAATGCGGGCCGAAAGAGAGAGAAATAGCGGCACGGTTCGACCGGGGACGACCACCGGGGTTTGCGGCTTTGTATCATTTCGAGGAAGTCACGACTCGGTCATGTAGCAATCCGAATTCGTCGGGTAGAAGTCTACCGGTGAAAGGATGACCTGTAAGTGAGGAGGAGAGAACCTTGAACTTGAGATCCATGGTGGCCACCCGCTAGCGTCGTCTTGAGATGACTCGAGATTGGTCACTGGTGGGATTGGGGTGTTGAACAAGTTCGCCCGTGGACCTCGAAGGATCCTACATCGTCCAGTCGAAGCTCGCCGGCGCAACACGGGCAATGACGGCGAGGATGAGAGCGTGGAAGTGGGGGGAAGAAGCAAGACGATCACCCCCAAGAAAACTGATCAACATGCACGTGATGATACAGCAGCAAACATCACGCACGGACCACTAATACTGTTTGACCACGGCTCACACGACAAATACCTTAGCACTGAAAAATATAATTTTTACGCCTTGCTATCGCCAATGACTCCGAATGAATGAAATATCATACAATCTGTGCGGCGTGTGGCTTGGCGATTCTGGAAAGACTTTGCATCGGAATTTCTTGATTGCAAAACGCATCAAGCCTAGGTTTTGCAAGAGCATATGTGGGTCAAAGTTGGTCTGAGGATCTCGCTCTTCTTCTTCAAGGGCAGGAAACATAATAAAATATTATTGCGGCTACTAGCAGCCAGGATACTAAATGGATGGGCCTCGTATGGACGGCCGGCTGGAGACCAGCCGAAATTTGGGCTGACGCAGGCAGCTGGCTACCAGCCGAAGGAGAGCTGGGATCAGCTACCAGAAATCCTGGCCACCAGCTGAACCCGCCACGTGGGGGCGGCATGCGGGCACTTTGGCGGTGTATTGAACCAGAAAACATTCAAAAGGTATTGTAAATAGGTTCTCAATGTCTTTGGATATTTTGCTGGTCAATAATTGGTTATCCTTCCTGTGTGGTAGCTGGAAACAGTGTTTTTGGCTCACATGTCCCAACCGCAAAACAGCTTACAGCTCAGATGTTGGGCTTTGATGTGGGATAAAATGACTAGGTTCGATGGATTACACCTTGAGAGGTTGTCTTCTACGGGACTTTGTCTTGAAAGATCTTTGAACTTTTGACATCAATGATGGGAACTATAATGTTATTGTCGGGCCGAGGGAGGTCGTCCGAATTCTCTGCATAAGTCCAGTGAGAGCTCGAACTTCATCCAATGTCTGAAGCTCAATATGTTGGGTGCTCGTGCCCGATATTTCGAGAAATCATGCCCATGTAACAACCATGCGGGGCTCATTAAGAAATGTGCACTGAGTATACTAATCTTCCCTGTTTGCATGGCAAGTTGGATTTTCATCTTAATGGTAACGGAGTGGAGAATAGACGATATCCGATGCACATGAAATCAAACAGCTGGAAGTACTCCCGAACCTAGCCGATGGCCGATATGATCAACCATCAGATCTTAACGGCTAAATTTGATGTGGCTGCCAGATGTAATCCAACCATCGCCGATGTAAGCCATCAGTAGGGTTACCCAGCATAGAGCCTACGGTCCGGACTATACATGCAAGCTGCCTCCAAAAACCCTGCAACCACGAGCTAAATTTTAAACACATATCGCCCACAAGTAGAAACTCTGTAGCATCATTTTGCCCCTCTAACGGGCAGTTTTTGAATATAGTAAAGACAGACCTCCGCTTCGCTCCGGCATTCAGAAGTCCAGGGAAAATGTGGCTTCAACTTGAAGTTAAATATCGTCGTACACTCACATAGCGTGACATACAGACAAAACGAAATTTAATATCATACTCACGGCTTTACACCGACGAAGTTCAACGGAGGCAACGATAGACTCTGAATTACTTCAATGTCAAAAGGAATCCTTCATTCGGTGTAAGAAAAGTACATCAGAGGAGTCCAGTCGGTGTCCTTAAATCACATTGCATCTGCCAACATCTTCATGCGTCCAACAGTGGAGGAGCAAAAGGCCCACAATAGGGATAATATTTGCATCATATAAACACTGGGGAGTTCGCGTAGTAAATTAGAGGAGCTGAGTGCGGGGATTGATTTTCCAAGGTGATCGCCGCAGTTATGGCGCCAAAAATGAACCTGTGAAGCGCCAGCAGAAAGACAATCATTGGCTATCAGTCCATTAGTTCTCGAGGTACGAATGGTGACAGAGTAAAACAGCCAGGAACATGGACGAGCGGGGCAGGGATATCAATAACCGCAGCCCACAGCATCTTAGGACCAGTGGTCTCAAGAGCAAAACAAAATTGATGTCCGCCAGATCGCGGCCAGAGGAATTGTAATAATCTGAGGGAAGCGAGAGCCACAGAGGCACCAGCAGTCTCAGAGTTGGTAGAGCGGTTTTGAGATGAACCAAAGTAGAGGAAAGTCCTCATTGGCATCAGCGGACCCAAGCGTTGAGACATTAGAGCCATAACTAATCCCAGAAAAAAATATTGCCATTCAGGGAAGATGGGACAGTGGGCGATAAATTGCCAGTCTGAACCAGTTGCGCGCTTTTTATACCTTGAGAATCTCTGTGAGCGTACGTGGCCTCCCGCGTAGGTAGCAGCAGCTGCGATGAATTATGCCGTGTCAAGAAAAAACACTGAAATGATGCGCAGCTTATACGGCGACGTGGAAATTCAAACGGCGTTCTCACAAGCCTATGTGCAAAGTTAATGCAAGAGCCTGGAGTAGATGCCCACAAAGCGGTTGGAGGGAGCAGTCTTCTTGGGGAAGACGTCCAAGACGAATTGTGTTCTTAGCGTCCCGGGACCAGAGCCCTCAACCAGTAATAGAGCAGTAATATATGCGGTACTATTGGCGGTGCGGGCGACAAATCCTGATGTCTCGTGGATGATATTCACCAACTCCGAGTAAGTCATCCGTCATCTGTGTTTCTGGGCAGGTAAAAATGCGCAGCTTGGCTGGTCATGCCCAAACGGAGACCTTCTCAAAGATCTGGCCTTCCTGCTGTATTACAGACGAGCCCCAACACGATTTGTGCGCGTAGAATATGGTGTGAAAATCTCAGAGCGGAGGAAGCGAAGAAGATGAGTCAAGAAGGGTCGAGAAATACCCATTCTCTAAAATCGTACATCACGCTCGCGGCCTGCCCGTGGGGAGAGCACAAAACTGGGTTTCCGGTTATAGATACCCCAAAGGTGTCAACGGCACTCCCAGAGAATGCACCACTGAAGACTCCGCACTGTAAAGCACAATCAGACAAGGATGGTAAACTTCAGTGGAATCCGGAGCATCATCGAGGTCGCGAGAAAGTGCGCTTGCTGCAAAAGTCGCTCCGAGATACAATCTTGGATTGCAAAGATGCGGGTTGTTTTTGGCGAGTTCTGCGTGGATGAGCTGATTCTCGTCCAAAACCCGTCGAAGTATCACTGGAAGATTTGACGGACGAGTGAGGTCGTTATCTCTAAAAATATCTGCACACAAAGTCAGCAAAACACACAACCATTCTAGGGGTTAGGGCATGCAAGACGTTGGCATTCTGTGAACTGGCCTGCTGTTTGAATGGCTGAACGTGCGGTTAAGACCCAGTGGGACCTAACCACCAGCTAACTAGTAGCTGCTGTGCAGGAGGAGTTTTATGGCTCGGGGTCGATCCATACCTCATATCGGCAGCGGATATATGCCGGGATGTGGTTAAAGTTCGGAGATTTTCCAGGCTAGGTCCGTAGCCGGTCCCAAGAATTGTCTGCCATTGTCAATCAGGATTAGGTTTCTCCGAGGAAATGTGTCTCCTGGCGAGCCGTACGACGAATAAATGCGGGAACAAGCGACTTTGATGGCTCTCAGGATATTTAGGTAGCCGCAATACTTCTGGTTTTGACAAGTATCAAGTGTGGCAGGTACCAAACGACTCCGTGTCCAATCTCTAGTAGTTGTATTTTACTTGAGTGGTACGTATTTTTTTCCCTCAAAGCCGGGTCTGGCCAATGACGGGTGACATTCGGGACTTTCCGAGCGGCGCCAAAAATTTCGATCAACTTGAATTCAGAACAAGCATATAGTGTTAACTGCAAATACTGATCTCCGGAATTGCTTTGCCCCTCCTTTGAATTTACGTTGAGATTTCCAGTCCCCAACCCACGGATGCCCGCCCGTGAACAAAACATAGAGTACCCCGCTGTGAAGGATGGGTGCTGAGATCCCCCCCGCACGAATAGAAGCTGCTGCATGCAGATTTAACAACACTCTCGATAGCATTACGACCGATATCCTGTAGATTACTTAGCGCCCCGCGCGGACCGAAAAGACTGGTACAGACGTTGAGGTCAGCCCCGCGAGATCGCTGGATGTGATCATCTGTGATCGGGCGGGAGATCGAGTCAGTTCTGAACGAGAAATTCACAGTCAGCCTACATCGCCAAACTGGAGATTAATACAATTAGAGACAGAACACTGAGTGAGTAAGGAACGAGGACTGACGTAGAACATGAGGATGTTCGCGACGTTGGCAAGGCAGATGACTCTGTTGTATGTTAAGTTTTTCAACCATACATTCAACCTTTATGCTTAGATGCGGACCCACCCGAAGTACATCGCACCTACGGCAGCAGCGCATCAAATGGGTACAGAGGAAAGGGACCTGGGGATAGGGACTCGCCATCGAGGATCATGACGTGCCACAAGGACCCCGCCAGTATAATAGTCCCGGTTTGTCTCACCGCGCGGTACATAGTGAATCCCAGGACCATCGTATTGCACACGAGCCTGAGAATAAAAATCAGTCAGAGGAAATTTCATAAGATGTACCCTCATACTCGGCTTCCCAGGCGGCCGCCATACCTGGTTTCTCGTAAGAACATCGGAGCGAGAACGGGGAGGACTAGACTCACGAATTGACCTAGGGAGTCAGATTAGAGGAGGAGGCAGACTGCTCAGAGTAATACTCACTGAGTCCGAGATTGTGGAATGTGGCACCCAATCAGGGTAGTGTGGACGGTGGGAGTGGGCCCTGACGGCATAATCGACCACTGAAAGAAAGATTAAACAAGTAAAATGGCGAGGAAACGTGAATATGTCGACATACACCTCCAAGGCCAACTGTAACGAGGCTGACCAGCACGAAGAAACTCAAAAGTCGCTTGTCACAGTTGTACATAGCGTATACCCGAAGGATGAGGGTGCCTGGTCATAATGCATAATGCGACGATTCTAAGGGTGGGTAGTGTGACGCACACCCGACACCAAGCTGCTGGACCACCATAAGGATACCGTGCGTCAGGTTGAGCTGGTTGCACCTGCCCATGAGCAATGAGCCTAAATGAAAAGCTGAGGCGAACATGCATGCATTCACGTCTAGATGGAATGAGTGGGTTGGCGGTTAGATCGAATTATGCCTACTTGGGAGCCGAGATTTCCAAACATCATCAAGAACATCACGATGTTGCTGCAAAAAGTACAGTAGCGGAGGAAAAGGAACCATGCCGTCCCTCGCCCATGTCCGCGAGCCCATATGTATTTGACTTCCGCGTCCAGAGTAAGAAAGGAGTCAAAAATGAGAATGACTGTTCGAATGTCCCGATGTGAGCCGCAGTCGGAGAGGGAGGTAAAACCGCTTGCCTAGTGGCGGAAGAGAAAGGTATATGGTGATCTGCCTGGTCGAATCTCAGGTAAATCAAGTCGTTGAGCAGTGCATAAACCTACTGATCCCGTGCAACCAGAACATCGTCAACGATTATTATACCCTCCATTGTGGAGCGATTGTACCGCAGAGGAAGGTGGGGAAAGCGATAGTAAGATGGGAAAGTAGTATTACAGATACAGATTTATATCAAGAACACGGATATGAGTTGCACGTCGCCCGTGGGCGATGAACTGCCCTGAATCAGAAAACTGATAATGAATGTATTGCATGCAGATGGCGCGGCGGTCTGAATCGTTGTCGCGCAGAGGCGGATAGCATATATTGTTGCTGCGATACTCAAATAGCGTTGACCAATACACCATACTGTCGTATCCCAGTCAGCGGCGTCTCAGAACAGGCGCGGTGAATGAGCTTCTGATCATGGCGGTGGTGGGTCGGGACCAGATGAAAGCTTGATTGATATTTGCGGTCAACTGTCCCTTGTCTAAGATTTGCAATTCACTCTCACACAGATGCATATTTATATAAATATCAGTTGCACGTCGCCCCTGGGCGGTGAATCAAAAATCACGAACTTGTAATGGATGTATTTCATGCCGACGGCGCGGCGGTTGTCGCCAGTATTGTCTCAGAACAGGCGCGGTGAATGAGCTGTAATCATGGCGGTGACGGGCCCAAACCACTGAGAAGATGAGAGCTTGATTGACGTCTGTGGTCAGCTGTCTCCTGTCCAAGATCCGCAATTCACTCTCACACGACCTGGTTCCAGTTGCGCGACAATCAGCAGCCACCGGAGATGAGGGTTGTGTGGCCCCCCGATGTCATACGCACGATGTTGAACTTTGAAACCTTAACAAGAGCGCGGTGGCCCACCACTTCGGCTGAGGGATTATCAATTGGCGCTTGAATTGGCGCCGGCCCAACACTGATAATGCATAGACTCGGAACAGGAATGGGCGCTGAAAACGCATTGTTTGGGATTGTGGACACTTTTATAGGCGCGCACGCTCAAACAAAGAGCGGAAATCTGGCGTGTGAGCTTGTAAGACAGATGTGATTAATTAGGCGGGCCAGCTGTTGACGCGAAAGAGGGCAACCAAAGTTCTGGATCGATAGACCCCAGAGCGGAGTTTGAAATGGCTTCGGACGGATACGCATAATCTTATAAAGAGGGTAACAAGAGCTCCGATACGAAAATATGTGGAAGGTTTCGTAAGCACATGTATCCTGGGAAGACCTAGAACAAGCAGTCCCGAGAATATTTCACACTCTTGAGAAGTTAGATGGATAACACTGCTCCAAGTTCAGACAGAAAGCGAAGCTCCGGTCCGCTGCTCCTATTGTACGCTGGAATTATATTCTTATATCTCTAAATCATCCACTTCATCAAAGGACAGACGTTTCGTGATCCGCTCCCGCGCTGTGCGCAAATTGCAAAGTCCCCAGTTGCGTGCTGTGTGCTGGCCCTCCGTCCGGATCAAGGGATGCGGCGGTGTGCAGATTGAGGATGAGCCTCGATATTATTACAACTGAGATCCTGCCACACGTTCAGTGGTAAGAAAGACCGCAAGAAAAGCGAAGAGTACGTTGCGGTGGGCCATGCGAGGCTACCGGTTGTGTTCAGCTGCGTGGCGGATTAGCTGTGGATAGTGCACGGAGTAGATATGGGCTGCCATACATCACCAAACCAAATTTAAATCAAGATGAATCGGGGTGTATGCAGTGCGACGTACGTTCAGCATGAGGATATTGGCCAGGTTGGCCAGGTTACCGTTCGGATTGCGCATGCGGGGTCGCTCACCCGAAGTACATGGCACCTACACGGAAGATGAGTTGGGTAGTCAGCATCATTGAGCGGAAAAACCCACCATCACGCATCATGACGTGCCATGACTCATGAGGAACCGGGAGCGGATATAGTATTTCTGGTTTGTTGGAAAGCGCGATACATCGTGAGGCCGAGGACAAGTGTATCGTACGCGAGCCCACGAGATTGATTTAAGTGGAGGCCGAGGAAGCTGACTGCCTCGTACTCTGCTTCCCACGCCGCCGCCATTCCTGTTGTACTCGATATAAAGAGCGCAGGGTAATCAAGCCGCGAACTCACAGATAGATTTAGAAAACAATTTCGCAAGTGGGTATGGGATGTTGAGAAGGTTATACTTACTGTGCTTTGGATTGAGGAGTGTGACATCCGGGCAAGGTGACATGGACGACGGGATTGGGACCGGCAGGCACTACCGACCACTAGGAGATGCAGATGAATAGAAGTAAGGACACGATGTTAATTTCGACTCACAGCTCCTATGGTAACTGTGATCAAGCCAGCGACGGAGGCAAAGTTAAAACCCGTTTGTCGAAGCTATACATGGCGTATACCCTCAGAATGAGAGTTACCGTCCGTGCATCAGTCCTCGCGAGGATTCCGATAACGTCGAACTCACATCCGACGGCGAGCTCCTGGACTACGATAAGGAGCCTATGTGCGATATTAAATTTGTTGCACCTGGAATAAGCGGTTAGCCTACGTATCTGATTGAAACTGGTTATGATATTCGCGTCTGTGCGCACTCGAGTTGGGATTTACGAGGCGAGAGACTGGTAGCGTACCTCAGGTGGGAAATTTCCGGAGAGTATGAATACCATCGCGATGTTACTGAAGAGAGTGAAGGAGCGGATGAATAGAAACCAAACAGATTCGCGCTTGCGTTGGGAAACTCATATATACGTGGTCTCCGAGTCCAGGGTGAGGAGATGATCGTAGATGAGTATTGGTGTGGGTAACATGAACCTTCTTCACTGGACCGAGATAAATGAGTTACCTAGGCCAGCGACCCAATGGTATATCGTCTGCTGCCTAACGAGATGTCAAAGAAGGTAGATCTCGACTCGGGCAACCACGCACTGATCGCCCGCGAACACGATGTCGTCGTCGGTGAGCCCGCTCATTGTCGAGCACTGCGAAGAAGCGCGAGTGGGGGAGGACGTGCAAGAATGAAAACCTATAGTAGACCCCCAGATGAGATCTTCAAGTAGTTGATACGGATACGGAATAAACTCACATATCTGTTAAGGACGCAATTAGAATCACTGCAAGTGGTAGTCTCAGATGAAATAGATTGTTTGCGCAACAGCCATTGGAGCCATTCAATGGCTGTTTGGCGTTGCGCAGAAATGGCAGGTGAATGGCTCCACGAAGCCATTGACGTCATTTTTTGGCGGTGGAGCCATCAGTTTGCGCAACGTCAAAAAGCCATTGAATGGCTCCAATGGCTGTTGCGCAAACAATCTAATACCGACACAAAGGCCCTGCCTGGGTTCCGTTCTTTGCGGGGAGAACTGCACCAGCTACAGAGTATAGACTGTCACCCTGATGTCTCAGGGACGGCTCGGAGGGGACAGCGCCGCGGCGACTGTCGGCCCTCGCATGATATACAAGGCAATAAATCGGTGGAGATCATGACGTGGGCCACCACAATCTCCCACTACGATTCCTGCATTCTTGTATCAAGGATGGATCTGTGGTCAGGTCAGCTGGGAGCAACGGATTTACATGGCGCGGCAGTACTTGGATCGGAGGAATGCTGATGATGATGCTTAAACGGCTTGGGAGTTCATTGTATCACGGAACTGAAAGCGCTTGATGAATGCTTCGCGGCATTTAGTATGTGCCTGGTAGAAACAGAAAGAGATTACGAAGCGCTGAAAGATGGGGACAAGCACCTTGGATTCACATGAAGCGCTGTCGCCGGTTCAGAGTCGGCGAAATCCCAGGGATTGCGAGGGAAATGAATGTGCTCTACGAGATCTGCGGAGATGAACTTTTGGTCCAAGTGGATATCCTTCGACGAGGGTTGAACGAAGATTAATTTCTGCCAGCCGACGTGGCGTCCGCAAATTCACCATTTATGCCTGTATATAAGTCTCAGTCACACGGAAGTGCGGTTATGTGCGAAAGCAAACAAAAGCTCATAGCTACCTGGACCTCTGGGTGTTCGAGCGTCGAATTGACGTTGTGCGAAGAAGGGAGACGTCACTGTCACAATGTGACGTCAGCGTGACACTCTTGCTCCCCACACTCACGACCAGCAGGTAAGTCAGCTCGTTTGCCGCCTTTTCTGGCCTAGATGGATTTCGATCTCAAATCCGTCCTATGATTCCGGCTTTCTGGCTCATATGCTCGCTTTCTCGCGACTTATCTTGCCCTCAATCAGACTCGCTCGACCGCCACCTTTCTCTACGAAACCAGCCCTTTTCTACAGCTTTTTTGCGACAATGGCTACGGATACAAACAAGTACAAGTTTAACCACTCGATGTGCGTCCATAAATCATCACAGAGAATCATCCTGCTTATTATCAACATCCCAAGGCTTCGCGTCAAAGACCCCAAAGAGTCACTCAAATTCTACGAATTTCTGGGCATGAAACTCATCCAGAAGCTTGAGAATCCGGACTCCAAGTTCGACCTCTATTTCCTCGCGTACGACAGCCCTTCCGCTGTCTCTACCGGGAAGCACTGGACAGATCGCGAGGGCATTATCGAGCTCACGCACAACTACGGCACCGAGAGCGATCCGGAGTATAAGATCGTGAACGGGAACACCGAGCCGTACCGCGGCTTTGGTCACGTTTGCGTGTCGGTGGATAACATCCAGGCTGCGTGTGCGCGGCTCGAGGGCGCAGGTTATCGATTCCAGAAGAAATTGACGGACGGGCGCATGCGCCATATTGCGTTTGCGCTCGACCCTGATGACTACTGGGTTGAAATCATCTCGTTCAAGGACGTCGAGACGACTGCAGATATCAAGGAGACCAGCGTCGAGACTTACCGCATGGTGCGCTGCTGCTTTTCACATATTTGTTTTGGCTTATATACTTCGCATAGAACCACACGATGATCCGTGTCAAAGACCAAGAAAAGTCAATCGCATTCTATCAGGACATTATGGGCATGAAGGCACGCAGTTGCCCTTTTTGAGAGACGATACTTGCACTGATACGATATTCTGGTTAGATCAAACGCGTCAGCGAGAACCCTGGCGCCAAATTCAATCTCTACTTCCTCGGGTACGGCCCCGACGCGCCCGACGGCACCTCTGACCGAGAGGGACTCCTCGAGCTGACGTGGAACTACGGCACCGAGAGCGACGCAGCATTCAAGTACCACAACGGGAACGACCAGCCGCAGGGCTTCGGGCACATCTGCATCTCCGTGGACGACCTCGATGCCGCGTGCGCGCGGTTCGAGGAGAAGGGCGTAAGCTGGAAGAAGAGGCTCACGGATGGGAAAATGAAGAATATCGCGTTCGTGCTCGGTGAGCTTTCCTCCTTGTCATTAGAATAAATTGGGTGGCTCATGGGTGTGACACAGATCCCGACAACTACTGGATTGAGATTGTCCAGAACGAGGGGTTGAAAAGCCGTGCCAACTGGTGAGCGTCTGGCGCGTGGAGGACAGTCCTAGGAATCCGACAGAAAGCGAACATTGTACTACCTGTAACTTCTTGTGATATCTCTGATACTTAACTCGACTTGCCTTCATCCTAGGATGATACCGATTCTCTTTGTCCGTCCTGTAGCATCGACTTCTAAAAAATTACTGGAGGGCTGAGGCATAGTTAAGCAACCCATGGCCAAGCGTGGAGACACATATTTATTTTTGTGGTGATACTAAAGGTGCGTCAGGGGTTGAAGTCATTCTCCTATAAGTGTTCTACAAACAATGAACATTGTATATAGTCAACTGAAAGGCTTTTTACACCTGCTTAGAGTACTGTCGGACAATCCGCCAGGCGCCCCGAGACTTCCTCCGCAAACCTGTCCTGCCCGATATTCACGAACTTTTCATGAACTTGTACGGCCTGTTTCTCTTGTGAGAATCGCTCAAACGATAGTATCACCCTCTCCCAAAGCTCGGCGGCCTTCGGGAGGTCCCCTCTTCCGCTGACAGATCCGCAAGGCGGAGCATGCATGCAGTTTGACTTGTTGAGATGGATATCCATCTGCGTAAAGCCTTCCAGCGCGAGGACAAACAAATTGATAGTCGTCGAGCGCTCGCCAAGGAATTGGAACGCTTTGCGGACGACCAGCCTCTGCTTGGACTGAGCGCGGAGTCCACTGCGCCCGCTTATACTGGCTGTCGCCCCAAGCACGCCCATCCCCAAGTCTCCCGATACAGTATGTTATCTTTTCGTCGTCGTTTCCCCACGAGGATTGAAGGCCTTTTCGGTATTCTGCATTGGCCGCCAACAGACTCTCGTCTCGCAAGTCGATGCCACCCTGGAGAATATCGCACGACTCCACGAGATGCAAATATCCCATAGTCTTGAAGATCAACGCAGCCTCGTCGCAGTTGCTCTGCACGATGTCTTTGGGCGCACCAATGAGAACTTCAATCATAGTGAGATTGAGCAAGACCAGTCCCCCATGATAAGACTTCTAGTCGACGGGATTTGGGTGTGGATCTGGTGGGCCTCTGCATACTTCGATTTCGAATTGTGGATCTCCGCTTGGGGATTCAGGATATCGGGTGGTGTACCAGATGAAGTGGGGACATTTCAAGTGCTGGCCAGCAGCTGGATGGATTGTGGTTCCCAGCTGAATCGGCAGGTTCCTATTCCAGGTGGTGGCCAGATTGATCAAACGTGGACACAATGTGGCGAGATTGATGGCCAAACAATGGCACATCACATGGGATATTCATTTGGTCCAGTTGGCGGTGTAGCGTATGCCATCTCGCCTTCGCCCATTACACAGATGTCCAGAACTTGTGCCGCCCTGTGGGAGAGACAGATAGCGCGACCCAGCACTCCCTCGGTTCTTGATGCAAGGGCTTCGTTGTACAAGTTGGCTGACAAAATCGCCATCTTGCACGCCTCGTACGCACACTTCTGCGCAGCCAAATAATCTCCACGTTAGAGATGAATATACGACAAGTTGCACCGCGCTTGAGTTTGTCGTAGGACGGATTCAGTCGAAATGGCGAGAGAGTGTGCATTTCTTTTTGCGTAAACTTTAGAGCAGTAGCAGTATCACTGTTGTCATACAAATAGAGGTTCCCTACAGCCGCGTAAAATGCGCCTATGGGTGTATTAGCCGTAGCCTGCATAGCCAAGTTCGAGGACCTGCATTCAATCGATGGCTCATTCAGTTGACGAAAATGTTTGAGGCCTTCATCCCAACTTCTGCCCCTCGAATTATGAGATTCAAGCGAACCAAGACAAGACTTCGTGTGTACCACAAGCAGTAAGGTCATTTGGGCACTCCGACACATAACAACTTTTGAAAGGAAACCAGGATAGACCAGCTGTTCCACTGGCAGGTATAATCGCGGTGCAGTAGTCCAGGTTACTGAGTCTGCTCGTGTGTGCGACATGAGCTCATAAGCCCATAACCTATTGGAACTAGAACTACGGTGAGTCTATGGACACTAGGGACAGTCAGAGTAGACAATTATGGTCGATTATGACGGTCGATTCTGCAGTTGATTATGTTCCCAGAATCATGGGAGAATCACCGAGAATCATAATCGACCGAGAATCGTCGAAGCGACTCCGGAGTCGATTCTACATTGATTATGGAGTCGATTCTGATTATGATTGTCTTTTGTCCAGAATCGTGGTTAGAATCGTGTCCATAATCGACATCAGAATCGGGGGGGTCAGAGCCAGGGTGATTCTCCCACGATTCTGTCTTCCAGAATCGACTTCAGAAGCGCAAGCATAATTGACCCATAATCGTCTACTCTGACTGTCCCTACTGTAGTTCTAGTCAGCTACGCATATGTAGATTTGTAAGGATGGCACTATACCTCACTGCACGCGATGGGAAACAGTGAGGTACGACGTGACTCTGTCACGTCCTATGCCCACTAACTTTAGTTAGTGGGTCCTGTAGCGCCCTATTTTGATGGCTCCGCCAAGTTTTGTATGATTGGATCAACTCTGATTAACCATCAATCAAATCGGCCGAAAACCCGACCCGACGGTGACATGCGCCGACCTGCGCCGACCTGACGGTCTATGGCAACAAGGTGCTGGCACCGACGGGGCTAGATTTTTTTTGGCTTTCCTCTCTCCAACAATTAAGGATGGACACGGGTATACCCTCAGGCCTACCCGTACCCGGACCCGCAAAAACCGTACCCGTGTACGGGTCGGGTATAAAACCCGTACGGGTTACCCGCGGGTCCCCAAATACCTGCGAAATTTCCAACATAAACAATATTCTATTGTCAAGTATGGTACGGTAAAATGTAGCGGGAGCTATGAGCAAGGGCAGATGATTCGACTTACTGTTATATTTCATTCGTTAGGCGGCAAATTTACGGTGAGAGTAAGAGAATTTGACAATTTGCCTGGGGCGGAAGGTACCCAAACAACCATGAGAACAATATTGATCAAATTTGGGTCAAGCTTGAGACGATGGGTCAGCAAGCAAGGGAAAATCAGATAACTACAACATTTGTGATGACGAGAGAGCCCATGCTGAGAAAGCAAAACAGAGGTCGTGAAAAAAAAAAAAAAAAGAGACTGAATACGCCAGTCAAACCCATGATTGGGCAATGAATATCTTTGATCTTCGTTTTAGAGAGTCTTTCTCCGGTCATTGCTGCTGAGATAATAGATTCTTGAGGAGGATCACACTCCTGATCCACCGCCTCAAGCCTCAATCTTACTGCAGTTCTGTTCATACTTACAGATATAAAATTTCTGCCTGTTTATGTGTGGTAAAAATAAGCATTTTTATAGCTTAAAAACCCGCGGGTGTACCCGCGACCCGTGTCCATCCTTACTGACAATGTTCTTCAGCTTCCCACTTCTCGCCTGCTTCTCTTTTGGTTAACGCTATACCTCCCGCCATACACCTCATCTGTATTGCCTGTTAGTATTGTCTCCTCTGCTTTCGTTTCCTCTCGCCCCCAGCTTGTACCTTACCTCTTGCCATCAATGGCACCCACGGGTCGTTCACCACAGTATTGCCGTGCTTCGTCTTGTCCCATCTGGCTGTAGACATCTGTCTGGGATTGTATTGGAAAACTAGTGTACGAGAGTTGCTCATTGGGCTCAGTCAACAGCCTACGGACAAATATCATGTGGTAGACTCCAACATCTCAGGTATGTCTTGCAGTGTATTTGGCATCTTGTTCTTTTCTCTCTCTCTCTCTCTCTCTCACAGCATCTCACTGCGAATCAGCCTCTGTGTCACCTTCATTTATGGCAACAGTTTCTCCCCCAATCTGTGCATTCCTGTTTATATTTCTCATAATACCCACTGATTGCCATTTCAGTTGCGAGGTTGTGCTCTGGAACCGGGGCAGTCTTCCCCCTGCAATGGTAAATCTGATCCCATCTCAAAATACCAAATGGTGTGTTGACAAGGACATGTTGGCAGATGAACCTCCTGCTTCCTCTTTGCATGCCTGCGAACATGAGAGCACAAAGCCCGGCGTACGCGCCGGTCCAACACATACAACACATATGTCCTCGCAATACAAATTTTGGCTTCTGATCAATCTGCCCCTGTCCCAAGCTCCTCTTCGGGGGGCTCAGTTTCTACCTTCACCTCATCTCACCACATCAGCCATTCGGCGTTTCTATGCTCATCGAAGTTGAGTGATATGCCATCTGACGTAAGGCGCTGTTTATTATGTCGGGTTGTAAACATGTTCATCAACCCTTTTAAAGTGGGTTTTATATCCAGGAACCAGACCACCTGATTCTCAATTCATTGGGGCGGTGTCTTCGGGGAATCGGGGCCCTCGGCAAGCAAATTATGACTGCAATTGAACTGGATACTCGGTTAATGAATTGTGTTTCCTGTGTGTTTTTCAATGTTCAGACCAGCAGAATAACCTGAAATGGTTTGCAATAGATCGAAGCCAAGCAGGAGTGGGATAAATCTTGCGCTATGGAAGGTTGGAGCGGTACCACTATCAATGAGAGCATTTTACCGTGAGATATCAGATGTCAAGTGGCGCCTTCTGGTGAATAGATGCCGGATTCCTGCACAGCTGCAAAGAATTGAGCAATTCTAGTCTCTTTTATATACTTGGCTATTTACTGGATTATATTCTTTCTTACTCGGTTAAATTGGAGGTGGGAATTAAAAAGCTTAACCACTGACCTTGTTGAAGTACACTGTTAGTGGGCTTTGCCGCGAAAGCGCGCTACAGAGATTATAAGGGATCCGTGACCCGATCAAACCCGGCAAGTCCGACACAGCACACGTCCGTGTTGTACCGTCCAACACATAGAACTCTTCAGGCACAGTCGACATTTCCGTGGTACCAAATCTCGCGTTGTTGCTGATTGGGACAACGAATTGGCACATTTTCGGCACACAACCTCTCCAAATAGTAACATTTCCGCGTTTCCAAATCTCGCGTTGTTGCTGATTGCATCAGGAAAATCCGAAATTCTATGAAGACACAACCGGCATTATCCAGGTCTTTGGTGATCTTTGGTGGTCTATGAAGACGTACCGCCGGTCTATGTGTGTCTTTCATGCGCTCTGGATGTCTATAGTTTTGGAGCACCTTCTTCAATGTCTATTGTACTCTCGGAAGCTGAACTGTGTGTCTATGAGGTCCACCATAGGTGCGTGGGTAGATTTATAGTCTTCAGATTCGAATTATTTCTCAAGCTTTTGACATTGTGTTCCCACTTAACCCCATCGTAACGTCGCCGAAACACGGTTGGGTCAAAATGTTGATACTTCTTCGAGTGCTAATAATTGGTAAGCAAACTTTAGACACACGGATGTATTCCTACAGAAGTAAGTATTGTAGTCTCCGACTGGGGGAAAGTGGACTTGGACTTGCAACGAGTTGGCCAAGTGAAGGCTGCCGGCATCGGTGTTGTTCGAGTTCCAGTCAGAGATTGCCGATATGACAGTGACGGGTGAGTTCGCCGCCATCAAAAGGACATTGATCATGCCACGTCTCTGTTCTTCCCTCTTCTTCGCCCACCACAAAATGCACGACCGGCCTCATACTTCCAACTTTGTCGAGCTCTTATGTTTGTCACTATTTGTCACGATGCCTTCACTGCCTCTCAGCAGGCAAGCTCCCCTCAAGAGACAAAAAACAAGAGAACAACCGCACGATACCAGATAGAAATGTCGCACCAGTAACTCGTACCTCCAAGCTCTGGTATTCAAGAAGCCTCAAGTCTCCACAAGACTCTGAAGTCGATATTCGCTCTGTCCACTAGTAGTCTGCACCTTCAACACAATTACACCGGCCCAATTGTCCGGGAGAACGACATTGGCAGCGGTCCCAGCAAGCTCAATATCTCGAAATGTGCTCCTTCCTGGTCTTCAAGACAGATATCTTGACCAAACCGCGCTCAATTTGGGTGGTTACGACATGCAGTATTCAGCCACCGCAGCTCTGGTCTTATCGTTTTGACTAGGTATTCCATTTTATCTGCCGAATCCCTCCATCTCCATGGTCTCCATGTCCTTATTATGTTCAGTGTATTTGTCCGTACTTACTTGAAACATATTTCCATTTTTATCAATATTTCGTGATTAAGTGGCCGTTGAAAACTATGGGTGCTGTCATGACTATGCTGTCTATGCTACTATGATAGACTGAGTGACGGCTATGGTGATCTTCGTAGGAGAAACCACCTTTCCCACTTGTCTATCATAGATAGGCCCTTACTTTCTGGTCTATGTTGTCTCTCTGGGTCTCCGTCAGTCCTTGTAGCAATTTCAGGTTTTCCTGATGTGGGACAACGAATTGGCACATTTTCGGCACACGACCTCTCCAAATGGCAAATACTGACCACCACTGAATGAAAGCGAGTTCACAGAGTCGAAAAAATGACTTGTACCTTCATAACAACCGGCAGCCGATTATCTGCTGAAGTCCAGGAAGTATCCACGCACAAATTCTTTTCTCAATACGATGAATGGTTCATGCCCAACGATAAAACTCCCAAACTCTCGGCACTGGGGTCTTCAAACGACCTGGAATTATGGGACCCGCTCCCTGATTTTCAAGAGTCAAGATAAATCAACCTGAAATGAGATTCAGGTACTTCGCAATTCAGGTACCCGATTCAGGTGGTTTGCGTAGGTTGACTAGAGTGCATGAAAATCAGTACTTTTCTCGATGAAACAGTTCAAGTCCGAAATCGCTGAATTACACAAAAATACAGGGAAGGTAAAATATAAATATCTATTCCATTTCTGCCTGCTCTTCCGTTACACCCATGGCATCCTGGCGCTCAGAGAGTGCCCATCGACGTGGACCGGGCCCGGGGTCGGGAATACGCACAACCAGACAACTGATATCGTCAACATCGATAGCCTCGATTGGACCAAAATTGTTGTCTTGGTAGTACGGAAGACCGAGACGCTTGCTTTTCGCCAGTATCTTGACTGGACGCACGATTGCAAGCCAAATCACCCGGGCTTGTTCAACGACACGGCCTCGGTCATCATGACTAGACGGTAAATCCGCGAAAAACTCGATGATGCGTAGAAGCTGTCCATATGCGGCCTGTCGTTGGAGGAGGACCGGTTGATGGCGGTGGTTGCGGTTCACATCAACTGCGTGCGAGTACTAGTATTTGATCTGTGAGATGAAATAATGAATATAACGGGTGACCCAGACCTTAATAAATGATGCGTCCCGCATCTCATCCACTACTCACTCGTCCTCCCCCTTGCCCTCGCGTGCACATTCTCCCCAGAACCCCTCTCCACCTCGTTCTCACAGCGGTTCCCCATCCCCTGGCCCGTCATGGTCACGCCTGTACCATCGCCGCAAGGTCCCGTCGTCGTCCAGCGACTCTGGCGACGATCTAGTGCAGTTTTCCAAGGACATGCAGCACGACGACGAGGAGGAGGAGCAGGAAGAGGAGGAGGATCCAAGTGGAAAGGGAAAGAAGCGCGCTAAGTCCAGTGGTGGATCGGCTCCCAAGCGGGCCAAGCATTAGTTAGCCATGTAAAACATTATTAATTACATTGATCTTCCCTCTCTTTTGGCTTGAAAGTCAATAAGTTTCAACCTGGATTCGAGTGCCCAATACCTTATTCAGCGTGGTTCGGACTGAGAATCAGGTCAAAACACCCTGAACTCACACCTTGGAATCTTTACTTTTGTACCTGAATCTTCGCTACTGGAATTTCAATATTTTGTGGTAATACAAGTTGAAACATCCTGACTTGACTCCCGGAATTCCAGGTCTTCTGAAACCCCCAGTGCGCGGGCCAGTAATTACAGAGGAGAAATGGCGTATATTCACGTTGTAGTCGCAGCTATGTATTTTCAGCCCAGTCGAAGTCCTAAACGATCTGCATCCTTCACACGTCTCGAGTCATTAATATACATGCATGTGTTTGTTCATCCATACCGAACGCCTCGCAGCAAATTGGCCCGAATCAGGCAGCAGCAATTTGAGGCTTTTCTGCGCTCACTCGTTCCTCACTTGATTTCTCGCCATCCGGACGCCCGCTATCCGACAGCACGCCCTTGTCGTTATCAATGAACGCGATGTCCCCCGCACCACGCTCGTCAAAGGCTACACGGTGCTTCTCGAAGTGCGAGGAGTGGTTTCTGAGTAAATAGGGTGAGAGAATTAGTCTTGGCAGCGAGGAAGACCAACGAGGAAGAAAAGACGTACTCAGCCGGCCCAATAATCGTTATCAGAATCACAAACGCTGCCACTGCACCAGTTAGGATGCCTTGCACCTTCCCGTAGTCGGGGACAACTTTGCCGTTCACGACCGTCTTCAGGTGGTCGCCGCTGGCTGTGCGAGAATTGTGAGGAGCCGGCGTACAGCAGGACGGTGACAACCGAGGACGATACTCACTGGCTTCGAATTCAATCTGCGCTGCCGCCGAAGCGATCATGTTCCCTATCTGGTACGCCACAGCAGGGAACGTTGTGCGGAGTGCGGGCGGAGCCATTTCGGTGAGGTGGATGGGTATCTACCTCAGGCCGTAAGCTCAGGAGTAAGGCCATGGGGGATCGACAAAGGATGTCAAAATTGACATGGGAAGACAGCATCGCATAAGGGCGTCCGCTAAGCCAAAGGAGAGGGGAAAGTATGCTTCCCAGAGCTACAAGGTAACCAAATCAAAGACACTTACAACTCCCCACGCCCTGCACTCCAAACTGTATGCAAAACGCACCTGCCGCTAGTGCAGTGAAACCTTTGGGTAAGATCCATAGCGGAATGAATGCCCCGGTCAGGATCTCGCAGAGCCTGCAACGGAAGAGATGTCAGCATAAGAGTTGTATAATAAAGAGGCCGAGGAAAGTGGGAGATACAACAGACGGCAGGGCTCCGCACAAACGGCCACGAAACGGACCGCAAAAACACAAACAAAAATTTACAGACCATAGGTTCTGTAGACGCGATTTAAATCAAGGTGATATCATCAGAGACGGGGAAAGTAAAGTGAGAATAGAAAATATCTCACACAATATTTATCCTCCTTCCCAAGAACTGCGAGGCCCACCCGGCGACGGCGCCACCTGTAATGGCACCCTGTAGGAAGGAACATCTACTCAGTCAGAGGTATTTCGGGCCGATGGAGGGGTCGAATAAAGTAAGAGAGAGAAAAGTCCAGGGTCAAGACGATAAGCGGCCATCGTTCCGGAGAAAGAACGAAAGTCAGAGAACAAAGTAAGAAATATCTGCGTACGCAGTTGCCGATGATTGTCGCTACCACGGACGCATGCGTGCTGAGACCCTTATTCTCCTGCACGTATGTCGGGTACAGATCTTGCGAGCCATGCGCGAGGAAGTTGAAGCCTAGAGGGGTGGAAGGCGTCAGTAGATAACCTTGGTGAAAGGGCGACGAGTGAACGGAGGGGTTATTTTTGCCTACCCGTAAGTAACAACACCGCGTATATGCACAACATCCAGTGTTTCTTCAGCATCGCGTTTGTCTCGCGGATGAATACGCGCGTTTTGTGTGCCTCGGAAACAGTACCGTGAGCCTCGGAAGCGCGGCGAGCCTGCGGCGAAATTCAGTAATTCAGTGAGCATTCTGATTATTGTGTGCGAGCAAAAGGATGAGGAATCGCAGAGGAGAGAGGGGATGAGTCAAGGAAAGCGAGCGCCGGTGTAGGTTGACTGTATAAGGAAAGGGGAAAGGACTCCAAATGCGGAGTGAAGGCCAGAGAAGGAGAGAAAAACAGGGACGAGGACGCACCTTCAAGAATGTCTCACTCTCCGGTAACAACGACCTTAGAAACGCGCCAAAGACGCTAATTCCCGAGGCGGTCCAGAAAAGTGCACGCCAGGCGGGGGCAACCTCCGGCACGAGCTTAAGCGAGATGACCGCGGCGAGCTTGGAAGGACGGGCACGTTAGCATAGAAGACATTGGATGCATAGCATGACGTACCAGATTCCCAAACGCATTACGAGTCTTAAAATTTATTTTTAAGCTCGTTTTTAGTCTCAGTTTACCGCCATCCTGAACCGATTTCCAGCGATGACGTACGTGATTCGTGGTGGAATGTTTTCTGTTTAAGGTAATTTTGGTGAGAGCTTACTGCCATGTAAGGCAAATCTGATGCGTTTCAGCCAGTCTCTCACACCGCATTCGTCGGTTTTCACGTTAGGGTTAAGGTTGTTTTTCCCGCTCTGATGTAGGGGATAATTTCATTTCCACTATAGTATGAACAGAGAGATTTCCTGTAAGCCATGTTGTGATACAACTTTTACTAAGCTCACCCCCAAATTTCTTCTGAGTCTTGGTGAAAACCAGTCCCTTCACCCTTCCGACGCGGCTCTCTCTCAGTTCTGTAACCGTTCCGAGCTCCGAGCTCCGAGCATGGGAAGTGTTTCAATTTTTGATGTGGTTCTTTGATAGTTCCTATCCAAAAACTATCCTTTCAGTTTTTATGGATCTTTGAAGGTTCTCTAGCTTCAATTTGCATTCAACGTACCTGAATGCCAACTCTGTAATTTTATCAAGCTGCTTTCTGGCTTGCCTTGGCCGAAGCGGCCCCGCAGGTACCGGTTGCCACACCTGCAAATCAAGAATGATCATCTTTTGATTGTGATGGATTCGGCAAAGCACACCGCCTTCCGAATATCTTGATCCTTGTCTCTTCCCTCCACCACCGTATCTACCCAGCTCTTTGCGGCCGACCTCTTTTTACTCTTGTTCAAGTATGTGCGTTTCTCAGGTCCCCGCGGACGGTACTGAAACTTACTCTCAGAATGCGCGTGTCCATGTACACGGAAATCGAGCCTCCAGGTAGTCAGATTCCTTTCCTAGAGATACACTTTGCATGTTGACAGCCTCTTAGAGCAGCGGCCATGTCCTCCCTTGCCTCTTGATGGCCCGGTCCTCTTGGAAGTTGTCCCTGCGCCGGTCTCCCAGATTTCTACACCTCCTGTTCTCTCGGATTATGTCTCTGTTGTTGCCTTGCCCGTCGAGTCCTTGCCGCCATCCCAAAATCTGCTAAATTATTCTTTCTGGCCATCTCTTCCGCACCACATGCGATTTGGACCAGCAACTAAGTGGCTTGTGCTCGCGGTGGTACTGTTTCTCTCAGCTTAACTGGCAAATATTCAAATGCATCCTCAGGCTTTGCTTCTGGCAATTCTTGAGCCGGTTTTCTTGAGCTGGATGCGTTCAGGTGAGTGAAAATTTCATAGTTGACTGATCTGTACTCATGCGGCAGATGTCCGGCTTTGTCCAGATGCATCCTTGTCTGGATTATGTCTGGCATGGCAGGGTTCGGGCAATCTTTTGCCTGGATCCTGCCCACGACTTGATTTGTGCATACTTCTGCCCGAGTCCTGTCCGTATTCGTGCCCGGCGGCTGCCCGACGGGGCGATGTCGATTCTATGGCACGGGGGCTGTTAGGCACCTCCTTAGCACATGATGTAAAGCTTGTCATGAAAATGTGTCTGCCGGGTGCCCGACGGGGCCTCGCTACACGCCTGATATCAGGCATTTTAATCTCAGGCCTGTTACTTGGCGTAACGGGTCATGTCAAATTTAACCCTTCCATGGAGGGCTTCGCCCATATTAAATATAAATTTATGAGCAGCTTCGGCTGCATGAAATCTGAAGGCCCTCTGGGCGGCTTCGGCTACTTTAAAATTAAACATTTGGTCCCCAAATTCATCTCAGTCATTGACATGCTCAAACTTGAACTCGTCGTGATGATATTTGTTCAGAATGTTAATTTTGTTAGAGAATTTGTAGTCTCTTTCAAGAGCGGCAAGATCACCGACGCTGAAATGAGTGCCATAGTAAATACGACCTCTGAGTCTGCAAGCCGTGCTTGTTCAGTTGTATTCGGCGGCGGGGCAAGACAAACAATCGATGGGCGGGTGCTCTCACCATACAATGTCATTGATAACAACATTGGGTCGTGGATACATATGGAATACTCTTTTGAATCCCAGTGCACACGGGGTAATCTTACCAGCATTCTGACGCGTCACAAAAATTGTGTAGCTGTCAATATTCCGCTTGAAAACATTGTGCACCTGTTGACGAAAGTCGATGTACTTGCATTGTCCAAATTGCATGAAATCTGGATACCATCGCGACTTTCTGCTGAACAATGTAGGGCCCTGTTGAAGGAGCATCGCTGCATCAGTTGTCAAGAAGTATTTTCCATCTTCCGTAACATTGGCACCGATAGCGCGGGGGTATCCTTGAGGCCTACAGTCATCAAACCTGACTTAAAGAGACGTAGAAAGTTGAAGTCTGTGCCACGAACTGCTGCAAGGCTGGCACACGAAGCTATGCTGAAACGACAATCTGTATACAGGTTGAAAATGTTGAGACGAAAATTCACTGGCCGGCTGAGAGACACCACCTTTCCACCTAAACCACTTTCACGAATGGCTACAGAGCGTATAGTAAGCAAGTATTGCAGGACAATGCGGCCTAGTCGATTCATGGAAGCGGGATGCGCTGTATGCGGCTACTTGGTTCCTTTGAAAAAACTAACATTAGTGGAAAAATATGAGGGTAGCTTGGCTCTGCTGATCCGATCTGGTGTAACCAGGAAAGAGCACTTTAAATCAAGCGATCCAATAGAGGAACTCGAAGGACCAGTACTTTCAGAGGGATGTAAACATATCTGTGTGCAGTGCGAGACATATTTAAATAACGGTATTGTTCCGAAGGCCGCGCTGGTACGAGATAATTGGATTGGTGCGGTTCCGGAACAGTTGAAAGACCTAACATATGCAGAGGGCATAATGATAGCGAGGATCAGACACAATAGATGTGTGGTTCGTGTCAAGTCGGGTCGAGTGAGAATGAGTGCCAACGCCGTGATGTTTTCACAGCCCGTACTTTCCATATTCAACCGACTCCCCCCTTCCAAAGATGAAATGAATGAGATTCTAGCATTTGTGTTCATGGGGTCAGTGGCGCCTACACAGGAGGATTTTGAACGCACGCCAATGCTCGTCCGAAAGGAGAAGGTAGTGGCTGCATTAGAATGACTAAAGCTGAATCATGCCGGATATAAGGATCTTGAGATCTCGAAGGAGAATTTGGATTCTTACGCAGAGAGAGACATACCTGTCATTGTGGATTTTAGGCGTACGAATCAAGAAGTGTCTGATGCGGTTCCAGCGGGTACGACTCCGGTGTATGAGGTTGCCCAGGAGTATGGTACAAGAACAGGTCAATGCACATTTGCAGTCCACGGGCTCACCAGCACTGAATATGCCACAGCAACAATGAAGACAATTAAATCTGTAGCTCTACAACATCTAACCCACAAGGGAGGTATGCTGGGAATAGGCCGATCTGAGACACCTGTGAGCATGTATGATAATCCTGACGCTTACCCGGGTATGTTCCCGTGGCTTTTCCCATATGGCAAAGGAGGTATTGGTCAACCCAGCCACTCAAATAAACAAGGAGATCTTACCAGGAAGAGATCCCTTCTCATGTACCATGATAAACGGTTTCAGCTGGATACTTACTTCCCTATGATTGCATTCAATCATGAGCAGTTGAAAGCCGCCTCGACTGGGAGCATGTTGTTGGCTAAGAGATCGAAGTTTGCGGCAATTGCACGACGATTATCTGCAGTGAATCCAAAAGTTGCAGCAAACATAGCGGACCGAATGGCCGCCGGAGACCATGTGAAGCCCAGTAACACGGCAGAACAGTTATGTTTCGATCTGATAAAAGATTTGGACGGAGTAGCAGGCCGAGTGATGGGATCCATCACCTCAAAGAAATATATGCGTAATGAAATTTGGTCCACAATTGCTTTCTTCAATGCTCCTACATGGTTCATCACACTGGCGTGGTCGGATTTGCATCATCCCTTGGCACTGTATTATGCACAGACAGACACAGTTTATCGGCCGGAGATACGAACATCAAAAGAACGAAACAAGCTGATGTCGCAAAATCCGGTTGCTGCAGCGCGTTTTTTCCACTACATGGTGCAAGCCTTTTTTACCGATGTAATGGGGTGGGAAAGCCAAGAAAGAGGTGTTTTGGGGCACACCAATGCTTACTATGCAACAGTGGAACAGCAAGGACGGTTGACACTCCACCTACACTCGGTGATTCGGATAGCGAATGCCTTGTCTCCTCAGGAAATTCGAGATCGACTCATGGGCCCAAAATCCGCGTTCCGAAAGCGTTTGATTGCCTACCTAGAAGATGCACATCGAGCCGAATATTTTCATGGGTCTAGAGACGCTGTTATAGCAGCCAGAAAAGTTGAACCCTTATCGGTTGATGCCGACAGTGATGAAGAGATTGATTGGGAGTCAGGTTATCGGCCACCGACTCAAACTCTGCCTCAGCCACCTCCACCCCCATGTTCCTCTAAGGTGTGTACCGAGCTATGTGCTGACTGCAGACGGAGTGCAGCCTGGTGGGAAGGATACATCCTCGAGGTTGATGACTTGCTTGTACGTTCAAATGTTCATACTCATTTTTTATCTGTTGAACATCAGCGTGCTGAAGAGGCAAAGAAAAAATGGAGGAAAGGCAAAAAGGGCAGAAAAGAGCCAGATTTCAAGTTCAAGCGGGAACGAAAAGGATGTCTAACTAAGACAGGTGTGTGTAGGGCGAGATTCCCTCGGGAGGTATTTACAGCGTCAGAAATGACGGACGATGGTCATATCAATGTGCGCCATATAGAGCCGATGATGAACATGGTGAATCCAACATTGACTTTTCTCAATCGATGCAACACAGATGTTTCAAGTATGTTGTCTGGAACGGCTGTAAAGGCCGTGGTATCCTACGTCTCTGATTACATATCAAAATTGAGTTTGAAATCATACCAGATGTTTGCCTCGGTGTATGATGTTTTTGAGAAGGAATCTGAAATGAGAGGAGGCTCAGAGAGATATAAGAATAATGCCCGGCATATGATGAGAAAAATGGTTAATTCTATGAGCGCCAAGATGGAAATCGGGAGTCCCATGGCACCTATGTACCTATTGGGCAACCCCGATCATTATACAAGTCACAATTATGTACCGTTTGCGTGGAGGCAATATGTGCAGTTTGTGCGAGATTTTTGGGTCGATTCTTTGAAAGAGGAAGAGGAGGAGGATGAAGACGAGGCAGAAGGGCTGGGAAGGGATGATGAAGAGCGTGTCCGAATAGGCCGGATGGGCAGCAATTTTGTACCCTCCTCGTCTGTTGATGACTATCGATATCGGCCCACTGTCTATTTTAATATGAACCTGTACGAATGGATTCAATGCTCGTCAAAAAGAAAAAGGTCGGCGCGAGAGCGCACTAATTTTGAGGAAAACATTCGGAGTATGAATAACTTGCAGTCAGACTACTATAAGGCAGCATTAGCTAGATTGAAAGATAACGACGAGCCATCATCGGACTACGAGGACCTGCTAGAGGACGAACCGGATGATGAACTATATTTTGACGATGCTGACTTGGGGGCAGAAAAAGTGCCGCTAGAAAATGACGGTGAATCTGACTGGGAGACAGATGATGAGGATGACGCAATATTGGACAAAGAGGCCAAAAGAACTAAAACAAATAAATCTTCTTACCATCCGTTCATGCCTCCACACTCTTTGTTTCGATCACATTGCGCCACTTGCAATTTTGACAACACCTATACGACGATTCCCAACTTTATCGGCGGGTCTATTCCTAGATCAGACAAAGGCGACCGGGCTGCTTATTGTATGACTATGCTTACCCTTTTCAAGCCTTGGAGGTCACCCAGTGACCTGAAAGACAATATATCAACTTGGGATCAAGCCTTCAAGGAGCACAAATTCACAGAGCGCCAGTCTCAACTAATTAAAAACTTCGATGTTAGATATGAGTGCAACGATGCCAGGGATGACCACTTCACTCAAATGAAGAAAAGAATGTCAGAAGCTAAGGCAGCAGGCAAAACCTTGTGGCCGGATGGGTTCCTGAGCCATAAAGACAAGTTTGCTGATGATCTAAACGATTTTGACTATGGATCAGACGACGAAGACATACAGGACAATGATGATGATGTTGAGAAGGGACCTAAAATGCTGAGAATATTAGCGGAGGCCAGAGATATTCGAAATATCATGCAAACCAGTGGTTGGTTGGATCCCTGCATTGGCGGCTTGCCGTATTTTGACTCAGATCGCCTCATGCCCTCATTCAGGCCTAGAATGGAATGGGTCAACATTGTTAAACACCAAAGGATGGAGTTGACCACGAACAAACTCGCAAACCTACCCCCAATTCCTGACAGCAAGAAAAGGAAGGTTCACAATGGTACCAGTATTCTCCCCCACGACTATTTCAATCGACGAAATAATGTGGACCCTACAACCAATTCTGACATCATGTCCAGTATCATTATGTCCTATGGTCTGAACAGTGAGCAGACGAGAGCTTTCAGAATAGTTGCAGATCATGCATCCGGGCCGCAAACAGAACCTCTTCGCATGTATTTGGGTGGTATGGGCGGCACTGGAAAGTCACTGGTTTTGAAGGCCATAATTGAATTCTTCAAGCGTAGAAACGAAGAATATAGATATATGGTACTAGGCCCAACGGGTTCAACAGCTGCACTTCTGAACGGATCAACTTACCATTCAGTATTCAAAATACCGCGGGAATCGAAGAGTAAAAATCATGACGACATTGAGGGTATACGAAACGAAGGTTCGGCGTTGGCGGCTGTGAATGAGCGTCTCCAAGGCGTTGACTACGTGTTTTTGGACGAAATTTCGATGGTGTCATGTAATGATCTGAAGCTTTTAGCCACGCAAGCCGCAAAGGCGAGAAACATTCATGATGATTCATTCGGCTCTCTGAACATGGTCGTGGCAGGGGATTTTGCGCAACTTCCACCGATGACTGGGCCTTCTCTGTACAGCGGGAAAGTTACTCTGCAGGTATCAGATGCGATGGACCAGCGCAATCAGAATGCAGTACTCGGAAGAATTCTCTGGCATCAGTTTAACACTGTTGTCATTCTTCGGCAGAATATGAGACAACAGGAACAGTCTGAGAGCGATGATAAACTAAGGTGCGCACTGGAAAATATGCGGTATGGTGCATGCACAAAGGACGATATTGAGTTTCTTGAGTCCCGTATCGCCGGCTTTCGTCCCGAGAACCCTAAATTGAATGAGAAGGATATACGAAATGTATCAATTATAACTGCAAGAAACAGTCAAAAGGATGCATTGAACAAGATGGGAGCTGAACGCTTTGCCCAGGATACAAATCAGACACTGGTTGATTTTTGTTCTATTGATCGACTGAGTGCGAGATCTGTGGACAGAGGTAAGTGGAAAGGATGTATACAGTCTGAAATAAAGAAGATGACTGTATCTTTGCAGAAAAAATTGTGGGATGCCCCGCCGTCAACAACCAACGAGTTCATTCCTGGAAAGTTGTCTTTGTGTCTCGGAATGCCCATAATGTTGCGTGCCAATGACGCGACCGAGCTGTGTATGACCAAGGGGCAAGAGGCAGTCGTATGTGGTTGGGATTCTTCTGAGGGCCCATCAGGTCAGCAGGTATTAGACACGTTATTTGTTCGTCTGGTAAATTCGCCAAGGAAAATACAGATAGGAGACCTGCCGGAAAATGTGATCCCTTTGGTGCGTACGGTGACTCATATAACTGTATTATTAGAGGACGACACCTTGCTTTCCGTTCTGAGAGAACAAGTTGTGTGTTTATTGAACTTCGGAATGACCGACTACACTTCCCAGGGTAAATCAAGAGCAAAGAATCCAGTGGAGCTGACACACTGTAGGGACCATAGATCCTATTATGTAGCACTATCTCGGGGTTTCACAGCAGATGGTACTGTGATAGTGCAGGGATTTTCTGCCAAGAAAATTACCTCTGGGATGTCCGGATATATACGACAGGAGCTGCGAGAGCTGGAAATACTTGATGAAATTACAAGATTACGATGTGAGGGCGCATTGCCTCGTTCTGTAACAGGTCTCTATCGTCGGAGACTCATCCGCAGTTTTTACACCTGGAAGAAAGATCATCGGGACCCTGCACATTTCCATCCGGCAATGAGATGGGACGCCTCCATGGGACCTCGAGCTCCAGAAGACGAAGTGTATACAGAATGGCGGCCCTCAATCCCTGTCAGTAAAAAGAGGAAAAATGCTGCAGTGGGTTCAAACGATGCGTATCCATATAAAAACACCGCAAGGACTAAGGAGAGCTTACATGAAGATCCGGAGAACAGAGCTGATAACACACAAAATACGACAGGTGGGATTCGACATGCGCTGCCCGTGGTACAGAACCGAAGAATTGCCGTTGGATTGCTATGGGATTCTCGAAACTACAGCTGTGGATATGACATTACATTCACGATCTTGGGTAACATTTGGTTAGAAGATGTCAACAGATGGACAGCACACTTCGCTTACTTGAGCGGCACCCTAGGTGAATTCGCGACGGCACTGCAGGCTGTAGTGGGAAAGAGAATCACATTTGAGCAGGCTCGAGATTTGGTCAGACAATCCATGAATGCTGCGAGATCAGACTGTTTTCCGTATGGGCAGATTGGGACCTCTATAGATAGAATAGCGCAGATACTTTTACCGAGCAAGTTCTACGCCACTGGGAAGCAAAGCTGTAATCAATGTGGATATACTGACGCGCACATTTATGGAATGCTGGAGTCTTATCTTTCAGTTGGACTGAGTAACAGATATTCTTACCCTGAGGGTGTCCAACTGCGAGATTGGTTAACGAGATACATGGCTAAAGGGAGGCAAGGATGTCCCATATGTCGTCAAAACGGGTTGGCACAAAGACTGCATATGTTAACCACTTTGAGAGACATACCACCAATAATGCTCTTTGACATAAATCATGACAGGATTGTCTTCAGCGAGGAGTTGGTTCTCGTATGTGAAGGTACGATAGCCACCTTGAGATTGCGGGGTATCATATACGGTGGGCAACGACATTTCACTTGCAGATTCATAGACGAAGGAGGGGACATGTGGTTTCATGATGGCATAACCACCGGCAAACGTTGCTTGCCCGAGATTAACATTCATAGGGTGACGGACAAGCTATCTCTGCACCGGTGTGGAGAGAAGAAAGCGGTGGCGGTAATTTACGCGAGGACAGGTTGATTGATACTTTAACCTTAATTAGTAAGACAATATTTATTTAAATCAACAGACTCGTTCTGCCATGCGCCAGCAATGGCCCTCAAGCCCAAGTACCCTTTCTGAAGGATGCCACTCGCGAAGCCGCGTAGCTCGACGGGGAGGTTCTCGAGCAAGGTAGACGCGGCAAGGCCTCAGATGCCACCCATGCCGATGCCTGGATGGTCTTTTGTTAACCAGTGCTCGTGCAAGTATATAAGAATAATTGAGGGGAGAGAGTGATGCACCGAACAAAGACCTAAGCGCGAGGAATTGACGGAACGTCTGCACAAAGCCGGCGCCGAGTTCGAGGACTGCGACGAGCAGTAGGTTGAATACTAGAGGCCACTTGCGCCCGAAGCGGTCGCTAAAGATCCCGAACAATACCGCACCGACGGAACGGAAGAGCAGCGTTAGAGTTATCGCTTGTGTCTGCGCGCACATCCCAGTCAGACGGTGTCTACGCTTGAAAAGAGGAAGGCGCAGGATACATACAATCGTACTGGTCGGTTTATTGAACTGCTTGCTGAGCGCGGGCACGCTGACACTAAGACTGAAAAAGTCGAGCGCGTCGCACGTCCACGCGAGCCAGCCGACCGCGAAGAATTCCCACTGCAGCCATGTCAGCTCCCATAGCATCTTCAGAAGAGGCTGCCGCCGCTTCTCTGGTGGAGGCGCGAGGCGCATCGGTGCAAAGAATATTGTCTTCATCTTGAATTATTAGCACGCTTTCCGACACATCGTACGTTTATAAGAGTCAAGACCCTGGGCCGGCTATGTGCTATACAGCATCGATCGATAGATGTTTTCTCCCCAAAATGGAAAGAAGCTTCACGTTAAGCCACAGCTTTCAAGGTGTAGAAAATGAAGATCAGACTCCCACACACCAAATAAAGGAATATCTTGACGTTGAAATGTGCGCTGAAAGGCTCCGAGATTTTTCCCATTGGCCCGCGAAATGCCTCCCTTATCCGGTGTGCCAGGCCATTTTAGGTTTAAGAACACAGCATGTCAGAGGTTCAATCCTATCGTATACAGCACCTTTATTCGAAATGTCCAAACCAAACCTTCTGGTCAGATGTAAGCCAATAGCTGTATAGAAATCAGTTGTGAACACGGATAGAGGACTGTAACATAAGATTGGTATCACACAGACAGAAGAGCATGGCGGTTCAGATACACAGCAAAAAAAGGAGAGTGCGATTTTCCTTTCACCGGGCTCGGGCAGAAGATCCTGCAGATTCCTGACAGTCTTGGCTAACACACGAGGAGATTCAATGTGTACGTTGGGCGGAAGCAATATGGTATACGACGCCATTCCGACGGAATTTGCGGATAAATTGTCGTCGAGTGGTGTGGGATAAATATAGCTCTTCGTCCACCACTGGCATGGTATAATGGACTGGATATTGTGTGGCTCTCCGGCGAGGAGGGGCTGTTGTCTTCCTCGAGGATGGGCAAGTCATTTTCACAGCCGCAGGCATCGGACCGTGAATGGCCTTCGCTCATACCCTTGATTTTATCGCGCATCTCGGGTACGTGCTACATAGACAAAGGTTGGGATAGCATTCCACGACACGACTACAAGACCTACACGAGTCTCGTCGAGGCAAAGCGCTAACATTGGTGCTGGGGGCTCTCCGACAAGGACAGGGTGTTATTTTTGCGGCGTAAGGTGGGCAAGTCATGGTCGGAAGGACTTTTGATCATATCCTGGGCAGTGAGAAATTCCCTGATTTTGTCCCGCATCTCAGAGACATTCCGACTCTCCTACAAAGACGAGGGGTTGAAATGGTAGCCCACGAGGCAGCAAAAAGACCTACGCGAAGCCACTCTGGATGCTTTGTACCGTAACCAAGGCACTGGAGACGCAGACAGCCGTATGTCTCGCAGTGAGGTGGTGTTTCGTCACATCTCTGGGGCTTAAAGGGTAAGCGAAGACTCTGGTGAAAAGCGGAAAGCGAAGCAGATAAATCTTCCAGTGTATTCTGCAAGTGTAATAATACATAATGGCGCGGAACTGCGCTTTCCGATTTAGGCGCGGCCTGATTCTGTGACTGGGGTGCTACGGTCATTAATGGCTGGTATATTTATGCGAGAGGTGCCGGGAGGACTGGGAAATGTGCTCGTTATATGTACATTTGGAAAAGTGGAAGGCTGTTATTTCCACGCCGTCACTTAGGGTGCCCTGAGCTCTAATCTACGTTCCCAGAATTAACAGCCTATCTCCTCGTGGTTGGCCCATGTTTTTAACTTCCATCTGTACGGCCTCTTCAGTGCCACGTTACATCCATTTTGCCTAATTACACTTCGGGCGGTGCGACACATTTTAGATGTCTACTTCAATGTGTACGGCGCCACACTAGACACATTCCATATCAATTTGCTCTTTTACAGCCGTTCTCGAAACTGATAAATGGTTATTTGGGCATTTCCCAAAATGGACACTTCAGCCTTCTTCAGAGAGAAAAAGAGCAAGTGCACGTGCTCGAGATTGCGGATTTAAATGAACTGAATTGGCGATCTCCACATCGTTTTGGGCGCGTAGATAGTCAGACAAGTAGTTCGGATCAATCAAATCAGTCCGATCAATCAGACACGACTTTACTTGCCGAGTGTTGACTTCAAAATGCTCCTTCAAGTCATCGCAGAAGAGCTCACCAGAAAGGATTTTGGGAGGCCACAATTGTCGCTGGGAGTTCAAACCTCCTTTTGGGAACTGGGGGGGAAAATGTGTCTATGTCATTAAGGCTCACTACATCGCCAAAGTGCCGGCACGTCGCCTCTACCGTACTATTACGACCATTTGTTCACGCCATGTCACCCGTCACCTCAAAAGTTCACTGGGTTCGGTCTTCAAAATCCGACGGACCATGTCACCGACCGGCAAAAGTTCATTCGCGCCAATCATCCCGCTTTCATTTTGCGTTCATCTCCGTCTCAAGATTTTACCCCCTATGTGAGCTAAATGAACTACCAAGCATGGTGTCTGCTAGAGGTGGAGATTTTTGACTGCATAATGAGCAAATTATCAACTTACTGAATGCATCCCTGAACAGATATTAACCAAGGATGCCGTCTGCTGCGCTGGCCCTGTGGCTTTGTAGCGTGTTTGGCGTGGAGGGAGCTGGCTGTCTGGAGACTTTTTCAAGCGTGTCCTAGTGGGATTGTAGTAACTCGGGACAAAATATGTCTGGAACTTTCTTCGCTTACCTGTTAAATTGTGTGCTTCATACCATACGCGAAGAGGGACTGAACAGCTCTGAAACCGGGCGACTCCGAGAGTATTTTGCTGGGGGCTTAAAAATATATATAAGTACACAGAGGAAATAGTTTCTTTTTACCCTCGCACCGATGGACGTACACCAAATCTTCACCAGAGACAAGTGGATTGGCCAAGGCAGGGCATGGGCGACCGCATCTCCCGGACTCAAAAAAATTGCCGCGGAATTCTTCTTGATTCCGCAGGTTCACGAACACGAACTCCTTCCCTCACTGTTCCCCCCTATCACAAAATTGCTGGAATTCCGGCTGCCCCTTCAAAATGTTACGGTCACGGTGAGACGGCCCGAGAAAAACTAGGGTCAATATCTTGCATTTTTGCGACTTTTTGCGACTATTTACCTGGTCCAAGGAGCCTACAAAAGCATCCCAGCTTCTGCATAACAGAGCTAGGAACCCTGTTTGGTGGTACAAAGGAGAGTCAGAGTGAGCTTCGAGCTGCTGACTGTAGTATTACAAGCTACACAAGTTAAACACTCAGTGTTAGCTGGATAAACACAATAAGAAGATATAAACCAAGGCCCAGAGGTTCCGAGGAGGTAGAGTCTGTACTAAAGGTACCAAAGACTGCACAGGAGAGGTCCAAGGAGTGAACTAGTCTTGTCTAGGGACTCGTTTGTTGACAGATAGATGCGCCGAGGATTGTCACGGCTTCTATTCTGTATGGAGACATAGTACAAATTGGACTACAAGGTCCGAGGAGGACTCTCTAGTGTATAAGGCAGTTCTCAGTGGACTCAGAAGGTCCTTGGGGCTAGACTAATATGATGGGGTTGCTCACAGAGCCAAATGAAAAAGTGTATGCTATGGGGATTGAACCCACGCAGAGCAGAATGACACGTGAAAGTCCACGGAAGATTCCGAGGAACATAACAGAGACAAGCAAACGCCGATCACGATTGATCGGGGCCGTTTTAGGACATGCCGGTGCATAGGTGTTGACGCGGCATGGTGGCCTGCTAGAGAACGGACATATGAGAGCGGAATTACCTGAGAGGACTGGATTATCAACCAGGCCAGCAGGTTTCGTCGACCTCGGATGTGGACGGCATTTGAAACTGACATCATTATACCCAAATAAGGGTTCCTGGAGGTCATACAAGCTGACTTTCCCGGCAATCCATCATGAAGAACACCTTGGCCGTTGTTTCCTTGGCGAACAATGACTCAGATATCGGACTATTTATCCTATCAGTTTTACATCATCAGTTTTTTTCAAGTAGTATAAAAGGAGTAGAAAAAACCCCACAATGCCCCAGCTCATTGCATCCCCACGGATTCAGCCTCACAGCTAATCTCTGTTTTGGTGTTGGTGTGTTTGGGTCAGTCTCGTGGAGATATAAAACATATAGTCTCTGTTTGTGATTGTTCTGTAACTCAATATATAAAAGAAGTTGGTTCTAGAAAGCTTGAGTGCGAGAAATAAGGAATTAAGTTTCGAGTTGTTCGTCCACAGAGGCAGGCGTTCAAGTATAAAATCCAAGTGTTAAACATTGGCCCTAGTGTTTGGTGTTGGAAGTGCTATTAGCCTTTGGACAATTGGTTCATCTGTCTATTAGACTTAAACAATACATCTGTCTTTGGCATCGGAAGGTGGTTAGGTTTAGGTGTTTGACGAAAGGTGCTTTCATTGCTAGTGCTCTGCGGAGTAGCTGAGCGAGTTTGTGATCATCCATCTGCCCTACAGTAACAATCTGAGCACCAGGCGTAACAAAGTTGTGTCATTTCTGAGGCTAGTGTGCGGTCTATAAAACCTCCAATCTATACCTATAAAAACCCAAAAACCCTAGTTCACTAGGTCCTCGGAGACGTATTTCAGTCAGTTTTGACTACTGAGGTTCATATAAGACTCTATTGAGGCTTCCGCAGAGAGATTGCTCAGCGCTAAGAAAGTGAAAGTTCCATTCCAGCTGTCTGCATACTACGGACCAGACCCAAATTCAACCGAGGAGCACATTTTAGTTGAGGGTAGTGTGTGTGTGTGTGTGTGTGTGTGTGTGTGTGATTTGTTGAGTGTGTGTTTGCACGAATTTAGCAGGTTTCCTAGGCCTACCTCAAGCGCACCGTTTCAACGGCCCCCAGCCTGCACAATATTTCAGTACCGTTGCTCGAGATAGGGTAGTGTGTGTGTGTGTGATTTGTTGAGTGTATGTTTTGCACGCATTTAGCAGGTTTCCTAGGCCTACCTCAAGCGCACCGTTTCAACGGCCCCCCAGCCTGCACAATATTTCAGTACTGTTGCTCGAGATATCGACGACGCAGCTTCGATGCTTCGCGTCCAGCATCTTGCCATTCCAGACTGCGCCGATAATTTCGCCGTCAGTGATGACGGTGGAATTACCCGATCGGGAAATGCAGAGGCGTCTGATGCCGAGGAGGAGCATGTCGTTCTTGGATATGGTCAGCGAAAAAAAAATCGTCTTGCGTCGTTATCAGGGCCCAATTTGGGAGGAGCACTAGCCGCATTTTATACAATTTCCCCCTGTTTTTTTTGTCAAAATTAGCATAGCTCAAAAATCGGTTTTCTGCCCTCTGACGGCTTCAAAAAATAAGGTCTTCATAACTCAAAAGTCACCGTCACAGGGGCAAAATTCATTCATTTCACAGACCTCCGTCACCTGTCACCTGAATAAATGGTCGTAATAGTACAGTACCCGGAACGATCAGCTTGGAATCAGGATTTGAGCAAGTGGACACAACCCTTTTTCCAACTGGGAGCTGGCTAGCACGCACCAGCCTCAATTTCAGGCATCCACCAGCTGGGCAGCTAGGTAGGTCCCACACATTTTGACACCTTATAACCATACTGCCGATAATATTATAAAGTCTCTTCCCAAAGCTCTTCTGCATTCACTTTTATCTATGCTTGAATTCAACCAAATTTCTTCTGCAGCTTGGTCCGGTAAACAAAGGGTATCTCAGGGTTCATTTGACCGAGGTTGCATGAACTGCTTGATGATTCACATGCCAAACTGTGATGGATACCAGTCATCGTTACAACTCAACGATTGTGCGTCTCCTTTCAACTATCTATTTCATACTCCCATTTTATTTCCTTCACTTGTTACGATGTTCACAATTCCCTCCACTACTTATTTCAACTCCCCTCGTAATGAAATTGAAGGAGCTCAACTTAAGTTAATGCCGGTCTGAACCACAATGGAACTCAAGTTCCACTGAACTTAAGTTCTACCCTACATGCAGTTGGCCGGTAAATGTGAGGACCACACCCCCCTGGAACTCAAGTCCTGTATCACTTGAGTCCTGCAAGACTTGAGTCCCCAAGCACTTAAGTTCTGTCCACACACTTAAGTCCGGTCCAAACACTTAAGTCCTGTCCAAACAGGAAAACAAATCCACCCACGGGATTCGAACTCCAGACCTCCTGACTTTACACCAAGTTGGAAGGTGAGGGTGTTAACCACTACACCAGGAAGGAGACTGTGCCTGGAACACACAGATACAATATTAGCCTTATAATGGCCTAAACTTTCTCCACTTTCTTTATTTTGCCTCTTCAGGTCCTGTGGCCAAACCACTATCCATAGATGATTCAGAGATTGATCTGTTTCAATAAATCGGTCTATATAAAAAAAAACATGATGAAAGATGACTGGAAATGACAAGTGAGTCAATACATATGCAGTACTTACCATGGCATTACCATGGTAGAAAGAGAGCATTTAAGAGTTATAATGGCAGTCTTATTGAGGACTTCAGACATGGCCCTCCTAGTGTAGTGGTTAGTCCCCTCATGCCTTATTCTCATGGAACTCGGAGGGTCAGCAGTTCAAATCTCATAGGTGGATTTTGTTTTTGTGTTTTATATAATTCTTGTGCAATTACTTGAGTTCTCTATCACTTAAGTCCTCTGGTGGTCTGGACCGCCCAGAACTTAAGATGAGCTAATAAAGTATCTGCCTCGTATCGCTAATACCACCATTGCTCTCCTCGTTCCAATTTGCCGTTCTCATAGTAACCTACATGTATTTAAACCGCGGGTACTGGTTCACAATACATCTTTCACCCTTCACAACCTCTTGCTGCCTCTGCGCCCTCTGCGACTGCTTAACAGCCTCGCTTTCAGTCTCATCAGGTACAAGTAATAGTCTTGCACTTACTTCTAACCTAGGACATCTCGTCTATTGAATACTCGACAACCTGTGGCCCGGTTATTCAATAGGCTTGTGCATAGAGAAAGTACACGGGGATCTTGAACTGTAGATAGATCAGACCTTGATCCATAACACGAACTGTCAGGGGAACCCCCGTCCCGACCCCCATCCAACGCCCTTCCGACCCCTCCGATCCTTCCGGTCGCTCTCCCGGTCACCGGTCTACCGGGACCGGTACCGGAAACCGGCACGTGACCCGATGGCACCTTGCGTGTGATCAAGCCCGGGACATCTGCCGATCACTCCGGTCACATGGTCTTAGCTAGTAGCTTACTTATACCCACGGCTGACGTGGGAATGCTCAGAGTTTCTTCTCTTTGGATCCCCCACGTCAGGTATGCTTCTCTGTATATTTAGCTACTGTCAATTAACCTTTGGATCCCCCACGTCAGTCCCTGAGTACCTCGGGCCTTCGTGGTTGCCCTTACACGAACATTCATTTCGAAGAGTTCCATTTTATTCGTAAATATCAATGCCTGCATAACACAAAATGTCGATTGATGAAGAAGGGTCTGCGGTAGGTGACTTTTCGGCTAGTAGGGCTCTGAAGGCAGTGAAGACCTCAAGCGCCAAGCCTCGATCTCCAAGGCTTCCAGCTACAAGACCTCAAGTACTATCCCCCCCTTAGATCTCGGACACCTAAGGAAAATTGATACATATCATTTTATACAATGATCCCGGGCCCAAGCCGAGTAGGTAGATCGTCAGGAATTTGTCTTTTACCCCGGTCTCATGTTTTACTTCATGAGAAACGAGTGAGAATTGGGTAAACGGCATCGTTTTTTCGGTAGTGGTCAGGTGTCCGAGTTCTAGGTAACATGTCAAATCCAGATTGCCGGCCTCGTATATGACCACCTTGTGGTCATATCGCCTCCAATTCTCATCTGGTAGAACATCCCAGCAAGAAATATAGTATACATGAACAAGGAGATCAAGGCAACCCAAAGGCGGTCGACAGGTAGCATGAATTTCTTGCTATCACATCTGGCAATTGAGATATCAATTTGGTGGGCATGGCTTCGTCTTTTGTAATTTGGCTAGCTGAGCGGGGGTCTGTGTAGCCCAAGTGTAGTCGACTGCGCTTGGACTATGCAGACCTATGCAGACCTACACAGACCCCCGATCAGCTGGGCAGACTCAGCCTAGGTGGCAGCGGAACGCAGTGCTTGGAGCTCCTGCAACATGGGATCTCTCAAATATGCTTGTACCCCAATTATGCGGCCACAATAAAAGAGACATAAGAGTCGGGATGGTGTTTCTATTGGTCCCGCTTTCTAGCTCCCTTCAACTATTCATGGAGACTGTTTTCACCATAGGCGACCCGGAAGCTGCCACCGACGAGCTGCTCGCGGCAATTACCGCTGAAAGCATCGCCGAAATCGCCGAGCTGCACAGCGAAATCGGCATACAAATCAGGATACCGCGGAACGCAATCTCACACGGGACCAAAATAGTGGCACCCGCAGAGTTGCACGGAGTCTTCTAACTGATGTGGACAGGGAACGGATCCGCACAGCCGACACCGCGGCCCATACGGCAGTTTGTAGCCTGGAGTTCAGGCTTCCACCAGTCGCTGGTGGGATTAAGTCTCCTGCCTCAATTCCTTGCAGATTTCAAAACCGCTCGGATTGCGTTGGAATAGGGTTTGCAAAAATTGCGGCATAAGGGTGGGTAAGGGTCATCGATTCACTACTCTGGATTGAAAGCGCAAATTTCTAACTGCTAACTGCCACCCTCTCTCAGAATTTCAACCAGATATTCTGCCTCACCACTTTGGGTGTCTATGACGGTGTGGCGGATCCAGAGTTTCTAAACTCTTTGGAAGAGCCGGGGATCCCGCCAGATGAATTAAATCTCAAAATTGGGGCCATATGCAGGCTCACCCGGATAGATTGCGAGACCTTATGAAGAATACTCGGGTAATTTTCTGCAGCTTACTACGATACACCGTTGAGATCGAGACCATCTCGGCGGTTGTAGCCGGTAAAATGGTTGACCTCAGTAAGTCAATTACTTCCAACTCTCCAACACACTGCTAAATGATGTACCAGATCTGGCTGCACCTACCACATATTGATTTCCATTTTTCACCTCAGGGGTTCAATTTTACAGTCCATCGAAAGCAGATCCCCTTGCTCTTTGCTATGCCACTACCTTCAATGGCTGTCAGGACTTGACGGTTCAGAGACTTGGGTTCGATCTCAGACGGTCAGTTTTCTCATACAGACATTTATACTCTGCGATGAACTGCGTTCCTGAGGCAGAAAATGTTTTAATCCTGAAGGACGCAGGCAATTTATCCACATGCTAACATTGGTTGGAACGAGCTTTTATTGTAATTTCATGCTTTGAAAACCAACTAACAATGTACATGTTTTATGTTTGTGGGAGGAATGCCAACCTGTGCAACCACTCATAGATTAAATTTCACCCAAAATGCTTCGGAATTACGTGTTTAACCAAGGGTGGGACGACCCGCGGAGCGGGTCGTCGACCGCTTGTGTCATATAAATTTGGTCAACCACAAAATTTAAAGATTGAATCGTTCAAAACCTATTGTTGATTGGTGAAACGAGTTGGCCTGCTTTTCCCTCCACTGATATGCCCACGTTCTTCAATTATTCCTCGCGCACAGGCTGAACTAATTCGATGTGTCATGGTGTTCGACTGACCGCGTCGGACTCGGAGTATTTCTATCTCCGAGATCAAATTGGCATAGGAATTCCGAGTCTCCGAGATCGTTTGCCACGTCGACTCTTCAGCTCTTTGCTTTTGCCTTCCATGAGCTCCTCCTCGCCCTCGCCTGCTACCTTCTGCGGTATTCCTGTCTCTGCCGTGCTTGAGGCCAGCATCGTAAGTTCTTCTGCTTCGCTGTAACTCCCGGCTTCCAACGCGGAACTTATACTCATCTGGACCCCTGGCGCTTCCTTGCAACGACGGCGTCATCTCTATGGGCATCAATGTCCATGTAGCTGCATTATTGCCTTCGGACCTTGTGCTTGGCTTGGATTGGTTTTAGTTCGTCTGCGACTCCGCCCCTGGTATTCTTGTCCACTTGAGTCCTGGTCCACTTGAGTTCTGGTCCATTAGAGAGTTTGCGTCGCCTTCCTCCAGCAATTGGTACAGAACCAGATTTATCGTCCATAGGTGTGTCATTACTCTTCCACACCCTTTATCATGGACTAATCATTTTTGCTTTCTCAGGATCTTCGTCTGTTACGCCGGGGTTCCGAGGAGGCATCGGTTGCATCGGTGTGGACACTTCGCTCTTCTCATCAGCGTCACTGGCTGAATCTGATGTAGTAACAACCCCTTCGTCTACAACTTGTACGCGGGGATGCTTCACAAAGTTACTTTGTGAAAGTAACTTTCCCTGCTAGAACTTACTTTACTTTACTTATGGCAGGGGAAGTTACTTTCACAAGTAAAGTAAAGCAAAAGTACAAGTAAAGTACAAGAAAGTAACTCGAAGTAACTTCACGTAACTTTCGCTTTACGTTAACTTGTGGTAACTTGACACGAACTTGGCCTGTTTCCCCCAGTGTTTAGGTAGAAACTGTCAGTCAGATACCTATATCTGTGTGGAAAATGAGTTTCCTGACCGCCAGGCCCCATAGCAGGTCTTCTAGAGCCATTCTAGCCCTTGACAGCGCGAAAGTAACTTGCCATCTGATGGCATAAGTTACTTTCGCTGATCTCATTGATCTAACTTGGGTGGGCCAAGTTAACTGTCAAGTGAGAGGATTTCCATACAGAAAATAGTTGGGACTGGCCGAAGGAATGCGGTGGGTTAATACAAATGGTTAGAGAGATCATGATGACAATTGACAACGAACCAACCTGAACAAATTCGGTCCGAGACTAAGGGCTGGCTTCCCACGGTTGAACAATGTTTTTTCGACATCACGAACTGTCTGGTGTCATCCGGTATGAGTGCCGACTATCGCACTCGATATCCATCTCACTGTTGAGCTTGATTCACGCAGTTCACTGGGGAGTTCAGCTTCTTGACTTGACCTTGGAACATCGGAATTCCTCGGCCGTCGTGGCCCTCCCCAATACAGCCTATTTATTCCTCGTGTCCAGGGTAACCCAATTTGTCTGGGTCTGAATGAAACCCTGTCAATTGTGGGAAGTAACCTCCTGCAAATCTATGTGATTTCTGCAAAGGGTTGCCGTATTCATATCTGAACTCAGCTCCAGTTCAGAAACACTGGTGAGTCATATGTAGTATCTATCCTGTTTCAGACGCACCTTTCAAGGAGTCGAATCTCATCGGGGTCTACTTTGACTCGAAGATCAGAGACACGTATTAATAAAGTTTCTTTCATGCTCGACATTCATTACTCGCCATAGAGCCAACTTGAATCCTGCAGAACATTTTTCTAGGACTCGATAACACGCATGAGAGTTTTGGGAAGCAATGATCTAAGTCTAGAATCAAAGTGATTCAAGTTAAGTCTGCGGATAACCACTAACATTTAAAGCGCGTCAATTGGACAAATAAAACCACCCCACTCATTAGGTTGATCATCAATGTCAGTCCGCCCCCCATGAATACACTACTTAAATCGGACATGGAATGAAAAGGCCAAAAAAGAAGAGACAACACTCGGAAGTCATCGTTGGTTTGCTCACTTGTAGTGCAACGTTTATCTCGACTGGCAGTGCACAAGGAAAACTCGGGTTCTGTGATCAGCAGCTCCTTTCAATCTACGTGCTGCTCCAAAACTGGTCGCAATCTTGGCATACGGGGAATGTTGAAGCCTGAAAAGCGAGATTGAAGGACACAGTGTAATCACAAGGAGGCACTCACGATGCGATGGTTCTTCGGACATCATTTCCTCTGTGCTGATGTTCTGTACATCTCGATGGATGCTTATAAATGCCCAACTTACCTTCGGCTCAAGCTAACTTGGAGAAATTCGGAGTTTTATAGCCTCGAGAGGTGATGCCTAGCAGTATCAACTTCCCCTCTGATCTTTGAGTTTTCTCTCTGCTGGCCAAATATTTGTCAAAGTGATCTCTCGGACCACAGGGTATTGCACCTCATGTGATTACAAATATGGAGTTGACCGCCACGTTAGCGGGAATAAATTACCTGGGCTCGGCCAAGTAACCTGAAGTAGGGGAAGCCGAAGTAAACTGAATATCAGCTACTTCCAAGTAACTTGAAGTGAAGTACTGGTAGGGACATGAAGTAAAGTCAAGCAAAGCAAACTAATGACAAGCAAGCTAATTTATCATGGGTAACAGAAGTAACTACAAGTATGGCGGGGGGTATATAAGTTACCACCCCGGAATCTCAGACTATGGATTAGAGTTCACCAGTCCAGGCTGCGGCATTCCCGCGAACCAGTGCTGTTCGAAATCGCGTTCGAATTGGAGTAATAAAATACGTAGATCTACTTGCGAAATGGGTATTCAAGAGAGCTATCTGATTCCGAGTTTTAGTTCCTTGAATACATGAATTGAAATGCAGGTAGCGTATTTCATCTGAGACACTGACAAATTTCAGCGACGACAGTGGGCCAGTGGTTAGGGAGTAAGCCCAAAATCTAACCCTGCAGATGGCAAATAGTTTGGCCTCGAATCCTCGTTTGAAGGGTGATGAATTGGTAGTATTCCACCTCAAGTCAAAGAAACCCAATGACAGAAGTTCCGAGGTAGACTATGCTGCGGTCTGTCAATCATCAACTGGGTTACGGACCACGGTTTGTGTCCACAGCCCAGTTTCTCCTCCAGGATTGATTCCCCGGTCAGAGCTCAGGTGAACCGGGACACGCCTGTGAGTCTATACAATCATAGCGCCGCCGCGACAGATATCAACATGAGAATATGTTTAACATGTGAGGATTGAACTTAGAATGGCTGACAGCCCCGGTGTCCATTTGAACCGTGGGAATACAACAACGTAGCCATGGATCAGCGGATGTGCACACAGGTATAAATTTGTGACAGGGGATAAACTGTTGCCTGGCAGTTGAATTGTGGGAACTCGTATCCACCCTCCCTCACATGAGGAGCACTCGGGTCGACCTGAGGAGGTGTACACTGTCATCATGAACCAAATAATGAACTCACAAGCAGTCCCGAGTCCCTCGCACATAATTGAAAAAGACATTCCAATTAAATCCACAGGGATGGATCACTCGCAGGCGCCCTCGAGATGAGGATACACACTCGGAAGATCCCTTGTCCCACTTACTTTACTTCACTTCAGTTTACTTCGCCTTGCTGACCACGACCACATTAATGTCATGGCACTAGTACCCCAACTTAGTTAACTTGAGTTAGATACAGCAGGGAGAAGTAAGTGAGTGAAAGATGTGGGTGGTAAAGGGAAGAGTATAATACAAGGATATTTACATCAGTATTTGTTGGAATTACAGCCTTTTGCGGAACATAGGGCGGGGGCTGTTTTTTTTTTTTTCAACAGTTTCCACCAGGAATGCCGCCACGGGTTCAATTTTGATCGGATTGCCCTAGGAGTAGGTGCGCTGGAATCGCATTAAAAATCCGCAGTCAACCTAATACCGGTATTTTTGATGCCATCAGAAAATGAAATTGCTGCTGAAAAATTTCAGGCTTCAGCAAGTCACCTGTAGCACTTGGAGTACTCCTCGGATTGACCTAGTTTTTGGATATGTTAAGTGTAGACATACAGTCTAGTCAACCCTTATGTTTTTACATGTAGAAATACCCGACTCCACTTTGAATGCTGTATTTTCTCAATGAGGAGGATGACCATTTCAACAAAGGGCACAATGAACTACAATCACTTCCAATATTTTCCGTCCAAAGTTTGGGTTGACTGGGAAATATGTAGACATATAACATATCCAAAAACTAGGTCAATCTGAGCAGTATTCCAAGTGCTACAGGTGACTTGCTGAAACCCGAAATTTTTCAGCAGAAATTTCATTTTCTGATGGCATCAAAAATACCGGTATTAGGTTAACTGCGGATTTACAACGCAAATCCAACGCACCTACTCCTGAGGCAATCCAATCAAAATTGACCCGGTGGCAGGTGTCCTGGTGAAAACTGTTGAAAAAAAAAAAAACAGCGCCCGCCCTATGTTCCGCAAAAGGCTGTAAACTCTCAGGCCATCCATGGTTCTGCTTGAGCTCCTAATCTAGCTTATAGTCTTTCGTGCTACATACTAGAGTATTGTGTCGGGAACCGATCTGGGTTTTGCTGAATATGACTGAGACGAGACAACTTTGTTTGGTACGGGAGTGGTTGCGTTGTTGGTAAGAGTCAAGTTGCATCGGGAGAGGGCTGCACCTATGTGGCGACTCAAAGATGATAGACATTCCAACATTAACTTCCTGTCATTTTATACGCCTGCCCCGCCATCGTCCAGCGATGCAACCCACGGATGGGCCCAGGGACAGCGCCGTGACCCAATCCCATTCGGCAAACACCCAGAAAGGCATAACACAACTGTTACCGAAATACCTGGACAGCCCGCCGTTAACCGTACAAGTAAAGTAAAATGCGCCAAGCATGGGAAAATATATGTCAAGTAAAGTAAAGTAAAGTAAAGTTAGCCCCGCCACACAGCCATGCATGTTGTAATGTCATTTAGTCGGATCTGCACAGAAGTGCGGTTTGGGGGCATTGTGGTCGTGGGAATTTTGCTTGCAAGATGCGGAGGTTTTTATCCTATGAATGTGCTAATGCCTCTACATCAATTTAACCTGTTGTGGGGCGCGACAATTTGATACAGGGACGGGGTACATAGAGCCCCGTTGCACATAGCCGGTAGCATCGAGTCGGGTGGGACTGGTGCCGCCTATATCCGCGTAAGTGGCAATGGAGTGATTTAACTCGGCAGCTCACATATACTGGTATGGTATAAAAATAGGTTTTGAACCGGGACGCTAATGTCGGCACTCTGATGGCGGCATTGCAGCATCCTGATACGATTGCGGCGCAAACTTGCAGGGGCTTTAAAAATTGAAAGCTTAACAGTCATTTTGTGATTCCCTGTCCTGAATAAATTGCCCCGCCTTTGTTTCTGGGGCTTTCTCAAAGCCTGAAGCTTAAATCGGTGCGGATTCGGCCGAGGGCCCAATATGTCCCACTTTCTATGTTCAGGAACATATGCACTCGGTGATTCATTATCTCCGAGCATCCACGCCTCATAGCTCTAATTAGTTTTGATATTTACCTCCTTTGGATAACGCAATGGCAACGTGCCTCCGCCCGATACACGCTATCCGCTGCGCCGGCTCTGCCTGCTTTTGTGAGAATAAGTCGCCCAAATGTCTGTACAGGGATGTGCACACACGAAGCGCACATACTTCGAGCCAATTCCGGCTGTGGATGCGAACCGTGCGATGCGCGAACCTTGCACGATGCACGATTCACACTCCCCATCTTCGTCGCGTACCCGTTTGTGTTGTACTCTAGTCAGCTTGATGTATAGAACGTGTTGTTGAGTTTATTTGGAACCGAATTTGAAACCTACGTGCACCTGCGTGAGCCTCGAATTGGACAAATCATTGGCAGAAATGAGAGAAAGAATGAGAACGGAATCAGGAATCGGAGTATTACTCTCAGCGACTCGAGGGAAAATGTTCAGTTGAGTCTAGTTGAGTCGAGCGTTGTATTCTGAGGGAGGACCGCAGAAAGAAAGTTAGTGTCACAGCACAAAACAAATGTGATTCAGAAAGAGTCGAAAGACGTCCGAACTCCACTGGCGAGCTCAAGGTGCCGGATCGCGGGCGAGCACCGAGCACAGGCCGGTATGAATTCCGCCCAGTTGCCAAACACGCATCCGAATTTAACCCGGCGGAGGGTGGGTAGGCTGAGGAGCTTCCGATTGCCAACAGAGAGGCCTCCGATAGACAGCCGCTGATGGAGATGAAAATGCTTGTCAAATGCGTGAGTGGGAAATGGCATATTTGGGAGAGAGTGGCGGAATATGCCTCGAATCCCTCGACATGGAAGCAGTGGATGTGTCGAATCAAATGCGGGGAAATTGCCAGCATATCCCGGAATTGCCCTCAGCGGATCTCGTTAGTAGATATAGGCTCGTATTCATTTGTAACAGCTGCTCGAAACAGGTGGGATTGCGCCGCATTCACCCAACGACAAAAAACCACAGCACACGCTTGTAAATCGCGGGGAGAGTCGCCAACATAGCTGATACAATGTTCTATCAACTCTGGGACATCCAATGGGTTAGGGAGATCCTTCCTATGACCGGAGGTTGACGCGGGGGGCATGGATGTATGTATGAGGGTTCGTTTGTATAAAAAACCCCAAAAGAGGAGTTTTTCCCCCCGAAAGTGAAAATTTCCCCCGAAAGTGACAGCGCGAAAGAGCGTCGGTGAATTTCAGTGATGGAGGTGATGTCAGATGCCTTTTTTTTGCATCCACCCCCATGCGCCCTGTTCTCCTACCAAATCTCGTTGGCGTCGCTGGAGGCGTAGCCTCAGGTCGGAAGGGCGGGAGGTCGGCGTCGGCTCGATGAGACCAGGCGGAGGCCGTGGAATCGGGCTGCGAGAGACTGCGAGACGGAAGAGACCAAGAGATGATTGTTTGGCTACTGATCTCAGGCAAACAACGGCTATCTACTGAATGGGGAAGTGCACGATGCACTGCCACATGTGCCCCCCTCCCAGTGGACACGGCTAGTGTTGTTCCGGCTTTGGCCCGGCCTGAAAGCCGAGGCTTTGGCCCGCGATTGGCGGCTTTGGCTTGAAAAAATCCCAGGCCAGGCCGCCCCCCCAGCCCCGGCTCGGCTTTGGCTCGGCCTCGGCCTAAGCCGGGGCTTTATGCGAAATTTGCGGAACACTGTTAAAGAGGTGTCAGTGACGGAAAAAGAGGCGGGATTGACCCTAGGGTGATCCGTGAAGCACGACTCGTGAACTTGAGTCCCAATCCTCAGTCAGTGTATCTCCTGAGCAATTGCGCCTCAATGTGGAACCGTGGGAACACTCGGCTTAAATTCGCGGAATGCTCAAAAATAATGGTGGGAGATGAAAATTTTCGTTCGGGGACAAAGCTGTGAGTCAAAACATTCTTTACTGACGGAAAAGCAATCGGGGATTGCTGACACTTTCGATCACTGCGGGTGTCTGCAAAGCCGGGGCTTTCAGGCTCGGCTTTGGCTTTCATGGATGACAGGCCGAGCTAAAAGCCGTCCCAGGCCGATATTTTGGCTTGGCTTTGGCCCGGTACCAAAGCCGAAAGGCCGGGGCTTTACGGCCTGAGGCCGAAGCCGGCACATCACTAGACACGGCGTTCTTGTCATGACGCCTAGCCCTCCCCCTCGCTCCCCTCATCTCCAGCAACAGCGACGTCCTTGTCGCATACCACCACCAACAATGTCCCACCCCAAAGAGCGAAGCGCACGGCTCAAGTCGAAAAGCCTGGGGTCGCGGTCCCAGTCGAGGAAAGAACTGGTGCTGGCAGTCGATATTTTTGGCGCCAAAGGTGCAGCGCAAAGGTGTGATACTGAGCCATGCATAGCACGCGGGCGCATTGCGGAATGGTGGGTAGCTCGCGGGGATTTCTGCGTGCGGTGAGCACGATATCGAAGGGTCGCAAATGGCGTCGAGGCGGTTCAGCCGGAGCGGAGCACGGAAAGACCACGTGGAGGCAGTCGTGGGAAGTGGGTTCGCTCGGGAATGTGTACGTCCGAGGGTTCATCTGCCCAGATGAGAGATGGAGTGGTGCTGAGGATAGGTAGGATGGTGTCGCACTGCGCGTCGGTCTGTGCGAAGGCGGAGGCGTAGGTGATCATCGAGGGAGCTGGGGGCAGGAGTAGCTCGGTGAGAGGTGAGTCCATTTCGGTGTCGACGAGGATGCGTTCGGATGTGAGAGGTTTACTCAGCTTTGCAGTCTGCTTCTCTCCAAATTCCCTCCTGGCGACGAATCCCAGGCGTTCCCCCTCGCTCAGCCCCCTCTCCAACCCGACAATCTCCCCCTCCTTCAACCCCTGGGCCTTCCCCGTCTTCCGCCCTTCCTTCTTCCCATCGCACAAGCCGCTCGTACGGCCTACCTTCACACCCTCATCATGCCGGAAGGAGTAGTCGTCGAACTCCTCGCGCTTGGGGGCGGTCTCCATCGCACCCCGCCCCGCTGGAAATCCGATCTCGAGAGCGCGCTGTCACAGGTTGGACACACAGTTGTCATCTAGGATGGCAGTGAAACGATGCACCTAAGTGCAGTAGTGAAATCGACATACAAAAGAGTCAGACAAAGTCTGCACTCCAATATACCTCTATCAACCACCAATAACTCAAATGCCGTGTGTGTGTGTTCGGGGAGGTGGGTCAGGTGTATTGACCATCAGCCTCAGTAGAACGCTTAGGAATCCTTGCCAAATCACACAGTATAGTGCAATAAACCAATGTATTGATTATCCAAGTTACTGCCCAATAAACCCACTGTTGGACTTAAAGCAAATGGCACAAGGCCTCACTAGAGACTTTAGCTGAGTTGAATGCAAAAGGCAAGGCCTTGTTCAGCCAGTATAGCTCAGATAGCCAATGCCTGAGAGGTCCAATATATGCCAACAGGGGCGAGGGGTTCACTGGTGCTATCTACTTTACAGGCCAGTTTAAATACATTTACTTGTGCTAAAAGGGTATAGTAAAATCCACCCAGAACTCCGAGTTTTCCGCAGCAGTTCTCTGTGTGAGACCGTAAATGTTAAGCGAATTGATCCGTCTATTCGGTCCTAGGAAAGCTCCGAGTGTTTCTAAGCCAAAAACGAGTTATTCCCCAAGGAATAACACAGCCTTTTGAATTAAATCCTGTGCTAATATATGTTTCCATGGCATTTCTGACTCAGTGGGACTCAGAGAACAGCGCCCAAGACCATTCAGACCGTTCTAGATGCTGCCTAGACGTCTTAGATGGTTCTCAGGTGCCCCTGGCTTCGAAAATAGCCCACAAATGCCTAGAGAATTCCCACAATATCCCATTAAGGTAAGTTAGTACCTGCATCGAATGTATCCACTTCCAAATGTTCCTGAGAGCGAACTGTAGGATATCCTTTTGTTCTGTAGCTGTCTATAGGTTCCTTCCATTGTCCCATGTGTTTAATATATGGCCTAGCGTCTATAGTATACTCAAGCTTGTTGCACAACTGTACAACTTGCAGGAGTACTTCTATAGCCAGTATGATGATTATAATGGTTGAATCTGGTATTTCAACGCGTCTAGCAGCCTAGTGCTCAGACCTGGGAGTAGTCTAGCACCCTAGTATAACCTTATTGACGGGTTTTATCAGTTTATTCAACTGAAAGGTCGCAAAAATTGATTATTTCAGGCATGTTTAATTTCATGCCTCATCAGCAGAGAATGCGACGGCACGCTCGAAAGCTGCCATGAAGTCGTCGGCGGCGTCGAGTGGGTGGCGAAAATGGTCATTGAGGCCAGCCGGAATTTTGTAGTTGTCTGCAGTGTCACCCATTTTTGAGCAGGATCGCGATAGCGAGAACCAGAGATTTGGAAAAAAGCAGCGGAAGTGGAATGGTGGAACGGCAATGGGCGGTGGAGTATCGGTAAAGCATTGTTAAACGGCGGCAGGTATCGGTAAACGGCGGTGTTCGGCGACGGCGGAGTAACAATCGGGGGGGGGGGGGGGGGGGGGAAAGCTCGGATGACGTGGCGGTGTAGAGTCGGAAAGGCGGCGTTTCAGGGTAGAACCGTGCTGCTGTCACCAAATGGAAACGCCAGGCAGGCAGAGCCAGGCCGTCGTTCAAAATGCCCCAAAAAAGCATGAGAAAATACAATTAATCATGCTAGAGGGCGCGCCACCCAGTCATTGATCCCTTGACATTGCCATCAACCGTGGGCAGCATCCATCGAATGCCATCAATTGACTGCCGCCCTTTACAGCCCCCAATGTGAAAGGTTCAAAATAATTCCTTAATCACTGAAAGGCTCTGGAACAATATCTGTGTTCAAAAACATAAATTAAATACAAACATGATTAATTATATTTTCTCGTGATTTTATGGGCACTTTCGGCAGGAAGGCGGGACAATTGATGGCGGTGATGGGAATGTATGGGAAGGGCGCATGAGTAATGTCGCCGCCAACGAGATTTGATGGGAGAATAGGGTGCATGGGGGTGGATGCAAAAAAAGGCATCTGACATCACATACATCACTGAAATTAGCCGACGCTCCTTCGCGCGGTCTCTGTCGGGGGAAAACCTCTCTTTCGGGGGGGGGGGGGGTGAACTCCTCTTTCGGGGAGGAAAACTCCTCTTTCAGGGTTTTTTATACAAACGAACCCTCATAGTATGTAGGTGGAAGCCTGCTGGCAGATGTCATCATGAATGGTTGTTTCCCAGGATGCCAACGTAGGACAAAGGTTCAACTTGAACGAGATTTAGAAGGAGCTGCAAACCTCATAATGTCGCCCGTTGTATTTTCTATTATTATCGCTATTATTGATTCCATTATAGTGCCGCAGGCCCCTTGAGGTGTCGCACTTCTACTTGGTCTGCTCTCGCTGGCATGAAGGGAGGAAAACGATGATATCAAGAGAGGTAATTGTTGGTTTTTCGGGTGCACGTAGCACTAAGCTGTTAGGCTTAGAGAGACAAGGTAAAGACAGAAAGTTTTCGGTTGATAAAGGCTGGGGCAATGCCTAACAAACGGATGCCCATTGCCGTTCAATTGCGGGGTATTTATACTACTACAAATATGTTCTAGAATATTCTACAATGTTCAACTATTGATCAGTAAGCAATGAGTAAGCAGTCTCTGGAATATTCTCCAGCAGATCAGTTGAATCACACAGATTCTCAACAGTAATATCCTGAGAAAGCATGGAGGGATTGGCTATCTGTGCGTAAGGATTCGAGTCATGGCGGTTGTATGAATCAAGTAACTCGTATCAAAGCGGGTAGAGTGGAGAGTGGACGGTGTGCCACACGAAGGTGGGGCCGGGCTCGGATTTGGAGGAGATGATTCTGCGCTGCAAGTTGCTGGTCTTCGAAGTTCCAACGGAATATGGGGAAGGCATCGAGGAACCTGAGGTAGTGGATGGGGGATCGGTGAAAGTGAGGAGCGCAGAGGCAGCGGAGGATGCGGCAGAAACTGGGGTCAGAGGATGGAAGAGTAGCCTTGTGGCAGCGTTGAAGCTAAGGTGGAGCGGTCGAGCCGGATATGAACGGGGAGGTTGGCGTATAAGTCAATAGTGTCCGTTACTGTGGTAGTACGGAACTGCCCGATGATAATTTTATTCGCCTTTCTCTGGACTTCCTTTCCACTTGCTTCGAGCCAATTCAAGCCTCCCGTCTCCTTCCACAGGCCCCTGATTCCCAGGAGACATCGAACGCGCCATAAATGAAACTGCGCTGGGGATATGGCTTGGTGATTTTATGTCTGATGAATCTAATAACCATTTCCTCTGTTCTCAGAAACCACAATGATATAGGGGTGCAGAGAAACACCGATTATTATGTGTCCGCACAGAAACTTGGCGGACCGAACTCATGACCACTTCTTCCCAAACGCGTGGCTCATCCGCATTCTCGCAATTGATCTCCCTTTTACAACCATTTGCAGTACAACAGGCGTGGTCAGGTTTTTCTTCTTCTTTTTTTCAGCGGTTTCCAGCAGAATTGGCATCCACAGACTCAATTTTGATCCAATTGCCTTGGGGGTAGGCGCATTGTATTCGCATTGAAAATCTGCCTGGGTTGCAATACCATCTTTTTTAATCCACAGTTTTTCTGTGTGGCTTTGACGTTGAAGACTTCCGGTAGCAAATCGGGCTTTGACTCTCCGCATCGTGATAACCTGCCGAAGCTGCATTTTTTTCTTTTTCTTTGTTTGTTCCGGCCTTCGCATATTCTCACTCACCCATGCTAATACTGCATCCTGGGCAGATGCTGCTATTCGGGAGCAGTGGCTCTTTTCCCTCCCAGCCAAAGTAATATGGCCGATAACCACAATCGCTACTCGATCTGTTTGCCATCCTCCACCACTCTCGAATGGATCTAACTCTGCTGTTGAAGGAACATTTTAAGCGAGTGCAATACACGGTACGCGCCTATTCCATGTGATATGTATCAAATGATAGCTAGAAAGCCGGGGTTCGTCTCTCTGTGCCCGAATAACTCGACCATTTACTCCCTTTTTTTCGTCGTTGAATGACATCCCAAGTACAAGTACAGCCTCTGGTCCGACCGATTAGCCTATTTCTTTTATTTGTATTTTTGGCTGTGTTTGGAGTAGCTAACACCGCCTCTGCAAGGCATTGTCGGTGCGCCCGCGTGGCCGCCGGTGCTTTGTCTAGGGTGACGACCGAGCCCATTGTAAGAATGCATTTGCGCAGACACGTGAGACAAATGAAGTCACGGTACTGTGGGACTAAAGCAGTGTACTGCTACTACCCACTAAACCTCCCGCGGTTCTGTGGGGTTCGATCCCACGAACGTAAACTTGTCAGATTTACGTCAGCCAGGAACTTCCGGTGTCGAAGAAAGGGTTGGTCCGGGTGTAGACCGAGAAGTGTCCAGGTCGTGCTGGTAATAATGCCGAGTCGTACCGTAGATCCCCGTCAAACGCGATCGGAATAAGAGCTCTAGATAAAAGATAATCAGTAAATCGAAATATAGGAATACTCAGCTCGATGTGGGATGAATCTCAGGGGTCAGATGCAAGAAATCCAAGTAAATGAGTCGATAGACGTGGCGGTAAGGGACAAAGAGAAAAGGTGACGTAAAGTGGGTCCAGGACAAACAGATAAAAATAATATGTATATAAGAGAGTCCGTGGTGAAAGTCGTGGTTAAAATCAAACCGTCCCAGCAATCCGGGAGCTACGCAAAGACGGAATAGGGAGATTAGCGCTGCCGCGCTCAGCGCCGAAGATGGGTGCCCAATCCACTTCGAATCGATCCCCGGCGTAGTCCGAGATGCCCGAGGACTTGGTTCGAGTCTCGCGTCGGCGGTACGTAGAGCAAATATAGAATGTCTGAGTGAGAGATGAGGTAAATGAGTAGGAGAATGTGTTAGTACAGGTAAGATGAGAGATGAGGGGCAAATGGAAAGGGAAAACAAAATCCGGGTGCATCGTGGTGAAATATTCGGTCTGAACATCCAACTGGCTCGGGAATCGAAGTCGATTCGCGAGGCGATTCGTACTTCCACACCGGCTAGGACGTGTGGCCACCCACTTAACCACGCGTCCCCGAAGACTATTTCTGTCCTCGGTTCGTGGCAAAACCTTAGGTCATCGAGCAGATTAATTCTCGTGATCCTGTCTCCAGGTCATCCCGGTGTGTGGTGTTTCTATCCTCAATCTTTTACGGTACTTCAAATTCATGACACAGGGAATAGATTCGGCCCATATGTCACACTTTTACTTGTCTAGGAAAATTCATCTTTGAATTTCAGGATGTCAGGTTATCTAAGTTTTTTCCCCCAGAGATCCATCCCACCAGTAAATAGTTGGATGTGGTGTAGAATACACCTCGCGCACCTCTTTGATTTGGCGTCTGAGTGCACGTGTGGCCCGCAGTCTGGGGTTCGATTTCGAATATAGAGTTCTTTTCTTCTCTTTTTTTTTTCTTTTTTTCTTTTGCATTATCGGCTTCTTACCACCTCTCAGACTATCAAGTCAATACTAATTATTTCCCCAATCTGCACTACGGTTGCCCCTATTCTCTCGTAGACAGACACTCTATACGATCTTGCTCGTATCTCGCTGTATAGAGTTTGTCCCTTACGTTTATCCTTGGCCTGTTTTTTGCTCAACACGTTGAACAGTTAATCCCGGACTTCATTCAGCAGCAAGCAGCACATGATAATAGGTGCGAACCACCGTGAGCTTTCCTTAGATGCTAAGGCACTCGTAGTGCAGGTTATAAGGCAGAGGCACCCGGGTGCTGAATACCACACATTGCCGCTCGCTGCCGTCTGTGAGTAGTGGGCCACGGAACACGGCAGCATCGACTTTCGGCGCCGGGCCGTCCAGCCGTCACTGTGAGGATGTCATCGTTTATCCTGCGTTAGTGTTTGGGATACAGTGAAGGGGTGACTTGTACGTCGACGTTGGAGTTTGTACGCACATCTCCTTCTTCCATCACTACCACCATTCTCAACTTCCTCCAAAACCACCGACTTCGTTGGCAATGCCGGCCAGCAAACTTTGGCTGGTCTTGGCGATGCGGCCAAGCAAGCGCCGAGGGCGTTGGGAGAGGCGTCAATTCCAATTTCAATGCTGGATCTGACGCCTTCGATCCCGGGGTAAAGAACGATGCTCAGTCGAATCACACCCGCCGAAACCACCCGCTGAGGCACGGACGCCAACCCGGCATCTTCCATTGAACACTCATCACAAAGGATCACTCAAATACCACTCAACAGCCCTGAGAGAGCGGCTACCACTGTCTCCGGCGTGGTAACTGATTCCACAGTATAAATAAATAATAACAATTTCGCGATCTGGAAGGGCAAAAAACAGGTAACATATTATGAGTATTGGTGAAGCAACTGGATTGTATATTTATACCTGGCACTGCGAGCCTGGACAGGTAATCAGTCGCCGCCTGACAAACATCTGACTCTGAATCGCTCAGTGATTCCATAATTTTGGGTATCGCTGGCCGGATATTCGGCTGAAAGACCGCTATGAACCAGCTTCAGTGGGTTGAGAGTTTGCAGAAGACAAGGAAATATATACCATACGCAGCGAGACCGGACAGACAAGTAATGGCGGCACGACGAATGTCCGAATCCGAATCGCTCAGTGATTCCATAACTAGGGATATCGCTGACTGGATGTTCTGCTGAAAGACTGCTAGAAACCAGCTTCACTGTTCCAAAGGGTGATGGGTAGACAAAAAACACACACCTTGCTCTGCGAGCCTGGACACGCAATTCATAGCGGCATAACGAACGTCCGAGTCCGAATCGTTCGATGATTTGATAACTATGGATATCGCTGGCTGGATTTCCTGTTGAAAAGCCGCTACAAACCAGCCTCAGTATGCCGACAGTCTACAGAACACACGTTGATATATACTGTGCTCTGCAAGACTCCACACGAAAGCCATGGCAGCCAGAGGAGTGCCCGGGGCCCCAATGGATTTCATGACCGTAGGAATTGCTGACCGGATGTCCGATTGAAACGCTGCTACAAATCAGCTTCAGTATGCCAAAGAGCTATGACCAAACAAAACAGTATAAGGGTATCGCCGGCTGGATGTCCTGCTGAAACATCGCCAAGAACCGGCCTCAGTATGCTGAAATTCTGCAGAAAACAAGGTAATATATACTGTGCGGTGCAGGACTGAACATGCATGCGATGGCAGTCAGACGATTGTCCGAGTCCCTAGCAGATTTCATGATCGCGAGAGTTGCTGACCGGACATCCGATTGGAACGCCCCTACAAGCCAGCTTCAGTATGTCAAAACGCCATCAGCAAACAAAACAATATATACCTTGTGCAGCGAGACTGGACAGGCAATCCATCGCCGCCCGACGAACACCCGAGTCCGAATCGCTCAGTGATTTCATAACTATGGGTACAGCTGGCTGGATGTCCTGCTGAAAGACCGCTACAAACCAGCTTCAGCGTTAAAGGGTCACCAGCAGACAAAACACACCTTGTGCAGCGAGACTGGACAGGCAATTAATCGCCACCCGGCGGGCGCCCGAGTCCGAATCACTCAGTGATTTCATAACTATGGGTATCGCTGGCCGGATGTCCTGCTGAAAGACCGCTACGAACCAGCTTCAGTGCTCCAAAGGGTCACCGGCAGAAAAAAAAAACAATATACACCTTGCTCTGCGACCTGAGACAGGCAAGTGATGGCGTTCTGACGAACGACGCCCAAGCCCGGGTCGTTCAGTGACTCTATAAATATGGGTATCGCTGGCTGGATGTCCTGCTGAAAGACCGCTACACACCTGGTTCAGTGTTTCAAAGGATGAACGGTAGACAAAACAATATACACCTTGCTCTGCGAGCCTCAACACGCAACTCATAGCGGTCCCACCAACATCCCCGTACCGATCCCTCAGTGATCTCACAACTGTGGGTATTGCTGGCCGGATGTCCTGCTCAAATAGCGCTCATAACCAGCCTCAGCATGCTGAAAATCTGCAAGTGGAAAGGTAGTATGTACCGTGCGCTGCGAGACTCGACACCAAAGCGATGGAGCCCTTCTTTGATTTCATGACCGTGGGAATTGCTGACCGGATGGTCGACTGAAATGCTGCTACAAAGCAGCTTCAGTACGCCAAAAGGCCACGAGCAGACGAGATAATATATACCTTGCGCTGCAAGACTGGACAGGCAACCGATGGCGCCCCAACAAACTTCCCATTGGAAATGCCCCAGCAATTCCATCACCAAGGGTATTGCTGGCTGGATGTCATGCTGAAACACTGCTAAGAACCGGCCTTAGTATGCCAAAGAACCCGGTAGGTAGGTAGATAGTCGGAAAAGGTGATATATACCTTGTTTTGCCAAACTTGACAGGCATTTCATTGCCACCTTCCGAACGTAAACATCTGGATCTTTCAGCCATCCAGTGACCAAGGTGATGGCTGGCCGGATATCTTGCTGCACCTCCCCTACAAACCATCGTGGGTCATCGAAAATGGATTCAGCTAAACAAGGGATAATATATACCTTGTGATGCGAGACTAGTCAAGCAACCAAGCGCGTGCACATATATCGCGGGCGCCTGATTCCGTCTGTGACGAATCGGCCAACCATTTCGTTCGAAATCCTTCGATATTTCTACAACCAGTGAGGCCACTCTTTTGATCGTTTCTGTTGGTAACTCAGTCAAACATCAACAACACCATGTGCCACATACCTTGCGTATCTGGCTTGGTTCTCGATTTTCCTACCATGTGCGCAGTTCCAAAATCGCCGTTCGTAGCAGCCCGATGGAATGCCCATCCTAATCCTCAATTTAATGCGCAGCGAAACCAAAAAACTTGCTATTACCCACCTCCTTTGTCCTCCGCACCCCTTTCAATAAGATATTTGACCAAATCCTCATTCCCTTTACACTGCGGGCAAGTGCCGTGGCCGTGGGTTCACGGCATATGATCGACACTTGCCATTGCATTGCACAGGCGTTGAACAAAGATCGGTTGTCTTCGGCCGACGTCACTTCCAAAGTTCGTGGGAAATCAGTGGGAAATGATTGCTTTGAAGTCTGAAGAGTGTGGAGTGCATGCACGCAAGGTGTACGGCGTGTGCACGCTGGGATTGTCGGCGACACACACACTAGTATGAGTGTGATTTTCTTGGGCTGCGGCTTCGAATTCCTTCCGCAGTATGTTTACGCAGATCACTTTCTTTGTTGAATTCTGAAATGGGTACCATGCGGTGTTTGCTTTCAAGGTGAAGGAAGACCGATGATTTGTGCAAGTCTACGTACATATTCCAACTTCACATCGGCGGTTCATGTGTTGCCCATATTTTAGAAGCGGGGAGGGAAAGTGGAATGAAACTGCACACACCCTCATTGAATCCCCGCCCAAGCAAAGCTCTCACAAAGCTAACCGTCTATCCCTCCATCCAGAACACCTATTCAAAATACATAAACCCCTGGCTTTCTGTCTGCTATCCAATCTGCTGGCACCAAGTGTGCCTTGTTGCACCGGCATCACAAACCTCACGCAGCTGCATTTGTACTTGTCTTCCTTGAAAATACACTGGTACTGCTCAGACTCCTTTCTCCAACTGTTTTCTGCATCGAGATGGCAGCTCAGCGAGACAGCGGAAGACATAATTTATTGTTTCGGTTTGAATCTTTCAATGATTGGCTTAACCTTGTGGGCCAATCACCGGTCCGGCCGTTCCCGATGGACAAAGGGAAATTGATCGTTTGTGCAACGCCATGGCAAATGCGAGGCAAACGCCATGGCAAGTGTCGGTCCCACGTCGGTCAAATGCCATGAACCCACGGCCATGGCACTTGCCCGCAGTGTTATACACTGCGAACTGAAGAAGTGTCACACATCGGTAGGGCCCTGTAGAAAGTTGATCAGCCAGTGTCGAGAGGGTGAAAGTATAACATATATATACCCTCGAGCTCCGCATTGAGATCAGCCCTCTGCTCAATCAAGGCCTTGAAGTCGTGGCCTTCGAAGGTATCATTGAGAGCAGCATGAGAGAGATGCTCTTTGAAAGTTCTCCGAAGATCTTCTCTCGCCTCCTTCTGGGTCTTGACCTTTTTTTGAACATCCAGAATGGATTTCACGAAGTCGTGTAGCGGCACAACGAGAAGGAGTAATGAGAGTACCTGCCCAAAGCCCCATTCGTCCTCTCCACCGGATTTTTCAGGGTTATTACGACGAAGTGTGAGTTCAATATCGACGAGCAACACGACGTTGATGACAGCGAGACATACTAGGTAGAAAATGAGAAAAGCTGTTGTGCTTTAGTGGCCGGTTCCGTTACGAGTTTAATCCAGGTTCCTCCCCAACCGCGTTTCCGAGGTTCATCAGACAGAGTAGGAATATGATTTAAATAAATACAGAGAAATTGACTGACCGGAAAAATCGGACCGTGTGACCGTGATGTTACAGAGTCACAAGTTGAGGGGATGAACCTCTCCATAGCGGCTGGCCGATAATATGTGTAAACAACATAGCCACAATTTCCGGGAATTCTAGAGAAAGTCGTCTATATCCCTTCCTTTCTAAAGAATAAAATATTTTTAAGCCTCAAACACTTGTGAAATGGCTATCCCAGTCCTCTGAAGCTCCTTTCACATTTTAATCCCACTCATTTTCAATGTTATCGGTGAAAAACCGTGATTTTCCATATATTCGGGATAGCAAGCTTAGTCAAGGTCAGATATAGTCTCCAGTCTTTTTTTAAAAGCTGTTACAAGTTGTATATGTGTTCTTATACTGAAACGAATTTTATTTATGTATGACGAAGGGATATAACTGACTTTCTCTAGAATTCCCGGAAATTGTGGCTATGTTGTTTACACATATCATCGGCCAGCCGCTATGGAGAGGTTCATCCCCTCAACTTGTGACTCTGTAACATCACGGTCACACGGTCCGATTTTTCCGGTCAGTCAATTTCTCTGTATTTATTTAAATCATATTCCTACTCTGTCTGATGAACCTCGGAAACGCGGCTGGGGAGGAACCTGGTTTAATTGCTCTTACTGGTTCGAACATTCGGATTTGGATCCGGTGCGGCTTACGTGAAAACGCGCCGAGTGCTCCTATTGACCGGAAGAGGGTGGGAATGCGCCCCAGACCGCAGATCGGGAGATGAACCGCGACGCCTCCAAAGTAGACTGGTTGCGCTCGGAATGCAATAGATTGGAAAACTGTTTGGGATAAGGGGCATGAGCTCCTCGAGTCATCCCCAGAAGCGAGGATGACGCTCCCGAGACCAGTTGTACGTTATATGCAGTGCGAGGAAGAAGAGGAATGGGGGGACAAGGTTAAGCCCAGGAACGACCAGAAGAGAGTAGATCGCCAGTGAGAAGATGCGGGGGAAGGTGATTTTAACGCAGAACTGACGTTTGACGCATGCAACGTCAGTCCGCGTCAGTTGAATTTTGCGTCAGTGTTGAAGTCTGGGTAATTCCTATCCCTGACCTTCTACCTTTGGTCAGCAGCATGCTAGGTGTCTTCTACACTGTTTTCAAGGGAAATGTAAGGCAATGTGCTGTGTTGAAGCGTTGAAAAACACCTAACTAAATTTGGTGCAACGTCAATCAACGTCAATGTGACAACGTCACATGCGTCACTGCGCCGGGCTGCGTCAATATCCCGCGTCCAAACAGCGCCTCGCAACGTCAGTTCAAACCATGCAGTGTCAGTCATGCCGCACGCATGCGTGAAGTTGCGCCAGTCTTGCGCCGTGACACAACTTCAGTGTGACTTACCTGCGTCAGTTGAACATTGGTTGAATAGCCTTCGACTCCGGCTTTGTCTGTGCTGCCAATGCACCACTCAACGCTGGTGTTGCGTCGTTCAGCTTTGCTCTGCCTGACACTCATGTACACGCCACCAGTGCTTGGACAAAACTGTGCCAATCCCTCTCACCGCTTTGACCGCTTATCCCCCGCACTAGATGTCTTCTGTGAAGTTTTCAATGCCTATAAAACTTTCTGCAATTAAATCTGATGGTTGTGGTTGCCCATCCTTGTAGACCTAAGCCGTTGTTGTACAATGTGCATCTATCTGAGGGCTACAAACAAGGAGCCACATCCAAGTGGATTCGGAAACAATTCACACCACTGCTGCATCAATATGACGTTGTGTTGTTGAGGTCGGCTGGATTCTCTTCAAATTTTTGTTTATTCAATATTTATAACCCAAACTTATGAGTTGTGCTTGATTTAACCGGTCTGGAAACTGTCTTTACAATGCGTGAACCGGACAACGTCAATGTGTGCGCCGCTATGCATCAGTCACGGTGCTCAATCAGTTTGTGTCAGTCTTATACTGCCGTTAACTAACCATCCATAAATGAACTTCAATTATTGAGCCCAGTACTCTAATATATCTCCTGTAGACCTGGTAAGTTAGAGAACTCGGTATTCAAAACCTTCGCCGCCTTGCCCACAAAATAGTCTTTTAGTCAGTGACCCGGGGTCACAAGAGATGTTAAGGCTCAGATCACGGTGATCTTAATGTTGCACAAATGTTTCTCAATGACAAATTGACAATTGAACAAGAATGAAGACAATATCTGTGAAATACTACGTTGCGGCAATGTTTGACATTATGGAAGGGAATCCCGCAACATAACTAAGTGTGACGCCGTGTGACACAACGTCAATCGACTGCTGATCTGCGTCAGTTGAACACGTCACTGCGCCGATCAAACGTTAGTACAACGTCAGTACAACGTCACAACGTCAATTTCACCCTGCCCGAAGATGCGCAACCCCAGGGATGAAACGGGACAGCTCCACTGACAACGGTAAGCGATAGATCGCAGGGTATGGGAGTACCAAATTTGAATGGATTGCTCCAGAGCCATAGACCAATGGCGCCCATGAGGGACAGGTGGATGGAACCGAGGGTGAGAACGGGATTCTGGCTGACAAAGTACCATACGAGTACTTATGTAATAAGTAGTCGTCCATTTCAAATCTCATCCATATGACGATTCCGCACGCTCTCGAAAAGTAAGTTGTTCGCTATCGCACCAACATAAATAGTGGCTGAGTTGAATGGAACTTGGTTAAAAAGACTACATTTTTTGTGATAAGTTAGTGGCGGTGTCCAGTTCCATTTGTCCCCGAGCCGAAAGCCGGTTTTATGTTTTGGTTTGTATGCACTTTTCCCCGAGTCCTCTACCTATTTCCAACGTCCTTCTCCCCACAATAATAGTCCTTTCTCCACGCGTTGTTTACACGGTGCGTTCGACGAGTCGCCGATGTTGAGTCTTGACACACTGTGGATGTGAGGTGAGAATAAACGCCAAAATGGTAACAATGTAATGCACCCTAACTTTCCATTTCCGGCAGTGGACACAAGCTACGTAGATCCGCTTTCGCTGTGTAAACGCTGCGAGGTTTGAATTTGGAGGCGTGTAGGTGGACATTTCGGTTGTGATGAAAGAGCCAGGAAACCACTTGCCGTTTATACTGACTCCTAGTCGTGTAGGGTCCCTCTTTGCACCCTTTAAACAAAATGATATCAGCCTCGATATGTCTGGTAAAGTAGATCTCATATGTCTAAACCATATAAAAATTCTTCCTGTTCAGAATCCAATACAGGATCTTCTTCCTTGTCGGAATTCGATGCAGTATTATCTTCCTTGTCAGAACCCTCTGAATGTGGGGTTGAATTTTCCTCCTCATAAAGAGCCGATTGATGAGAATATGAAATCATTGGCTCACATGTTCCCTGTTTCCAGAGCTCTTTTTTTGGTTTCTTGCCCATGGTAGTCCTGGATGATCCGGCAGCCTTACATTTCAAGTTGCTCACGTCCTCAAGTGGTGTGACACGGACCGGAAGAGGCTTAGAGAAAGTCGTTGTGCGTCAATTTCCGATCCCGTCCCCGAACTTGACCGCATTGAAACCCGACACAGGGGTTATTTCCAGTTCAAGTACCAGCATGGTGATCATGATCCTGAACTGGACAAACAGCAGCTTCTGCCCCACGCAAATGAATGGGCCAGGCACATGTTAGATGCAGCCACAAAGGAAATGATGTGTGTTTGCACCTCTGCCAAATTATAGCAAAGTGGTTTTGGCAGGCAAGAACTTCCTGTCCTCAATCCACCTGCTGGGATCAAAGGCAGTTACGTTGGGAAAATATTCCTCGTCAAGAGGATATGCCCCGATGAGTCAATATACCACAGTACCGCTTGGGACATGGTGTCCGTCGATGATAACACCCTGGGGAACAATGCGGGAAAATCCGGGTAATGAGGTGCCCAGACATAAACTCTCTTAAGTAACGGAATTAAGGACCGGAAACTCATCCAGAGAGCGCAGTCGGTGATTGGGTGTCTGTTCCTCCGCATGCTTGTTGAGCTCTTGCTGCAAGAGTGTCATCCATTTAACATTTGCCAAAAGAAAATATAACACGAAGGCAGCAACACCTCCAATCGTGTTCACCTCTGTAATCAATCGGATGGAGAAAGTAAATTGCTAAAAGGTGTGCCTCCAATGAGAATTGTTTCTGCCTCGATTGGGAGATCACCTGGGTCAAGCTTGGGTTGGGACTCATCGCCCTTTAACTTAAGGAAAAACATAACAATTAGGCCTTAGTTGCAAGGCTATTAAATACTTACTCACCTAAATTCAAGGTCCCCCGATGCAGCATGGCAGCAGCGGGGTGTTCGCACTTTGTTTGGTCCTGCTTGCAGCAATACTCAAATGTCGTGTCTCGTCCAGCCTTCGGAATTTTTTATGAGACTTGAAAAAAAATAGGCCCTAGTTTTAAGGAAATTAAATAGTTACTCACCAAATTTCAAGGTCCCCCGATGCAGCATTGCAGCAACGGTGTTCGCACTTTGTTTGGTTCTGGTTGCAGCAATCCTCAAATGTCTTGTCCACCCCTTCGGAATTTTTTGGCAGATGTGAAAACAATTGAACCTTAGTTTCAAGATTAAATATGTACCTACCACATCTCAAGGTCCCCGATGCACCTTCGCACGTTGTGTGTCCGCATTTTGTTTTGCTTTGTTTGTTATGGGGCTGTGAGATGGAACGACATAGCATTCCATCTCTCCTTTTACCTTCATGTCTGAACCACCCAGACTCATACTTTTTCGCCAACACTCATGGTATTCCCTACCCATGCATGATTCTACTTGGTTTAATCTCCCATCTGATGTTCTTGGCCCTGACCATGCTACCTTGAAGCAGCTCGATATTGAGGGATATCTTGCAAATAGCACAGACCCTGACCGTGTCGGCTTCCGCATTGTACTTGGACTGCAGGTGGACTTCCCGACACTAGCCTCCTCTGGACGTGTATATTCCACAGGCCGAGCTTTCAGATGGATGTGTCTTCTTTATTTCTAAGTCTTTGATTTCCTCCTTGCGCCGATTTCTCCAAATAAACAGCCTACACCAATCATGCATTCACCATTCGCAAAATCTGGTTCTGCAACACAGGTATGGCTATTGCTCTCCTCCTAATTACAGCATACCAGCTCTTGAAAAAACTTGCTTGTTGGGATAAGCATCTCAGCAACATTACGAACCACCTCATGGATGACCCTGCTGTTGCAGCATCTTCAACAGAACTTCTATGCTTATAGAGCTTTAGTGTGGTGATCAATGCAGAAGATTTGAACTTGTTAGAGGAGATAGGCATCGTCAAACAGCTCCTCCAACCTTTATCTTATACACTGAGCATGTCTTATGCAGTCATATTTGTCGATGAGGACCTTCAAAACATGCACATAGATGTTCTTTCACAACAGATGTTCTCGCACAACAGAATGTGAGATATTAAACCACATCAAATGTAAAGCTGATTACGACTAGGTCCTTCATATATCATCGTCATCCGTTGATGGTCTGTCCGCTCTGCCCTTTGTTCAGGGGTGTACGCAGTCCCTCGTGCGGGCCATTTGTGCAAGGACTGTTTCGGCGGGCCGCGATAAATTCGCACTTTACCACTCTAATGAAAGATCTGCCTCCAACTTTGAAATCAGACCTGGCTGCATTTCAAGGTAGCTTTTTCAACTCATAGACGTGGAAAATTCCTCACTGCACTTAGGAATTGTGGACCGCTATAGCGAGGAAAATTCATCCTTGCTCAATGACCGCAATCCTGTTGTCCTACGCTCTGTTGCTCCGGGCATGGAGCTGCCTCAGTATGCAGTGAAACTTCCCAAATCTCAGCCCGAACTTGTTTGGCTGGAAGCCATGCCTGATTATTTGAGGCCAATAGCGCAGGCCCTCTCAGTTATTCCGGAATTGGCACGTCTGAAACAAGCCTCTTCACTTCTATCTGGTACCAGAGCACTGGTAGAGACCCCCTCCACAGCCATTTCGGGTGAGAATATCTTCATGTCAATTATGTCCCAGACTTCTGCGTCCAAACCGTGACGGATTCCAATGCAGGGATTGAGGCCACCCCCTTGATTCATTCGCGCGATCCGTCTTCAAAGCCCAAGGAAAAACCGACCGCGGTCCTCCCGTCCAACCCAGCTCCAAGCGAAGGTGAGAACTCACTAAGAAATATCTTATGTACCAACCGATCCCCTCGAAGCTTCCAGCTCTGGTGTGGATGTGGACGAGCACCCAATAGCATCACCGCCTTTAGCTGAAGGTGAGAGCCAACTAAGAAATGTTGTATGTACCAACTGATTGCTGAAAAGATTCGGGCTCTGCAATGGATGTGGACGAGCACCCATTACCATCGCTAAGGTTCCCCAGGGGTAGAGGTAGAGGTATTTTGAGGCCAACCTCTACCCCTACCCCTCAAACCTCTGACCTCCAGAGGTTTACCTCTACTTTACCTCTAGTACCTCCAAGGTTTACCCCTACACGACCTCTGTGAGAGGTAGAGGTAGAGGTTAGAGGTCTTTAGTGCAGAAACACATTGAATTGCTCTGGAAATGCATGCTGCAATTGACAAGTATATCACCCAGAGTAAACTTGTACAGTGGGGAATACTCACATGCCCCATACGCGATCCTTCAACATATATCTGCACTGCCACACACTGTTCAGAGCCCCAAAGAGGACACAGTAATTGGACAAAAAGGTCAATTCATCGAGTTTCTGGCAGGAACTTGCACATAAAGACCTGAGAGTGGAGGCAATAAAGTGAGCAACCACCACTACACTAGAGAGGACTGAGGGGATTGCAAAATTATTTTTTACCCACAGTACCTCTTAGTACCTCTGAACCTCCGGAGGTAGGGTAGAGGTTTGGGAGGTTTTGAAATGGCACGACCTCTACCCCTACCTCTGACGACCTTACCTCTGACCTCCGGAGGTTTGCCTCTACCCCTAGGGAACCTTAACCATCGCCGACTTTGGATGGCCTTTTACAGAGTCCAAGACATAGTTCTCGACTTAAATCCGGCAAAGAGTGTCCAAGGCCAAGAATTGGTACCTGCGGACATGAACGACTTGGAACGTAAGGCTGTCGAATCATCCAGGATTACCACGCGCAAGAAACAAAAAAAGACACCTCTGGAAACAGGTAACATGTGAGCCAACGATTTCATCTTCTTGTCAATCGGCTCATTATGAGAAAAATAAACCCCGCGTTCAAAGGATTCTGACAAGGAAGATAATATTTTATTGAATTCCGACAAGGAAGAAGACCCTGTATCGGATTCTGAACAGGAATAATTTTTTTATGGCTTAGACGTATGAGATCTACTGTCCCAGGCATATTGAGGCTGATATTCTTTTGCTTAAAGAGTGCGAAGAGTGACTCTACGCGACCAGGAGTCAGTTCTCTCGGCCCTTGTGCTCACTGCCTAATTTCTTTAACAGCCCTCGCTTAACGATTGAAAGATGTTCCAACTATGACAGTAGGCTTGTTCACTCACAAATCATGCTTGCTCGTTAATCTTTGATGACCGCAATTACCTGAACACCTTAGATGCCATACTGGCAAAGTAGCGACAGAGCTTGTACAGTTAGGCTTGAATGATGACTTTGGCGTATGAAAGAAAGAAAAAAAAGTACATAAGTGCAAGTTCCTGCCGGGCAAAGCCACAGCCCTGCACCCAAGTGCTAGAGATGGGAATGGCAAAGGCAATGGAAAGCATGCCAATTGATTGTTCCTTCACACCACTCATCTCATCAGCCGATTTTGAAACACTCATGACCATTCCCAAGGGCATCTCAAAGCCAGAATTTGTTTTTAATCCCTCCAGTAGATCAAAAGGGGTATTTAAATTCATCATATAATTGAAGTGCATTGTTTATGCTATGCGGTGATCACAAACAAATTCTGGCTTCAAGATGCCCTCGGGAATGGTCATTAGTGTTTCAAAACAAAAATTTAAGTTTCCCGGGGCCATATCTACAGCGCTACAGCGGTGATGTATAAAAACACCGAAATTTCCATATATAGTAACTAAAATGATGCCATCAAAAATACCGGCCCGATATGCCCTCCGGAATCGCCATGCGAATCGATTGGTTATATTTTCAAGAAAATCGGCTGAGATTTGAGCTCACACCGAGCATATTGTTGAAAACGGACCCAAAAAAAAAAAGAACAGCCCGCGCCCTAAGTTCCGCAAAGGGCTGTAACAACTCATGCAGTTTCATCATAGGCCATCACCCCTATCCATATGGCGCCAGATTTCTGTGGGTGATACCACAGCATTTCACTACAGAAAAGATGTGTTTTTGCAGCTATTGATCTATTGACTTGGATCATTGGCAGTAATTCAGGTAGCCCTTGGGATGGCTCTGATTATGTCTTTGCTTACTGACAATCTCAAACTAATGTGCACAATGTGGGGTATTCCGCTACCATTCCGATCATTATGTGATGTCATGTTGTCTTAATCCTGACCAGTGGGATATCCCACCAGTCGACATGGAATATCCAGCTCAGAGTGGGATGTCCCGTCATTATCTTATACAACGTGAGATGTAACACTGAGACTGGTTTTGAAGGTGGGAAGTCCCACTCAGATCCAAGGGACATCCCACTGTTATCTGATCTGAGGTGGGATGTCCCACTCATACTCTTCTCCATGGGGGACATCCCATTTACAGGCAAGGGACATCCCACTGCTATCTGATCTGAGGTGGGATGTCCCACTCATATTCTTCTCCATGGGGGACATCCCACTTACAGGCAAGGGACATCCCACTATCATTCTGTCAGACGTGGGATGTCCCACTTGTAATTTTCCCAATGGTGGGAAGTCCCACTTTAATTTGTGTAGTGAGGGGAATCCCACCTTTACTTGTATCAACAATCCCTTTTAGAGTCCAAGCCACAGCTGATGCTACAATGCTGAATACATTGTTTCCCAATTTACTTCGATCAATCATATACTGTGGCACCCTTGGCTCTTATTGATAGATGCACAGCCACTGATGGAATCAACTATATTCACCTCCATGTTCCAAAAAAGGCAATTATAGTTGTGTTTCAATGGTGGATGGTGAAAATCACCCAGGTTCATTTAGATGCCTAGCTTTGATGATACATATGCACTAGCATCATGTTATTTGATCAGTGGTATAGTCTGGCACTCCTTGGCCTATTACGTAATAGAATTTCTCCCACAAAAAAAATGGATTTTAGTAGGACACCTGTAGCACTCGGAATACTGCCCCGATTAGTCTAGTTTTTGGATATGGTATACATCGGATGTGACCCTAGCGAATGAGGGTGTTTATAGAACTTAATATACTCAAATCTCTATTGACAGCTCTACTTATGGTAGTGTCTGCGTATCTACTTCGCTAAAGTGTTTGCTGGATCACAATCATTAAGCATGTAGTATAAATAAACACATGGTTATCTAGGGACACATCCGATGTACAGCATATCCAAAAACTAGACTAATCAGGGCAGTATTCCGAGTGCTACAGGTGTCCTACTGAAATCCATGTTTTTCTGAGAGAAATTCTATTACGTAAGAAAATCAAAAATACCGGTATAAATTTCGCTGCGGATTTTCAATGCGAATCGAATGAGCTTATTTTTAGGGCAAACGGTTGACAATTGAGCTCTGGGCAGCTGTTCTCGTGAAAGCTTGCCAAAAAAAAAAAAAAACGCGACCGCGCCTGTTGTACCGCAAAGAGCTGTAAGTCAATCCGACTCAAACTCACGGAGATATGATCAAATCGGTCGCGAGGATCAAAAAAATCCCCAAACGGAAAATTTCCATTTGCTCCTTAGGTACCATGAATGGCTGTAATGTGCCACCTTTGTTTTCAGAAGCGGAACTTGCCATTTTCGCATGTGCAGCGTGTCGGCCAAGAGCTGAAGCACCATTTCCTAAATTTATTGCCTAGTTCTCCCACCCTTGAAATTTGCCCCACGCTCCTTCTTCCCACCACCACCATCCCCAACGTCAGGAAAGGCCTCATGCTCAACAAGCACGACAAAGTATACCTCTGCTTTGCTAATCAATGGAAGCACACATTTTGGGGTCGCCATTTATCACTCTCCATAAATTAATATCTCTCGGTGAGCCAGAGCGCGAACGTATGGTGCAATGATTGGGGCTCTAGGAGTACATTGAGACTGGTGTTAGCTGCTGCCGGGTTGTGAAGTCGATAAGGCAGGTAAGGCCGACAAGCGGCAGAGCCCGCTACCAGGTGCCCTCGAATTAAATTCCCATGACCTTAAGGTTAGGGTCCTAGAGCGCCATATTTTCAGGACTAGCAGAATGCCATTTTCGTCAGCGTTTTCGCGTCATCACCTGTTCTTCCCACCAAAATGCTTCGGCTTGGACGATGGCTGGGATCAGCCTCATAATCCCGCTTATGTTCTGCATTTTACACCTAGCACTGAGTCTGGGGTGCAGGGGAGGTTTTGTAGGGATGGTGGATAGCGAACGCGAAGGCTCGCGCTCATGGGCTAAAAAGAATTTAAGAGACAGCGTGGCGCCAAAGAGCCATGAGGGACAGTGCTGACGTCTGAGCACTACAAGATTGACTTGCTGCTCGAATCTGCTATGAGTCTTTTACTATCAGGGTCAATAATTGCAGGTTTAATATTCATTGCATTTGCGTCGCCCTACTACCTGCTTCGGTCTTGAACTGCTGTTGCACTCGCATTGCCGCACCTTGGCCCAATATTGTGAAGTGCCATTTGCTTCTGTTTCCGATTGATTATTCACATTCAACCAGGACTTGAACAGTCGGATCCGGCAGCCGTAATCCCGTAGCCATGTACCCAGCTGCAGAGGGGTGGTAGGACGACATCAATCATTGTTTTTACGCCGTACCAGCGTTGGAGCTTTCTCTGGCTTTACTTCCATGAAAATCTGGAGATCCTGTGTCGGAAAATCCCAATTTGGTTGACCATGCAATATAGGCCTATGTCAGGCCTGATCAAGCCATCAGGTTTTGAGGGGGTTGATCAAGCTCCAAAGACTTTTATAATAGTTGGTCAAGCTTGATCAGCTTGACAGAGCTTGACCAAGGTTTTCCAAGCCTGATCAGGGAAATGGGTTCTGAAAGCAAAAATACTTCGACTTCCTACTCTTTATAAAATTACGGGTGTCTGTCTGAAGCCTTTGACGCCCCAGATTTGGTCTTTTGCCCCCGAAACTGTGGAAGTTCCCACAGAAGGCGCCAATGAGCACTAATTTCCCCTGAGTGCCTTCGGCGCCACACAACCTCACCGGCAATCTGTCAAACAAACTTAAGGCGCCCGAATATTGACACACTGACGGGCGCTAATTTTCTACTGCCCCCTTCGGCCACAGTCCCTCGCAGCTCATTGTTTCCGGCCGCGGGCCTCATCGGTAGTGTCTCAAACAAACTTGAGGCGCCCAAATACTCACACAGTGACAGGCGTTGATTTCCCGCTGCCACCTTCGGCCACACTGCCTCCCAGCTCATTGTTTCCCGCCGCACGTCTCATCGGCAATCTCTCAGACAAACTTAGGCGCCCAATACTCACACACTAAGAGGGGCTAATTTTCCATTGTCGCCTTCATTATTCCCCGCCGCGCGTCTCATCGGCAATCTCTCAAACAAACTTAGGCGCCCAATACTCACACACTAAGGGGCGCTAATTTTCCACTGCCGCCTTCGGCCACACAGAACCCCCCCCCGCAGCGGGTCCGTCTATTGTGCGGCGATACCCGAAACGATAGACACTCGCACGCCAAGAAGTCCTAATTTTTCCAACGTTGCCCTCGGCCAATTCATTTCCCGCCGTGCGTCCCTCCTGGTTCGGGATTGCTGCCAGCATTTGTCTGTGGCTGGTTCGGCGTCTCCTATCGCAAAATCACTCTGCATATTGGGTGAGGAGAACAGAGCAGGGGTAAAGACGGTGGTGGTAGAGAGGCTTTCATCCAAGACCATTGACAGACCCATCCATGTATTTACATCCGGGTGTCCCGTCTGAATCGAATGAGCCTACCTTCAGGGAAAATGGTTGAGAATTGAGCTCACAACCAGGAATCTCGTGAAAAATTACAACAACAACAAAAAAAACGGGTCGCACCCTATGTCCCACAAAGAGCTGTAACCACTTTACCATCCTACGGCTAGAGTACTCAACGAGACAGCGGGATGACCCACAGTTTTCATTGTTCTTGGATGCCATTGGCGATGATCACAGTCAAAATACCGCGGACCTCAGCCGACTGCAGTACACTCACGCTGTCCAGCAGCTCATCGACTTCGTCTTCCCACCAGCTGTGGTTGCCGATCCTCTCATCTGCATTTCTCGGGTTACTCTCAGTGCTTTTAACGCCTTTGCAAGCGATTTCAATGCAACGATGCTCCACAACGCCTGGGGAAACACACCGCTATCACAGCAGTGATTCCGTTGAAGGCGACGCTGAGGGCTCGAACGAAGCTGTTCTGGCAGATACGGAGTTCTTGAGCTCTTTGGAAGAACCAGGAATTCCACCACATGAATTAACTCTCAAGGTTGGAGCCATATGCAGACTTGCCCGAACTTTTGACGCATCTCAAGGTCTTACACAAAATACCCGAGTAATTATTCGCGACTTCCTGCAATATACGGTTGAAGTTGAAACAATTTCCGCGGTAGTTGCTGGTCAAATTGTGGATCCAGTACGTCAATTAATGACGAGGAATATATGCTAAATATGTCCCAGATTCGGCTGCATATCCCACGGATTGATTGCCATTTTCAACCTCAGGGATTTAATTTCACTGTGCATCGAAAGCAAATCCCTCTTGCACTTTGTTCAAATACTGGGGCTCGATCTCCGACGACCAGTGCTCTCATATTGACAGTTATACTCTGCAATGACGCGTGTGCAGACTCGGAAATCCTGAAGTACGAGGTGAGTCATCTACATGTAAAATAAACATTGTTTGGAATGAGCTTCTTTTGTAACATTCTCTTCAGAATTAATTATGAGTTTTGTGTTTGTGAAAGGGGATGCCAGCCCGCGAAGCGGGCTGGCAACCGCTTGTTGTTAGCACCAATTCCAATGACAGTGACCTCTTAAATCTTACTTCCTTGTCCTTCTTACCAAATCTGACAAATTGCGACCAACAGGGTTTGAACCGTCGCACAGCATAACGACGACCGCGCCATAACCACTACACTAAACCAACCATTGCATGCACAGACAAAGTATTTTATACATACCTTCATTTTTGGACCTGATCAGGCCTGCAACGGTTGCAGCAGCTGTGATTTAATTTTGACACAAGTTACTGAGCTGAAAAAAATAAATTTTCTACACAAGTTGCTGTAGAAAAAAATTAAATCTTCACACAGATTGCTGTATTTTGCATCCCATAGTAGCTTATGCCGACGATCCCGAGAGACGGGGGAACAACATCTCAAGATTAATCTGAGAGAAAAGATTTAATTTTTCCAGATTAATCTTGCGCAGATTAATCGGTCCAAAAAATGAGCTACAACAACAGGGTTTGAACTACAGACTGCTGTCATCCATGGAATGCAGCAAGTTTAAGGTACCCTACTTTTCCACTAGACTACCAGGGAGTAATCAGGGTTGAAACTGCCGCCATTAAGTCATGTAAATTGACCAATCTCTAACCTTTCATTTTGCCCCAATTACATATGCTTCCTACTCTCTATGGATCCTTTTTGAAGATGATTTCTTGCCCAACCAGTTAACCTTTACTCAGTGTTTGTTTTCATTCCCAGCTTGGTGTTATGATGACAATATTGTGGCCATTCCTAACAGTCACTTAGTGTAATGGTATACTGCGTGGTTGCCTTCAATTTGCGCGTGTTGCTGAGGTTGCCGGTTCGAATCTCGCTTCGGCGGTCCTTTTCTTTTGACTTGGCTTCCGATTAATCCTGCTGCAGCAACTGGTGTCAAAATTTAATTTATTTCTACAGCAACTTGTGCGAAAGATTTAAATTTTCCAGCTCAGTAACTTGTGTCAAAATTAAATCACATCTGCTGATATCACTGAGGCCTGACACCCACTGATCACCGCTGACCACTTTCACCTCAATCCTTTAAGACACATGCACCAAGGTGAAAATGCTCCATAAAGTGCTGGAGGAATCACAAGAGAGCTTGGAAAATTCTTAGCATTTCATGTGGCTTGTGTTCATTTTCACAACTCATTGTCCTTGTTTTACTTTACTTGCAATTGTTGCTGGGGCTTCCAACAAGCCTATTCATTTCCTTGAAGCCAAGTTTGCTTACACACCAAATTATTGGAATCTCGTTAAATCTGGGCAAAACCTGACCTGGCTTGATGCGGCCAGATATACCATAGGCTGAACTTGATAGCACTTGATATAGTCTGATACATCTTGATACGACGTGGGTGCAACTTGATCAAGCTTGATACATGGGTCAAGCCTGATCAAGCAAATTGGGATTTTCCGACATGCTTTTTTGAATTGCTTATACAAATTAAACATCGAGATAAGGCAGATTAATAAACCACACCACAACCATCCGTCTTTGACTTGGGAGGCCCTCGCCTCGTCTGCATCAGGGGTTTAATATCAATTTCACGATAGATCTCATTATTTTCATGGGTGGGCTTGCTAACTTGAGAATCTGAGATGGGAACAAATCCGTTCTGCCCAAGCTCGCAGGCTTTCGTTTCAATCTTCTCCAATGAAGGAGTCTCAAACTTGCGACTATAGAGGATCCCGCCGGTCGGTGTAGCATAGCAAGCTCGTAGCTTGTCGCGAAGTGAACAATCATGTCCAAAACTGTTGCCAGCTCCGGGTTGTGTTCCTCGTCAACGGAAAATCAATCATAATGTTTTGGCCTGAACCAAAAATGTTCGCTACTTTTCTTGGCGAAGTAAATGCACATGTAAGACTGGCGAATTTTTTTGTACGCACATACCTGCATGGGCAACCCAGAGACAGACAGTCCGTTGCCGCAGTTGCGGCTGCAGCTGCGCCACAGGCGTTGGTTGGACTCAGCTGATGTATAGAACAAAGGTTTAGATATGTTCAGAACAAGGACAATTAGCATAGACGTACTGTATAAGTAGTTACAAGATGTGCCGTCGCTTCGCTCCGGCGGGGGTATCCTCATTCCGCATATATTTTCCTCACTCTGGCCTCAGCACAGATGAGTTTCTGACATTATGAGACCGAAGGTATTATGGCCAGTTTATTCCCTCGGCTTGGAAGCGTGATTGCATACACTACGTGTTCCACAGATCATCTATCAATGTATTGTATGATGCGGGCAAGGTGCCCGCGGGCATTTTGGAAAGCGTCAGCTATATGTTCGGCCGACCTTGAGCATCAACCCTAAATGCAGATGAACACCGACTTACCTTGCCGTCGGACCATGGAAAACCTACTTAACTCGGTCAATGAATGGAAACCGTGAAAACCGTTGGGAAGCCGTAAAAATTGTTGGGAAAACGCGGCGACGCAACTGTAAGGACATTCTCCTGAATGCGCGACGAGACGCTCGGATCGGTACCCTCTGCGCTTGCGTAGGCCGGCGTGATGAGCTATTAGATGCGGGTGCTAGGAGTCACCAGTGGCCGACGAGCCGGAAGTGAGCACGTATGCACGGCATGTAGCGAGATGCACTGTGTCTCGTACCTAAATAGTGTGGAACCGTGAGGAGGCGTCGATATCTGGGAGCGAGTCAGGAAGTGAATCTCGGACCGTAGATACGCACTTGATTAGCTGGCCCCCCATCCTGGCTTCCTCGCAGACGTTGGCCCATATGTCCGTATGCTGCACGTCTGGTCAGCAGAGAGTGAGGAGAGATATGCGGACCGAACCTGCCCGTCGCTTGTCAAGCCGCGGCGACCACGCGCAACGAGTTAGAAAGCGGAGCTCCGGCGGTAAACGGCGGGGAAGTGCGGGGTAAATTGAAGGGAAGTTTGGTGCGCGATGGTGGATCTTGAACGGCTTGAAGGCAGTTGAATAGTTTGCATTCTTGCTATCATCCAAGGAGTGTCATTGAACTGTGAATTGAAGCTAAGATTGAGCGTTGAATTTTTGTCGGTCTTGTGGAGGACTTGAAGGGAAAATTTGCGGGATGATAGTGAGACGGCCCGGGCGTGGAGCAAGGTTCAGGTTTGAGTGCGTTGTGTGCTCGCGATCGGTCTTGATCCTCGCTGACCGGGTGAAGGGCTTGGGGCAAGGGCCACTGAGTACGGCGTATTGAGGAAGAGTGAAAGGCGGGCCAATGCGGCGATTGATGAGGTTCAGGACCGGGGAGTCACGAGGGGTAGGCGTTGTCCTCGGTGTTGTCAATTGATGCGTAGATCTTGCAGAAAGCCAGTTCTATGCCAAGACCGCAGGTAGCCACTAACTGGAAGAGGGGAGGAGAGCAGCTGCATGGCGGGAAGATGATGGGCGAAAGGAACGAAGGAAGATCTGTCCGGCGTTCGTTTTGACCGGGCTTTGAGCGCGCGAAACTGGGTCGTGTGACTACTCTGGTATGGGGCGGCACGCAATTTGCCGGCGTTAGTCAAAGTTAAAAGTTGATCGGCCTTCTCATTTGGAGGGAAAGAAGAAATGAGGACGGGGCGGATCCAAAGGACCGGAGCAAGGAACGTGGTTGAGAAAAAAACTCTTAATTGAGGTGATGGTCAACATGCGCATACTGATACGAACCATCTGCTTATAATACGAGTAATAACATCTGCTTATAATACGAGTAATAATACGAGTAATAATAATAATAATAATAACAATAATAATAATAATAATAATAATAATAATATGAATATGAATACGAAGTACACGCTCGGGAAATGGCAGAGAGTAGGAAATAAAATGTGGATCTGGTGGGATGATGGGGGCAAGACCAAAAGCAAGAAGCGAATGCGGCCACTCCTTTTGAGCGGACGTTGAACGCTGATCGGGGAGTTGGAAAATAGATGTATCGGGTGAACTCGGAAACCAAAAGGAAAGTCAACTTCTACCTTGGGTGGGCCGTAAAGCCGATGGGAAAAACGGGTGCATTAGGAACAGGCAAACAACTGCAATCTGATTCGAGGGATCTCCTTAATATACGAGGTATGTAGTTCGATAGTTAGGCAGTCCTTTAGAATCCTATTACTCATCCACTCACACTGCGGGCAAATCTCGACGCACTCAAAATTCAAGTGCGTTAAATGCATGTGGCTCACACCTAGATAAAGTTCAGACAAAGGCAATTACAGCAGACACGGGGGGGCTTTGTGCACCCTTTGTCCTCTGTGGTGGGCAGACAAAGGTGCACAGAGCCCCGCTCTTTGTCCCCTTTGTTGACACCTGCGAACCCTATGCGTTTAACGCACCTGGTTTTCGGGTGCCTCAATCTTTGCCTGCGGTGTCAGCCCCGTGCGATCGGTTGCAAATCTAGAAGGCTTTCGGGGGTCAGCTTTACCTCATATATTCACTGATCTTACAAAGTGCGATTCAAGGAGTAAAGAAATCTGCACGTAAAGCTTACTTACGCGTACTAGTTCGGTGTTGGTTCAATCTCGAAAGAGACAGAAATAATTCATTTGTACGAGACTAGATCTTAGGTTTTATTCTCACAAGACTTCATGCAAGTATTGGCCTGCAAGGCGCAGAAATCGGCAATCCGGCCGGGGATTGAGGGAGATGGGGGACATCGGAAGATCAAGCCGGTCATCAGACAAGAGTTGGAGTATTTTGAGGGCCTAGTGCAAGTGTATATAATGACATCTAAAGCGGCCGAATAAAATGAGGATAGGTATTGAAACACTCTACAATTGTCCAAGCATGAGGATGTAAATGCCGCCAAATATCTACCAAATGGCGTATCAGACTAAATGTAGGTGCACTAGTCGGGGCAGCAGAAACATGCGAAAGGCTTTCAGCAAACACGGGTCGACCAGCGTTCAGAGTAAGGTGTGAGAACCCATCCACTCGGGATGTCCGCAGCACAGATCTGCTCATCTCAACTCAAGCCATGAGTTGTAATAGCAGAAAGCAAGGTTTCGGCAACTTAGAATCTGAATGGGTACGATAAGAACGAACTAGGATATCACGAAGTAGATTCAAAAAATACCATGGAAGTGGTATAGCAGCGGAGGTAAAATGAGCATGACACACGAGGGAAAGGCGCCGTAGCAACGTGGTTGTCGCGCCACTATTTAAGACATCAGTTTCAGCTTGTATGGCGAGCAGAAGAACATATACTTACTCCATGACACATAAGGACGCTCAGCGAATGAGTGGGGCGGACCTATGCTGCAGTATAGCTGACCTTGCGAGCCGAAAGATTGTATTTGTCGACAGAAGAAATGAAGATTCCCAGCGTAACAAGGAAGATTTTGGAAAACAAGAGCCTACGGCGGCCCAAGCATAGACGCTCTTTTGCAGTCGACATTTCGAGTCACCCGAACGAGAAGCAGGCCCCGAAGCAGCGGTTGAGAAGCCAAGAAAGACGTAGAACTAAGCCAGGAGACAGTACAAAAACTTTCAGGCAGAAATTCGCAGAGGGAGAGCATCGCAGAAAGTAGTGAGGTCGGCAACATGGGAGAAGAGAGCAAGCGCCGAATGATGGCTGGGATTCAGTGATTCAGTGATGGTTGGGGTGATTTGACGTGTCCGTCCGACATCGGGCGAGAAATTTGGGGATTACGCAAAATCAGATTATAACTGAGCATCGCCAATCATTCGGCTTTTATGCCGTTCACAAATTTTGGTAGAGGGATCACTGCTTAGGTGAAAACGGATGACGAAAATGTGATGCTCTGCAAGTGGCTGAAGTTAGGGCGCCCTATAAGAACCCGTACCTTACGGTAGCGGGAATCTTGATGGATCATGGTGCATGCAATGAACCTTATATTATATTTTATTTTCAGTAATTCAAAGTGTTCAACGTGGCGCACGAACACCAAACACCCAATTATGCGACACTTGTACCAGCTGCCAACTGGAGTGCACAGAATTCAGGAGCTGATATACTACGGAGGTTGTGGGCGTGGAGGTTTTCAAAGATGGTCCGGTGTCCCTGCGTCTCCCTCAAACCGTATGCTTCTTGGTACATTTGTTTGTGCGGGAGGCAGCCGCCCAACTATATATTTTATTGCTGGTTTTGGTTCGAGAGTATGTGTTGATGTTATTATTCTATCCAATAAGCTTTAAACTATGGGGTCGAGCATTCAAGCGTCACAGACGCGTCGCGTGAGTTCGACGTATCTTGTCTAGACAAGCCCATGTTGAATATATGCTTGTGGTCATTTATTGTAATGCTTTCAGGCGGTGACATACGGCTGAGAGAGATACTGTTGAAGCCTATCATCCATGCACCTTGTCCAAAAGAAATGGTTCATAACTCAAACCAGCAATGCTGAAACCGGCACGGGAATATCCGCCTTGGCACAAGGGCAATCAATCTGCCGACTTTGAAACAAATGTGCTGGGTTTGTGCGAATCTGCTGTTGGTTCTATCTCGTGAACCAAGTGAGATATCACTCCTGGCTGTTAGGCCTTTGGTTTACAAGCTCATGAGGAGCTCTACTGTAGCTACTGTATTTATCCTAAAATCCAATTATTCCTGCATATTCCGGCAGATTCCCTCCGATTCCATATCAGTCAGCACCTCGGCCATCTCTCGGGCTTGTGCTGGATTGCTAATCTCCAACATCTGCGGTGTTTGTGGTGGAATGTGCTGGGCTTGAAATAGATGTGCTGTCCGAGTTTGGTCCATCCCAGGAAAGGAGCCAACAAAAGTTAAGCTGACTCCTGAGGGCGGGCCTTGCTGTGGCGCCGATGAGCCCCGGATCACTGCACGGCAGAGTTATATCAGTCACGATATCACACCAACAGCCTCACGAACGCAAAGGCATTTCCCATCCAACCACAGGTCCGTTACAGCTGTAAAAATGATATTAACTATTGATATTCAGGGTAGAAACAGTGTGTAATGTGCTTCAAGCTTAGTGCCCAATCCTGCACTCATCAACAACGACTCTGAAATGGCATCACAATGGTAGCGTCTGAAGCTCTTGTTCAACTTCAGTTGTTCACTTCCCCAAAGATTTCAGGCTGCGAAGATCACATTCAAGAAAGAGGATTCACATCATATATAACTGGTGTGGGTATAGAATCGATTTGTAAATGAGTGTGGTGTGAGAACAAGATAGCGATGGAAGAATTGAGCAATGGAGTGTGATAATAGGTAGGTAAGTTTGAAGTACCTGAGCAAGAAAGTGACTACAGAAAAAACGAGAGATGGGATGTACTAGAAGATGATAAGACTCCATGTATAATGGTGAGCAATGAGGTGGCAAAATCAATCTCGAAAAGGATGTGAGAAAGGCAAGGAAATAATGACGAGAAACAAGCATACCATGAAGCTACAGCATTGAATATTTTCCGATCCCATTCAAAATTTGCAAAAGGAACCAGTTGTCAAAAGGAGTTGACGAATGAAAGGGCCTGAAGGTGAAGCTGTTCATGCTGCAGACGTGTACTGGGACCAGCAGGAAGCGAGCCAAAATTATAGCGCCATAGACCAGTTTGCATTGAAGCCGTAGGCATCTCAAGGAGCGTGGGGACTTTCGTAGTTTCTGCGACCGTGGATTCGAACAAGAGATAGGAGTCCCTGGCAAATTGGCCAAATGCAGATGCATAATTCTTGTAATAGGTAACCTCCTGGCCAGGCTAACAAAGAGTGAGTGACTGGAAATAGTGCAACCAGTTTCAATAACAGATACACCTGAAAGGCCGCACCATAACAGTCATCTTAACCTGTCGCACCCCAGCCCCATCCACCGAAGACACCTGTTCCAAGGTAGTTCCTGGGGCTTCGTTGAGAACGGCACCACGGACAGCAGGACCATGGACACGACGGCTGTGAAGTTGAAGGGCAGCACCAGTGGGACCCAGATGCTCCCTTGCTGCAGCGCAGTGGGTAACACTTGTCTCGGAGATCTGTGTTGGGCTGAGCTCACCAACGTGGCGGCAGCGGCGGGGATGGTTAGAGTGGCCAGAAACTGGAATCCCAAGACCACCCATGCCCAGCATTGGCTGTGTAGAATTATAGCCTAATAGATTATTCGAGGGAAGCGGATGTCCAGCAGGTGCAGCTGGACGGGCAATAGATTGTGAACGAGCACTGGTATACGGGAGGGCAGGTGGGATGGAAAGGGTGGGAAGTGGAAAGCAAAGTTGCTCCCTATATATATCAAGTAAGTACTTAATCCCATATTTCTTGCTATGGGTTTACCTATTCCAAGGAGATCAAGAAAAACCGAACAGGCAGAGGTTTTATTGGACCCCGTTTAGACAAAGTCGAGACCACAAAAAGCAGCCATCAAAAAAAGTCACATTCCCCAATAGCAAGTGGTCCGCCAATGGCAATGCCGGGAAACACCGCTACTAGCCTATAAGGAGATGCAGTCACTTCTGCAGCCGCCATGATGGCAGGATAGCGGAGCATATTGTTTTTGTTCTCTTTTCACCAGGGCTGTGGAAATAGTTCTGCAAAACTCAATCCCATCTCTATCTCTAATTTTGAAAAACACAGCTCGCCGGTACCCAGGCGAGTTGGGTGTTACTGTCGACGCTCGCTATACAGGTTTGTGCGTACCAGGCTGTTTTAACTTGTGGGAACCAAAAAGGAACTTGACGCACGTAAAAAAGCTTCTGAACAAATATAATAAGAAGCATGGCATCAAGATTCGGGAGTTACCAATTCTTCCGGCAGGATTTTGGGACAAAACCATACGCCGATACAAAACAAAGGAGGAGTCCTTACCATACTCAACGAAGAAATTATTTATCCCAGAGACTGGTGTTTTTGTCTCTGTCGACGAGGACGTCGACCCTAGAGGGGGGGTAATGTCACGATTTGATACTATCTAATCGTTCCAACGCCTTATGTAAACATGTGCCTATCTAATCTTTGGCGCTTATATTATATGAGCACTTATTAATATCCTCGGAACGTTCTGGACAAACACACGACAAACACACCTTATACATGAGGATACAGGTCGCTTTGTAAGAACACATGGTGGAGGGACGGTTCACATGAGGAACACACATTTAATTAATAGGTCTTGACAGATCTCATGGACAATGCATGTACAACACATGGTTACAGACTATTGTAGTATATTTATGTTCTCGTTCACACGGCTCGATAAAACAGTATATACTAGCAGTATGCCCGTGCTACGCTACGGGGGTTTATTGTATTTTTAATTTAAGTGACTACTTTCTGATTCCGGAAGACGAAAATACCACTCGTCGCCAACCTTCGGTTGGCTTCTCGCGGCCTCATGAGCAGTTCCAATATTCTTTTCTTTTCTTGGATCTCACCAGACTTGAACCACTCACAGGCCAAAGTGTCCGCTGAATTTAAATCAGAGACAGTTCATTTTCTCCATCTTTAATACCCAAGACACCTTGAGGAGCTTGACGGAGGCTTTCTATGTGACTGACATTTATCGAGCCCGGGTATCGAATAATATACGGATGAATGAGAAAGAAAAAGCTTCTGCTTGCTGGTTGAGAAACAATTACAATGCTCATCATGTACCTGAGGTTTATTCCGTCTCAACGCTTGTATCAGCTCCGACTATGTGCTCATTTAAACTGGGATATTTTGCACACTATTGACGAATATCGTCTGGTCCTCAAATCAATTGCAGTTCTTAGGTTCACCTATATTATATAACATAAACTGACCCAAATGAGAAGCCATATCATGAGCCGAGATGTCTCGGACCGCAGATTGTACTGTAGAATGTATTTGTGTCTACTCAGCCTGTCTGCTGTTTGACCCGAAGTATGATGCAGGTAACATACAGTCGCACGCGGCAGTCGCCAGGACTAAAATGTTGGCCAGCACCACTGAGGATTGACAGTGGGTCACTGACCATGATGTTCTATTAGTGCGGCACATCTGGGTTCTACCTTCTTTTTCTTTTTTCACTAAATGCTGCTCAAATCCTTGCTGAAAATATTCTTCTTATCCAGAACTTAAGGTTACAGAGGTTACAATTAATCAGGTCAGACACATAGAATGACTATTCACACTCTTATCCACCAACATGTATGCCACTGACAAAAGACCGATGAGCAGCATCAGATAATGCCGTCCAATGCCGATTCCTACTGAGGAATCGGCTTCCCCACGGCTGCTGTTTGCCGACTGTTTGTATCAATGGGATCTGCGCAGTATCCCAGCGAATTTCCTGCCATTTTGCCTGATTTTCTGTGCATTCTACGGGTTAGTATCTGGTCGCATTAGTGGAGGTTACTGTGTACCATACGGCAAAACCTGTCCCATCAGATTCTTCGCTCACAGGGGTGAGGACGGTGCTGGTAAGTTCCTTATGTAGATCCAACTCACCATCATGACATTATAAATAGCACTTCAACATTTGGGTGGATAATTGAACATCACAGTGGAGCGGTGGAGTGCGTTACCTCACTGGAGCCTTTTGAGCCAATCAGAGTGTGTGGTCAGACATAAACCACTCTTAATTCTTATATAGATACAGTAGCTAATCGTCTGTAGTAGTTAACCTTTTATTCCATCCTCTTTCGAGCTATACACATCGCACTCCCCAATCCTTTATCTTTGACTATGTCCGATCCATCAGGGAAGTCAGGTCAACGGCACGACTTGATGATTAGTCGCCGTCAATGGCTATTGACTAGTCACTCAAAGGCGGTGACCCACCAACATTGGGTGTGGATCTGGTGGGCCTCCACATATTCCGATTTCGATTTGTAGATCTCCGCTTGGTAAGGTTCCCTAGGGGTAGAGGTAAACCTCCGGAGGTCAGAGGTAAGGTCGTCAGAGGTAGGGGTAGAGGTCGTGCCATTTCAAAACCTCCCAAACCTCTACCCTACCTCCAGAGGTTCAGAGGTACTAAGAGGTACTGTGGGTAAAAAATAATTTTGCAATCCCCTCAGTCCTCTCTAGTGTAGTGGTGGTTGCTCACTTTATTGCCTCCACTCTCAGGTCTTTATGTGCAAGTTCCTGCCAGAAACTCGATGAATTGACCTTTTTTTCCAATTACTGTGTCCTCTTTGGGGCTCTGAACAGTGTGTGGCAGTGCAGATATATGTTGAAGGATCGCGTATGGGGCATGTGAGTATTCCCCACTGTACAAGTTTACTCTGGGTGATATACTTGTCAAGGGATGTTCTCACACTGTAAACACCATGACCCAACGGCGCCGGCATCAGGAAAATCCTCCATCGGCATTTGGCACAAAGTTTCCTCAGTTGTAGAAAGTTCTTGACAATGTTCATAATTTGTTCAGAATTGGCAAAATGGCAAAATTTTTCAGTCCCTAAAAAATTGTACCATTCTTGGACAATTTGTTAACAAATGTTGCGCATTGTTACGCATTCTAACACATTTTCTCGTATATTGCTGCGCTTTTCTCATATTTGGGACGGAATTTCACAAGAATGCAATGTATTATAGCACACCCCGATGACGGGGTGTAACAGGATATGCTACGTGGATAAGGTAAAGTAAGGTCGTATCAAACTATGTGTGCAAATTAAAGTGATCGTAAGTAATGCATTAGGCGGGTTATGACGAAGCAATGTCTCTGCGAGGTATGAAAGGGCTGGTGTTCATAGGCCAAGGAGAGCAATGGCCTCCATTGCCATTGGCCTGCTGGAAATTTCAGCGAGCCGACTTCCTCGACTAAAAGGTTGAGGTCAGATACTATCACTGTCACATGACGAATTGAAAGCGCACGTCAGGAGCTCATAAAGATCCTCTAAAACAGTGGAGCCGGCTTTAAGGAGCATATCGATCAGGAGAAGGTGCGTATCATAAATCTCTTGCAAGTGGTTACCCTCGAATTTGGATGGAATATGGTGCCCAGTACGATATTCATTCAGTGACGCGTGAACCTTCAGAACTGATGAGCAACGATCTGATGGATATTGGCAATAAACCTACCGCTGTGCCCGCAAGGGCAACCATCGAGGCTGGGAGTTGCTTACGCCCGTTCTCAGCGGTCACAAACAAAGTGGAATATTTCTCGGCCAATGATGGTGTTCCTTTGAAGTAGGCATTGGAGAGGGTCGTTCGGATACCCTCGGACATATAGGACGAATCCTTCTTGATTACATCGGGCTAGCAGAGACATGAGGCACGAAATTTGGCAAGGAAATATTACATTACATACCCCGGGTTTGGCCGTCTTGGGATCTATTGCCTGAATAGAAAATAAATCAGCCAGGAATAGGGAACATTGAACAACATACCCCGGGTAGAAGTGAGTGGATGTAACGCATGCCCACTAGAAGGAACGCTACGCGTTCCTCCGTGTGCTTGCCCAAGGCGTAATTTGTGACGACATTCATGTCCGCGGCGGTTTTGGGCCTTAAGCGAAACGCGCTGACGCGTCCGTGGAGCTATGGATTTGACTCAGCCGAGAAATATAGCGAGCAAATCACGAACCACCGTCGAGAGCAAATCACAATATACGCTGTCGGTGAGCAACTTCTGTTTGATGTCCTCGTACAGCAAGGTGTGCGCGGAGTTGAGGAGTGCATCCAGTCCGAAACGACGCTTCTCCTCCGTGGATGGGAATGCGTACTTAAAAATATAATAGCCCAAGAAAAAATCTACCGCAAGTTGGGCCGTTTTTTCGACACGGGGGGACTGTGACTTCAATTTGATTTTCCCATCACTCCGAACGACCACTGCGATATCTCGGGAAACAACCTCGACGTCGGAGTCGGAGTCATCAGAGTCGTCGACATTGATGATCGATGGGGACGAAGAGCGGAGATCGTCGTCCACGACCTCGCGCTTCACGCCAGCTTGAGGTTGACGCCGTAGAGGTCGAGTGGTGTCCTCGAGCTTAATGGAACGTGATGAAGCTGTGGCCAATGACCCGACGTTCTTTTTTTTTATAGGCGCGACAGGCTCATTCCAGGTGGGACGCTAGATAAGTTGGTGAGCAGAGGACACAACAGTCAATAGAATACATATACCTCTTGGTCTCGAGCAACGTCTCGCTTAGAACGGGCCTTCGGTGGGAGAGGCTGGTAGAGAACGGAAGCACGTTAATATGGCACCCGAAGCGAAGTTGATGCATACCTTTGCAACCGCCCGGGAACTGATCTAAAGTTTGCGAAGCTAGTATTAGACCGTATATCAACGTAACGCAATGACCAAAACTGACCTCGGCAAATTTCTTATCGTTGTCAGAGACGAGTTGCTGGGCCTTCTTGAGGGAGGAAAGCCCTGCCGTCGTCTCCTCATCCTCGGAGTCATCGGACTCGGACGACGCGCGCGACGCGGGCACTGAGATGTGTCCCGAACTAACCGAGGCATGGCTAGAGGTGCGGCTGTGGCCGATGGTCCGGAAATGAAGGTGGCCGCTGTCATCGTGCGCAGCAAGTTCGGCGGCGGCAGCGAGGTCGGCGGAGGTCCAGCGTGGTCTCTGGTCGAAAGGTAATACTAAAGATCAGTCAAGCGCATCATGACGTGGTCACAGCTCACACTCACCTCCTCATCCAACACCTTCTTCAAGCCTTCTGAATCGCCGGCGGCCTGGAGGTGGAGAAGATCGTCGTCGTTATCCTCACCATTGTCCTCGAGTTCTTGATCCACATCCTGGTCGTCACCGTCGGACTCCGCATCGTCGTCATCGAAGAATTCTGCCGGCGGCTTCGGGAAGAACGCATCAGAGACGACCCGTACATGGAGAGGACTGTGCTGTTACTTGCCTTCAATCCCATAGGAACCGCTTCCATTACTGAATCCTCCGTGTCCGGGTCCAGAGTTGCTTTTAAATTTCAGATACGGTTCCAGACAGGAAAGAGGAGAACTGTACCTTTGGCGTCCTTCTTGCGTGCCTTTACCTTGGCCGATTCTTGTCCCTTGGATGCGGCCCGCTTCCTGCTTTGTTTTACTGGCTCGGAGGTCAGCGGATCTTTTTGCTTGGGCCCAGTTGGAGCTGCGCCATGCCAGACTATCCAAAGATGTGAGTAAATTTAGCCAAATGAGGGATAGATACGTACCGGCGTTTTTATTAGCCACGGTTTTTGCTACACGCGACGCTGGGACAATCATGATCAACAAAAGAGAAGACACTGAAGCGAATTCAGAACACACGTCTTTCTCCAGACGCCGTATTTTGCGATGAGTCTGGAATACCTTCCCCCTTTCGTGTAGGATTGCCTCTCGTGGAGATTCTTGTTGACGTGGCTAAAAGATCGAGGTCAGAACGTTCCTTGATACTGATGTGGTGCAGACCAAAGTCCAAGGAGGGACCAACCCCGGGGCGATTCCGTGGCATCGAAATGGAAAGGAAGAGTAAGGACCGTGGTAACGAGTGTGGTGGTCTCTACTGGAGGAGGGCTCAAGGAGAGTGGGAAGAGGGAAAAGTCAAGGCAAAAATATACGTTATGTCGCCTCGTTTCACTTTCGTTTTTTCCAAGTCCGCTGCCACTGCCAGAGAGTTCACCATATCCGCTGCCAGATTCATGCCAGATTCACGGAGAATTCTATGGCCCGCATGATGAGACGGCGTTGGAGCGCCGCACTGTCGACTCGTGTTCTTCTTCCATTCCTTCGGTGTGGTATACTTACTCAAATAGCAAGATATCATTCACGGAGAACTCTGGCCCGCATGATGAGACGGCGTTGGAGCGCCGCACTTTCGACTCATGTGCTTCCTTCTGTGTGGTATACTTACTGAAATAGCAAGACATCTGAATAATTCTACATTTTGTCTCTGGAACCTGATATCCGTCCGATTCCTACAGCTGAAAAAATGTCTGACCCAGCGAAAGCTACTATTTGCGCTGGGTGCAGGGAGAGCTTCACGTCTACTGGCCTCGGATTCCATCTTGCTCGCACGACAAACCCTGTTTGCCACCAGATTTATTTGGAGCAGAGGAGATACGTCCCTCAACTTCATGCGGAAAATAACCCCAGGCTCACGCCGGAAATTCCTTCTGCTACCCGACGTTCACTCTCCATTGAGATTCAGGGCTATTCTATCGATCACGGCGAGCACAGCAATGACTTGGGTTCGGACGACGAAGAATTGCCTGGTCTTATTGGGATGGATGATTCCGATGATGAGGACGAGGAAGAACCAGTCGGCCAGTGGGAACCTCCAGCTCAGGAGGATGTCGATAATCCCATGGAGCCGCCCATAGAACCTGCTCCTCCCGCCCAAGAACCTCCTGCAGAAGAGCCCCGGGATATTCCTGTGGAGGCACGATTTCTCGTAAAACCTCATGTCACTCATTTTGGTGGACATGCTGGCGCGCCTGTTCGAGCTGAGCGTCCTGCCTACACTCAATATTCCGAGTTTATTCCAGATGGCGTTAATAATCCTTGGGCACCGTTTACATCTCAAATCGACTGGGAGGTAGCGAAGTGGGCGAAGTTGCGAGGCTCTACGTCTACGGCATTCACAGATTTGCTATCTATAGACGGTGTGCGTCACTCTGCTGTTAAAATCTCTCGGTACTGATTTTTTTGGCCAGGTCCCAGAGGCGTTGGCATTGTCCTACAAAAATTCACGGGAGTTAAACCAGATCATTGACCACGAGCTTCCGGAAGGGCGCCCCACATTCAGTCGACAGGAAATTGTTGTTGGCGGAGAAGCTTTTGATGTCTACTTTCGACCCGTTGTGGACTGCATAAAGGCACTGTATGGTGACCCAGAATTTGCTCAGGACTTGATCTTCATGCCTGAACGCCATTACACCGACGCAGACAAGACTATTCGATTCTACCATGACATGCACACTGCGGAATGGTGGTGGCAGACACAGGTGCGTTCTCTCATACAAAGATCGTTCAACTAGCTCATTCAACTTTAGAAGGCAATCGAGAAGCGCCAACCCGGTGGTACAATTATTCCTGTTATGATCTCAACCGACAAGACTCAGACCACTATGTTCCGCAATAAAGCTGCATACCCGGTGTATATGACTATCGGCAATATTCCCAAAGACATTCGCCGCAAACCCTCTAGACAAGCGTATGTCTTGATCGGCTATCTACCCACAACTCGCCTTGATCATATCAAAAACAAGGCTGCTCGACGACGCGCCGTGGCGAATCTCTACCATGCGTGCATGCGGCAGATACTCCGCCCTCTGAGGCCTGCAGGATTGGATGGGATTGAGATGGCTAGTGGCGATGGTGTCGTTCGACGTTGCCATCCTATCTTTGCAGTCTTTGCAGGGGATTACCCGGAGCAGACCTTGGTTACCGCCACCAAGACTGGAGAGTGCCAGACATGCCCGGTGCCGCGGGATGAGCTAGGGAGTTTCGAGGACTTGTACGAACCTCGTGACCTTGCTGCAGTGCTTGAAGCATTACAGATGGCGGATGGGAATGCTACCGAATTTACGCGGGCATGTGCGCGCGCAGGAATTAAACCCATCTACCATCCTTTTTGGGAAGATCTTCCCTACGTCAATATATTCATCTCGATCACCTCCGACGTCCTTCACCAGCTCTATCAAGGTGTCATTAAGCATGTCGTTGCATGGGTGACTGAAGCATTTGGTTCGGTCGAGATCGATGCTCGCTGTCGCCGAATGCCGCCCAACCATAACACTCGCCTATTTCTCAAGGGGATAACGACTTTATCCCGGGTGTCTGGAACTGAACACAATCAGATGTGCAGAATACTACTCGGTCTCATCGTGGACCTTCGGCTCCCTGACCGACAGTCTACTTCTAGGCTCATCCGGGCGGTCCGTGGTGCGCTGGATTTTTTATATCTCGCACAATATCCGACACAGTCGTCGGAGACCATTCCACAGTTGCACGATGCCCTTGAAACTTTCCACAACAACAAACAAATTTTCATAGATCTGGGCATCCGAGCAGACTTCAATTTCCCGAAGCTCCACAATCTCCGCCATTATCCCTTGATAATCAAACTTTTTGGTTCGACAGACAATTATAATACCGAGTACACAGAACGTCTACACATCGATCTTGCCAAGGATGCGTACCGAGCTACCAACCGCAAGGACGAATATACCCAAATGACGCTATGGCTGGAAAGGAAGGAAAAGATATTGCGCCATGAGAAATTCATTTTGTGGCGTATCGCTGGGAGTCCCGGACCGACAGAAATCCAGAGTCTTTGGCATCCTCCCACGGTAATTCGACATCGTCATGTGCAGATGCCTCTGCATCCGTCCGCGAAGGCAGTTTCACTGACTAGAATAGAAAACAATTACGGAGCAATCTACTTCCGGGACGCCTTCGCACGTTATGCCGTTTCTTTCAACCGCCCAAACCTCACCAAACGTCAAGTGGAGAACCTGGCCAACGACTTCTATACACCTTTTGGAAAGCTTTCTGTGTATCATACCATCAAGTTTTGGAACGGTGATGCACTCGGTAGGGCACACACCGCTGATGTCCTGGACACTGTGCATGTGAAGCCAGGGTATCAAAACAAACAAGGGCGCCAGATTGGAGGACGATTCGACACTGTTCTCGTCAACGATGGCACAGGGACACACACCGGCGTGGCAGGTAAAGGATTTAATCTATTAATTTATCCTACTGCTGCTCACTGCGTTCGGACTTGAAGGGTATCGTGTTGGGCGAGTTCGGGTGGTTTTCAAGCTGTCACGCAAAACTTCAGATTATCTGTTCTCAGGTTTGCGCCCTCCGGGGCATCTTGCATACGTGGAGTGGTTTTCTGCGTTTCCCCGATGGCCGGAACCCAACCATTTGATGTATAAGATCTCCAGACTTGAAGACAGGGTAGCCAGCATTATACCTGTTGAGAACATTCGGCGGAGCATCCACCTATTTCCTCAGTTTGGTCCCGTCGTTCCGCGGGAGTGGACCAGCCAGAATGTATTGGACAAAGCTACAAAATTTTATGTGAGTCCGTGGTCCGACCGGCATGCGTACATCACCATAAAATAGCGCCGATGTACTATGCCATTGATTAATGATCAGTATCAAGCCATTAGAGTTTGAATTTTCTGAGTGCAAGCTAATCGTTAGCGGCCCTCGTACGTATGTCGAAACTTGGTGACAATTGATCAAGCGGCAAGCCGGTCCGACAGTCACAGCCACTGATCGCAACATTTGGCGATGAATTGTCTACAAATTGTTCAAATTTCTTGAACATTTGTGCACAATTGCCCTCTTTGTAAGATTGTTGAAAAATCCCGAAAATTTGCTGACAATTGCTAATGGGGGTTTTTCCTGATGGGGTGTCTCGCTGGCGCCGCCGACACCACTTGCGACCTGCCAGCCACTGGGGGCTGGCTTGGACTACTTATCTGCCCATCACTATCGTCTAGAGTCCCTCTTGGACTCTGCACTCGCCACCCTTACCCTGATCCGAGACAACGCCCCATCCACTGCCCCACCGACCTTCAGCTCCCACATGACCGAGGTCCTCCGAGCCTTGCTCCGACACACTCTTGCCCTGCCAAAATTACCATGCCCCACTATGGACACTGTCCTCGAAGCTCAGACTCCCCAGCCAGAGCCTGCCACGTATGCTCAGACAGCGGCAAACACTGCCACCAATCCCGTTGTAATGCCGAAGACATGCGAACCTAACAAGACAAAATCCCCGTCGATGTCACCCCGTCCATCACCCCCTCCTCCTCCACCTCGATCCGTCCGACCAGACCTAATATTCTGCTTTGATCTGGAACCTCCCCGCACCTGCCCACACCCATCTACACTGTTTAAAGCCATTGGGGCAAAGTCTGTCACGGGTGGCCTCACCCTCGACGGAGTCCGATGGACGCACAGCGGAAACTTGACACTAAACCTCGTCAAAAAAGGTGGAGACCCTGCCCCTGCAAAGGAATGCCTAGCCCGGGTTCCTGCCATCTGGGGAGCTATTCGGGCCCTCCTCGGTTTTTCAAAACAGCATGCTTGCCCTCAGGTCGACACAGGGGAACCATGGCATGCTGTCGTCATCCACAATGTCCCCGTCCTGCCCCGTGACGAACCCTCCTTCATTCCTGCAGACTGGCTGGAGCTGGGTGGCTTCCGTGGCAAAGTCGAAAATTTCTCATTTATGTGCAGCCTTGACAAAGTCTTCGAGAAGAAGTTTGTTACATGCCGAGTCTCCCTCTCGTCGTATGCTGAAGCAGAGCTCTTGGTCGAAAAGGGGGCCCTCCTTTTTGGTTCCCGATGCACAGTTTCCCATTATGTCGCCAAACCTCGGGAACGCACCCCACAGCGCTGATGGATCCTCCTTTGTCGCTGCACGACACCCCCAATTTTACTTTCTACTTACGTTACTTATCACTCGCCCGAGGGGCTCTTTACCACTACACTAACCCTCACTCTTTTAGTGCGCCGCATGCACCCGCGTCCGAACCTGATCTAAAGTGGATCAAAGGACAAAATTCCGCAGATATATTGGATACGTTGACACCCACTCACATATCTAGTGTAGATTATGCCTACCATACTGTACGCAGCAACGGGCAAATAACAATGAGTAAAAATAATAATAATAATAATAATAATATACTTGTCAATTGCAGCATGCATTTCCAGAGCAATTCAATGTGTTTCTGCACTAAAGACCTCTAACCTCTACCTCTACCTCTCACAGAGGTCATGTAGGGGTAAACCTTGGAGGTACTAGAGGTAAAGTAGAGGTAAACCTCTGGAGGTCAGAGTTTTGAGGGGTAGGGGTAGAGGTTGGCCTCAAAATACCTCTACCTCTACCCCTGGGGAACCTTACCGCTTGGGAATTCCGGATAGCGTGGGCCATCTCGCCTTCGCCCATTCCAAAGATGCCCAGAATTTGTAACGCCCTGTGGGAGAGACGGATAGTGCGGCCATAGTCCCCGAGCGCGACCCAGCACTCCCTCGTTCCTTGATGCAAGGGCTTCGTTGTACAAGTTGGCCGACAAAATCGCGATCTTGCGCGCCTTGTACGCACACTTCTGCGCAGCCAAATAATCTCCACGTTGGAAATGAATATACAACAAGTCGCGCCGCGCCTGTGTTTGTCGTACGACAGATCCAGTCAAAATGGCGAGTGTGCATTTCTTTTTGCGTAAAATTTACAGCAGTAGCAGTATCACTGTTGTGATACAAATAGAAGATCCCTACAACCGCGTAAAATGCGCCTATGGTGTATTAGCCGTAGCCTGCATATCCAGGTTCGAGGACCTGCATTCGATCGATGGCTCATTCTGTTGACGAAAATGTTCGAGGCCTTCATCACAACTTCTGCCCCTCGAATTATGACGGATGAGATTCAAGTGAACCAAGACAAGACTTCGTGTGTACCACAAACAGTAGGGTCATTCGGGCACTCCGACACATAACAACTTTTGAAGGGGAAAAGGACGAATTCAGCTGAAACTGAAGGCGTGATACATTTCTCTGCCTAAACTGGAGGATATTCTTATGTCGGATGTCGAAATAAATGAATGGCCCTATGTGACGGCTATGGACGAAGAAGCTTCGAGAGACTAGTGGGGACTAAGCAGCCGTGTTAGACTGTCAGCCCGTACTCGATTCCCTCCCTGGTGTAAAATCCACCCATCCCGTGTCTCCTGCATGACGGGACCCCTGTCCGCAGACGTTTCGGAGCCCATTTTGAAAGCATCTACGACCTGCAACGGGTCGAATCCTTTCATGCGTGTCCTCTTCCAGGAAGTCCACACCACCCACAGAGCGAACATCCCAAAACCAAACTCCAGGGCGATCGCAACGCAGCCAAGGTAGTGATCGTTACCAAATCGCCAGTGCTATTTGGTGACACAATTCAGACCTTCGTCGACGCAGATTTCATAATTGACCTACTTTGTTCGTCGTGCGGTTATGACTATTGCACACATCCACGCCGGTCAGCGTCTCGTTTTGGCCAACGCTATCCGCCCACGCTGTGTATGCGGTGAGGGTCCCTTTTAATCCGTCAGCGATGAGAGTTTGGACAATCGCCGACGGGCTTGGGTTCGTATTGACTCTATAGGCCAAATTCTCGTCGGCCCATGTGGTAAAGTCCCCGTCGAGAAGAGCGCCAAGACGGATTGCCTCTGCCATCCCCTGCACCACGGAGTACACCGCACGTCCGACGGGAGCAGGAGCGGTGGAGGAGTCTTCCGAGGATAAAGTTAAGGCCGTGAAGTTCCTGATTTCGACGTGGATCAGTTGTGGAATCGCGCTCCAGCTACAGCCGACCAGGGAGTGGTTGGCGTCCACCGTCATCAACGCCCCTGCGCCTGAGGCATTCACCACAGCGTACATCGCCGTCTGATCACCGGTGAGGTTGAAGGTTGTCGCACTTGTGATTACAGCCTGTCCTTCATCAGACGCAAGAGAGCCTATAAAGGAGCCGGTGCCGTTTGTGAAATTGACGGCTGTAAGGCCCGGAAATCCGGAGGTCGCGAGAGATGTGATGTTGGCCAAATCGATGAAATTGCCTTGAAAGGTGGTGCACTGCGCAGTAATCACAACACCAAGCACCTCCTGCAGAGCGCCTGGGGATGTGCCGATGATCGCATAACCAAAGTTATCTTTCACATATGTTCTGCCGACGACGGAAGTGGTTGTATTTCCGCCAACTTGATCTGGGGAGGCGCGATTTAATTTAACGGGAGTTTTATAGGCGATGCGGAAAGCTCACCGTAATAGCTTCCGAGCTGCAGGCCGATACCGAAAGCCACGCGATCCAGCTCGGACTGAGCCTGAACACTGAAGTTGAGGGCCAAGTCAGCGGGATCAATCCCACATAGCATCGGGTCATTGTAGGAAAACGTCTTGATAAATGGTTCTGTTGGTGCCAGGTGAGCGGGGGGTTCAGAGTGCGTAGATGAGTTCTAGGGGCATACCGGGTTGCAAAATTGCGACCAGCGAAGCAGAGTGAGCGGCCAGGGCCACAAATGTTAGCACCCACACAAACCATCTCCATTTATGTGTTCTCCATTTGAATGGCGGCCAAATACTTCCCTCGGCGAACGCCTGCATCCACTTCCACCTCTCAAGAACGACTCCCTCGTGCAATGCAATCCGCGCGTACTGTCGCGCGGAATTCTTCACCGTGTACCGGAGGTGGGCTGTAGACAATGTTGCGACGCCGGTCATAATGACGTTGGTGATGGCTTGGTGTTGCTGGCCATATTGCGACATGCCCCAGTAGATGGCAACAACTCCGGTGGAAAACACAATCAGAGCCGCTGCCCAGCACACGGAGATGGCACCGTTTGCGAAGAGCATGAACAGAGGGAGGTCGAGGCCCGCGGCGGCGCGGTGCTGTCCGAGATCGCCGCCAATTGTTTGAGCTATGTGTTGGTCGCCATCGGAGAAAATGGACGGGGTGCGGGGTCTTCGTGGTTTTTTCAATGTTGAAAAAGAATCCTGGCTCGAAAGGCGGATCATGGGGATGTGTGGGCCGCGGATGGTGCAGAAGGGTCTGGTTCGCCTGAAGATATACAAGCATTGAGTGTATACGAAATAAATACCTTGATGGCACCATGGCAATCAGCCAGCGCCAATCCAACGCCACCAAAGCGCAATACTGCCGGTCGCGCTTCCTGGGAGACAAGTTTTTCTAGAAATGTCGCCCCAAATAGCTGGAGGGCTGCGTCAATCGTCGGCGAAAATAGGGGATGGATTCTGGTGATGTGTTCAATGTTGTTGAACGAGAATCCTGGCTCAAAATGTGCGTGAACCATAAGCGCGGGACGTAGATAACAGAACAGAGAAGAGCATGAATGAATCTCATCCCAGGGAATAGGAAAAAAGTACCTGTATGCCATAGCAATGAAGCAGCGCCAATCCAACGCCACTAGAACGAAACGCTGCGTGGGGAACTATCTCGAAAGATCGCCATGGGGAATAGAGGATGACTTCGGGAGTGCGGAAGCCTTGTGAATATCAGGCGTACCAGCGGATGACAGACTTGGACTCGTTGAGCAATCGAGAAGAGCCGGATAATGATTCACCAGACGCCATATGCCTGCGAGGTCTTCTCGACCGAGTCAAGGACTCTGCCCGCTACCAGAAGATAGAAGAGAGACCCCTGGAATCAGCGTTCTCGGGACAAGGGCGTACGTTTAGGACTGATAGTTCCAACCAAGGCTGGTGCTATGCTATGCCATCAAAAGCGTCGGATACCCAGTCTATTTCATGCCCTAGTGAAACTTGTCAAGATAAATATAAAAGACTTCGTGTGAAACGCATATCTCCATGTCATAGTAATGGGCCAGCGCCAATCCAGCGCCACCAGAGCGGAAAGCTGCCGTGTCGGATGAGAGAGAGCATCATGCTCTGAAACAAATGATTGGATCTGATTAGTCTCTCGTAGACAGACGCTCTATACAATCTTGCTCGTACCTCGCTCTATAGAGAATCTGATTCCGTTGTGTTAAAATACGGACGTAACAATGCCAGCACAGATTATGTGTATTTTTACAAGAGCGTGGTCGAGTTATCATCTCTCTCTTTATAAAATTACCGATGTCTTTCCGGAGCCTTTAAACTCCGCTCTGGGACATCTGGGCCCGAAACGTTGGAGGCGCCTGTCATTTAGCACACCCGGCGGTCTACTAACTGACCAGTATCTTAGCACTTGCACTCAAAAGTAGACTAATTCCTTCTCTCTCTGCCATGAAGAAGTGGATGCGAGGCCGCGAAGCGGCTGAGCAGCCGCCTGCAAGCACTTGAAATGGCGCCCTCAAAGTATAACAATGATGTTCCCAAGGTGACATTTTCGCAGTAATACACGCGGAGCTGTCAAACGGCTGATCGGCAACGGTCGGCATTGGTGATCGCTGTACTCCACTGTCAACTCATTGGGAATCGGTGGACTTCAATGGCCGCACACATGGAGCTTTCGCCCACTGAGATCCAGTGGATACCAATGGAGCCTCCGTCCTGAAAACCACCGAACTCCAGTGTTTTCCACCATCCGACGCCGGTTCTCAACGCAGTTCGATGGAATGTGTCTGCCTTCACAACCAGTGGAAGCCCCCAGAACCAGTAGTTGAGGAGTATAATGAAATCCAGTGGGATTCATTGGAACTCACTGTGGATCTGGAAGAGCTAGTCAATTTCCCCGAATTATGTTGCTCTACGGAATCTTCTGGGTGAGTAAATGTATGTGCTGTGATTAGAAAATGTATGGAGAATGCAAAAACAATGCCTAGAGTCACACTGCACAGTGCTGACATCGTACTATATTTACGTCCGAACAAAGTCGCGTTCTTTCCTGAATGTAACCATGTGACCGTGTTCCTTTCCTCAAGTTGAGGGGAGCACTTGTACCGTACCGTAGCCGTACTGTATTCGTAATACAGTAAAAAATGACTATACTCGCACTTGACCACAGGTTCATCTTGATATTACTGCCAGTAATTCATGTGCAAGTAAAATTTTATGGAAGATTGCGGAGGGTACAAGCCATCAATGTTCAGCAGTACACAACAGGAACCACTGGATTTCAGTGAGCAAAGTAATAATGTGGGCCGATGATTTCCGGTGTCAATCAGTGTGTCACAGTTATCTCATTGTCACACACTGTCCAACAACGGCCGCCATTAGCCATTGGTGGCCACTGGTGGCCGCCAGTGACTTTGCGAGTGATGAGTGTATTACTCCATTTTCGGGCGATACAAAAGAGAGAAAAGTTATGGCAACCGTTGGAGGGCCTCAAAATGACCCGAATACCTACGAAGTTTGATCGATTGTCCTGAGCTTCTCGAAATTGCACAAGAAGTGGGCGAGGACGTCTATCAGCGAATGCTATGCGGAGATCAGTAGTTTGCAAAAGGCTCTATGTGTTCGTGAAAAGACGTCCCGCATCATATAAAGGGCTCCGAGCAGGGCAGCGGAAATTGTGTGATGAGGAATGAGGGTGAAGAAAGTCGAATGCGCTTTGTATTTAATTTTTGTGCCGATACTACAGGTACGACGATTCATGTGTTCTCCTGTAAGTGTTTTACGCACAATAAAAAACGTATTTAATCAACTGAACCACTTTTCGACCTGCTTAGAGTACTCTTCGACGATCCGTCAGGCGCTCGCTTCCTCCGCAGACCTGTCCTGCCCGATATTCGCCAGCCTCTCCCTCGTGAACATTGCTGTTTGAGTTCAATTAACTTCAACGAGAATGGAGCCAATTCCCAGATATGCGCATCTTGATTCGGTGAGAGCCATTCATATCCTAAGGAATTATTCTTCCTTCCTTCAAATTCCTGCCGGGATAATTCAAACACTGGCACCACACATCTCAAGGACACGGCTCGACATCCACCATTCGTGACTAGAGTCGGCTCGCCGGAGCTGCTTCTTATGTTAGACGTCGAACAAATTACACAAATTAGACCAGGAAGCGTACCAAATTCGTTGCGGCCATGCAGGGGAAGTGAGGACTCATCTCGTCAAAGTCGCTCGCGTCTACCTCGAGCTCCACCATGGGCAGTTGTGGCATAGGTAAATTGGATAATTCGGCGTCGAGCTGCTCGCAGATTTCCGATGGCAGTGGCCCGAGGGTAGGGACCAGGGTGATTGTGCGAATAACACTGTTCGAGGCGCTAATGGTGGTCAGTATTTGGAGAGGTCGTGTGCCGAAAAGGTGCCAATTCGTTGTCCCAATCCGCAACAACGCGAGATTTGGAAACGCGGAAATGTCGACTGTGCCTGGAGAGTTCTATGGACGGGGTCATGATTAACAGAAAGAGGAGCCCAGGAAACAGCCGCACATGGAAGTCCTCCGGGATATCCAGCACCGTGATGGTCTCAAGCGCCAACGCAAAAGATTTTGAAGCAATGATTTTTTGCCAGCTTGAGACTCCGACCGATAGCACCTTTAAATGAGAAGGATCGAAGAGCTCCGTATGACAGCACGCCAGTTCGTCTGGCTCGGACTCAATTCGCAGCGACTCCAGCGCAAGAGGTGTAGTTCGGGGCGTCATAAGCGGCGATGAGCTGGGGAAAGCTGTCCGAACTCCACTGGCAAGCTCGAGGTGCCGGATCGCGGGCGAGCACCGAGCCCAGACCTGCATGAAATCTGCCCAGTTGCCGAACACGCAACCGAATTTAACGCGGCGGAGGGTGGGTAGGCTGAGGAGCTGTTCGATTGCCAGCAGAGAGGCCTCCCAGAGACAGCCGCTGATGGAAATGAAGACGCTCGTCAAATGCGTGAATGGAAAATGGCATATTTGGGATAGAGTCGCGGAATATGCCTCGAGTCCCTCGACATGGAAGGAGTGAATGTGTCGAATCAAATGTGGGGAAATAGCCAGCACATCCCGGAATTGCCCCCAGCGGATCTCGTTAGTTTTTATAGGCTTGTATTCATTTGTAACGGTTGGTGCTCGAAACAGGTGGGATTGCGCCGCATGCACCCAACGACGACAAACCACAGCACACGCCTGTAAATCGCGGGGAGAGTCGCCAAGATAGCTGATACAATGCTCTATCAACTCTGGGACAATCAATGGATTGGGGAGATCCTTCCGATGACCGGAGGTTGACGCGGGTGGCATGGATGTATGTAGGTGGAAGAGTGCTGGCAGATGCCGGCATGAATGATTGTTCCCAGGATGAAGCGGTTAGAGCAGAGTGTCCAGTGTGCCGCATGAAGGCGAGGACAGGGTCGGGCTCGGATTCTGAGGAGCTCACCCCGCTGCGAGTCGCTGGTCTCGAAGTCGCAGCAGAAGATGGGCCTCGAGGAGCCTGAGGTGGTGGATGGGGGATCGGTGGAAGCAAGGAACGCAGAGGAAGCGGAAGATGCGACGGAAAAGCTCGGAGGATGGAAGAGTGGCAAGCCTTGCGGCGGCGTTGAAGGCGGAGCGGTCGATATGGAAGACGTTGGTGTCCATTGGCGCGGTACGTCACGCCACGGCGATCATTTTCCTCCGGCGATCATTTTACTCGCCTGTCTCTCCTTGCTTCAAACCTCTCATTCTGCAGCAGAACCTGGCAAGTGTTCTGTCTCCGCGGATCTCGGATTCCAAGAAGACATCGAACGCACCATAAATGAAACTGTTCTGGGGACATGTGGCGTATCTCTTGCGCTTGGCCAGTTTATGTCTGGCGAATCCGATAACCTTTTTTCTCTGTTCTCAGAAACCACACTGATTGATATACGGTTGCAGGAAGAGACTATTAGCTTCTGCGGCGTCATCGTACGCTCGCGCAGAAACTTGGCGGACCGAATTCATGACCTCTTCTTCTCAAACGCGCGCCAACTCATTCGCATTCTCGCCATTGATCTCCCTCTAACTGCTCTGACCCCTCTGCCGAAGATCTGACGCACATACAGCTCCTCGCAACTCCGATATCTCGCCATCGCTTGGCTCCTCTGGAAGTGCCTACACATAAGTGCGGCCTCCCTCCACCTCGCGCGCGCATCCGTTTATTCTCTATCCCTGAAACATCGCCACCAGAGCTAGATCTAAGGCAAAGTCGACCACGCCGCGGCGCACTGCACGAGGCTTGCGTACGTCACCTACGAGGCGGACCGCTGGCCCATGCCATTCTGTGGCGACATCCGCACCAAGGGCGTCGTGTTCATTCTTGTTGACATGCAGGACGGAGAGCCAAGTCGATAAGCAGGTGTATCCGAATTTCTCCGCGGCATACCTGCACTTCTTGAATCAATTGCTGGTGGAGTGGATAGCGAGAATGGAGGCAAGGCAGATTGTCCTGGACCATCCGACTCTGCGCAGTGTGGCGACGGTAGTATCAACAGTGAAATCCTTCTCGGAACGCCACCGCGACGGAACCATCGTCCTCCGGTCTGGGTGAAAATAGTTTTCCACTGTTCGTGATACGCACGACCTAACGCGCGTTCTACATTTTTTTCCTCCCTGCACCATCCCTGCACAATCCCTCAAATCCCACTGCAATCAAGAACACAAGAACCCGCAGTGCTCGAATTGCACCAAAGGATAGTGGTTTCAACTAATTTGATCAGGAGCATGCGGCGCATAATTCACCCTCCCCTCTTCTTGGCGTCTCAGCCTCTCGAGGCTGAGTTCCTATCTGTCAGGATCCGTTCCCTCCACATCTCGTCCTTCAAAGTTCACGACAACTACCTAGCGTTCACACCCTCGACTAAGAAAAAGGTGTCCCTCTCCATGTGAATCGCGTGAATTTCTAACTTTGTGTCCTTAATCGCATTCCCAGGCCACTGAACCGGTCTGTGTCAATGAAGAAGGCTCGGTGGCGCCGGTGCGCATCTGCTGTCCATTATGTCCTTTGTTCTGACCATCAACGCAGAACCGCCCGTTCGACTCGGGCCCGAGCCAACCATCTCTGGAGGTTATTTTATTTTATTTTAAGCTGTTCTCTTCCAAGGCGTCAAAATTCTGGAGTTCTACCGTTCTGCGTACAGTGGCGCCGGTAGATAAGACAAACATTGCCGCGCCGCCGACCGAGCTTGCTGTATATCCAGGATTGATCCATTCCATCTCACCATTTCAACTCAAGTTTATGTCCTGGACCGTTCCATTCAAATCCCGCCTTTCAAACTCTATCCACTTAATCGGTTCTGGTGCTGCTCGCAGCTCAATTGGTTTATAGCCTCCCATATCGTCCAATTATTCTCAGGTGCGTGTGGTTGTCCTGAAAGTCTGTCCTTAGTATTGCGTCAATGTTGATCCTGACGCTGCTTTGCTGTTCTCTTTGTTACCGTCTTGCTTAGCGCCAGAATCTGCGGATCGAATCCGAGACGCTTCACATCATGATCGCAACAGTCTAGTCACGAGGTGCGCACGCCTCCACCTTGAACTCTGTTCCAAGTGGATGACCGTCGAGGCCCAGCAGTGGATCCTCGCAGAACATTTCAAATGTTGCTTTTGTGTCGATAATTTCCCTCCGTTTTCCTCGCCACCTCATTTTGTCTGCATTCGGCTTGCTTCGGGTGTTCGGCACGCCACGTGGAAAATAACTCGACATCTGACAACAATCATAGCCTCATGGCTAAGATGCAAAGCAGTGCTTCTTTCCGAGTCCTCTTCAAGCAGTCATGGGCACGACCACCTCCCCCCACGGCTCCTCCACGAGTTCTCCGGTCTATGGCTCAGCATTCACCCGTGTCCACCATTTGGCCCCCCGCCCCGACTCTGATCCTGCTTCGGTAGCACAGGACATAGCACGTCTCTGTGGAAGCGGCGCACAGCGTTATGATTATCTAAAACAACTACGGCGGCTCCCAACACCGGAAATGAGACAGCATTGCAGCCGCCTCCTCAAATATACCCTCCGGTAAGTTAGATCCATGCGCGGTCTACTACAAGTGTAATGAAGTCTTACATGCAGGACTGAGCCAGCGACTACTCAAACAACGGCTTTCAAGTCAATTACCGCCCTTGTTACACGATTTCCTGGCCTTCGGCGCGTCTTCTGTGATAGCGATAATTTCCCTACCAATCTAACCAGGCGCGAAAAAATCGCTGCCTGGTGGGATCGGGTGGATAATAATGCGACTTCAGAATGGGATTTCCATCGACAACTCGCGGCGGCTTGTGTATCTGATCAGGATATTGCTCCAATGATAGAGACGTGTCCAGTTCATATCCTCACGAGTACTCGCACCGACGACGATGGGCTTTGCCTAATTGAACAACTGCTGGTCGTAATTTTCTGCCAGTAAATTTCACGCTGATCTCCGCACAGCGACTCATCTCGATTCGAAGTCAACCGCACGAACTTCCGCGTGCCATCTGTATACGATACCTGGGCGGAGTTCTCGAACTACCTCGGTTTTGGGATGCCAGCGGCGGACCTTCCGATAACGTTATAAAAAAATTATGCCTCGCGCTGATCCTCATTCTGAAGGATGTCGGAGCAGATCCTGCACATGGCGCGGACGCAGCGATGACTGAGCGCTTATGGGATTCCGAAGGTGTGGAACTCCTTATCTGTGCCGTATTGTCCGGTATATTCACCCGGACAAGCACCCCGGAAAGCGAAGATGTTGGCACACAAAATTGGTGTGATGCTTTTCGATATATCGTGCAAATAATGCGCCAGTAGGTATTCACAACCCCCCGAAACTTGTCCTGATTCTCGACGTAGTGCTCGTGTCGAGAACATGTTTCCAACGGCGTGGAAGCTCGTACTTAAACGAACAAGATATTCAGAAGATTGTTCGAATCGGAGATGTCTGCAGTGAAGGGGACATCGTAATGAGGTACGTATAGTCTCCATATCTTCCACGACCCCGTAGAATCCTCTGATACTCCTGCAGTGGATTTTCGAGACTCCGGGACTCCAAATTTCCACCATGTCTTTGAAATGGCTGCGACGATCCGAGGAAAATAAAATCGAGGGATTGAGACACCGCTTCCAGGTGCGAAAATATCGCGCGGAATAGTCTCCCAGCGGATGGCTAATTCCACGACCAAAGCCCGGGGCGCGAGTCACCTGGGAGAATTGTCGCGGTGCGTTCCCATCTGGCACTGTGGAAGCAGTGTTCAGATCAAATCCGGTTCGTTGTCATAAATTCCTCATTGTATTTTAATTATATCAATTCGACCTATCTACCTACCTACCTCAGTCCGCCGCCATCAAGCCAAAAATATTCCTACATATCTTAACGGACGGGGGCGACCGGATAACAGCTCCGTGAGTCTCACACGTAGATGCTATGGAACTTTACCGAACGAGACCTATAGTGCCGTATGCATGCATCTCATAGGTTCATTCGTCGAGCCAGTGTAACGAGATCTCCTTATCGTCTTGATGTATCTCTGTCGTACACAATTTTTGGGGATCAAGTTGTTGTTTGCGCCTTCCCAGATCTAAAATCCACAATCGATTCCATATTAATTCAATTACTGTCCACAAGTCCTCGACTAAAGTCCGATGGTCCGTAAATAAAGCTCAAAGATAGAACGTGGTATCGACGCGTTTTTCAAGCAGTCTGATTTCCATCCGTCCTTGTACCAACGTTCCACGGGCACTGGATTTGCCATACACACGATGTCTTTTCGTACCCGCTTGCTCTAAAGTCTTTGTCGAGTCCAGGCCACCGCACCCCTCTCCATTCGTCTCTATCGGCATTCCAACCCCGCGCCAGACATTCATGGGACGGGATGGGAGAGAGAAGACCAGCGTGGGGTCGAAGAATCGATGAAACCTTGTCTCGAAATTTATTTGATCCGCTCGCAACTTCCTTTTGCACCCGTGCGATCGATAGAGATATGGTTCCTGCTTTTTGTTCGTCCGGTTGGGCTGAGATAATTATAATTAGTTCACCGGGATCATTTGGGGAAGAACTTACTCTCGATCACATTCTCTGTGCCAAGCTCAATCTCTGCCTGTTCGTAAATCGAGAGCCTTTTTTCCGTCCTGACCTCGTCGATGTAATTCTGGAAATTTTGAAACAACTTAGCGCCATGCCACAGAAACAAATCACCACAGACGAACACTCATAGACACCACGGTTCCACGTATCTGCGACTTCAACGATGGATCTTTTACCCAAATCAACACTTGGCTACGGTTTACGAATGATATTCTCGGAAGCGCTTCTTCTGAGCACTGCAGTCGGTTGTTCCCAACCTTCAATCAGAAACAGGCAATCAATTGGCAGCAACGACTGTCACTCACTGGTGGGTGAAGATTGATTCCCATTCCTACCTTCACCTCCACGGGGTGCAGCTCCGGTCGCCCAGTATTGAATGGCATATCTTGCGGCTGGTAAACAATATCATATCACTGGTACGATTTGTTGTTCCGGTCCCATTCGTCTCCAGGTTCGTGGTCCACATAGCACCTAGGTAAAGCCTTGCCCACATTCATCCATGATCCACAAAAATTTTGAACACCTTAATTTACTATCAGTGGCCTCTAGTGTGGTACCGTTGCTCCAGTTGCCGGAGAAAACGGCATTCGCCGAGGGGCCTCCATGAGAAAATCCCGCACCAGCTTGAAACCCCCGCTGAGTTTGCTTTTGTTTCCCGTGCTTGTAAATCTGGTCCGGGTTTTCGAATCCTCGGGGCAAACTAAAAGAACTGTGAGATCTTATGCGGTCAGATTCTAAATAAAATTACAATTCGCGGCCATGGATAGATTCCGCTCGATGTGCCAGAAAGCCGATACTTGCATAGGAGCGATCGATTTCAGTTTCACGGGGAACATTCTCAATTTTCAGATCAATCAGAGCAATGACCTCAGATTGCGATAAGGCACGAGTCAGATCCGCACGATCGATGGGTATCTCCGTTTCTGGATCAATTGCGAACTAGGAAAATGTTTAGGTGATAATAAAACTTGGATGTCGCCTACCTTGAATTTGTAGCTTATGGTCACCCCGCAAGGACGAGCGGTGTCACGGTGGGGTTTCAGACGAAGTTTGACGGCTATGCTGTGAAGCGGACTTTCCCATTTGCCATTCACCGCAGGTCCGTTATTAGGTCCGTCTTCATCTCCGCCGTCTCGAGCGACATCATTAACGCCGTTTGGTTGACGTTCCTCCATCATAATCGACGCGTTTTCATCGGGTACCAAGCCTTCCGCATCGTTGAGTTCATTATTTCCTTCGCCCACATTAGGCTCTGGAAGGCGTTCATCCTCGATAATGCTCTCATCTTCTGAGTTTTGGCTTGTCTCGTTATTGGCACCGCCGTGGTTGACGAGCGGGAAGTATCCATTATTGAGAGCAGGGTCATGAGTCCTGACGAATGGCTTAGAATGGAGGAGAAACAAACAACTGAGCGTACAGTAAGGTCAAAGCAGGATTATCGCTTGACGGTCGGATAACCACCGGAAACCCGGATGACTGTGCGAGGGCTTGAGCCATATTAACAACCACTGGTTCAGTGTATGACCCGAAAATTGCCAAGGCAGGTTCGGTTGGTGAAAGCATCCAGGCCAGTGGCCCACCACATCCATTGTCTCGGATGGAAGTGAGATGAGGGTGATCCCAGTTATCCTCCATCCACGATACAGCTTCTGCAGGTTCGTGGACGGACATCAGACAACCACCGATGTTGAGTTTATCCAGGATGGAGGTCAAGTCGTTGGTCGTGAAAGAATGCGCTGGTGTTCTGATCGGAGTACATGAGATGGAAGTTGAGATCTACCCGGACGTAGTACGTACTCGGGTCTGTCATCATGAGGTGAAAATATAACGAATGTTTCAGTTTTCATATTTTTCGTGAGGTCATCTACGTCTCCATTGGAGTGGCCGACGTCTGCTCAGACACTAGTGAGCGCACAAGTTTGCTGCGAACAGTGAGGAGCCACGTACCTGACCTCCCTGAGTCTGAATGAGCTCGACTGCTAGCCTCAGATTTCAGAAAACTTAAGGCGGATGTTTAGGGTCTGTTGGGAAGAGTTTCAGAGCGATGCAAATACATACCACGATTTATCGTCATGAGGTGAATATTTCAAGGTTTTCACGCTTCCTGAAGCACTGATCCCACTGCTAACTCCTGCTTGTACACCGAATTTACTAATGCGTCGTGAACGCTGTGGAGCGGCATACCTGCATCCCCCGAGTCCCAGTCTGAGTTTGAGCTAGAGTTGGAATTTTGCCTCAGTCTTCGACCCCACGTAGAACTCTCCGAGGCATGTTGTGCCATCCAGTATGAGAGAGAACTTGCAGGGCGCGATGCCGAGTCGGGACTCGAGCTCAGACCATCGTCTGAGTGACTCTTTTGACGTTGGAAATTGGGCCGCAAGATAGGTATTTGGCTACTCCGGGTCATACCCTCAGCGGGAGCCTCGAAAGGATATGAGAACGATGGGACAAGGCGCGACGGAGAAAAGGTCTCTGGATTGGAGACCCGTTGTTCGGTTGGAGGCCGTGGAGCGTGGCCACTCGCCTCGTTATTAAAGTCGTAGCGAAGCGCCGGTAGCGCCGGTAGACTATGTGAGCGTATCAAATCTGGATAAAGCCAGGGTCATTTAGAAGTAAAAGAGGGGCATCCAAGATACCTGAGGCCTGATGAGGAAATGCTGAAATCCTCTGGGAATGAATGGCGTCCGAGGGGCCTGTTACAGGGAGCTGTTAATCTTGTGGGTGACCCGATCTATGTATGTTCGACGCACTGCCTCTTTCCCCTACTCTTGGGCCGACTGCCTCGCCTCCATGGTATAAATTGGTCGTGCTGGAATGCCCCAGGCTGATCAGTAACTCGAAATCTCGATGGTTGTCAGAACGCGACATGTAGCGAAGGGAGGGGCGGATGACGGTGTGGAAGGCTATATAGGTGCGAAGAAGCTATGTCCGGCAGCACAAGACCCGTTTAGCACGGAAACGTCAAGTAGTTGTATAATTCCGTTCAAAATACCAGGCTGAGCGTAACGGCGGCAGGGAGACGTTTTGAATCTGTGACTGTTGAATTTCTACGATTGTTCACTAGTCCCGGGTTGGACAAACGGAAGGCAAGTGCTGTGGGGGCCGCCGGGAGCTGTGCCCAGCGGTGACGGATCCATATCACGGATGCTATAGAACTCGTCCAGAAATATCTGGCATGTTCCTGGCATGTAAGAGTCAGAGCAAATCACACGGGGAATGAAGACTAAAGGAGCATCTCCGGGTTGCCAATCGCCTTGGTTGGAGGGAAACCAATTAAATCAGAACAAGTAGCTATGACGATGTAGGCACTCACAGTGTAGGCACTCACTATTCAGCCATGCGATCCCGAGGAGTCGCCTGGACACTTGGGCAGGCACCGACTTATGGCGGTTTAGACACTAGGAGTGGAGTGGGTCGCGGTTAGCTTATAAGATCGATTGTTTTCAGACACTTACAGCAAAAAGAGCGATACAGTTACCGGGAGACCGTCAACGCCATGTACAACACAACGGATAGGAGATATGCCGAGCAGCGGCGCCTTCTCTTCCAAAATACCACGCCTAATTCTGGACCATTGACAGTCCGATGTCATGGAAGTGCCGGCTAGTATCGAACGGATTTACGCGGCGAGGAGCGGTCATCCCTCCCTGATTCCACAGGCTCAGGAGGAGAATGGAGGAAAGATGCATTTTACTAATAGTCATTGAAATGAAGACATCGGAATCAAGGTCGTCCCGGAGCGGAGGAAGAGGATTCGCAGAGTATTACTATTTCGCCGGGGTTCCGCTCGATTCAAGACTTGCTCCACTCTTGCGCCCAAGCAGAGGATCCCTAAGATGGTTAGAAGCAAGTTAGAAGAGTCACGAGCGTCACGTCTGGAGCTCACTTTGTGGCGCTCCCTAAGGAGTACCTCACTCCGGGAAATGTCATTTGTAGAGGAGCAGCTCCCGAGACTTTTAGTTTCGGGCCGACACACGGCGTTCCCCGGAGCGCCTGGTGTTGTCTGCTTTCATTCCTCCCAATTTAACCCTGCTTTTCGTTCCAGCCCTCCGAGCACCGAAACTCTGCATCAATTGTGTATTTACTTTTGTCACTGCAATTGCGCAAGGGACTTTACCATTGCTGTCAAGAATTCAGGCGTAAAGAATTGGGGCGGTACGTACCATTCTGCTATCTGCTTCGTTGTGCGCGCTTAAGGCTCCTTTATGTCTCTGTCCGGACGCCCATCGCGGAAAATTACGCGTAAATGCGACGGACCGAGCCCGTACTGCGGCAGACTATTGCTTTTCGTGTGCATAGACAGAAACATCAGTGTACTCGGAGTCGTGTGTGCGTGTGTCATTGAACAGTTGCGTGTCAAGATCTTCGTCCACGGGGGAATAACAGCGGGAAATGTTGCCCAAAAAAACCAACCTGCACGGGACGGTCCAGTTTATTACGCCTGCAAGAAACGGAATTGCAAATAATCGAAAAGGAAGTATAGAGGAGCAGGATACCCACCAAACGACCCATCACCACGCCTTTCTCCGCGTATTGACCCTATCCATCTTCCCCATCCTTACATACCGCCCCAAACGCTCGTTTAGCACCTCAGCGTGAGCGTCGCCCCACTTCTGCCGCCGAATCGAAGCCCGCGCCAGCACGCAGGGCCCCCGTATGGGCCCACGAGGACGAGGTGCAGGGCACGGCTGCCTACTTAGACTTCAGTGAGTTTCGCCGAAGCGGAAGGGGAGAGCGCGAGTCTGCGCACGATCCTCTCGTGCGCCTCGCTCGCCTCGGGATCCGCGGACACGAGCTTCATATCGGCAGGGAATTCGTCCTCCTCGTCGTGGTCGTCGAAGGCGTATTCGGGCTCGGGAACGAAGCGAAGTTGTGGAGGGTGCGATTCCAGTTGCCGCATGCGCGCGGCGAGGAGAATGCAGTTTTCGGGCGGTATCGGAGCCTGGGAGCCAAAGGGGAGTACCAGTAAGGATGAGTGCAAGCGGGAATTGATAAGAGGAGGGAGTATGGAGGAGTGGTCTTTGCGCGCACCAGGGGAGAACTAAGTCTGTGTGTATTCATCCCATGAGCATCGCACATTTGTCCGCGTGTATGCATGCGCCACACTGCACCTCGGAGTTCCACTACAGCAATATCCCAATGTCTGTGCATATGCACAATCATCACCCGCACCAGCACCGACCGCGCACTCGCTATGTGCTGATCGTAGTGTGCAAATTCGTGAGTACTACCCTGCTCGCAGAACTTCACCGACTTCTAACCGCCTCGACGTCATTTTCTGACATTTCTTTCCCGTCAGGAGAAGTAGCATACAGAATCCCTGCAGAATGCGATAACGGATGAGGCAACGACAGAGATGAATGACTTTGCTCAAAACGGTGCAGATATTGACGTCATGGTTAAGGGTAATGTGTGGCTGCTTTGCTGGCAGAGAGCGGTGTCTCGAAGATCGCGACGCGCGACGCTAGCGGGGAGAAGACACCCTGCGCCGCCTCTTTTGCGCAGGTGCGAGCGGAGAAGGCGCCGAGGAAGGCATGGAAGGTATGGAGAAGGTATTGGCTGGATTGAGGCTTGGGGGAGGAGAGCGCAGCAATGACGGACTGACAATCCATGAAAATGTTGACGTCGATGAGTCGTGGTATCCCGGCGATAATGTCCAGCGCAAGAATGGCCTCTGCCTTGAAAACCGTGTGCTGATCCTCAGCGTCCAAATGCTTCTGTCCCCGCACTGTCGCTGGCCCTACCAATCCCTCGAAGCCGGAGCCGTGGGTGAAGATGCCGCGGCAGAAGCCCCTCCTCGCCACTATTCTCTCCATCCCGGCGCGGGAATTATCCTTCATCCGTGCGACGGTGGTGATTGCATCGGGCGGGAGTGGTACGATCCTGTGCTGCGAGTCGGTGGTCTCGAAGTTCCGGCAGAAGTGGGGAAGCGGCGATGAGGTGGTGGATGGGGATCAGTGGAAGCGAGGAACGAGGCGGCAGCGGAGGAGAGTGCAGCAGACAGGGTTAGTGGGAACGGGCATCAGCCGATCGAAGACCGGCGGCTTTGGTCGTGTTTGGCTTGCAGGTGGGGTCAGTTCCTGCCTCGCAAATGCTAAGGCTTCTTTCCACAACTCTGTTGCCACAATCCAAATCGACAGATCTCTATAAAACCGATCAGAGAATAAAATGACCGCGGGGAATTATTTATAATTACCAAATTCCAAAAGGTGTACCTCATTTTACGACATATTTTGTATTCTCTCGGGAGTTATAACAGGGGTGTAGAATGCGGTGCGGTCATATTATTTATAGCCTAATTACGAACGATTTACTCTGCAAAAACAAATTGTTTTAAGCAGAATCCAGGAAGCCTTAGGCTTTTTACGATGAATCTGCGAAATCCGTATTTATGGTCGAAGAAGATTTCTAAGCGCCGAATTTACCTGGCAAAGATAAACTTATATGGTAAATTAATGCCTTTGAAGCCTTCACCCGCTTTTAATAACCACAGAAAGTCGTGAACGAAGAAGGTGGGTCGGATGTGACGAATGGTCACGCTTTGTGACAACTCAATCCCTGAAGCCGTTCAGTGCAATTATGCAAGGAATCACATATATCTGGCCATATAAATTGGTATGGTCTATCCTATGTACCCCTTGAATAATGTTTGTGTAGTCAGATTTAGTTGAATAGCTCCAGAAACCCTGCATTTTCATTGTGATACTCCATTTGCATTGTGGTAAAAGTTCCAAAGATATCTATGAATATTAATAAAAGGGTACTGATAAAATGTGTACAATAGCTGCGTGAGTTGATCCAGGGGCACTAACGCAATTTCAGACAAAAAGAGCTGGATGTATGACGGGATCTATGGCCGTTACACAAGAAATAAAGCATCTGGGCGCAAATTTAGGAAGAGTACCTTTGGAGGCACGTAGGCATAAGCTCAAGTAGCATTTTTCTCTGCAGAAACCTTTGCACCGGGTGTATGTGGAAGGAGCTACAACAAGGAACATGCAATGGGAAGATGTGATTGAGAACAAACAATCGCAAACATGCCGGATCGATCATCGGCGGTGCCCGTTCCCAGGGTTAGAGGACGGAAGAGTGGCGAGCCTTGCGGCGTTGAAGGCGGAACGGTTGAGGTGGATATGGACGGCGGAGGAGATTGGTTGGCGTCACGTGTAAGTCAAAGTCGGGGTACGTAACGCCTCGGTGATCATCATGATTTTACTTGCCTGTCTTTGTACTTTCCCCTTGCTTCGAACCTCTCATTCTGCAGCAGAACTCCGATAACCTTTTTGTCTGTTCTCAGAACGACACTGATATACGTGTGCCGGACAAGACCGATTAGGTTCCGCGCCGCCATCATACACCCGCGCGCAGAGGACCACCTCTTCGGAATTCCTTCCAAACGCGCGGCTCATAACTTATACACAAGTAAAATTTTCAACTGTCTTAATTTTCATTTTTCGAGTCTGACATGTGGGAGACTACGGCTCATCCGCATTCTCCCCATTGATCTCTCTAGCTGCTCCTTACCCCTCTACCGGAGATCTGACGCACATCCGGTTCCTCCTCTCAACGTCCAATACCTCGCCATCATTTGCCACCTCTGGGAGCGTCATGCCTGAGCGTCAACATCAAGGCCAACACAACTGAATCGCAACACAATCACAACGCTGCTCAACATCGCTATCTTTGTTCCGATTTCCGTTTCATATAATGGGAAATAAGAAAGGGCCCACTCCTTAATTAGACTTTTATCTGACGGTGAATTTCCTGAGGTGAATAAATTTTCGAACTTCGGACTCCGAAGGGCGTACTTTACATTAACCTAGAGATTACTGACGGTGTGTGATTTTAGGATGCTCAAAAATTGTGTGGATCGTTGCGGAACCTATGCACGGGTCTGCGAAGCCCTTTCCGACCCTGTGTTCAAAGGATGATTCAGGTCACGAATTGTCCGGCTCTGATTGTACTCCCGATGGAAAATGTTGTGGTTGATATATTCAATGGGAAGCGGACCCTGGAAGGTGAGAATGGACTAGTTTCCCAGAAAGGCTCACTTTCAATTCTGCGAGTTACATGAGGATGAGTAGAGGCCCTTGTTAAGCGCTTTAAAACTTGGGAATAATTCAAGCACTAGCGGATCCGGCGGCAAGGACGCGATCTCTCATCCGCCAATCATCATTACGGTCCGTTCGTCGTAGCTGATCCCATGTGAGCCGGAGAATGAAACAACAAACAGGGAGCGCACCAGATTCCTTCCGTGCATACCGGGGAAATGAGGCCTCATCCCGTCAAAGGCAGGTTAATCTATTTCGACTTCCACAATAGGCAGTTGGGCCTTGGGCAGAGTCGATAATTTGGTGTCAAGTTGCTCGCAGATCTCAGAGGCCAGTGGGCCCGTGTCAGGCAGGGTGGTTGTCTGAATGCCATTCGAGGCGCCGATGATGGACAGAATTTGAAGAGGCCGCGTGCCGTAAATGGGCGAATTATATGCTCCAATGCGCAGAAATGCGAGGTTTGGAAAATGCGGAAACGACCACTGTTCCCTAACGTCTACAAGATGTGTACATGAAATTTTACCCCGAACCCATATCCAAGGACTTTTGTCCAGTAAGGGCCTTCATACATGAGAGAGTGATACCACAGTTAGGAATACGGGAGAGAAGCGCACAGGCAAATTGTCACGACTATCAAGAGCTTGAACAGTTTCTAGCGCCGGTGCGAATGATTCGATATTCTGAAGCGACGAAAATGTCCCAAACCGAACTTCCGATTAATAACACCTTCAGGTGCGAAAGATCAAAGAGGCACGGATTACAATACGCCAGGGCATTACTGGACCATGAGAATCGCAGGGATTCCACTGAAAGAGGTGTGTTGCGGGCATGAGAAGCTGTGCTGAGCAAAGCTTGGTGGGCCAGGCCACCGGCATCTTCAAATTCAACATGCCGGATGGCGGACGAGCACCGAGCCCAAATCCGCATATAATCCGCCCGATTGGGAAACATGCAACTGATCTTGACACGGCGAAGAGTGGACAGACTGAGCAGCTGTTGGATGACGAGCTGTGGGGTCTCCTCTAGACGGCCAAGTGCATAGATAAAGACACTCATCAGACGCGTGAATGGAAGATGGCATATCTGAGAGAATGTCTAGGAATCTGCCAGGAGCTTCTCGATATTTAACGATTGAATATGTCGCATCAAGTGCGGAGGCGACCAGGATATCCCGAAAGGGTGCCAGCAGGCCTCGTTGACGGCCAGATGGTATTACAGTCGTTTGCATAATTCCGTGAACACACATTTTTTTTTTTCCCCGCTCATGTGAGCACTCTCGTGACATCCCCCGCCTCGCGCAAACCTCATTGCACAGTCCATATATACCCAATTTTCTATCGATAATTACAACGCTCTCCCCACCATGCCGTCTGAAATCTCCGCCGACCTGAAGGAGAGAATTGTCAAATGGTACCTCAACCCGAAGGAGGATTACAGCATGCAGGACATTGCCGCTCTTGCTGATGTCTCTTGTAACGGACACATACCTATCTGGTATGTATTACCTTCACCACATTCCTTTTTCTTTTATTACTTTACTGCTACCACACATTCCTTACTTATACCCTTCTCCAACGGTCATTCCTTGACCCTAAATGATCTTTACTTCCTTTTCCGTATTCTAAACACCCCTATCATTCAGATAGCATAGCCACTTGATCCGCAGTATAAAAGGCGACCTGTAACGTAGATAGTTCTTCGGTTAATCTACTACTTACACCAGTCAGATTCGCCACCCCCCGTGTGTCGGAACTCGTGTCCTACGCTTCCGTCACATCTCTCTCGGCCTGGTTTCGAAGACGATTAACCTGTACAGGGAAGATGGGCAGGTCAACAATCCATTCAGCCGCCGCACCGGTCGTCCCAGGAAAATAGACGCTGGGGATATAGCCTACATCGAAGCGATATTACATGCCAATCCCACCCATTACCTCGACGAGATCCAATCCAAACTTGCATCGGTTCGCCATGTAAACGTCTCGCTTGCAGCGATCAGCCGCACACTTGTGATGCTTCAGCTGACCCGGAAGCAGCTCACCAAAGAGTCGGCCGAGCGAGACGATCGGTCATCAAATATTTTATTTTGGAATTGGCTAGGGACTCTAGGTGGTTTCTAGGTTTACAATGTCAACCCATAGGACCAGCTGTGAAACTACTTGGTTTCAGGCTGATTTTGGACAATATATAGGCTCCTAATTTTTTCTTTGGTATGTCACGATTTTTTCCAGGCAACCAACCTCATCGTGACAGTGACCGGCCGGAAATAAGGCAACGCAACGGACGGCCCGTGACCGTGACCGTTGCTCCCCTACAACTTGGCACAGTACAAAAGAAATCAAGTCTGCAAGGTGCATGATAAAACAGTCATGTGTTCAGCTAGAAATTGCCTGCATCACGTAAGTTTCCGTGAAATTCCACGGTTGTTTTACGAAGTTGTCGATGAGAGGTTCTTACACAGTATTTATGCCATACCATACACGCACATTTTGTAATCTGCGTGCAATTGTATACACGGAATCCTCCTCCTCGCACGCCTTTATCCACACTTGAACGCGCTGACCTTGTTGTCCCTACACAGCCATCGTCAACGACGAAGACACAGCCAGGAACGAAGCACACATACAGGCCATATCTATTCAAGTCAGGCTCGCTGCTGCCGGTCAGCAGCGCCTCGCCCTGCTCCGTCGGATGCCCACACGGCCTGCCACATATCGGTCAGCTGCAACATCGGGGCGCGAGAGGTAGGGACAGACCAGTCGTTGTAGAACGTGCACGCATACGGGAAGTCCGGGGTCGAGCCGAGCTTGAAGCTGCTGAAGATGTCGTTGAACTGGAGTGGCAGGCGGACGCAGACCGCAAACTCGGTCCCGGTTGTGAAGTACGAGGCGCCTTGGTAGTTGGGGTCAACCTGCGCAGGAGATAGGCATGGCTGCAGACCGCACACGGAAGGGGACGCACGTAAAAAGTGATTTGCCACGGGTGGACAATCTGCCGCGGGACAAGGTCTTCTGCGGGCGCAGTGATCGCGGGCATGGGCGCGAGGGCAAGCCCAGCGAAGAGAGCGGAAAGGGCGGGGATCTTCATGGTGAGATGGCGATTCAAGAACACCCCTGCGCTGTTTTATTGGCAGCTCATAGCGGATGGGGATGAACGGGCCGGGGAGTTGAGCTGTGCCTGAAGGTCCAGTCAATTTATCAGGGCACACCAAAGACAGGCCAAGATGTACGACAGGAGCCGACAGGTCCATGTGTAGAGTCCGGGGATACGGCAAGGTACTGATGGCAAAATTCCGAAGAAACCTGTCCATCCTCTCGGAATCTGGAGTGTCAACGTATGAGAACTCTATCAGGATGGCAATGAAAGAATTATTCAGACCAGGATCGTCGCAGCGGATCATCGGCGGATGCTTTGGCGGATCATCGGCAGACCTACGCCGACCGAATTTCAGTGCGCCCGGAATCAATTCTTTCGGCATGCGTATCCGCTTGGGCTGAAATTTCGAATTTCGGAGTTCGAGACGACTGAAGCTTCCGGTGTCGGTTGGTCCTTTTGTAATAGTGTTTTGAATCGATTTGAATTGTATTTTACGTAGTTGAAGTTAAAAATCAGCTCCAATCTCGGCACAGCCGAAATTTGTGCCGAAATTTGGCGACGTTAGGTCTGCCCCTCGTCTGCATGAATCCACCAACGAGGCCAAGTTTTCATATCGTCCCATCAGATTTCGGCCATTCACGGTGGTATTTCACTCGCTTGCGAGATGCACCCGAATGAAGAACATGAGGACATTCACACTTCAAGACCCGTTCCGGCGACAGATGTCGGTCATTGACTGCCATTCATCTCCAGTCGGTCAATATCCGCTCCCTGGAATCGAATCCTGCTTGCTCATCGTCAACGATGCAGACGTCCGCCGAGTTCTCCGTCTTGGAGCAACCGAATGCCCCCTCCCCAGTGCTGAATTAAATGCAATTCTTCCTCATATCACGCTGTCAAATGAGGACATTCACACTTCAAGACCCGTTCCGGCGACAGATGTCGGTCATTGACTGCCATTCATCTCCAGTCGGTCAATATCCGCTCCCTGGAATCGAATCCTGCTTGCTCATCGTCAACGATGCAGACGTCCGCCGAGTTCTCCGTCTTGGAGCAACCGAATGCCCCCTCCCCAGTGCTGAATTAAATGCAATTCTTCCTCATATCACGCTGTCAAAACACGCACCTCTACATCCACCACAACTCTCGATCCAGCGATCCTATCCACCTGAGCCACGATTGTTCCTGTCATGGCTGATCCACCGGTCCCCTCTTTCTTCATTCTTACTAAACAGGTGTCAGGCACTGGTACCCGTGTTCACGTCGGAGGTTTCTGTGATGCAGCCTGCGGTCCGTCGTTCAAACGTTCAAACGTTCAAATTCTATCCCGACAAGGTCAAACGGCGCCTAGATGGTGTATACTTAGCCTGCGCTCCGAACCGTTTCATCTTCCTACGCTGGGGCTTTCCTGGGAGAATCACCACTTCGATTCCCGGGATTCCTTCAGTACTTGGATCCTCCGACACTCGCTCTACCCTGTCCGATATTCCAGTCCCTCGTCCGTCCCCTCCCTGCTTAAAAGTGCCTCTCGCTCGCCGCTGGCGATTCGCCGGATGTCCGACACCTGCGGCGCAGAGATCTCGTTCAAGTTACTACGTGTTCCGTTCACGTTCGTTCAATCTCTCGTCAGATGTGCTGCTCTTGCCTCTTACGAGTTCGCTGCGTACAAATCTAACTTGCGCCTACATCGTGGGACTCATGATCATAGATCGACTCTTCATCCGACGGTCCTCATACCTCCGCTGTCACGACTTCTGTCGCCGTCTCGGGGACCAATGGACTCCGCGACGTGTCCTATTACTTTAAAGCACTCAAATATCACAAGAGTCAAGCGTCCGGACCTGTAGTGCCCAGGCTCCTGGAACAGGCTGATACCCACCCACACCGCTGCGTATCCACGAATCCTCCACAATTCTTCCCAATATTCCGTCCCCAAAGTCGTCGCAACGGCATCATACCACATGGCTGCCGCTTCTCAAATGTATGCACTGTCGCCCGACTTTTAAATTCCGGACGGTGGCAGCCTTGCCGACAAGTTCCCTCATTCATCGTTAATCGAACACCGCAATACACGACCACACCTCCTCGTTCCGTCGTCAAGCACTCCCTCCCCATGGCCTTTTTAAAATCAAAGTCCGTACGAATGAATGAAATCGTATTAGGTACAAGGGGCTGGTCGGCCGCTTTGCGGCCTCCCATCCCCTTTGTGCAATTTATTATTAAGAGACTGCCCAGTGTGGCCAAGGCCTTTGTTTGCAATGCAATATGGGTTGGAGATAAGGAGGAATTTTCTACGTCATTGTGGGGCGTAGGCAGTGCTTGTCAGATTGCTGCCAGAGGTTATTGGATGGTGACGGCAAGCCGCCGTCAACGGCAATGAGACGGAATGATTGAGCCGGTTGTCTTGGCAGATGCAGATCAAGCCTGGCAGTTCAATATCAAAGTGGCAGGGACAGGCATCAGCAGAGTTTAAAGCGGAGTGGCTTCGGACGGACACACATAATTTTATAAAGAGAGTGAAGTGTGGTACGTTCTTTCATTCAAACCAAGTCTCCCAGGCCCAAATTCTGACTTTCATTTCTAGGGGCACCCTTGGTGTACCTCCCACCCTATTCTCCCGATTTCAACCCCACTGAAGAAGCATTTTCCTCGATCAAAGCCTTCCTGTGTCGCAATGAAGGTTTATTTACGGGACCAGAGAAATTGCCTTGGTTAATTACACAAGCTGTCGCGAGTATCACTACAAAGATGGTCATTGGATGGTTCAGAGATTGCGGGTATATATGATTCAAATGCAGAGTAGTATTGCGTAGTGTATAGAATGAACGAAGATTATAGACAAACACCGCCGTGAGATGTCAAGTCAATGCAACATTCTATCCTGCCTGTCCACTGCCGCGCAAACTTCTTCAGTCCTTGAACTTCCCCTTCTGCGAAGCCCGCGAGTTGCATGAGTCGTTCATGGGTGACCGAAGACTCGGCAAGAATGTCGGGTGTATAGCAAACATCGCGAAGTTGGGCCTTGGCATTATCAATCCGAGTGTCGGGCATATTCTTGGCACGACGTTAGGCATCCATGAAGACGTCTAGATCGTCCTCAATGGCCGGGGCTGGAGAAGACACCTGCACAGGGCTTCGAGGAGCAGAGGGAGTAGCGACTGGAGCTGGAGCTGAGAAATTACTTGCCATGTTCTGCGCCATCATCGCCATGACAGGAACCATCGATCTCAAAAGAAGATTGGTGCTTTCTGACGATGTGGATGCCGACTGCTGAGCGGGAAAGGCATCAGTGCGACCACGAGGTTTAGAACCGGAAGCAGAGGCGCTCCCACCAGTCCATGCAGTCAGAAGATCCTTGGGCGGAGGATCCTCTGGACGGCATTTGCCTGCTAACTTGAAGAATGTGGGTACAAAGAATATTCCGAGTAAAAATGGAACGCACCCCCACGCCCCAATTCGAAAACCATTCATTTCAAGGTGCTGACCATTGCCGTCAATGAAACAAGTTCCATGTTCTGCACATGGATGGGCAGCCTTGATCTCGTCCATAGCGGCTCCATGAGCAAGCTGCGCCGGAGTGCAGTTGTCGGTGTTGGGAACCTTAAGGGAAATTAAACAGTGCAACAACAGATATGAACAGTGGGACATGCACGGGTTCCAAAGGAAAGTTCGGACTCATATGGATCTGGAGAACGAATCTACAAATAGTTAGGAGATTGTTCATGGGCACCACACAAACCACGAGCCCTTTCGACCTTTGCTTGAATCCATCCTTACCATCGAGATCGAAAACAACAGAAATTGTGTCTAGTTTTTTTGAAGACTTCATCACATCCGCAAGCTTCTGGACGATAATATCCCAATCCTTGTCGTAAAGAATGACAGTCGCTCCGCCTTTCCCCCCGCTATCAGAATGTCAGCACAAGTGCGGATAGATAAATAGAGGACCGTACGGTGAACCAGCCCAATAAATCCGCATTGCTGGACCGCTGGAAACACCAGCAATATACACATCATCGTAGCCATGGGCACCTAGCACAATAGGAATGAAGGCCACCCGGGAGCTGGACAGAACATCCACAGGTGTTGAAACAAACTTGGATTCATGCATGTTCTTCGAGCGAGCGTTGCTGTGCATCGACCTGGCAGCTCGTTCTCTCCACTCCAAGGTGACGTGAACGTAGAAAGAACGAGGCTTTTCCACGTCACCTACAACTGAACAACTCAGAGGCCATACAATCACAGAAAATACGCTGTGTACGCACCATCATCAGCCGCAGTGCTCTGGTCCACCGTATTCTCTGGTGTGGATACGGGTACAGCTGCCAAAATAATTCAGAGGATGAATATATATACAAGGAGGGTTACAAACCGCCGCTTCCAGCAGCTGTTCCGCCGTAAGGTGCAAGCGGATTTATGACAATATCGCTTCCAGGGACTTGATATGGGCGTGCAAGATCAGGAGTGAAGGTAGGCGCGAGTACGAGTCCATGGAAAGCCGTTCCTTGTCCAGGGTTTCTCGGATTTCTCAAAGTACGAGTAGGAGGACCCGAAATGATGTGCGAGCTGATGTTTTGACACCTAGTCCCTTACCTCGCACGGACCACCTGCTTAGTGAGACAGGATATCACACATATTTTACGAACAGGAGTGCCCTGGACCACATAGGTAGAGCCGAGTCGTCTTGACCCTGAGCTTGAAACCAAAGTTAGGCGACACTCCAGCCAAAGAAAAGGGATCAGACATTGAGCAGAAACAACAGGATTCATAGCATTTCTGGATTCATCAGGAGTGGTCTAGATTTGCAGTTGAACATTGAAGACGAGGTGAAAGTGCAAAGGAAACGGTTTCCGGTGACGTTGATGTACTTACATCAGCCATGGCCCACGTGAGCACGGAAAAAAAAAAAAAAACGCGTGTTCACGGAGTTATGCAAACGACTGTAATAGCTTCTATCTGCGAGAATCGGTTTTCAGATGGGACTGCGCCGCATGCAACGAACGCAGACAAACCACTGGCAGCACAGGCCTGTCAATCGCGGGGAGAGTCGCAAAGATAGCTGATACAATATCAACTCTGGGACATCCAATAGGGGATCCTTCCTTCCTATGACCGGAGGTTGCCAAAACATTTTCCCTTCAAATCTCAGGATACTCATGTCAAATCCCTACACAGTGCACCGTATAATCACGTTCAAAACGACAACAGCTGTGAACCGTGGCCAGGTTCGACCAATTCGACATTTTGACAAGTATGTACCCTGAAGGAGCATGACAAGCCCAAAAAATTCAGAAGTTCCCGAAACACTGCAATGTGGTTAGAAATGGGTCAGAACACAATTCCATAATATTATTTTGCGTTCCGAGCTCTCGGATGACCAATTATTGCCCAAGTTTGGCTTTATTTCTTGGCAGTTCACCAATTCAAAGTCTCGTTAGCCGTGTATCTGGCATTGTGAATGAGTCCATGATAAATATTTTATAACATACTTAAATTGTTGTCCGGAGGATCGTGGCGGATATTAAAGGTATCCACAGGCAGATACCATGTGAAATTAGTACTATTCAGTGAGGAATTCATGTATTTTGGCTGAAGACAAGTAAATATATACTATTCCAAGTGATCGTAGTGGTACATGAGTACCAGGGATGTATTTAGCGGGGAAGGTCAGACTAGATTGAGAAGGGATGATCTACTCTATCATTTGGACCTATTTCAATTCATCCAACAGAATTCACACTGGATGAAATTATCCGGCGACGTATCCCTCATTACTTCCGCCCGCAATAGCAAAATCCAGGGTAAATACACTGGCTAAGTGGATGTTACTAACCAAGACCGGCTTTCTGTGGCAAGGTACCTACTGCAGTTGACTCGACGAGGAAGTGAATCCTGGACCGTTGGGGGGATATTGGTAGCTGGCTGAATATCCTGGAAAGCCAGGTTGTTGTGGAGGGGCTGCATCCGAGCCGTACAAGTTCGCAGGTCCCGAGCCGTGCATACTGTATCCTTGGTAAACCTGACTAGGAACCGGGTGGCCTCCATAAGTATAGCTCGCATTGGGGGCGAGGCCGGGAATGAGTCCTTGCAACGTCGAACCGGGATATTGTGAATTTCCGCACGGAAGTGGACGCTGGCTTCCCAGCGGGTATGAGCTGGCCGCCTGAGCTGCAGGTGGGGCGGGCCGTGGTCCATATGAATGTGTAGCGCCAGCGTTAGCTGACTGCTCTTGTTCCTCTGCAACCGTCCAGTACTCGCATGAAAGTCCTTTCTGAACACATCTTCGACACGGGTTTTCTTCAGAATCCTCGGTTAGGCACTAATTAATATGAAGTCATTCGCTATGAGAATATGGATATAAAGAGGTGGGTTCTCACTTTAATTTTGCGTCTTCGACAGTTCATGCAGGCGATGAAAACTCTGCTGCGTCTTTCGGGGGCGTCCTCGGACATTGTGAGGATGTGTGGTGGGATGAGGGCTGGATTTATAGAGGCCCTGGCGTTTAAAGACACTGTTGTACTTGAATGGGGTTTTGGAGCCGTTCCGGGGGTCGGAGTCGCCTGGTATCGAGGGCTCGGACTATGCGCGTCTGTATGGACATATTCATAGACGATCTGCTATGGAAAAATTGAGATTCTTACCAGTAACATCGGCCCAGGCCTCCTGAATTGTTGGAGTGTTGGAGTGTAGTCATATTCAAATTCTGACAGCAACAATTATGATTCATGGATATTCATTGACTGTCTGCGGGCAGTGTGCACCCGAATTCAATCCACGAATTCTAAAGGAGTTTATCATGGTGAACGCTATCATGTTTTGACGAGGATTGAATAATTGGAAGGAGACCAGCGGATACGAACTGTGCATGGCGCGGCATTCTCTGGTGTGACTTACTCTGCCTTAAGCTTGAGACTTTGCATCGGCAACCATACAGCCTGCCTTCCGGTACCTGTCTGCGCTTTTACAGGCTTGTACAAGTCAAAAAAGCCGACAAGCCAACAAGAGCACGGTTTTTCGACAAGGGAAGAAAAAAAAAAATATCTGAGTGGGTCCGTTGGCATCCTACCATCATTTCTGCACTTTTATTTTTTGCAACAAGTGAAACAAGACGACAAGCCGACAAGTAAATTGTGATCTTACTGATGTGGGGATTCATTGTCGGTAACAAACAGGAACACCGACATTCGTTGCAGTTGTTACTCTTCCGATCACCTTACCTCAGTAATCTACAGTAAAGGGATGGCGTTGAGCCTCAGGGCGTCCAGGATTGCGGCTTCTGGCTCAAAAGCACCACCATAACATGGCCAGGACATATGTAGACGACCGAATTTTGCCTTCCATTGAACAAGACATACATACCTTCGCTGTGCTCCGGGAGAAATTTGTGCGCGTTCTCAGATCCATCCGACTAGCTTGGACTGATCCCGATACCTGCCCGATATGCACACGTTTAACTGTTGAACGGGCCTTATAGCCGGCGATGGTGGCATGGGTGAGATATTTGCCTCGTGTGGGCTCGTGTTCAGGCTTCCTTACATGCTGCGTCTGCAAAAATCTTGTCGGACGCAGCGGAAAACGAGAGACACCAAAGAGGATGAACTTAAAAGCGATGGTTGGAGTCAAAGAGACCCCAACGAAAGCTCGACCTTTCGTTAAATATATGCGTAATGAGTCATCAGGAAACTCCCACAACGACATGGCGCCTAATAGACTTTACTGTCAGTTGCTATGGTGTATATTGCATCTATGTTCTATGCAGGTCTGCACAGCAGCTCATAATAGAAATCTGAGGTTTCCTAGTGGCGGCGAAATTAGAACCATGCATGCCATGATCTCGAACGGTAGCACTGCGGCTGTCAGCCAGATTTAGGTGCCGTAAAAAACGGACAGGGATGCCGATTCAACGTGTAAAGCCGTTTCTCCCGCAAGTGGCCTGTTTCGGGGTCTTAAACACAGACTCTGCTTGTGCTTTGGTGCAGCTCCCACTGCGGAAGAATGGGGATTATTCGAATGTACACCCAGGCAGAAAATACAGAGCATCAAATGTGTTTACCCTCGTGGTGGAGGCGAAATTAGAATCATGCACTCCATGATCTCGGAAGGTAGCACCTATCAGCCAGATTTAGGTGCCGCAAAAAACGGACAGTGATGCGGATTCAACGTGTAAAGCCGTTTCTCTTGCGAGCTGCAATTTGTTTGCTCGTCGTAAACACAAACTCGCCCTTTATGATAGAAACAGTTTTACCTGTGCTTTGGTGTAGCCGCCACTGCGGAAGAATGGGGATCATTCAATCGTACGACCAGGCAGAAATACAGAGTATCAAACGTGTTTGCCGGCCTCGGCCAACGGTAGGTGGATGTAAATGGTTTGTGATTCATGAATCGAGTCGCCGGACATCCGCATCCGTCGTTGAAATCACAGCTAGCTCCCTTTGGTAGCAGGCAGCACAGCAGGAATGATGTTGGGCGAATCGTTCTGATGAAGACAAGATGTGCTTTCGCTTCGTTCTGACATAGATGGGCTTAGATAAAGTGGACATGAACTCAAGTATACGGAACATAATTACCAGATATTTTAAAGTGATTAATGGTGGGAATTGTGTACTAAAAGGAACGTTGCGAGCCGCTCAATGGTCGAGCAAGATTGGAAGCACGGCTCTCGAAGAAAAATATTAACGACGGATATAACTACTTGTAATGGAGTAGGGAGTGGCACGCTCCCTGGAATCCCAAATCTCTGCGCAGGTCTAGGTTGTGCAGAAAAGTCGGGAGACTGTCACAGTTGAAGTTGATCTTCATGTCGGAATGGCGGGAATTGATTCCTGAATATTAAGCTCCAGTCTATGGCAAAGGCACTCACGGCTTGCAGCACACGGTGGCAGTAAATACAAATAAATGAGAGAGACATCGCACTGAACCACGGGCTCGAGCAGCTCCCGTTAAAAAATAATTGTGGGCGGCGCTGACCTAGAGACGATAAATCAATCGTGTTAGTAGTGTGGAGATCTCACAAAACTCGACGCGTTTATGCGCTTACAGGAACTTCGGGTAATATAAAAGATGAATCAGAGTCAATAAGCAGACTCAATAAGCACAGAAAAACATACCATGGGCCGCATGTCCGACAATGCCATCTGCGGGCACCGAAGGCTTGACGCTTGAAGAATTGACAGCGGAGCTTCGTCTGGCGTCTTTATCTCCGAGTCTTGATGTCCTCGCAAACTTTGGTTTCAAATCTTGAGGTCTTGTTTTGTCCTGAGATCTTGAATGACTGGAAACATCCGCAAACTTGTCTTGAATCTTGAAGCCCGAGTCCGTGAGATAGTGGTTTTGTGGGGTTAAATCATACACTCTTGAACAATTTGGAACGTCTTCAGGCATTCGGAGCATGGCTGAGTCTTGAGCCGTGCTGAGTGGAGGATACCTGTCACGCATAGCACTGGTGCAGGACCCAGAAGCGAAACCGGGAACACGCTGGTGGGCCAGCGAAATTAGGTTTAGCCGTTGAGATAACGGGGTGCCAAAGAGAAAGGGAGCGCCAGGAAATCTTCCTTTGAGTGGTGATCGGTGAGGTCAGACATCAACATGTGGAGATGAGCGCCCCATTCCCGAAGTTAATCCTTGATATAGCCGGTAGGTCTCAGAAGCAAAAAATTTGTTGCCTCGTGTTGCTAGCAAGTGAATGAGAAAGAAAGGATAAACAGGGAAGGGAATAACACGTACATTCTGATTCGAAGCATATACGAGATAATACGAGATAATAATATACGACTCGGAGATCTTTATTTACGAGCCGTCTGAGACTCAACCATCGACGATGTTCGGCAACAAATTGCAGCACCTTCCCGACAGCTTGAACTATTTCAAGACCGCGTTTCGTATCCCGGTACGTCCATAGACAGCTAACCCGAGATCACCGAACAATAGGTAGGTTGCGCAAAAGCTGCACGAGCCGCCTGCGGCTTTTGTGCATTGTGCAAACCCGCGGGTTTTTCTTTGCTATTCTTGGTTCTTCTAAGTACCATTCAATGTCTCATAAATACCTATTCCACTCCCGAGAGTGTTATGTGTTGGATGTGCCACCGTGGAAGGCCGCATTTTTCACGCATCACAAAGACATCACTAAAGCTCCAATGCCTTTTCTCATACTCTTACTTCTGCCACGCAGCAGAAGCAATGCCGAAGATCTGCCCTCTCCCCACCGCACCTCCCCTAGCCTCCCTTTCGCCTCAGGTAAGCTTATACTGAAACAAGACTCGGATGTGCCTTGGACCTCCGCTTCGCTCCGGAAGGTGCGGCAAATGATGAGGGAGTTGCCTGATCACAATTACAACACAGCAAGTAGTACATGTCGGGCAATTGATGAATGAATAAACAATCAAGGGTAGAGTGCGGTATCCAACGGAACGCACCCCCACAGAATTAAAGTGGGTAGAAAGGAGAAATCTACAGTGTTCGGCGAAAAACAGGGGCTGAGGAAGAAGATCAGAATAAATTCATGTTAGGCAGGCCTCCAAAAGGCATTGAGATACCCTGGTGATCGGGGACCAAGAGAGACGGCGTCCAGCATTTGAGTGAACGACAGATTTGTGGTGGGACAGTCATATTGCAGACCTTCGTTGCTAATTGATTAGAAGACCGTTTCAAAAACAATGTAATGACTTCAGCCAGAAGGATGTCCGAGTGAGCATTGATTGAACGCGCCTAGAATGTAGTTGGGCAATATGCTAGGCCCATGGGCTCCAGAATCGACCGAGCAGTCTTGATGTCACCGAGAATAGAGAGCGGCGGAGAACTTGAGGTGGAAACATCAGAAAGATTGTTTCCAATTCCGGTCTTGATTTGAGGACAGGTAGTAGATTTGGGTCCGGAGGCGTGAGAGAAGAAGCATTGCTAGTTTTGCCTCCTTAATACGTATGAAGGTTCGCGTCGGCTCTCGGCGCTGGGGCCCGATTTAGCGCAGCCTTGCGGCGCGGTTGCACAGTAGTTGTGGCAGCGGCGCAATGCTGCCGCAGGTATTCCATAGTTATCGCAGTAGTCCGTAGTATTCCGTAGTTATTTCTAGATAGTACAAGCAGCTGCTCGGCCGCTTTGCGGCCTCGCATCCCCTTCATGAAGTGCGAGTTTTGAAGTTGCAGGCTCCTTGCTATGAATTTCTTTTGAAGGTGGTTCAAAGTAAATAAACTGCGGAAGATCCTCGGGCAAAGAAGTTGATTGACAGATGGTGGAGTTTTAAAAGGCTTCAGACAGACAGGCGTAGTCTTATCTCTTCTCTTCTCTCTCTTTATAAAATAACGCCTGTCCGTCTGAAGCCCTTCACACTCCTTTTATGGACGTATCAGCCCGAGACTGTGGGCGCTCACACGCTACCGGAACTACACGGTCCCACCACACGCGCTTATTCTTTGCCGTCGCTCAGTAAAGGCGCTAATTTGAACCCAAGACTATGGACACTCACACGGTACCGGAACTGCACGGTACCAAAACTCCCACCGCAAGCGCTTATTTTTTTGGCCGCCCTGGCTTGCGGCTGTAAGTTAAGGCGCCAATCTCGGCTTTGAAGCGGATATCTTTCAGATAAACACAAACATCATCGCCGCATCACCCCTTCCGATCGGCTTTTGCACCGTGTGCCGGTTATGCGGCAATCTATCAAATAAACTCAGGCCCCACTTCAGATAAAGAGAACATCTTGAAACCTATGAGCAGTGCCCCCCCATCTCTCACTTTCTGCTTCACCACCAGTATGCAGAGTGTTTTTGCAATTGATGACCCGGAAGGAGCCACCGACGAAATGCTTACAGCAATTAGTGTAGAGAAACATCGACAACTTCGCCGTGCGACACAGCGGACCCGAAGAGCCAACCAGGATACCAGCGAACGAGATCTGATACGAGAGAATGATACTAGCGCGCGCAGAAAGGCTCGAGACCTGCTGCCTGTCACAGTCAAGACTAAATCGCGTCCAATATCAAAGATAAAGGATTGGGGAGTGCGATGTGTATAGCTCGAAAGAGGATGGAATAAAAGGTTAACTACTACAGACGACTAGCTACTGTATTTATACTGTTTTATCGAGCCGTGTGAACGAGAACATAAATATACTACAATAGTCTGTAACCATGTGTTGTACATGCGTTGTCCATGAGATCTGTCAAGACCTATTAATTAAATGTGTGTTCCTCATGTGAACCGTCCCTCCACCATGTGTTCTTACAAAGCGACCTGTATCCTCATGTATAAGGTGTGTTTGTCGTGTGTTGTCCAGAACGTTCTGAGGATATTAATAAGTGCTCATATAAGGCGTTGGAACGATTAGATAGTATCAAATCGTGACATTACCCCGCCTCTAGGGTTGACGTCCTCGTCGACAGAGACAAAAACACCAGTCTCTGGGATAAATAATTTCTTCGTCGAGTATGGTAAGGACTCCTCCTTTGTTTTGTATCGGCGTATGGTTTTGTCCCAAAATCCTGCCGGAAGAATCGGTAACTCCCGAATCTTGATGCCGTGCTTCTTATTATATTCGTTCAGAAGCTTTTTTACGTGCGTCAAGTTCCTTTTTGGTTCCCAAGTCCGTTCTCCAAGCGGATAATCTTTCCATCTTATCAGCCATTGATAACCACTGCCGCGTTTTCTGTGCTTCTCGTACTCCTTCTGTCCACTGATAATCTGAGGCGGTGGCCGTTTTTCCCTTCTATGCTCCGGGGGTTCCACATATGGTGTTAACTTCGATTCATTGAATACTGGATGTGACAGGTCCGTTTCAGGCAATCTAAGTCTCCAAGAGGAAGCTCCGACTTTTTCCAGGATTTCATAAGGCCCTAGCCTTAGCTTCTCTAACTTCTCCGACGGTCGATCAGTGGTTATGTCTGTTCCTTCTAACCACACTTTATCACCAATTTTGAACTCCGGTGCATCTTTACGCTTTGCATCGTAGTATTTTTTCATTGTTTTCTGTGCTTTTTCCATTGCTGCCACCGCCTCGTCACAAATCTTTTTCATTTTTTCTGCAAAATTGTTCGCAGCCTCATTGCGCGACTCAACTCTATTTTCTATCCCCTTCCGATTTCAGGTCCCCACGAGAACCCCTCCTTCCCTGTCAACCGTGTGAGCGGCCTCGCAGCTTTGCTGTACCCTCGGACAAATCTCCGGTAGTAGTTGGTAAACCCTAGAAACACTTGTGTCTGTTTTAGGTTCTTGGGCTCAGGCCACTCCATGATTCCTTTAATCTTCACTGGGTCCATCCTCATCGAGTTGTGCGAGATGATCACTCCGAGGTACTCAATCTCTGTGCGTTCGAACTCGCACTTTTCGGGTTTAAGAAAGAGTTTGTTGTCCTGCAGTATTTTCAATACTTGTTTTGTCAACTCCCGATGTTCCTCCAATGTTTCCATGAAAATCAGGATATCATCCAAATAGACAATGACTTTTCCCTCATTGATTAGCTCTCTGGGTATGTCATTCATCATTGTCTGAAAGGTCGCAGGCGAGTTCGTAAGACCAAAGAACATTACGAGCGGTTCAAACAACCCTCAATTTGTTCGGAATGCTGCCTTCCACTCATCCCCCTCCTTGATCCGCACATTGTTGTAGCCCCATCTTATGTCCAATTTTGTAAAGATCTTGGCTCCACGAAGCTTATTTACAAGCTCCGAAATCAACGGAAGCGGATAACGGTTTTTAATTGTCATGTCATTGAGCTTCCGATAATCCTGGACTGGTCGCAGGCTGCCATCTTTCTTCTTTATAAAAAAGAATGCTGAAGCCATTGGTGACTTTGATGGGCGGATCCGTCCACTCTTCAAATTCTCCTCCAGGAACTCATTCAATTTTTCCTGTTCAGTCACCAAGAGCGGGTATATCTTGCAATCTACGGCCTTTGCATCTGGTTTTAGCTCAATTGCGTGGTCCCATGGTCTTTTCTTGGGTAATGAATCGAATGATTCCTTCGCAAAGACTTTTACATAGTCGTGGTACTGCGGTGGGATCTTTTCCTCGGTCATCCTCCCTTTACCCTGATTGGCTTCTTCTGCCATCTTCTGCGCCTGGGTCTCTTTTAGGCGTAGATCGATCTCCTCAGCAAAATCAACCATTAGGATTGATTCACCCTCCTCGAGGAATTCCTCTTTCCTCCCAGCACAAAACTCCTGGCCCTTCATATTGCATTCAGGCGGACAACGATTGAAGGTGATCCTTTGAGATCTCCAGTCAATCTCGGGGTTATGTTTGAATAACCAATCGTAACCAATAAATACACGGGCTTTCCCGAGCCCTGTAACCAAGAAGCGCTGTCGCTCCTTGTGTGGTCCAACGGTCATGATCAACTCTACGTAATGAGTGATATTTCCCCGAGCGTTCTCCGTTCCATCAGTTTTGCGGGCGACAATGTGCACGTCGAGCTCGTGTTGCTCAAAACCTTCAGCCTTGGCGTAATCTCGATCGATGCATGTAGTAGTGCATCCATTATCAAGAAGAGCCTTGACTGCACGCGTCTTCCCGGTATCCAACACTTCAAGCATAACGGGAACAAGCATCTCGTGATGCTTTCGTTGTTTCTGGAATTCCTTCAACTCCTGTGCCAACCGGTCCGGCTTTGGTCCTTTCTGCCGGGCAGCCGCTTCCCACATGCGAATGGCATCAGGTGTTTTTGTCCTCTTGGGCGCTTCCTCCGTCTTTCCGGATTGAGCCCTCACGGCATCGCCGTCCTTTTTCGTCTCACTATTTTTATCACTGGTTTGGGTTCCAGGGGCCTTTTTGAATGCGCTCCACCTCTTATTTACTTCGTCCATATGTTTGTTCTTTAAATTACGTTTCCGATTCTGATTCTCCATAATACATATTTTTTGTCCTTTTTCTACACTAGCTACTAAGAAATTGTTTATACTCTTTCGTAAGCTGGCATTTTCTTCTGTGTACATGTCATCTGTATTTGTATCTACCATGTCTGTAGTGTCTATATTATTTAATTCTGTGAAGCGTCCATATCTCGTATCAGGGGGCGTCGCTTTGGCCGCAAGCGGGGGCCCCTTTAAAAACCCTTCTCACGAAGGATGGCCGCTAGGGCCTGCAGGTCTTCCTGCGTGTAGTGCTCGGTTTGGATGGATCGAATATTGAATTTTTTCTTGGGAGGCTCCGGGCACTCCCGCTTCATGTGACCGTCCTTGCCGCAGTTATAGCATTTAAAGGCTCGCGTCTGCTGTCGTGCCCTGTCCACGTCCATGGCGTCTGGGTCTCTCGCTGGTGGGGCCACTTGATCCCTTTGTTAGCGGTGGGCGGTACTGTCTGTTCCACCCAGGGAGACCAAAACTGTCTCCTTCGTCCCTGTCGGATCTTGTCTCTCTGCAGATTGCCATCGATCTGCATCAAGCGGGCTTTGAAATCCTTGTACGTGGTGGGCAAAGCCGTCCCCCCCAGGTAGATTTGAGAAATGATCTCATGTCCAACGAGATCCTCCAACAGCTCAACTAAGAAGGCATTGTAACCTGTTGTTGTTGAGTTCGGGGAATACCCCGCCTGCTCCGCATAGAGCTCGAAATGCTGGAGAAACTCCACCAGCGACATTTTTTCCTGACGTGTAGTCGTCAGCTTCAGGTGGGCCAACTGCGCAAGGTTCTGATCCTTGAACGCGGCTTCCAGTTCGACAATCAACTGGTCGAACGTGTAGGTGGTCGGGAGGGCGCTATTGACGAACGTCCTCTTTTTCCAGTTTCAGACCCAGTCCGATGCTGTGCAATCTGTTCCATCCGCATTTCGGAGGAACGACACAGTGAAGAAAACTTTCTTCTTGTTGGTGTTTAACTCATCGTCATACGCGGCGATGTAGGTGGACAGGGAGTCGTGGAAGTTATTCCACTTGGTCTTGTCACCGTTAAAGAACGGCGGGGTGGTGGCGAGGATAACCTTAGACGACATGTCTAAGTTTAAGGTGTGGAAGGGAATGGATAGTGGTGACAACGGATATGTGGGAGTCTGCGGAGAGGGTGAAGAGGATAATGGCGAGCACGAATGGGATTCGTCCGAGGAGTCAGGACTGGTGTGTATACGAGGTGCCAAACGGGACACTGTGGCGAATTCCGCACGAAGTGGTGAGTGAAATCAATGCGGTCTTTTGCGAGTGAAACTATCCCGGGTCTTCTACAACACCCCCGACAATAGCGAGATGGTCCTCTCCGAAGAGCTGACCAGTGCTCCTACGACTGCTTTGTGGCTGGGGACGGACTCAACGTTTCCCGTGGCCAAGCGTCTGTTCACTATAGTGGACCGCCAATGATTGGCGCTGCAATTGTTTAGACTCGCTGTGAACGAGGTAGTATGTTGGTGGGTAAGAATGGATCTTCAAATACGAGAGTACAAGTAAAAAGGTAAGGATGACGCAAATAGTGCGCATAGTGGGGGAGAAAGGGAAAGGAGGTTGGTAGGGGATGGCGGTACGAGGGTATGAAGGGTAACCTTTTATTATGTCACAGTCAAGACTAAATCGCGTCCAATATCAAAGATAAAGGATTGGGGAGTGCGATGTGTATAGCTCGAAAGAGGATGGAATAAAAGGTTAACTACTACAGACGACTAGCTACTGTATTTATACTGTTTTATCGAGCCGTGTGAACGAGAACATAAATATACTACAATAGTCTGTAACCATGTGTTGTACATGCGTTGTCCATGAGATCTGTCAAGACCTATTAATTAAATGTGTGTTCCTCATGTGAACCGTCCCTCCACCATGTGTTCTTACAAAGCGACCTGTATCCTCATGTATAAGGTGTGTTTGTCGTGTGTTATCCAGAACGTTCCGAGGATATTAATAAGTGCTCATATAATATAAGCGCCAAAGATTAGATAGGCACATGTTTACATAAGGCGTTGGAATAATTAGATAGTATCAAATCGTGACACTGCCTGATGGAGACAGGGAACGGATCCGTTCAAGAAACACTGCAGCTCATGTAGTAGCTCGCACCATGGGAGTTCATGCATCTCAGACTGATTGCTGGTGGGATCGAGTCTCTCAACTCAACTCCTCCCAAGTGTCGAAACCGCTTGGGCTGCAGTGGAACAGGGTTTGCAGACACTGTGGCATAAAGGTGCGTGATTAATTTTCCGCTCATAAATTCCTCAATCAACAGCAACAATAGGTTTTGACCGGGGAAAGATGTCACGATGAATGCTTTGTCTGTGGTCCCAAAGGAAGCCATTTTCAACCCCTGCTCCCACCATATCCAGTTGAATGGGAATATTTCATTGACGCTTCAAAGACCGCTAGCCTCTCACGAAAATTTAACCAGATTTTCTGTCTTACTGCCCTGGGTGTCTATGATGGAGACTTCATGAAATTCTCCCCTGGTGTATCTGCTGTGATTTTAGCTGGTGGTCGGACTTACCATCGACTACTTACATCGCATGAAGGACAGCATGCTCTACGCTGGTTTATTCACGATCCTCTGGCCATGTTTGCGAAGGGAGATGATTTTGACATACCATATGACTGGATCAACAGCGCACTCGCAGGACTGGAACGAGTTAACCCCTTCATCTCTGAGCTGGAAAATCTGAATGCTTATGACGATGACGATGATATTGCACTTCATCTTCAATATTCCGAGGATGTACCAAGTTCTGAAATTGCGGCTGTCATTTCTTTAGCTCCAGCATCACTTAGTATGGCTACCCCAAACCAGTAAAACCAGAGTCATCATTCAATGAACGTGGTATGTATCAAACATGCAACCCTCAGTGTATTGTCCTCATTTAATTTGCTCTTTTCATAGGTTATTTTGAGCACCGGCGCCGTCAGTCCGAAGACGAGTTTGTGGTTTCCCACATTGCATGGCTCATTCTGAAATATGATTGCAACATCAATGTGGAGTACTCGATGGGTGTCAACCTCTTTCAGTATCTGTTCAAATATTTTTACAAAGGAGTTGATGAAACAAACTGGTCTGTGCGCAAGACACCGCGGGACACTGGAGAGCAATCTGGTTCCATTCGCAAACCTGTAGACGAAATCAGAGACTACGAACGTGGTCGCTACCTGTCTAGCATTGAAGCAGCCACTCGCATTGCCTCTTTTCATATCACAGAAAAAAAACCTGCGGTGAAACGTCTCCCAATTCATTTACCTGGAAGGCAAAAAGGGCAGATGGTGCGCAAAGATGGATCAGAGTCTGACGGAACTCTTCTGGTCAGATATATGGCTCGCCCACGTCACGCTGAGTTAGACAAGCCGACTTACCTCGAGTTTGGCTCCAAGTGCAGGTTGGAAAAGCATGTTCCTACTCAAGAGATGCACCCTCTCCAGATACTGGAGAACGAATATCCAACGAGGCCCCGAATGCGAATTCGCTTTTATAAAGAGACACATGTTGGGATCTGCCGTATTCAGATGGTTTACCCTCGACATGGCGACGTGTTCTATCTTCGAGCCCTTCTCTTGCATCGAAGTGCTCTCGATTGGATCGACATTCGCACTGTTGACGGAGTGATTCACCCCACACACCAAGAGGCAGCTCGCGCTCTGGGACTGTTTGATAATCGCAAAGAAGGCATTATGGCATTCAAAGAAATGCTGAAGTTTGGTGCAGCTCCAGCACAACTTCGTTGGATATTTGCTGTTCTTGCAGCCGAGGGGCATCCGGTCATGGCAATTTGGGAGGCTAATGAAGGAAGTCTCTCTGCTGACATCCTGGATCGTATGTTACGAGTAACAGCAACTCCCGACCCAACGTTGGTCAAACATGAGCTTCTCAGAACACTGCAGATTATTCTCCGTGGACTGGGCAGGACTTTGACGGATATAGGGCTTCCAGAACCCCAACAGAGCGAGCTAGAAGTCGATGCAGAGCGTTTACAATGGGGGGGCGATCCGACTAATCTCTGTGCTTTTACCAACAGTCTTACGGCTGAACAGTTACGAACCATCTCCTGGATTTTCATTTATCTTTTGAAAGGGACTCCCAACAATTCAGCGCGAGTTTTACGACCGGATCATGCAGATTTCGAATATGGATGATCCTCCCCCTATCCATATAGATGGTCGCGCTGGCCGTGGCAAGACGTATCTCCTCTATCCAGTGATTGGTGCACTTAGCAAACGGGATGAAATTGTGTTACTCTCTGCCTCTTCCGCTTTTGCTACAAAAAACTACCCTGGGGGAAAAACAACACATTATCTCTACGGAATTCCGGTGGACGAGTACAAGCCGTTTCTGAAATCCTCTGTGGGATCCCGGAGCGACCAGGCCCGACTGTTGCATGCGGCCAAGTGCCATGTTATTGATGAAATAGGTGGCTTGCATTTCAAGGCCTTCGACTGTGCAGATCGCCTGATGCGAAGCTTGACTGGGAAGCTTGATCGTGTCTGGGGTGGACGCATGATAATCACGGTTGGAGACTTTCGCCAGGTATGTTCACTCTAGCCTGATGTATTCCGTACGACATGTTCAACGAGTTCAGGTTGCACCTGTGGTTCGATTTGGAGGCAGAACTGCCATATCCAAAGCTTCTTTGTGCACTCAGCCCATATTTAATCACTTCACGATCCTAAGGCTGGAGTGTTCAATGAGACAGCGAAATGACCCACAATTCTCATCATTCCTGGACACCATCGACGATAATCACAGTGAGAATACCGTGGATCTCAACCGATTGCAACACACTCAATCAATGCAACATCTCATTGATTTTGTCTTCCCACCGGCGGCGGTTGCCGATCCTCTCATCTGCATTTCCCGAGCTATTCCGAGTCCTTTCAACGTCTTTGTGAACGATTTTAATTCAACCATTCTCCAAAATGTTCCGGGCGACATCCACCGTTATCACAGCAGTGACTCCATTGAAGGCGATGCTGAAGGCACCAACGAGGCTGTTCTGGCTGATCCAGAATTCTTGAACTCTTTAGATGAGCCCGGAATCCCACCGCACAAATTAAATCTCAAGATTGGCGCCATATGCAGACTCCCGCGGAATTTTGATGCATCTCGAGGTCTTACCAAAAACACGCGGGTGATTGTCCGCAATTTACTGAGATACACCGTTGACATCGAGACGATCTCCGCTGTCGTAGCTGGAAAATTGGTTGAACCCGTACGTCAATTACTTCCGACCAACTAACTTGCTGAATGTTGTGCCAGATCCGACTGCACCTTCCACGAATTGATTTCCATTTTCAGCCTCAGGGATTCAATTTTACTGTCCATCGAAAACAGGTCCCCCTCGCTCTGTGCTATGCCACTACCTTCAATGGCTGTCAGGGCTTGACAGTTCAAAGCCTTGGGCTCGATCTCAGACGACCAGTGTTCTCACACGGACAGTTATACTCCGCAATGACACGTGTTCCTGATGCAGAAAATGTTTTAATCTTGAAGTACGAAGGCGATTCATCTGCATGCACTACTAACATCGTTTGGAATGAACTTTTACTGTAGTGGTATTTCGAGAACCGACTACATATTCTATGTTCGTGTTCATAAAGGGGATGCCAGCCCGCGAAGCGGGCTGGCAACCGCTTGTAAAGATATAAGATAAGTACTCTGTACTCACCAGTAGATAGGTATTCTCGTCAACGACGGAGCCTTCACTCTCTTTATAAAATTACGTGTGTCTGTCCGTCCGTCCGAAGCCTTTTCAAACTCCGCTGATTTCATCAGCTGATCTGTCCACTTTCAGCAAGCTGATGCCGGGGAGCGAAGCGACCCGGCAGCCGCTTGTACAGACTCAAGTTCTCAGTCAAAGTAAAACTCCCACCGACTTGGATCATCGTGTTCTACGACTTATGTTATTATCTAAGAACTCCGTAGACTTACATTACTGTCCCGGCGCGTATGGTACCAACGACTGAAAGTGTGTTACGCTGACATAAGGTCAACAAGAATAAGGATCTTTCATCAAGTCATTCGGGTGCGGGGAGTGGAACCTCGACTGGCTGCCAACCGTTTTCCAGAAGACGCAAGATGGAATGACATTACCTGCACAATATATCAGCAGGCACCGAGCAAGGGCACAGAAACAAAGAAAAAGGAAGAAACCGTCACCTCAGAGAGTAAAGCCGTGCACCGTACACCATGCCCGAGCTCATAGAATCATCCTAAACTGCGTCGAGTTGGTACGGCAAGGCAATTGGTGAACTTTGGAAGGGACCAGAGGAGATAGGACGGTTTGAGTCGTGCGGATCTGAGCCTGTGATTTCTGTGTGGTCTAGTGGGTCTATAGACAGTGGAATCAAAGACATCAGAGCGATGACAAGACTACGAAAAGAGAGGAGAGAGAGAAAAAAAGTCGAATGTCGAAACCTAAGTCGAGCACGGGGACTCGAACCTCGAACCCCGATCTGCTGTCTGTGCAATGCAGACAGGGAAAAGCCGTACTCCATGCACCATGCCTGAGTTAACATATCTATTGAAGATCTGCATTATATATATATCCGTTCAGTAACAGTCCCGGATAAGTGCTGGACAAGGAGAACCGCATACCCAGCACCAGCTGAGATTTTTCCTGAACGCAGTCGAATAACACGGTTGGAAGACAAGAGTCTGCATAATAGATTAGCGACCCTTTAGAAAGTACATACCTCCGAAGAGGACCGAAAAAAAAAGATATCGGATTCGGGCGTGGCGAGTGGAAGAGCCCCGACCTGCTGTCTGACGTGGTCGCCGTCGAACAGGGAATAGCGATGCGCGAGGTAGCGTGCACCAGGCCGAGGGTTGGTCCCTGTGTGAAAAAAACTACGGTCACCAACAACCATGAACTCGACCTGAATCGAACAGGCGACGTCCGCAGGTGGGCCAGCGGACGCAGACAGTCTGCTACAGAGCTCGTAACGAGCATGGACACAGGGCGAATGAAGTCTCAAACCCCAAAGTCGTGCGTGAAAGGTAACAATTCACATGGAAACGCGTTGCGGGCGACATCGCCGGATGACAATACCAAGAGCCGACTTGCTGGGGGAGAACCAGATCGAAAGAACCCGCGAAGAGCCAAGAAAACAGCCTCGAGATCGTTATTGTACGCATGATGAATACACGAGAAGATACGTCCGTTAAAATCGTGTGCGTCAGAGCCGGGGACTGAGGCCGTCTATGCGTCGATGAAACCTACACCCCAAACAGGAGCCACGCTCGTGGCGCAGCATGACACCCGCTCAATGGCTGGCGGCAGCCGCAGCCGCGTACCGCCCGAACATCATCTCCCCGATACCGAGCCCAAGCGCGAGAGTGAGGATGAACGCCGCTTGGAATGTCCTACGGCAGCCGTATCGTATCAGCGAACGAACACCAATAAAGGATATAGGAAAACGCACATAACGGCCAACATGAACGCAAACCCAAGCGCGGCTTGTAGCGCATGCATCGCCCCGCGCATCCCATCATGCGCAAAGATAAACGGCGGCGCCCTCAATCTAAACTTCTTCATCTTCCCCTTCGCATCGTCCCCATCGCACGCCTTCTTCGCAGCGGCGCACCCCGCCTCGCGCCAATGCGCGTCCATCATGCCGCGCACGGCGGCGAGCCAGCGATCGACGAGCGCGAGGATGAAGAGCCCGATGCAGGCGCCGAACATTGCGCCCGCGCTCTGCGGGACCCAGCCGGCGAACCAGAGGACGTCGCCGCGCGTAAAGTGGAGGTAGGGCATCATCATGCCTGAGGCGAGCGACATCCCGTCGTCCATCGACATGTCCATGCCGTTGACTTCGGCAGCGGCTGCGAGAGGGAGGAGGGGCAGCAGGAGGGCCGCTAGGAGCGGTAGGGAGAGCGCCGTTGAGATCATGGTGGTTGTGGATGAGGGAGAGACTGGTGAGAGATGGCGGGAGGAGGAGAAGGCGATTAGGCAATTGATGGAGGCGATGGGATCAGAAATCCACACGCACAAACAAAAATATCGTCGTCAACGCTCGAAGCCAGAGACCGCCGCAGAGCTCGAGTGGGATGCGGGGAAAAGTACGCGAGAGCACTTTAAAAAAGACGGGACACCGACACAACACCGACCGCTCGCTCCGCTCGCAAGATCCTTCTAGCGAAGCCCTTGATACGCGAACGTGAGTGGAATTTCTCCATTTTCGCACCCAGGCCAACGCCGTGGACCAATGAGCGCGCCCCGATCCCCGAGCCATTCCCCGAGTCAGGATAATTATAACTTTTTAACGGAGTCGTGGGCTTGGAAACGCGGGAGGACGGGCATCGCGGAGATGGCGACGAGTAACAGGCGACGAGTAACAATGGTATTTTGGGCTGCTAAGCTGGCGATGGGGATGGGGATGAGATGCCGTGCGGGAGGTTATCTGTGGCTGCTGGTTCGTGGTTCGCGGTTTGTGGCGGGCTTGGTGGGGGATTGCTGATGGGGTGGAAGCATGATCGACGAGGGTAGGGGAAATATGTTAGGAGACGAATTGGGAAGCCGACACATGACGCTGATCCATCCGAGTCGCGTCGCAGAGATACGATAGACCTTGGAGCGCCAGAGCCCAGTCCTAGTATCCCAAGAGACCATTTCCGCCTTGATTTCTTGAGTCTTGAGTAAAGCAAAGGCAGGGTCCAGCTTCGTGAGTACTACGCTCTCGCGTTTCCCTGCCTTTGCCTTTGCCCACCACGCAAAGTACGAGTTACCCAGCACAGAGAAGGGGTGTCGAGGAACGAGGGAAAAATCAAGCAAGCAGCGGATTAGACGTACTCAGCTCAGTTTGCCATGCCTGATCTCACATCCCAGGTCCGAGTCCGCAAACCCACACTCCCAAAATTCTTCAAGGCCGAGGAGAGATCATCTGTGCCAGGGAACACATCGCCAGCAACTCCAGAGCACAAGGACGAACGAAGAAACGTGCAGAGCGCAAAATGGGGCGAGGGGCAAAGTGGGGGAGAGGAGGCCAGCATCAAGGTGCTCTGTCGAGGCTTTTTCGCGGTGTCATGTGTCAGCGGGGTCCATTCTCTCGGTCGGTCTCGGCTTCACGTAGATCTCGGCAGGTCTCGGCGCGACGTGTAGGTTAGCGACACACGTATCCCATTGGCTCGGGCACTGAGTAACCGATCCACCGGGTAGATGATGCAATGTCACGATTGAGTGACGTGCGTGCTGGCCGAGGTTGCGTTGTTCGGGAGCGGAGGTACTTTGTAGTTTGTGGGTGGGGTGGTCAGGGGGAAACCTGGATGCTAATGCAATTGTGATGAGTGTTGAACCGGTAGTTGTAGTCTGCAGGAAATTGAATTGAAATTGAATGAAGCAGCATGCTAACTGTTTCTGACGATCGCGTTGAAATCACATCACTCTTTCCCCAAACCATCAAGTAATTCCTCACCGAACCAACCTATAAAGCTTGGTGATGACGCGACCCAAAGGCATAGGAGCCCGAAAAACCTCCTGGAAGCGAAAAAGAACCCATGCTTGAAAACATATGCACCTCGATATGAACCGGTGACCGTGTGCAAGTGCCAAGCAATATTTCTGGGTCAGGAGAAAATGACGCGGCTTGACGCGGACTTACGCGGACCCAACTTTGACTAAAATCGTTACTTCAACTCCACAGCGACCTGAATGAGCGCCCTCAGGACTTCCTACGACTATGTGAGACTTATATAATGTGTGATAGGTAATACTGGGCCAAAATCTCCATGTTGTGTAAGATCAGTACATGCTTTTTGGTTTTTCTAGCTCCAGACTGTGTTGTGAACGGTCGTTCACTTTTGGGGTCTATAATGCGCTACTCACGGCTCATTTTGAGGGGTCATAATACACATGTCATAATGTTAGACTTAGCGCGGCACCTCCGCGTCAGTTGCGCGTTCCTGCCGCGTCAATGCGCGCCGCTGCCGCATCAACGCCACGTCACTGCGCGTCAACACGCGTCAGTGCCATATCAGTTGCACACTTCTGTAGCCTCAAATGGCTGCATTACGGTTTTAAACTAGGAAGCGCAACACTCAGATTGTTTCATACGTACTGTAGCCTTACAATCGTCAAGGGGTTTGATGCGTGACCTAAACCACCAATTCGTCAATTCGCCAACGTGCCACGAGGTGCGTGACAGCCTAAAAAATTTCGTCAAACAGCAGATACTTTCTACGGCCCGTAGGTCATTCAACCTGGCACTTTGGGAGAAAGAGACCACTTTAACAAACAAAACAATCCAAAAATCAAGACAAGCATAATTTTCCAGCATTAAACGCACATTTTTATATGTACAGCAAACCTTATTTCAATCAGAAAAGGGGCCGGAGGATAAATACAGACACAAATCACTGAATTGCGCCTGCGGCGCCGAAAAAACGACATGTTCCAATTTCAACCAAAATTTGAACCAAGCGTGACAAAAGAATTTATTCGTCAAGAGGCTCTGTGATGCGTGCAAGACAGCATTAGACAAATATGTTTTGATTCAGAATCCAAGCTCAAAGTATAGTAGGGGACCTAAGGTAGTATGGACCGAGTGTCATGCACTCGCGGAGATGCCCGAGTTCAACCGTATCATGATCTCCATCGTCTAGGGGATCGACATCAAAGCCAAGTACTTGTTCGCAACCACCAGGTAGATCTGCCCCGAGTTGATCCCTGGAAGGTCGTCGGACACTACCATCTCGCATCTTTGATCTCTTGCGGTGATTTCACTCGAGAATTCACACACTCTCTGTATTTCACAAGTGCTCGTACTGGAACTGTCGAGTCACCGACTTTGCAGTCATGCAACTGAAGTATTGAAAAAAATACGAATCTACCACTCTACTATGCATATTTTTTCGCTTTTGAATTGTGAGCCCGGCCGTAACAAGAACCTGATCGTCGTCTGGATCAAACAGCGATCTCTCAGCTTCAAATAAGATCGCCCCAACGTGTGGCGTAGGGGAGGCCGGGCCTCTCTTCTTGCCTTCACCTCCGTTGCTCTCCCGTCCAATGCTCCCCCAATCCCTCGCGAGCCTCTCAACACAGTCATCGTCCAACAGACGGCAACGCAGGCAAAAACGCCTCAATTCCGCACGCCTAATGGAGGGACTTCCCGGGACAATCGTCACCACCCGAGACTCTACGTTGAGTAAATGCGCCGCGACGTGTCACAACGCAGCTGGGGCTGCAGTTTGTCCGTGCGTACCCTTCCCTCCCCCTTTTCGCTATATTTTTTAGTTCCTGGTACTTACTCATTGACGCAGCGATCTGGCCACCACCTGCCAGTGCACCAATGCGAACTTCCGTTCCGACTTTTTATCATGCGTGCAAGGCGAATGCCAGGCCGCAGAGCTTGATAACGTGCAAAAATTTGTGACTGGTCTGTGCGGTACCGGTACGTGCTACCCGTAGCTTTTTTAATCGCATCAGTTCTCTATCTCCTCCGTCCCCGCTGACGGATGCTTCGCCGCCCCTCACCTCATACTGTCCGCGTAATCTTTTCGCTCAGCTTGGTTGATTCGCGAATTCCATCACAGTCTCCCTGACCGCGAAGCCTACCGCAACGGTCCCATTCCTCCCAATCAATGCCAACGCAGACATCAACGAACCATCACATACCAGGTTGGTCCATCTGCACTTCCCGCTCTCGACCACTTCTGATTGCTAGTGGTAGCGTTTCTCTCTCCAGTCCCAGTTCGAGTGCCCGGAATGTAAATTCTTCCCCCGGAGAAGACATCACCGCAACTTACAGCCACGCACCCGCTCAGACTTCTCAGGAAACTGGACCCCCCAAAACGGGCTCAACCCAGACCGTGGACAGGTGATAAATTATATATTCCGCACTCACCGTATGTGTCTCACCGCGCCCAACGAACAGAAACGGGGTGCCAGCCGGGGCTATAGCGGCGTCCGTGGTGATCGTCGTCCTCGTTGTCGCTCTCGTCATCTTTGTGTGGTGGTGGATCAGAAGACGACGCCAGCGGATTCGAGAACGCAGGTTCCCAGCACAATTCCTCGAATCAGCGTCGCCAGTTCAACGTGTAGTGCGGAGTCCGTCCATAATCAAGGTTGCTGCCGCGACGGCTGTTGAAACGCAAGCCGAAGTCGCTGGGGCAACTCTGGCGCAGGGAGTCGCGTTGGATGAGACCCCGCCAGAGAAGGGTGCTCCAGCGCGGTCTCACAACCTGCGGTTGATGAACCTCTCGGACGTCCCAGCAGAAGAAAACGCATCACAAGCCAGCAATGCACAAGACGCTGCACATACCGAGGAAGCGGTGACCGTACGATTGTGCCGTGTAGAGGCGCAGTTAGCTGCTCTGTTGACCCCGGCGGTTGAATCGCCGGAAGAGTTGCCGCCGAGTTATTGGAGATGAAATTGCAACTGCTAAGCATTTTTTGCAGCATTTATACAGAGGAGACCGTTTAGAGCATAAGGAACGAAGATTTTTTTTAAAATGCGAGCGGTGCGTTTTGAGTGGATCAGCCAACTGGGGGAAGGAGCGCAGAAAGCAGTGAAAAGAATAAGTAGAAGAACTGTGTATGCCAAAGGCGAGTGGTGCAAAATGCACGACACCAAAAGACTCGAGCACTAAGGCTCAAACTGTTTTGTTTCTGTTTGACGATCCGGACAAACCAAACAGATTTTAGGATGTTGACCGTGACGCGTCGTGCCGGCCCGTTATCTTTATCTTGTTTCGTCCCGCCCTCGCCCATTGAACATTCCCTGTCGCCCGCGGCCATTCTACGCCGTCCCCCCATTTATACTCGCTGTATATTTATCTTTGACTACTCTTTGTATTCTCGACGCCCACCTTCGAATACTATACCTGTTCACGTACCTAGGCACTAAGTCTGCCCTAGCGCCTCATAATTCGACAGTCTCCGGTGAACCTACCTACCCTCAAGTCTGGCACATTTTTAACACCGATGATAAAAATTAATCGGATGGCCTTGGAACTCGAGGGTACTTTATCGTGGATACAGAGTTGCGCATTCACGCGTTGAGGTCGGGAACTATCCTGTGGCGCTATAAGTGTGATAAATTAGTGCCCTTCCGGTGCGGATCGTTTGGTTACGGTGTGCCTTGGTGGTTGTCGGAGGCGGTGGGGTCAATCGCCCCCGGGTCTCTCGAGAAACATAGTGCAAATGATCGAAGTGCGGAACGTGCGGGTGGGTCGTCTCCACTACGTTCCCTTCTACCCAACAATGATGTGCCACACAACGTTCACCTATGACCAATCTGGACCATTCCCACGTCAAGTACATAGACGGGACGAGGAACTGGAGGTTACCGAAAACCTGGCACGACGACTTCGTGTTAAGGATCGAGGGCGATAGAACCTTTCTGTGTCTCGGTTGTCCTGGAACATGTGCGGTACTAGTCCCGGCGTTGCAAGTACGTGGATGGGATCTCTCCACCTTATACCTGCCGCTCCAATATTCAATAGCGGTCAGTGTGATGATACTCGGCTCACTTACCGCTCTCCATCGCTACATCATTCTCTGGTCTCTTACTCTCCCTCCCGGCGGCACACGACCCCCCTCGTCCGCCAGTGCTTTATGTTTATAGCATCAGTCCAGTGAGCCCGACTCCGGAGAATGCACATGGCCTACGAGTCAGTTGACCGATATACAAACTCCTGAGCATTCTTGTGCTGAAAAGTTTGAGTCACTGCCATGTGACCAGGGAGGTGTGTCGGGAACGAACAGAAGCTCTAGCATATGGCATGTAGGACACGATCTACTTGCCCCCTCGCTCTCCGTCGCGTATCAGAACCAGTCAGATGTTCGAGGAAGAGCGGAGACGCGGAGATAGTGGGGTGAAAGAAGGAGCCCTTTCTTTTGAGCGGACGCTGAACGGCTGATCGGAAAAGTCGAAAATAAAATGAACGTGCGCCTCTCGAAGCCAATGCTCGATATGGAGGTCAGCTGGTAAAAGGGCGTCGGTCTACGAAATGCGCGTTTAGTTCATTTTCTTTGTCTTTTTTTTTGGCCCAAGAAAGTCCTTAATCCTGCCAAGAGGTTTCGTTTTCAATGTTTTAGCTCATGCAATTATTGTTGTTTAACCTCCCTTTATTGAATCTCCCACAATTGATGGCTTTCAAGGGTAATTGCTTGCATGCTCCTCAATTGGAAATATTTCTGTCTCGTGTTCGCTTGCTGATCTCACAAATAGTGGGACTAGGAATTCCTCTTGAGTGCCGTCAAAAAGCCCAGATTAGGTCTCTTAGCTGTTCCCAAATGCTGATGTCTCTGTTATTATTATTAATTCCATTATCCTGCTGCGGGCTCCTTGGGGCCCATGTCGCAGTTCTACATATTACATGAAGGGATCTGGCTGGCTTGGAGAGAAGTAAGTACGGGTATCAAGTAGGGGGGGTATGTCTGGGGAAGTGTGGATTATGTGCGTAAGAAGCTGAGTCATGGCGGTGATGTGTATCGATCTAAGTAACAAGAAGAAGAATCGTGATCTATCTAGAGTGGAGGAGAAAAGTAATAATTAATTAGTGCCAAAGCGAATAGAGCGGGAATCGGCTAGTGTCTCGCACGACGGCGAGGACGGGCCGGGCTCGGATTTGGCTCTGTGATACCACAGCAATATGAGTTTCCTTTCATCATATTTGAGCCATACCAGTCGGCGTACAAGCTCGCAATGACTGTGGCATCCACATTGGGTCAAAATCGGACTCTGCTCAACTTTAGTCTAGCTCCTGTAACGTGCTTCCTCTAATTGTCGTAGGCTCATGGGTAGACTGGCACCGTGGATTTGACCCACTCATGAGGCTCGTTTCCACCCCAAAAAACAGTTTGAAAGCCAATCAAACATTTCCCGGAGGTGTTGTGTCTTACCGTAATATGTAAGTAGGTGTAAAATATCCCGGTTTGACTGCCTCAAGTCCCCAAAATTCTCGCCGCGCGAGAAGTACAGTGCTATCAGGCTAAAGTCTCCATCATAGTATTTCCATTTCTTACCCACAGGAGGACCCCTATCTATTTAGTGCTGATGAACATCAGGTTCTGTTGCCAATTTGAGACTGAAAATGTCAGGAATGCACAGCTAATAGTCCAAATTGGGGCAGGGGAGCTGGCGAAGTGCTGGGCAAGAATACAAACGGATAAATACGGAAAACAAAAACATGTACATACAAATGTCAAAATCATGACACAAACGTCGGAACCAGGGCATCTGCTCAAGGTACGAGGGAAAAGAAGGGAAGGGAAAGGAAATGTATAGTGCTGGAGAAGAATACAAACTGATAACCCGGTAGATACGGAAAACAAAAACATGTACATACGAATGTCAAAATCATGACACGAACGTGGAACCCACGGCATCTGCTCAAGATACGAGGGAAAGGAAAGTAGATTAAAGGAAATTTATAATGACTGTGGTCCCCCAAAAGAGCCTGGGGCAACGAACACTAGCCTCTACCGTGTGCGCGGCAGTTATCTTTGATATTGCGCTATTAACTCGTCCGTTGTCGGCTCAATATCTCCACAGATATTACAGCGCGATGAGAAGCCGCTGTGACGATGACCCACGAGTATGGCAAGCAATCACCGCATACTAGCCTCACAGCTCAATTCTCTTGCCATGCTTCCGAGCCTGTCAACCGCTTGTTATTTCTTCCTACCAAGATGTTCGAAGCACACGATCCGTAGCTTCGATGTACTCGTCTCCACGAGTATACCTCTCGCCGAGAAGTCAGTGGGCGGCTTATATACGGGTGCATAGCTCGAGATACGGTGTAAATCTCTCCGGGCTCAACTCCCAAGATGGTTTTAGCCATTAGCTTCTTTGCGTCCCTCCTTCTGCTCGCAACGGCCAAGCCCATGAGGCCTCAGACGATGGTCGTCCACGAGTCGCGTGCCGCTCCTGCCGATGGATTCGTCCAGTCTGCCGCAGCGCGCGCAGAGCAAGAACTCACCCTCCGCATCGCGTTAAAGCAGAACAACATTGCTGGACTGCAGACTGCGCTATACAAAGTCAGCGATCCAGAATCCAAATGCGCGTTCTGAGCTTCTCGCTACCGTCCTCTCTGACCATTCTGCAGTCTATGGGCAACATTTAACCCTAGAAGAGGTTTGACTTCCATGACTTTGTAGCGCGAATATGCTTGACGTCTGTTGTCGCTGTCAGGTTGCAGAGTTCGTCAAGCCGACGGACGCAACTCTTGCCACCGTGTTCAGCTGGCTTTCGGAGAACAATATCGATGCCAAGCCCATTACGCCTGCCGGTGACATGCTCGAGATCAAGATTCCTGTCTCCCTGGCAAACGACCTCCTTTCTGCCGAATTCTCCGTCTTTACCCATGTCGAGACGGGAAAGACCTTCATTCGCACGCTCCAGTACTCCCTCCCCACGTCGCTGACACAGCACGTCGAATTTTTCCACCCGACGACCATCTTCGCGCCTCCCCTTGCCTCGAGGCCCAAGTTCGTTGCCGCCAGCCCTGCGAAGCGAACAAACACCGGCTCTGATAATCTCCCCGACTCATGCACCTCAACTATGACTCCTGCGTGCCTTCAAGTGAGCCATTTGGCTTCTGGCACAACTATTTCCACTGACCAAACGATCAGGAGCTCTACGGCATTCCCACCACCCCCGTAACTCAGAAGTACAACACGCTCGGCGTCGCTGGCTTCATTGACGTGCGTTGATCATCCCTATTTCCTTCCACTACTTTATTTATTGCGCTTGTTACATCTAGCAATGGGCGAACCAGGCGGATCTTACTGTGATTTTGGCTGATGTGTTGTTTCATAAGTTCTGACTGCCGCCACAGACCTTCCTCACCAGCCTCCGCACCGATATCAACTTGTCCACTACCTTCACTCTTGAGACCCTCGATGGTGGCTCGAACCCGCAGAACAGATCCCAGGCCGGTGTCGAAGCGGTTGGTGCTCTCCATTTCATTTCGAATTTGTGCTTATTTCCTTCTCGCTCCTAGGACCTTGATACTCAGGTACAGTTTTTCTGCACTGCCTGCATCATTTCTCTATACTGAAATGACCTTGAAGTACACCATTGGCATCGCCACCGGTGTCCCAGTCATCTTTATTTCGGCAGGTGACGATAATCCTGATGGCCTCAGTGGGTTCCTGTAAGTCTCCTTGACACTTCTGTGCACGTCCCTGCTTCTGAGACTTCCAAACAGCGACATGATCATTCTCTTGATCAATGACCCCAGCCGCCCCAGTGTATTGACCACCAGCTACTCCTTCCAGGCCGAGACTGACCTCCCATTATCAGTTGCAATGTCAGTGCCTTTCCTGTACTTCCGGGCGGCCAATTGTGACGACAGATACCTTTATTTAGCAACCTGTGCAACACGTACATGCAGTTGGGCGCTCTTGGTGCCTCGCTGCTCTTTGCCTCAGGCGATGGTTAGTCCTGGACCATGGTTCAAATCCGTCTTCGCTTTGCGTGCTTACTTGATTCGCAGGCGGTGTTTCGGGCGGCCAGCCCCAGAGCTGGTAAGCAAACTCCATTTGCGCCTTTGCTGAACATCTCTCACTGACTGACAACTCGCACGCAGCGGGGACTACGTCCCCCCCTTCCCCGCCGGCTGCCCATTGTGCGTAAATTTCTCGCCTTCCTATCCATTTTATTCTCTGATACGTCTGTTTCTATAGCATCACTTCGGTCGGCTCCACCGGCGGAATCAACCAGTTCCCCGGAATCACCGAAGTCGGGTCGTCGTTTTCCTCTGGAGGTCGGTTGTTGGTTTGCTCGATCCGTGCTTTCCTACCCTAACGCGTCTTCAGGCTTCTCGAACTACTTCCCCACCCCCGCCTATCAGGCCGAGGACGTCGCAGCCTACCTCGCATGGCTCGACAGTCTTGGCACCATCCCTGAGGACGGCAGGTTCAACCGCAGCGGCCGTGGCTTCCCCGACGTCTCCGCACAGGGGGAAAACTACAAGATCGTAGTGGGTGCGTCTCTTCTTTCCTTCTTTCTCGGGTGCCACGCAGGAACTAATATCATCTGGGCAGATAATCAATTCGGCACTGTGGCAGGCACCTCATGCTCCACGCCCCTATTTGCCTCTGTTATTGCGCTTTTGAACGCCGAGGTAAGCTCTCTCTCCTACACTACAGGGAAGCTCAACTTCTAATCGTTATTATATTCCTTCAGCTGGTAGCGACCGGAAAGCCAACTCTGGGTTTCCTGAATCCTTTCCTGTACAGTTCTGTCGGCCGTGCAGCGCTCAACGACGTTATGTTTGGTGATAACTTTGGTTGCGGAACGGAGTGGGTATTCTTTCTTTCTTTCACTTGTCGGCTTGGGTCTTGGGCTGACGGGTATTTTAGCGGCTTCTTCGGACACGCCGGGTGGGATGCTGTCACTGGGCTGGGCACGCCCAACTATACGGCGCTCAGGACTGCGGTCGGGTTGTGAAGATGGAAATATAACACAAAGGTGAATTTTCTTTAGGCAACATATTTTGTTGTATCTACTTGAGGTGTAGCGTCATGGCATCGCCCGGGAGAAACTTATGTATTTTTCTTGTGAACGATGAGGTGCTTTCTGTCTCGTGCGTTCGAAACTTCGACCATCGCACGCAGCCAAATGGCCTTGGCGGCCTGGCCACATGGAAGCTCAATAATTAACCCGTACTTCGCGGGAGCCCAACGCACGCGTACGCTCGCGAAGATCCATATTAGAACCATGCACTGTAAATGTGATAGCAAGTGCGTTGATCGCCACTTCACTCAGACTAATACTACCCAAAGAAAGTCATCCATTATGGTTTAAGCACGGACGCTGCAGCCCGCTGAATCCACGTTTCCCTACTCGCACAAGGATGGTTAAGCAAAATGACATTCAATTAGATCCTCTAGAATCTACACTGGAATTTGCATACGGCCTACAGAAGGTGTCTTAAGAATTTGTGCAATGAAATAATTTAATAGAGTTTAGGTATCGTAGCGTCAAGTCCGTCAGCATCATTGGAGCTCTTCTTGAAAGTATTCGTTCAAACCATGCGTAAAACAGTCCCCTCATGCCGGGGTTTTTAAAACAAGCGTAGCAACGTTGGAAGCGACGCCAACCATCTCGATGCCAACGAGGCGGGTGCGGCCATGGAGCCAGTCAATGCGGCGCACACCAGCTTCCCAGCCTCCACCGACCTTGATGCAGCGCTGGCGGCTGCTCATATGCATGCGAGATCCGCCGCTGCGCACGGCTCCTCTGCCCAAGCTGTGCCCACTATTGCTCTGTGACACGCTCAGAAAGGGCATCATACAGCGCAAACAGCATATCGAGGCTCTTCACGGGCCGCCGGCGCGTAAACGGAAAGCGCACCGACTTGGCGGACGACCCGCCGGACGCATTGGGGCGGACGATGACGCCGCACGGGGAGAGATCGCGCCTGAGTATGAGCTGGGAGTACACCATGGGCTCCGTCACGGGTTCGTTGAGCGCTCACGGCGTACGCGTAGAGCGATCGAGGATGTTCCGCGAGGAGGGCGGCTAAAGGACGTCGCATGAGATGGGTACATGGTTGAGGTGTGTGTATTCGAGTAGGGGATACATAGTAAATATCGTGGGGTCGGGCCGAATGGGAATCACGACAGACACGTGGAGGTCTGGGGGATTGGGTCAGCGATTGCCAATAGCGGCCACGCAGTGTGGAGAGAAGGACGCACCATGGGTGCTCGAGCGCGTCGAAGTGGAGTTCCAGTTCGTCATCTGCTCATTGGCGAAGGCTTTAAGTTCCGGGATAGCTCTAAAGTCTGGCACGAAGAACAGGCTTCACGTTGTGAGCTACTGGATTCGGAATAGTCTATCATCGTGTTAACTACTGTTTTGTATGAAAATTGGGCTACAAATTGTCTGAATATGAAGGAAATTCACGATGCTGCAGATGAGTCACCTCAACGACCGGCACATCAACGGTTCAAAAGTGCCAATCGAGAATATATGCTTCTCATTTTATGCCTGACATTAGCGGCCGGGTAACGCCCTGGGCGCACTTGAAGGTATTGTTGCACTATCTTCCTGGAATTTTTTCTATACTTGTTGAAACGGTAGCGAAGTGAATAGTACAGTGAGTGACTTCATCAGCTCTTTGAACTGCTGAATTGGCTGAAACTTGAAGTACACACTGCCAGAGAAAAAGACGCCTTCCGCATTGTCGGAGAGCGTGTTGATGGGGGCGTTGTTCCTGGTGAAGTTGAGACAAAGGCGCCTTCAGGACATGTTCATTTTTTGATGTTGTTACCGCCAGCCGATCCGATTGAGAACGAATATTCGATGGGATGGATCCTGATGGATCGCGAGCGCAGGGGCAGATCTCTTGTGGTGCGTGAGCGTTACACGCGGCTTCCCCGCAGGCGCCCAACAGCCTTCAAAATGTGCGCGTCAGAAAGGGAGATAAGGATGTGAGGTGGCGGGAAAAGTATACCGTACGGAGGAGCTCATGCTGCCGGCGATGACCTGTGGCTCGGACTCCTGACATTTTACATCGGCGACGGTGGCCGTGTGGCCAGTGAGAACATGAATTTGGGCTTGGTCCGCATGTCCCAAACCTGTGCGGAGGCGTCTCAGCCTGCGGTGACTAACAAATCAAGTATGAGGTGGAGGGACAAAGAATACATGCTGGAGAGATGTCCGTGGTGATACTTTATGATTTTGGTGGCCTCAAAGTCCCAGCAGCATACCATCTAGGTGTAAGAGTGAAATGAGGTAAAAGGATGCCAGAAAGGGTGTACTTTCACCACAGGAGAAGAGATACGGATGACGTGGAGACATTGCTAGCTCTCTCACCGTCGAAATGTGACCGCTCAGAGAGAGCTTCAACTCGCCAGATGCCAAATCCCAAATCTTGATCACCCGATTCCCACTGGTGGTGGTTGCAAACCACTAGTTGCCTGGCTCCACTGCAGCACTCCATACCCAGCCCAGATGACCAGATATTACATGAACGAGCTTCTAGGGAGGATGGTATGTGGGTTTTATTGTCCGTGTCGTTTTGTGCAGTGCGAGAGCTTGCGAAGGCTTTATGTAACGGGGCGTGTCACCCACGCCTCAGAGGACAAGAAACAGGGATGGAATTGAGACGTGAGCAACGACGGGAGGTGCTACTGGCGTTGCGAAGATAAGGAGAGTAACTACAAGCTGCCGAATATATATCCAACTATACCCAAACATATAAACCCCGTAAGTAAATGAACAATACGAGCCGTCAGAAACAATGCAAGCTGTCGGTCAGTATGAATGGAGAAACCAGCGCCGTTACACTTTACAGGAAGGTCGAACGTTGCGAGGTGAGTGTCTGATCACCATAATCGTTCGTGAGGTGCTGTCGGCTGAGGGTCCTGCAGTAATTATTTTGCGCGTAAACGAGAGGATTGGGGACGTGTAGGGGCATTAGTCGGACGCTTAGAAGGGGAAGGGAATGAGTTTGACGTTGCTGTGATCATGATGGCGATGCACAGGCCAATGTAGCCGTATGTCTCCGTTGACGTAGTCGGACTCTGAAAGAACAATATTTCTTTCAGAATATGTATATTACACTTCCATAGAATACGGGGATGTAATATAGGGCTATTTGAAGATTTGAGCAAAGAAAGTTTTTTGAAACTGCAGTTTTTTCCTGGATTTGATTTTTGCAACAAACGGAACGTCATAGCTTACTGTACGTCAAGATCGGCTGCGTCTCCTATGATGCATCTTTTCAGAAACAGGGCATGTGAGATGGGCCTGGGTTCCAGCAAAGACGTAATCAATGACTGTTGATTGCACGGTTGGAGAACCAATCGTTCGAGTGCTTCTATGGATCGATTTACTTGTCTCGGCTGACGATGGGCGTGACAGCGGGCCTCATCGTCATTGCCTCTGACTTGGCCCGCAATTTCGTCCGTGATGCACGCAGGGCTCTCTTTTGTGTGGGAGCTAGCATGGCGTGGGAAGGGTATGTGGTTCTCAGATAAAGCTCAAATGCCATGCTATCTGTCTACCCAGAGAAGTAACGATGATCTCTCAAATTATCGTCCCCATCGCTGGGACACTGCTCTGCTATGTATTGTTCCATGCGTCTCAAATCTTATACCGCAATTTGACCTCGCCGCTGCGCCATGTGGAGGGTCCTCGGAATCCCAGCTTTATATTAGGAAACTTCAAAGCGATGGCAGTCAGTATTCGCCACCTTCAGTCATTATTCACTCCGAGGACTGACATCGATGGTTGATAGGATGACCCCCACTTGACTGCGAAGTGGCGAAGAGAATTTGGTGCCAACTTCCTATTCAACGGCCTTTTCAGTGTGTGTGACACGTCCTTATGATCCTCACAGTATTTTCTGATTTGCCGACAGATCAGCGAGCTACACACATCCGACCTCAAAGCCATTAATCATATCATAGCTAAGGCCGAAATTTATCAGAAGGCTCCATCCTCCCTCGCCGGTGCTCAGATTTTGCTGGGGGGAAAGGGTAACTGCAGTCGACATTAAGACAATTAGCTCATCCGTCTCCAGGTTTACTTTCCGTCGAACGGGACGAGCATAAGCGTCACGCAAGTCTTCTTCATTATATCGGTGGTCATACATGTTCTGACCCTCCCGCGTAATGACTGCAGAGAAGAGCCATGGCGAGTTAAATAAAACCTTTTGAGAAGGTCTCCATTTATTCTTGTTCAGAATCCCGCTTTTGGCGTGGGGCAAATCCGAGTTCTTACTGAGATCTTTGTTGACAAATAGGTTCAGGTGTGTTTCAGTTTTGAAGGACTCATCGGTTTCATTTATCGTTTCGCCTCAGCTTCGTGACATTTGGACCCGTGAGGTTGCACAACAAGACGGAGAAGCGCGTATCGAGGTCATGTCATGGCTTAGACGTATGACATTGGATGTCATCGGTCAAGCAGGTGCGTTCGTTCATTGCTTAACTTGGATCAAAGTTCGTTGAACGATGAAATAGGCTTCAACTATCGGTTCGATGCCCTTGAGACCAACGGAAAGCCGAACGAACTCAACGAGGTTTTTACGGATCTATTCCACTCTCCGCAAACGAATCGTTACGCCGGATTTCGTAGCGCGCAGGCAATCATGCCAATTCTAAGATTAGTGGTATCTATAATTAACTAATTCTCAACACGTGTGGCTCATGAGATCCCGCAGCCTGTACCGGGCTGGAAGCTTCTTCTGGCCGCGCACAATAAGATGTACACCATCGGGAAAGGTATCCTCTCCAAGAGCAAGGCCGATATCATGGCCACGGAGGGGCCGAAGACCCTTGGTACGAGGCGAGACCTGTTGTCCATGCTCCTTAAAGCAAATCTCTCGACGAACATTCCGGAGACGCAGCGACTGAGCGACGCCGAAGTCATTGCGCGTGAGCTTTATCCTTCCGTAAAAGGTTTAATTCGTGACAATTTCACGCAGAGATCCCAACCTTTTTTTTGCAGGCCACGAGACCACTAGTTCAGCGATAACCTGGGCCCTCCACGAACTCTCTCTCAATACCGCCGTCCAGAGCAAACTTCGCGAGGAACTGCTGACGATTTCCAACGATAATCCCTCGATGGATGAGTTGAACGCTCTTCCCTATCTCGAGCAAGTCATTCGGGAGACCATGCGCGTCCATGCTCCAGCGGTATTTACTACGCGTATGGCCATGGAGGACGACCTTCTGCCCCTCTCAAAACCGTACATCGACAAGAAGGGAAAATCCCACGATAGTTTCCCGTCAGTGTGCCCTGAAATATATAGAAGTTCTGGTCATGTATCTAATCGTTCGTCAGGATACCTAAAGGGCAGATGATTCACATTCCTATTCTGGCCGTGAATACAGACAAGGAGATCTGGGGTGAAGACGCGGCCGAATTCAAGTGCGTCTTGAACCGCTAAGCGTCCGGAATGTTGACTTACAATCCTTCGGCAGACCCGAACGCTGGGAGAAAGTCCCAGATTCTGCCAGCGCCATTCCCAGTGTCTGGGCAAACCTCCTCACCTTCTTCGCTGGTCCGCACAACTGTATCGGGTTCCGCTTTTCCCTTGCCGAGTTCGTTTATTACGTTCGTCAATCAATAATCCCGCCTCATTTGACCATCATAGATTGAAGGCTCTACTGTTCATCCTCGTTCGGGCATTCGAGTTTGAACCGGCGGTTCCGAAAAGCGCAATTGGACCTACTACCGGCTTGCTGCAGAGACCCAGAGTTCTTGCCGAACACGGTGGTTCAGGTCTACCCCTGATTGTTAAACGATACAATGCACAGCTTTAGGCGCCTTCGGTTGTCGATGGAGTTTGACCGTCATACATATTATTTTGTTTGATTTTCGATATATTTAGACAATCATAGTTGTTGGCGGACTGAAAATCGGAGCACGTCCTAGACGACTTGGGGACTTTTAAGTGTCCCCAATCAACGGCAGGGGTGTAGAATATCATGGAATATGCCTCCCCTCATTGAGAACTCGTGCATCCGGAATGGCATGTGCGAAGTAGACAAAGTGAGGGAGCACAAAGGCAGGGCTCAACCACCGACCACCGCACGGTAACGGTAGACATACAAGAAGATTGACGGGTCGCGAGCAATGGCACTTGAAGGAGAATCAAAGGCTGAATGAAGAAATCCACTCACCTCTATCGACGATACCAAACATCGTTAGCCGGTCCTTAGACTCTACCAGTAGATGGGAGATGAATTTGAAAATGGCGCCCGCTTACCGAGGCTCCCCCGCAAATGGAACGCAATGTTCCTTGAATGGTGCGACCATCCTAACAAAACGGATCAATCACATCAGAGAGGAAAGCAATTGCGAAGAAACACAGCGAGGTCGAGCGTGCCAACATCGCGGCTAGGATTCCCGGAAGTAAAATATACTCTCGATGATCGGCCTGGCCAACCTCGGACGAAAACAAACACAGTCCTGTAGCGAAGGGAGATACCGGATGTTGTCAGCTTACAGAAGTTCCACGATTGAGGCAATGCAATACTCACCCAGTCATAGTGACGCTTGCGATTGGCGCGCACAAATAGTTGAAGTTGGCCTCATTTTATGCAGTGTAATCCACATATTTAGCACCATCCTCGTTAACTGATCACGCGAGGGTGTGAATAAACAAACTCACCGAGTTCAGAGATGCCGCGGGTTGTAGTGACAGCAGTTCCTTTTGAATGAGGTAATTGTCTCGGGTACACCGCGCCCCGATGTGACAAGATGACGTTGGTGCAAGGATAATCGAAAATCGACACTGGGGACATGGCGTCGCACGCGCTCACAGAGCACACGAGGCGAACACACTTCAAATGACGTGTGGCGATCCGCGCCCTTTGCAGGGAGGGGGTCAAGGAAACGATCGAGGACTTGGGAGACGGAGGGGTGCGCCTGGGTGGCGGCGCACCCCGGAATCTTCGGTACAGCGGCGGGGTCGCAGAGGCAGGTGACGAAGATGCGGATGCGGAGGTCGAGGTGCGAGTCGGGGCGCGCGGCGAGGGCGGCGATTTGGAGGAGGTAGGGGGCGAACCAGTTTATTGCGCCTGGGTGAGAGGACATCGTCAGTTGTGATGAATAGGAATAGGAAGAGAAAAACCCACCAAACGACCTGACACACCAACACCACACCGCCGTCCGCGTCTTCTCCCCATCCCTCCACCCCAGCCCCACACATCTCCCCACCAGCTCATCCAACACCCCAAGCGTGAACGTCGCCCCGCTCCCGCCCACGAACAGCAAAACGTGCTCAATGTCGCCCACGCGGAGGGTGGGCCCGCCGTAGGGACCTGCGAGGACGAGGTGCAGCGCGCGTCCGAGGAGGTAAGCGTCTTATTCGTCTTCAAGTGCTTTGTTGGTGGCAGCAACGGCGAGCTCGCGCTTCTCGTGCACGATCTCATCGCCCGCTTCGAGATCCGCTGCGGGCACGGGGTTCGCGTCGGCGGGGAACTCGTCGTCCTCGTCGTCGTCGAAGGTAGGTGCGTTCGTGCGTTCGTGCGAAGTTGTGTAGGGCACGGCTCCAGTTGCCGCATGCGCGTGCGGCGAGCAGCATGCCGATGGGGGCGCCGTCGGGGCCTGGGAGAAGAAGGGGAGGGGATAGTCAGTACGATGGAAGGAAGCATCGATGAGGCGAGACAAGGAGTGCTCTCTCGCGCCCAGGACCGAGGGGACGTCGTGCACTCCTCCAACGAGTACCGGGCATGGACGGTGACATTCCCTTCCCTCGCGTCGACGAACACCGCGCGCGCGGGGGCAGCAGGCTGCTGCGCACCGCGCATCGCGATCACCCCTCGTCTTAGAGCGCTCCCTCCCTCCCCATCGTCCCTGATTGAGAACGCACACAAGAGAAAGGACTCACCCGTCAAACAGCCCTCCTCCGCACAGCACAAACTCAGCGGGTGCGCCTCCCACGCGCGGTCGTCGATGAGCGCAGGCGCCTGGACGTGCTGCCCGGCGCACCACCCGCGGGTGGCGGTGGGGATGCGGATCTAATGGGGATGTGAGCGGTGGGGTTTCAGGACGGAGTAAGGAAGAACAAAGAAGAGGGAAAAGAAAATGCGCGGTCCGGCTCGTGTCTGCGTATAACCCCGACCCGGTCATCTAGGCGCCAGGTCTAAGTCATGCATCGCGCAAAAATGAAGCACGTAGAGCCAGCCCATGCTGCTAGAATGATACATCGGATCGTTCTAACGAGAAGGAAAATGCGATGCATCGGAGGTTCTCATTAGAGACCTCGCGATGCATCACATTAGAGGCGTGCCAAAAGCAGGCGCCAAGGAACTCATGGGAGGCGCTCGTCGGGTGGCGGTGCACCCGCCTTCCCCTTTTGGGAAATGTCGCCAATGCGTTCCGCGGGTTGGTATTGTCAGCGAGCGCGAGATACATACCATTTACCGTGTATTGAGCTCCACATACCGTGCGGATGCCTCCCGAAGACGCACTGAGGACACAAAAGTCACCAATTGGGCTCTGTTTTGACACCCGTTTTGACAGTGATGTGTTTGCAACTATTATGATCAAATTCTCTTGCATCGGCTCTTTCGGGTTCTCTTTGGCACCCCAGTGCCCACCATTCGGCCTCCGTCCCTGCTAATACAACTCTTAAATGAACCTCCTCTAACTTTTCTACATTCTCTTCTCAGCATTGACGCCGGGGGGCTTTTGAGTTTACGGATTCGGAAAATGCCGCTTCGGACCGAAATTCACTGGAAATTCACTAGCAGTCTAGCAGTCTTCTCCACACGAGTCTCCGGGATTCCACTTGGGCGACGCTGAAACTCAATCCAGAAGGCCAATTTAACGCTCGCTTGTCCCCCTGTACCCCCGTACATCCTACCGAGGGTGGGCTTTCTCGGAATCCTAACCATTGCTCGTTTCGTTGGCTGGGACCGTCCTGCCAGGATATGCTTCCCAGTAATGATCGTTTGCAAGACTTTAAAGGACATCACAGCCGCTTTCCCTCTGATTTGGACTTGCGATGACCAGATTGGGTGGCCACCCAATTCTTGCAAGCGCACTGCGGGCAGCTCTTTCCACCCACTGAGAACCTGTTACTCCGTGCGACTGGGCACTCAGTCTGGCTAAACTTTCAGTTTTTCTAAAAATCCCGTTTCGATCATCTCTAATTTGCAGCCTATGCAAAATTACATGCCCCAGCTTTTTGCCCAATCATTGATTTTGCGAAGCTCTGGTGATCCTAGCATTTGACCTGGAAGTCTGATATATATTTTTGCTCGTTAGCATGGGTACAAATCTAACGATTTGGTAGGTTTCCATGGCCCTCAAAGAATTCATACGGATAGAACTGGCCTAATTATTCAGTTTTGCATTTCGAAGGGTTAGCACTGGCACTATCACATCCTGTGCCTCGAACACTCGAGGAATATACCTATTGCATCCGGTTATGGTGTATTTTCGCTTGGGACAATTCATTTGTTTGCATTTCCCAGCGTCCAATTGAGCCGTCGAAACACAGACCGACTAAAAGGCTGACAGGCAGAGTGTGATGTTTTTCAACATAACAATTATCCGTGATGTTTTGGCGCTCTCAGAGGAGTCTCTATATAAAAAGGGTCTTATAAGCCCTCCCTGCAATGCTATTCCCCTTGTGGAATGAATTCTGGAAGATTGTCGAGAAGCCGAGTTGAAGAGTGGTAGTATTTCCCTATGGTACGTACCGTGTTTATGCCTTTGAACAAACACCTTTTGTACAATTTATTTTTCTTACACAATCCATTCCATGAACCTGTATCTTTCCTGAAATGGTGCGCCTGCTTCACCTCTTTTCTTGTGGAAATTGATATATAGAATATTTTCGTGGGCTCGCTCGACGCTGTTCTCGGCGTTGATGATTTTTGACATGCCTCGTTTTGGGGATTCTTTGGTACAGATAGATTCCTTGCAAATTTTGAAGGTCTTTCACCGAAGGAATCTTTTCTAGAGTGTCCCAGTCTGCTAAATGATGCCGAACAAAGTCGAACGGACACCTTTTGTACAATTTCTTCTTTTTACGCCATCCATTCTATGAACCTATATATTTTCTGAGATGTTGGAACTTCTTGACCACCGTTTAAATGGAGATTGACTCGAAAACCATTTTTCTTGGGCTCGCTCGACGCTGTTTTCTGCGTTGGTGATTTTTGAGATCCTTCATTTTGGGGATTTCTTGGTACAGGTGAAATCATTAGGAAATTTTAAGATCTTCTACCAAAGGGAATCTATCTAAAGTGTCCTACTCTGCTAAACGACGCTGAACTTTGTTCGCCAAGAACGGTAAGTCACTCTGTTACATGTGTGACATTGCCTCTTTTCTTCTTCCCACCAGACGACCCGACGCACCCAGCGGCCAAATTACCCCTGGATGTCCTCTCTCCCTAGGTTGACAAACCAACGCTCCTTGACCGCTGTCTCGACGCCGGCATAGACCTCTCTGGTGCCCTCCATACGGTTTTTTTTTTCGAATTGTGCTGGCACATGCTATCATCCCCTAGAGAACGTCAACATCCGTTCCAGGCGGACACAGGCACGGGGGCTGGGGCTGGGGCTCGACGCTTCGAGTGGGACTGAGAGCGAGTCGAGCGAAAGTGGGAGTGAGTAGATTTGGAATGAAGGTGCTTCTTTTACCTTTCTCCTCTCCTTCGCGTTGTTTCTATTTCTGGCGGGTTGTCTAACTTTCGCGCCGCAGGGTGGCCGCGCGGAAGGGAGCTGGCACCACGATGCGGTGCGACGTGGATCGCCGGCGTCGAGTCGGCGCTTTGTTGTTCCCTTCTTACCATCTTGCTGGAGTCATCATTCTGCGACCTTCATTCTACTTCGTTCCGTCCTTCTCTCCCTCGACACTTGTACTCGTGCTCACGCTCCCCACAGACCCCCGTCTGCTCACGATTAAGGCTCTCCCTCCACGTTCCCCGCCAAATCTCGCGGGAAACTGCCGTGCCACCAACCTTCCTCAGTGCGCCACACTCCGCTATGCGCACGCCGTTGGGTTTAAGAGCCGCAACACGGTACAACCGAGCAAGTACGTGCTTTCTGCTTGCATTTCTTTCTCCGCGTGTGGCTAGCGCTTTTCGTTGCGCGACGCGCATGCTGCGGCGGGATAAGGGAGGCCGGGGGGGAACCACCGCATGGCGAGTAGAAGTGGGACGATGCGCTGATGAAAATTCCCGCAGCGGGATGCACGCATACCGCGCACCTCTGCGTTGGACCTGCATCTCGCCATCCGTGCCGCGACTGCCGTCGGCACCCGCGTCGCAGGCGCAACGCGTCGCGGCCGCATGCTTCTTCAATGGTGACACAACAGCTGGTGAAGGAGGCACTAAGTCCGTCCCACGCTAACCGCTCCACGGCCCCACGCAGGGCCGGTGCGTAGAGGACTCGCCGGAGAAGATGATCACGCCTACTTGTGCGCCTGCCTCTCCGAGTGCGCTTGATGCCAGGCCGGTGGAGATGTAGGAGTAGCAGCCGTGCGCCGTCTCCCGGCCCCCAGCATAGGCGCGAAGTCTGCACGACCCATTTACCATCGTCGCCGCCTCTGCTATGGACGTATTCGGACGATGTGGAAGCCGTGTGCGCAGCGGTTCAAGCGACGTGCCGCGCGTTTCTAGTGTACAAGCGGCAGGATGCCTTCATAAAGCGCACGTGGGCACCCGTTATGTTCCTGTTCTGTCTACCACTGTAGCATTCCAGGTGCGCCGTGCGCCGGCGCAACGGCGTGCAGTGGAAAGTAATTTATTTTCGAGATGTCTCTTTACAACCTTTGCCCTACAAGCAGTGTCTCATGTATATTATTTAGTCAATACACGGTGTCCAATTTTTCCGGAATTTTCTATGGAGGTTTTTTGCTCATTGTCCTGGGCAGCGTCGAGAGGGTTTTGATCGTCGTGTCCTGCATGCCGTTATGGGGATCACGACGACGACGACTGCAAGCTCACCACGTGGGATAGGCTCCCTGTTGCCTGATTCCAGAATGGGACAGTTCTAATGCGATGGATCGTGACGTCTCTAATGAGAACCTCCGATCCATCGCGTTTTTCCTCTAATTAGAGGACGCGATGCATCGCCCGGCCAGCATCTGGTGGTAGAGCGCGACTGCTTCAGCGATCATGCTCCCCCCACTGCCATCGTGAAACCGCGGGGAAGGCGAGTGGGAGCCGGAGGTGGAGCGCGGACACGCCGTACTAGTAGCCCACCTCCCGTCATCTTCGCGCCATCGCACAAGAACGAAGGGCACGTATAGGCTATAGCGCGACTGCCTCGGCGGTGACGGCCATCCCACTCTGCTCATCTAGTCAAAACAGAAACTGCGCCGGACACCATCCCGCGCACACGCCACGAACCCATTCCGGAGGGTCCGAGGGGCTCTGGCAGCCTGGTGTGCGCGTACGACGAAAGTGCAGCACGAAGGGAGAGGGCGTCGGGTTCGAGGTCAAACAGCGCCAAATAGCCCCTATTAAGAAGAATCAACTCGCAGAGACGGGAGGTTAGGAAGCTGTTCGTGCATTCATTAGCATTCGCTCATTCGTGTACGCAAGAGAGAGAGGGAGGCGCAAAGGAAAGGGAGGGACTCCCAAGGGACGTCGTCACGTGGATCCAACGTGGAATCGTGGATCGAGCAACGCTGGATGAACCCCCAAGGAAAAGCCATACGCCCTCTTCCTCATCACCCCAAAGCTCGTCAGCACCAAAACGCATAGGCACCCCAACTCAACGACGCCAGAGCCTTCTTTCTGTTGGGTGAGGATGGGAAGGTCGAATATGATGTGGTTGTCGATTCAGAGGGAGCCGTGTACGACTGCGCCATGGAATAGGAAGCAACCGGCCCATCTATTTTGAAAAAAAAAAAAAAGGTATACGTTAGTTGGACATCGAGTCGATTGATAAGAAGAGGAAGAATTGGGGAAGCAGCAATGATGTGGGACAGGAGTAAGGGAGGAGGGAGGGAGGAAAGACGCACCGATGGATGTAATTGAGTTCTGTGTAGTCCACGCCAGGGCCGAGGAGGAGACCTGTGAGGGGCGAGTTCTTGGATGGGAAGAGGAGACGGGAGTTGGGCATGGGCGAGGAAGACTGTGTAAGCGATGGAAAGAAGGATCAAACTGTGCAAAGAGTAAAAGGGATAAAGGACAGGACGCACCAGCCAATTCAGATTCTCCATAAGCGGGACCTTGAGGACAATGCATAGAAGCGCAAAGATGGCGTAGCCCGCTATCACGAACACTACAGACACAAGTCAGTAAAAGGCCTAGAACGGGAGGAATAGATAGCTTCGCACTCTGCCCGACATTTTCGCCAACGTGCTTACCTCTTCCCTCAACATCTCTTTGCCTGCAGGTACAGATTCTGTCCCCGCTGCCGCTTATCCATCCTGCCCCTCACCCACACGCCCCCGATTTTGAGTCGCTCGCCGAGGGTGCGAAGACCGAACGCGTGGTGCTGTGAGGAGGATAGCGGCACACCACATGAGCATCAGCAAAATAAAATGTGTCTAGCTCGTCTGGCATCAGACGAAACAGACACAAATTTCGTCTGGCAGCATATTGACTTGCACATTGCCCTAAAAAATTTCTGGCAGCCATACACGCCACAATCTACTTCTGACGCCACTATTTGTGCCACAAGCAATGTCACATTCCTGCCATTCAAACCAGAATTGCGCTGACATCACTCAGATTCGCAGTATTGCAGCACATTTGCATTGAAATTCCATTCAGGTCAGATACTACGTGACAAGGGGGTAGGGACGGAAGCGGCATCGCTATCACTGGAAATGCAAATATTGGAATGTGAGGGGGGCAGTCGATGCAACGGGATCGGAGAGTTTGTGGGCAAAACAGGAATCAAACACGCTCTTGCATTGAGCTTGGTGAAGTCACTAGTTGATTCATCTGGTACCAGAAAATCACGATGAGAGTTTATTCAAATGGTAGGGGGCACACCTTTCGAGGTTTGAGAACCAATTTTGTGAGCCGAGGGTCGTTGGAGGCTGCCTTGTAACTTATTTCAACATTCAAACTATTGGAACCTTAAATCCCGGCAGTAAGGGTAGCAAGATAAAATGGTCGCTTGTGGGAAAACCGCAGCACAAACGAGCGAGGAAATGAGCAGACCTAGGAAGGAAGAAAGGAGACCACGGCATACCTGAACGAACAGATCATCCAAATCGTCGGATAACAACGAGCCCACGAAAACGTGTCGTCCGCGGTAATCTCACTGGCAGTATTCACAAAGCGCGGCAGTTGAGGGTGAAAGAGAGAGGGAAAGAAAATAAAAAAGGGGAGACACTTACTTGCGACATGCTGCCCTGCGCAAACACCGCCCGCTCACTCGTCCTCGACGTAGCACCGGACCTAGATGAAGGAAGGCGAACATTTACTTTGGGTAGATGTAGATGGATGGTGGACGCACCTGGATTGTGGCGACTACGTGGGGAGGTTGCGAGTGTGGTGAGCCAAATGACAAGACAAGGGAGGGGAACGGCATCTCGTGCTCGGCGTCGAGTGATGTTGCCGGCGGCTTTGAGAGAGGAAGTAAACAAGAGAAGGAAATCATGAGAGGCCATTCGGTGCCTTAGCACTTTCTGGCGACCGAGACACTGCGCGTGTTATGGCACCGAATGGGGGGCAGGGGCGTCACGCACCACTGAGGACGGGTCGGCGGATCAACAGACCCGGTCACATACCAGCGAACGTTGGGGCGGTCCCTGTATGCGAACCGAACGTGCGCACGACATTGAGCACGCAAGGAATCGACGCTGCGGCAAGGGGCAGGGGTGAAGATATGGAGAGAGATGGTGGTGAAGAAAAGAAAGACGCGCCGATGATGTGATCACCAACAAACCTGAAACTGGTCTGCCATTTGGGATCCTCGGTGTAGGGTTCGTACGGGAGGAGGTCGGTGGGGATGATGGGTGGGGCGCCGTAGTCGTTTAGGGTGACATCGTGTCGTCCACCAAGAGTACACTGTCGCGAAAGTGCGAGTCGTCAACCTAAGTAGCAGCAGCGGATAATGAAATCCGTTGCCCGAAGGTCCAAACAGGAAAGAGACAAATTATTTTCTTCTGTCTGATCCGGTGTGGCTCTGTTGATGAATATCGGCTTCCCGGTTTGTGTTTTGTGGACTAGTCTTGTCTGATCATGTTCAACTCAGAGTATTTCAGATGGTATGGGATGTCAACGGCGCCATTTGTGCTGTGAAAATCTACCTGCGCCTGTTGCTCGACGGTACATGCACGATTGCGCAGGATCTTCGGTCTGCGTTGCGGTACAGTACAATTCCTGAGAAGATATGAAATTGCCAAACCGACAACCACGATTGGTTTTCTTTTTTCATAGAGCTCCTATTTGCCTCTTCGGCGTTGTGTCCCAAACCGCCGGCTAGATTTGCTTGCCCAACGATGGCAGTCAAACGGCAAGGCTGTTTTTGAACTGCTCCAGAAACAGGGAAAGTCTAGTGGCCTCGGAGGAGAATTTCCTGCATACGTGTTGCGTGCCCGTCGACAATTAGATTCCCTATAATGCCTTGGACTTCGGATTGAATATAAAAAATGTAGCTGAACTTGTGGGTCCGAGAGGTACTTTTTTGATTGCAAAGATGTGTTCGTACAAGACATAAACAAAATTTGGATGCTAGACACGGTCACGAGATTTCCGGTGCTGCCTGCCGATCATAACACTTCACCCACTCTGTACCGTGCATAAAATTGTCATACGAAAGTTTCATCGGTTTGTTACCGATCACGAATAGGTTGTGGGGCCACCAGAACTCACTTCGATGTTGACTCGGCAGCCAAAATAGTAACTCCGATGAGTTCCCACACACCCAGCCTTGGCAAATGTTCCAGAACGATGAAGCTGAGGGTGATATTCCCTGAAAGGAAAATCGATAAGCAACATAAATATGTAATGGTGGAGACCCTACCGTTGAGTGAGCCAGTTCAGCCGAGGTAGAACGTGAAAAAGCAGTATCCACATCCCATATGCGGACTGCACAATCCAGCGAGGTGGATGCAATATCGCGGCCATCCGCCGAGAATAAAACCTTGTGGACCGGGCCACTGTGGCCTCTCAGCGGTTGACCGAGTTCCTTCCCCGTCTGTGTGTCCCATAAACGCACCGTAGTGTCGTCGGAGCCAGAGACAATGTACTTGGAATCGGGGGAAAATCCGACAGAGGTGACAGCGTCTGTGTGACCAGTCAAAGGCTCGCCGAGGGCCTTCCCACTATCTAGATCCCATATGCGGATCGTGTTGTCGACAGAACCAGAAACAATGTGCTTGCCATCCGGCGAGAAGGCAACAGATGTGATGTTGGTCGAGGTAATCGTACACACCTCCCTGAGTAGTGTCCTGCTCTCCACATCCCATACGTGAACCGCGACACGATTCTGAACTGTATCAAGTTTGATGCAGGCAGACGTGATGTACCTGCCGTCGGGGGAGAACACAATCCCGTGGTTCGAGTGGGTCAAACTGCTGCCTACTGCAGCCAGCCAGCCAAGGGCCTTTCCGTTTCCTGCGTCCTGCAAGTGGAGTGAAGTGTCTTGCTGGGCAGATACAATATATTGGCTGTCGGGCGAGAATGCAACCACATTGATCGGGAAAAAGTGGCCAGTAAATGGCTTAGCGATCGGCTTCCCCGTCTTGACGTCCCAAATGCGAACAGTCTTGTCATGAGAGCCAGATACAATGTGCTTGCCATCGGGGGAGAAAGCAAGTGAGCTGACCAGACCGGTATGGCTTTTACACAGCTTCTTTGGAGGATCCCCACTCTCCAGGTCCCATACGCAAATTGTGCCATCGACGGAGCCGCACCCAATATACTTGCCATTGGGTGAGAGGGCAACGGAGACCCAGTTGGTGTGATCTTCAGATGGCTGATCAAGCGCCTTCTCCTCCCTTGCCTCATCCTCTACATCCCATATGCGCAGAGTGTGATCACCCGAAGCTGAGATGATGCGCTTGCCATCAGGTGAGAATGTAACTGCGCTGACATACTTGGTGTGACCCCGAAGGGGCTGACCAACCATGCTCTCATTCTCAACACTCCAGATGCGAACTGTGGTGTCGTCGCTGCCGGAGACGATGCACTTCCCATCAGGTGAGACTGCAATACAGGTAACATCCTCGATGTGACCCTCGAATACCACCGGTTTAACGATCTTTACCGGTTTAACGCTCCTTGCCTCCCATGGGGATTGCAGGGCTCGGGACACAGCATTCTTGCCACTGGTTGCAATCGTTTTGGCAAGTTGGGTGTGACCTCTGAACTGGTCAAAAGATGCCTCCCTGCTCTTCACATCCCATATGCGAACTTGGCCGTCGTTGCAGGCAGCTATGATTTGATTTCCATCCGATGAGAATGCAGCCGACAAGAGTTTGTTGTTGTTGGTCCCTCCATACGTTTCAACCGGAGTGCGAATTTTGTAGCCCGTATCAAGCTGGCAGACCATACTCCTGGTTTCTAGATCCCATATTTGATAGCTCGTACTACTGGCTTCCAAGTCCCACATTGGATAGGAGGGCAATGGTAAGAGACCAGAGACGATGCGTTCGCAGTCGGGCGAGAATGCAAGAACCTCGATGTCGACGAAGTCTTCCATCCACTCCCCGAGCGCTTCTCTGGTCGTCACATCCCACATTTGAACGCCTTCATCAATTGAGGCGGACAGGATGTGTTTGGCATCGGGCGAGAATGAAACCGCCTGACTGTCTGCAGGAATCGGCTCACCTACCGCCTCCCCGCTCTCAGCATCCCATAAACGGAGTGTCCCATCACCGGATGTAGAAACTATCTGCTGCCCGTCGGGCGAGATCGCAAGCGACCTAACAGAATCGGTGTGACCCTCCAGTACTGCAACGCAAGCTGGCCATTTTTTCATCTGCCATTTTGCCACTGACAATAACCCAGGAAATTGAGATCGAAACCTGGTGGTAATCTGGGACTGAACCGGTGCCAACGCCAAGGCTGACAAATAAATATGGGGAGCACTTTGAACAATTGCAGGTGCAAAGAAGGCAATAAACCGTTTCGCATCACGGGCAAAGCGGACAAGGGATTCATCCTGGTAATATGTGAGACTGATATAATACAACAAGGAATGTAAATCGTTACCTTGGTCCAGAAAACGAATTTTGAAAGAGCCAATTGCGCATATCCGACCATCTCTAGTAAACTCAGAACTTCAAGCCAAAACAAGAACTTGGCCAACAAAAATTCCCCTGCCTCCTGGGAAATGCCGGAGTTGAAAGATGTAAGGGTGAGATGATCCGCCCAATATCGACAGGAATACCGAAGGTGGCACGGGATATAGGTGGCCAGTCGCCATTGAATGTTCGGCATGTCAACATTCCGCAAATATGAGGTTGGTAACTCGCAGATGTTGAATTTCAGTTCATTTTGCAAAATCCGGATGAGGTTCAATGCAATGGAACGCTGCTGATGTCCGGTGCCGCACAGGAGATCGGAGCGTCTATCTAGAATGGTAGATGTCATGAATTCCCGAAAAGACAGATGTATAATTCGTATGGTGCTTCCAGTGGCGTCAGGAACGTGGATGACCGCACTGAGCGGCAGGAGCGTTCTTCTGATAGTATCCACGCCCATGTCGAGCAATGCTGCGAGACCGTCGGGATCCAGAGGCTCAAACAGACTCAGAATCGTCCCAACGATCTGCATGGCTCGATCACGAGAATCTCGAGCACGGAGATCTCCCGTGGCCGGTAGCGAGATGGCCTCGTTAACAATGCGATTATACAAATCATCTAGATCAGTGAGTGGTGCACCCTTGAGGAGGTAGTCAACAGAGCTCTGTGGGTGGTCCTGAGGCAATCCTGCAAGAATATAGCGAACAGCTGTAGCGGCAAACACAAACAGTCCGCCTGCTCGCCGTGTTATCTCCTCTACATCATGATTTCGGGCCTTCCAAGGCTCCCGTGTCGTCCATTCACTGCCATCCAACGATTGCGCAACATACAGCCGAATATCACGTTCGACTGCAGTGGGATCCATTTCATCCAGGATAATTCCGTGCATCAATGCATGCAGCTTGTCAAACTTGAGATAGGACGGCACATCCGGCCGCCCCGTCAGGAAGAACCGAACGTGTGTAGGTATTTCGGCGATGCTGTCTGAGAGCCAGCGAAGAAAAACCTGGCCGCGGTCCTTGCCACATTCGTCCAATGCATCTAGACATATCACCCATGGAGTCGGGCAAGGCGGTATCTTGGTGAGCAGTTCGACGATTAGCTTCTGAAACTGCAGGCGTGGCTCGGCGGACAGGATGCCCGTCTTGTCATCATCCAAGAATTTCACGAGCAGGCGCTCAAAGTCAGCGCTATGATCGGCGAGCTGGAGAGCAATGGTGGCGGCGAGAAACTTGATTTCCTTGCGTTCTGCGTAGTCCCGCGAAAAGAAAAAAGACGCCGCCAGTATATGTTTATCTCTCGCGAGAGTGGCCGCAACCGTCTTTGCAATGGTCGATTTTCCCGATCCGGCGGAACCACTGAGCATTACTATGCGCTGGAATGGATTGGGAGCGTTTGTCAGGTGCCTCACAATTTCTTTGATGACGTCGACCCGTGTTCCCTCCATGCATATGTCGGGGGTATTTTCGGAGTGGTAGCGTGCGGGTACGCATCTGAGATTGGCAAGGATTTCTTTGGTAAGGACTTTATGAACTAACGAGAGACGAATTTAGCTCTCATATCACGAATGATCAATCTGCTCACATACCTTTCAATGTCAAGACTTCCACTGATTTCTCGATGGAAATATTGCCATAGAACTGCAAACGAGTGAGTCATGGAGGATGATGCGCAGGACTAAAATGGGCACAGTAAAGTCTCGGATGTACTCAGAGATGGAATCCTTAATGCCTTGAATCTTTCCCTTGTATTCCTTGCTCTTGAAAAACCGCTGGATTCGATGTTTCTCTGCGAGTGATTTGCAGTCAACAGAGATCACTTTTAGCTTGCTGAATGGAAGCACAAATGAGGAGAAGTTAGGAATCGGCATAAACGACGCGTCACGCACGACACCAATGTAATCAATCGATTCTTCAAGTCATCGCCGCAAGCTGAGGTATTGATAGTGATTAAAGTATTCAGGCATTTTTCTAGTTTGGACAGATCTTCTTTGTTTGAATGCATTGTCTGGCAAGTATTAGGACTTCGCTTTTCATGGCATAGATAGGTCCACGCACTGAGACCATCATTGCCAGTTCCAAAACACCATTGATGGCGGGCTCGACGCCGGGAATCCCAATGCCCGTAACACCGGCTTTGGCGAGACTGAGAGCTGGTACGACGTTGTCGAGGACGCGCATGTTGACGAACAGGGGGTTCCCTTCGACCGCGACGGAGTTGTGGGGTCGAGTAGGTACGAGATTGACACGTGTGATGTGGGTGGCGTGCATTATTAACCGTTGTTTAAGCAAATGGTGCGAAAGCTGTGTTGGATCCCCATGAAGTGCCATCTCCACCCCTCTGCTCCTACCACCATCATCTCTGATGTCGAAGTTTGCCATTAGCCCTCTGAGCCACTCTGTTTGCCAAAAAGTGCCACAGTAGCCTCAGAGCAGTCTATATGTGCTCTTCCCATCCAGACAAATGCTGCGATGGACGAGAGGGGGAAAAAACGAGGGAAAACGACATCCGCCTTTGTGGTCGTGCATCCAGCTCATTTTGGGCCCTTTTACTTCATTCCATTGTACCAGGCTTTGTATGATTAGGGTCCTTCCAATGTACATGACTCTCATCCTTGAAACCTCGCCGTTCGCCGTCGCCGTCGTCGACCTGTTCCGGGCGTCTTCTCGCTGGATTTTGATTTGTCAAGCGATGCACTGCCACTTCCCCTTTCGGTCCACGCCAGCTTTGCTCCTTTGCGACAAATTGGCTCCAGAGCAATATCCCCTATCAGTTACAATGGAGCTATGATACTTCGGCGCTCAGTTTCTCCGTGCCTGTAATGATCTCTGAGTCTGATTGAAGGCACCGAAGGGCAATAGTTGATTTCGATGGCCCCTCCTCAACCAAAGAAATTCAAACCACGGGGCTGGAGATAAACGACATCAAAATATATTTTACACTGCTATCCGGTCCAAGCACGCACACCCGTAACGTGGATGCAAAACAGCAACTAATTGGACGCATGACAGGAAATCAAGCCGCGAGCAAATGTTGAAAGTTCGGGTTGACTTCTTTTGTCAGAAACACTCATTTTTGCGTTGCCATTCCATGTTCCTTTTCACATAGACTGGGCTACCTCTGCAAGTCAAATTGCCACCTTGACAGCCTTCTGGTGTATTTTCTTAGCCAAAATGACCATCATATTCTCGCAACTTCCGAGTGCGAGCAGAAATGTCACAGCGCGAAGATATCACCCAAGCGATTTCGAGGCTGCCGTTCAATTCTGGAATGGCTGTAAGGTGACACTAACTTGTTTACCAAGCACTATCCGCTTCACTGCCGCCGTCATACCACAAAGATAAATATCCACTTGTTACCTCCTACATGCTTGATTCTGCAGAGAATTAAACACATTGAGAGATTGTCATTCTCTCCGTGTTATTCTCTTGCAACTGCTAGCACATGAAGTTGCAGATTGTGTTTGATATCTCACAGGTACTCTACGTCGTTTTGTGTTCTCTTTGGTTGCTTGACTCAGAGGCATCCCCGCGTTGATGTGCTAACATTTTTTGCTTCTTTGTGTACTTTTAGTTCTACCGCGGCGAGTATGAATCCAAGATTCGGCTGCAACCGTGAGCTCGGCTAAGAGGATGTAGAGAGGTCCAGGGACAATGATGTAGTAGTGCGTGTACATCGGGATACTTCCTGGAAACCGGTGTTCCTCAGCGGGACCGTGCCGTGTAATTCTACCTACCTACCTACCTACCTACCATTCCGCTTCCTCTCCTGTTGTCGTTGCTATTCCTCCATTTGCTCAGGTCATGGGGCCACTTCGGGCTTCTCTTTTCTGTCACTGCGGGTTTATTACATAAACAAAGTAAGTCTCGCAGTCAGGAATTAATTAACCATTCTTTAACGATTTCCGCGCTCGTCTGTTCTCCACATATCGATCCTCCTTTTGATTTCTGTCTGCTCTCCTTCTGGCTTAACTCCGTCAGTCCTCGACTTTCCGTGCTTTTCAACACAGCCATTTCATTTACGACGGATCGCAGTTACCAGTGCCACTGCCTGCGGCACAGTGCGATTACACTAAGTGGACAAAAGAAATGTCACATACCTTTCCCTTGATTCCCGGGGCACCAGTCCACACTTTTGGTCAAACTCAAGTATGTGGGTGGTGAGGAAACCAATGCCGATATTCTGAGCTATTAATGCGATCAAAGTATATTGATGGGCTATCGTGATGGTCAAAACGTGAAATCCGCAATTTTTCAACCTCAGCAGTGATTTTTTTCAGGACATTCTGAGTCACCCGAAATTGAGCGTTGAGGTGCAATAATCAGTATCACACTTTGAATCATACAAAAATATACAGACGATAACGAGATATGGCGGGCGCAAAACAGCCAAAAAGTGCCAAAATCACGGCTTTATTGCTTGTATATTTTCGCACAATTCAACTTGGTAAATCAATGCTTAAATTTTGGGCTATGATCTGGCTGATTCAGAATGTGCTCAAAAAATTCACTCCGTGAGTTGAAAAATGCGAGATTTCTTCTTTGGGCCATTATGATAGCGCATCAACATCACTTGACGCCATCAATAGTAGAGATAGGTCAGACTCGACTTACTAAGGAACTTTATACTTGACTTTGGCCAGAAATATGGACTGGTGCCTCGGGAATCACAGAAAAGGTATGTGACATTTCTTTTGTCCACTTAGTGTACGTGCGGGATTCTGAGTCCCCAGTACTACTGTTTATTAGCGATGTGAATCCCTAGTTTTTTGTTTGGTGTGTTTAACTCACAGCATCGGAGATTTGAGGCAAACAGGGTGAAAAGGAAGGAGAGAGCAGAACGACGCGTCGCATTGATGCGACGCGCGTTGGCTCGTGTTACGAGAAAGTTATAAATATCTTGAATTCTATTCGCTGTGCTTATGTCGTTTTGGGACCTATCCCCGAGCGAAATGCGCCTTGATTTCGTGTGAATTACTTCATGTGTACATTTAATCAAGATTATAAACTATGCTGTAGTGTATCCTGGGGTGAGTTTCGCACTCCAAAAGCCTTGGAATAAGATTGCTGGTAGGTCATTAGATCTCCCTTTGAATTCTCTCTTTTCCTCCCTCTTTCTGCAATTTGAAAACTTGATTTTTTTGCTCCGTTCACAGACATAATACAGAGACCAAAAAGCATTCATTTCGTTAAAGAAACAGTAGATAGAGAGGGTGTAGGAATCTGGCGCTGATCGGCGACCTGCTTCGAGCTGGCACATGCCAGATACCTGTCGGATACATTAACAGCAAGTATTTACGTTATATACAGTATATATACATGGCACCATTATGTACGTACTTTGCGCGTTTGTACCCGTACTACCCTCATTGTATCTGACCGTCCTTCGGGCTCTGCCCCTGTCGTATCGTGCTAGTCGTGTGGTGAGCGTCGCCTCCCCCTTCGGTGTCAAGCTCCCTGTGGGCCATGTCCCATCAGTTTCCCCTACAGAGGGTCAGCTGAGATAACAAACGAGGTAATTTCGGCGGTAGAAATAGGTGTACTCTGATTCGAGGGATCTCCTTAAAATACGAGTAATACCCTCGCTTCACAATTTTGCGCGCGCGCTATGCTCCACATATCTGCTGCTCAAAAGCACGCACAGTTGTTCCCGCGCAGTGTGGAACAATCTTCTGTCGCGTATATATAAATTCTTCGAGATTCCCAGCATCACGGAGATGTTTGTCCGTTGAAGTACAATCTCCCTGCGGCGCCCGCCCACACAAGCCCGCAGTGAATATCAGAGGGGAGAATCACTTTTTTGCGACCGGGATGTGGTAGGACAGCATCGCAGCAAGCATCGGCATCCACTTTGGCGGATCCGTGGAGCATCTTCCCTGATATCAACCCGCCATGGAAACCAACCCAAATTTAGAATGTGAATTTGCAGCCGTATAAATGTACATCAAGATGGAAGACCCGGTGCTCCAAGTCCGCCCACTATGATCAACTCCACCGACCCTCTCGTTCAGCTCAAAAGTGCGTGATTCAACCGACTGCATTTACAGGTTTTTGACCTATACACATGTGTGCAGTTACGTCCTCAACATGTAGTCTATTTGCGCTTGGGATGACGACATACAGGCAAGTCCCGCTCTCGTTAATATATGTGGGTCTTACCGACGCTTCGACCAGACTCTACAAGCGCCGTAGCAGACTCTGGGCAGATGATGCTTGGGCATTTTTTGCGTTTGTATGCCTCATAATTCAAGTGGTCGCGGTGTTTCTACACGTGCATGGGATTTGGCCTCACAGGCGTGAAGAGTGTTGCTGACGACTTGCAGGTCCCTGTGCCGAACAATTTTCCCAGGACCGCACGGGTTTCTGCATATTACATGATGTGTGTGACCTTCTACTTGGTTATCTGGTCTGTCTTAGCGATTGGGTCATTTCTACCAATACTGACTCTTTCCTGTAGGGCATCCCGACTCAGCATTCTGTTCAGTATTGTCAGAATTCATCCGTCACCGAGTGCACGCAAGTACCTCTTCTGGGTTGCAGTTTCATTTGTGACGGCCGTCCTGTTTTTCATTGGGCAGTTGCTTTGGGTCTGCGAAACTGAGCCTCTCTGGAAAGATGCACCTGATCCTCAATGCCATTTGCCGCAGCAGGTTGCCATTTGCCAGCTCGTCAGTGAGTGATCCTTAGTGCAACATGATATTATAAGGTCATTCCCTCTTGCAGCGGATGTCCTTGCCGACTCGATCTTACTCTTTGCTCCGCTCCAATTATTCCGTAGTTTGGCTGACAAGATGCTGCGACGCAAGTTAACGCTGATTTTCTCGACTTGTGTTGTTACGACGATCGTATGTCTTATCGTTTTGTCCCTGTCACGTTTGTCGAATCTTCAGGTTTCCCTTGTTCACGCGGCATTCATACTCCGGAACGGAGGCATCAAGGAAATAATCTCAGGGATAGTTGAGGTGAGTTCGAGTTGTGCGCGTCTAAACCCGATCTTCAACGTCTCTATGCCTGATAGGACTGCCTATCCCTTATAGTCGCCAATGCGCCAGGTAAAATATTATACTGCAGCTAAACCACCGCTTAGATTGATTGTACCTTTCCAGTCGTCATTGCCGCTATCATGCCCCGTCATCGCGAAATAGACGAAGTTCAGACCCTAGAGACGCGATCCATGCGATTCAATCCTGTTCCCCGGAAGCGTGGCTCACAAACAACCTCCGGAGGGTACACCACGAGGGGAGCGGACCCAGTCACAGTTGTTATGAACACAATTAGAGAAGAACACTCCGATTTCACTTCAACATCCGAACTCAAAGGTGACAAGGTGTTTACCTGGAATAGGGATGATGCTCCCAAGTGGGTCCCCTCAAATAAACTGCACGTTGAGGAAGAGAGCTCCACAGTTGATCTTCATATTCGCTCTCCGTGATGAAACATCTCCCTCTTTCACCTGTGTACCACGTATTTCATCAGTGTGTATTACCCAACAGATCAAATTGTCCCTGCTCACATCTTACCAATTTGTCGTTCCCATCTAGACTCGTCACCAGCATGCCAATGACGGTAAAACTTAGTGCAGGCACTATGCCGTAGGCAGACTGGTAGTTCTCAGATGTCAATGCCGTGCACGTGGAGTTTGAAATTTTGGGATGGTCGGCATCATGGTGGCTGTGCATCACCAATAAATGAGATTTTTCGTGCTCGCACACAGCAGCGTTTGAAAAATATATATAAAGAGGCAGTTTTCAAGATATCCGGATTCTCAAGACCCCATCCCTTTTGAATTTTGAGAAATGACTGAAATTGAGCTTGGAACAGCAGAGAAGAGAAATTTGCAAACTCCGCGCACAGCCCTTACACAACATCCGAGAACTACCAGTCTGCCTACGGCAACGTGCTTACATGAAGATTTTGCTGTCTCTGGGCAGACTGGTGTTAAGTCTAGTTCCCATCCCTTTCCACTGCTCTGAATTACACTTTCTCGGTCACCTCAAGGCTTTTCTCTCACATTCATTTTTCAACATTACAATGTGTGGTGTGCCAGAATGGTGATCCTAGTGAGTTAAAATTAAAAATAAATACAATAAATTATCTTGCATTTATTTATGATATAATAATGAGATAGTGGCGACGGCAGTGAGTAACGACCGATAGCATGTTTGAGCCGTCAATCACTTCGACGCGGTTTGGCAGTACGTGTGTCCTTTGCAGAGAGTCCATGTCGAACTAAAGGTCCGTATCGACCACCTCTTTTCGATGTTTTTGATTGCGGGCAAGGAAAGAAAGTTCTGCGGGGCAATTTGGATGGCTGTGGGGAGGCGCAATGCTTCTCCAGCCCAACTCGCATGCCCCGCGGCAAAGAGATCCACCAAGTCGATTGGGGCTGAGAAAATCATCCTTCCCTCCCCACAACCGAGCATATGGCGCACGCGGGAGAGTGCCAACAGAAGTCGTCAAATCTGTATATTATCTGTGAGGGGGAACCTGGCCTCCTTTTACCGGTAGATGATCATGAGATGCGAGTGGTGTTGCTGCAGTCAGGTTCAGGACTGCTACTGAACCTGAACCAAACTCAAACCGGGCGAAAAGTCCGGTTCAGTGGCTGTGAGGCTCACTGAACCGAACCCCGAGCTCAGTTCGAGGTTCAGGTGGGCCCGAGCCTCCCCAAACCTCCGTGGACTGAACTGGACCCTCAAAAAGAAAGACAGAAAAATGAGCCTCGAAATGAGTGAGCAGTGTTCCTATCAAGGTATAACCTCTCACTGTACGGCTTTTTCTGCTCTTTACATGTCAATATTAGACAGGTTGCGCAAAGCCGCACAGAGCCGCATGCAGCTTTTGTGCATTGTGCAAAGCTGCATGCAGCACCATGCGGCTTTTGTTTCCCTATCCATTGTACATCCAGACCTTGCATACAGTGCTTTAAAAGCTGTTGGTGTTGATTCTGGCATCAGGTGTGTGGAGTAAGTGTGGAAAATGGCCTGTTTCAGCAGCATCACAGCCATAGCCGCACAGCAGCTGTGGCAAAGCCAAATACTGATGTCAAAATGATGCACATTATGTTTGGTAAGTGGTTCAATGTATTGCATAGCACCTAATTTACCCATATTTCCTCGAAATGAACATGGATCCACTCATAAATCCTTCGGTTTATGATGCGGCTTTGCACAATGTCCAAAAGCCGCTGTGCGGCTTTGCACAATCTGTCTATTGGAGCCAGGAATTATCCAGCGGACTTGAAAAAATTCTGACTACGTGGAAGCATTATTTGAGGGGTGGATCTCTCTCTCTTTTTTGACTTTTTGAGGCTTGCAGGTGGGATCGTCGGAATCACGAAAGTTGTGAAGATCGAATACTGTCGGTATGAACACTGGAGATGATGACGGACAAAGATCAATCAAGTGAAGTTCCACCTTGGTTCAATTCAGATTAATCTTCAACTTACATATAATCTCAGGTGCGTTCACCTACAAAAAGATGCTCCGCAACTGATTTTCGTCTCGGCTCTTAAAGTCATGGCTTAAGCTCTTGGCTTTGGCTTCAGTTAACCCAAGCCAAAGCCAAAGCCCTCAAGAAGTCAAGGATTTGGCTTGGCTTGGCTTGTCAAGCCACGGGTTTGGCTTGTTGGATTTTTGGCTTGAAGCCAAGCCAAGCCAATCACTACCTCCCAAACTACTGCTGGGTAATAGAGGCTGTTGAAAATTTAAATTGGAGCAACTTTTCACATTCAGTTGCCTTTCGGCTGAAGATAAGGTTCAAATGGGCTTTTTCCTGCATGATTCTGGTCAATTTTAGCTCAAAACTAATGTTCTGCCCTTCAACCATGCTCAAAACATGTGTTGCAACCAAATTTTTTACCCCCTCTCACAGGAATATTCTCATCAAATTTTCTGCAGTTTTTGAGAGGTTTCTTGACATCACCGTGACACCCCCACATATTCGTCAACCCCCGCCGTGATGCGTGACACCAACCAAAGTTCGGCGCCGTCAACCCCCTCCGTGACGCGTGACTGCCGAATTGAATGTAATCACACCAGTGATTACCAAGTTTCGGCTCCCTCGAGGTGCTATTAGAAATCTAGAATATCAGACTTCAATTCGGAAGAGCTGAAATTGAAGTTCATTGCTGCACTGAAACTAGTGGAATGAGCTCTGATTTCAGTTCAACATAAACACAACATGATATTTGGAGTTTCAACTCACACATCGAGCGAGCCGAAACTTGGCAAAGGTACCCATATGTGGTGGGACAAAGAATGGACAAAATGAGAAGAAAGGAGACGCACGCATGGTCATGCCTGCCAAGTTTCAATGCATCGGAGGTGCTATCTGAAAGTTAAAATATCGGAATGAATCTCAGTCAGGACCGAAATCAAAGCTGATTGTGGGGCTGAAACCAATTGACTCAGCTTTTCTGTCGATCAGACTGAAATTTAGCCCAATAGTTCAAATTTCGCATAGCACCTCCGGCGTGACGATACTTGACAATCATCAGTGTGAATTCTACAGTACTTGGGGTTACAGGTCACAGGGCATGGATACTTGGTCGAAATAGTACAGTATGATTTATGAACTACGCTGCACCATGACTTGGCATCCATTCATGGCGAATGAGGCCGCAGTGTTGCAGGATATGGTTTGTCTGGACTGGATTTAGGGCCTGTGGAAAACTATAGATGGACGTCCCCCGAAATAACTGCGTCACCTGGATAAGCGCCGGGTTAAGCGCTCAAACCCCTATTCATAGGAATGCTCAATCCTGATAATTCAATGAACAGAGAGAACTCACCTTCGATCGAATCCCTTCACCTTGACGGACAGAACGAGAAAAACACGTGTCTTAATTCGTGAGTAGTACATGTACATCCAAGTCATAAAAAAACCAATCCGTAAGTATCATCTATGGATCGTCACAAATACATTCTCTTCCCACTCATCACAGACGAGACAACGACCTAAATCGTAAACGCCTCCGCACTAAACGCCACGCCACCCGCCCTCCTCCCCTTCCCGCCCACCAAATTCGCCGCCGCAACCGCATTCCCCGCCTCCCTAATCAGACTCCCTGGCCCCGCAGCGAACACCGCAACTCCGCCCCTCCCGCTCTCCCCTGCCACCCCTCCTCCTCCTACAACACCCTTCTCCAGATCCCCAAGCTCATCCGTCGACGCGCTCGCGCTCGATCGCCCGCTCCCACTTGGCCTCTCGTCGTCGTCGGCTTTATCCTTGCCACCCCGAATCGGCGCGAGTGCCCCACAGCAGTCCGCGCCCGGTGCAGGGAGGGGGTCAAGGAGGCGATCGAGGACCTGGGAGACGGAGGGGCGCGCCTCGGTGACGGTGCAGCCGGGGATCTTGGGCACGGCGGCGGGGTCGCAGAGGCAGGTGACGAAGATGCGGATGCGGAGGTCGAGGTGCGAGTCGGGGCGCGCGGCGAGGGTGGCGATTTGGAGGAGGTAGGGGGCGAACCAGTTTATCGCGCCTGGGTGAGAGGACATCGTCAGTTGTGAGGAATAGGAATAGGAAGAGAAGGACCCACCAAACGACCTGACACACCAGCACCATACCACCCTCCTCGTCTTCTCCCCGTCCCTCCTCCCGAGCCGCACACACCTCCCCACCAGCTCATCCAACACCCCCAGCGTGAACGTCGCCCCGCTCCCGCCCGCGAAGAGCAAAACGCGCTCAAAGTCGCCCGCGCGCAGGGTGGGCCCGCCGTACGGGCCCTCGAGGACGAGATGCAGCGCGCGTCCGAGGAGGGGGGCATCTTCGTCGTCTTCGAGTGCTTTGTTGGTGGCAGCGACGGCGAGCTCGCGCTTCTCGTGCACGATCCCATCGCCCGTTTCGAGATCCGCTGCGGGCACGGGCTTGACGTCGGCGGGGAACTCGTCGTCCTCGTTCTCGTCGAAGGTATATGTAGGCTCGGGGGTGAGTGCGAAATTGTGGAGGGCACGGCTCCAGTTGCCGCATACGCGCGCGGCGAGGAGCATGCCGATGGGGGCGCCGTCAGGGCCTGTGAGGAAAAGAGGAGAGTCAGTACGATGGAAGGAAGCATCGATGAGACGAGACGAGGAGAGATTGTAGGAGTGCTTTCTCTCTCGCACCCAGAAGTCGTACACTCCTCCCACGAGTACCGAACATCCACCTTCCCTTCCCCTGCGCGCTACAGTAGCATCGGCCACTACACACACCTGCGCCGTCGACCTCGCAACACCTGGATCCACCACACGCGCACATCCACTGCCCGCATCCGCATCCGCCAGCGCCCAACGCAACGCATCACATCTCATGCACCCATACGCAAGCCCCGCCCACACAGCGCAGCAGGCTCCGGCTCGTCGTGTGTGCATCGAGTTTGCGCACCCATGCTCTTCAAGCGTTGTGCCTCCTCGCCCTCGTCCTCGTCCTCGTAGAGCGCATCCTCGGGCACCAGAACCGCGGGGCATTACACACACCCATACCCGCATCGCGCCTCCTCGTCCGGCGTGCAATTCCACTCTGCTCGACTCCTCGGCGTGGCCCCTCGTCCCGTGGTGTGCACCTCGCCAGTCCGCCACCGCGCATGTGTGTATGCGTGCTCCATCCCCATCCACGAGCACCGCGTGCGGGTAGCAGGCGCGCATCGCACACACATACCCCGTCGTCCTCCACTCCACTACACCTTCCTCATACCCCCGCCCACCTCGCTACACCATCTTCCACTCCCTCCCTCCCTCCCCGAGACGCACGAAAAGAGAAAACTAGAAACGCGACGCAAGGAACAAGACTCACCCGTCAAACACCCCACCCCCTCCTCCGCACAGCACACACTCAGCGGGTGCGCCTCCCACGCGCGGCCGCCAATCAAAGCGCGCGCCTGGACGTGCTGCCCGGCGCGCCAGCCGCGGGTGGCGGTGGGGATGTGGATCTAGAAGGGGAGGGGGGGATGTGAGCGGTGGGTTTTAAGACGGAGTGAGGAAGGAAGAAAAGAGGGAAAGAGGAAAAGAAAAGGCGATAGCCAAAAAAAAAAAAAAGAGGTCCCCCAAAGAACGCGAGTGGGGGATGAGCGGGAGAGCGTACAGGCTACAGCCCACACCCCGTCATCTCAATCGCGCGAAAATGAGGGGCAGGGGATTCCCAAAGAAGGCGAGCGGGAGCAAAGGCGTGTGCATTCCACAAACACAAGCCGAAACTGCACGGGCACCACTCCCCGCACACTCAAGGAACGCATCCCGGAGGGTCCGAGGCGCATTGGTGCGCTGGTGTGCGCGCACGACGTGTAGAGGGAAGGCGAAGCCGGGCGGAATAAACACGCGCAAGCACGGCTTCGTCGCGCACTTTGAGAAGCGCACAATCGGAGAGAAATAGAAACAAGGAAAAAGTGAGAAGAAACGAAGAAACGACTACGCACCAAAGTCAACCCCCCCTCCCGTCCCTCCGCGCGCGCAACCACCACGCGCCAGCGGTACATCCGCACGAGCACGTCGGCGGCGTAGAACGCGAGGGGCGGGAATATCCAGGGGGAGGCGTAGATGGTGTGGTAGCAGATGGTGATGAAGAAGGCGGGGAAGGTGAGGAAGCTGGGGGGGGGTGGGTTAGCAAGACGTGGGGGGAGGAGGGGTGTAGGGAGAAGAAAGGAAGGAAGGGAGAATAGACCGAGAGAAGAAGGGAAGGGAAGGTGGAGGTGGAGAAACGCGCAAGAAACGAGTGCTCGTAAGTGCATCCCCGAGGCGCGAGCAACGACGCGTCAGGATTGAGGGAGGAACGGAGGGGAGAGTCTCGCCACGTTAGGCTAATAGAGGAGCGCACGGCGCACTCCATCGCCCGAGCCATCGAAGGGCGCGCATGACCTCCCCGTCCAAGTCGCACTGAGAATCAGCGCGCCTCCGGCAAGGGCATAATCAAGAGCAATAGCACCGCACCCATCTCCACGAATGGAGTGTCTGCGCACCGCACGCCGCACACCAAGCAACCCCCGCGCGAGCCGCGCCCGCAATCTGAAACACAACCCGCCCCCTCAAACAAAACCACAAAAAAACACTCACTGAACCCCCAAGAACAACCCATACGCCCTCCTCCTCACCACCCCAAAGCTCGTGAGCACCAACACGCATAGACACCCCAGAGCGGCGACGCCGGAGGCTTCTTTCTGCTGGGTGAGGATGGGGAGGGCGAATATGAGGTGGTTGTTGATCCAGAGGGAGCCGTGGACGACTGCGCCGAGGAAGAGGAAGCGGCCGGCCCAGCTGTTTGGATATACGTTAGTTAGAGTGGACAAAGGGGAAGGGGGAAGACGTACCGATGGATGTAGTTGAGCTTCGTGTAGTCCACGCCGGGGCCGAGGAGTAGACCTGTAAGAGGCGAGTTCTTGGATGCGAAGAGGAAGACGGGCGGGAGTTGGGCGAGGGCGAGGAAGCCTGTGAGATGCGATTGTGTCGGTAAGCGGGTTAAGCACTGTGCAAAGAGTCAAAGGACGCACCAGCCCTATTCGGACTCTCCATAAGGGGAACCTGGAGGACGATGCAGAGAAGCGCAAAGACGGCGTAGCCCGCTACCACGAACACTGTGTGCAGCAACGCATTAGCATGAGTGGGAAAAACAAGGAAAACCACGCACTCTGCCCGACGTTCAACGGAATCCCTGGTAAACTCCACAGCCGCACGCTATCCAGTACCCGTCCCAGCGTCATCAGCGTGCTTCCCTCCTCCCTCGCCATCTCCTTGCCGGCCGGAATAGCTGTCGCCGCTACAGCGTACCCACCCTCACCCCTCACGCTTACACCCCCAACACGGAGACGCTCGCGGAGGGTCCTCAGACCGAACGCGCGCGGTGCAGCAAGGAGTATCGCAAAGCCCAAAGCAGCACACCACATCGCCGTGAAGCGCGTCTGCCATTTGGGATCTTCGGTGTAGGATTCGTACGGGAGGAGGGCGGTGGGTATGACGGGCGGGGCGCCGTGGTCGATTAGGATTGACATGTTTGTCGCGCACCAAGACTGCAAAAGACTCGAGACAAGTAGACCGTCGAGAGAGAGCGAGTCGTCGACCTAGCAGCGAGAAATGCCGAGCGAATAATGAAATCCGTTGCTGTAAAGTCCAAAAGAGGAAAGACAAATTATTTTTCTGATCGTCTGATGCTGTGTGGCTTTGCTGGTCTAGCTCGGCTTCTCGGCATGTGGGGTGAACCGTGTGCGACAAGTATTTTTGGAGGCGGGGTATTTTGGGCTCCAATTTATTAGCCTGACGACGATAGCCCTGGTTCGATTGCCAGCGAACGAATGAATCTGCGGCCTGCCCGTTCTGCCCGAATACGGCTGTGTCGGATGCAAATATAAATTACAGCTGTTTCATCGACGGAAAACCTGAATGTTAACCGCTAACAGTTGCATGCAAAAAATGAGGACAAGAATAAAACATAAAAAGCAGTCTTTGGAGGCAGCATGGCTCGATCCCGAGTCGAACGGGTGTCCTACATATATTATACTATACGTACAGTGCTCGTTAAGGCAATGTAGGTGCGGTCCCACCGCCATCGAGCCGATACTGGCCTGAATTAGTAGTGGGTGAGTAGAGTGTTAATGCGCATCTCATTCGGAGGTCATTTAAATGGGATCGGTTGTGTCTGATGTCAAATATAATCGCAGCCGTCTCATCAAGACTTATAATTAATTGACCGAAACGTGAACGTTAACCGCGAGCAGCTGCAAAATTGGAGACAAGAATAAACATTATTTAAAAAGAAATCGCCTCCGGACATGCATGGCTCGATCCCGAGTCGACCGGGCGTCCTGCTCCAACTGCAGTTTTTCAAGAAATACACAGAGTGCAGGTGCGGTCCCACCGCTATCGAGCCGATACTGGCCTGAATGGGTCTCTTTCCAAGTGGGTGAGTAGGGCATCTCATTCGGCGGGGTCATTCAAATTGGAGCGGTCGTGTCTGGACTCTGATGCAAATAAGTATAATCATAGCCGTCTCATCAAGACTTATAATTAATTGACCGAAACTTGAACGTTAACCGCGAGCAGCCGCATGCAAAAAATTGGAGACAAGGATAAACATAAAAAGAGATCGACTCAAAAGAGGCATGGCTCGATCCCGAGTCGAACGGGTGTCCTACATGTATTATACTATACGTACAGTGCTCGCTCATGCAATGTAGGTCGGTCGCACCGCCATCGAGCCGATATTGACTTGAACGGGTGGCTCCCGGTGGCTCCCGGTGGCTCGCCGCAAAGTCTCTATTGTCTGCGGATGGGTGGCGGACCATCGGCAGATCAGCAGCAGACGATCTGCCAACCAAATTTCAGTCTAGCTGAAATCAATCATTTCGGCTCGCGTATCAGCTCAAGCTGAAATGCAGACCAAAATCTATTATTTCCGTTGCACCGAAATGAGATATGAAAGCTGCAATTTCAGTCCCCATTTCGGTACACCTGAAATGCTGAGTTTAGGATTTGCCTTTTCTCAACCTGATGCACTTAGTTTCAGTTTCCGATTTCAGCGTGTTTGTTTTGCAATCCAACTCCCAGCAATTCAGCTACATTTCAGCTCATTCAACACTCAATTTTATTCATTTAATTTATATTATAATTCCAGATGTACCGAAATCACTCTTATCGGATTGACTAGAGTTAAATGTCCGGTGGCCCTAGATTTGGCAATCGCCGGTGTGATTCTGTCAAGTGCTGACACTGCCGATGTTCGCTGCGGCAGCCTTTTGTTTGGCCCATGGCCTATGTCGGTTGAGAGAACGAAAAAAATCAAAACAATCAAGTTGTGAGAAGAGAGAAAAAAAGGGAAAAGAGGGAGGGATTTCAGGATTATATCGGAACACTTACCGGCAGTTACTCTGCCCCCAAATTTGTCGTAGCATACAGTATAACACTTGAATTTTTCCGCGTCCCAAGCCGGCATTTGATGGATCAAAGATTTCAAGAGGCCTAGTCCTACCGGAGGAAAAGCCTCCTATAGAACTAAGGCCAGCCAGTCATCTTTCAAGATAAACCACGATCATATCTCGACAATCATATCACGTATCGCACCACCGGCCCGGATGTCGGCACTTACTTCCTCTTGACAGCTTGTTGACACCTTAGCCAACGAGCACGGCCAACGCAATCGGCACCCGTAAAACTGTGCAAGAACATCTCAACTTATCCTCCCCATCTCAACTTATCCTCCCCATCTCAATTTACCCTCGGCAACCACTCTCACATTTCAAAAATGAAAATAACAAGGTAAACTAAATTGGTGAGTGCCATCATTCTACCTCCCAGCTGCCCGATTCTGCTGCCGCTCCAAGTATGCAATGATTTTAGCTTCGGAAATACGTACTTTCTTCGGTGCAGGAGGGTGCCCACAAATGCAGAGCTTGCGGTTTCCGTTCCCCGGGCAATCATGTCGCTTGACACAGTAACTGTACACACATACGGCACAACGGTCAGCATTGGACGTCTTCACAGGTGCCGCTGGACCAGCTCCCGGAAGCAATGTTTGACAAAGCGCAACCTGTGGAGGATCAACTTCCATGTCGTCATCTTCTTGATCCATCCCATCGGGGTTTGCGTGGTGGAAAAGATTGTGGAAGGTCGGCTCAGGGTTCCCTTCCTCCCCTTCAACAAATTCTGAGTCGCTTCGCATACCAGGGGCCGGGACCGTCGCCATAGGGTCAAATGATTTGGGGTCCACAGAACCTTTCAAATGATGAGTAAGGACATGCCGTTTTTAGGGGGAAAAAATTATACTAACCTAGGACTGATATTGAAAGATCAAGTTCGCCGTCTGGTAACGGGACCGCAGGAAGAGCATCGGCGAAGTTGTCGGATGAATTAAGCATAGCAAGTAGTGGTGCACGGAAAGTGAAATTTGTACCACTAGCAAGCGTGGAAAGCTCAGACTTCCACAAAATAGTTTTCTTGTGGTGTGTTTCAAGGTGAAGAGGAAGTTTATAATAAAGGCGCTGGTTTGATTCGGTCACTGTACGAGATTGACCATGGACGAGGACGTTCCAGAATTGCGCAAACTTATGGAAGTCGATGTTCTTCCATTGCTCATGAGGAGGGTATGTTCTGCTGCCCTTCCGAAAATGGGGGTCATTGATGTGTGCCTTGAACGTGGAATACTCCATGTGGGTATGAACCGGAAGAACTGCATATAGGACACGCTGTCGCAACTGGAGGTATCTGTACAAATTTGTTGGTTTCGTAGACAGGCGAGTCAAAGTATGGACCGGCAGGTCACGATGGTGGGGTACACTGCTGATGCGGGGCCTTGGAAGTGTCGTGATCTTCAAGTCTTCAGCAAGGGATGTCGAAATGGGCAGAATGCCAATGGTTTCAGAAGTGGCGATGCGAGTAGACAGTATTCGAGGGAGGGGGAAAGAAGGCTTCGAACCAACTGCAACAGCAAGTTCGACAATTTCATCCCTGATCCAGATATCGTAGTGGCCGCGATATTTTTGTCCTGTACGATTATGGAAGCCAACCTGTATGGTGATCAGATAAGGCATGAATCAATTCAACAACATCCTACCCTCTTGTTTCGACGGAGGATCCAATTAAGGATCAAACACTCTGCCAACTCGGGAGATGCTTGTAAAGAGCCAAAAATTCGTCGAATGGCCATATGGACACCACCCTCGACGGAGTTTGTTCCTCGCACGGTGCGGTAAATGTTCAGACCATCGCGGTCTTTCCCCATTAAATAATAGAGGGAAATTCCAGATGGGTCTGACAAATAACCTTTCCGCACGGTCTCGCGAAGATGTTTAGCCATCTCCTTGGCTTCATCAGAGAAGAATGAGCCGCGAGTTTTTTTAGTTGAGCACTGTATGTCTGCATAGGCATCGAAGAGAAGATCCAACCGCTGTAGAAGTGTTTTTCGGTCTGGGATGATGCGTCGAATTCGGCGGTTGACAGCTGGTGCCTGTGCCCGTTTGGCATACTCCCAGTCAATATTATGCTTCTTGAGTATAGCCTGGACAGCGAGAACATCAGACTTGTCACGAATGAAAATGGCTTCACTGAAGTCGTGAGAGAAAGCCTTGAACGCTGAATGTTTTTTTGGCAAGAGACGGAGAAGTCGGTCCATAAAATGGAATGCATCATCGAGGACCCGGCTAGGGAGTTTTTTGGATTCAACGGCGTTGTTGAGCAAAGTACGCGTGTGTTCAATGCCTTCCATAATGGTCTCCAACGGTGCATCCTAGATGGAATGAGAAACAGAATAAAGAAGGCATTGAAAAACATTTACAGTGGTGTTTCTGCCCACAAATTCATCCTCGATCCCCTGCATCATGTCGGGATCCTGTGGGATTGCGCCATAGTCCTGTTCAACTTCAATACAGCTATTCACAAAGAAAAGAAAGAGAATTACGCCTTGAACTTGGAAAGCCGGTTGTCCATGCTCATCTTCCTCTGGGCCAGAGTCATTATCAGAATCAGAATCATCGGAATCTTCCTGTTCCCCCTCCAAATCGTCCACCGACCAGTGCTTGAATGGGAAAGTTGACGGCTGCGCAGCTGAATATGTGATATAAAATTCATCTTCACCCTCTGGTGGAGGTGGTGGTGCAGGAGCGGCCAACCCACGGCTGAGAGAACAGGTGGGAGCTGGAGGTATCTCACCACGGGTATGGAGCTGGGAGGTCGCTACCACAGCTCGTTTCCCATGTGCAAATATCCATTCCATTGTTTGATGGTGCAAGGAATGAATTGCCCCAGGAAGAAGAACCTACAACCAATTCAACTTCGAAGAAATAAATAAATACTTGACATACCTTGGAAATTTGAATGAGTGAGCGTGAAGATGATACATTTATGCGTGTTCTATGCCCATTGTCGTCCATTATTGCATCTAAATAACCGGGATGTTGGCCGATGATGCAGCCCTCTGCAATGGGCTTGCAGCCTTGAACAAGAGTTACCAGCTGCCCGTCAGTTTCCGCTTGTTTTTGCTGCAGGGGAAGTCCAATTGAGTTACGTTGAAGAAGAGAAATGAAAATTTGCCATTGGCAATCGATTTCATTGCAGAGAGATTGATTGTATGCTGAAGAAGCGGGGGCATACATTGGGCAAGTGGGAAGAGGGAATGCTCGGCCAAGAACAATGCCAGCGAGGGCGTGAAGAGAAGCAGATGGCTGGTCAATAGCACCCTTTAGTTTTGTATATTTTTCGAGATCAATGATTGGTGGGGTCTTGTCTTTCAAGATGTTTCCAAGTTCAGGCACAGAGAAGACTTCCGAAATTGTGTGGAGTGTCTGGCGAATGGAGTGCCCGACCTTGATGATGGATGGGTTGGTGAGTATTGCACGCAGCGAAGGTAGGAGATGGCTGGGTGATGTGAGAGCTGCAACCTACCAAAATGTAAGATTTCAATCCACTTTACAATGGAAAAATTGATCGTACGTCAAAGATATAAATCTTATCCTTTGTACGGAGCTGTATAGTCTTCAATCGGGTTGGTGATCCAACATCTTCTTCAGTCTTTATGGCAAGTGCAATGGGGAAGAGCTGAGATGATGATGTGAGTGCACCAGTCTCCGCAAGGATATCGCTGGCCAAGTCCTCGATGATCATTGAGTCGGAAGTAGTAATAGTGGGAAAATCAGGAGTTGGACAGAATGGAGGACAGTCTGTCCAATCAGTTACTGGCTCAACATCCTTGCTTAGTGCATCATTGATGGACTCATGGAAACCCCGTTCAGCTGGAGAATATTGAGATTCATAGAACTGCACATTAAACAAACATACCTTGAGGAGAGTCAGTGTATAAAAGCTGGGTGGATGGGTTTCCAGAGTCTTTCAACCCCTGTTGGATACCATTGTACATCCCCATGACAAAGTTCAATGACTTTGTAGAGGTCATAGAGTGAGCCCGAATTTCTTCGAAATGGTTCACGACAGTATACGCAGCCGTGAAAATCTTCTCCCCTTTAACTCGCCCCGTATGTTTGAGGACCTAAGTCAAATTTCGATCAAAATGGGTTCAAATAAAAAATCAAATCAAACCAACGTCAAATGTGTGGTCTGCTTTAGCAATGTCCAAAGGTAATGTTGAAATGTAACGCTCAATGAAGATCCGAATTGCTGAAAGGAAGTCCGTGAACATTGCTTTGAGGTACTTGACTGAGGGCGGAGATCCAGCATATCCCTCGGGATCATCAAACACGGAGAATGGTGCAACATCCTGAACACCATAAAAATTTGCAGCTGCAAGATACATCAGTTCCCTGTCTGCGTGATCCCGATGCTGGATTTCTGATACAAGTTCCGAAAATGGAGCAGGACCAAGTCGCGTAGAAAAGGTATTTGACATCTGCCTCATCATGAGTGTCGAAATTGCACCACGAGCCGAGATGTAAGCTGAGATTATAAGCTTCCTGCTCCGGTGAGAATATGTACATGTATTACATACCTGGAAAAGCCACTTGGACATGCCGCGGTAATTGGGCAATTATGTGGGGGTCTGACCCCCGGAAACTTGTGCCACAACCATTCGAGTTCACGGTTCGCGCATCACAAATGAAACGATTTGTGTAGAGAAAATAATCAGTTGGCATTGCACGGACTCTGCGTGCGATAGGGTCATCGGGAAATCCTATATTTTTGTGTTGAGAAAAGGAGAGAAATACAACCCAGGATACGCACCATTCTTGGATAATCCCAGACCACAGGTGCACTTGAACCGATCTGGATGTCCTGGAAGCAGATGGGGCAACCAGACAAAAACTTTCCGCAAGTATAACAGGCTCGGATCGAAACCAGTTGTGTCCTTACTCTTTTCAAGAGCGAACACCGGATGCCGAGGTCTGTCAAAAAAATCACCCCGTTTGTAACACAGCGGTTTTCCGTGCTTCGCTTCTTCCCTCTGGAGTCGTTTGTGTACTGCTAACAACTGCTGATGAAGTTCGGATTTTTTGGGGGGCTGCGAGGACTGAGTTTCAGCTTGTGCTGCCTCTGCATTTGATTCCGTATTGTCAGAGGTGTCCTCCACGAGACTGTCGTCAATGTGTCGATCACCAGATGCAATGTCGGCATGTTCGTCATTTTCATCAACAAACTGGAGCTGTGCGTTGAGTTGTGCAAATTCTTCCTGCGATAGTTGTACTATTTTTGAAATGAAATTCAGAAGGAACCAGAGGGAATTCATGGTATTCACGTACCAGGACCTCTCATTGAAGCTGGATGTGTGGCTTGGGATGATGCAGATGCAGTGTTTGCCATAGGTACCGGCTGATTGGTATTTCGAGGCCAAAAAAATGCGGCAGAAGGGACACTAGATATAGTCTGTGGCTCAGTCCCACTAGTGCTAGAAGACGGAGATTTTCCGAGTGTGTTTGACTTAGCAGCTTTAGCTGGAGGACGGATACGGGGACGACCAGCACCTTTCCGGCGACCCCCATGACCTGCTTTGGGCTGGGTGGGCAGAGCGGCACCTTCAGTAGATGTGTCCAGTACTGGGTCCGACGAAATTTTATTAGTGGTATCCACGGGGAAAAAAAAGTTCAACAACAGGAACAGAAAACTCACAGTCAGAGTGCAAAGATGAAGATCGGCCAGTTTGTCGAGGGATGTTGATGGACCAGAGCCATCAGTCTCAGTCGTTGATTGAGCTGCATAAAACAAGTCAGTTCTCTTTGATTTTAAAACATAACTTGGTACTTTACCAAAATTTGTTTGTGAGCTGCCGCCAAGTACAGACATTCGAACGTGAAGAACAGAAAGGTCTTGAACCCCAATGTCTTGCAAAATATCTGTGTATTTAAGGGCACAGTACCGATAGCCAGGGAATATAATGCTATGCTGAATGCGCGAAAGATCAGGAACAAGTCAGCGGCGACGTAGTTCCTTCAAAATATCGAGCACAGTACTTCTGCATGCCATATCTATACCCAAAATCAGTATCACAAACTGTATAATACATAAGGCCTTCATACCAAGCAAAACGGGGCGCCTAAAGGGCCCTAGGATTGACACTCGTAGCTTTTTAGTTTCTGAAGATGGCGGAAATCTCGGTGGTAGATGAAGACTATTGCGGCACTGAACCTGACAACATGCTGCAATAAAGTAAGTTACTTTAATCAAATTTTTGTACAAATTATACAAGTCGTGAGGGTTAGAAACTCCAGCGGTATGATCCAATCAAGAGCATAGCAGAACATGTTTGTACCAGGGACCATTGGGCTAAAAAAAATTGCTGGGCCACACAGGAGGCCGAAAATACCTAGCAAGAGGACATGCCACGGTCTTGCTGCTCTTCGCAAGGCATGCATTCTACCCAATCGCATGTGGATTTGCCATCGTATAAATCTCTGTTTATGAACGGCAAAGCGCCGGGAGAAAGGTCGGCTTAGGTCAGCCAACAGGCATTCAGAGTGAGTCGGAGGTTTTGTGCCGGGAGAGCGAGACATCAACGCGGCAGAGACTGACAAAGAAGGACGGAAGCAAGTGATTTTTTACCGATGGGCTGTACGGTTGATCTCGATCCGAGCACGTGGGTGCAATTGTCATTAGTGACAGAAGGATGGAAGGAAGTAATTAATTTGCGCCGCTGGGCTGGGCGGTTGATCCGATCACGCGGGTGCAATTGTCCTTAGTGACTAAGGCTCAACCGCTAAGGACAATGAGCCTTTTGTTTCGGTGTGCGGTGGGAGCCATCTGTCAGTGTTAGCGCCAATGCAGTGCTTGTCAAAGTTTGTTGGAGGGGTGATGTAGTGCCGGCCTTGCCGAACATTGATTGCCCTGTGGCTGGCAGACTCACAATCACCGACGGGGAGCTGCCGGGAAGTACGGCATTAGCAGGAATCGAGCGGAGCTTAAAAAGCTTCAGACGGACGGACAGGCATAATTTTATACAGAGGGAGATACAGAGGGAGAATCTCCCTTTGTCATCAAGACATAATTGCAGACTTGTACCTGGAATGAATGCAGGCTTGCACCAGCAGATCAAATTTAATAGAGCCATGGTATTACGTGGCCCTTGGTTTTTCCAGTTTCTTATGACAGGGTCCCCCTTTGGGATGTCATAAGACGCTGGTCACGAGACCACGGTTAAAATTTAGGTGGACGTTCAGGAGAGGAAGACGAAAGGGTTTCAGACGAATGGAGAAAGAAAGCAGATACATACAAGAATCGCGAAGCATTTCGTTAAAGAACGGTTAATGTCGACAAGCGGCTGCTCGGCCGCTTCGCGGCCTCGCATTTCTGACGTCTCGAATAAGTGCCGTAAAGTTAAATGCTGATATTCCAGGGATTCGGGGCCGATTGGCTAAAAGCGGAGTTTGAAAGCTTCAGACAGGCTCGATTTTATAAAGAGTCAGATCAGATAATCCAGAGAATCGGGGCTGATTTCCCAAAAGTGGAGTTTAAAAGGCTTCCGACAGATAGATAAGCTCGGGCAACACTTACGCTACTTGACACATTCTCCCACCTAAACAATGGCTTTCCTAGCACTTGCCTCGTCAATCGCTGCGAGCCTCGGTGTCTACGCGCTTTATACGTTCCTGAAGGTGCTCTATCAAGAGTTTACTTCTCCCCTCAGGAATGTTCCTGGTCCCAAATCGGAGCATTGGTTTCTGGGAAATAGGCTTCAAATATACAAGAATGTGTGGTAGTTTCCAGATTTCGGCGTACTTTCTTCCTTAATATTCCATTTGCAGATTGAAGACGATCAAGAGGGCCTATGGACAGTGCAATATGGGCGCACCGTCCGGCTAAATACTTTTTTCGGTGTGCGTGCGGATCCTGAATAGAGCGATACACGGGCAGCTGGAATCCCCATCAGTTCAGCCAACTATTCATCACCGATACCAAGGCGGTGCAGCACATTATCTCCAACAGTTATGTTTACCAGAAGCCGGCCATGGGGCGTTATTTCCTGGGACGCGTCGTTGGTCCAGGTGCGGAGCCTCTCCCAGGATTCGAATTTGGAGTTGAATCTTCGGTCGCACTTCCAGGCGTGCTCGTAGTCGAGGGGGATGTTCACAAGAGACAAGTAAGGATCAACTGCGCGGTGCTGTCGCCTTTGCTCATTGCCTCTGATTCTTCAGCGAAGGATAATGGTAATTGTGGGCTGTAGAGGAATGTCGTTACGCTAAAAATGACTCTTCCCGTTCAGAATCCTGCCTTTGGTCCAGCACAGGTTCGGGCACTGACGGGAATTTTCGTTGAGAAGTCCAGGCAGGTACGCCACTCGCTGAGCTATGATGCCTGGATATGGCTTAAAGATGGTGCTAAGCTTCGGGATATATGGGCTTTCCGGGCGGCTCAAAGTGGTGGAGTCGCTCGAGTGAACGTGATCCCAGACTTCAGTACCGCCACCCTCGATATTATTGGTCAGGCTGGTAAGTTTTTGTCATAGGTATTGCGCCCCGACAGTCACAAGCACCTCTCCAGGGTTCAACTATAACTTTCAATCTCTGGGCGCCGACTCTAGTAGCGCTCGCGATGAGTTGCACGATGCATTTGCCGCCATTTCTGCCGCCGGGGGAAAACCAAATCTCTTGGACAGCTTGAAAGGCCGGGTACCCATTTTCCGCTGGATTTTGGTGCGTAATTTATTCCCCTTGTCGAACTGCACTAAACACTCCTTCTTTAAGCCTCGCAGGAAGATTGACAAAGTTATAGACGGTTCACAGGCGGTCATGCGGCGTATTGGCCAAAACCTTTTGCGTGAAAGCAAGCAGAAAATAGCAGACGGTAGCAGCGTTGACAGTACAGCGTCCCGCGATCTTCTGTCCCTGCTCGTTCGCGCCAACACGGGAAAAGATATCCCAGAAGCGCAACGCCTTTCAGATGAAGATGTCCTTGCTCGCAAGTATTTGCTTTGCATTACCGGTAGGCCCACTGACAGACACACAGAGGTACCGACGTTCCTAGTGGCAGGGCACGAGACGTATGTCGGTTTTTCATGTATTTAGCCGGTCATTGACTATTCTACAGAACTAGGTATGGCCAGTCTCGCTTGGCTACGCCCCCAATTCATTCGGTTTTATCACAGTACCGCGGCGACGTGGGCACTTTTTGCACTGGCGAAAGACAAACACATTCAGACACGCCTGCGGAACGAGCTTCTAACAGTCGACAACGAGAGTCCCTCCATGGACGAGCTTAACGGCCTTCCGTATCTCGACTGCGTTGTGCGCGAGACACTGCGTGCTCACTCACCAGTTGCAGGGATCCGTGAGTAAAACTGAACGAAGCTGTACTGCATTGCAATCTGACATGCTTATCCCTGCGGTCCGGGCCGCCGTGCGCGACGACGTTATTCCGCTGGACACGACATATACGGATCGCACTGGCAAGGTACACGAAACCATCAGGCGCGCCCATCCGTTACATCCCTCTTCATGATCCATCCTGACTCCCCGCAAGGCTCACGAAGGGACAAACGGTGATAGTACCGATTTTGGCCCTCAACCGTGACCCGGCTATCTGGGGTCCAGATGCACACGAATTTATGTACGATATCTCTGATCATATTGTGAGCAACTGCTGACATTCTATAGCCCCGAGCGTTGGGAGCGTAGCCCTCCCATTTCGACATCTATTCCAGGACTATGGAGCCACATGTTGACATTCCTAGGTGGGCCCCGGGCGTGTATCGGCTATCGGTTCTCCCTCGTCGAGTAAGTGCTTCCTCCGCTTTCATTGAGTGAGTGCTGACCTGGTATGGTATAGATTGAAGGCTCTGCTGTTCACGCTTGTGCGTGGATTGGAGTTTGAGCTCGCAGTTCCCGTTGCAGACATTGGGAGGCTCTCGACGACGATTGTTCAACAGCCCGTCGTTCGCAGTGACCGTGCTGCTGGCCCTCAGATGCCTCTCCTAATCAAGCCCTTTGCCCAGTCGTAATTTGTGGCAGAAGTATTTGTGATAGCGACGGATTGGACTGTCATCTGGCACTGTCTTTCATCGTCCCAACGTAGTCCAGACAATCAATTAAAGGTCTTTTCCCTTGACAATGTGAGGAATATGATATTGAAAACTAAATCTGGCGCAAGACTGGGCTCCAGGGCGTGGGTCTTATGGTCATGAAGCAGGAATTGATCAGTACTGTTTCCAACCGATCTCAGAGACGTCGGCCAGGTAAAAGAAAAGAAAGAACTGGAAGCCCCAAAGAGAAATCGAGAATATATTGTGGAGTGGATTCAGCACTGGCGGAGGCAAGCTTTGCGTCTTTTCTCTTCCACTCAGTACCCACATACTTATTGGAATTGGAGTCCCCTATCGAGTCTGTCTGGGGGTTGCGCAGTCGATACAAGACAGTGCGATGTGTTCTCCTGCTGCCACAACACCTTTATTACTGACTTGGTCGTTGAAATTGTCCAGAAACTCCTAGCGACCTTAATGGTCCGAAGAAGATGTAAAATAAAGGTCAAAGATAGAAACGTGGTATCGAAGCACTTTTCAAGCATTTTGATTTCCTTCCGTCGTTGTAGCAACGTTCCATGGGCACTGGATTTGCCATACACACGACGTATTTTCGTACCCAGTTGCTCCAAAATCTTTGTCGAGTCCAGGCCACCGAACGCCTCTCCATTCGTCTCTATCAGCATTCCAACCCCGCGCCAGACATTCATGGGACGGGATATGATAGACAGGACTGGCAGGTACTCGAATCGGGAGAATGGACTTGACCCTTTCTCGCAATTTATTTGATCCGCTCGCAATTTGCTTTTGCACCTGTGCGATCGACAGAGATATGGTTCCTGCTTTTTGTTCGTCCGTTTGGGCTGAGATAATTGTAGTTGTTGGTCTTGCCCCACCGGAATCATTTGGGGAGGAACTTACTTTCGATTGCATTCACTGTGCCAAGCTCAATCTCTGCCTGTTCGTAAATTGAGAGCCTTTTTTCCATCGTGATCTCGTCGACGTAGTTCTGGAAATTTTGAAACCATTTAGCGCCATGCCACAGAAACACATCAAAACAGACTGACAGTTATCGACACCACGGTTCCACGTATCTGCGACTTTAATGATGGATCCTTTACCCAAATCAATACTTGGTTGCGATTTACGAATGATATTGCTGGGAGCGCTTTTTCTGAGCCCTGCAGTTGATTGTTGCCGACCTTCAATCAGAAACGGTCAATCAATTGGCAGCGACGACTGTCACTAACCGGTGGGTGAAGATTGATTCCCATTCCTACCTTCACCTCCACGGGGTGCACCTCGGGTCGCCCAGCATTGAAGGGCATATCTTGCGGCTGGTAGACAATATCATATGATTGGTACGATTTATTGTTCCGGTCCCATTCGTCTCCAGGTTCGTGGTCCACATAGCACCTGGGTAAAGCCTTGCCCACATTCATCCATGATCAACGAAAATATGGGACACCTTACTTTACTATCGCTGGCCTCCAGTGTGGTCAGATTCTTCCAGGTATTCGAGAAAGTGCCTTTCGCCGTGGGAGCGCCATGCGACAACCCCAGAGCAGCTTGGATTCCCCGCTGATTCTCCCGTTGTTTCCCGTGCTTGTGAATCTGTTCCGGACTGTCGAATCCCCGGTGAAGACTGAAGAATTGTGAGATGCCATGCGGGCAGTTTGTGGCAGAAACTTACAATTCACGACCATGGATTGATTCCTGTCGATGTGCAACAAAGCCGATGCTTGCATAGGAGCGATCGACTTCAGCTTCACGGGGAACAGTTTCAATCTTGAGATCAACTAGAGCAATGACCTCAGATTGGGATAAGGCACGAGTCAGGTCGGCACGATCAATAGCTATCTCGGTTTCTGGATCAATTGCGAACTAGGGAAAATTTTAGATGAAAATAAAACTTGGATGTCACCTACCTTGAATTTGTAGTTAATGGTGACCCCGCAAGGACGAGCGGTGTCACGGCGGAGTTTCAGACGAAGTTTGACGGTTATGCTGTGAACCGGACTTTCCCATTTGCCATTCACCGCAGGTCCGTTAGGTCCGCCTCCATCTCCGCCGTCCGGAGCGGTATTGTTAATGCCATTTGGTTGACGTTCCTCCCCTGTGATCGACGCGTTTTCATCGGGTACCAAGCCTTCCGCACCGTTGAATTCATCATCCCCATCGCCGGCATTAGGCCCGGGAATGCGTTCGTCGTCGATAATACCCTCATCATCGGAGTTTTGGCTTGTCTCGTCATTGGCACCGTAGTTGGCGAGAGGGAGGTATCCATTATTGAAAGCAGGGTCATGAGTCCTGAAATGGCTCAGCATGGAAGAGAGGCAAATAACCGAGCGTACAGTAAAGTCAAAGCAGGATTATCGCTTGCCGGTCGGATGACCACCGGAAACCCCGATGAATGCGCCAGTGTTGTGGCCATATTAACGACTACTGGTTCAGTGTACGACCCGAAAATCGCCAAGGCAGACTCTGTTGGTGAAAGCATCCAGGCCAATGGCCCGCCGCATCCATTGTTTCGGATGGAAGTGAGAAGAGGGCTATCCCAATTATTCTCCGTCCATGATACGGCCTCCGTAGGTTCGTGGACCGACATCAGACAACCACCAACGCTGAGTTTAGCCTGGATGGAGGTCAAGTCGTTGGTTGTAAAAGAATGCGCTGGTGTGCTAGGAGTAAATTAGATGGAAATTCACGAGACGCAGTACGTACTCGGGTTTGTCATCATCATTGGGTGAATATATAACGAATGTATCAGTTCTCATATGTTCCGCAGGCTCATTTACATCTCTAATGGGGGAGCCCATGCCTGCTCAGACACTAATGAGTGGCCAAGCCTGCGGCGATCACTGGGGTGCTACGTACCTGAACTCACCGAGTCTGAACGGCCGCGATTGTTGCCACCAGGTTGCAAAAAACCCAGGCCGGATGTTCTGGGTCTGCTCAGGAAGAGTTTTTGAACGATCCAAAGACCTACTGAGATTTCTCGTCAAGAGGCGAGTATGTTGCAGTTTTCACGCTTCCTGAAGCGCTGTGCCCGCTCGTGCTAACTCCTGTTTGTACACTGGATTTAATAGTGCTATGTGAATGGGGTGGAGCGACATACCTGCATCCTCCGAGTCTGAGTTTGAGGTAGAGTTTGTATCTTGCCTCAGTCTTCCGCCCCTTGTAGAGCTTTCCGGGCACTGGTGTGCCACCCATGACGACAGAGAACTTGGAGGTCGCGACTCTGGACTTGAGCTCAGGCCATCGTCCGATCGACTCGTTTGGCGGTGAAAGTTAGGCCGCGAAATGGGTATCCGGTTACTCCGGGTCCTACCCTCAGCTGGGGCCCCGAAAGGATCTGAGAGGGACGGTACAAGGTGCGACGGAGAAGATGTCTCTGGATTGGAGACCCGCTGTTCGGTTGGAGGCCGTGGAGCGTCGCTGCTATTTTCGGTGTTGAAGCCGTGGTGATTTACCCGTAGCGCCGGTAGACTATGTGAGCGCGTTAAAGCTAGGTGAAGTCTGGGTCAAGCAAAAGCAATAAAGAGAGGTATGCAAGATACCTGACACCTGTTGAGGATGACCAGGAGGATATCCTGGAATCTCTTGGAAACGAAGGGCGTCCGACGGGCCTGTCCCAGCGGGGCCGTTAATACGATAGCCCGATCTATGAATGTTCCTTCTCGGGTCATCTGCTGCGGTTCCATGGTATATTCTGTTCGTGCTGTAACGGCCCACCGGTTCCAGGGTGATTGGTAGTTTGGAATCTTGATAGGACATGTATGCAAGTGAGAGCCAGATGAAGGTGTGCAGACCTTTATAGGTGCGAAAAGGCTATGTTCTTCAGCGCACAAGACCTGTGTATCACGGATCCGTCAAACAGCTGTTCACGTCGGCCCAAAATACCAGGCTCAACGTAACGGCGGGAGGGCACCCTGAGGGTGTTAAAAGTGCTAATTCTGTCGTTGTTGCACTTTCCGTGATCGGCCAAAAGTCGAACAAATGAGGCATGAGTGTAGAGGTCGTTGGGAGCTCCGGCCGCTGGGAGCTGTGCTAAGGGTAGGCGGAGGACTTGGGATGCTGTGGGACGTGTCCAAAAATATCCAGCACGTAACACTTAGTGGCAAAACCGCCACCGTTTGATTTGACGGAATGTGACGTGCACATGAGGAATGAAGACAAAAGGCCCAGCGAGAGTCTTTCCAGCCGGTCAATTCCCTTGGCAGGGACTTGGCCAGAGACTAATTATGTATGAATCAGAATAAGTCGTTATGACAATTTGGACGCCACAGACTACAGTTCAGCCATGCGTGGTAGCCCTTCTATGCCACGGGAGCGCTTTCGACGGAGTCCGACCTTCCGATATTTAGGGCAGCCAGGTAGATAGCCTGGACAATTAGACAGACACAGGCCTGGAGTAAAGGAGGGAGGGAGCTGTCAGTGTATAAAAAGTTGATGAGTCTTCAGAGACATATATAGCGAGACAAAAAGTTACACCTCCCGAGAGAAGTTGTGAGGACGCCAGTGCAATGTATACAGCAACGCACAGGATCCGTGATACGGTTATGTCGAGCAACCGGAGCCTTCTGCTCAAAAATACCACGCCTAATTCTGGAAGAGTCACGAGGTCAGTGATGTTGATGTGCTGCTCAGTATCGGAGGAATGTACGTGGCGAGAGTCTGGAGGAAGCTCATGTCTCAGGGTTTGCTCGAGTTCAGGAGAGGCAGCCTGGGAATTGAATCAAGGAAGATGTACGATTCCTGGCACCGCGAATCGGCGCGAGCGCCCCACAGCAATCCGCCCCGGGCGCAGGCATGGGATCAAAGAGGCGATTGAGGACTTGGGAGACGGAGGGGCGCGCCTCGATGACGGTGCAGCCGGGGATCTTGGGCACGGCGGCGAGGTCGCAGAGACAGATGACGAAGATGCGGAGGTCGAGGTGCGAGTCGGGGCGTGCAGCGAGGGTGGCGATTTGGAGGAGGTAGGGGGCGAACCAGTTTATTGCGCCTAAGTGAGACAACATGGTCAGTTTTTTTGTCGCCGTATAAAGAGGAATAGGAATGGGAGTAGTTGAAGAAGAAGAGTAAGGAGAGAAGGGAAGAAGGGAAAGCGGAGATCCACCAAACGGCCGAACACAGCAGTACCACACCACCCTCGTCGTTTTCTCCCGTCCCTCCTCCCCAGCCGCACGCATCTCCCTACCAGCTCATCCAACACCCCAAGCGTGAACGTCGCCCCGCCCTCGCCCGCGAACAGCAACACGCGGTCAAAGTCGCCCGCGCGTAGGGTAGGACCGCCGTAGGGACCTTCGAGGATGAGGTGGAGGGACCGCCCGAGAAGGGAGGCGTCCTTCTTCATCGAGCTCGCTGCCCTTCTCGTGCGTGATCCCATCGATGCCCGCTTCGAGATCCGCGTTCGCGTCGGCGGGGAACTAGTCCACGTCATCCTCGAAGGTGTAGTTGGGCTCGGGTATGAGGCGAAGTTGTGGAGGGCGCGACTCCAGTCGCCGCAAGCGCGTGCCGCGAGGAGCATGGCGTTTTGGGCGCCGTCGGAGCCTCAAAGAGCAGGGGGAGCATCGGTAAGTACGAGTGCAAGCGAGATTGATAAGAGGTGTGAGTATGGAGGAATGTTATTCGCGCGCCCCACGCCTCAGCTGGATCCAGTGCATCGACCGTGTGTATGCGTGCACCTCCCGCTACGTCGCACAGCCGCAGCAGTCCCAGTGTCCGCATCCAGTACACAAGTACAACCACCACCCAGCGCACCAGCACCAGCACCAGCACCGACCGCGCCTCACTGTGTGCGGCCGATAGTGCACACGTTCGTAAGTACTATCGTCCTCGCAGAGCTAGGGGCACTGCCATTTCGGAACTTTAGTGTAGGATGCGGCACTGCAGAACAACCCTAATCGTTTCCGCCACAGAAGACTGTGAGCTGCCAGGGTAAGTATTTGAATCGTTCTGCCTTTCACGCGCTGGAGATCGGAGACAGAGAAGCAGCGACGACGATGAAGCTAAGAGGCCGATTGTGGCTATGCTCGGCATTCACTTCCCTCACCAATGTCACACGCTTGCTTTGCTCTCCTTGCTGAGGCTCTCGACAATACCAGCCGCGTCTACCAGCCTGAATCGAATTTGATTTCAATCTCAACTCCATCCGCTAATCCTCTAATCCCGCTTTCCCGCTCCTGCTCGCTTCCTCGCGACTCACGACTACTAGTATTCCCAGGTGGATTAGAAGTACTAGATCACGTCGAGGCTAAGGCCAAAGGAGAATCAAACTTTCTGAAACTGAAAAATTGAATACGAAAGGGTCTGTCGCGTAGTGTCGCGCATGGTGCATCTGCCTCCCATAACGCGATCTATTCCTTGGGGCTTCGCGAGGCCGAAAATGATCCCCGTTCAATTCGGGGCGGAGCCATGCGTGGGTGAACTCCTTTTGGGGATCCATTGTTTTCGTCATGAACTTCACTCACTCACATGGTACAGAACTTACACCAACTATATTATTCTGCACCGAGACCGCCTGCAAACTTATATCTCCCCACGTACACATTTTTTCATGCCCGAGACTCGAACCGACACTCTACAGGGTCTGTGGCGCGCGGCGCGCATCTGCGATAAATCATAAGTCGGGGTCTTTGTTGGCAGATAAATCTCGTTCGACTCAGGGCCAGGTCGTCCATGCTCCAGCACACTTTTTTTTTCGGTTTCTTCCTTTCTTGTGTTCCTTGGGTGGATCTTGTCGATGCGGCCCCTCATCGTTGCGACGACACTTGAATTTCCGTGGGCCAAAGGCTTCCAGATTTCTTAGGTCTGTATCGCTCCCGCAGTTGTGGCTATTCAATCACTTTTTACTGGAACCGGCTACAGCTCGCATCTGAAACTCGAATACTCAAGGTTCTGTATTTCTCTGGGCTAAAGATCAATCCCGTCCGATTCGGGGCTGAGCCGTCACCAGTTCTCTTGTTGTATGCTCTTTTCCGCCTCTTCCGCTTGTTCACAGGGTGTGTTACAAACGAGATTGACCCGCATTCTTCCAAAACCAAGAACAACCGCACGCTTTTATACTTCGCAGGCCAAATCTGCATTCTGTCAGCAAATTTGACACTCTTCCCCCATGCCCGACACTCGCATGAACGAACGCTCAACAGGCTCTGTGGCGCGTGCGCGCAATCGCGACGAATTGTCCGTGACGTGGCTGTGGATTGCTTGGAGCAGAGTTGTGGTACTGCTCTTAAGAAAATCGCTTGGCATTTTAATTATTCATTCAGTGGGTGATCAGAATACTTTCAACTGAATTTGAACGGTATTAACTCCGCGCAAAGGACAAGGATGGCAAGTCTCCTAAGATATAATTAAGATATAATTTTAAAATAAAATAGGCTTCGCGTGGCTATTGACGACGATATGGACAATGTTTCGTCGACCACGAATACCTATAAACAGCCGGTACAACCAGGAAATATCACGCAGTCGGCCTTACTGCATCCATCTTATCCAGATTCTTGTCCGCACATGAGCTTCTGGTGAATCAGCTGGCCTCTGCGCATCTACAGTCCTAGTAACTGGTTGTATCTCAGTGGATTCAAGGGCAGAGTTCTCCTGGAATTTTGACCAGGATGATTCGTTATACCGTGCGCCGGCCGAGAGGTCCTTTAGATTGAGGAATATCCGCGTTGACTACAAGTCGGGATGATGCGTTAGAAATGTGGATGTCAGAACAGAAACATGTCATCACGTACCGCCACAGAGTATGTGGCCAGCAACCACCTAAGAGGAGTTCCCTATGATTAGCTACGAGTTTCCCATGAATGTAAATATAGTGCTTACGCCGTCCCCATGTAAGCGTAGCGGTTGCGCACCAAAACGAGGACGAGGTTGACAAGCAGGACACCTGAGGTATTGTTTAACAACCATCACTCAAGCAAATATCTGGAGACAGTCGTCCAACACACAAAAGACGACCCCGAAATACAGTGCTGTAAACCGAAGATTGGAAATCAGGCTCACGTCGTTCCGGTAATAACGACACATATCAACGCTTACCTGCATCGCGTAAACACACCTGGAGAGTGGGTGTCATGTGCGTCGTTTGGAACGCAAATAGTTGGCCCATTTTCTTCATCGTCAGCTGACCTTCTGCTTCATCGATAACGTGTGCAATGTCCTTGACTTTATGGACCACGAGGACGAGGTAGATGCCTATGATAAAGATTTCCTCTATGATTCTTTATGAGGCGTAGAGGGTTGCGCACCGACGACCGCCATGGAGGTGCACCTTGGAATGAGTGGGAATTTGTCCTCAGTATACATATCCAAGCAGCTAGGACGCCTTACCACACTATGCATTTGTGGCAGCTAAATGAGCCAACGAATAAAAGCGCAATGGAGAGTGGGGCTCACTGGAGATATTGACATCTGGAATGTATCCTTGCCTCGCGTCGCAGGTGAGAATTTCGGTACTGTCCAACAAGCCCTTGGCGCCTCCCTGGATTGAAATGATAGTCGTAGTGAGGCCAATCTAATATGGGCGTGGAAATGGGGATAGTTTCGTCGTTTCAGGACGTGGGACTTACCACGCTCTCAGCTGCAACGGGCGAATAATTCAAACAGGCAATACAATGCGAAGGATCGATGTTTACCAAAGAATAAGAACAGAGTAAGGAGAACGACTGCAATGAAAAGATCACGGCTCTTAGTAGGGCAACACTCATGATTTGAGAAATGCCACGCACCGCGACGGCTCCATCCATAAACAGCATTGATTCGAATCAGGATCATGAGCTCTCCAGACATGATAGAGAGCACTTCAGTCAAGCCCAGGTACCAGCGCGATACATAAGAGCTTGTGCAACCAAGTCAGGAGGATAGCCGTGTTTTGTGACATACTCTTACTACTGCAAGGAAGTGAGTGCGACAGCGGCAGCATTGAAAGTGTACGGCGCACTGGCAGGTTCGCTTTGCAAGGCTGCGTCGCATTAGATGCAGGAGTAAGAGAGCATCAAACGAAACCTCACAGCCCAGAAATTCGGATCTGTGGGAAGGGGACCTCCGGTACCAACCCTCAAGGTGAAATGCTTGGTCCCAACTAGAAGGTATTAACATTCCATAAGAAACTAAGTAGGAACATACTGGCTTCCATAAGGAAGAATCTGAGAAAAGTTCACAAATACATTTACAGACCCCAAGCCCAACCGACCGAGACTTACCCCAGCGCAAAAATTGTGTGGTAGCGGCTAAAGATGAATAAGATTTTCGAAACTGACCACGATGATCTGACAGGTAGACTCAGACTTGAGTGGAAACATTGTTGTCGACAGCCTCAGGCACATACCTCCAGACAGATGACAGCTGGTGCATCGGTGTCAATATAATGCACGACACCGCTGGAAGCCAAGACGCACCTCTCGGTCCCAGGTAAGACACACATCATAAACCACCCACGTCACTGCGGCGACTTCCCAGTTCCCGTCGTCAGAAAGACTGAAACGACGAACGAACGGACACCTACTCGCACTTCCCTGCACAAAGTTGGGGTTGGCATCGGGAGAGAGCAGAGACATGAGCACAAGTGGGCGACCGGTATTGTCACAGGCGAGCGGCGAGAGGTTAGACTGACCGAGGGATTTAAATAGGTGGACAGACAGCCGATGCCATATTTTGCAAGGTCATCGCCTTGACGACAATGTGAGCGGCAAACTTCTCATTGGCGGGAACTTGCCGAATCATGGGGAAAAAGTCTTGCGTGGGTAACTTACATAAAAAATGCCTGCGCCCCTATACTCGGCTATGTCCAGACGCTTGCTCCCAGTCAGAATGTGTTCCTGTGGCGCGGTTTGCAGTCAACTCGGTGCTCTTCACAACGGCCGTCGGTAAATCTATCCTGGCGAACTCCGCAACATTGTCTCCAACCTTGGCGTCAATGGGCAATCGGCCCAGACATACATATTTGGAAGAAATTCGCTGCGAGGCCGTTCCTCAAATTTCATAAGTGCGCAGAGAGAGCTCGAGTTTAGTGAATACATAGTGAATGCAACGAAATCAGTGGATTTCCGTCTGCCTCGCAAGCCCTATGTCTGTCGTCCCTGCAAGTACTGACTTACACTGCCGTGTGGCGACACGGGGTACCAACGGGCCCTTATACCAAGGCTGCTGTAAGAAAGGATGGAAATCCAGATGCGGCAAGATCCCAGTTATGGCCGCGACGAAAGCGAGTGGCATGATCGCTAAGACGTGATACACTTCCGGTGGTGATGCCCGCGTGGTAGCATGACTCGGAGAATACGAACCGAAGTGGGAAATTGTTGTGCTAAATCAAGGCCTTTTAGGCGTAAACGGGCACGTAGTGTGGACGGGCCATATGAGGTGGTCTTCAACCGGTATGGGGACGCAACGCTTTTACGGGCCGTGCTTTCGTAAAATTACCTGCTAGTGCAAGGAATGAAGCCCTGTGAGGCCTTTACGTAGGTTTGTCGGCCATTCTATCAGCCCTTAAGATTTTATTGTTCCCTTGAATCATCGCCTCCGCTGACGGCTGTCTCAGCTGAAGCAACGGCCGCAACCCGACGCTTCCTTATGGGTAAATGCAACGGCGTGAGCCCGTCCTGCGGCAGACTATTGGTTTTCGTGCGCTTAGACAGAAGCATCAGTGCAGACAGTGAACGCTGCATGGACTCACGTTGCAACGCAGTTGCGTGTCAAGGCAGCGCAGTTGCGTGTCAAGATCTTCGTCTATGGGGGGTAACAGGGCGAAATATTGCCGAAAACCAACCGGCAGGCAAGATAGGTATGTATCATCTTTTCCAGCAAGTCTTTCAATGCGTCGACGCCGACCTCAAACCCATAATTGATCTGGCCAAGTAGATGAAAGCTCTCTGACGCAATTGAATGTCTTGGTGACTAGAATTATGAGAGCCGAGTTATTCATGGGCGTTCTGGAGCCAAAAGTAGACAGGGCCATCAATTTCCTCTGCGAGAGTTGACTTCGGTCGTAACCTTCGATCCTGCTACTGTGCGAGGTGTCAGACTACCCAACAGGCATGCCTCACAGGATATGAACCCAGAGAGTCCAGTAGTCCTGTGGTATCGTGGAGTATTCTTTCCGCAACAGATGACGTTCGCCGTCTTCTGAAACATTCCAAGATACTGTGCGGATATGATCAGGGGACAGCGTTGCATGGCCATAGATGCTCGAACATCCGTGATTCAACTTCTTCGATCACGGCGTAAATGCCAATGTACAAGATATAAGAGGCCGGACGCCGTTCGTCGCACGCCGGTCCAGAGAAGGCGACGATGCCGCGCGACTTCTTCTGGAGCACGGCGCAAACATTAATGTGCAAGATACACAAGGCAGGACCGTGGTGTACACTGCATCCGAGGAGGGGCAAACATAGGTCGTGCAGGATCACGGAGGAGATGCTGGGATAGACAGAATATTTGGAAGCGTGTTGCAGGCCGCGGCTGCCTCGGGGTATCGAATGACCGTTATTGTCGGCCTCTTGTTGGCGAAGGGGGGAACTGTGCATGAAGAAGGAGAAAAACACGGACATGCGTTGCAGGCGGCATGCAGAACCGGGGCTGGCCAACCTGTTCTGGAACATAGCGCAAAGGTCAATGCCCGAGACGGAGGATATGAGACTGCCCATTGCAGTTGGCATCTTCCTGTGGTGACATGGACACCGTGCGGCTCCTCTTGGAGAACAGTGCCCGCGTCAACGAAGGTGGTCCGGAGGATCAGAGTGCGTTGCACGTCGCGGCGGCTCTCGGTGACATAAAAATGTGCCAGCTCCCTCTCCAACACGGTGCCGAGATGGACAGATCGAGTGCGCAATACAGAATTAGAACGGCCCGGACATTAGAATGTGGGGTGGAAAGTACGGAGAGCCATTAGACACCGCTTTTTGGAACGAACACAAGGTCTTTGAGCTCTTGAAGGAGAGGGATGCGACACAGAGCCTCCAGTTTTGTACAACGAGGTTCGATTTGGAGACTGGCGGGGCAGCGGGATCGGACGCGGAATTTTGCCCGCACGACCTAAATTGTAAATGCCTCCGCACTGAACGACACCCTGCCCCCATCCCGCTTCATTCCCGAATTCGCCGCCGCAACCGCATCCCCTCCCTCCCTAATCAGCCGGATTCCCCGGATTCGCAGCGAACACCGCAACGCCACCCCTTCCAGGCGAGGGTGACGATTTAGAGGAGGTAAGGGACGAACCAACTATTGCGCCTCCGAGAAAAGAAATCACAAATATTCGAAAAGGAAGTATAGAGGAGGAGGGTACCCTACACCACACCATCCTCCGCGTATTCTCCCTGTCCTTCCACACCGCCCCAACGGTCCCTCAGCGTGAATATCGTCCACTCTCCACCGGCGAGCCGCAGCACGGGCGCCGTCAAGAACGAGGTGCACGGCACGGCCAGAAGGGGCATCATCTTCGTCTTCAGTGAGTTTTGCTGGACCAGAAGGGGAGTGAGCGAGCTCGGCTTCTCTTGCACGACCCAATCTTGCGCCTCGCCCGCTTCGATATCCGCGGGCACGGGCTTCGTATCCGCAGGGAACTAGTCCTCCTACCACGTCGTCGAAGGTGTAGTCGGGCTCGGGTATGAGGCGAAGTTGTGGAGGGCATGGTCGTTTTGGGCGCCTTCGGGGCCTGAGATAGGAGGGGGAGCACCAGTAAGTGTGAGTGCAAGCGGGATTGAAAGTGATTTTTGCACGCGCCGGGGGATAACGGCCAAGAACGAAGTCTGTGCGCATTTGTCCCATGAGCATCGCACACTCAACCGTGTGTTACACTGGGTATGCATGCGCCACACTGCACGTCCCACTACAGCAGCATCCCAATGGCTGCATACATCAACCAAGCCCAAGCATCACCCAGCGCACCAGCACCGACCGCGCGCTCCGTAGTGCGCACTTGCCACTGAGTACTATCGAGCCGAACACATAGGGGAGGTCCGAGGAAGGGCCGATTAGAATTTTCTATCCTGTGGGGTGGTATTCAATTAGCGAGAACGCCACCAAGGGGAGAGGAGCTGGAAAAAAGAGGGGTCGAGAACGTTGAGGCAAGAGGCACATTGTGGCTATGCTCGGCAATCACTTCGGTCATCATTTGCTCTTGGCAAAAATGCGGGCTCAAATGACCGAAGTCCTCCTTCGGGGTGAGAAGCGGCGAGCCAAACATCCCAAAATCTGGACGAGCATCGCAGATTCGAGGATATCGTGGAAAAAAAAAGTGGTGATGTGCCGACGCAATCGGAAAACCCGTCGCTTCGGTGATTTCGCCACACTCATCGCCACCACGCTCTGTTCTCGCGCCTACCAGCATGAATGCCATTCGACTCCAATCTCAACTCAATCCTTCAGTTTCTGGCTCCTATGGTTGCCGACCAAGATTTAATCACATTAACATCAATCAATCCATTCAGTGCAAGCTTACATCTCCCAAAATATGTACGCATTTTATCATGTCTCACCAATTTGACACTTTCCCCCATACATGACACTTGAATCAACACTAGACAGGGGCTGTGGCGCGCGGCACGTATCTGCTACGAATAACCATTTCTGTTGGCGTGTATTGTAACAAATAAACCTCGTTCGACTCGTCGTTTCGTGGGTTTCTAGATCTCTTGCGTCTATCTCGCTGCCGCTGCAGCTATTCAGTTACTTTTCACTGGTATAACCAGCCTCCGCTTCGCATCCGAAACTCGACATGCAATATCTCGCAAGGCTTTGTCGCTCGTGGGGCGGATCTGCCTTCTATATTTTAGTATGCTGCAGGCAATCCCCGTTCTTATGATTTGATCTGGCTTCGCCGGTTTACGGCATGATATGGAACAAAGTTCAACTGTAGGTACTTATTTCGTATCAAGGACCGAGACCCCCGGCTCTCTCATATTTCTCGTCCAGCAAACGTGACATTACTTCCCTCACCAATTCGACACTCTCGCAATGTGCATACCTAAGACTCGAATCAAGACAGGAAAACCATTTCCCCCAAAGTCCGCCATACCTACACACCGTACTGGTGAGTGACTTCATGGAAACTGTTTAACCGTGTAGTTTCCGTTTATTCATGTTTTGTAGGGGTCCGCAAACTAAACCAAAGTTTAAATAGTTATTTCTGTTTAAAACATTTTTAAATGACAACAGGTGAAGAGCGCCGAGATGGATTACTGTACCTCTTGCTCCACGGAGTACACTGCCACCTCCGACGGGAGCCGGAGCAGTGGAGGAGTCCTCCGAGGATAAAGTTAATGCCGTGATGTGAAATCGTGCTCCAGGTACAGCCGACCATGGAGTAGTTTGCGTCCGCTGTCACCAACGCCCCTGCGCCTGAAGCATCTACTACAGTGTACATCGCCGTCTGATCACCGGTGAGGTTGAAGCTCGTCGCACTTGGGATCACAGCCGCAAGAGAGCCTTTAAATGAGCCGGTGCCGTTTGTGAAATTGACTGTACGGCGACTGAGACTACGTAATTATGACTACTCAATCAAGCCATCCGCAAGACGCAGCAAGCAGCAAAACCGAGATTCAAGACAAAAAACTACACAACTCAAGCTCAAACGCAACCCGCAAGAACCGTTTTGGTTGTTACACTTCGTTCTTTCGCTGTGCTCTTACTCCTTGCTTTCCATGTTGTCCAAAAGAGCGCCTGGACTCCCGGCTGTTTCCCGGCTGCTCTAGGGTGTAAATGCGCCGGCAACTCTCCTTCTCTCGGTCATCATGCTGCCTTTCTACGATACTGTAACCCTACGGTCGGCATATGTTCTTCCTGGTCGTGTGCTTTTACTATTTCTCTCATCGGCTCATTCTATACCCAGATTTTCGTGCCGCACTCGAGGAGCAACTTAGGAGTTACCATCACCGTCTTCCCTTTCCAGGTACGATGCCCGTTTAACATTCATTCTTTGGCTGGATGCTCAACCCGCATATAGCAAGGATGTCTACCTTGCCACTGCTCGCCAGTACATACTTGACGCACTCCAGCCAAGGAGTTGAAGATTATGCAACGGTTTGCCATCGCCTTCCGCCATCCGGTATCTGATTTTACTGGTTATCCAGTCGCTCACTGCTTCAAAATCAATTACCCTGCTCTCAACTGCGCTATCAAACACTCGCAAATTCCAATCCAATTTTTGCTATTCCAGTGAGCGGCCCTGCTTCTCATGTTTTTTATATCGCATTTGACTACCGTACCTCTGTTCAGTCGTCTGTGTGGTCACTGGGCAACTCGGCCCCATGAACCACGCCTGCTCCGCGTTGCCATGAATTGCCGATGTGTTGGTGTCGCCCTAGACATTTATTTTTCTGCAGCGGCTGGTAAACGAGGTCTATCATGTTCCAGATGTTGCAAAACCCAAAATCAAGGTTTTTTTTTCAGGTGGTAAACTTTTTTTTTGCTCAATCCCTAGAATACCCCTGTCCTGTATCTCTCCATAGCGGGGCCTCCAGGATGCTTATTCTCGATGGAATAGGGCTCCCATGCTGTGCTGTGCAAAGAGTAAGGGAGCATCAGTGAATTTGATGCCTCTCGGAATATTCCGATACTGGCAATTCTTCAACCTTCAACCTTTGGTCTGACTACATAGACTATGCTTACTAGGTTATTGTCCCCTTCAATATTTGCTGCACCATATGTTGGGTTGCATCCCCTTCCCCACAAAAAAAAAAAACTCCTGAATTTCAAAAGAAATTATTCTCTTTCATCGCCGCGGCACATGATGGGCGTGACTTGACAAAGTCACCGCTTCCTGCCTTAACATCTAAAAGCACTATCTGACCCCTCCCCATTTTAACCCACCTTTTGCTGCCCTATCTGAACACTGGGCCGGAATATTCCGAAAGCCATCAAATTCACTGATCCTCCGTTACTCCTTGCACAGCATGGCCCAGGAGCCCTATTCCGTTCAGACTAAGCACTGCTGGAGGCCTATGCTGTGTACAGATACAGTACAGGAGTATTCTGTGATTTGAGCAAAAAAAAAAAGGTGTCCTACCCAAAAAAAACCTTCGTTTTTGGTTTTGCAACATCCGGAACACGATACGAGGTCCGTTCTTATGCCACGATATTATGTTGCAATTTTACAAACATTTTACGATTCTCAGAGGGCCTGCGAGCAAAGTATTTACCGTTATTAATAACTTATTATGTCTTGATGCGCTGCGTGCCCTTGATTATCTCGGTGCCAACAACATGTTCTGGAATGAGTGTAGGCGTCCGCGATTTGAACATATCACCATATGTTTACCATGTCTACGTATCCTACCCTGCATAACAAGATGTGCCCTCGCTTCCGTAGGTGCTGACCGGATCACCCAAATAAATGTGACGGCGCATCGAAAAGGCTACTTTATTCGTGTAACAATCTACAGTAATTCACATAGGTGCCATAGCTCCGCATGCACGATACCAAATAACAGTTGGAATTCCGTTGACCTTTTACTACGCTCTCAGCCTGCTTGTGTGTTAGCTATTGAAATTAACACGGACCTTGAGTCAGGGGCCGCCAAGCAAGTCGAAACCGACGTGTGGTCGTCTGCAGTTTGGATGGAACGAATAGAGATCACGAAGATCAGGTCAACACATCTGAAGCGGAATAAGAAATGAGGAATAACACACTGATGATGCCGACCGCCGGCGCCATTCGAGTCGAAAACCATGAGAAGAATAAACGGTGGCGCTGGCGCGTTAGAAATGGCGATGGGGTGGCAGGGTATAAGGTTAAGAACTTGAGTAGTGCATCTGTGGATAGTGGATATGACAAAAATCTCATATAAGTATGTCACTGTCACCTTCGAACTCGATGTGGTACCGGAGACGCAGACACGTCGGTTCGATCGGGGGAACACCCTAATTGAGTCATAACAATTGGCTCTATTAAATCTGTTAGACTCACCGAACATATATGGTCGAACTGGGCGTATCGAGCTGCGGGGAGATGGGTCAGTGAAGGAGTTTAGAGCGAAATGTAACTCACTTTGTGTAGCCCCTGACTCGCAAGAAATCAAACGTCGAATGGATGTGGATATGTCGTGACTGCTATTATCGAGCTGCGGGGAGATGGGTCAGTGAAGGAATTTAGAGCGAAGTGTAACTCACTTTGTGTAGCCCCTGACTCGCAAGAAATCAAACGTCGAATGGATGTGGATATGTCGTGACTGCTAGACGTTCTAGGCGCGCGCAGGAAGCTGAATCTGGGCGTTGATGAATAACTCTGCGTTAGAGGAAATGAGGATGAGCGACGGCATACCAAAGAATCCCGGCGGCGCGGAAAATCTCACAAAAGAGTTCAACATGGCCCCGTGCGTGATTAACACGAGGGTGTGGCGTCGAAGAACTTGAGTTCAGCCGGCAGCGATGAAGGAAATCAAAATAAATGAGTGAGAAATGCACAGCGAGAAGCTCGTACCATCACAATTTACGAGGGAGCGCCCATCACAGGCCCGAATTGCTTTGGTAGTCTAAAAGTAAAAAGCAGGGCCAAAAAAAAAGGACATGCAATGAGCTGACCGGCCGAGTAAAGGGTGTATGAAGTGGGCAAACTGCTCCGATCGTCTGCTCCGCGGTGCGAGTAGTCACGCAAAATGTCAACAGAGTATTTTGGGAACTCACTCTAGTTCTGGTTGTTGTTCTCAGTACGGCTTGGAAGTGTGAGAATGTGGAGAGAAAGAGAAGCGTAAGAGAAGCTCTCACCGTTCACGAGGACGTTCCAGCCTGCCACCCGTCGCCCGTCGCCCCTCGCAGTCGATCAAAATGGAAACGTCGAGGTCATCGTTGACTCGGAAATGTCGGCAGGAGCCATTGCGTCCACATTTTTAAATGTCTTGTGCGGCTCGAAAAGTCTCACACATGTTGTCAATCTTGAGAGATATCTCGAGGGTCTTGAGGGCGTCAAGACAGCGGGTAGTAGCTTGTGCTGGACCTTTATGAGTAGCGAAGCAATGCCGTGGATTTGAATCTTGATACTTGAGACGCTTGTCAGGATGCCTTGCAGCGACCTGATGTTGAAATAGTCCTTCGAGTCTGTGTTGCGAGCCTTGAAGCCCAGTTGCCAGTGAGAGTCTCGATTTTTCCCTATAGCCGTGACCAGGCCACGGATTTGAAATGGGCACCTTGAACAAAGGGTATATCAACATTGAGGATGTTGTGCACTTGATCGAAGAAAGAGCTTCGTGTGGAGGATGTAACTGAAGGCAGACAGTAAGGAAAGCAGACGATAAGGGGGGAAAAGAACAAAGGTCGCCTTGCGAAGCGAGCTTCTTTTGAGTGGCCCTTGAACGCTGGAAAGTAGGCCGCGTGATGGAGCGGCACGTTGGAAATTGGGCCGGCCAGAGCTAAATTGTGATTTGGGAGGTCTTCCAGACTTAGCCATGGGAAGAAACCAAACCGAATTCGGTGAGGTCGGAGCCAAGGCTGTAGGAGAGGTGGCGGTTGAGAAAAAATATCGCAAATTGGGGTGATGGTAAACCCGCGCATACTGATACGAGGCATCTGCTTAATATATGACGTACGAAAAGGCCACGTTAGAAAACGCAGAAAGTCTAGAAGAGAACGGGTTAGCCCAGGAGAACGAGCAGAGAAAAGCGAAAGGAGGATGTGAAAACACTGCCGGTGGGATACGTGGCCTCTCGGCTGCATGTAGGCTCGTGACCAGCCTGCCAAAGAACGGCAATACTTAGTGTGAGCACTGTGCCATAGGCAGGCTGGTACAACTCGGGCTGTGCAAAAGGCCTGAGCCTGAGTTTGAAATTTTTGGCAGGTGCCGATCATTGGCATCACGGTGGCTGCGCAGAGCCATCATTTCCCTTATAATCTCAGTGTCCACAACCCACCCTCTGCATCATATTTAGATTTTTTGAGCCAGCGGAATGATAGAAGAGTCTTCTTAGATTAATCTCCCTCCTTTGACTTTGGGCAACCGAGATGAATTGACAAAATGTAGCCAAGAAGAAAAATGATTCAAACTCCGCGCTCAGCCCTTTGTTTGGTCCGAGTTGTACCAGTCTGCCTACGGCATAGTGCTTGCACTAAGAATTGCCATACCTGGCAGACTGGTTATGAGTCTAGGCTGCATGATTAGAATGTGCCGCGGGCAACTGCGATCCGCTGCGTCCTGTCAAACAAAAGCTGCGCGCAAGTCAGCTGTTTGACGGCAAATGCAGAGGCAGTGTTGGAAAGCGGAACGGAAGGGGTTAATCGAAGAGCAAAAGCAGAGCAAAAACAAAAGGAGAAAGGCTCCATGGGGATACAGCACAGCCGAACGAGCAAAATCTTAAAGAACGGTTAATAATATGTACATGTGTCGTTACATCGATTATCCACGTTTGAACGAATTGAGTACCGTGAGCCCAAAAGAACTGAGATCCCTCCATACAGGCACTTACGCCGGAGCGAAGGCATGTCTTGTTACGAATTATTTAGCTCTGCATGAATGGGAGCAAGGTTTTCAAGTGAGCACCAGTGCTTATGGAAAGCATTTGATGACCAGCGCCAGATGGCTTTGACAACGTCCGGTGGTACCCCTTCGAGGAGTAACTCCGTCGTTCAGCCAATACGGAAACTGTGTCCTGTGATATGCGGGCACCCCCGCACGCTGCCAAATTTCGTTGCAACGTCGCAGAAATTTTAGCTTCGTCAAAATGACTGCGCAAATGGGAGAGGTAAATGTGAATAGTGTAACGGCGCCACTCTATTTCCGGATCTCGGATTAGACGCCACTTCATTTCCGAGTCTTGGCACAACCCGGGTTCGGACTTAGGTCCGGGTTCGGACTTAGGCCCGGGTTCGGACTTAGGCCCGGGTTCGGACTTAGGCCCGAACTGCAGGTACGCGAAGGGCCGAGGCTCGGGAATTATGTAGTTTGGGTTTCGGGGTCAGATGTGGATTGTTATACATATATATAGACTCCCGACATGTATTTCCCTTTTGTCTTCTCAACACCAGTAATATTGCCCCGCTCCTGCTTGCCTTATTCTCGTCTAAATCCCTTGGAGCAACCCGCACCGTTACAGTTTGAGAAGACCCCAACCCCGGCTTACGAACTGAGTATTCTTGTTCCCTTTCACCGCTTTCTGTCCATCATTCCTGTCCCCGTCTTCTTTACTTCTTTGCTTCTTTTCTTCCCCACACTTGTTACCACATTTAATGGATGATCGACAGGGAACTCCCGGCTGGGGCGTTGATTCTGACTGGGATAGCACCAATGTTTCTCAGCATGCCTACGATAATTCGGTCCCTCAGCCCATTCTGTCGCCCACTCTGTCGACCACCGAGGTACTCCTCATGCAGATGTTTAATACTATGCGTGAGGAAGCTGCCGAGGCTTGCCAATTCCAACGCGAACAGGCGGCCATGACCAGCAGGGCTCTTGACTCGATGGCAGCCACGCTCAGGCCCTCCACAACGTCTCCTCCGTGCCTACGCCCACTGCAGTACCTGTCCCGCGTTTTTCTGCTCCTTCTGTCGACTGCCCTCTCAAGGCTCGCGAGCTGCGCATGTACAATGGCACAACTGCGGAGGTCGAACCCTTCATCGACGAAATCGAGACCAACATTCGACTTCAGCAGATGCACGATAAAACCGGTTACTTTTCGACGTACTTGAAGGACGGCAATGCCAAGACGTGGTATTATTCCATAAAAACCTATAATATGTCCCTTCTTTCCGATTTCCCTGCTTTCCTTGCTGCTTTTCGTCTCCACTTTGCAGATCCCAACTACTTGCGGACAGCCCTTCGCAAAATTAAGGCGCTGAAACAACAGGGCTCGTGCGCGTCTTACGTGGCGAGATTCCTGGAGCTATTGCTGCATGTCAGCTTCTCTGAGCAGACGAAGCTTGACCAGTTCGAAGAGGGTCTCAAGCCTGCTGTCCGGGATCTCTGCCGTGGCGTTCGCCCTAAACCAGCTACGTTTGTTGCCTACATTAACCTTGCTGTTGATTTTGACAATGACCTTCATGAGGACGAGCTTTCAACTCGTGATCGCTCTCATGGCTCGCGACCTTCCGCGAGTTCATCTCGTCCTGCCCCTCGCCAGGTGGTATCCACTCCTACCACATCTTCCGAAGTCGTTCCGATGGAGGTCGATGCGGTAAAGTTTCGTGGTCCTTTGACCGACGTGGAGAAGGATCGCCGCCGCCAGCTTAACCTCTGCATGTATTGCGGAGGTGCTGGTCATGGTGCAGATACTTGTCCCAACAGGTCTGCCAAGGCGAAAAAGCGCGATGCTGTGCACCAGGCACCCGCTTCCTCAGCGGGGAAAGCCTGACCGAGAGTCCATCTTCCCCTGCCCCAGGGCTCTCGGTTTCTGACGAAAGGGCACGTCCTGTTCTCGCCGCGACGCCCGCGTTTGTTCGTGCGACGAATGGACGTTTTATACCCCAAAATTACGTTCCTCCTCTTTTTGTTTTCGCTTCCTACTCTCACTTGAATTCTCCAGATCACTTTTTTATTAGCGTCTCTCTTTCCTTTTCTGGTCACCGCCCTATCCGCACGTATGCTCTTGTGGACTTGGGCTCGTCTGGATGCTGTATCTCGGATCGGTTCGCCCAAAGGCATTCGCTTCCGCGCATGCCCAAGGATGTTCCGGTCCCGATAACAGCTGTTGATGATCGCCCTATTGCAGGTGGTCTTGTCACGCATGACGTCATCACCAAGCTCTCTGTAGACACCCACTCAGAGGTGCTTCGATTAGGCATTGTGTCTGTCGGATACCCAGTTATCCTCGGTTTGGACTGGCTGCGCCGGTGAAACGGTGCAGTTGGGTGCAGCCGTGAAATCAAATGACTAAACAAACTAGTGAACGTGGTGAACTAGTCACTACTATCAACCAATCTATAAAATCTAATCTCAATCACAACCAATATACAAATACTCGTGTGTGTATGTTTGGGGAGGTAGGGTACAGAAACCCGTCAAGTTTGTTATGCGACTTTAATCTTTCTGGCGGGACGACTTTTATGTCCAGCGGGAGCTCGGTTTTTATCAGCGGGGGAACTTCTACCGCGGGGCGAATAGTTCGACCGTGAAATGAGGAATCTGACTGTCCGAAATGAGGGAGAACGGCACCGGCGGTTTATCTAGACCGTGCCAGGGAATGACAACGGCCGGACGACTGACGAGGCGTCTTCAACTCAATCCCAACGGGACGACTCTGATTTAGGGCCAGTAGCTGCAATTGAACGGCTGGCGTACCAACGGCTCCAAGCTGGTGGCTGAGCTCTTACAAGGCAAACGGCTTTGTTCACATTGGCTTCTTCTCAATTTCAGTGACTTCCGTCTGTCAAGTCTTTCAAATCTGATTTCTATTTCTTAGTCTACTATATTGCCCTGAACAGCGGGGGATAGTTTACTCCTTTTCTACTAATTATTCTACTGCTTATATATATGTCCAGAATTACAAACGGGGATATAAGGAAACCAGCCGGAACACATTCTGCTCTTGCCAAGAGACCAGCGGGCCAATGGTATATTCAGTATTTTCTCCCGTGGGTATTTCCACTGTCTCCCGGGGGTATATCATGTGATCCCCATAGTGAACCGGGTATGGTGTGCTTTTACTAAGCCCTGCCGGTGATGCCTCCTATAGGATGCTTGTTTCATCACCCGCTGAACCCAAAAGTTCCAGCGGGAGCTCTGCCCAGGTCCCGCGGCAGAAAGTATTACTCTCATTTATCTAGCGGGAACACCAACTAGTCCAGCGGGAGTAACTTAACCCCCGTGTCTGAGTCTTCAACCAGCGGGTGAAGCGCAAGACCAGTTCATCTGATCACAAATCTTCGCCCGCCGATCACATATGTTTCCCCCGGGGTTAGTCGGTTCCCCAGCTCTTACAATAAGCTCTTAATCATGTTCAAGGTTCAACGGCGTCAATCCGGTGTTCAGCGGGACAAGCGCCCGACCACCCGCGGTTGTAATATCCTGCCCCGGTGAACCGGCTTGACATTCTGCCAAAGTAAAATCTAGTCTAAGCTCCGCCGGGTGAACCGTTCCAGCGGCTGAACTCTTTCAGCGGCTGAACAGCTCCCATGGCTAAACTCTAAAATTGTCTTTCGTATGATAGTTCCATACTCCGCTTGTCCAGCGGCCAGTCCTGAGATAATATGGTTCCTCTTGATCACCTCTAGCGCCCAAGGATTCAGCTATCAACTGACCCCCGGGGCCCAGCAGTATGGTTGATTAATAGAACAGTTAACTCGTTAGAGTTAACTGTTGAACAACTCGTGATTGCCCGCTGGCTTTCGGCCATCAAAGGTGTAGCATACCACCCCGAGGTAGGTGTACGCCCCGTTGCTAAACCTCACGTTTTCCCCCGGCGATAGGTATTAAAAAGAATAAAAACTCGGGTTTTTATGTGTACTCTAGTACGCGCCCTATCACCGGCACAACCCTAAAGTCGACCGGGCCGGCATGGATCTCTCTCTCTCCTGCTGCAATCTCACTCCCTCAGGTCCCATACGCGTTAGTGCCAAAAGCTTCGGTCTTCCACACCTCGCTTCGGGTTCCACCTCTCTCAATGCGACCTCTGCAACTTCTGTCGGACTAGGCTTCGGTCTTAACGGCAAGTTATTTCCTTTTATTCGTCGCTCCGTTTCTTCCCTATCTTTCCCGAACTCTGCTCCTCCTGTTCCTTCCTCCCCTGCTGTACCTACAATACATACATCTATTCCTACCCTTGATGATGAGCATTTGGCCAACGACTCGTCCCTGCGCTCGTCTGCGGACAGCGCGCCTACTCCTCTGATGTGCACATCTCCCTCCACTTCTTTCCTTTCTGTGCTGACGGGACTTAACGGCTTCGGTCGTAACATCCTTGATCGCACTCGTGTCCTCCCTCCTCCTACTCCGAAAATTCGTGTTCTTAATCCTTCTCGCTTTCGCAAGCAAACCAAGAACCTCGATATTTCACTGATTCGTTTCCATCCCGTAGATTCTCCTTTCTACAAACTCGCAGCTATGGGCTCGACGCCTTTGCCTTCAGATTCGGATCTCGTTCCGGACGACCCTGACGACCCTCATGACAACTCTGCGCTGCGCGCTCTTCCTCTGAAATATATGCCCTGGGCCTTGACGGTCTTTTCGGACACCGAAGTCAACTCGCTTCCACCCCACCGGCCGTACAACATTTCAATTGACCTTGAAGACAGCAAATCTCCTCCTTTCGGCCCGATGTACCGCCTTTCTCAGGAAGAATGCGATGCACTCGCCAAATACTCAACGAAAACCTCCAGAAGGGTTTCATTCGGCGATCGACCTCGCCTGCGGCTGTGCCAGTTCTTTTCGCTCGCAAGAAGTCCGGCGATCTTCGCCTTTGCGTTGATTACCGCGGTTTGAACTCTATTACAAAGAAGAACCACTATCCTTTACCTCTTATTGACGATCTTCTTGACAGGACGCAAGGTTGCAAGGTTTTTTCGGTTATTGACCTCAAGAATGCCTTCAACCTCGTCCGTATCAAGGAAGGCAATGAGTGGAAGACAGCCTTTCGCACTCCACTGGGCTTGTTCGAAACTCTCGTCATGCCTTTTGGCCTTTCGAACGCACCGTCTACCTTTCAAGCTTTTATTATGGACACGCTGCGCGATTTCCTCGACGTTTTTTGCGTTGTTTATCTTGATGATATTCTGATTTTCTCTTGTACCCAGGAAGAACATGACAAGCACGTCAAGAAAGTGCTCGACCGGCTTCAGAGCGCACGTCTTTTCGCTAACCCGGAAAAATGCGAGTTCGACCGGTCTGAGGTTACTTACCTCGGTTATGTTATCAGCGCCGACGGTATCAAGATGGACCCCGAGAAGCTCGACTCTGTACGCAGTTGGCCGGAGCCCCGTTCCGTCAAAGATATTCAGTCTTTCCTCGGCTTTACTAATTCTTACCGACGCTTCGTTGACCATTATTCTTCCATTGCCCTTCAACTGACTTCCCTTTGTAAAAAGGACATTATTTTCGACTTCTCCGACCTCGTGCATGACGCCTTCAACAAACTCAAATCCGCGCTCATATCCCAACCTGTTCTATGTCACTTCGACCCGACTCGGCCTTGCACCCTCGCGACAGACGCCTCCGACTTTGCCCTCGCCGGCGTACTCCAACAACCGGATGACAATGGCGATCTTCACCCTGTCGCATTCTACTCTCGCAAGTTTTCCCCCGCCGAAATTAATTACGAGGTTTACGACAAAGAACTCCTTGCTATTGTGGACTCCTTCCGCGATATGCGCGCCTGGCTTATTGGCACCGCCAAGCCCATGTCGGTGATTTCGGACCATAAAAATCTTGAGTATTTTATGTCTACTCAAGTTTTGAATCGCCGCCAGGTTCGCTGGTCTATGTTTCTTTCAGAATTCGATTTTAAGCTCCTGTGGGGTCCGGGTGTCAAGAACGTCGCTGATGCTCCCTCGCGACGGCCGGAATTCGTCCCTAGAAAGGGGGATGAGGCTCTTGAAGCGCAATTTAAAACGCTTCTCAAGCCTTACCACACGGAACTTTTATTCCCGGATCGCACCATCCGGCCCTCGATTTCTTCTCCTATCTCGGCTTCCATCTCTGCCTTTACCACACTCTCGATCGACTCGTCCGAACTCCTTCAGCGCTTCCAACGCAAATGGGAATCCGACCAGGAGTGGCGCGAAGCGCTAGCTGCCGGCGACCCTGACTTCGTCGCCGAACATCGCATGGTATTTCACAAGGGGCGTCTTTATGTTCCCAAACCTCTTCGCGCAGATGTTTTGCACCCACGGCACAATTATATTGTTGCAGGACATCCCGGCCGCACGCGCACTTATCAAAATGTGCAGCGTGATTATTCCTGGCCCGGGTTGTACACTTATGTTCGCGGCTACGTTTCTGCATGCGACGTCTGTCCCCGAATCAATGCAGTCCGCCATCGCCCATATGGACTGCTCCAACCTCTCGACATCCCCACTCGTCCATGGCTTTCAATTTCGATGGATTTCATTGTCAAACTCCCGGTCTCGCACGGTTACGACTCGATTTGGGTCGTTTGCGATCGTCTCACTCGCGCCGCCCATTTTATTCCGTGCAACGAATCGATGAAGTCACCTGATCTCGCCTGGCTCTTCCTTGACCGGATCTTTCGATATCATGGATTGCCCGAGTCTATTATCTCTGACCGCAGTGGAGTCTTCATTTCTCAATTCTGGTCAGAGCTCACCCGTCTTTTACAAGTTGATGCGCGCACTTCCACGGCGTATCATCCGCAGACGGATGGACTTACCAAGCGTACCAATCAGACGCTCGAGTCCTATCTTCGCGCCTACGTCTCCCACAACCAGAACGACTGGGTCGACTACCTTCCCGTTGCCGAGTTCGCTTTCAACAACTCGGAGAACTCCTCAACAAAACAAACTCCCTTCTTTGCCATGTCCGGTTCTCACCCCACCTTCGAACCACGCCTCACGCAGACCGCTCCTTCGGCCGTTCCCGCCGCCACAGATCTTGCTACGCGGCTCGAGCGTATTCATGCCGAGTTGCGCGCTGAGTTGAAGTGTGCGCAGGAAATTCAAGCCCGTGCTTATGACCGCCACCATGCTCCTGTCCCCAACCTCCAGCCAGGGCAGCTTGTATGGCTCCTTCGGCGCAATATCAAAACTACTCGACCTTCCGACAAGCTCGATCATCGCCGACTCGGTCCATATCCAGTAGAATGCGCCGTTGGAACTCGTGCCTTTAAGCTGCGTCTTCCTGCTTATCTTTCTCGCCTCCATCCCGTTTTCCACGTTTCCCTTCTTGAACCTTATCACGACCCTTCCGAATTTCACCCACACACTGACCCCCAGCCTTTCGAGCTGGCTTCAGATGATGATCCCGCTGATAAGCAGGATATTGAACCACCACTGAAATCGCTTGTTTTTGCAATTTCCTTACGTTTGATATTCTGTATATCATGTATCTGTTGTATCGAATGTATCAACTCTTCCCATAAAAGAGGCCAATATCATCTGAGTAACGAGATGATACTCCTGAGGAATCAGGAGTATCTCTGACATGTGCTCGCTCCGAAACCTGTAGGAGAAGATGTAGCACAACGAATCCGACCTCACCAACCAATGGGGCGCTTTGAGGTCTTATAAATACTCCGGAAACACGGGAAATAGGGCGGATAAACGGACTCTTTTACATATTTTCATCGTTTGTATAAGTAGCCAGAGTAGAGGAGAGGTAGGCAGCGAAGTTTCTCCCGAGAAACCCTCACGTTATTCGAGTTTTGCAAGTCCTAGATACTTGTAAAGGGCGAGTCTCGTACTATTGGGAAGGAATAGAAGTTTGGAAGCTTGTGATTGAATTGAATCTGGTTTTGGACTCGGAAACATTGTGTGATTGGATTGGAAGGATACTGGGATTGAGATTTGACTATTGATTGGACTGGGAACTGGATACTGGGACTGGGATACTGGATTTGGATTGTTTCGGAAAGGTTCTGGGACTCGGGAATTGACTGGGACTAGTTGGGAAGCCGACAAAACGCACGCTACACACTTTTGGCAACAACTTTATCGACGCGGATCTTAGGGATACGCAAGAAACCACAGAAACTTCACCGTTTCCTACGTTTCTTAAATTTGGTTATCATATATCGCATCAAGGAAGTCCGAAACAGTTGTATCCTTTGGATCCTCGGTTTCGTTCGTATCATAACACAACCTTTCGTCGGACTTTTACTTTGAAAAATCAACTTTCCCTTTCAACCTTTTAAAGGCTCTGAAACTAGGGACTGACACTTGTCAGCTACCTTGGAAGTGATTGAAGCAGCTATCATACACCGTTTCTAGTGTTGGTTTGGGATAGACTCAGTCTATCTTGCCCAATATTGGTTTTGTTGTTTTGGTTTTGGTTGTTTCTTGTGTTTCCACACTAGGTTCCGAGCTCGCAAATCACCGCGACACAGGTTGCAGCCGTCTTAGACGCTCGCAAGACTGGTTGTCGTTACAAATATCTTGTGTGCTTTCAGGGCTCCTCCGAGGATGAAGACAGTTGGATTCCCCTTTCCGACATTCTGCGCTCTGCCGACGAGTTGCTGGAACGCTTCCATCGTCGACACCCTCGCGCTCCACATCCCCAACGCGTTGTCCTGGATCAAACCTACTCGGTGAATGATTCACTTCCTCCTGATTCCTCTTCTACTCCTCCTCTTCCTTCTTCAGATCCTCTTCCAGCAATTTCAGCTGCTGTACCCCCAGCCAAACGTCGCACGCCAACTCCCCCACCATTGCGGGAGAACTTACAATCCAACTATGTTCCTCCTACGGTCACCACCACACGACTTGGACGCACCTCTCGTCCACCTGAACGTCTCGATCCAGTTCACGTTCCAAAACCACGCCGCCGTTCAGAGAAATTTTCCGCGCTTGTCCTTCCTCCAGCGCTAGAAGGGGGATAGTGTAACGGCGCCACTCTATTTCCGGATCTCGGATTAGACGCCACTTCATTTCCGAGTCTTGGCACAACCCGGGTTCGGACTTAGGCCCGAACTGCAGGTACGCGAAGGGCCGAGGCTCGGGAATTATGTAGTTTGGGGTTCCGGGGTCAGATGTGGATTGTTATACATATATATAGACTCCCGACATGTATTTCCCTTTTGTCTTCTCAACGCCAGTAATATTGCCCCGCTCCTGCTTGCCTCTGTTCTATTCTCGTCTAAATCCCCGCACCGTTACAAATAGCGGTCCCTCTCGACTACCATGATTGATCAGGAGGCACATGTTAAGTGCAACGCAAGGATAACAGTAAATGTCGAATGAGATCAATACCTAACAGTAGTTCATCAAGCAAGATATAGTGCATTATACTTCGTATATTAAAGAGATCCCCTGAATCAGATTGTACATGTTTGCGTTGTTCCGACAATACCCCTTTGCGACTAGCCTGTTTTCGATTTATTTCGCATCCTGCCCCCGAGCGCTCGCAAATTCCCGACATTTAATTTAACCTCTTTGTACTCACTGGGCGCCCGAAGCCCGTCGAAGCCCCAAAGATGAGGTTAGCCAACTGACCTGAGCATCAAATTGCTCGTGCGTATGGTTACATTCTTCTTTTTCTCCCACTTTCTGCCCAGCAGCTCCCGTATGCCTATCCCATTTCCGCTTTCATTTCTCGGGTCTGCAAGCTAAAAGGTACATCAGAAATTAACCTTGGTCCAGGGATTTGGACGCTCCACAACGTTATTTCCGTACAAAAACAAACTGAGAGCGAAGAACACCATTTTCGTCTGATAAGGATCCATTCCCTCCCACGCGCACAGCCCACACGGAAACATCCCGGCCGCTCGAGCCCCGCTCAAAAGGACGAAGCTACGTAAAAACCTGTCGCCTGTTCTTCCCTCCGCTCTCCCTCATCAAGCTTCACTCACTGGCACTCAACGCTGACTGCGGTCCTCGGTGCTTTGAACATCATCAAGCTGTTGGCCGGTCCTCAAGTCTCACTCACCTTCAAGCCCCGGACCGCAACGCGGGAGCCGCAAGTCCACTCAAATCATCCTCATCAACAGCATCAATTAACTCAAGCCCACTCCTCCTGGCCACAATATGCAACTGCAAGTCGCGTCAAGCCAATCAACTCAAGCTCATAGCTCTTTTCTCCGTTATTTCCAAAAGACCTCAACTCCATGTGGTTTTTCTGGCACATACGCAACTAGGCAATCATCAGTCGCTTCTGCCACCGTATCTGGACGTTGAAGCCTAGCACCAAATTCGAGTCTTCGCTTCACCTGCAAGGACGTGAAGGGCTAGGCCAGCTTGCCTCCTGGTGCGTCTTGGTCTGTAGATATAGCTGTCCAGTCTGACCGTCTCGCGCAGTTTGTTCCCCGACTTTGCCCGTGGCGCATGGAACGAGACATCGGTGCGCTCTTTCCATTACATTGATCCTCCTCCCTGATTTTAGTCGTCCCACCCTAAGCTCACGTCGGCCACGTCACACGACGTATCCTCCACACGCAGAGGGCCACGACGAGACAACCGATGGAAAAGGAGGAGGATGGGCTGGGTACGAAACTTTCGTGGTACGTGGTTCTCCCCCAGATCTAATTCCTTCCAGGCCTACTGTACTTGCACGCTTGAAACCTGCGTTCTCTCTTCATCCGCAGCGCACCCTCCCCGCCCTTCGCACGACGTGTCCATGCGAGTATCGCACCATACCGCACCCATCGCCGTACACATCACTCGGACGAACACGACGGACGTGGAGCTTGCACTGCGTGCCCTCGCACCCTCTGCGTTGCACATGTCGCGTCGCAATCGTCGACATGTCCCTCAGCCGGTCGCTGGGCTACGGCCAATTGGGTCATGCAAGCCTTCCCCGTCCGAGTGTGTTACAGTTCGAGTTTCCTCCAGAGGTACGCACAGACATTTTGTCGCGCCGCGAACGCGTAACACTATGTAATTACGCAGTGCAGGTCTTATTTCGCCACACGACACGCACAACGCGTGAAGTTGGGGGCGGTCTTCTTGCAGATGACCGAAGCGAAGGGTGGGATGGGACAATGGGACGATGTTGTGCTCCTCAATTCTCATTTCACCCAATGACATGAGAATCTATAAAATGTAGTACATTGCTTTTGGTTTAGAAATTTGGCTTTCGCATGCATCAAAGCCTGTGTATTTTTCTCGGAATCTCGATCACACCGTAAGTTGAGAGATGAAAAGACATGCCCGAAGTGTGTTCCTGTTGCTAGAGCCGGAGCGAAGCGACGGCATGTCTTGTACTTTTATAAACTTTCTCGGATCTCTGGAAGCCTAGGGAGCCATGCATTGAGTTGGTGTTATAGTCATGGTCTGAAGAAAAAATCCCAATCACCGGTCCAAATACTTTATTAGCTCATCTTAAAGTTCTAGGTGGTTCAAACACTTTTCAGACTTGAGTTTTACTACATCTTAAGTTCTGTTACAGTAGTCTGCCTACATTCCATATATCATAATATTGAAATTGGCATTTGCAGTCTCAATCTTAAGTTCGCACAAGACTTAAGTTCGCACAAGACTTCAGTTTCGAGATCAGTTCATATAAAAGATATATCTAAACAAATGAAGAACTTCAGTTCGAAGACTTAAGTTTTGAGTTCCTACCACTCAAGTTATATTGATGGACTTGCCTAAGACTTGAGTTGCAATACATGGGGTAATCACTTCAGTTGCATCTCAAATGTTCAAGACCAGAAAGAATAAAGTGCCTTAGCCTTGTTTCGAGTGGTGGCACAGGGCCAGACTCCTTCCTCTGACGATGGATGCGACTCTCGAAGAGGCAGCAGCGGAGGTCTGCAATGAAAATGCCACTTGCTTGAGTGCACGTTGGGTGGCAATCAAGGCGAAAATCCTAAAAATTCAAAAAGACCTGTAGAACTCAATAAAACTGTGTTCACAAGAGTACTTACATATGAGTGACTGTAAATGATGCCCTCAGAGAGCTCCCAGTGTAGGGAATTTAGCCGAAAGTTAGGGGATTTGGTAAAAACTTGTAAGGAGCAAGAACGAGCTATTATAGTTTATATACCTATTAGCAATGTTACTAGAATATTCTGCTACTTTCTAACTCCGTTCGGTGTGAATTGCTTAGCGAGCAACCTCGGACTGACAGATGTTGGCTGGACGCATCATTAAACTGTGCTGCGGATCAAATCTCCCACCTGTAGACTCCAGTACCCTGACGAACTGGTTTCGCCAGCAAGACTGCACCCAGAGCCGACTCGAACCAGGATCAATATCGGGGCGATGTTCTGCGAAGGGCGGCGAATATTAAACGGCTATGGTCTGCCAAAGGATTAGGAAAGTGCAGAATCGCACGCACCATAACTTGCGGTAGGGCTGCTTCGAACACGCTGATCGCCGCCAAGGAATCCGGCCTGTTCAAACGCGCCCCAGCGATGAGGTACACGATGATGCTGATGCAGTAGATGGCGCCAGATTCCAATCTGTATTCAGAGCACCGATCGTGAGCTGGCCATGGCAGGGAGAAGCCCCAAGAAGTGTCGTCGTACATCATGGCGATGACGGTGTCATACGTGCGCGTGACGGAACGTTCTAACACGGTAACGACGTCGCGTCGTATCCACCAAATACGTCCGGCTGCAAGAGAAATAAACAGGGTTGAGAGGGAAAACATGGCACGGCAAGAAATGGAAATGTACCGGTTAGCGCCATGAGCATCAGGTTCGTCGTCAGGATAATCATCCCAAACGCCATGCGGTAGTTTTTGTGGTCTGAGCGGGCTTTTTCATCGGGCTGGGGTGTGCCCACAGAGCCCGTGACTGCGAATGCATTAGTTATGACTGCAGCTACCCAGTTGTCTTGATGGGTACTTCTCACCTGTACTAGCTGCCAAGAGTAGCGCTGGAACGATTACGACTTTGATGTTCCGACCCCAGACGACGTAGCAGCGATGAATCTGGCAACTTTGAGTGAGGTGAAGAAGCGTGATATAAAGTGTGATTTACGAATAGGCTGTCGATTACTATGCTAATGAATGGTTTGAATTTCGATTCACAGAGAACGAACCCACTCACTTGTTCGCGACGAAACGAGAATCATTCACTACATCAAGAACACCCCCCCGGCTCAGCACACTCAACCGGCCTGCGGCGTCCCCTTGAACCCTGAGGTAGAAAAAGCGCCAGGAAAGCACAGTGATGGCAATTTTCCGTGCGAGATGCAGCGCGGCGAATAGGCCCATTGCGCATGTCGCCACAACGAGCCAGCTTCGACTGGTGCGTATCCCGGTGTGCAGAAGGTATGTAGTATTAAAAAGCAGAACCAAGAGGATGCCTATTGAAAGAATAGGATTTTTCATCGTCAGATGGAGCCGCTGTTGGTTTTTGCACGTACCGAATAAGAGGAGCTGAGTCTGTGCGTGCGTTGGTCAGGATGCCTACGCTCAAAAACAAGATGCTTTATGCTTACACACGTCCCAAACGTCGATAGGAGCGCGGTGTAATAATATGTGTCGAAAGAATGAGCATCGATGGTGTAGTTGCTCATGGAATAGGAAGAGGGAACTGATGAATGAAGTAGTAAGCTAGCCTACGGCTTCTGCATTGGCGACCGACGGTGAAGCAAGGGTACGGCATACTGCGGGCCAAGAAATTTTGCCACTAGCGTAGGTATATTAGCAAACCGAGAAATCCCGCGTTTCGGGTGCTTACTACTGTCAGATATTTAAATGTAAGACACGCAACGATGACGGATGCGTCACGCGTGTCTAATTTGTGGGTTGGCCCCGTTGATCCGAAAAGCCCCGGGTTGAGCCACCCTCAAATTTGAAAGATATCTGCATGCACTGTGGCACGCAACATATGGCTTATATAAATGCCCAAATGTGTTGGAAGAGAGAGAATTTGATCGTACTTCAAGGTGGACGGCTTATCGGCCTTACTTCCCAATCTGCGAGTGGCTCGCATCAGTGTGCCCAATTTAGAGATCTGACACCTCTTGCTACCCTGCATGTGTCAACCATATAGACAGGTACGATGCTGATACCTAGAATTTGTTCTAGCAAGCTTCACTGTTCTTGTTTCAACCGACGTTCCGCCTGGTGGCCAATGCCAGTGAGTACGCAGACCAGAAGACACTGAGCTTCCAGATGTCGAGATGATAGTTGAGTTATCGGTGACTCGTGAGTGATTCGCCGTAAGAGAACGCGATTCGCCGTAAACGGCATATCGTCCTCTCTGGACTTGAGACTATCCCGTCACCATATGGCTCATGTAAGTACCATGGCTGTGGATCCCAAGCCACTTGGGACTGCATCCGGGTGATCCGTTTTGATTCCCTCAATCACGTAAGATCGGAGTGTGGTCATCGGGTGAGTCCGTACGCCAACGCTTGCCTGCTGTTCTCTCATCCCTTTAAAGAAATAAAATAGATTGGACATATGATCCACTGTGGGTAGCATTTCTCAGGCCATCTATAATTATTGTAATTCTGCTTGAATTTGAAAACATTAGGGAAGATTTTGAGAAAACTGCAAGAAAACTACGTTGAAAATACCAGTCCACTTGAACTGCTTGTGGTGTGTAAACAGGACTGTATGACACGGATTTTTTCTGGCTCTGATTTTTCTTTTTTTAACCAAACAATTTAAACATCTTCATCTTGCGGACAGCCTGTCCTACTACAACAAATGGTTCATTTGCTACATGGGTGACCTGAAGTCGGCAGCCTGTGGGGCCCGGAACACCAAATTTAATATTGCGGTTGAAGGGAATAGGAAATAATTGAGTGAGATAGACATACCAGACTTGAAGGCAAATAATTCAACTATCACAAGCCGTGCCTTCGCTTCGCTCCGGCTGAGGGGTTGAAGGTGTTTTATTTATTCGTAGGGTTAGATACACATAAACCCGTCTATGACCTACCTGCGAACACCAGATCGACATTGGGAAGCCGATCAACTATCAGAGCTGGAAGGAAAACCAATGCCGAAGAAAATGACATTATAGACCGACCAACTGAAAGGAGGAAGTGCCTCCTGGCTTAAGTGCAGGTATAATCGAAAGCTTAGGTATCTAAAGAAGGCTGGTTCATGTAGCTACCGACGAAAGAGCTCGTCCACGGACGTGGAGGTGACAGCTATTCGAACACTCTAGGAATGAGTCTCACAGAATGAACGAATATTATGCCGGGTACTTGATGCGTTCGAGAGTCTCACGCAATTTAGAGTTTCGCATTACCCGCGGGCATTGAGCTGTAATGGAATGAAGGTGATGAGACGGTCGAGACTCGAGCAGACACACCATTAGCGCACCATTGGGACAAATCCGACTGTCATGAAAAATGGAAGAGACCTGAGGAAAGTGCACCGGCAGCGGGATGAAAGTCGAGGACTTGTAAAGCGTGTATGACTACCCACCTTTGCCGCCATGAACAATAAGCGTGGCATGCACGCATCGTGGGGTCTAAATCAGGCATCTCGAACGCATGGTTGTTGGTGCGACGTACGAACTGAATGATCTTGGATAGAGGTCTTACACCTTAACTCGACCCAAAGACTCCGGGCCTGTATCAGAGCGGGTATGTGAGTTTCTTAAAAAGCAAGTCTATAGACACGCACCACACGCACCGCTTTGAGCTGGAACATCCAAATGGTCTATTCCATTCGTTCCTGGGAAAATGAGGTTGAAAATGTGGAAAAGTTAACAGAGAAATGGCTAGCCGCAGCTCGCAGGCCGCCGAGCAGTTGCTAGAACGAAGGCACAGGGGGCCGACCTCAGGTCCTGAACAGCCTTGAAATTGAATGACGCGTTGTTTGAAGTCTTGGATAATGCGCTATGGGCCATTTCTCAGAAGTTGCGACGGCTTGCTACCCAATCGAGTGTTGAGATGTATCCCGAGCGTTGATCACTTGAAGTAACGTTGCGACCGAGCATTGCATGAATCTTGAATTGGCTCCATAGTTGTAGATTTTGCGGGTGACTTGATTCGTGCGAAGACGGCCGTTGAGCATCGAATTGAGGGGCGAAGAAGAGCAGGCTGGAGCAACGGTGAGCGAAGAGGGAAAAATCACAGCGAGCTCCAAGCGGGATTGAAACTGAGCGCAAATTCGACGTGTAATTCTCGGACGCGCTGTTTGTGGGATCTTGCTGTGGGCATGATTCATCCGATGATGGCCACTGAGCACGTAATTGCGGAAGAGAGGACGGCGGGAGGGTGTGATGTTTGTCATACCTTGAGGCGGGCTTGATTTATCCAAGCATGAACCTTCAGCACTGTGTGGAGGAGAGAGGACAGGTTCGGTAGGGCGAAGTGATGATGAGGGAAGGAAAGTGCAACAAAGATAGACGGACTGGTCTTTTGAGCGGCCCTTGAGCGCGTGAAAGCTGGCCTCGTGTCTGCTCGGAATGAACGGCACGTAGAGTTCCCAGAGCCAAACGATGATCGCCGTCGTGAACATGGGAAATGCTCAAGTTAGGTGGGCTCGGCACGAACGCCCGACGGGATGAGAAAAAACAAATCAAGGTTATTGCAAATATGTGCACACTGGTTCGAGGCATCTGCTTACGATATGAGCTGTGAGGCTAGGCTCAGTGATAGATTTATGCAGCGGGCTCGCCTCCCAGTCAAGCGTCAGCCAAAGGGAAAGGAGAGCGGGAGGGGAAGATGTCGAGAGAAATGAAGCAATATTGGACAGGTCTCCCTTTTGAGCGGGCTTCGATTGCTCCATTCACGGGCGTGTGATCTACGCACAATAGACAGCGCGTCATGGCGCACAGCCCGTCGAAGACCACCAAAGCTGAATTTTGATGTTGAGGAACACAACCGGGAGGAAATCATGGGATAGAGGCGAGTGGGATCAGACAAATGAGCACTTGTGAAGCAGATTCTAAAGAAGTTATTTACACAGTTAACAGCTCAGAGAGTGAAAGACGGCCAGCCCAGTACTCAAGCAGCCTAGAATGGTTATCAGCGAAAGCATCCAGAGTTTGGGAGCCGACGGATTTGCTGCGGAGAGAGAAGAAGTCGGTGGGAAGGCGTAGCTGCATTCGGCAAAGTATCCCGGGAAAGACCGAAAATCAGTGGCGTGTGAAGAAAAAACAGTTGCATACTGATACGAGGCATCTGCTTAATATACGAGGTATCCATCACAGCGACGACGGTGACAAGTTTGGCATGGCATCGCTGGGAGGACAGTGTGCAGGTTCTCAGGCACTCAAGGCACTTCAGTTCCAGGTAAACTGACAAAAGTGTACGTAGTTTAAAATTTAATGGACTGCCTACAGCGGCGGTGCGTTCAGCGTGGGAGACGAGGTTGCTTTTGAGCACGCGCTAAGAAACGATGTGCCGAGAAAGTTGATGCAAGGTGATCTCGGGGAATTTCCCGGTAATTTATCTTGAATACAATTGGCTCACTTGCGACCAATCCGCCCAGCTTGAAGCACCGATTTTGTGGTGCATACCTCAGGTACCTCTCTGATAGTCTCTCAATTTTCTCTCTTTTTTCCTCTTTTCGCAACTTTGATTTCGCCGATGATCCACAGACATGGGATATGAGCCACCATATTGACTCAGTGTTAGACCTCGCGGCAATGCACGGTCAGGAATCCGAGTCATTCATGAACAAGTCAACATGTATGCAAGAACAAATGTATTACGGTTCAACGGGGACAGATGAGTCATAAGTAATCCCCACATGCAGATTTCCGCTCTTTGTTTGAGTGTATGCCCCTATAAAAGTGTACACAATGCCAAGCAATGCAACCTCATGTTTTAACACCCATTCCTCTGCTTCAATCATCATCCAGCTCTGAGATCAGTTCCGAATCTTTGAATTATCAGTGTTAGGCCAGCATCAATTCAAGTGCCAATAAAAATCTCACCGCTGAAGTGGTGGTAGTGCTGGGAAGGTTTGGTTTGGTTCAGATTCAGGGCCTTTCACCCTGAACGCCGAACCTGAATGCGGTGTTCGGTTCGGGCAACTCCCGAACCTTGAACCTGAATGCACGTTCAGGTCCGGTTTGGCGTTCAAACGTGTTCGAACCTAAGGCACTTCGGTCATCTCGGGCAGCTGAACCCTCCCTGAAAATATCACATACCAAGATTTTTCAACGACCTGGTGGTTGGCAAAGGCACGTAATATGCATTGGCTAGTGCCAAGCTGCCTGCAAATGATAAATTGCCTGCGCGCAAGTTTGCTAGAAATTACCTGACAACAAACCGTCATCAATCAACATTGATATTGCTTTGAATTTGCCTCAAAAGAGAAGGTTTAGGTGTGTTCGAGTGGTTCTGCAATGAATAGATCCCCAGGCTATACAATGAGAGGTAAATCGTGCGCGCAGAGTTAAGAAAAGGGTGTAAAAAATCACTCACCTGACTAATTTTTAGGTTCGGTGTTCGAGCGCGCTTACTCTCTGCTGAACGCTGAACCAAACCTTCAGTTCAGGTTCAGTTATTTGCTGAACCTCAACGCTGAACGTGCGTCCGGTTCAGGTTTGGTTCAGGTTTGGACCAATTTTCGAACTGAACCTTCCCACCACTAAGTGGTGGAATTTGCGAGCGCTCAGGATGCGAAAATAAATTGAAAACGGCGCTAGTCGCAAAGGAGTATTGTCGGAATAGCGCAAACATGTACAATCTGATTCAGGGGATCTCTTTAATATACGAAGTATAGTCACACATCACTTTATTGCAGCAATAATATTTTTCTTGGTTATGGGGTTTTCAGGCGCAAATCACGTGACTGTCAAACAAAGCACCTTCAAAGCTTTGCCAACGGCGTTTTACCCAGTCTGAAATGACTGGGGCCGATAAATTTCTTCGGGGGCTTTGTTATAGAACCAATCGCCTGTGCACGATCTCTGCGACTGCGCCGGAAATAATGGCTATGCTCTCATTGTTCAAGGCCTAGTCTCTGTTCTATGAACACAGGTTTTGACTCCTCCAACTCGGGTTTTGTCTTTCAGAGACAGATGTGAGGCTCATACCTTGCTTGTTAGATTGGGTTCAAACATCTACCACATTACTGTATTTTTACGTTCAAGTCGACAGTCACGTGTCACACACCCCCCTCTCGGTATCGAAATTCGGTAGGGGTCACGCATCACGCGGCCCTTTGTCGAACCTCCCAAGCGTGACATGGGGTCAAATTTGCCTGGAAACTCAAAAAAAAAGCAAATTTTTGTCTCAAAAGATCGGTCCAGTTCAGAAAGGGTTCGGTTCGGGTTTTGAAGAGATTCGAACCCAACGGACCGCAAAATTTTATGAACCTATTTTCGGCCAGCTTTTCTGTGCTCCACATAATACCACACCACTGCAAAGGAGATTTATGTACGCCGTGGGTTCACTGCGTGAATAAACGGCTGCAAAATCGCTTACCTGGACCTTCAGCCACATGCCCCATTCAACAAGCCGTAACACTGCCAAGTCTTGCACCTCAGAGTTTACCAGACTGCAAAAGAGAGGACCTAGCTCGAATATTTGACAGGAATAATCATAGATTCGAACATGTTCGGACAGGTTTGTTAAAATACAAAAGATCTTCCGGTCCTCGCAACATCTTCAAACCTCAATTCAGGTCCGGTTCGTGTTCGGTTCGTGTTCGGAATCGGTTCCGAACCCGACCCCGGTAACACTACTGGTGTAATACCAGTGCAGCTTGCGGCCAGTCCTGAATGCAAAATCTGTGGCCATTTTGACATTCAGTGCGTATTTCATCCCATTCTCAGTCACGACAATTGGTGCAGATATCCAGGGATCGGAAGTCCAATCGATATCGAGATTCTAGACCAAACGAGTGGTTGAGGAGGTCGAAATCGGCGCCTGCACAACGCCCTTCCCGGACACGCCCCAATAGTTCGACAAATAGTCGATTTTCTGACCCACTTTGGCGCATATTCTCCGTCAACAGGACCACTGTTTGTACCCACAACCACTACATTTTGATGGCCCCTCGGCCGACTTGGTCGAGGTCGGTTGAGGTTGGCCGAGGTTGGCCGAGGGGGCTCGACCGGGTTGGTCGAGGGGAAGTTGGGCGAGGTCGGTTGAGGTTGGGCGAGGTTGGGCGAGGTCACCTCGGCCAGGTTGGCCGAGCCCCTGATCTCTGTCCCAGCGCCCAGCATCCCTGGCGCCGTCGGCTGGCCTTCCCACAGCCATGTGAGGGTGTGGGAGTGTTGCTAATTTTAGTTTGCTGATGCATTACACCCGAGTCACAATAAAGGGTAATTTTGCTGGCCCTCGCACCTTGTGTGCCCTTGACGACGTCACTAGGAGCAATAATGCGCTGGCATTCTGGTCCTTTCTCTCTACTCACCACGCCGACCTCGACTGTATCATGGATAGCCGAATGAGTGTCCACGCCGCCTCGATATCGCCAATCAGCCTCCCTTTGATTTGCATTTGTGTACAAACAGGTACAAAGCCGCCAGATCGATCAAGGGCAGTGCCCGTCCACAGCGTTGGGCCTTCTCCAACAACCAGTAGCAAGTCTCCAACAACCAGTAGCAAGGGAAGTGCCAGAGAACCGGCATCAAATCAAAACTGAGGTCCACCAACCTCTACCGACTAGGCCGAGCCCAGGGTTGGCCGAGGTTGGCCGAGGGCCTCGGCCAAGGGGTTGGCCGAGGCCGCCCCAAAATGTAGTGAACCACAATAATTTGCCAAAGATCACTTTCTGGCCAGCGCATGTCGTCGCCTCGGCGTAATCCTTCTGAGTTAATTGGCTGTATAACCGTACCTGAAGGACAGGTGGAAGTTGAGCAAAACCCCCGGCAAATATAACGTTGATCCCCCCGAACGCTGATGTGTTACCTTTTGCATCACTCAAAGCTTCGCTGATTTCTGTCAACATTACACAGCCCACCATCGAGATTTCGTCTATGAACAGATAATCGACTCCTTCCCAAAGGGACATCAGATCCTGCTTTGACTTGCCAGATATTGAAGATTGTTTTTGGCTCATCATCAACGCCGCATGAAGGGTCATCCCGGAGATATTTTTAGCCGCCACTCCAGTGAAGGATGATAGTCGGAGGCGTCGCTCCTGTTTCCGCTGTACGAAGAAGTCCTGGACCGCAGTTATAACTCTTGACTTGCCAGTTCTCCCAGCTCCACCAAACTACATGCGCAAAGGATCTCTGTCAACTTTTTGACTATGTTCAGCAACTAGCCGGAAGGCTTGTCTTTGTTCAACGTTGAGTTGTGCTTCTCAATTATGAATTCGAGGCTCTCTGGTTCCAGGCTAACCGTACCATCATCCTGGCGATTCAGTAGAGCTTCTGCGTTGCGCAACACAATTTGGGGAGCAGGCAAAACTTGCTGTCTGAATAAAGCACCATTTCCGATGGCATCAGTTGACTGCCCAGGTTTCTCGTTTGTATCTGGAGCAATGGGGCCAGCGGACTGACGTGCAGATGCCTTCCATGCCTCCTTCCTCGCTTCACAAGTCTCGTTCCACAGGGACTCCGGCTCCGGGTCTTTGTCGTCGACAAGAATATGAGTTCGATGATCCATGTCTTCGGGTGGTGCAACCTCTGGTCCGGGTCGGCTTCCATGCAAACCGCTGGCTTCTGCGTGTTGGAGAACTATGAGTTATCTCCTTGATCTGAGCGAGATTTAGCCATTAATTCAAGATAACTGAGCATGGTACCGTCGTCGATTTCACAAAAACCTTGGCTACCAGCGTGCTGGTTGGCCCGAGTTATTTCCAGTGGAATTCCGTCTGTCTTGCGCTGGCGGCGATTGGCGTAATGAGAGTCGCGACTATCCTTGCATATTTTTGATCAATTCTTTGACACGACCAGTGCAAGTTTCGACGAATTCAAGTAAGCTTTTACCCAACTTTGCCTATGCTCCCTCAGCTCAGCTACATGCCTCCAGGGTTTGAAGAATATCAGCATTAGCCTTGCGTCTTTTTGGGGTGTGCTCGGTTGGGTCCTTCGTGGAATCTGAGGACCAATAGGAACAGGTACCTTTGCTGCCATGGGGGAGTTGACTTTGAGCTGATGTGTGCTGGACTGTAAATGATCTGCAAGAAACTTGATTCTTGGTCGTTGGCGGCCGTCGAAGTGGACAATGTTGTGTTCGTCCCAATCAGGTTCAACAATGTACTCCGCTTCGTCATTTGAATCAGGTTCGTTTTCCTCGTCGTTTCGCTGGCCAGATTTGCGGATTTTTTCTTTTTGCGTATGAGCAACAAAATCCCAGACACACACTTATTAGCGGCAGTCAGAGTAGACACTTCTGGGCGATTCTGACGGAGATTATGGAAACGATTCTGAGACAATTCTCAGAATTGTTTTTTGGCAGAATCGTGGGACAATCGTCCCAACTTTGACCGCACCAATTTCTATTTCGATTCCGGAAGCGATTCTGAGGTGATTCTAGGCGTAATAATCAAAACCTCTTAAATTGAAGGCCATAAAAAATTGTCTTGGGTTACCGGAGCAGCTTATAGTGTTTTCCGTAGGGTTACGGAAATTATCATTCAGAAAACCATAACAGTTTAACGGCAACGGGGGAGAATCGCGCCTGAAAACAGAAGAAGTGTTACGGAGTCAGTAATTTTGTGATGAACGAGAATCGCAATCGTAATCGCAATCAGAATCGATGTAGAAGCTCCTGAGCTTCTACATCGAGAATCGCCTGAAAAGCGATTCTGGGTTTCGACGATTCTCCCACGCTTGATAATTTGAGAATCGTATCCATAATCGCCGTCAGAATCGCCCAAATAAAATCTACTCTGACCGCCGCTATTCAAGCATCTCCCTCGCGACCGGTAGTCACCAATTTGGCTCGCAGCTGGCATCATTCGACCGCTCGAATCAAAAACCTGCGTTATCTCGTCCACATCTTCGGCTTCCGGTACACCGGGATTATCAGGCTGGTCCTCATCATTGTCGAAAGTACTCCCAGTATCAGATGCATCCTCGTCTGCGGAACCAAGCTCATGAATATCACTCTCAACATCTGTGTGATTTCAGCAGGGTCATCAGATGTCGTGGTGTCAGGTTTTTCACGTTGAGTATAACACTCGGGACTGGGATCCTCTGAGTTAATGAAGCTTTCGAATGAAGACCAGTACAAGTTCGTGTATTTGTGATTTGTAAAGTGATCCTCAAAATCCCGCAAATATGACATGGCCTGAGGTGCGGATAATTCTTGCTGCGAAATCATCGAGTAAGCACACTTCTGAAGCATTCTTCGGGCCCTGACAGTGAGCTCATCTTCCTCTGCATCGTAGTCTCCGATTTTCGTAACAGCGACTTCGAAAGCAGCGTATGCAACATGAGTTTGGAGTTGAGACATGGTGATGTAGTACAAAACTGCCATGGCAACGGGACCAGATCCGATGAATTTGATGTCCATATTGCAGCGATTTGCCTTGAGAATCGTAGCGTTGAAATTGTTGACTAAGCCGTTCAGACAACGGAGCGTGATCTCGCCGGTTTCCGGATCAATTGTTGTGATTGGCCGTTCGTTGGAAGGATCAGGATCAAATCGGCATTCCTTGGGATCGGGATGACCTTTCCAGTACTTGAAACAGGTTTGCATACGACTGTGAACCTGACAGCATGCTACAAGCTTCTGGAAATCTTCGTTTTCTGCCTCATCACGGTCCTCTGCAGCAACGTCTGGGCCCGGGCCGCGCGTGGCTACCTATCTAAAGGTGTTTCCAACTCGACTCCTGCATCAGGAGGAACTGCAGTAGATATCATATCATCGAAATATGCAATGAGGCGATCCTGAAACTCTTTGTCTCCACTACTGGCTAGAATTCTAGCTTTCAGCGCATGAGGATTTATTGCTCCGGTTACCCAGACCATCATATGGCAGTGTAAGCTTCCGCGTCCTTGAGCCTCAACACAGCCGTAGTAAGCTTCACAAATACCAAGGACCCCACCTTCAAGATTCTGTTGTTTTGGATCATATGCGAGGAGAGTGTGTATGAAGGCCTTCATGTACATATTGAAAAAATCGGGCGGTCAAGGACAGGTTTTTGGCAATAGCACCGGCTTGTAAATAACTATCTGCTATGTCCTTCGGTTCCAGATGATCGAGCTTGATCTCACTTCCAGCCAAAAAACTTATGATCGGATGGTAGATGTCAGCGGGGTTTATGGTGATGTAGAAGCTTGGAAGGCCCTTGTAAATCATGAGAACACGGATCTGATTGCGCCGCACAAATTTGGATTGCACTGAACCGGGAAAATGGGCCGTGATAATATTGACGTCTTTCATCAAAGTCAGTACGCGACGCTCTTCCAAGGTATTAGCGGTAACGGAATCCCCGGAAGCTATGCGCTCAGCCACCGTATGTAAAATAGCAGGCAATACTTGACCAAATTAAGCTGCAATACGGTCGAAATTACTCCACTTGACCTTGAGGCTGGTTCTGAGCAAAAGGGATAATGCTCCTGGAAGCGCCGACCTGCAAGGCTGAACAGATGTCTGATATGTGCTTTGAACTCAAGTTTGGTCCTGCGGTTTTTTTCCTCGGTTCCCCCAAGGCCAAATAGAGAGGGAGTCGGATACATCATAGGAAATAAATGAGGATTATTGAACTCGTTTACCGGGTTCGGATCATGCAGGATTTCTATATAGTTTGATCCTCGTTGTTAAATGTGCGTCAAGGCGGCAGCTCGAAGGGTGTGGGAAGGTGCTTGACACGGGGGGCAAAAATTGAGGCACCCATTAACCAGGTGCCTTAAACGCATGTGGTCGGCACATGGTGATGAGATGAACAAAGGGTCTTTGACTGATCTAACTCTTTCTTTAATAATGTACAACCTAAAATCCACTTAGATATAAGGACCATGTAATCACTCTCTTTATAAAATTAAGCCTGTCCGTCTGAAGCCTTTTTAAACTCCGCCATCAGCGCTAACCTTTTTCGTCGAGCTCTCCGGTGCAGCCAAGGGGGAGCCGGACCGCGAAGCGGTCCGGCGAGCGCTTGTGTTCTTTCGAAATACTTATTGTATTTGTTCACTTAACTTGAACATTGGGCTGTCGCAGTCCTTGATGGTCCCGCACCCGTAGATCACCTTTGTCAGCCCTACACATTGTATTTGTTACAATACCGCCCCCTCTGTAAGTCCGTTTTGTTGATATGCTATCATACCCGTACGTTGTCCCTGTCGACGTGCAAGCGCACCTGCATGTTGCCTTTGTCGGGGTACCAGCCCACCTCCAAGTCACCTTTGACACCAACACAATCTCGTTTTTGTCCTCGGAGCCGCCCGCCTTCATCCTTCCTTGGCCCAACCTTGTCCACCCAAAGCACTTGCCGGCAGCCCGACCCGGCTTACAAATCTTAATGCCATCACTTCATCTGTCGTGGTTTGTCACAGTGATCGCCCAAGGCCCAAGGCCTTAAAACTCCAAGGCCTGAACAAGGCCTTGGTCAAGGCCTTGGCGATTTTTGGCCAGAAGTTCCGCCCTTTGCCAAGCCTTAGAGCACCACGTGTATATCATTATGTCATTTTTATTTTTTCCATCTTGTCCTCTCTGTCGACGACGCCATTCAGTTTCTGACTGGGACCATGGTGGAAAACCCGCCATGGGATTATTTTTGGTGCGGGGCCAAACAATACTCATCTATATCTTACCGCAAGGGATGTATCGTTGTGGAATTGGATGCGCGTCCAGACGACGGCGTTATTGAGATCAGTGGTTCGAATGAGGTAGGTAGGTAGTATTACACGGCCGGTTCCACTAATTGGGGGAGCGCAGCGACACCAATTCTCCCGACTGACCACTCAAACCCGATGGCTGTGCATGCACATTTGATCGTTGTTCGTGTTTGGTGCCTGTCCCGTGACCACCAATTATTAAATGGCTGATTTAACGCGCTCCCCCCATTCTGTAGACGGGTACCGGCATACAAAACATATTATCAGTAGATTTAAAGCTTAAATTTATTGTTTTCGATACCGCCTGGATGCGTAGGAAAAAATCAGCCATGGCCTTCGAGGTGGCCTTGGCCAAGGCCTTACCCTTAACCAAGGCCTTGGAGATCCTGAGACCTCCACCCAAGGCCTTATGGGCGGTCACTGGTTTGTCAAACACCGCCGGCTCTCACTCACCTTATTTCCTGATGCACGACTTTCGGGACTAAGTTAATTTCACCAAAATTCCCTTGAAACATTTTGCACTTGCCTTGAGCCATAAATCCAGTGTTAATCAAACAAAAAGAAGCTGATGGGAATCTATGGGATGGAAATTTGTGAGCGCGAGAGGCGGGACCAACCCGGGCTGCTGGCAGGCGGTTCGGGAATACAAAGAGGCAAGAAGGTGGGCAGCGTGGAGGAAAAAGGTGATGTGCAATTGGGGTGGTAATCACTGCATTCAAGGAGCTCCTAGACTGAGACCTACACAGACCTACACGGACCTACACTCAGTTTGTCAAGGATTGCGTAGGTCCTGCCAAGGTGAGTGTAGACAGCTACACACACTCTGTATAGCTGAATTTAGGCGTGACAGAGACTCCTATACACACCTAGACATGCCTAGACTCAGCTACACAGAGTGTGTGTAGCCGCCTACACTCACCTTGGCAGGACCTACGCAATCCTTGACAAACTGAGTGTAGGTCTGTGTAGGTCTCAGTCTAGGAGCTCCTTGAATGCAGTGAATCCGACACAGGCACTTGTATGCTTGTATACTTGTATACTGACAAAAACAATGTACAGCTATGGTAGCGTGATGTGGATGGGGTGGGAGTGTGCCGACAGAATGCGAGCACAGGACCAGCCCAACAAAGACACAAGAAATAAAGTGGGATGAGTGACAGCAAGCGAACTGTGGGAGAGGCGCAGGGCAGGCAGGTGCGTAACGCCTGCAGTCAGTGGGGTGAATGGGAACACAGCGGCAAGCATTAAGTTCAGGCCGCTCCACCTTCCCACACCAGCACCCTGGGTTTTGACAGCCCCATCACGCCGTTGCTTGGCATGGACACAAGGGCATCTGCAGCCGCCTCTCAGCTTGCAACAGTAAAATCATGCTGTTAGGTACATAAAGATCATAAGTATCTTGAAATAACACTGTACATTTATTGTAGTTAAGTAATATTTAAGTTATACATTATCACATAAAGAGATAAGTCTATCAAAGAACCTTTGTGAATCCCATCACCAGGTGCCGGCCACATGCGTTTAAGGCACCTGGGTTCCGGGTGCCTTGATCTTTGCCCCCGGTGTGAGGACCAACATGGCAACATCTGCGACAATGACAGTTTGGAAGGGGATATCGGTTAGAGGCGGCGTCAAAATCTCTGACAGGTCTGGGTTCACTAATGGCTCAGCTACATTGACAGCAGGCACATAATCCGAAGTGGTGGCATCCATGGCAGCGGTAGGAACATTGTGCTGGATGTGGAATGGGAGCAAGGTTTCCGGTGCTGCATTGGCTAGTACTTCGTGGTTGATGGTGACATTTTTATACAGGTGGTTATGGATTTTCAACCACGTGAGTGCGTTCATCACCTTTTCCTTCCGGACGATCAAGGGGCGCGCTTTCTTTTGCAACCATTCTGCGGTCGGGGGATGCGAACCAACAAAGATTACAGATTGGAGTAATTATATTTTCAAGTGACTGAGCCAAGGTGGTTGCGATGGCAGAGGGCCGTTGAGGCTATATGATAATATGTCCACGGATTCCACTCTGTGTGGTGAAGCTGCCAACTCCATTATCACGCAATTGAATGATCCAAGATTTAGGTCGACACAGCGCAATCATGGCATCTTCGACCACAGTCAGGTCTTTGAGCTCCTCCGGGACTGGACCAAGATAGTTGTGATTGGCGATGGCTTTCGCTGAGACTCTACCATGTTTCAAATCAGAATAACACTTTTTGCATGTTACTAACACAGCGTCATTGGTGGATCACTTTCGATGCCCAAACGATCAATCAAAAGGCTTTTCCACTCGGTTTTATCCATCGACAGAGGTGGCTGAGGGCAGGCGGAGTCCAACCATGGAAGCACTTCAGCAATCTCCTCATTTTCAGCATTGGAAGCAACCAGATAGTCTGATTTCTGTCCTGGCTCCATTTTCTTCTCACTATGGTCCGGCCTTCTTAACAAGTCCCAGTCAAATTCATCAAAGTTCAACAGCTTTTTCTCGCCCTCCTGGTGTTCTTGAGCACAGCTACCACACATAAAGTCGGGCTTGGCATAATTGACGAGTTCCTCTTCAAACAAGTTGAGTAATTTCCTCTTACTGTAGAACTACATTCAATTCCGTAGTCGCGCTTCACAGAGGGGGTTGACGGCGCCGAAGTTTGGTCGGTGTTACAGGTCATGGAGCACCTTGACGAATTCAACGTTCAGACCTTAACACTCCATTGGCAGACTATCTAACAGTAAATTCCCATGTCTAGTAAGTCTTCTTCAAGTTCTTGCAAATTTCCGTGCCTTAACGAATTTTAGGGGCTGTCACGGTCAACCTCGGGGTTGACGAATTGGCGGATATGTTCAAGATGTCACGTGTCACACCCCCTGCCGAATTGAATGTAATTCTACAGTAAGATGTTCCGGGATGACTTGTGGCCATTGCTTCTTGAGTTGTGGACATTTCTTTTCATGAGCATCGATCCGTGGTTGACCAGTTTTATTACGACCTCGAGTTCGTTTAGCCTGTTGTAAACGTCACATGTAGAGTAGGCTAGGACGGTTTTACGAAGTTTGCTCGTACCAGAATCTGGATCATAGTCGACGTTATGCATGGCAAGCAGTTTTTTCAACGCTTCGAATTCAAGGCCGGTGACAGACACGAAAGGATTTCTATCTGGAGAGCTGCAACAGGGTCATCATTCCCTTCCAAAGACAATAAATCGCTTTCTAGCAACTGCGATCTTCATGATATGAATTCATTGGGGCAGATCACGTGCACCGTACTCAACCATACGTTATCATCGAATACCTACATAAATTATCCGCAGACTACATAACTTGTTTGGGGAGAATCGGCCCAGTCTTGCTCTCAGGAGACCTGAAAAGATCAGCAGTCCATGTTTACATTCTGAGATTTATCCAACAGTCAGAAGAAACCTCACAAAAAAAATACTAGTGCCTAAAATTAAAGTGTGGTATCCTGGGATAGATAAGTGGTCATCTTTGGGGGATTTTGTGCTGTTCAAGTTTTTGATTATGTGACAGATTCTTGCTGAAAATTGTGTTGCAGTATTGTCTGCGGTTTTTCAGGTCAGTTGTTAAATGAGTGATTTTAGACACCAGGCCACCAGGTAAGGCACCATGGATAGATGAAACAATGAGTGGGCACCACTCCAGTCAGTTTAGAAGCAACTTTGAGCTGTCAAGGTTCAATTTTACCGGGTTTACTGGTGAGAGGTTTGTGCATGATCTGTGCAGGCATGACTGGCTGGAGAAAATGTCTTGTATGGGAATATCCACTCACTTTCCTCCAGGTACAATTCATGGGGTATGAGCAATACAACCTACAGAATAAACCTGACAACAGAGAACTCTATATATGCCTACACAGACTCAGCCATACATGCCAATTTCGGTCACATGTTGTAAAATTCAAGTGCCCTGAAACCAGTTGATCTACAGTGGGTGTAAACCTGATTTTTCATGCCAAATGGCATGTTTTGGACAATATTATATCCAGATGAACGTTTCCATGTAGTCAGACCCAGAATATCGTGGGAATCTCGGCTGGTGAGCGAATTTCCGGTTACTTTGTGTGATGACGAGCAAATGAACAACTGAATTGGAGACCTCGTGAGATGTGAGAATATCTTGTCTCATTTTGTACAACTGATCAAGGGCTGTGGCACGGTGCTCTGAGCCCGCAGCATAAATTCTATGAGCTTCGCAGATAGTAATCAAATTGCAATCAGCAAGGGTGAAATCTGAACTAGACACTAGGGCACTCAAAACTTGAAAAGAAGATCCTCGGAGGTGCAGCATTGTACTGATACAGATTTGCACGCAGGCGCAAAATTGAATCCTAGGAACGACACACAAGCACCTGATATAGTGTGGTGCAAGAGAGCCTGCTGTAAGGTTTTATTGCTCATAGAGGCGTTGAAGGGGAGGTGGTGTTGAGCCATCAAAGTGATCAAGGTGGGCCGATCTTGAGTGAAGATACTGCTGGGATGTCGTGGTCTTAGAGGGTAATCAGAGACGAGGTCAATTTGTCACAATTCGATTGCAAATCTTATTGTTCCAATGCCTATCTGAGAGCGCAGCACGACAAGTGCATCCAGATGAAGAAATAACGGAAACATCTTCAGATGTTGACAAAGCAGGAAGGATCAAGAGATAAGATCCTAGAGAACGATCCAGATAAAGGATATCCCAGATAATAGATAAAGCATATCTAAAAAGGGATAACAGATCAGGACAGATCAAGGAAGAAGATCTAGATCCAAGACGACACAAAGATGCAGAACGACACTGCTGTAAATGAAATGTCAAGAAGAACAAGGACTAAGGCAGTCACGCCAAAGCCTCAAGGAGAGCACTGAGCAGAGATTGAAGAAGCATAAAAGAACATGCTTAAGAAGCAAGGCTTCAAAGTTTACAATTGACAGTACGAGCTTGCTACCACAAGCCACAACAGACAAAGACCAGGACAAGACCACATGCATAAGTGGTTAGGCATACAAGGAAGAATCCTCAAGGACGTACACTTGGATTCACATGGTAACAGGAGGATTGCTTAGAATACTTGATGAAGAACATAATTATAACTTTACATGAGGATAATGGCAGATAGAACCACGATCATTACACATGGGATTAGAACACAAGCAGAAGTGTTCTATTCAGATGCACACAACAGCGGAACATGGAACAGGAGTATTTAATATAGGTTTGACATACGATCAGACAGTTAACAGCCTTTGATAATACACACGACATAACACAGCAGTTGACCACGTCGAAGCCACATGCTAAGACATAAGGATTATTATAGTAGTTAGTGGTTCACGTGGTTCCATACACAGTATTTAAGACAGTTGCCAGTAGAGTATTATGTACCCTCCCTAGTTGTTTATTTGATCATCTTTACGAAGCTCTCATACCTCAAGTCTATATCTCACTCCCCAATCCGCTATTGCCATATAGTCGGATGAGATTAGATAAGAAAGGGTTTCTCTGCGACACAATTCCAAGTGAATCTTGATTGTTATGGAGAGGTTTAAGGGAACTTGCACCGAGGGCATCCACCGAGACATGCGATGAACACATGGGGCTCGCATGTGGAACACAGCCCACAAAGACACCCTCTGCAGATGAAGAGGGGCTTTGTCACAGGCTTTGTTTCCCACTCCCAGAAAACAAAGCATGCAACAAAGCAGCTAGAAAAGAAAGAAATGAGCATATATAATGCGGGCGGCCCATCACATACAGGTGGAAGTCTCGGCCAATGATAGCCCGTGCGTATTATTCGTATTCGAGTGAAGGGGCTTGAAAACTGGTAATATTCAGCATGCTGAAGAGAATGCCAGGAAGAACAACCAACGAGATGACAGAGGGTGCGGCGGATCCAGGAGGAAATCGCATGCATCGAAGGAAGCGGTGATGGGATGAAGGCTTCACACTGTGTTCCAAGTGCGACGTGATTCGGGACAAATGGTGACACAAAGCAGTTCACTGCACAGAAGGAGCCGTAGCGGCCGACGTTGACAGTAAGGACAAAAGGACCAGACGTGCGGCCAGGCAGATTTATGTTGACAATGGCCGAGGAGAGAACAGTGGTTGGAGTGGGAGAGCGGATGACAGATGTAGCAAGATGGCGATAAACTAGCAAAGACATGATAGTGGGAGAAGTTGCGAAGGTCGAGAGCTAGCATTTCAGGGGACCCAGTGGAGCATGGCGGTTATGAGTGATTCATGATTGGGTAGGCATCGGACATATTTTAAATTGCGGAAACCAAATCATCCAGCAACCTCTTGGCTGACCCCTCTCTGGGCAGGTCCGAGCCGCAAGTTGAGATTTGCAGCACCAAATTCAACAAGTCTGTGTGGAGAATACCGAGAAACTCCGGAACGCCGGGAACTGTATCCAAGGACTTTGAAAACCACGATCAAGTCGAATCTAATCTCGAGCAAAGCCCCTGTTTCGTCGAGAGCCGGATTTTGCCGCTGCGGCACAGCCATTGAACAGGAACTCGAATAAAGCGTTTATCTGCCCACTGTTTCGGTAACTGCCGACGGATGTTGCCGGACAGGCACAGCTCTTGAACGAAAACGCGTTTAGCTTAAAATTTGGTGAGAGGTGACCACTAAAACCCACGACTAAAGATTGCGGGAATAGATGGAATATGTCTTCCCGCTCAAGCCGAATTTTATTGTTTTCCGCAGCATATGGGGCCCGGCACAGAAACTACTGTATTGCCGTTGGAGAACAGCTGCACTGTCCCCCTGAATTAAAAGCGCCAATCCACGGACTACAGTGGGGCAGAAATTACGAAGACATTTCAGACTCTTTGATGCACATATTGTGCAATAAAAAAATGACTGTACTGTATATCCCTCCTGGGCGAAATTAGAAATAGGTTATTGTGACGAAAGTAGGTCGGCTAGATAGTCGGTGTTACGTTTCCGCACGCGAGTGGTTCGCAAGATTTGTCAGTTGGTCATTCCAACAACAAGGTAAGTGGCGTAATAGTTGGATTGACCAAGCGTCTAGCTACGGACAAACAGGGGGGGGGGATTTATCATACAGGTATTTATACGTGGGTGGAACGATCGGACAAGTGACAGTGATGGTAGTAAAGGATCGGTATCGGGGCCAAGTGGTCAGTGAGCGTGTTTTTAGAGTAGGAAAATAAAGAGAGTATAAGGAAAGTGAAGTGGGGCATAAGAGAACATAAAAAGACGCGTAGCGTACCCTTACAGTTATCTTTTGGGTTTTCCCCATACTAGTCTACGGGATCAGGAAGAAAATTAGAGAACCATCTCTCGGTGAAGCTCCTGGGTGAGCAGGCCGTGCTCCCCTCCGAAATAAACTTCGTATCCTAGAAACGGGGTTTTCAATCAGTAGGCCCGTGTTTCGAAAGGGCAACGCCAGAAAACGCACTGTTCGCCCTCTCGTATTCAGGAATATGTTTCACCAGGTACGAGTGCAACGAGTGCAGGTGACCCATGGGGACCTTGGGCAGAAGGTGGTGCAGGAGGTGATAATTATCGTCGTGCGGCTGCAGGAACTTCTGGAGCGCGGTACCGTACGGCGACGTCCGCGTGAACGAAATGATTGTATCAGACGGAAGGCCGGAATGATCGAGAATCTCGCGGAAGATGTAGACGCCATACATGATAGTGCAGCGCGACAGGTGCCACATGGCGCAAAAGCGCCAGGCGGTTGGGAGCGGGATACCAACTGTCGGACCCTCGAGGGGTCCAAGTAGCAGAGCGAAAGCCGCCCACCAGACGACAATGTGAAGTGGATGATCGTTTAGGGAGCCCACCGCGTGCTGCAAAAAGAGTTTGACGTCCAGGACGTCGTAGAGGAACAAGGCCCCAACTGACTTGTGGGTGAAATTTTCGTTCTGGAGTGAAGTAGATTAGCAAAGGGTGTAAGACGAAAGAAAATCATTCACTCTATAGTGCTTCAGACTTGTCTTATTTCCGAGACCGTGGTCCGGGTCTGGGGAAAACAAAGGAATGCGGTTAAGTAGAAGAATGTGTGGAAGCATCAAATCTCAACACACCCTGTTCACTGCCAAGGTAGTTGTGGTGAGCAACATGAGCCTCCCGCTGAGAGCGCATTGTTGCCATCAGCGAGGGGCACATCAAAAAATCGCCGACGAAATAGTTCCAGCGCTGCGCGGTAGTCAGGTCTGGCACTTAATTCGAGCCGCAGGGGAAAAGTTGGGTGCTTACCTTTGACGCAAAAAGATTGAAGTGACTACAATCGTGGGTAAGGTTCGAAATCCCCCGTTGGGAGTATGCCATGCAAAAGAGCGCAAGCACAAAAGTGAAGACATTGGAAGTGTGCAAGTAGAGTTGCCATGATGCAAGAGCTACACCCCAGTCCATAATGAGTTGTCTGTACGAGCATCAAAAGAGAATCGATGCCTAAGAGAATTTTTAGAATAACTGACCGCATCGACAACCAAGACAGCGGCTTCTCGTGTTTCGCCAAAATTTCGCGAGGAAGCTTCTGACGAAAATGGCGGATTTGCGCAATGACCGTTTGTCGGTCAGCGGGGGAAAGGACATCCTTTGGAAGGGAAGTAGTTTCGAAAGACTTGAGCTGTGTGAGGGTTGTGGACATGGCGCCGGTTGAGCTGATGAAGCTGGCAGTGAAGTATAGAAGAGAGACCATATCCCAGAGGTGTTTATATACCCCGGGTCTATTATTAGCGCAGGCGTTGGCTCCGGAGCGAGTGCAAGGTTGTTATGGAGGAACTAAAATGGCACACACTGCGTTCAAACGGTTCCTAAACCGGCAACCGCCGAGACCTGCTGAGGTCCGCGGAACCGGCGCGCCCCTAGCCAAGGCGATAGCTAGGGCCGTAGCAACGCCTACACACGCCTAGCGTGTCAACTGCTGAGAAATTTCGAATGGGTCATTCCAGTCGGCGTTATTTTCAACTAGCCCTGTATCAAGTTGTTTTCACACCTCTTGTAATTCGCAGGCAGTGCACGGTCTTCTGAAATTGACAGTCCATCGCAATTTCAACTGGCGGCAAACACTAGAAAAATGATACGAAAGCGACGTCGGGGCGGCCCGAGTGCTTCAACCCCGCATGTCATAATACTGTAGGATTTTGTTCACTTAGTATGTCTTGCGTCACACCCCAGTTTCTGTACGAAGAATTTTCGTAAGTCACGGTGTTACGACAGACCTATACGAAAGGCTCCCGGAACTCACATTTTCAAATCCTTCGCCAAAATACGGGCCAGAGCGCCCTGCGGGGCTACAGTACTTGCAATACACGATGTTCTCGCGGCTATCAAGGGCTTTAATCACCCGAGTTCTATGCAAACGCCGGTTTTGGAGTCTACCCTTTCCTCGCGCAATCTTCGGCAGCCGGGTCGGTGCTCCCGCGACAGGATTGTTGGGCACGGCCTGGGCGTCTGTCGAGGCGACTTCGTACTGGTACGAAAATTTTCATAAGTCACGCAGTCACATTGGACCTGTACACGACTATCCCGGATGTCAGTGGAATTTGACGGGTTTGATGACCGTCGGGTTTCAATGGGGGGATTAGTGGATTTAATTGATTTGGCGCCTCGCCGGATTTCGACGGGTCGTCCGTTGAACCGGCTCAAGACTGTGTTAGAACTCTTATGCGCGATCTGCCCAAGCAAATAAAGTAAAATGAGGGAAGCAGCAGTAAAAGATGGCGAAGCCCGAGAATCGAACCGGCAACCTTTCGAAAAACAAGAAAAATAACACACGGTGCACACAATCTACACAGCATAGTGCCAACAGAAGTTGCGCAAGAAGAGTACATACAACGGCCCCTCGCCATCTGGCTTCATGATCATCCCTGATCACCCTCGCCTGGAACGTAAACTCAAAGCAATAACTTGGCAAACGGACCGGTTCTCTAGCAATAACTTCAAATAGTCTGAATTTTTTTTTTTTGTAGATGATCAGGTATATGTACTGGATAACCTAACTGAGGCTAACTCCACCCATATGCTAGGTGATAAGTATATGAATCCAAATCATTCCCAAGATCTTCACTTCGAAACACGAGCAAAAAATCGTTGGATTCCAACGGGTTTCAAATCCTCTCAAATTCCACTGACTTCCGGGATAGCCGTGTACGAAAGGGTCCGTTCGTAACGGTTGTCACACCCAAAAACCCGGTACGAAATGAACGAGTCCTACAGTATGTAGTTGATGGATAGTCGTATAGTGGGTTACGCGGCGTCGGAGTATTCTGGGTCCGACTGCCCGAAGCACCGGCCATCAAACGAACGTGGTGCTCTGGCTTTCTATACATCATTCATGCCGTGCGTCGCCATGTACAGTGTTTGCTGTGATTCGCTACAGTGCTCGCCGTAATTTGCCAGTGTTCGCCGTGATTCGCCACAGTGTTCGCCATGATTCGATCACTCCTACCTTTCTCGGAACTGTTCTATGCGTCTACGCAACTACCAGTTCTATGCGATGTACCCATCCTACATAGAGTGGTGAGTTCTATCCAGCAGAAATGCCTTTCCAGATGAAGCCGAGAAGATCCGCAGCCTTAAAAAGGCCTCTCCGACAAAGCACCCTGAAGTTGTGAAAACATCGTTTCTTATTCCGGTGCCCCGGAAAAATCGGGAGATATGATTGCTATACATGGTCTGACAAATCTTTGGGGCTATCTGAAAGATATAAAATGTGCAATAATTCTTTGAAACACTGACCCTGCCAACTTTTCGCGTGGAATTTTGTCAGATCATCGGGGCGACAATACCTCATGGTTCTTTGCGTAGAAAAGGCTAAAAATATTTCCGCTTGCGGTCAGCATGCTAGAAACTGCGTTGACTACGCGTACGGACCTTGGCCTGCGTCTGACTACGTGCGTAGTCAGACCTAGTAGGCGAGGGTTGCCTACGCGTACGGAGCGTGGCTTACGGCACTTAGTCATGCTGTGCTTACGTCTGCCTGTCCTACCTTTTCCTACCATGCGTGTTCACAGCTAGTCTAACCTTTCCTTCGAATTTTTTTTGCTCACTTTCTCATTAATGAACTCTCTGAATCTCTTTGTCATCTGCAAGTGTGTGAGTGGGGCGACGCTTTACGGTGATGTTAGAAGCGAAGTTTCGTGTTACGTCACGGATCACTTGATTGCGGACCGTTGCTCTGGTGTCGAATTTGTGAAGCTCCACCGAACCAAAGGTTATTAGCAACTTGTTCAGCAACTATTTATGAAAAATTGGAGCTCAATAGCACTAGGTAGCCAAAGCCAACCTGTGCCTACATCCGTAGTCACAGGTAGTCAGATGTAGTCACCAAGTAGTCAGAGGTAGGAAAGGTGGCCACGGCGTAGTCACATGTATTCCATTATCCATGCGACTACGTCCCGTAGTCACACCCCCTGACTACGCAGTGCTAGCCAGCGCCTGCCCCAATGCCGATGTCAATTGGGCTTCAGGGTGAGACACTATTCACTGCCATCATGAGAATCTCTTTTCACCCCAAAACTAGGTTTGGTGTGATTTTTAGCGGTTCAGGAGGATATCTTAACGTATAAGCACGTCCCTGTGTGGCCGCGACATGCACCGGCGGAGGGAGATGCAATTGTCGGACGTGGAAGGCTGCCGGCCGTGTTTGTTTCTAAGAGCCGATCAGGCCGGCATCTTATACGGCTATTTTGATTATTCCGGCATGATTTCTACCGGTGGTCCGGACTCGGCATCAGTTTTCCGACCATCTCAGGGCCTGCTTAGCCGACCGGTTTTGGCAGCTTTAGCTCGCCGTCGGCCAGCCCCGGCCAGCTGTCGGCTAGTTCGTTTTCATTTCATTTCATTCTATTTCCCCCTTGGGGCCCATGTGGCAATATGCATGATACATGGAGTAAGCTAGCTGGCTTTGAGATGCGGCGAGGGAAGGTTCTGACCTAATCCCCCGGCGTGTGGCTTTGAATGCAGTGTCTACTACTGTACTATTTCGACCCAGTGTTCATAGGGTGTCACGCGTCACCTCAAGTGTTTATTTTCCCTAGTGTTCAAGTCGCGACTTGTCATTTTTTAGGTGCTTCAAGGGGCTGGAGAAGGTGATGCCAACGAGAGAAATTTCGCTTGAGCTCCTCCGAACAGTCAAGGACTCAACAGTGGGATCTTCATTCGCGTAATTCAGGGTCACTCATGCTGCTCAAGCCTCGGCGAATTAAAGTCCTACTCTTTATAAAATTACGCCTGTCCGAAGCCTTTAAACTCCGCTCCGGGCAAATCAGCTCCAGAGTTAAGGTACGCGCAGTTTTACGCGGTCACCGGATGATGCTTTGACGCCCACAAGTTTTTAGAGTCAGGGAGGGGATGCGAGGCCGCTTCGCAGCCACTTGTACCGATACAGGTTCAGCCTGAGGACCCCGTGAAACCCGGCGGAAGTCTGAAGATGTCCGTCTCCAACGTTTCATTCTATAAAAAGAAATTGGCCACTGAGTCAAAATACTCCCATTTCGCCGGCGGCGTACGGATCGTACATCTCCTCCTTTTTCTTCATCTCTTCCCATCTGCTCTCCGGCCAGCATGGAGGTGCAAACTCTCAAGACCCGTTCTCGTAGAGCCGTGGCTGCGTCCCCTCTAAGACTTGCGAAAGCCTTCCCTGCCATCCTACTAGGCACCTTGCTCAACACCCTCGATGCCGGTGAGATTCTGAGTGCGAGATGAAAAAATGCCCTAATGGCTGCACAGTATCGACGGGTCTCCTGGTATTCCCATCCTCCGATTCTGGGACCGCGTTCTCTGGACTGCAAGTTCAAGCGATGAGCATGTATCTTATGAGGTGAGCAAGAAAATATAGATCAAGATATACATATTAACTCAGATATATGTACTACAGCACTATCGCGTCCCAATTAACGATGACCTTGGGCGGAAGTCGTTTTAGCGGTGCCTTGGGAAGCATGCTCATTGAGGTTGAATGCTTTCCCCCTGGTTGACAACTGTACTAAAACATTTTTGTTCGAAAACGTTGCCAGATTCTGCCTTTTCTCCGCGCCATTGCCACTTCCATTCGCCTCAACCTTGGCGACGACCACCCAGGACTTCTTCCGACCGTGATGGCCGCGTACGCCATGACCAGCTTCTTGACTGGAGCATGTTTTATTGTGCTAGGCGCACTCAGATGCGGAAGATTGGTGCGTGAAAGCTTTCACCTTGGCGTTCTGTCGCATTCTCTGATGATATCGGTAGGTCGAGTACTTCCCTCGGACCGTTCTTACTGGCGCAATCGGCGCTATCGGCGTGTCTCTCTTCATACTTGGCCTTGGCCTTACCTTCCCTCCATTGTCGGACCCCCTCACATTATCGTCAGGTGGCCGACTTCTCTTCGCCCATGATCACGTCGGCTTGCTATTTGCCTCTTTTCTTCCCGCATTTTTCCTTTCCATTTCGACGCGGTCTACGGTCCTGGGCCGGTGGACGCGGGGAGCCACCCAGCACGCCTTGTACGTTCCGGTGTACGTGCTCGGCGTCGCAGGGGTGTTCTGGGCTGTAGTGGCAGGCACCGGCCACGCGAATTCGGCAGGCATGGCAGAACTCGCGTCGCAAGGATGGCTTTTCACTGTAGAAGCCTCGATCAAGGAGCAACACGGAATCGGCGAAGCTTGGATTTACTGGCGTCTTTTCGACTTTTCCAAGACCGAATGGCATGCCATGAAAGATGCCACGCTGAATATTGTTCTCCTTGTCGTTATCGGCGTCTTCAATTTGCCCATATACGTCCCGGCATTGGCATTGGCGCTCGACGTACCGTCATACAGGTAAATGCCGCTTTGTTTTTTTACTTCGTAACTCTGTGGCTGACCTACTTTCGTTATAGCATGGATCACGAGGTTAGTCCAACATATGTACCGAACTAGATACATTTGCTTACGCCATCTATCCAGCTCATCGGTCATGGCGCATCCAATATACTAGCCGGCATGCTTGGAACCCTTCCGAACTTGGTTGTGAGCTTTGTGTCTTTTAACAATAAATATTAAATCATATTACTGACGACTACCAGGTGTTCTCCAACGCCCTCTTTTTCACTCGTGCCGGTGGTGGACGCTTCGAAGCAATGGTCGTCATCATCTTGACATTTGTGCTCTTCCTTGTATCCTCTCTCCTATTACCATTTGTGCCCACTCTACTCGCATCTGCGTTGGTCCTGTTCCTCGGCATCGAGTTGACGTTGGAGGCAGTCTGGGAGTCAGCTAAAACACTATTGTGGTGCGAATGTACGTCGCTTTGATGTCGCGTTTGAACCATGGCTCACCTTCGTCTCTCATATGTAGGGACGGTGGTCATGGGTACATTGTTTGCGTGCAGCTTCTTGGGCTTTGCGCAGGGCTTCGGCGTCGGCGTAGGAATTGCAGTTGTTGTAAACGTCGGCTGGGGGACCTTGGACTCGGTACGATGCCATCGTTCCGTTCTGAAGACGTACTGTCTGAAAATTTGTTTCCAGCGTGCTCGATCGGTCGAAATACCCACATTCGGGAGGCAACACGGCATTTTGCCCAATCAGCGCCACTCTCTATCTCGCAGTTTTCATTTGACGGCAGACTCAAAGTACGATATCTCAACCAATGGTCTTGGAGACATCGAAAAAAACGACAGCAACAGCAATGCCAGCACGGAAGAGAAGTCCAGTGGGCTGCGCACCTGCACGCATCCTACCGCCATTCGTATTGTGCACTTGACAGGCTATGCATGTGAGCGTGCATTGACTTACTCTTCTCTACCCACTCCAACTTGATCTACCTCAGTCTTTGCCACCATTCCTTCACTCGAAAGGCAGCTCAAGGCGCCGTCGCCGTCAACTCACATCATCCTTGATTTGACCCGGGTACATCGTCTCGAGACAGCAGTGGCCGACTTTGTTGGACGTAAGTCCCGAGAATTGATGACCACCGGAACCCTGTTAGTTTTGTGTGGCTTCAATGTAAGCTCCGGTGTTGCAGCGGATCTCGTGCGCAGCGGCATCGACCTCTTGTGGTCCGAGAGGCCTCACACCGATGGTGCGATCGCAAGTTTTGAAGAGCTGCGCGAAGCACTGGCATGGTGCGAGACTGAGGCTGGTCTTCTCCCGTCTCCGATCTCTGCAAGTGAGCGCGCGTCACTAACAGCTCCAATGCTGGCATGCTGATCGTCCCGATATTTCTTCCAGGCGCTGAAATGGATGTGTCAGACGCGCAGATCTTGCAGGAATTTGAGACGCTCTTTGATGATCCCGCGGTGGTGTGGGACACCCTCCCAGTGCGCACATTGCCAGAATTTAACCGGAACACGCTCTCCGACGTCGCCGACATCAATTCTCTCATGGTTGGACGTTACAAACCGGGAGAGACTCTGATCAGCCGCGGTATGTGTCCTTTTGGCGCCAGTGATCGTTTACCGAGTTTGCGTCCTTGACAGACGAGCAAGTCCAGTCGGTGATGTTCATTGTCCGCGGCCGAGTTCTATTTCAGGACAAAGTTGCCATGCCAAACCCCGTGGCAGAGAGACGTTCATTCCGAAGAGATGTTGTTTCAATCCCATGGCGTGCCGCCAACCTAATCAAGACGACGGTTGGTCTCGGGCGTGGGGAAATTCATGCTGAGAGTGGGGTACTTACTTCTCGGGCTATGCGTGTACTCTTACCTGGGGAGTCTGTTGGCTTGACTGAGGCGCTGGCGTTGAATCCAACAAACTGGACGAGCTCGGACCGCGTTGTTGTGGCGACAACGGGGCCTTGTTACACAGTCGAGGTTCGCAGGCCTTGCGTCGACGATGACAAGTGGAGTGGAATGTGCAACTGGGCAGCGAAGATTGGAGTCCAGTTGGAGGCACAGCAGGCTCAAAAGACGCGTCGCTTAGATAGATCCACCTGGTAAAAAACGAAACTCCAGTCCGTCACAATAACCTCAGATCTGCACTGCTTGTACAAATTTGAAAGGAATAAATGATGATGGCGGATGGCGAATGACCTTTGAAATGCAATAATTAAAGAATGTGAAAAAGACATTAGATAGTTAATTTCACTCTCCACGTCGCGCCGCTACCACCGTCGATTCAGAGAATATTTGCACTCGATCCAGCATCAACTACACCAGTGTGTTGTGTAGTAATGTACGGTCCGCGGGAGGACCGTCCTGCAAGAAAAACTATTCTCAGATAATTCACTGGACGAAAGTACGGCTGAAAGAATAAAAAGGGAATGAATTGAATCATTCAGTTGGGAGGAAGAGAAATCATGCCTGGCTCGGAGGAGATTATTATATGTCATTTTTCAAGGTCAAAAAAGGTGGGAAGTAATCCCACATCTTCTGACGTCCTGCGATCGCCCTTGTTTTGGCATCATCTAGACAGGGTTTGCAAAGAGCCCATGAGTCTAAGGCTGAAGCCAGTAACTGTTTGCGGACGAACACTGATTTTGTAGCCCTGCAGTCGCGGATGGTAATCTGAAATCGCACGTTAGGAGAGGTCAAAGTAAATATATTCGCATACCACTTTGACCATGCGGTCCGTGATATTGCAGCGTTCTGCGCCGGAGCGACACGAGTTTTTGAAAGACTCTTTGGCCCATTGATACTGGACGGGCGGCTCGGGAAAGCTTTTGACAGCGAGGATGCGGACCGAATATTCTGCACACGCACGAAGAAGAAGCGCCTCCTCAACCGGCGCGTAATCCGCCGCCTTCGGCTTGGCTCCCGGGACGACGACGAAGCCCTCGCGTAACTTTGGCTCCTTGGCCACACCCTTCGAGCGCTTGGGCGGCGGCGGCGGCGGTGGCGACGATTCGCGACGGCGACGCTTGTCCCCAGTCCCCGGTTCAGAGCGACCTGCTGGTGGATCGAGCAGGGATGGCGTGCGAGGAGTGGCGTGCGAGGGCTGCGGAGTGGTGTGCGAGGGCTGCGGAGGAATCGAGTCTTCGACGCCGGAGTCCACAATCATGGACTCGTCGTCACCGGCGGAGGGAGATGTTTTGCGCTGGTCCGGAGAAAGTTCTGAAAGGTGTTGGAAAGCTGTCGAGGAAACTTTGGGTGTATCGTTCGCGACGGTCTTCTTAGTTTTGCGGAAAACTGGGTTCTTGGGGCGCTGGGGAGCAACAGGGAGCTTCCCCAGTGGCGTGATCTGTGTTGGAGTTATACTGGAAGAGGTAATGATTGGAGGGGGACGTACCGATGAGGAAAACCCTACTGTGGCAGAGCGCTACCAGGGCCCGGTAACCTGAGCACACAGCTACCAGGCAAAATGGTGTTTCCTGATGCTCGAATGTGGAAGAAAAAGGGAAGCAGATATATTAGTTGGCAATCTCAGGAGAGGGAGAGGCCAATACCTAACGGCTCACACGCTCGCACGGCAAAGGAGGTACGGTGTTGTGATTGTGAGCGTATATACGCGAGTCCGTTGAGCGCGCGGTCTTGCAGGGACGGCGGTGCGCGTGCGAGGCGGCACGATGGCGAGGACATGGCGAGGTGCTGGAACCACTCGTCAGAACGCAGAAGAGACGAGAAGTGGGGAGGGGAGATTTAGAAGGAATCAAAGTCGGTATACGCGTCTGATCGTTAGACACGCTCACGGTCCTCCAATACGCACGCTGAGGCCGTTGGGAGGGGCGGAGGCGCTCCACCTCTGCGCAGAATAAACGGGGAGAATACGGCGAGCAGAGTTTTATGGGCGAAATGTGAGCAGGGGAAAAAAAATCGTTCGAAAAATTTGGAAAGAACGCAGAGAGAACATGCTTGGGACAGAGAGCGACCAGCATTCATGGTCCTTCAACCGAGGGAAAGCAGTTTGAAAGCCGTATGCGCATTTTTCCGCTGCATCCATGGGTTTCTGCAGAAACCGCGTTGACAATTAGCGTACGCGGACGAAGTGGCCGTTAGCGCAGGCGCTGGGGCGTCAAGGAGAACCGCGGGAGGCGGGGAAATGGCCTATGCGGGACATGTAGCAGAGCTGAGCAGATACTGAGCAGATATTGGCGTGTACGCACCGTAAACGCGCACCGTTAACGGCGGGTAGGCGTTGGGCTAGGATGGAGGTGATCAATAGAGTCGTTTCGCGTCAGGACACTGTGCTGACCGCCATACGCGCATAAAAAACGACGCGTCGGCGGTGCAGCACGCTGGTTTGGCGCAACGCAAAATGATCCCAAGACGGAGCAAGATATGCTCCGACGGAGCACCATGTTGGACAGTACAGAACGAGTTGTAGTAGGCGATGCATCACGAACGATGTCCTGAACCTCAGATTTCCTCTCGAAAAACAAAACGTAGTAAAAGCGCCGGATGTCGAGTAGGCGTTGCGGTCGAGAATACGACCGCCGCCCCGTTCGCAGAGCCAGCACGTCACACGATGTATCATGTGGCGCCGAGATCGTTGTGAAGCTGTCGGCGTTATCGGCGATGAAGCGTAGGTGTTTCGAGGCAGAGTACGCGGCCTCCGACGACGCTGTAGGAGCGCTGTGAATCCAAAGAAAATCGCGCGCAGAGATGGAGGCAAGAAGCAAAAGGCGTTGCCGTACACGTGGCACTGATCCATCTGGGATCGCTGATCCTTCGACCTTGCGTTCCACCACCATCTCGAGTTTTCGCTCGCTGCCGCCCTGTCTCTCGTGAAGATCTCTCGTTTCCTGCTGCCTTCCTGAATTTTTCTCGGGCTCTCACATATGGTGGTCGTGTTGGAATCCCGGGTGGCTGAGCGAGCATCGGAGCTCGGCGGCATCCGTGGGAATTAGATCAGTAATCAAGCTCGGGCAGGATTACTCAGCTAGTTCACTAGTATATAAGCTGGGATAATACTTGTATGTACCTCAGCGTCTTGTACCCACCTGTCCTATTAAACTTAGGGAAATGACCCCATTTCTTCAGGTCGGTTGATGCTTGATTCCTGTCAATGGTTCCATCACAGCAGGGCGCGGGCGTCTGAGCTCTTCAATCTTGAAGTCTCTGTTCACGCATTTTTTCAGGCTTCGTTCCTCCATTCTGCAGTGCTCCTAGATCTGGGCAAGGCCCTTTTCGCTTCTGATGAGCTACTCTCGCCACAATATCTCATCCCGCGCGGAAGCACGCTTCTGCCATTGCGTGCTCTCTCTCCTTCTACTACGGCCACAACCCAAGAACGAGAATTTGCCTATTGATCCAACTTCTCTGCGTCACATCTACAGGAGCACCAACTGGCGACCAAGCAGAGATGGACAGGATGTTGGGCAAAGGGGTGGGTCATAGAGTATATCGGCGAATGGTGTGTGGTATCCCCGATTTTCTTTTTTCTCTCTTGGCCTAGAGTCAACGAATTACGCTGGGTCGCTCTCGTGTTTGCTCTTACCCGCGTGCAGCCTCGCTTTCGACCTTGCTGTGCTGTCACCTGGTTTTCCGTCTTCACCCCAAGTACGTATTGACACCTTCATTCCCCCCACATCTCACCATCGTTCCGTAAACGCAAACTCCCCTCGCCGTCTCCGGGGGGAGGCGGCACCTTTCCTGGTTCCTCGCACACCTCCGCCGCTGTTTCGTGTGCTCCGCATGGCGCTTTCAGGGACAGTGGAGAAGATCATCAGACAGTTTCCGGCCTAGCGCCGCTGCGGGGCTGTCAGGCGAGTACTTAACCTGTTTCTTATTTTAGGCACTTTGTGTTTTCAATCGCTGTGCCTTCCTCTTGTTTTCTTTTCATAATACCCACTGTCCAGTCTGTCTGGTGATACATTCCTTCCACCCCGCCTTTTTGTTCACGCCGTCCCCCTTTCGTCGCCGCACATTCTCCCTCATTCTTTCTTTCACCTTTCCGTCCAACCTCTTTTCCCACACCTAAACGCTTCCTGTGTATCGCATCCTTGCCTTCCTCCTTTGCCGGGCATTTCGTACCGAGTTGCCCTGCACTTAGAATTTTGGTGCGTTTCATCGTGATAACCCGGCGCGCGCGCATAGCGCTACTCCTCCTGGGATTTTGTGCATCGGCGTTGCTGGTGGATTGCGTGGATTCTTTCACCATACCGCGCTTCTAATCTTCCCTCGGGCATGCCCTCTCGTACCCTTGATTCTCTCGTTTGCCGCACATGCCCCACAGTCTCAACATTATCCCATTTTGCCGCCAACACACATCCCTTCGTGTTCCTTCGGCGCGCATCTATTCTGCGCTGTGGGCACCAACACTGCAGGTGGAGATTAATGCTGGGTGGATTCGTTTGGGGCTTCCATTCTTCCACGTACTTCGTGTTTTCCTCGCGATCAATTTATTTTAGTTTCCTTCTTCCCTTCCTCGGGCGCAATTCGTCTAGCTCCCGTGCCTCCTGCCTCATTCTTCAGTCCTTAATCTCTCCGCGCGGCTCTCAGTGTTCGCGCTTCATCATCTTTCCGACTTAATCACGGAATCTTCGCGATGGGAGGGTTGGACCGATATTGAGCCCTTGCAAAAACTTTTGGAAACTGTTTCTTTTTGCTCCCTAAGCGAGAATAAAAATGTGGCATTATTGTCGGATCTGAACGCACGTACCGGCTCACGTCAGGCAACGATCAGGGAATTAGAATGGGTAAAACGCTGGGCGAGACAATCTGTGATCCAGAGGAGAAGATCAACGCGCGAGGAAAGGCAGTCATCAAGGAATGCGAGCTCAATGGCTTGTGTATTCTCAATGGCACTTGCATGGAGACCTCGTCACCCGGCCGATTTACGTAGTGGCAGAACTCGGGTGGATCAGTAATCGACTACGTTTGACGTCTATATTCCGGAGGACCCGTTCCCTGGGATATCGAATTGTAAGGTCGTCCGGGTTGGTGGCTGCCCTATTCAAGAAACCAAGAACGCCGAGGAAAGAGAAGTCTGTACTGGTTTTCGTGGCTGTAAGTGGCACCAATTTGAACCGACCAAAACACAAACTTCCGGTAATAATTTCTCTTGTACATGATATGGCATAAGTAGCAGAAAGTCGGAAAGAATGAATGGAAGGCAACTACTAGATGTGGACCGAGGGAAAGAAAAGAGATGGGAGGAAAAGCGAGCGGAGGTTGGACTCGTAGAACTTGATGCTGCGAGATTGGCGATCGGTCAGCAGGATAGGAGTGATTTTTCAGAACATGCCCACTAATTTATCTGTGCATACATTGGATTCTTTCCGGATGTGCTCACCTGTATGCATGAGTTCGCAAATTAAAAACTGAAGGCAGGTATGCTCCCCGTTCTGCCGCCATGTGGCTGCAAAATTGCCTCCTACGGAGCATTTTGAACCGGTCTCGTTATATCACAGGATAGTGCAGAAAAGTAGCAACTGCAGAGCTTTGCACCTCGTTTCCAAAGTCTTGTTGATTGCCGGAGCGCCTCCCCTGTGAAGGCCGTGTGCGGCCGAGGATGGCCGGGATTTAGGCCGCGCAGCCACGGGCCACGAATACTCCGACGCGGTTGCGCATTTACCGTCCAGCCGACCAACTGATTCAGAGGGCTTAGCAATCCGTGGGACTTAGAAACCAGAACAAGGCTGACCAACCAGTTGATTACAAAGTTGATAGAACTGACGTAACGCGGCAGAAGTTGAACCCGCCCGGGAGCAGTAGTCCTGACAGCTTCAGGAGATGAACAGTATAAAAGAAAGAATGATCCCGGCTCCAGTAGCACAGAATCCCGCTTCCTCAGTCTTCACCACATTCAAAAGTCGTTTTCTCATGTTGGCCGCCTTTCCAGTCGATAAATCCAAATCTTACTTCCCTCTCGCGGGCAGCGCCACTGACGGCTATTCCACCGAGGAGGAGGCGACTGCGACATGCTTCTGCGGTGCTGTGCAGTTGAAATTCGTACGTCTATTTTCTTCCCCTCACTCTATTCATTTCCCTCACTCACATCGCTGCCAACTTCCAGCCAACCCAGGGTCCAGGCTTTGTGCAGTCGTTTATCTGCAACTGTTTTGACTGCCGTAAAATCACCGCGTCCATGTTCGCCTCTAATTTCACCATCGCCGATGCGCACTTGTCGCACGTGCGCGGCCGCGAAAACCTCACAGCCTACGCGCAGTCGCGCACCATCGCCACGGGCAACACGATGACCAACCATTTCTGCTCGACATGCGGCACGCTCATGTACCGCGTGAGCTCTGGGTTCCCGGGGATGAGCATCTTGCGCATCGGCACTGTGGACGATTTTCACCTGCACGAGACGAAGTTGAAACCCACAGTGGAGATGTATGTCGAGAACAGGGCTGGGTGGCTACATGGCGCAGAAGGGGTCAAGCAGGTTGAGGGGTCAGCACTATAGTGAGGCCCGAAAGTACTAGAAACTTGTAATGAGTATATTAAGCAGACGTCTCATATCACATTTTACCTGTCTGCCCGCTTATTCTCTCTGTTTTTCACACTCGCTCCAAAGTTCGCGCATGTTAGTTGTCGATTTTCCTTTTGCTTTCCGGGTCCACCAGACAGATCAAAGAATGTTATTTTCGACCTCCCGGATCAGCCGTTCAACATCTGCTCAAAAGGAAGGGCCTTCTTCGGGTTTTTCCCCCTTCGTTATGCCACACCATCCCCGTGAGTCGCATTCCATCGATTTCTCTGACCCATTCCCTGGAGGCGCGCTGTTTCTCTGGAACACAACCAATCCTAACTTGTCCTCAAAGCAATACCTGCCTAATGTCACTCCGCCCCTTTATAGCTATGCACCATATTTCGTCCTCTTCAATCCCCTACTCAACGGTCATCCGATCAAGCCCTCAGCAATCAAGAAGTCTGAACATCGAGACCGAAGTGGACGCAACTCGATTGCAACTCCACTCAAGGTTTCTGCGCCTGTCATCTAACATTGTCGCACCGTTTTGGCGCTTTCACTGCATACTTAACGGCAATACCATCGAGTCTCCGCATGCAAGAAACGTTAGAGCCGATGGCCGAAGCCGACAGCGATCCCAAGCTCAACCGCAACCAGCTTCGTTTTTGCAGCTGTTTCCATCGATGAAATAGCTGTAATTATATTTGTATCAGACAGACACGGTCCTATCTTTATTCGCTGGCATTGAACCAGGCAAATGAATTGGATATTAAGATCCCTCCCGAAGACTCGTCTTCACCCAACATCCCAAAATACCTGGCCTAAATGAGGCTATATCATTGTGTGCTGAGTAAAATTAAGCTCACTTGCACCACAACCGATTGCAGCTGATGTCGGCTCGATGGCAGGGGACAGCATGTCATAAGCGTGGGGAAACAATGTACGCAGGACGCCTCGTTCAACTCGGGGTTTTGCATTTCTCCTTTTCTTTTTATTATTCTGTCCCAGTTCTCGTTTCCTGTCCCCTTTAAATTTTACTGCAAAAGCTCAAGGTGTCGTAATTACAAGTCCGTACACTAGTATTTTTTGAGTTGTATCAATCATGCAAAGAACAAACGGCATGGTGCGAAATTTTCAGCGGGAGCTCACTTGTACCACAACCAACTCAAGGCATTATCGGCTCGATGGCGGTGGGAGCGCACCTACACGTTATTGGGGAGCCAGATCAACGACTACATGTAGGACACCCGTTCGACTCGGGATCGAGCCATGCCATCTCCCTTCAATTTTCTTTTTCATTTACTTTGTTAGTGGATCTTCCGAGAAATCCAACAAAGGAGCTCACCCATATCGGGAGCAATTTGAATTGGCATCGGCTCGACAGCGGTTGGAATCGGTCTTGCCTCGCTTGATACAGGATGTTGCCCGTTCGACTCGGGGTCGAGCAATAGCGCAGCCTTTCTTTTTCTGTTCCCTTCTTTTCTGCTCGATGTTCGTGATTTCTGTCCATCTATCAACTCACCAAGTTCAGCTCAGATCGGAATCGGAATCATAAACTTGAACACTAATTCGAAGCGGGATTCAGCAGCTTGGCAGAAACAATGCCACAAAGGATTTCTTCACTTGTCCCACGCCAACACTCCAGTGAATACTGGCTCGATGGGCACCTGCACTTCGTGATCCTCTTTGGAGCGTGCCTACATGCAGAACACCCGTTCGACTCTCCCTCATTTTTCCCCCCTTTAGCTTGGGCTCGCCCCCTGTCGTCCTCCTTGTGCAGGTCTCAAATTTCCAATGCGCAAGCCCAAAAGGTCAGCATACCCTGCCAAATGTTGCAAGCCATGCACTGTGTTGCACGAAATTCAACAAAGGAGCTCACTTGTATCATGACTCATTCAAGCCAGCGTCGGCTCGATAGCGGCTGGACCGCACCGGTATGTACTGCCTTGGAAAAATCCCTCGTTACACTGCACTATGCTATTTTGCACTACATGAAATTCAACAAAGGAGCTCACTTGTATCATAACTCATTCAAGCCAGTATCGGCTCGATAGCGACTGGACCGCACCGGTATGTACTGCCTTGGAAAAATCCCTCGTTATACGCAGGCCACCCGTTTGACTCGGGGTCGAATCATGCGGGCGGTATCTGCATTTTTGTTACTCTTTTATTATCCGCTCCGACTTGCAGACTTTGTTCTCTCTCGTCTCCTGTCCGTTTCAATTTTCACTGTACAAGCCTATGGTACGGTGTGTAATTCAAGTCGCCCACTGGTGTTTTTCATTTGCATGAGCCTGAATTGATCTGAATTACTCAGGCAAAGAACGGCATAGCGCGAAAAGTCTCAACGGGAGGGACTCACTTGTCTCCGCTCCAGCTTGCACTCACACTGGCTCGATAGCGGTGGGACCGCACCTGTAAATTATTAATTTTATGCCCCACATCACAATCGTATGCAGTACGCCCGTTCGACTCGGGCTCGAGCCATGCAGCTACATCTTCGTTGTTTTCTCTTTTTTTTTTCTTCTCATTCACTTTGTTAGCAGGTCAGACGTACTGTATAGTCGTACTTGCATATTATTGTTATATCTATATTGGACACTACATTTGATAGCACCGAATTCAACTTGAAAATGCAAGGAGGAGCAGCTCAGAGATGCTAGACAGGGACTGACTTGTTTCAGAACCAACTCTAGCGAATACCAGCTCGATAGCGGTGGGACCGCACCTGCTCACACATTTAGAGTTCGCTATGAAGTACATGCAGGTACCCGTTCGACTCGGGATCGACCCATGATAGGACTCTGATCTTTTTATGTTTATTCAATGTCTCTATTTTTTTGCAGTCAATGCTAGCGGTGAACGTTTCAGGTTTTTTGTCGATTCAGACTCAAGGAGACAGCTATAATTATATTTGCATCAGACAGATTCGCGCAGGATGGGCAGCGGTCCCGGCTGGCAATTTAACCGTAGGGCGTCGTCAGGCAAATAAATCTGAGCATCAACATCACCTCCCGCAATATGGCCTCTCCATCCATACCCACCACACCAAAAATAATCACAGTTGAATGCAGTTCGACTTTTCACCTTACAAGCCGACAAGCCGGCAGCCGCCAACAGAGCCACACATTGTGACACCAGATCAGACGATCAAAAAATAACCACTTCCGCATTTTCCGCCGCAGGTGTCAAACCCGATCGGGAAATTTTGATCGCGGCCGGATCGACGAGTGTGATGATGGCATCTATCGGCACAAGCTGATTAGAAAACGCTAAGTCAGGTGGCGCCATCGAGTTATTGGCAGTATACAGGAAACAAGTAAATTCAAAATACATGATACATTAGGGATTAGATGCAGGAGTAGGATGTGCAGGATATGTGTAGGGATAATAATATGCTGGATACGGATACAGACCGGGAGGATAGATGGGATAAGATGTCTGCGCGACGGGATAGGTAAATTGTTGCTGTGGTGGAGCGGGGACCACGGGCTGAGATTGTGGACGAGGCTGAGCAGGAGGAGCCGGGGGCCTGCAACAAAGGGGGTAAGTGGATGCTGCTTCTCCAGGGAACATTTACGCACATTGGCTTCATTTTTTTCACCTTCGATCCGCTACTCGTCCCACCGGAGTATGCGAGGTCGCCTATCACCCATTTCGGGGCCTTCGTTTTAATCTTGGGCATTACCTCCATGGCGTTCTGTGTTTCGCGCCACCCTTTGGCATTCGGCTTGATGTATTGGGCTGAGGGCAGAACAGAGCCGGTATCCGTGATCCCCAGCATTTCGTCGAGAGCCGTGTGGAAGCTTGGCAGCATCGGTGGATCATATTCCTTCTTCCGAGGGCGACGCAGGCGAGCCGCCAAAGTCTCTAGCTTTTCCGCCATCACCGTAAGAATTCGGTGTTTGGGCGCGATTAAAGGAGACAATGTCGAATTAGCACTCGATATACTTTCATTCGATATCACAGATACGTCGTCATCTTCGTCGTCGCCACGGGAACGGTGCTCATCAGCAAGGACTTTGGATCCGGGGAGCGGGACAGCGGGCGTAGTGTCCTCAAAGAGGGTTTGCACGGCACAGATATGCTTGCAAAAAGAAATGAGGGGGAAGTCAAGGCAGGGACAGGTGTACGTCGTGATGTCGACCTCGTAAGTACGGGATGGAGTGGATTTGGAGGCTACGAGGTATTTCCCATCTTCGACGTGCTGTAATGGATAATTCATCAATACGCAAGCATCATTCGAAAAGGAAGCCGCCCCATACCACAATGTCGTCCTTGGTGTACACTTCGCTTCGTTTAACAATATCCTGCCGCTTCTTCACCTCGATGTCAATCCCTTCGAAACCGAGGTCCTGGCGACGCTGCTTGAGGGCGTAATACGGTAGGACATCGCTGATGAGGGTATTGAGGAGGTGATCCATGCGTCTATTCCGTTTTCCTTGAAGAAACTTCCCTTTCAGCACATGATGCCATCTGACGATTTCCGCAGTCATCAGTAAATACAAAACGAGAGAAATCGAGGAAAACCCATGCTTCAATCAACATGTTGGTATCGCAGGCCTCAAAGATACTCCGCTCCTTCCGATAGACCGCAGACCACATACGGACGACACGGTCAATCATCCAGTACTGGCTCAGATATTTGACGAAATCGAGTGGTGCCAGAGCCTGGATTTTGACCCATGTGGTGTTGAATTCGGTGATATCAGTCATCCGGATCCATTTCTTCAATAACACCCAAACAGCAGGATAAGTGGGAATGTGCAGGTGTTGTTGCCAGGCATGCAAGACGTGCCACCAGCAGAGCAATAAAAATGCGGTGACGTACTCGGCAAGGCAAGCATTGAGTTGGGGGTAGTCGAAATCGGACATGATGTTGCGCGGGATAGTGAGGGGGGAGTTGAGTCGGTTTAAACGTAGAAAATAGGCGATGGTTTCTTGTGTGCCATTTGAGGCCAGCATAAAGGCGACCGGAATGCCTGTAAACCTCAGATGAGTCACGGTACATAAATGAGTGGAGGCGTGTTCGAACACACCATGCGCATGCTTATCCCTTACCACCAGAGTCGTCAGATTTAGTTGCTCGTATATGGTTGTATTGTGTGTGGCGTCAATACAGAGGATGTGTTCGCCATATTTTTGGAACTTCTTGCGCTGCCATTTACTTTGGAGCATTAGAGTGAAAACATCGGGACGTAGACCAGAGCCTGGTGGAGGTGGGTCGGACTTTGCTTTGAAACCAAGTAGCTGGCCGTTGAGACGGAGCTTTTCGACCCATCGCAACGTCGATTGACCATCGTCTGGGTGCAAGCGAACAGCTTCAGCTTCGATTGCCTTCTCAATTCGTCGAATATCCTGCAGTTGGATGAACTCGTTTCGCCCCGCAGGCCTATCATCATCATCATTGAAAAGATCGTCTTGACTGTACACGCCCTGGTGCACGAGTTGGAGCTGGGAGACAATTAGCGAAGAACTATGAAACAGATGTAGCAATCATACTATGTGACTTGGCGAGACTTTCAGTCGAAGCAGTCCGGCAATGTATTCACGGGTCTCCTTGGATATTTGAGTATATTTGAGATTGGCGTTGCCTAGCGGGTGGTTGTGCTCTTCGGTGTAGTTTCCGAGAACAGTTGGAACATTGGGGTAGGTCTTGACTACGAGTGCACATTGACAGTCAGTCCGCATAGTCTCCCGTTTTCGATTCCAGTCCTCGCGCAGCTTCGTGTAGGTCTTGACGCCTCCCGTGCCCTTTCTGGAGCATACAAAACGGAGTTGACGCTCGCCGTTTGTGATTCCATCATACGTCTTAACGCGCTTGAGCTGGATCCCGTTCGTATTTTGCTCCTGCGACCGCCACTCTTCAAATTCTCGCCAAGACTCCCATCGCCGAGTGTATTTTGACTTCGGAGAAGATGAGTCGTATTCGAATGTCCCTCGTGTGGGCTTGCTAGGTGTCGGGTCGTCGTACGCACGGAAGTTGATGAAACCGCCGCCGCTTGTCGGTGAGGTAAAAGGCGAGCTGACATTGACTGTCTGAGGTTCAGGAAAAGCCGTTCCGTGCCCAGAAAATTGCGCATTCAGCTGGAATCGCCCAGTAGACATCGCATACGTGTTTTGCTCCTAGGCGGGGGCGTCTTTGGCCAGCAAGACAAGGCAGAGTGGTGGGAGGACGGAAAGGTGTCACGCTGTGACAAAACACGCCCAAAACAATTTTGCAGAGAGAATATATTGTTCGCAAGAATTGTGGCATTGGACGTTACAAAACTATACATAAACTACGATCAATTGCATATATCTAAGATATAACTACGCGTATTTGGCGAGCGGGAGCGTAAAGGGAAAATCATCGTCGGGAGTAGTAGGGGGCGGGGTATCAGAGAACGATGATGAGGAGGGCATCGAGGTCGTGGGGGTAGAGGGAATAGTGATAGTAGGACGAAGGCGCTTGGTTGCACGGGGGGTTTGGGGTTCTATCTTGATCTGAGGGCCGAACCTGACGAACTCGATGTCGTCGTCTTCAGAAGAATCAATCTCAATAACTCGAGATTTGCCCTTTCCGGTGTCGTGTGAGCGGCGGCGCTTCTTGCTCGGAAGCGGGATAGTGGCACTGGGGCTAGAAGAGCGCTTTAAGCGGCGGATGTGGTGTTCCTCGTCGACGCCGACTATGCCCACGCGCCGAACGAGAAGGGATTGGTCCGTGGCGACTCGATGGACGTAATTGATTGGGATTTTCATCCACGAGCCGTACTTGGTGGAATAGCATTCGTAGATGTCGTCGCAAGAGGATTTGGTGGTGGTGATGAGGAGCTCAGGGATATCGCTGAGACGAGACTGCGGCCAGTGGCGAGGCCAAGTGGGGTAGGAGTCTATTGCTATTATGTCGGCAGCGCCATTGGTAGGCGAGTAGACCAGATCGAATCGGTGGGTGGTGTCGAAAGGGAGTGTAGCACGAGCGGTCTGGGATGAGGACGGGCCTGCTTTGGGCGAAGATAGGTGTGGTGCGGTGGGGGGCGATGATTCCAAGGAGAGCGACAGCGCATACTGGAAATCAGCATCCTCCTGGGACGAGACGTGCAGGGAAGAGGGACGGTTAGGAGATTGGGTCGAGGAGGGTGTGTTATCAAACTGCATGCACAAGGTGTTAAGAAATTGAAGGAAGTTGTCGCTTAAGGGTGGAGGGAGCGGTTGCTCAGCGGCGGGGTTCGGGTCCGGGCGGTGCTTGCGACAGGCAGCGGGATGATCCAGACAGTGTAGGCGACACATTTGGTTGTTGCAGAGCTTATTAAAGCGCTTATTGCAGCTGCGGCGCACGCAGATGGCAGATGTCGAGGACAAGGATGAGGACGAGGACGAGGTGGAGAGTCGCAAGGAGGGTGTTGCAGTCGTTGCGGGGCCCGGGGCCACGCCAAGCGGGAAAAAGTGCCAATAGTTTTTGCAATCGACATGCTCGCCAATCAGGCACTGTATGGGAAAGATTCAGACATGGCGAGCCCATGAAAAGTCGTGATTACGCACCGCAACATAATACCGTTTGGCATTCTGGCCCGACCATGCTCGTTTGAGTTGAAGTATACGCTGACAATCCGGCTTCGGGCAGGTGAACGTGGGATCATTGATATGTGGAAGCATTGAATTTGAGCTGGTGGTGGTTTGGTGGGTGCTGGCGGGAGGAAAGACGCGTTGTTTGTTTGGCAGGGCTCTCGTCGCAGGTCAGCCGAAATCTGCCGCCATCAAATTACTCGATTTGGGTTTGACACCTGCGGCGGAATTCCAAGAGTGAAAATAACCTGTCTTCCCCTCGCGATTTGGACTTTCGCGTAATGGATCGCTGCGGCTAGGTCGACATCTCGCTCTTTTCTCGACGGTCTATTTTCCTCGAGTCTTTACGGTCTTGGTGGACGACAAACATGTCAATCCTAGATTCCTAATCGACTACGGCGCCCCACTTATCATTCCCACCGCGCTCCTCCCGTACGAATCCTATACCGAAGATCCGAAACGGCAGACGTGCTTCACGGCGGTGTGCTGCCCTGGCGCTCGCCGTCCTCCTTGCGGCACCGCGGGCGCTAGCTCTTCGTACACTTGGCGAGCGTCTCAGCGTTAGAGCATTCGGAGGCGTGCGGGTGAGGGGGAGGATGGAGGGACAGAAGTACCCGTGGCTGCAGGCAAAGAGATGATCAAGGAGGAGGGAAGCACACTGACGATGCTGATAAGGGTACTGGATAGCGTGCGGTTGTGGAGTTCACCAGGGATTCCGTTGAATGTCGGGCAGAGTGCGTGTCTATCTATTCATTCTCGTTCTATGCTTTTTATTGAATTTTGTTCAGTGTTTTTTATAGCAGGTTACGCCGTCTTTGCGCTTCTATGCACTGTCCTCAAGGTCTCGCTCATGGAGAATCCGAATAGGGCTGGTGCGTCCTAAATTATTCATCCTGCATCCCCATCCCCCTCTTCTATGCGTGCGCTGACACCCACGCAGGCCTCTTCCCGTTTCAATCGCCAAGCGCTCTCATCGCGCGCCCTACTCCCGCGCAAGCGTCTCCCCGTATTCGAGGGCTTTAAGTGCGTTTCATTCTTTTCCTCGTTGCATGTGTTATGGACGAGCGGAAGCGGCCGCACGTCGTTCCTGCTGGTGCGGTATGCCGTTCGGGTTGGAGGCGCAGTCGTCGCCCACGTCGAGAGTGCCTTGAGGACGCTATGCTTTGGCGGGAGAACCTGCCATAGGGCTGCGTTGTACGCTTGCGCACGCGCGGGAGCGCTCACGCATTTGGGCCTGCGGACTCAAGGAGCCCGGGACCGCGAAGTCCTGACGGCGCGCTGGAGACGCAAGCCGTCCTGCGTCTCGGATGGAGAGCTTGCGCTTTGCCATCTTTGCCATCTCCCTCCATCTTCCTCTCCCTCCCTCTTTCTCTCCCTTTCCACAACGCTGCTGACGAACCACCCAGCTGCTCGCTCTGCGGCGCGGTCGCGGACCCGGAGGAAGAAGAAGCTGAGGTCGAAGGGGATGACGTCGAGCTCGAGGGGCCCGGAAATATGAGGTGTGTATTCTCCGTTTGCTTCCTCCGCGCTGGCTTGCGAACGTTACGGGCGTAATCCGCGCTCCCTGCGCCGTGCATCCTTACGCTCCCGTGCGCGCGCGTCGGCTGTATGGCGTGCGAGCATGCTCGCCCGTCGCCTACGCCCGGTGACTGAGCCTCCGATGAATGTGGGGGCGCGCGTCGGCGGACGCGATGGCGCTGGAGAAGACGTCCTGCGTTCTGCGGCGGAGGGCCTGCGCTCTCCCCTTTCCCATCTCCCTAGTCCTCCCACTCCCTCCTCCCCGCCCCCTCTTTCTCTCCCGTGATACGACGATGTTAACACCGCTCCCCAGATATCCGTGCGCGGGTATGTCGAGATGGACTCCAGAGGTCGAGGGGAGGGAGCGGGAGAGGGGGAGAACGAGGTGCTTGTATTCTCGTTCCTTCTTTTCTCCGCGTTGTCTTGGTCTTGCCATCCGCGGCCGGCGCGTTTGTTCCACCCTCACACCTGTGCATCTCGTGCGCGCGATGGGCGCGATGAGGGGTGCCTAGCGTCGTCGCTCTGGCTGATGAACGCCGAGCGACGTGTGTCGGCGGATGCGAGCGAGCTGCGAGGTGCGACGTCCTGTGTCCTGCGGTGCAGGCCCGACGCTTCATCCCAATCTTCCCCACTCCCACTCCCTTCCCCTCCCCTCTTTATTTCCCATTCCACACCGAGGCTAACGTACTCCCCAGCTTCCCTTACGGGGGTATTGAGGAACGTCGAGGCCGAGGGGAAGGGACGCGGGATGAAACTGAGGGAAGGGAGGGGGGGAGAGAAGGAGGTGCGTACTTGCCTCTGCTGTCTTCCCATCCGCGCCGGGCGCGCGCACCGTGCGTCCTTGCGCTCCAGCTGCCCTGCGCGACGGTGTGGACGAGGACGATGGCGCAGCGCCGATGAGCTGGTGGCTGATGGGCGACGAGTCGGGGCGGGGCGGGGCCCGTCGGCGGGATCCATCATACGGGCTGCCTCGTGGGGGCGTCGCCCTGGGCACTTCCTCCACTGGCTGCGTCGTACTGGGGCTGGTGCGGGGCAGGCGCGCGTCGGTGCGGCTGCGTTGCTCTTCGTATGCGGCCCGCGTCGCGACTGGTGTGCGGCGGCGGTTGTCGCTCCTGGTGCACGGGCGAGCCCCCGAGAGTGAAGGGCGGATAGCGCTTGCGATACCTCCCGCTCGCAGTCTGTGCTGGGGGAGGGGAGTGCGTCGTCTTTCCGCAGCTGCAGAGGAGACGGGGCTGCCGCGAGCTTCTCGGTCGTGGTGAGCGCAGACGCGCGAGTTCTACGAGCCTCGCGATGTATGTCCGGCGTCCGCACGCGCGGCGGGAGTGGGCATGGCGGAAGATGCGCGGCGCGCCAGTCTCGCTTCCGCTGCTTCCCCCCGTCGACGACGAGTGGTTGTGATCCGCGGGATGGCGGATGTCGCGGTGTTCGGCGTACGCGCGAGGAGCGATCCGCTCGCGCGGAGCGGGTTCGGCCTATTGGGTACAAGCGGCACCCAGGCGTCCTGTCTCGAGAGGCGGCGGACAAAGCCTGGGGAATCTGCCTCGGGTTACGACTCGTAACCGCCCGTCGCCTGCCTCGGAGGTGTCGGCGCTTTTGCCTACTGATGTTGCGGTACTATGGATTTTGTTTCGTCGTTCCCTGTTCGTGGGCAGTGAATGATCAAGCCGTGGGACCTGCGCACAGCGCTGCACTCTCGCTCATATGCGTGACGGCGGTGTCTTTTACAGGCCTGCAGTGTTGACGAGGCTGCCCAAGATGGAGGCTGTGCACGCGCGGGATAGAAAGCGCTGCGCTGCCCTGCGCATATCTTCCTGTTAGTCTCTCGCTTTCTACGCTAGATTATGTCTTCGGCTATAGCTAAAACGAGCTCCATTCGATGTCCGGGTGCGAGTGTGAATGAAACTTCTGGTTCCAATGTATTTACCTGAGTGGCCGCGGGTCCTTTGCCGTGGACTCCGTTCTGCTCGGGATGGTGCACAACGCCCGTTGATGCATCCGCTGAATCTGCGACCGCTCCATCTGCGCAACCTACGACCACAGGAAGTGCTGCTCCGATTGCTATCCTCCGTCACTCGGGGGGTCCTCCGCCCAGCAATCCAGCGGTGGTTAATGCAACATATACGACCACAGCTGCCCCTATCCCGCCCTCATCGGTGACTGATCCGGAGCCGAAATCCAACCTGATCGTCGATAATCTCGCCGTCACACTTGCGCTAGTCCAACAGATTGCAAATATCGTTCAGAAGATTCCATGGATTGCCCCAGCTGCTGCCCTCATGTCGGAGATTCTGAAAGTATACAAAGTGCGTTCCAATGATGCTTCCTGCCATCCGGTTTCCTATAATTTCTCTTTCTCCAGGAAGTCAAGGATACAAACGAGAAACGGGATGCCCTCCTAGCCAATATCAGGGATCTGTCCCGAGATCTCTGCGGTACCGTTCTGCGCATGGAGGCAACAATCACCTGGATCTTGTCGGCCGTCTCAAGTCAGATACCGAGACATATGCTGGGTTGGAATCTTTTCTGATTCTCCGTGCCATGTGCTCATTAATATTAGATTACTCAACGATGCTTCCGAGTTTATCAAGCAGTATAATACACCATGGGGTGTCACCCATGTTGCGGCCCGGAATGAGCTCGCCAGTAAATTCACGGAGTTCAATCGAAAACTGGACGCATTCGGAGCAAGATTCAGAGTGAGATTGACTGAGATCCGGCCACTTATAATGTCACTTATTATGCTTTCTAGACGAACCGATTGGTAGATCTCGCCATAAATCAGAGTGTCAGTTCGCACACATTGGACAGAGTTCACGACCTGATGTAAGTGTTGCATTATTTCCGCAGCTTATTGGATGTGACTCGGAATATAGCCTTGAAGAAAAGCTTGAGAAGTGGCTGAGATCGCCTCCCGATATGGCGCAGAAACAGCCACAGACTCAAAATCTTCGGAAGGAAGGCACGGGTCTCTGGCTTTTGGATAATTCAGACTTCACCAACTGGCAAGATAATCCCGGAGCCCTATGGATTTGCGGTGCATGTAAGATCTTTTTCTTGTCAACCACTCTCACTCCTAATCTGAATTAGCCGGGACTGGAAAGAGTGCTCAGGTGATACTCTACTTCGCTATGTTTCCTACCACTCACAGAATGCAACCAATAGCTCTACTGTGATCAGTCAACTCTTTGAGGATGCACAGCTATTCAAGGACCTGCAGAATCCTCCTTTTGCTCCTGCCATTGCATTCTTTTACTTTGATTTTAAAGAGAAGACAGGCCAAAATGTTCTGACTGCACTCCGGCGCATCATTCTACAGCTTTCTGCCCAGTCTCCGAATTCCTACAATGTGCTTGATAGCCAGTACAGACTATGCCAGGGGCAGACATTGCCAACATATCAGGGACTTCTAAAAATCCTCCAGGAATTGCTGCTGGAGCTCGGACGAACTTACATTGTTCTTGACGCACTTGATGAGTGTGAAGAGTCTGATCAGGAGCAACTTGTAGGATTCATTTCAACATTACGGCGCTGGACTAAAAGCCCGCTACACCTGCTGATTACCAGTCACCCCCGCACCATCTTTGCAGAAAATTTCCACAAGATGACCTGTATAGTCCTGGAGTCTCATGTCCCGGAGAAGGATATTGGACTCTTTGTTGCAAGTGAACTTCTCAAACCCAGTATGAAGACTTGGGCCCAGCATGCTGACAGTGTTACAAAGCGGGTAGTAAAGAAAAGCAACGGAATGTCAGTGTTTTATCCTTGGTCTTGGCATTACTTACTTACGGACATTTGCAGGTTCCGTCTGGCTGCATGTCTCATTGTCGAGCTCTCTCGCTGTCCTTGGGAAGATGAATTGGATAAAACACTAGACAATCTCCCAGATGACTTGTTTGGAATCTATGACAGGTTCTTGCAGAAAATCCCCTCAGAGCAATTCATTTATGCTCAAGGAGTTCTGCGCTGGATCATGTTTTCCCGGTGGGGACTCACTGTGGATGAGCTTGCCGATGCCATTTCCTTTCAATTTTCTGGTCCAACACAATACATCTACAGGCCCAGTCGACGTGAGGGCAATAAATTCACAATCCTCAAGTGGTTTGAAGGACTAGTGCTGATTGATGAAAATCATCAATACATCAGCTTGACTCACGCATCAGTCGAAGATTATGTTCTTTCCAGACATTTCAAGGACACTTTTGGCTGGGACCTCAGTGCCAGGCTTTCCCACACTTTCATTGCACAGACATGCATAAGCTACCTTCTCCACTTCTCCAATAATCCTCTTGATGATGCCACAATTGCCAACTATCCTCTGGGAAAATATGCAGTAGAACAGTGGTATTATCATCTTTCCCATTGTCGTGAACGGAAAGTCCTGTGTGCTGCAACAATGCAACTTCTGGAGGACGAGAGCCCTCAGTATCAGGCTATGATGAGGTTCAGACCCAGTTGGCATCGTGATCCAGGAGCTCCTCTGCATTTGTGTTCTTCTATTGGGTATATTGAGGGAGTACAGGAGCTTCTTGCAAACGGTGCTGATGTGAATGCACAGCAAGGAGAATATTGGAGCCCATTGCAGGCTGCATCTTATGGAGGCAGCACAGAAATTGTGAAGCTCCTGCTGGAGAGCGGTGTTCTGGTCAATGCAGGGAGTGGACATTATGGCAATGCTTTGCAGGTCGCATCTTACAGAGGCAGCACAGAAATCGTGAAGCTCCTGCTGGAGAGTGGTGCCCTGGTCAATGCAGAGGGTGGACATTATGGCAATGCTTTGCAAGCCACATCCTGCAGAGGCAACATAGATACGGTGAGGCGTCTACTTGTGAGTGGTGCCCTCGTCAATGTACAAGGCGGACAAGGGGGCAATGTATTGCAGGCTGCTGCATTCAAGAAAGGCAATACAGAGATTGTGACACTCCTGCTTGAGAGTGGTGCCCAGGTCACTGCACAGGGTGGAATATATGGCACTGCTTTGCATGCTGCATCCTTCCAAGGTGACACAGAGATTGTGAAGCTCCTCCTTGAGAGTGGTGCCCTTGTCAATGCAGAGAGTGGAAAATTTGGCAGTGCTTTGCAGGCTGCATCCATGGGAGGCAACACAGAGAATGTGAAGCTCCTCCTTGAGAGTGGTGCCCTTGTCAATGCAGACAGTGGGGAGTATGGCAGTGCATTGCAGAATGCATCCTCCTGGGGCTACACAGAAATTGTGAAACTCCTGCTGGAGAGTGGTGCCCTGGTCAATGCAGAGGGCGGAGAATATGGTAGTGCATTGCATGCCGCCGTCTCTAGGAATCAGCCAGAGATTGTGCTCCTCCTGCTTGAGCATGGTGCCGATGTCAATATGCGGGATGGGGAAGGCCAGAGGGCATTGGAAATTGCCTCCGAGAAAAGGTATACCAAAATTGTGTGCATTTTGCTGGTGCATGGTTTGTAGAATTGCTCAGAAGGGGAGTTTGCAAGCAATGGGTCATTGCAAGGCAAACCAGTAAGGTATATACCACAAGTATGCTAGCTTTTATTGGTATGTTAATATCAATTAGACAAGGAATAGGACAGATGGTGAGAAAATCTAATGGAAAAGCATGACAACAGACGAGGACTGCATGGGCTACCACATGAATGATAAGACAAACCACATGGTCAAGCTTGTATTTCCAATACAGTTGACATGAGAGGCACAGAGGAGCAGTAGGGCTTGCATTATCAGTGTATTTAATTCCGGTTCAATATAACCAACAGTTCTTGGCCGTGTGTGTGCTATACCAAACATAGCGACTTTAACCATCAAGTAATTACTTCCCATTCACAGTGAGATTTGGATGTGAAGTTTTTATTTTACTCTCATACTTGACTTCACATCCTGTCCTTAGCCCACTGGTTTTATCACTGACCAGATTACAGTTGTTTGCATAAAGGTGTGAGAACCAATTTTTTGTTAGTGGCCACAGGTGATGAATGCCGAGCCTGCTGAGGCTTCAGGCAGCGTCGGAAATGTAATTTTTTTTTTTTGTGATGCCCAAAGCCAATGGTGGCCCTGAAAGACCTGATTGTAGCTGACACTGAGCCCGCTCCTCCCCATGTACCGTGGATGGCTGACCACCTGGAGGCGATGCAGTATGCACTGCAGCAGGGTCACGTTCCGGAAGATGAGCGAGCGCAGTATGCACAAACTCTTGCGGAGTGGCGTGTGGACCAGCTCGCAGACGAGCACGTACAGGCTGAGGGCTGGATTTGGGACGAGGAGCGCGAGGATTACTGGCACCCCCCGACGACGAGCCTGCCAACTTCGAAGTCGCTGCTGCCCCCGCTCCCACCGAATACCCCGTCGATCTCCCCGTCGCGTACGACGTCGAGGCTAACTTCCTCGAGGACGCCTTCCACCAGGCCTTCAACGTTTTCTCAATGCGGGCGATCCCATCGGCGCCACGGCGTGCACGACCGCCTTCCACCCCATGTGGCCCCATTCGCATGCATATCCCTCCTCTGACGTCCACCCGGTGCACCATCCGCTCTCAGCCCCGCGTAGTCCAGAGGAGCAACTCGGCGCGATCCAAGGGAAGGATCCGACGCGTGCAGCCCCGCTACGCGCCGCGACCACCCGACGCGTCAATGCTCTCGGTAGCCGCAGTACCGGCTGACGACCCTGTTCCCCAGCGCAAGGCTGTACCTCCCGACATCGCGGGCGCCACCGTCGCCGTTTCCCCATCTCTCAAAAGTGCCGTCTGTGCACGCAGCTGCAACCCTCCCGCAGTGGTCAGCCCCACGTCACCTCCCATACCCCCGACATCCCTCTCGATGTTCCCACACCGGCTACATCCTCATCCGCCGAGCGCAGACGCAATGCGCTCCGCCGAATTGCCAGGAAAGGCAAAGGCTGAGATCGCGCGAGGTCGCGCGTCGCTGTTTGGAGGGGGCCGGGGTGGTGCTCTTTAGCTCCTTAGCTCCTTCGAGTTTCCTTTTGAGTACCTCGAGCTGCATCATCCTTCTATCCTCATTTCCGTCATTTATGCCTGATATATGCTCTTCTTCCTAATCTCTATGCTCCTTCTCCTGCTACTTACTCTTTCACTTATTTTTGCCTAATTCACTTTTTCCCCGCCGTTTTTTTCACAAGTTGTAGACGTCCGGGGTCGGACGTCGTTTGGTGGGGGAGACTGGAGACGCCCTGGGCGTCTCCTTCGGCCCGATCAGTAGATTAGTAATCATACTACCTTTTGTCCTTACCACGTCTACGCTTTGCTGGTTTTCCACTGCAGACCCCCGGGAGCTCTCCAACAGTCAGATTTGTTCAGGGCTATAGCACACGCCTTCAAAAATTAGTGAATTTCGGACTTTCACGGGGATTCGGAAAACTTTTTTTGAGTTACTGAAACTTAACATCTTGTAATACCAAAACCAGGCATGGCACCTGGGTTTCTACACTGTTAGGCTCGTTTCTGACCTAAAAACCTTGGACCAGAGGGAGCCGGAATATCCCAAGCCATCAGATTTGGCTGATGGCACTCAAATCTGGCTACAAATCCACCTCACAACATGATGATGGGCTCTGCGACCTTGTAGTACTGTAATTACACTCATAGGGTATGTACCTATGAAGTATAGACTGATTCTGGGACCCAACCAAAAAAAAGCTTTGTCAAGGGAGAGAGAAAAAAATCAGTTTTGAGTTTTGCAACATCGGGAGCGCGATAGAAGGTTATGGAGTACTGCCATTGGGCTCAGGGACACCACAAGAGCATTCATGAGGGCACCTCAAACCCGAAATTCATTTCTGGTGCCTCCAGCAGTTCAACAGGATAACTAAATCTATCAGATAATTGACTTACATTGTTTATGCTCTGGGGGGGTCATAAACGAATTCTGACTTTGAGGCGCTGTCGGGGAATGATTCTTAGTGTATCCTAGTACTACTGCGGGTTTTCCGAGACATATCTCATCCCAGGGCAAGTGAATTCTGTGAAAATTACATATTCCAGGATTATATTCATTTCATGCATGATATAAAAAGTCTGGCAACGAGATGCCCTCCTATCGCGTTCCGGATGTTGCAAAACCCAAAGCGAAGGTTTTTTTTGGGTAGGACACTTTCTTTTTTTTGCTCAAATCATAGAATACCCCTTTACTCATCCCAAGCTCTGAAATTGCAGCTGTGATTTCTTTAGCACCAATCTCTCCCTACCGCCGAAAGCTGGTAGCTCAGCAAAAAGGAGCAGATGCACCGGTTTTTCTAGATCTGTTCTCTCCCTTCGTTGAACCACTTCATTATCTACTTCTACTTCCACATGGCACTTTGAGATGGTCTCCGAATTGCCTCAATGCGGCTGGCAAGAAATTTAGTCAGGCATGCTGGTACAGAACGAGGTTTTTCATGAATGCTGAACCGATATCGAAATTCTCCCGATTGACAGGTAAGTAAATCAGTTTCAATGTGATCACTCTCCATAACGTTCCTGGCAACATTCACCATTATCACAGTAGTGATTCCATTGAGTGCGATGCTGAAGGGTCTAACGAGGCTGTTCTGGCGGATCCAGAGTTTCTAAACTCTTTGGAAGAGCCGGGGATCCCGCCACGTGAATTAAATCTCAAAACTGAGACCATATGCAGGCTCACCCGGAACTTTGATGCATCGCGAGGCCTTACAAAGAATACTCGGGTAGTTGTCCGTAGCTTACTAATAAGATACACCGTTGAGATCGAGACCATCTCGGCGGTCAGTGTAGCCGTAAAATGGCTGACCCAGTACGCCAATTATTTCCAACTAAATAACACACTGCTAATGGTGTACCAGATCCGGCTGCACCTACCACATATTGATTTCCATTTTCTACCTCAGGGGTTCAATTTTACTGTCCATCGAAAACAGATCCCCCTTGCTCTTCGCTATGCCACTACCTTCAATGGATATCAGGGCTTGACGGTTCAGAGACTTGGGCTCGATCTCAGACGACCAGTGTTCTCACACAGACAGTCATACTCCACGATGACCCACGTTCCTGAGGCAGACAATGTTTTAATCCAGAAGTACGAAGGCGATTCATCCACATGCACAACTAGTGTTATTTGGAACGAGCTTTTATTGTAATTTCATACTTTGAAACCAACTAACAATGTACATGGTTTATGTTTGTGGGAGGAATGCCAACCCGTGCAACGGCTCATAGATTCATGTTCAGTCCCAAAATGCTTCGGATTTACGTGTTTAATCAAGGGGGACGACCTGCTGAGCGGGTCGTCAACCGCTTGTACCGTTCATAAATGATTTAAACGGTTTAAAAATGTTTGCTCACCGTTTCCGTTTAGTTTGGGCTCCGGCTCAAACAAAAACTAAACAGTTGGAGCCTTACATCTACCCAAGGTACGGCATACCGTGCCTCCTTGTACTTACCTGTCTACTAGATGTTCCGGCCTCGCATAGCCACCGTGTCCATTGCCAATGCACGTAACATCCGTAGTAAGTCCTTCTGTGGTCATCCTGTTTGTATGTGTTGACTTGGACTTTGCAGTCGATTTTTCTTCCGAATGCGTTATGTACGTCGGTAATATGATCTATGGCAACCTAAATTTAGTGCTAACCTTGTGGTGGTTCGGCAGAGCTTCGGTGCAAGACATGGATGTGACCGGCTGAAGCTTTATTCAGGTGTGCCTAATATGTATCAGTCATTCAACATCTCGCCCTAACCAACAGACAGCGTACTCAGTCTCATGCACGTCATCTCCCATACGACTATTTTTCTCCCGTGATTTGAGTCTTGTATGTCCTTTTATTTTTTGTTTGGAGTGCGCTTGCTGACTCACTGTTCGTTCAATACAGATTAGAGCATACATACATCAGGAAAACTCCCTGGGAAAAACCTCGCCGGTTAGATATGGAGACAGAAATAGCAGTCTATAGCTCCAGTAGCTTCGGCTTGCTTGTACATAGTGCTAGCGTCCTATGGTAGCTCTGGCTGATAGCTATGGACACCACCATAGCTTGTAGGCCAAGCTACCGAGAGCTACATATCTCCACACATATGCCATGTTTCTCTACAGGAACTACAAACTTATAGGGTGCGCTACCACAAATGATTCAAAACAAAATACCACAACGTCACCAGTAAATTGGCAAGTCCGACTTTCAGCTTTCAGTGATACTTTTTGAATGTGTTTGTTTATTACCTTACCAACTTTTCATGATTTCAGTCTGTCCACCTTCTGCAACAACCAGACTCATCCAAGATCCACCATGGATGATTTGGGATCTACGCTCCAGATCAGAGTCCGCCTTGGACCGTCCGACAACGTCTAAAACTGAGTAGTTTGCAATCCAATCTCCAGATAATTACAGTCACATACCATGAGAAATCAAACTATAAGATTATCTGAGGTGGTCAGGATACTTTCCAAGGTGTTCGCCGAGTGAGAGTGAAAAGTGAACAAGTGAATCAAGAGTGAGGATCCTCAGTCATTCAAACTCCGCCGGATCATGATCCGAACGTCAACCGCACGTGCGTGGCAACGCCCATCAAATGGTTCGTTGCTCTCTCCCTCCATCTTCTCTCATCTTCCCCCCTCATCTCTGACCACTGCCTGCCTCTCGTCTTTGGTCCTTGGTAGCTGACGACCCCACTAAACTCAAGACTCAAAATTCCCTCAAGTTCCCCACCCTCTCTCAAGGCCACAAGTTCGACTCTCTGCAAGATAGATTGCAATATACTGGTGGCACTGTCTCTATACCTCAAAGTGTGAAAGCTCTGGCTTCCTACGGGGCCCTTTCCCTTTGCCTCCACATCGTGTACGACACCACCGTCTGCGGTGTCCTCACCGTCATCGGCATCCACCGGCCTCACGCAGCACCTCGCAGGCGCGCCGCGTACGGCAATAATGAGGCCGAGTTACTCTCTGTCCTCGTCGCGGGTTCATCAAGCATCTTGATATGCTCTATTACTACCGTGGTACGTCGGCATCGTTCTTTGGGTAATGTATTCTGACTGTGTGCCGATTGGGCTACGGGGATCAAGACCGATATCCACTGCACTGCCGCCAAATATTGCTCGGTCTGTCGAGAATGCCTCAAGGATCTGGAAATTTCTGAGAACGGCACCTTACGACATCCTGGCGTGCGCTTACAACATGGGACGGTAAGTGCTTGTTTTCCCTCCAAGACTCTGATGCTTAACACGCTCCGCAGTTCCCATCCTGACGCTCAGCGCCTCGCACATACGTACTTCAGATCGTCACTCTCCAAAGCGACGTTGCACTGAATGCCGTAATTCAGGACTAGGACTACGCCCAGGGCAGGACGAGGAATAAACTGTAGTACTTGGCCGATTTTTGTTCATTCTCCCATTTCATATATATATGTTATTTTTTTGTCCGTCTTGTACCGTATCTGAGCTCTTGAGCTCTATATATTGCTATTGAGGCAACAGCGCTACAGCGCTACGCGCGCTATTTTAGTCTCACACTTGGCTATCGCGAACTTCCTAGCAGTCTATACCTCCTGCCTATCAGTACATAACAGGGGTCAAGCTACCGTGCGAGGAAACATCAGAAACCATGGATATAGAGAGGAGCGAGAAGGGAGAGGGAGGCGAAGTAGAGCAGCTCTTTGTTATAAAGTCCGGTCTTGAGATGCCGTGCAAGCATTGATTGCTGGTAGACCTTTGAAGCAGATTACGACTGAGCATTGCGTAGTCTTGACTCTCGGACGGTTCGGTCTTGACATTCGACGGATGTTGATGGCATTTGCGCAAATATGGCCCTTGAGCGCGAGATGAGAAAGGGAGGAGAGTACATAGCGGTGAGACGAAGGAATCCAGCATTGTGTAGTTCTTGGAGTTGCTGCTCGCCGCTTCTTGCTCAGAGCTTGATCCATCCGACGAAGGCCATTCAGCAGCTTATTGAGGGGAGAGGTCAGCTTCAGTGGAGTGGAAGAGCTTGATGCATGCCATCTCTTGCTAAGCGGCGGAGAGAGATGATGGGAGAAGGGAAGGAGGCGACAGAAAATGGACGTCTCTTTTGAACGGAAGTAGCGCGGCTGATCGGCGAGGTCGTAAATAACTTAGTCGAGCGTCCAGCGGCCTGGACCGAAGCTAAGTTCTGATGCGCAGTTCACCGAAATTGAAATTAAAAGTGGGACGCACATACGGGAGCTGCCGATCAGGGAGTGAGAAAAGGCAAACAGTGGGATCTGCTTAATATTATTGACGATGGATCGGAATCAGCCGAATGGAGAGACAGAGCACGGATGCGGGAGGAAATTGAATGCGTTTTGGGGGGAGATTCTAGGGTGTAAAAGAAGAAAGAAGCGAATGAGGTGTTCCCTTTGAGCGGATGTTGAACGGTGATCGGGGAGGCCGAAAATAAATGATCATTGATCTATCGGGTGAGCTCGGAAAGCGAAAGGAAATTGAAGTGCTAATGTGGGCGGTCCGTGGAGCTGCTGGGAAAAAAAGGGGTGGATTAGGAACAGACAAACAGCTGCAATCTGATTCGAGGCATCTGCTTAATATACGAGGTATTGTGGAGCCTCAAAGCCATCAATACCTAGCAGTACACAATGGAAGCCAGTGGATTCCAGTGGGCAGAGAAATTATAATGTGGGCCGATGATTTCCGATGTTCATTGTTAATCAGGGGGTCACAGTTGTCTCATTGTCACACACTGTCCATCAATAGCCGCCAATAGCCACTGGAGGCCGCCAGTGACTTTGCTAGTCATGGGTGTATTGCTCACCTAACCTCTTGGGTTCTAGAGAGAGAATTAATCCAAATGGATCCGACGTCCTTGGCACTTAACGGGTAAGTATGCCAATAAGGCCGAGACCTGGATATAATTAGAATGGACCACGGGACTTGCAGCTGATACACAGCCTCGAAAGCCAGCCTTCCTACCTCCACGACCGCCCTCTTGCCTGAAGCTACCTCAGCCGTTCCCTAGACCCAGACCGCCCACCTCTTCAGATCCATTCCGAGCCCGAACCGTATCCCAAATGTTCGCAAGGGCCATTGGCTTTCAAATTCATGGCGGAAGCTTTTACGACGTCCAATCCGGCGACGTGAATCTCCACACCAACCAGTACCTTATGATTCAGGACCCCGTGCCACCTGATGAACTCCCTTCGGCAACCCTGAGGTTCCAAGATGGGCGTGAGTGCGAATTGTCCGGGGTGGCGAGAATCCCCCGACAGATAACAGGACGGGCTCCGTATGGTACGATCGGTTTGCATCGGATGCTTTTTTCGTGCTTCTCATACCCGTAGATGCGTCTTCACGAAGGCATCCTGCAGCAAGGAACTCGCCTCGTCAAGAGCATACAGTTGCATTGCCATCGACATCTCTCCATTCCGGTCATCCTTCCGCGCTCAAGCCTTTGACCCGTCCACAATATCCTCACTATGGTCATGAGCGACGAGGGAAAACCCGTCTTTCTACTGTGCCAAGCCTAGACCACCCACCTTCCCATTTTTACAAGCCAGTCCGTCCCCTTGAAGGCGGAACATTTATTGAGGCCCGAAACGTGAATTATTATCACGACCACCCGGAGAAGGAGAAAAAAAAAGAGGAAGCAAGAATAGAAAAGAAAAGGAAAGCTGGAATGGATATCCTGCATCGGTCGGCTGCGCTGTGCGCGTTGCACGACTCTGCAGAGACCTTTCCCCTGCCCAAATGTCACCCTGAAACGCGGACTCAAATACTCAATCATATCTATAATTGGGCAGTTGACCGCCACTCCGCCTGCTCGATCTTTTGGCTATATGGACCTGCTGGGGCAGGAAAGTCCGCTATCATGCAGACATTGTGCCGCCGATTGGATGAGGAACATCGGCTCGGAGGAAGCTTTTTTTTCCAACGCAACCATGCGACTCGCGGTAATGCAAAAGTCCTGTTCGCAACACTCGCATACCAGCTGGCACTGAGGAACCCAATCTGGAAGGGGGCCATTTCAGAAAGCGCAGGGGACGACCCATCTGTCGTGGGGCGATCCATGAATACCCAACTACATCAGCTCATTGTTCGGGCATGTAAATTTATCCAAAATTTGCAACCCCCTATCCTTCTCATCGACGGCCTGGACGAGTGCGAAAGCCAAGAGGTACAGCAAGAACTTTTGCGGTTGATTGGCAACACTGTTTCGCATCACCCCCGGGCGCTGAAAATTCTTATCGCTAGTAGACCGGAGCCACATATCCGCGAGGTCTTCGAGGAGCCATTCATCAACCAGCTACACCGTACCCTCAAGATTACTCCGTCATTCTCAGATATCAAGATCTATCTGCACGATGCATTCTCGCGCATTCATCGGGAACATCGCGTGACTATGGGAGGGGTTCCAACCCCGTGGCCATCGTCCGACATTCTTGACGTGTTGGCTGAAAAATCCTCTGGATACTTTATATACGCGTCTACGGTCATCAAGTTTGTCGATGACAAGGATTTTCACCCCACAGAACGCTTGGAGGCTGTTGTCAACTGGCAGAGCCTTCCAATCCATTATGATCGGCCTTTTGAGGCTCTGGACCAGTTGTATAAACAGATTCTTTGCAGCGTTCCTGCCCGGCCCCGTCTTCTTCGGATTTTATGCGCTCTTGATAACTTTCCGAAATTACTCTCGAGCGACATCGAGCAGCTACTTGAGCTCAATCCGGGTGATATTGGGTTGTCCCTCCGTCGGCTTCACTCTGTCTTCCAGGTCCCCTCTGATGGTTCCAGAATCTCGGTCCATCATGCATCGTTCTGGGATTTCCTACGCGATCCAAGCCGGTCAGGCGAGTTTTGCGTCGGCGCTTTCCAGCGAATAGAGCTGGCACGCTCGGTTCTGAAAACTTTTGCCTATGTGGATGATGGTTCAACCCATCAACCCTATCTAAACTCGAAGCATATTGCATTGTGAGTACTTTACATCTACTCCTTCAGCGCATTTTTAATGGAGAATTTATTCAGGACGCTTGGCTGCAGCGGTATCGACTACTTGACTTCGTCCATTCTTCCCAAGCATGCGACAGAGCTTGTCCCCCTCATTCGCTGCATCAGCCCCGAGTGGTTCTGGAATCAAAGGGACTGGGATTTTCTTTCAGTGCTGAACAAGATGATCCATTGGTTGCAGGTAAAGTCGCTACCTTCATCTGCACTGGGCAGAGTTGATCTACACTTCGCTCAGGAAATAGATTCATTCTCCGAAAGCAAGGATCTGATACAAATTTGGCAAAACTTTGAAGCCCTCAATATGCATGACTCGAGGATCCATTGGTATTCCCTGCCCGGGAAGATGGTGCCCCAACCATCAAATCAATGCAATGAGGTGTTCTCGCAGTTTCCGCACCTGCTCGCACTCCTCCAGGCTTGGTGGGCTTGCGACCACGTCACTTATATAGTCCCATCACGCCGCCTGTTTTATATCCGCCGTCTCTTGGACATTCCATGGGCCGAGATGCACGTTCTGATTCGGGGACCGTTGCAAGACCTTGGGCAGGATCCAGCGAAACTACAAGCTGTATTGGCAGCTGCGAAGGCCACAGAACCATATCCGACATTATATACTGACCTCCTACGGGGTTTTCTGAGGTTACTGAAAAATATCGAGGCCGGCAACTCGGGGTCTGGGTTAGTCAGTGACTGGCCTTTGACAGAGTCCGCAAAAAGTAACTTGTGAGAGTTAACTTGAACTTTGATGGCCGGTTCCCTTGGCGGGGCTAACTTTCCTTTCCTTTCCTTTACTTGACGTACCTTTTCCCACACCTGCCGAAAGTTACTTTACTTACACGCCCCACAGCGGACCGTACTAGGGTGGCAGGGGAGCATCTCTCATGTACCGGCTGTGCTTTCAGCCATCGTTAAGTGCGATGACAATGCAATTGCTGACCCTGACCGCTTTTGATGTGCTATGCGAACATCACTTCAAACCGGAGGTGAGTTTGTGAACTCGACGCAGCACAGAATGTCCTCAGATGACCCTGCTCCCTTTGCTAACGAACAGCTTTACAACATTCGTTGATCCAATTTCGATGAGCCATCATACATAGCACAAGCCGCGGATTGCATTCATTTACACCATAATTGAGACAGTTACCGTCTGAATGTCTAACACAATGTATGTACCCTTGGTTGCTATTCCGTTACTTATCCTAACTTGGCTTGACTTTACGTTGCTTTTGTTTGCTTCACTTGTGGTTCCCGGTGTTTTACGGTCATTTCTTTTTGGCCACACAAGTTAGGTCGATCCAAGCAAGTTTACATTTACTTCCTGTACGCGGAAATTCGAGAGACTGTTAATCTCTATTTCGGGTCTAGTTGAAGGATACACAATGGGGAATTAAGCGGAGGAATCCTGTCTTTGTTTGTACGGTGGTGTTTGCTTGTATATATTGGTTAAAAAACCCAGAAGTATTTCTCTGAGGAGCTTGGTCAAACTTCGTCGCGGATTCAGGCTTAGTGCAATTACGGACAAACTTACACCGGACCCTGTTCCAGCCACATCACCCGTCAAATGAGGGTTTGAGGGTAGAAATTTCTAACCTGCAGAGAGTTGGATTCCAAGCTGCCCTCGGCAACTCTGCGGGGTGAACTGGTGAACTCTACTTCGTAGTCTCTGAATCGTTGCGATCACTGACATAGTATATGCTTTCACTCACTTCTCGTTACTTACCAGAGTCCGCAAAGCGTAACTTGTGGCATCATCGAGGAGGATTTGAAGGGGACGGAATGAAATCTGAGGGAGTGAATCTTTCAAATGGTGTAACTGACATGCGATAGCGTGCAGTAACTTATATATGTTCATCACTTACTTCAAAGTTACTTGCAGTTCACATTTACTGTAAATTAGCTTACTTACCGAAGGCTTACTTCGCTTTACATCCCAATAGTTCAAGTTAGTTCGAGTAGGTTGAAATAGCTAATACCCCAAGTACTAAGTAAATCGGTTCGTCCGAATTTCCAAGCAGCCAAATGAGACAGAGTGCTCTATCCAGAAACACCGTAATTCGTGGGGTAAGTGCGGCTCTGTACTTATCTGCTGTGGACCAAAAGGGAATTTAACGTTATCTCCACGGATCACGGCAAAGCTGAACAGTTGACTGTACTCGGTGGAAGGGAAGGCACAGGAAGGCTCAGTTCATCAGGAGGAGGAGGGGGTGGCGGGGTGTGTTGACTTCAATCAACGGAGGTGTCAATCAGCCGCTTGGAGCCTAAGAAAATTGAACTGCGACATCACCATCGACCTTAACCTTGGACTCAGGGTTCAGCAACTTTCTCTCACTTGAAGTTAGTTTCTTTCACTGCCTGTAACTTCCTACAACTTTGCCATTTACTTTGACATCACTTGCCGGTGCTTCAAGTTGCGCTGGCCGCCCAAATGGGATCAACTTAAGTGACCTATGCACTTAAATATCAAGTCAACCTGTGTGTGACCCATAGCACCAAATTAACCTTGACAGATTTTTGTGCCCAGGATGTACCACAGAAGGAATTCGCTCTGATTAAGATGTGTAGAATGCTCCCATGTAGCACAAATTTTTTTGACGACACAGAGATTACTTGCAGCGTTGAAGGGGTCCTGGTGCTCTCTACCTTGGCTGAAACTACTGGAGAAAGAGGAGATACGGCCTGGCTATCATTGTCGTACATCCATGCAATGTTTCGAGGCAACAGAATTGAACTTGAACATCGTCCCAAGACCTCAGGTATCTCATCTCACGTGAATCTCCTTATAGTCTTAACTACTGTGTAGCGAGTCGGATCGAGTAACTTATGTACCTTGGCTGTAATTACTTCTCTTTACCTATCGTCGAATGATCTTCCTTGCTGTAAATTGATTCTGCTCATCGATACTGTAAGTGAACTTGCCCGCCCAAGTTATCCTGGAAAAAAGTTAACTTAGGTGGGTATTCCAACTGTCCACCCACATGTAGCAGCCAGCGACGCCGCGAGAACGGACTCATGGTAAAGACTCGAGATGATGGAAGGACCCCTGCTTGACGAAGTCATGTGCTGTGAAGAACTGGTATGCAGTTAACTGCTGGTAAACAAGTTTGGCCTGTATCATCCCGGGAGTTGCAAATGAGCTACTCCCATGCGGCCGCAGCCGCGATTGTGAATAAGATGTGAACTGATTGGGTCCAATTCCCTCGTGGCCTACTGTTTCCGAGGTAGCCCTGCACCAAACTTTCATGTCCGCTTGGGACCGGCTCCGAATTTAGGGAAGAGAAAAAAATTAACCGACAGAGATGCGACGGCTTAAACACGCCATTTGTGTTCAAGGTGCAGGGACACTGGGGGTGGGGAGTTCCGAGCCTCACACTCACCCTCTAGCGGTGTCTGATCGCTTTAACACTGAAGTGGGCTTATTGAAGGCACAAAGGTCAGTTGGATCGGTCGAAGTCAATCGGGCAGTGGCCAAACTACCCTCAAAGTCGCAGATGTTGCCGACAAAGGCTGAAATTTTGGAGGGGTGGCCTTAAACTCTGCGCAGGATGTCTGCCTTCATTCTGACATAGTCGGGCCTGCATCGGATGAGCGCACAGATTAAGATTGAGGCATGAATGCTTAGGTGGCCAGCTAGGTGGTCAAAAATAATAAAGTTCGGGAGGGGATTTTACGGACCTTGATAGTGAGATGAATACGCTGACTGTAGCCAATCTGGGGTTCAATAAGCCGCTTTGCCACTCAAAAAGTGAACTGTCGCAGTCAACTTGGCCTCGCCAAGTTAGATCAACGCGATCAGTGAAAGTAACTTATGCCATCAGATGGCAAGTTACTTTAGCCCCGTCAAGCGGTAGAAGACCAGATATGGGGTTATGACCGCCCGCAAACTAGTTGTTTATGCAACTATAGTAATTTGAATGCCATGTACGGGCCAGATACCAACAGAAACCGCTCAAATTCACGTCAAGTTACCACAAGTTAAAGTAAAGGGCAAGCTACTTCAAGTTACTTTAAGCTACTTCTTTGTACTTTACTTGTACTTATACTTTACTTTACTTGTGAAAGTCACTTGCCCGCCATAAGTAAAGTAAAGTAAGTTTTGGCAGGGCAAGTTAGTTTTGACAAGTTACTTTGTGAAGCATCCCTTTGACAAGGCAATTACTACTATTTCCTTCACAGGTTCACCGACATGCTATGGGGCCGGATATTTGGATCAACCCCAAAATCATATGAGGTGCTGGAAGATCTCCGCTCTCTCAAACTCACATGCGCTCGGCTCCGTGGAAGGTGGCCCGCCGACAATGGGCGCCTGGCAAAGTTCACGACTGAACTACTATCATGGCTCAAGGTAAGGCTTCCGGCATCGCTCGAGAGTTTATCTCCTCTCTTGACACATTATTCAAAGTCATACCCCGAACCACCGCTGGATGTCATCGGTTGTTGGGAACATTTTCTGAAGGATTGGACTCAGATAGTTGCTGATAAATAATCAAGGCTCGATTTCATATACCGTCAAATTGACAGTCACGCATCACGCACCCCTTTGTCGATGTCGAATTTTGGTCGAGGTCACGCGTCACTCAGCCATTTGTCGAATTGGTCAAATGGTGACGGAATCCCTGTAAATTTGCTACAAATTCAAAGATAAATTTGTACGTCGGAGAGTGTCTTCAAAACACCATATTTCAGCAATTTCCTTCATTTTGAAGCCTACCCGCCGTCTTTTTGCGCCAAATAGCCCCTTGTTCACCGAAATCAAGGGCCAAAGAAATAAAAATAAAGAAATATGCAAGGCAATTTGAAAGGGGTTTAAATACTGCTGGGATGTACTAAGGCTTTTGGTGAATACATTAGGATCATTTCGGCTGGATGTTGAATTTTTTATAGCCATCACGCTCCTTTGGGGTCCCTGTCGAACTGTCGAATAGGTCAAAAGGGTCACGCGTCACACCCCCTGTCGATTTGATCATATTTGTACGGTACGGCGGTCTAATATGCTTCGATTTGCCTCGGCGTAAAACATGTCTTCAACTAGATATTTTCCTGCCAGTGTTGCCGGGTTTCGCTTTGTCCTGTTTCTTACAGAAAAAAAAAAAAAATCGAATGGAACCTTATAACATTCTAGACGTTGCATTATCGCGTTCCGGATGTTGCAAAACCAAATCAGGAAAAAAAATTAGTGTGGAGAACTTTGTTTCTTTTGTTCAAATCTCAGAATACCTCTAGATTACATCTATAGGTAGTATACCACTCTAGAGCTCATCCCCCTGAAGGAATGCAGCCATATTCAACTCCACATATACACAGGGGGTGCCAAAGTGAAATCGACACATTCCTCAAGGCCGTACTACACAGGGAGGATAACCAATTATTTACCAGCAAAATATGTGAAAAACATTGAGAACCATTTACAATGTGCTCTATATTGTCGATGCTACAGCATGTAAAATGTGTTCAAAATACATTCTCCATGGCCAGCATCATGCAAGAGATATCCAAGTCATGGAGAAATCATTTTGAATATCTTTTGTACATTGAATCAGAAAAACATTCAAAAGGCACTGTGAATAGGTTCCCAAGGTTTATTGAATGTTTTGCTGGTCAGTAATTGGTTATTTTTCCTGTGATACCACTTATCCTCATTCAATACACACTTTATGGAGGACAATATTTGTGTACTATTATAAGCAGAGCTCACTATGCGGTTTTTGTCCAACCCCAGTGTGTGAACTTTGCAGTCCCCTAGCGGTAGCTTGGATGCACAACATATCCAAGAACTAGGTCAATCAGCCCAGTATTCAGTGTGCTACAGCTGGTCTAGTGAGAACCATAAATTCTTTGAAATAATCTCATCATCTAAATACATCAAAAAAAAGCCGGTACTCCATCTGCTGTGAATTTCCAGAGTGATTCCAACGCGCCTACCCCCGAGGTAATGGGATCAAAACTGAGGCCGGGGTGACTGTTCTAGCCAAAACCGTCAATAAAAAAATAAAAAATAAAAATGGCCCGTGCCTTATGTTCCACAAATGGCTGTAAACAGTGATCAAGTCGTATTCAACAGAGCATTGTTTGAACCTGATTTACCATTGCAATGGCCATTGTTTAAACAAATATTGTATGGTTACTGGCAACTCACATTGAGGGTCGGCAAAACTTTGAACACAGGCTGCGCCGCAACCATCGCGTTCACCTTGTTGGTGAGGTTTTGGGAATTTGGGCCGACACAATGTCACGATTTGATACTATCTAATCGTTCCAACGCCTTATGTAAACACATGCCTATCTAATCTTTGGCGCTTATATTATCTGAGAACTTATTAATATCCTCGGAACGTTCTGGACAAACACACCTCATACATGAGGATACAGGTCGCTTTGTAAGAACACATGGCAGAGGGATGGCTCACATGAGGAACACACATTTAATTAATAGGTCTTGACGGATCTCATGGACAATGCATGTACTGTACTCTTACAATCAATTCGTCAGTCACGCGTCACGCAGGCCCTTGACGTGACGAATTTTGGAACTTGGTAACGCGTCACGCAGGGTCTTGACGAATATATTTTTCGTCGCGCTTGGTTAAATTTTTGGCTGACTTCATGGAAAATGCGGGTTTTTCCGGCGCCACAGGCGCAATTCGCTCTTTTCAGGTACTCTCGTGGTCTTTAACTGCCTTTCTGCCTGAAATCGCACTGGCTTTGGTTGGGAAAATGCAGGTCCACTGCTAAAACATGATGTTCTTCTTGATTTCCCAATTTTTTCCTCTGTTAAAGTGGTTTGTGTCCTCTATTCAATTCTAAAGTGCTTAGTTGAAGGTCCTATGGACTCTGGAGTGGATATCAGATTTGACGAATTTTTGGGGCCCATCACGCGGCCTAAGGCCTGTTGACGAATTGACGAAATGGAAATTTGAGTCACGCGTCACACCACTTGACGAATTGATTGTAAGAGTACAGTATAACACATGGTTACAGGCTGTTGTAGTATATTTATATTCTCATTCACACGGCCCGATAAACAGTATATATTCAGTAGCTAGTTGTCTGTAGTAGTTAACCTTTTATTCCATCCTCTTTCGAGCTATACACATCGCACTCCCCAATCCTTTATCTCTGATATTGGACGTGATTTAGTCTTGACTGTGACACACACTGACCTTCCTTTTAGGGAGCCTTGGCCATCAACGGCCTGACAACAATGATTCTCGCCACTGATACAAACAACAAGGCTTGTTCCCTCCCACATCCGCCGGTCGCCATTCATTGCCACTTTACTCGTCCTCATACCAGGCAATCTCCTCCCCTTTCTCCTCTCCTCCCATCTACCCAATTCTTGTCTCTTCCTAGTCAAATAATTCCGTTTGAATGTGTGCCACCTTGAGTCGCTTGCTGACACCAGCACTGTGCCACCATAAGGTATGTACATTAACCAACTATTGGCTAGCTTCCCTCCCTTCTCCTACCCCCTCCCACTTATGCTGAAAAATTCCCCTGCTCGTCACTGCTTTGCATGTTCTTTTATGTTCGGCACTATCTGAATTGAGGTCGCTACAAAAGATGCACTATATAGAGAATACCATGATATATATACAGCTAATAAAATTGAATGCTCTGTGCTCTCTTGATTTTGTTGCCACTCGAATTTGCGCGATTAACTGGGAGTGGAGGAAAGCTGCCGAGAACCCGGTCCAAGATGCCGTGATTCCCGACGCAACCCAAAAAGGAAGGTCGGTGTGTCAGCCCAAGGTCCGAAGAAGGGCAGAGTAAACCGACATTGAACAACAGATAACACGCCACTAGCGACTCGCGCCGGTGACTATTCTTGTTTTGCGTCGACTTCGGAATTACCTGATATTGCAATGAGGATGAGCGAAGGTAAACAGGAGGTCAACACAAAACTAGTCTCTCCAGACAGACACTCTAACAATTGAAGCTCGTACCTCGCTGGTGAGAGTCTGTTAGTAACCACGGGGGTCCGATCGTGTGGCGAGCTTATTAGGTACAGTCACGGCAAAATTAGATGGATGACCCCATTAGGAAATTACCATCAAACCCGGGGCTTTTCACCATCTCTGAGCTCGGTTGGGGCCTTGTGCATGGTTAAAGTACTGGATATGTTTGTAGTAGCTTGTGAGAGACATGGTGAGGGAAAAAAGCAATTAATCTGAGTTGCATACACATTGCAAACAGCTACTGATCAACTTGACCAGATATGCTGTTGTGGTGCTCTGATGGTAATGAAAATTTCTCTGCATCAATCCTATGTAATTTGGAGTATGATCCAACATTTTAACTATGCACAGGGCCCCAACTGAGCTCAGAGATGGTGAAAAGTCCAGTGTTTGATGGTAATTTCCAAATGGGGTCATCCATCTAATTTCGCCGTGACTGTAATATCATGTGAGCCATCGTTCGAATCCTACTGCGAGCACCTTTTGCATATTGAGATTGCACCACTTCCTCAATATGGTTGGCGAGCAAAAATGGGCCAGGACAGTTTAAATCTGTTTTAAAAGACGCCACAATTTTCTGCAGCTTTATCGATGTTGTTGAGGACGTACATTGTGTTCCAGCGGACCTCGGCCGACATTCGGGCATGGGTCACATGATACCTGCGCTCATTTTGAAGAGCGAGCTACAGTGCCTCATTGAAAATTTTGAGGAGACAAATGGATAGATAAGATTTACTTAACATGTTCCGAGGTGTAAGTTAATGAATTGTCGCGTCGTTCAGCATGAATTTCGCGACTCGAAGTCTGCTTATGTCAGATTACATAATAACGCGGCCACACGATCGGCCACAAGACTAACACGAAACGGAACTTGCGCTAAACCACGCCTTGGGCGCCGGCTTAAGGAAGATGAGGACGATGTCGAGACAATGTACGGTTGAACTTGAGGATGCTTGAGAGCAAAGACATGGCGCCGAGTGTAGAATTTAGCTCAGGAGGATGTTTGCATGCAAGAGGTAATTGCGAGGCAAACCAGTGAGTTAAACTATGACAAGTACTCTAGCTTTTATATGTAGCCAATATCAAACAGATCGGAAGTGAGTCAGAAAGAAATTGGTATAAGCTGTAGGGACCATATGGTTGTGGAGCGTAAGCGTAGCAACAGTGAAATAGGTTTGAAATAGGTAGTAGAATAGAAGGTGAAATAAATATGAAACAAGTTGGGGATGAAATACTGCGGTCAAGGTTGTATTTCCAACATCGAGAAGAAAAGGGAAGGATTTGCGGTCGGCTCGTGGTGGAGGGAGCCATGCAATCATAATAGGCGGCCCGCCAGCTTGCTGCATAGTACTGCATAGGACTTCATAGTGATGATGGGTGGCTGCATAGCACTGCATAATGCTGCATAGGGGTATGTACCTATGGCCATATGGTCCTACGCAGCGCTACAAAGCACTATAAAGCTTGCTCTTGTTTTCCAGATGCATAGATTATAATACAGCAGCTTACCATTACAACCATTCCACTCGGTATCAAGTCATGCTGAACTGTCATGTTACTGGCATAAATTCTAGATTAATTGTCTTGTGGTATGGATGCATTAAGGTGTATAGATATGTTCAACTCTCCAGCGCTTTTTACCTGAACACCACAGTCAGATTGAATTTCACTGTTCCCATTTTTGCTCTGTCCTGCAAACCGCAAGGTGGTAATAGAATCGGTCTCCCACATGCTTTGCTTGAAATTCACGATGACAATAATGAAGGTGGGGTACATGCCCGAGATCTGGTTGCCCACGCCATTGAAGAGCCAATAGATGTAGATTCCTGCGTTAGTGCGCGAGGCGGCCCCAAATTTCACATAGTTGTAAATCTGCGTAAGCTATATGACCCAGCCATGAATATGTGGGGGACGGAGCAGAGGATAATGCAAACTTGCCCACAACAAACAATAATGAGCCCAGATTCAACCAGGATAGAAAGCACTTTGTCTGCCGACATTCGCTGCGAGTTTCCAACGATGCCGAGGGTTTTCATAGTCCGACGATGTTGCCTTTCATGGTAATATTGTTAATGAAAATCATTCTTGCGTGGAGTTTGGCACCTACCAGGCCCGATATCCAATCATTATTGTGCAAGTTAGGTTGGTGGCTAAGGAGAACGCCCAGGGCAAGTGCGATTCGCAGACTCGGGTGCCGCCGGGAAGGTATGGCAGCTGGTGGACGTTCGTTGCAAACTCGCAACAGGTGTTCACAACCCCTAAACCTGAAAGAGAGAATATTAATATGACACGCACGGTGCCTGGCAATTGAGATTGACTCGCCGAATGTTGTGACCAGCAGGATGCCTGGGATAGAGACCATCCAGAGTGCTCGTGGGTAGAGGGCCCATACGCGCCAAAGGACAACACCGTCTGCGACCACCATCTAAGATTATCAGAATATTGAAATCAGAAAACGTGAAGACCACACTAGTAACACGCACGTTGAACACGTACAGTGCAGTCTGCTGTGTGGTGAGACTATGCAGGTTATCATTAACTAGACCCTTCCTGTCCGGGAGTGCAATAGTTGGGTTGCTCATGAACGCTATATGCGTGTCTTGGAACCATATGGTCACATCCAACGCCCAGAGTGTGAGGGAGCTCGCATATAGGGACACGATAGCGCAAAGCATAGCGATGGAACCGCGAGACGTGAGGCCCTTCCGGCTGAAAATCAATGCCACCGTCAGTAAGGTATATTTCGAAATTGGTGAAGGTGGTAGATTACAAGATGGAGTACACCGCAACCGCAAAAAAGACCCCGTAGGCACCTGTGAACGGGGTTTATAAACGGTAGACATGGTCTGTTTCGAAGCCAGATAGCTCACTAATCAACATTGTCTCCCAAATGACGCCGAAGGCATCCTGGGCTGTGTTGCGTCCATAGAGATAAAGAGCCTGTGCGTCCGCGTCCGACATTGGCGCAGAAGAGGACGAGCTCGAACCCGTTGGCATGGTTGCAACTTTGTGAAGGCTTCAAGTCTGTGTACGGGGGATGGAGTGGGCGGGGAAAGCGCTGTATTTATGTGGTCCAGTGCACTGGATGCCAAATGCACATGTGTAAGATCCCGCACTCGCCGTCCTGATGGCTCATGCCCAGAATATCAACGTTAATTCCCACTGACGATAGGAATCTCCTAATAATGCAGGAAGCTCTGCGAGACCAGAAATTATATTCAATTAAAATCGTATATTAAAGAGATCCTACGAATCAGCATGGGCATGTTTGTACGGCCAAAATTACCCCAATCGTTATTCAGCTGACCCTTGATATTTTAAAAACTCATCAGATGCCCGACCTCCCCGATCAGCCGCTCAAGGCCTCTTAAAAGGTTACCATAATGTTTCCATCGTTCCTTCAATTCCAACCCCATCATCTCTACCCGTGCACTCGCGTCTTTGCCTCACTTTCGAGCGCCGGCGATGCAGCAGCAAGCGTCAATCTGGATCTGTCATATTTTCCCATCCTTTTCTTAGTTCCGAGCTTGAACAGATTCGGATTTTATTATATCATAGTTATTTTCAGTGGCCCCCAAATCACAAATTAGCTCGGAGAAGCTCCGCCTGCCTGGCGTGTCTCCCATGTCTCCATTGTACGGCACCTTCATTCACACCCACCAAAAGTAAATCTAGCACGACCCGGTTCAATTTTGAACTCTACAGGCCGAGAAGCCGAGACAGGTCCTTCCCAAGCCAACAGAGCCACATAGCATCAGACGATCAGAAAACTTATCTGGACTTGCCGCGGCCGGCAACGGAGTTCATTATCCGCTCGACTAGTCGACGACTCGCCCTTTCTCGGGTCTACTTTCCTCGAGTCTTCCTTGGTGGACGACGCGATGTTCTCAATCCTATGGCACTAACCCTCCCGTACGAATCCTACTCCGAAGATCCCAAATTGCAGACGCGCTTCACGGCGATGTGGTGTGCCGTTCTGGGTCTCGCTGTCCTCCCTGTGGCACCGCGCGCGCTCGCGCTTCCCGCCATTCGCGAGCGTCCCCGCACTCGGGGCGTGCAGGTGAGGGGGTGGATGGGTATACGCGGGCTGCGCAGGGGGTAGAGACGGAGGGATGCGATGGGAAGGAGATGAAGAGGAAGGAGGGAAGCGCTTTGGAGACGATGGGAAGGGTACTGGATAGCGTGCAGTTGCGGAGTTTACCGGGGATTCCGTTGAATGTCGGGCAGAGTGCGTGTCTTAACCTTCCTTCTCGTTCTATGCTTTGTATTGACTTGTGTCTTTTGGTGTACTGCTCGTGGTAGCAGGCTACGCCGTGCTTGCGCTTCTATGCATCGTCCTCAAGGTTTCCGCTGATGGAGAATCAGAATTGGGCTAATTCCCTTTTACTTACTGTTTTCGCGCACGATTACCGACATAATCGCACAACCTTCCTCGCCCTCGCCCAAGTCCCGCCCGTCTTCCTTCACATCCAAAAAACTCGTCCCTCACAGGCCTCCTCCTTGGCCCCGGCGTGGACTACACAAAGCTCAACAACATCCATCGGTGCGTCTCTCTCCCTTCCCGAATGTCCAACTAACCTACATTCGATTTCTTCAAACATATGGGTCGGCCGCTGCCTCTTCCTCGACGCAGTCGTCCACTTCCTCCTCTCTCCCATTCCTTTCCTCATCGCGCCTTCCTCTCCCTCTTGCGTACACGAATCAACGAATGCGGATGAATGAACGAACAGCTTCCTAACGCTCCCCGCCTTCTTCATCACGATACGCTAACACACAATCTACTGGATATTCCCTCGCATCGCATTCTACGCCGCTGCCGACGTGCTTGAGCGAATATCCTCTGGCGCGTCGTCGTTGCCAGAGTGGAGAGGAAGGATGGGGGATTGACTTTGGTATGTTTTTTTTTCCCTCTCTTTCTATTCTCCCCTCTTCCTTCGATTCTCTTCTGCCGTTTTTATCCTCTTTTCTCCCCTCTCTGGAGACGCATAGGGCATATTTGGCGCTGTTTGATCCCGATCCCAACGCCCTCTCCCTCCGCTTTCCGACGTGCTGCACTATCGTCCTGCGCGCACACCAGCCCGCCAATGCCCCTCGGACCCTCCGGGATGAGTGCGTTTGGTATGCGGGGTGTGGTGTTTGGCGCAGGTTCGGCTGGAAGCGGGTGGGGTGGGGTTGCCGGTGCCGGTGCCGTCGCTATACGTGCACTTCGGTTTCGCGCTCGCGCTCGCGCGTAGAAGAAATGACGGTGTGTGGGTTGCGGCATATACGCGCTCTCTCCCTACTCGCGTTCCGGTGTTCTGGTGGGCGTTGGGATGGAATGCCTTTACTTTCACTTTTTTCGCGATGCGCAGACACGGCGCACCTCGGACCTTCCGGGGTGCGCTACGCCTTTGTTTCCTTTCTTTTCTTCCTTTCCCACCTCCCAGTTTCTCTCCTCTCCACCTTCCCTTCAATTCCTTCCCTCCCCTCCCCTCACTGACACCCCTTCTCTTCTAGATCTACACCCCCACCGCCCTCCATGGCTGGCGCGCCGGCCAGCCCGTCCAGGCGTGCGCACTGATGGGGGGCCGTGCTTGGGAGGTGCATCCGCTCAGTGTGTGCTGTGCGGAGGAAGGGATGGGGTGTTTGAGGGGTGAGTCGGTCCTCGTCTCATGCGTTCTCGTTTCGTTTCGTTTCGAGACACTGGGGAGGGGTGCGGTGTTCTGTGTTCTTTTCATCGTGGCGTGCGCGTGCGGGAAGCGCTCGGTGCTGGTCTACCTGCCGGCGTGGAGGTGTGTAGATCGCGGTGCGCGGTGCTCGTGGATGGGATGGAGCAAGTCCACGCGCGGCGGAGGTGACCGTGGTGTTATGTGTGTGTACCGGCTGGAATGACGGATTCGCGAGGTGTGCATCATGGGGACGAGGGACAGTAAGTCCAGTTGCGTTCCAGCCACGCCGCGGAGTCGAGCAGAGTGGAGTGCATTGTGCGCGCAGGAGGAGGAGACGGGATGCGCGCGGTGGACGGGGTGCGTGGAATGCCCGCGGTGTTGTGCGGGGATATGCTTTACGGGGACGAGAGCGAGTAGGCGCAACGATTGAAGTGCATGGGTGCGCAAACTCGATGCACATAGCGCGCGGTGGACGGGGTACGAGGAACGTGAAGTGTAGGCGACTATGAGCGCACGAGCGCGAACTGGTGGGATGCGTTGCGTTCTGCGCTTGTGGGTGCGGGTGGGGGTAGTGGATGTGCGCCTGTAGTGGATGCAGGCATTGCGAGGACGACGTCGCTGGTGTAGTGTAGCCGAAGCGGATCCGGTTGCGCGAGGGAAGGGAAGCGAGGGGCATGTCCCCCGTCCATGCACAGTCGCTGGAGGAGTGCACGATGACTTTCTTTCCTTTCGGCCCTGGGTGCGAGAAAGCACCCCTCATCTCGTCGTATTCCTGCTTCCTGGACTCGTACTGACTCTCCCCTTCTTCTCCCAGGCCCCGACGGCGCTCCCATCGGCATGCTCCTCGCCGCGCGCGCATGCGCCGACTGGAGCCGTGCCCTCCACAGCTTCACACTCACGCCCGCGCCCGCCTATACCTTCGACGACGACGAAGGCGACGAGTTCCCCGCCGACGCGAAGCCCGTGCCCGCGGCAGCGGATCTCGAAGCGCACGATGGGATCGTGCACGAGAAGCGCGACTCTATTAACAAAGCACAACTCCAAGCCAAAGCACAAGAGTCTCGAAGTATTAGAAGACGCTCCCCCCCCGGGCGCTCCCTACACCTCGTCCTCGAGGGCCCGTATGGCGGGCCCACCCTGCGTGCAGGCGACTTTGAGCGCGTTTTGCTGTTCGCGGGCGGGAGCGGGGCGACGTTCACGCTTGGGGTGTTGGATGAGCTAGTGGGGAGGTGTGTGAGGCAGGGGAGGAGGAGGGGAGAAGACGAGGAGGGTGGTTTTAGGTCGTTTGGTGGGTGTTTCCTCTTCTCCTTCTCCTTACCCTTTCATCATACGGCGATAACAAAACTGATGATTCGCACTCACAGGCGCAATAAACTGGTTCGCCCCCTACCTCCTCCAAATCGCCACCCTTGCCGCGCGCCCCGACTCGCACCTCGACTTCCAAATCCGCATCTTCGTCACCTGCCTCTGCGACCCCGCCACCGTGCTCAAGATCCCCGGCTGCACCGTCACCGAGGCGCGCCTCTCCGTTTCGCAAGTCCTCGATCGCCTGCTTGACCCCGTCCCTGCGCCCGGGGCGGACAGCTGTGGGGTGCTCGCGCCGATTCGCGGTGCTAAGGATAAGGCCGACGACGAGAGGCCGAGTGGGACTGGGAGGGTCGACAGATGAGCTTGGTGGGGATGTGGAGAGTGGAACGGTGGAGGAGCGGTGGGAGAGGGCAGCGGGAGGGGAGGCACTGCATTGTTCGCTGCGGGCCCGGGGGTCTGATTAGGGAGGCGGGGAATGCGGTTGCGGCGGCGGATATGGTGGGCGGAAAGGGAGGAGGCGGGTGGTGTGGCGTTTAGTGCGGAGGCGTTTACGATTTAGGTCGTTGAGCCGTCTGCGAAATGAGTAGTTGATGGTGCACGAGGACGGTGTATTTTTATAACGATGCCTAGGTGATATTTACGGATTGGTTTTTTTATGAGTTGGATGTACGTGTTAGTACTACTGACGAATTTGCATGGTTTTTTTCGTTCTGTCCTCTGGCGTCCCTCAAGGTGAATGGATTGCATTGGATTGAAGGTGTGTTTCTTTCTGTTCATTGAATTATCACAATTAACTGCGAGTATGTCCAGTATATCGCCTCGATTTTGGGCGCCTATCTCGGCGCTTATATCGTGATGCGGTCTTTCTGTGTCGCTCATGCGGACCGCAGGGTGTCCCTTCTAGTAAATGGAAGCCGATTCGAGTGAAATTCGTACGCCAGACCTCGTGTTTCCACAAGACATCGGACGCGCGATAACTGTCAAATGAAATGCCGTCTCCGACTCGCTCGTATCAGTCTCCATTTTAAAACCCGATGGTTCATCTCGACGCGCGACAGCCTAAGTGGCTACCGATTGACAGGATTCTTTCTCGCTATGTCGTCTCCACATCCGTCAAGCTTATATTCATGTTAATTTGTGGGCCGGTGGAAATAGCACAGCAAGCTGCACTTCGTCAGCGGCTGCCACCGGGGGCAACGACCGACGCATGCGGGTTGCGCATGCGTTAGACGCATGTGCTCCGCATGCGAGTGGTTTCTGGAACGAAGGTGACAATCAGCTTTGTTGCACCTTTGTTTTTTCTTTGAGTTGCCCCCAAAAACAAAGGTGCACAAAGCTGATTGTCAGCTTTGTTCCAGAGGCCCCCTCACATGCGGACCACATGCGTCTAACGCATGCGGAAACCACATGCGTCGTCTTTTGCCCCCGGTGTGCGCTGATTGCTCTTCCCGCAGCCGGCTGATGTGGAAAGAACGGCTGATCATAAAGTTCAAGTGATTTGCTCTCAAAGCCAGGTTTAGCTCTCCCTCAAATTTTGCCCGAGTACCTAACTCTGTGACTTGACTTTGACCCCTCCAGTCGCCGTTAGGGAAGGAAGGGACAAGTCCGCGTCGAAGTTCTCAAATCACCTCCGACGTGACGGCCATACCGTTCCGTTTAGTGGCCGTCAGCATGCCGTTTAATCAATACGCAGCAAGCTGAGGCCGTATGTTCGCGGATCCTCAATCTCAACGCCGATTCTTTGCGGACGAGATGGAATGCTGGACAGCCCTGTCCTGAACATTCGTTTGCTTAAATAGCTGCGAACACGCCGTATGCCTTCCATAACTAAATTTCTCTAAGGTTTCTGCACACTCCATGGTTTTATTCACAAAGACAATAGCACTCGGCGTCATCTCGCTCTCTGGTATCGTTCTCGCTGACTCCGTTTTCGACTGGAGGACTGTCAGTGCAACGGTCTTAGGCCCTCGACAAGGGTGCTCATAATTTTGCAGCTGGCAGCTACCGTTACACTCAATTGGACTGCCTGTTACTCGGGATTCGAGTGTAGTCGTCTGATTGTAAGCTCACCGTGATAGTCAATGTTCAGAATCACTTACCCTCCCTGCCCACGTAGGTTCCCCTGAACTACGCTGTGCCCACTGCAGGCAACGCGACCATTGCTATAGCCCGATATCCCGCCAATTGTTCGAAATCTGAATATCTCGGCCCTATACTCTTGAATCCGGGTGGTCCTGGAGGTAGCGGAGTAGATTATGTTGTGGAGGTCGGCCCAGACATCGCGATGATTCTCGGGTAATGCTTTGATATAGTGGGGTTTGATCCACGAGGTTCGTCCTCTGAATTCTAAGCGAACAACTGGCTAACTGTCCGCGTTTGACTTTCAGGCGTCAGCTACTCAACACCGACGGTGTCTTGGTTTAAAACTGACGTCGAAAGAGCGCTATGGTTGCCGCCCATACTCAGTACTGGCTACCCATCGCTCAACGAATCGTCCGATGCATTGGCACAGCAATGGGCAAGAGCCCAAATTCAAGGAGAATTGGCAGCAGAGCGGAATGAGAATTATATGCAGCATATACTACAGACAACACCGCCAGAGACATGTTACGGATCACCGAAGCATTTGGATGCGACAAGTTGCAATATTGGGGCATTTCGTGAGCGACGTCCACAACTTTCGCTGCACATTTCCAACACCTTCTCAGGTACGGTTCGGTGTTGGGATCTACGTTCGCGTCGATGTTTCCGGTGAGCATCTCATTCTCAGTGTCATGGTTTACAGAAGAGACTGACTTTCTCAGGACAAAGTTGGCCGTATTGTCATCGATGGTAGGTCCGTACATCCCTATTTCGAAGATTCTAAATGATCCCTCGCAGGCGTCCTTGACATGGAAGCGTGGTACTCTTGTAAGATAGTTCAAAATATCCTTCGATCCTAGAGCATCTGTAACCATTCATGCAGCGAACATAACGAGCGAACAGGTCGACACCGACAAGGCATTGCAGATATTCATCGACGCATGTTTTGCCGCTGGTCCGGATGACTGCGCTTACTACGCTCCATCGACGGCCGAAATATCTGCAAACTTGAATAAACTCTTGGACTCCGTCAAAACTCAGCCCGTACCAGTCATGACACCCATTTCATACACCGTCTTCGGGTATACCCTCCTAAAAAACTCCATATTCGATGCACTTTATTCGCCTTCGCAATCATTCGCCACCCTCGCCCAGGGCTTGACCGATTTAGTCGCGGGAAATGCGTCCACCATCTACAGTGCATTTGTGGAGATCCCCCCGTTCGAATGCGGATCGGAATCCAACAGTTCTCTCCCGTTGCACGAAAACGCCTACGAGGCTAGTTCGACTATATCCTGCGGGGACGGGCCACCAGTAAACGATTCTATATCCCAGCTTCAAGGCTTCTACTCTGCCCAGCAGGAGGTTTCTAGGTTCTCAGACATTTGGTTCAACTTGCGGGTCATTTGCTCGTGCGTTCCATATTACACATACATTTCCATTTCCATTGACTCCCTCTGGAAGCGGTTGGAAGCTACATCGAGAGGACCGCTTCGTGGGCACGTCCCAAGTTTCTCCTCTGTGCAATTTTATGCTGACGGACCAGCAGGACCTTTCGGTGCCCCAAATACCAGTTTCCCACTCTTGATCATCGGGAATACAATAGATCCCGTAGCTCCTATCTCAGGGTGCGTATCTTATCTGCCACTCTGCGTAAAATCACTCGAATCCTCATTGGTCTCTTCAGCGCAAAAAGCACCATGGGATTATTCCCCGGCTCTGTACTTCTGACGCTGGACACCGTGGCGGTATGTTGTTCCCTTCGGAGGAAAAAACGACCTCCATTCTAATCTGAACATCTAGCACACTTCCGTGAATGCACCTTCGACATGCGTTTATGGACACCTTGGTCAATATTTCCGCAATGGAACGTTGCCCGCACAAGGAACAGTGTGTTCCCCGGACGACCCACTTTTCCCTTCCAATAATGCCGATGTGTTGGGTCGGGATGTAAACAGGCCGTCGGAGCTGTTACGGGCTGGACGAGCTATCGGGGAGGCTTATCGTCGTGTTACTTCCCGGAAAGCGCCTCTCACCTTGTAGACGAAGAGTCGAAGACGGTTATTTTTACTTTTCGGCTCGTTCATTGGCAATCGTTATATGCATATTTTTTGCAGCACGAACGTCGGCTCTATTACTGCTTGATCGACCCGGTAGGAGGATAACTCTTCTTGAGGGCGTAAGTTTCGGTATCGGCATAGACTGGGGCTGATGAGAGGGAATCTGTTGTTCCGCCGACTTATTCAAGTTCTGCGCATCCCCCACGTCCCAGCACATTCCTCAAGCATGCCTCGCACCTTAAGAATCCAGCCTGTACACCTCTAATGTTGCGCGCTTTGGCGCCATCGATGCGCAGGATCGGCAGTGGCAGCATTTCTGGATCCCCTTCACTTGAGGAGAGCCTTCTATCCGAACCACGGTGAGCCGGGTGGCCACTGAGAAACGTGCGCAATGTTTATCCCATCGATAATCGTTTGCTATAAATGACGAATAGCGGTCATGATGTCATCCACGCACCCCACTGGGAGAGACAGCAAATTGAACCAGCACCACCGCCTGCTGAGTGCTTCCCTATTGCCCGACGTCGAGGACTATGGGCTGGCACCATGTTCGATTCGGCATCTATTTGCGGGCCACCCCATTTTCAACCCCATGGGATCGTGGGGAGTGAGGTGTTGCTGATGTTCTGCATGCAATCAGATAATGCATGCCCGCGTCGCCTGCGCACCTTACGCCATGTTGTGCATGGTTCAGGCTCGCGGAAACACGCCTCGTCCCCATCCTCGGTAACTTGGCACTAATTTTCGATTCGTCTTTGTGGCTAATCACTTCTGTCGAGTAGAAGAAATGGAACTCTTGCGGTCCGTCACGTCTGTCCTCGCGCACCATCTGTCTGCGCTCCCCCAATCGCACACTGCGACTGTCCACGATGACCACGCCAAGTTCATGCACCCTGGAAGCACCCAGCTCGAGACTTGGAGAATTGCTGCATCTGGAACTTCATAATTTAGATGAAGAGAAAATGCGGACAACAGAGACGAACACCATGCGGCAGAAGGGGAAGAAGATGTTTAATGGATCGAGCCCGAGCCCGACGGGTGCCGCTTGCCAAAAAATCTGTGAGTTTATTGACAGCAGGTGCAATCGCCATTCTAGTTTAGTTGGTCCTACTGTCTGCTCTCAAGTCGAACGGTGGGCCCTGTATCTCTAAGCAGTCGTCGGAGCCAGCCTAGGTGCGGTTCAACCGGTATCGAGCCGATGTTGGCTGGGATTGGTTCCAATGAGGTGAATTTCGTGGCGCAATTTTTGCGTTGCTTGTCCTTCGAACCAAGACCAAGAGAAACACAAATGTAAGAAAACAAAAGAGAAAAAATCATTTTCAAATGACTCGATCTTGAGTCGAACGGGTGTCCCTCTAGTCTCTTCTAAACAGACACTACAACTATTCTCAGTCGTACCTCGTGTGCTGTAGTGTCCCCCCGCCGAGTTCATACACTGCAGGTGCGATTCCACCGCCATCGAGCCGGTATTGATTTGAGTTGATTGTGATATACCATCCCTTGTCTAATCTAATTTCTGCGAATTTGGCATGTACGCAATGGATGAGAGCATCCGAGGCATGGGAGGGTCGGGTCGGGTCGACCCGACCCGACCCTCGGCACGGCGGCGGCAAGGCCAGCAAAACGACGGCAGTTAGCGATCCCATCATGATGATCACTTCGCGACCCGACCCGACCTTGCAACTTATTCTACATATTGGCGCAGTGACTTGAAAGCTTACCGGACACGGGGTGAGCGTGTACTTAGTTCGATCTTACGGTAAATCACACAGAGATGATGGGGGTAAAAGACAAGATGTTATTGTTTATAATACAGCTACTAGCTACTTATATACTGCGGGAAAGAGTCATATGTAATCATACCAAATATTCTCTTGAGTTCCACAATGCTCCATAGAGCACAGGTTTACACTGGCGGCTTGCCCGACGCCCGAGGTCATGCCCGAGGGATGCCCGAGGCTATGATCTCACTTACTCCAATACTACAGGTGAGCTATCATCCGCTCACAATGGCACCTTGTAGAGAGTAATTTTCAGGGCCTGTTTGGGTGCAGATAAAGCCGGATCAAAATCTCGCATTTGTACCCAACTCTTCACTGAACTTTCCTAAAGTCATCCATGGGATATATCTATGAACATTTGGGCCAATAAACTGTGCACAAGGGCTTTTAAATTTGTCAGATAATCGAGCAAAATCCTGGGTTAAACTCAATACACATGCACATTTCGAACAGAAGTACGTATATTTCGAACTCATTCAACGGCTTCAACCCTGTCACATCCCTGCACCAGGAAATGTATACATTCTACTTTATAGGATGGTCCATAGATCAAACATGTGGGAACTGTACACAAAAATGTTCCGTCGGTCGTGGCGGAAGATTTCAAGAGATTGATTGTTAATGTTAGGCGAGGGGTCGGGTGGGGTCGACCCGACCCGACCACCCCATGCATCCGACGTGCTGCAATGGATAATGGCTGGACCCCGAATCAAACGGGTGTCCTGTATCTAGATAAGGCTTATCCTTCCACTCATGATTAGAAGTGTGGTCCTACCGCCATCGAGCCGATATTGGCTTGGGTGGTTCCGATATAAGTAGGTGACTTCCTTTGCAGAGAAACCACCGTTGTGTGAGCCATTACACTGACACTAGATGCAAAGTGGATTCGGCGACGGCATGTCTTTTGACATGTGTCACCCGTTGTCCCTGACGTCGGGTCTTTAAATCAATGCGTCTGATACAGATATGTGAAGCGGCCCACCACTTAGGTCGAGTCATTAGCACCTAAATTGACGCCCTTCCAAGGTATAACAGTGATGTTCTCAAAACTCGGACCTGATTTCCCAAAAGCGGAGTTTAAAAGCATCGGACATGCTTAATGTTATAAAGAGTATATAATATATAATACAAAATGAACCGTTAATTACTGTGTGGAACTTTCAAAATTGAGTAAACGGGAATACGGACGAAAATAGTCATGCTTCCGAGATGCCACACTCACCCACTTTCAATCTGTCACTTGACTACATCTCAAGGCGATAAGTGATGGATTTGAGGCCCTAGGCCTTTTGTCTCTGCCCTTGCAGACACCATCGTGTGTATGACTGATACATGGCAGGTCAATCAATTTCTATCCATTGATTCATCTGCCAATATTGGGAGCTAGCATACAAAGAAAAATGATACATGTCAATGTGTGCGGAAGAGATTAATGAAATCCACGTCAACTTGGACATAAGTCAATTGGCTCAGGTACAAGTCATTCTTGTAAGTCGAAGTGGATCCTCCGCAGCGCTCTATAAATGAGCGGCAATTCACCGGCGGCCCCACGAACAATGCTGAACAAGACTTTCGCAACCTCCATCCTCCTCATTATACTGGCAGCTGCGGCCATATCCGCGCAAACAATACAGTGTGAATGTCCTCCATTTGACTGTGCGTGTCCCGTATCTCGTGATACAGTCAAGATGATTGACTTTACCAGCAAACTGCGTGGTTCTAACCTGTACGAATAATGGTGTTTTCCGTTGACACTGTTAACCAGAGCCTCAATTACAGGCCCATCCGGACAGATTTGCTGTAACTCGGAGAGCCCCCCTGTGTGAGTTACTCCATGGCATTGCAACACGATGTGAATTGACAGCCTCGGAAGCTGCGTCCTCGTTTTACCTCACGGCCCCAACATGTGTGTTGATTGACATACGGAGTCTCGCAACTCCCGCACTTCATGAAAATTTACTCGGGTTCACCCTCCGTCTCGGGAACGCCCTGCTATGTCAAAAAAAATTACCGTGCTGCATGATCTGAGAGCAGCTGAAAAGGATGCAGGAATGGATTCAGACTCGTCGAAAATCAAGACAGGTTGTTGTATTTGGTACTACAGGGCATCTTTCGGATGTGAAGAGCAATATACGATTTGCGGGGACAGGGAATGGCATCGGCTCTCGCTCTTATACCAGGTGTCGGCATATAACGAGTCCGTGAGTAGGAGAATTCATTATGAGCATAAAGAGAATTTCAGTAAAGCGGATAAGGAGCATAACGATAGCTCGTGGACTCGGGAGAAGGCGAGGTGAAATTTAACGGATATGGATGCCGACTGCATTCGCTGTCATCATTGATACTGCGGCTGCGTTTTGGCTACACCACAGGTTCGCAATGGCTCGTCGTAAAAGTCGTTGATCGATTAGTAACTTAACAAGGACACTTACAGTAAAATAGTATAGAAGCAGTCAGTTAATTCATAGTTGGGCAGTGTTTTGGAATCCAACTACTCGCCCACTCAGCTCGGCGTGAACGTTGCGAATCTTGAAGGCTCTCGCGATAGGGGATCAGTTTACACCTCAATGATGCACTGACCTTACATGAAATCTAACCCATGTTGCGAAGTGGCCGTCGCAAGTGAAACAGGCATCCCTAAAAGGTATAACTGCTCCCGACTGATTTAAAACCTGACTGATATTTCACGCATACTTATCCGCACAAGTTGCAACAATGATGCCCAACAGTTCAAGGAGCAGCATAGAGTTTTGGATCTTGTAGGCCTGTACTGCCTGTAATAGTATTCCCGTGTCTCATATCATTCTTTCCTGTTCGATTGATGGTATGGCCAGCAAGGGGAACTTCTGCGGAATTGGCAGCTAAAAGCAGGTGTTTAGCACCAAATAGTCGTTTGATTGGTAGATTGTTGTTGAGGAAAGGGGAAAGGGGCGGGGCGAAGGCGGGGTGTAGCTACGCACCACATCCCATGTACAGTATTTCGGCGAGCAGAATTCAATATGAAACGAGAAAAACACTTACGTTGGAGCTGAAGCAGAGTTGAACTCCCACATTCGGAAAAAAGTCCAGAAGGACATGCGCAACGTCTGCGGCATTGGCGGCGAACACTGTTTAAAATTGATTCGTGATCGGAGACATCACACGACTTGTCCATAAACCACCATGACAGTATGAGCGAGGCGCGTTCCGGCCCTCGAGCTGCCCTACGAGCTTGCCTCCAGGATCTTTACATCTAGCCTACCCATTCGTCGACACATTCACCCTCATCGAAACCGGATGCCTCTCGTTCTCGCCCAAATTTGTGCACATTGGCGCGCGGTCGCGCTTGCAACTCCCCAGCTCTAGACGTCGATCTCCCTCGAGTTCTCTGGTACCATTGCCGTATACGATGGCCTGCAAGCTGATGTGCCGCGGACCTCCTACACTTGTGGCTTACTCGTGCTGCGGGCTACGCATTATCGATTTCTTTGATTTGCTCAAAAAACAACTCCCTTCCCCCTGGTTTTTTGGCCGCGATGGCCGCTCATTCCAGCCAGTGGAGTGGTCTGGAGCTCGGCATACCAATAGCGGATTTTGTGGAGTTCAACAAAATCGCTGGTCCTTTTCCCGCGCTGCAGAGCCTGTCCATTCAGATTACCGACTACAATCAGAATACAAACCCCTTCGGTCCATTTGACCGCCCGGGACCATTCTGCGGCGTCCGCGTCAACACCGTCCACGATTCCCCGCATCTGGAGACGCTTATGCTCACGACTCAAAAGTCTGAGATCACGTCAGTTTCCACGTCGTTGGATGATCTTGAGATCGTTTCACGCTCTTTAAAGGTCCTGCAGATCTCAACACCAGTGGCATCGACAATGCTGACATCCGCATACTTCGCTGATGTCTTCCAAAAGTTCCCAAATCTTCGCCACTTCAATACAACAGGAACTTCGTGCTCGCCGGGCGAGATGGTGGTACCACCCATCGAGTCACTCCTTGTCAGAAGCACACTCATGCTCGGTTTCTTGGAGGTCCCCACCCTCGAGCATCTGCAGCTGGGCGTAGTGGCCAGTTCGACGGTCTCGTTCTTCTCGTTCCTCACGCGCTCCAAGTGCCAGCTCACCACGCTTTCCCTCTACCTCCAGGATGCGCTCCCCGACGACGCACTTACCAGATGCTTCGCTGATATGCCCAGCCTCACAACACTGGAGCTCATCTTCGCTGGCGCGGGGAACGGCATCTCGAGCACCGCCTGCTGCAGGCTGCTCCAAAGCCCTGCGCTCCTCCCGCGGTTGCGCACACTCATCATCACCGTGTCCTTCGTTGCGCTCGTTCAAGCGCGCCCCGCCCTTCTTCGTGCAGAACTCCACATGTGGTCCCGGCACGCGGACGTGCGGCGCAGGATGCTGCCACCCGGAGCGCACATCGAGGCGCTTCTCGGGGCGGGGGCGGCCAATGGGAAATTGGATATGCGCGTGACGACGGAGACGTATGCGTGGCCCCGGAACGCGCGGGATGAGGAACCTTGCCAAGGTTTGGGTCTTTCGTTCGCGCTCATCGTAGGACTCGCACTGACCTTTTGGACGCAGGTCTTGAGGTGTTTGGGTCCCATCACACTGTGGTTGACGGAAATAGTGAATTTCACTCCAATTTTCATGTATTTATTGGGTGAATTTCACTGATAAACTGGGTGAATTTCACGGTAAAAAAGTGAATTTCACTACAGAACATGGTGAAAATTTTCACGTACAAAATGACCCTTTTCACGGTGCTGTTTCACCCTGTTTTTCACCCATTTTTTAGGTGAATTTCACTGTGTTCAGTGCAAAAACCTAACAAAAGATTTGAGTAGTTTGTTAACTCTCAAGACTCATTACTGAGCACCTCTAATGAAGGAAGGTAAGATGCATTAGATAGTAGTCTTGCTATGTATAGAGGGTAATTGGAATTAAATATTAAATAATATTAAATAATGTTTGCAGCAGGAATTGAACTCATGACCTCCTGAGAACAGGCAAAATACTAGAACATAGCGCACAACCAATCTGCCAAAGCAACCATATGCACACATGAAAACTTAAGCTTCTCATGGGCACTGATATTGCTCCAGTCTTTAACTGTATTTTCACCTAGGTACTCACCTTAATAATACACTCTTCTGATGTGTTATTGAGGATAAGATATGCCAGTAAACTGACTCTGATGAGCACGGCCAAAAATCGTCATTTTGGGTCATTGGTCTAAAAATAGACTCTGAACCAAAGTTGTAGAAAAAATAGACTCTGAACCAAAGTTGTAGAGCTTACAGCCTTTTGCAGTACCGAAGGCGCGGATCAGTTTCCGTCTATTTTCGGATGATTTCAAAGAATTCACAATATCTCAGTGAATTCCCCACTGATTCCCATGAAAAGTATATAGAATTACTCAGCTAATTCATGCGGAATTAGTGATAGAATGAAAATTGTGAAAATATCATATATTCAGTAAGATTGGTCGACAGGGTCATGTTGTGGATGAATCCATTGTACAACCCTCTAGACACATCCAAATAATGTAGATTTTTGTTAGGATGGCCTTCAATACCTTTAAAAACATGTGATAGAGTCAGAATTCTGAAAAATCCAGTATATCATTCTCATAAACACGTCAGGACAACAGGCAATACCTAAAGTCAGAAATTATTGTGATATTTGAACCCACAGCTGAACTGTGTGTGAATTGGACTCTATCACATCCTTCAGAATGTATTAAATGTCTCTCTGGCAAAAATCTACATCATTTGGATGTGTCTAGAGGGTTGTACAATGGATTCATCCACAAAATGGCCCTGTCAACCAATCTTACTGAATATATAATATTTTCACAATTTTCATTCTATCACTAATTCCGTATGAATTAGCTGAGTAATTCTATATACTTTTCATGGGAATCGGTGGGGAATTCACTGAGATATTGTGAATTCTTTGAAATCATCCGAAAATAGATGGAAACTGATCCGCGCCTTCGGTACTGCAAAAGGCTGTAATGAGAGCTATCAGAGTTGTCTGAGGTCATTTTTCAAGAAATGGCTTCGTTAGGCTATAAACTGCGAAATACTTTCCCGGAGCCGGCGCTTTTCAAAACTTCAACCCTCAAAACTTGGTTGCAATGGACCAGGACAACTTCAAAGAGATGGATTATCATTGGTATTAACAAAATATATTGTGCCAAGGTCACTGTGCACCATATTTTAGGTTGTTCTTGACAGGGTGAATTTCACGTTAGAAGGTAGTGAAAATTAAATTCACGCCAAAATGTAGTGAAACGAGATTTTCACTCCATGCCGTGAAATTTTTGTTTCACTCCAAATCCCCGTGAATTGTGAATTTCACTGTGTTGTACCGTGAAATTCACCCTTTCCGTTTTTCATAGTGTCAGCAGCGAATTTGCATGCTTACGCCTTTCAATACGCTGGCTATGTGAGGAACTGCCAAAGCATTCTCTGGGAAATAGATGGGTGGGTGATTGGTGTCCGCAGACCATCATGTGTTGCTTCATTTCAATCTTCAAATCTGCGGACTGAGAGTTTGATAATCGCATATTTCGCCATTGTGACTCAAGTCCCTTACACGCGACCATGAACTCCTTGACTCCTCGGGCTATCTGCAGCGCTCCAGCCATTGACAAAAATATCGCACCCGTGTTTACACATCCGTCGGTCTTGCTCGATTCTTCCGGTCTGAGCTGAAGAATGGTAAGTACAACATCCAACATGTATTCTATGTTGGCATGGTCGGAGCCATCATCATCACCCGCTAGCGGGGCTCTTACTTCCTGCTACATCCACCGGAACCTCCGCAAACCATCTCCCGGCGCATTATCTGAGGGAGGCTTTTGAGCTGGCACTTCCACAGCTGCTCAGCCTGCCCAGCCTCAGCTGCGTCAAATTGGGTGACATGCAGGCGTGGGCCCGGTGCGCGCCATCCGGCATGTTGAGCTCGACAGTGGAGTGATATAATATTTCTCAGGCTCGCAGCCGTTTATGGCGCCCCGCATCACACCTCTTGCGCTGGAGTCCCTGCGAATTGGGTGCGAGCGCGACGACCGCTTGGCATATAGCACTGCGATCCGCGCCTCTTCGATCCTTATCATCTCAACGTGCTAGCGATCGCAGGTTCAATGTTGCAACAAATCGTTGCTTCAAAATTAAGGAACTCGGTGCCAAACTGTTGACCCTGCCCATGGCCAAACCGACTGTTGTAGAACTCGAAGTTGATCTGCGAAAGTGGGATAAGATCAGGCTTCACTTATCCTGTACGAACGCAAAGGGTTACCTCTGGTGCGCTCCGTGATCGAATTCATGCCTTGCGTTCGTCATCTAACATAACATGCAGCGGCGATGATGATTGGTGGATGTCGAGTCGTGTCCTTGGCAGTGCAATGCCCGTGAATGAATTATCTTGTAGAGATCAGCGATAACACTTTTGTACCGCTTGTAATCCTTGGTTTGTACTTGGGCTTTTTCGGTGAAGGTTTCTACGTCTTTGCGAGCGCATTCGTCTTTCAATACGCTGAAATAAAATTCAGCGTCGCCAGTCCTCATTTCTTGCTTCATCCATGGCTGCAAACCGAAACTCATCATAAGTGTTCCCAAGTTTAACTATTAATAAGGAACTCCGAAGTTTAACCCAATTTGAAGGCTGCTCTCTTCGGTTCCATCTTCCATTCCATGTGTCCGTTTCGGCGCGACGATAATAAGACCGGACGAATCTAGATCCCGGCCAGATCTAGAGCAGTCTTTCACTCTATCTCTCAAAAGCGATCCAGATTCTAGGTTCCCCTCCAACCCAGCAGCGCGACAACACAATGAACACATCAGTACCGTATATATGCATCCAGGCTCACGGTTGAACGTCGAGCGCTCACGTCACTCTGTCGCGACATGGCATCATGCCCGGCGTATTGGTAATTCGGACAGACTCGGGCTCGGAGTCACCAAGCCAAGCAACTGCCCGAGCCAATGGTATGTCGCTACCAAGGCACCGGAGTCGGCGCCGAGCATATATAAAGTAACGCCGCTGGCACATGACGCCGCGAAAAAGCCTCGACGGGGCGCCCTGATGCTCGCCTCCTGCTCCCATCTTGTCCCTCACCTCGTTCTCTGCTCATTTCTTCGTCCTTTACGATGTGTTCCGGGGCTGGATGATCTTTTCTCGGCCAGCCTTGGAGAGTTTGAGGAGTGGACTCGGACCTGGGATGCGGGATCGGGCATGGCGAAACTGAGCTGGGTATGTCTAATGTCCTGCTTGCTTAATTGTTTTCCTCGTTCCTCGACACCCCTTCTATGTGCTTGGCAGCTCGTATCTCGCGCGGAAGGCAAAGGCAGGGAAACGCGAGAGCGTAGTACTCACGAAGCTGGACCCTGCCTTTGCTTTACTCAAGACTCAAGAAATCAAGGCGGGAATATTCTCTTGGGATACTGGGACTGGGCTCTGGCGCTCCAAGATCTATCGTATCTGCGACTCGACTCGGATGGATCAGTGTCGTGCGTCGGCTTCTCAATTCGTCTCCTAAGATATCCCCCCCCACCTTAATCGTTCACGCTCACCTGCGCCACGACCATGGACCAGGAGCCAAAGATACCCTCCCGCAGCGGCGCACCGGCATACCATCCCTATCCCCGTCGCCAGCTCATCGTTACCCCGTCGCATCATGCCCATCCTCCCGCGTTTCCAAGCCCACGACTCCGAAGATGTGTTAAAAAAGCTATAATTATCCTGACTCGGGGAATGACTCGGGGATCGGGGCGCGCTCATTGGCCCACGGCGTGGGCCTGGGTGCGGGAAATGCGAAAATGGAGAATCACGTTCGCGTATCAAGTGCTTCGCTGGAAGGATCTTGCGAGTGGTCGGTCTCCCGTCTTTTTGCTCAAAGTGCTCTCCCGTACTTTCCCCCGCATCCACGCAAGCTCTGCGGCGGTCTCTGGCTGGAGCTTGAGCGTTGACGACGATATATTTGTTTGTGCGTGTGGATTTCCGATCCCATCGCACCCATCAATTGCCTAATCTCTCACTAGTCCCTCCTCCTCCACGACCACCATGGCCTCAACGACGCTCTCCCTCCCGCTTTTAGCGGCTCTCCTGCTGCCCATCCTCCCTCTCGCAGCCGCCGCCGAAGTCAACGGCATGGACATGTCCATGGACGACGGGATGTCTCTCGCCGCAGGCATGATGATGCCCTACCTCCACTTCACGCGCGGCGACGTCCTCTGGTTCGCTGGTTGGGTCCCGCAGAGCGCGGGCGCTATGTTCGGCGCCTGCATCGGGCTCTTCATCCTCGCGCTCGTCGACCGCTGGCTTGCCGCCGTGCGCGGCATGATGGACGCGCATTGGCGCGAGGCGGGGCGCGCTGCTGCGAAGAAGGCGTGCGATGGGGACGACAGTAAAGGGAAGATCAAGAAGTTTCGATTGAGGGCACCGCCGTTTATCTTTGCGCATGATGGAATGCGCGGGGCGATGCATGCGCTGCAAGCGGCACTTGGGTTTGCGTTCATGTTGGCGGTCATGTGCGTTTCCCCCATTCTTGAGTCTTGCTCGAGGCTGATTGGTGTACTATAGGACATTCCAAGCGGCGTTCATCATCACTATCGCGCTTGGCCTTGGTATCGGTGAGATGATGTTCGGGCGGTACGCCGCTGCGGCTACGACCAACCATTGAGGGTGGGACCGTTGCTATTCATTCAACGTTTAGACTGCCTGGTCCATGATTCTGACGTATACGATTCTGACGCACCCAACGTATCTCTTGTGGATTTCTTCATGTGTACAATAACGATCTCGATGCTGTTTTCTTAGCTCTTCGGGGTTCTTTCGGTCTGGTTTTCCTCCGCAAGTCGGCTCTCAGTATCGCCAGCCTGCGATGTCGTTCGCAACGCGTTTCCGTGTGAATTATTACCTTGCATGCAGGCGACTTTGGGGTTACATACGTCCATGCTTGCTGGGAGCGAGAGCGTCCGGGGAATGAATGGGAGGGTCGGATCGGGAATTCCCTGTGCGACGGGGACCACGTCAGAAACAGCAAGTCGGGGTTCCACTCCCGATGCCCGAATGCGGCGTAGCAGGTCGTGGATAAGCGGCGTAATATTTGCTGACGAGCTCATGGTCGAAAAGAAGATCCAATGATTTTTTGAGACCATCGGGGATGAAAAATAGGACGGAGTCCAGAATTTCCGACGCAACTAAGCGCAGATCATCGCCATGACAGAGAGGATAGATTAAGGAATGCGCAGCTTAAATTATCTCAGAGTGCTCAACTCCTAGCGACGTGCCGGAACTTGCAAAATTCTCCACAAGGCCGTGAGGAATGGAAATCTGACAACTGTTGAAGTCGCGAAGTCCCAGTTGCACGACGCATGGAAGAGTCTATGAATAAGTATTAGGCGCTCACCTCCTCGTTTCATTGCTTTCGCTGTCGATTCGATGCCGCGTTAACGTTTGGCAGATGATCTTCGCGGCCCACCACTTCGGTTAAGTCCCTGCATTCGCGCCCAAAAGCTTAACGCTGATATATGAGCTGATTTCCCAAAAGCGGAGTTTAAAAGACTTGAGACAGACACAGGTAATTTCATAAAGAGAGTAATACTAATGCCGTACCTTTCGCTCCCATTTTAGCACTGGGTGGATGCCAGAGCATTACCCAGTCCGGCTATTCGGTAGCAGGTTCGCATGTGCTATGATAAGTTTCCCGTACTAATTCGGGAGTGACTGTGTGAGTGTCGACGTAGAGGCGAGATGCTAGCCGTTTGAGAGTTGGCAGTCTTTGGACATTTTTGATTGCGGTGTTTCGCGTGTTTTTTTTTTTTTGGCGTTTTCGCGTTGCTCACCCTAATTATTTTGTAAGGTATGTAGACAGGCAATGTGGTTCACACAAAATACAGTGATTGAGATAGACACAGACAATCATTGGGAGGTCCAAGACCGGTGAGTTCAATTATCCTATGACGGAAGTTGTTTCGGTGTTGTCAAAATTTCGGCAAGGTAGGTACGTAGGTAGGTAGGGTTACACGGCACGGTCCCGCTCAGAATTGTTCGCGTTGTCTGTTTTGTTTTTGGCATTGTACAGCACCACAATCAATCTGTCAAATGACTCGCCCATCGTTCTTCATCGGGCCGATGAGGTATCATTGATTACCTGAGCTTAGGACAACAGTCATATAGAGTCATATCTTAACTTATCCCAACAATAACCAGTCCGTATCCATCGTTCAAGCGCTCTTGATGCGATACACGAGAGAAGAGTCTCATCCTTCTTGATCGGGACCACCAGATACAAGTGGCCCCGCGTTGAGAGATGCCTAAAAGCATTCAGGCACAAAGCAGGTGCAGTCCCAAACAATGTCCGACCAAGGAGCCTACTACCCCAACTACTACTACTACAACTACTAGGATCAAACCCGGGTTCCCATACCTATTAATCGTTAGCCATCTAGTCTTGTCTAACCCTGATTCCTCAATTGGCGAAGACGTACTTACAGTGACGGGATAAAAATGATACAATATTCTATGGAGTGCGAATCTTATATAGATTTTCAATCTGGCCCTAGCTGAATCGTTGTATGTTATTCAGAGGTCGTTAATCGTTCCGTCGCCGGGGGGCCAGTCTATGACGCGAGCGGCAATGCCGAGTGCTGCCATTGTTCTATACAGTGATTGGTGGAAATATTATTCGGTACCAACTATAACTCGTGTCTCATTTGATTCAAGTGGTTATTCTTCCATGCACGTTGGGCCGGATTCCCAATACATTGCCAGCTTTTGATAATGGCCCACCTGGATTCAAAATTTGGGTTTGGTCAACAGCTTACAGATTTCTGTCAAGAGGACTAGTACCACATGCTTCTCTTTCATGAACTCCTCGCGACTTTGTTTTTCAACTCATTAAGATGTCCCTAATCCCAGTGCGACAAACATGACCCTGTCACATAAATATTTTTGAAAGGCTGCACATCATGTACAACCAGTAATAGACTGCACAAGGTGGAGAATGCATTTAGCCTAGAATCTCGTCTATGTTGTTCGTATGTTAGTCCAATGAATTCTAGATGTCTGCTGCATTGTTGGCAGAGGTTGAACAGGAAATCCTCCGCAAGAGAGATACAACCCATGCCACAGATGATTATTGGCTGCACATTCGATCTAGTAACGGTATGCGAATCTGCAAATGATTCTATATCTGAATCTGATTCCTCTATCTAGTCCATCGGTGCTGATCCTTGGCCTCCGAGCATCTTGGCCATTAGGGACTATCCGAGCTCAATGGCCACTAGAACGAATTCTCTTTGGGCTATTGCTGAGCTCGACATCATCCACGATGCTGGCAAGGGACCCAACTGATTCTCAGTGTCTAACGCTAGGGGTAAAGGGCGACGCATGTGAACTCCAACTCCTGTGGTCCGCAGGGTGCCCCCCTGGAACAAAGGTGCCAATCATCTTTCTGGCACCTTTGTTTTTGGGGCATAACCTGTCCATCCATACCACGTCCTGCATCGCAACCAGCTACGATGGATACCAATCAGCGACTCATGGGGCTCAAAGTCTATCTATCGGTGCTCAACGTGGGCGAAGAACGTATGTACCGGCTGCAGAAAGATAACGAAAGTCGGTGATCCCTCCGAGATCAAGGAGAAAAATCCAAAGATACTACTTAAGAAATGTGATCTCCCGGTCCTAATCAAGGATTGAGAACCCCGCTAGAGTCGCCAAGAGACCAACAAGTTCACGGAAAGCCGAGTGGGTGAGGTTTGGACTCAAGAAAACTGTCTAACTAATCTAACGACATACTATTCTCATGTCTACGTATTAGCGACCTTGTGCTGTAAATGAACCATCCCTTGTACCTAAAGACGAGCTACCTTGTATGCTGTGAACGTTGAATATACCGGAATAATGACCGGCAGTCGAACAACGTCGTCAAGTTGAAGTGTTTTAGCCGACGGCCGCGGCTCGGAGATCGACGGAGCCGTGATGCCGACGGCTGACGTCCACATCTGTTACACAGTGGGACTAAAGCACAAAGATAAGGGGCGAGTTTGTTTACGACGACTCATGGGAGAAACGGCTTTACAGATTCCTGTCCGTTTGTTGCGGTACCATAATCTGCCTGACAGCCGCAATGCTATCTTCCGAGATCATGGAATGCATGATTGTGATTTCGCCTCCACTAGGAAAATCTCAGGATGCCATTGGTTGCTGTAAAGACCTTCATCACACATGGCAACTGACTATAGCATCCATGGATGTTCATAAAACAACTCATAGGCGCTTTAACATTGAGAGTGTCCTGGACTCATTCAATGGAGGGCAAAGGTCGGCCGTCCACATCTTTCCTGGCCGTGTTACGGTGGTGCTTTCGAGTCAGACACCGCCATCCTGGACGCCCTGAGGCTCAACGTCCCTTTGGATAACTGAAGTTTCGTAAGGTGATCATGATCGGGACAGCAACAGCTGCAACGAACGTCGGCGCTCCTGTAGTTTGTTACCGACGATAGATCCCCAAACTGTCAGGGTATAGTAAGTCAGACCGGAGAGTTCCGCGCCATGCACAGCTTTTATCCGCTGGTCTGCTCTAAACTACTTTAGAATTCCTGGATTCAGCTCAGGAGCCGCGATCCGCAGACAGCCAATGAACATCGAGAAATCGTAATTACTGCTGGCACAATTCGAATGAAGACAAGCGGCTGCTCCACCGATTCGCGGCCTCGCGCCGCCTTTCTTTCTTGTCTTCGAGGGTGTCTATTTTCAAGGAGTTTGCGCAGGCCAAGAATTCGGACCTGATTACCTAAAAGCTTAACTTTATAGAGAGTGAGAAAACGAGTCAGGATCTCGTGCTGCGCAGACCAAGAGTTCGGACCTGATTTACTTAAAAGCTTAATTTTATGGACAGTGAGACACTGCAATACTTCAGCGAGGATCTCCGGGCCCGATGTTACCGGTTTCAAAAAAAAAAAAAAAAACTGTTTCAAGCGGATGCGTTCGAGCCGATGTTACCGGTGAAATTTTTCATTTGCCATAGCGCTGCCTACTGCCCATATCACATTAGACAGACGCGCATGGACTGAGCTTTTGATACGACGCGTTCAGTTTCTACTCCGACCCTCGGAACGGCTTCACAACCCCATTTAAGCACTACAGCGTCTAAAAAATGCCAGGGCCTCTATAAATTCAGCCCCCTTTTTCACCACACATCATCACAATGTCCGAGCCAGCCCCAGAAAGACGCACAAGAGTGTTTCTCGCCTGCTTGAACTGTCGAAGAAGCAAAATTAAAGTGAGAACCCATTTTTATTACTATTCACATTCTCATAGGAAATGACTTTGCATTAATTAGTGCCTGACGGTGGATTCTCAAGAAAACCCATGCAAACGATGTGCTCGGAAGGGACTTATATGCGAGTACCGGACGGTTGCAGAGGAACGAGAGCAGTCAGCTAATGCTGACGGTACACATTCATATGGACAACAACCTGCTCCACCTGCAGCTCAGGCTGCCAGCTCATACCCGCTTGGAAGCCAGCGTCCACCTCCGTTCCAAAATGCACAGTATTTCGGTTCCATGTTGCACGGACTCACTCCCGGCTTCGCCCCAAATCCAGTCCATAATCATGGAGGCCACCCAGACCCCAATCAGGTTTACCTCCGTCCGCAAGGATACAATATGCATGGCTCGTCTGCAGCCCCTCCCCAACAGCCCGGCTCTTCAGGATATTCGGCCAGCTACGGCTATCCCGCCAACGGTCCGGGATTCACTTCCTCGTCGAATCAACCACAGTAGGTACCTTCCCACGGAAAACAGGTCTTGGTTAATAACATCCACTCAGCCGGTGCATTTACCCTGGATTTTGCTACTGCGGGCGCCAGCAATGAGGGATATGTCGCTGAGAATTTTGTTCCAGTGTGAATGCTGTTGAATGAACTCGCGTGGACATAATCGAAATCGGTCCGAATATAGATCGTCCCTTCTCCATTTAGTCTGACCTTCCCCGCTTAATATATTCTTGTTTGAGGGTCCTTATTGAACAAAACCTATGTTTGTCCCTTGCGGGGGCCATTTCTATGAAGGTCGTTATTGGATAAAAGCCTTGAATATTAGTTTCGCAGCCTAAATTTGCGGAGATCTCTAGTATGGAGAACAGTAGAGAATCACAGAGAGAGATCTAAAGAATGATTTTTTTTTCTGAGATCTCCAAAGATCACAATTTTTCATATGTACCCCCACAGATCCAGGAATCTCCGGCATTTTCTGCTGAGCTGAAGTTCTCTGAAGATCCTTAACGGTCAAAATTGTTTCAAGGTTGTCGCATATGTCTGGAGTTCTTCAGAGTTCTCATCTTTTCAATTTTCCAATTTTCCAATAATGCACACGGAACACCACATGTATTGGGAGCCATGTGAACACCGCCCCGCACACCAAGCGCCAAGACGAAAGTATCAGCCCGGTTCGCATCCGATGCAAGTCGCCCTCACATATCTGTTGCTCAGACGCGTCTTGCCTTCCTTGTCCTCGCATGTCCGTTCCTCGACTCCGCGCGGCCAATGCACTCGCTGCACAAGCTGTGCTGGCTATCTGTAATTATTTGGGACCCTAAGTATTGCCTCGTAAGTGCTTCCCCCCTCTCTCTTCTGACTGCTCCTTGATGCGCCTTGCCAGGTTCCTACATCTGCTCAAGATCAGTGTGCCTGCTCGCACTGTGCGCCCCCAATCGACCTCACAGACCGCAATTACTTCCACTGCCGCGGTCCCTGCTCTTCCACACTGGCTGTGGCGGCTATGTATTGGCAAGTCGTCTTTAATCATCGTTGTCTCCCAGTATCGATATGTTTTCCAGGCGGCATTTACAACATGCGAGAACGAGCATGCTACTGTAGTGTATGTCTAGGAAAGACTAGGCTGTATTCGGGTTGATCCCAACTCTTTGTGCCTATGCAGCGCTTTTGCATGCCGCGCTTCCCGAGTGTGTCCTTATACTTCCAGATACCCCTCAGCAGTTATGTTTCATATTAGCGCTCCAGCTCTTGCACCTCATGGACGCATACACGGGAGAACTACCGGCTCCGACACGAGTTATTCCACCGTCCGACAGCCTGGGGTTTCCAAGGAGGTTGGTGATCGGGAGCCCAACAGCGGATGAGCTTCCTAACGCCACTTCCCTGTCTATCATCCGCTTTTGTTGATGAGCTGAGTAAGAGTAATGCACTCTACGCTCAGAGTAATGCAACCTACACTCCTGGATCTAGAGCTGACCAATGTGGCACCCTATACTTAACTCTGCTCCACTTCAAGCGCGATTCATCCTGCCCCCCATCGGCGTTAACAACTGGCCAACTCGGTACTGTCTAAATATCAGTACCCCCTTCTTTCCTCCGTGGTTGCGCGTCCCCAGACGCGGCTTCATCCCTAGGCGACTCGCTCGCAGACGCCATCTCTCAATCCAATGTGAACACCCTGGTTGACTGCCTCGCATCAACCCCCATCCCCGCGATCCACCCCCCCGAGCCAGCGCGCAGCCCGTTGACACACACGCGGAGGTCAAACGGTTTGTGAAGGCCTTCGCGCTCCGTCACTCTCCTGGTCGCGCGCCACTAGGTCCTAACGATCGGGTCATGCTCGTCCTTCCCACCTGGCCCAGAACGCCCTTGCACTACTGGCGCTGACGAGCTACCACACATGCGCGCCGGTCAACGCTAGTTGCACGGCAGCCGAACTACGAGACGAGGTGCGCCGGATCGATGCTCGAGCTGTCATCAGCACGCGCGATGGGGAAGACCGTTTGCAGCTCCGCGCGCTCGGCTGCGACGTCGTTTTCTTCGGGCCGCGCGCATCGGGTCCTGTTCAGTATGACCTTTATGGGCGCGAAGGCCGAGATCTCTCATGGTCCGTCGAAGCTGCATGGGTTGCAGGATAGATCATTGATCCTGCAGACCTCCGGGACGAGTGGGAAGAAGAAGGTTGTGTCATATACATTGCTTTCTCTAATAGTCGGCACTTGCGCTGCGGTGGAATCGTGGGGTCTTCGGTCGAGGGATAAACTGTGCGTATGAATCCCAATATACTACTTGCCACATCCAACTCCAATGAATCCATAGTTAACAGGATGCCCTTGTTACACGTCGGAGGAATCGTCCGTAATTTACTCGCAATATGTGTATTCACATTTAGTAGGTGCCTTGCATTTATTTGCTATCCCATCCCTCACAGCCAGTTTTTTCTGGCGGTAGCTCCATTGTGTCCGAGAGATTCGATCCCATCGTATTTTGGACGCTTGATGAGCGGTTGCAACCCACATGGTGTGTCACCAGAGGGCGGACATCTTGATGTACTCAATGATTATAGGTACTACGCCGCCCCAGCCATACATCATGCCATCCTGGCGTCGAAACCCGCGTCACTTGTTCCGTCGAAGAATTTGAGCATCCGCATGATTGCGAACGCCGCCGGCGGCCTGCTGCCCGGGCTTGCGGTCGAGCTGCGCAAGACATTCCAGGCTAGTCTCTCTTGACAGACACTTTATTAAGAATTCCAATTCGTATCTCGTTTGATATACAGGCTATAATCCTACCTTCATATGGGATGACCGAATACGCTTCCTGCTAATTTCCTGGGGTTTTCATCCACCGTTGAACTAAGTACTAGATGCATGCCCATCGCGTCTCCGTCGGTAAGCTACCGACTCGACCGTCCAGGTTGTTCGTGGATCGCCTGCGGCCCATACCTGTCCATCCGCGATCCGTCGAATATTGAGAACGCTTTCTCCCCACACACCACCGGCGCTATCTGCGTGCGGGGGGTTGCCAACGTTCCAGGGGTACGAGGTATCCCCCGATCCAAGTGTCCGCCTGGATACATCCGCGTTCACGCGCGAGGGGTGGCCCGACACCGGGGACATGCAGAAATCCGTAGTGGGTTACCCGAGAAGGGGAAGAATAAAACGATGATTTATTCAGAGTATCTCGAGGCCTTTTATACCTCGAAAACAATGGTAGATACAAGTGATAATACTAAGGCCCTCCGGGCACCCCTGGTACCTGGCTCTGGACCTATAAATTAACGCACTTCATGTGTGGTGCGCCGAGAATCAGACCCATTCCATTTGTCGCTTACGGTACTTCAGACGGGAATATTAGAGAACATGCGATGGAGCCACCCGGCGCCACCAGATGGCTCATCCGGCATGCGGTGCCGGGTGGCTACGTCATTGGGTGGCTGTTCGAGCGACGAAGGGAGAACTTATTGTTGACCACCATATCTACGTCCCTACACATGTGAGCACGGATGCAGGGCCGGAAACTATCACTACACATGCTATCATTCAATATTTTCGTCCCATTCATCAGTGATAGCTTTTAGCAATGCAGTAAAGTGAAGTCAAGACTCCAGAATGGCGAACTGCCTAGCTAGAGAAAGTGGTAGTACTCAATAGAGTATTTCATGCTCAATACACTCCATAACGAGCAGCCATCAAACAGCCACCAAGTTATGTAGCCACCCGGCCCCGCATGCCGGATGAGCCATCTGGTGGCGCCGGGTGGCTCCACCACATGTTCTCTATTGGCATGTATACCTACATCTATAATGTGCTCACATTGAGACGCTCCAGATGCAGATTAGTACTTCACACATAACTAACCTGCATAACTTGTTTCTAGGAATAGTCAGAGGCCGAGATGGTTGTTAATTCTTAATTCTTAATCTCACTGCTGGTTCGCGATGCCGCTCTTTAAAATTTGGATTTTGTATGAGATCCAAGTGAGCGTGCGACGCTATATACTTGGCACATCGGCACGAGTTGCACCACTTCCTTTATTTTATCATGCCAGTTACCTATTGCAACCCATGCACCACGCAACACTTCCTATTCATATATCAGATAACGCCCACTGATAATCGTCATTGACAAACCAAAGGATAGCCTGGTAAATGTATGTGTCCCGACTCAGCAAGTACAGCTTCCGGTTGTTTTCCTTCTGTCAAAGACTCTTTGCATCGTATGCACATATTCATTATGTCCCTACTGGCCTTGTTCATCAGAGCCTCTGCATATAAAATTGCTCCATCATAGGCCTCTAAATTGTATAAAGCAGGCCGTTCAATCTGCAATGATGGATTTCGGAGCAAAGTCAGATCATAATTTTGGGTGTCCTCCGGTGTTAAAAACTTACAAGCAGTTAATCTGCCGCAGACCACGCATGGCATCGGAAGCCAACTCGGAGGGGCCACCACTGGAAGAACTTTGCAAATATTCTCTAGAGGTTTAACGAAAGGTTTCACGTTGAACGGTCCTTGGCGTCGCTGTGTTGATTTAGCAAACACAAGGTACATTTTTTGGCAGGACAATCTTCAGAGCATACATGACTAATGATTGCCTTCTCAAGCTCCAATTTCCTCCATCCCGCCATAATCTTGTGCGCTTCAACCAAGGATTCCAGGTGGCCAAGATTGAAAAACCTGAAAAACCGGATGAACCTTGCGATGTCATCACATGCACAAACCAAAGTGACTGTTCTCCTGGCTGAAGATTATCCGAACGTAATCCCACATAGTCGTAGCAGGCATTCAACCAATAGGTAGAAATTGAAGTCTCTGCAGATGATTTGCGCGTGTTGCAGAACTCTACAGCAAGAACCAAACTGGCAGCAATTGATTTACGGGGTTCAGAATGCAGCTGTGCCTTCTGGAGTCGATGAAAGATCAGTATGCTTTCCTTTCCTGGGCAATTCACTAAACACTGGTGAGAGCACACAAGGGATAGCTGTTCCATCCGTTGCTTCGCGGCTGTGGACAAACAGCCATGAATGCTTGCGATCTCGCTTATATGGGTGTCCGTTAGACATCCAAACAATTTGCAAAACTTGCTGATGTCTTCGCAGCAGATGCAGATTACATCCGGGTGGTCAGAACAAAGTGGCTACGCAGTCCCAGCTATTCCGGCAAGCTTGTACCAGCGATTAAGCAGAGGGATGGACACAAAGGTATTGCCATCAAGATGGTTAGAAGAATCCTTGTGCGAATAAACCAGAGAAAGCATAGGCACCGGGTTGCCAGCAATTGTTGCATTAACATCTGGGGATTGAGACGTATAAGTGTCAGATAAACTTAATGTTTGACCTTGGACATCAGGATCAATTGAAAAACATAGGTCAGAAGCTAAGCTGCATCAACTTCGTCAGTTATAGCCGGCATTCCACATAAACAATAAGCTATGTACATACACCATAATGATGTTTCGTCCATTTCTTCGACGTTGTCAAAGGGACCGTGTGCCGAGGCCTTCGTTGGCATGGGCCAGGAATCAGTAGCGCAGTCTATCGATTCAGTGTTTAGCAGCCAGGATACTAAGAACCAATCGCAGGTGAGAAGCGGATAGCCTTACCTGTGAAACGCTTGAGATTGTCAGGAGAGGAGATGCTCTTGTCTGAAATGCCAAGAAGACGAGTCGATTGGATGTCATCAGAGGTATAAGATGCGTCGACAATTTCAGGCCCGGATGGAACGGCTTGAATGCCGCGGATATTGTCTTCAATGGTTGAGTTACACTAAGTGGACAAAATAAATGTCCAATTGGTTTTGTGGAGAGTTCTCAACCAAAAACAAGGTATTTCTGGACAAAATTACGAGTACTTATGTAATAAGTGATCGTCCATTTCAAAAATATCCCATTGACGTTCTTGAGTGCACATGAACGAGCAAGTCCCATTTATCCGTACCGACATAAATAGTGGCTGTGTTGAAGTCTTTTTAAGCTTTTCATTAGATTTACTTTGTGATAAAAATAGTGGCTGTGCCTTCGGCCTTCGTAATCATGTCCCCGAACTCCTTTGGTTCGAATCCTGAACTTGCACTTTTTTGGATGTTGAATTGAATTATTTCAACGCCATCTACGATAGCTCATTTCGTTGGTTGAAATCCCAATCTATGGTCAAAATGAGCTACATATTCTTGTAATTTCAGCCTTAATTTTGGAACTCAGCCATGGCACCACTTTGTCATATGGACTTTATACAGCTCCAGATAACCAAAGACAACAAATTTGATCAATGATATATCTGACATCCCATACTCTTAAAGGAAACAACGAGAGCTCCCTTCCTGTGTCACCTCTTAGCATGAAGCATAGGTTGAAGGTATGTCTGGATGAAACCCCAAACTCACTCTCACAGATTTTTACAGGCTATTTATTCATTGACGTCTCATCTGCGATGGATAAAAGCTTTGAAATGTGGATATTCAGGTAGTTCCATCCAATGGTGGCAGCTGTGGAGTGTTGACTTAGATATTTGCCCATGTTTGGTGATGTGGCTGTCCTATGCCTTGCCACAGCCACTTGATGGTCAGCGGTTGCTGGACACTGGATAAAGCATCTACTAGGAATTTATATAACAACATGCTTCTCTTAGTGCTGATGCAGTCCAGGGTCTTGTCAAAGTTGGAGAATGCTGAACCAAACCTTGTGTTCAGGTTCAACTGCTGATGCTCGAACCTGAACATGTGTTTGGTTCAGTTAGATTTGAGTTCAAGCCAATTTCTTGAACTGGGCCATCCCAGTACTAGCTTCTCTACTTGTGAGTTGTAATGCCTTATCAGGCACAAGTTGAATCTTTCATCCAGACACACTTTCTTCTTCGCATTCAAACTGAGATTGAACCATACTATTGTGGACCCTGTACTTGGCCACCCCCCCTAGTTGACCAATTGGTGGCTAGCATCCGGAGACCTGATATTCATAAACTGGTGTTATGAGGGATGAGAGTAGGACCCATAACAAAGGTCTGAACCGAATTTGGAATCCAAGTGATGAGTTGATGGAAAGTTACGACATGTCAGATCAGGCTTCGAAACGTGTGAACATCATTTTCTTATTGCCGATGCGGCTCGGTTGTCTGGGCTCAGCTCTCTTTCGACCGGTTCTTTGCCATTCCAGGAGTTTGTGGGCTTGTTATGTTCCCCTGGTTTGGGTGGATCATTTGCCACCATTTGTTCTATGTTTAGGCCAGAAAGTCCTTCGCTATCTTTGTGTGAAGGTACCAGTACTTTTTTTGAGGGCCTCATACTGGCCGACATCATATAAGACGACACTGTGGGGCTACTGATCTGGAACTCGGTGCAAAGTCTTTTGGAATCCAATAGCTACGGTCAGAGTAGACGATTCTGAACGATTCTCGCCTCGATTCTGACAACGATTCTGATGTCGATTCTGGAATTCTTTTCTCATCAGAATCGTGTGAGAATTGCTCAGAATCGGCTTTTAATTAGATTACAGCCAGAATTGCCTTCCAGAATCGTTGTAGAAGCGCCTCTGGAGGAGATTCTACAACGATTCTCGAGACGATTGTGAATTACGGCGATTCTCCCACGATAAATAAATTCCAGAATCGTCTTCAGAATCGCATATTTAAATTCTACTCTGACCATACCTAATACTTCGATTTAGGATGCACTTCGAAATTTCAGCTGCTCGACTCCCCCTGAGTGCAATACTTTGCCGCAAACTAAACAATTTTGATCCTGCCAACTGCGGGTTTCTTTGGGGGGAGCTGGGAGCACTTGGGTATGAAGTTATTGATGTAAATATGTTGTATAGCTTGCTTTTACGCTGTTTGAGGCCCAATTTGAGCAACAGCATTGTTCCATCCTTTGCTAGACACGCCATTGCTCCAGCGCCCTCGGTGCAGGCTTTTCCCCCATCCCAGCAGCACTTAAGGCTCACCAGGGGTAGAGGTAGAGGTACAAATAGGCCAACCTCTACCTCTACTCCCTTTGACCTTATCTCTTGACATTGGGAGGTAAATCAAGAGGTATTCTCTTCTAAAGATCCTGTAGACCTCTGAGACCTAAGTTAATCTGTTAAAAATCATCTCTAAGTTATTACTTCACCAGAGAAAGGTACAGACCAAGAAATCTTAATTTTGAATTGGGAGGTACAACTTTGTGTTGACCTCTACCCCTACCTCCTCGTACCTTACCTCTGACCTTTGGAGGTTTACCTCTACCCCTGGGGAACCTTAGCAGCACTCGTCTACACCCCAGATATGGGTCGCATGTAGACTGAGATAAGTTCTAATTGTGGATATATACCCTAGTTACGATTCCCAATTGCTCCGATCGACAAGTTCCAGCCTCAAAGCTTGGTTTGGGGAGGTGGCCAACTAGCCTGTTATTTGGGCTTGTTGACTCGCCTTCCAAAGGAAATTCACTGCGAGGGCAGATCTTCATGTATTTGGGTGGAAGTAGGCTTAAAATCTTCGTAGGATGCATGCATTTTATCTGACGTGGTTCTGCGCGCGTAGTACGATGCCAAAGGATGACAGCGAAGCATGAACACTTAGGTGGCCAAGTATGGGGTCGAAAATAGTATAACAGGATGAGGAAAGCAAGGCACACATGAGAAAGTGGTGTCGACATAGACATGCAGCAGCATGCTAGTCTCGGCAGGCACCATAACACCATCTAAAAGCATGCTGTAGCATCTGATCAAGAAGGATGAATCAACAGACAAATCCCCGGTGTGCAGGACTCGCATACGTGTACATTATGCTTCTTGATGACCTTTACATCGTGTTCAACTCCTCTTCTTTTAAATATTAAGCTTCTGAATACTATGCCTCCACCCTCACTTTCATAAAATTCTCATGTTTGGAAAGGTGGATTTAAGAGTAAATAGCGCAATTGAACCAAGTTGCTGTGCATTGGTGGACCTGGAAAGCACATCACCATGTCCTGCTTTCACATTGTGCCCCCCCCCCCCCCCCCTCCCCAGTGCTCCTCTCTTACGTTTGGAGTATTCAACAGGAAGAAACATGTCCGTCATGGTTTGACTCTTTCCCAAATGGTGAATACCTCTCCACATCGAAAAGCATGATCAAATTGAACCTTTGGACAGCGGTTGAAGGGGAATTTGGAATATTATTTTTATGTCTAAATATAAAAGAGGTACATAAGTGCGAGTTCCTGCCGGGAAAATCCACGGCCCTACACCCAAGTCAAATGTAAGGTCATTGGGACGGTCAAAGCCGACATTTTCAGCACGTTGATGAGATCAAAATCGGTTGATGCGCCGTCAAAATCGGAAAAATACGAAAATCAGTGATGTCTTTCAGAGCATTTTATATAGTCTGAATTGGAGTTGAAAGTCTCCCCTTCACTTCCATAACTTGAACCATGCAAAAATATACAGACGTTCGAGCGCTACAACGCCCGCAAAGTGACTATTTTGAGCACTTTGATCAGATTTCCGCAAAATCTGAACAAAATGGCCATTTTGCGAGTACCGTAGCGTGTTATTGCCTGTATTCTTTCGCATAATTCAACTCGTGAAAATGAAGGGGAGAGCTTCAATTTCAATTCAGGCTGTCCAGAATGCTCTGAAAAAAATCATTACCCAAGTTGAAAAACGCGATTTTCGTATTTCCCCGACTCTAATGGCGCATCAACCGATTCTGATCTTATCAAAGTGCTGAAAATGTCGGCTTCGGCCGTCTAAATGACCTTACATTTGCGAAAATACTTTGTTTTGGTTGAGGACTCGCCACAAAACGATCGAACATTTATTTCGTCCACTTAGTGTAGGTCACCAAGTCAGGCCACTTCGGTGACCCGACTGACCCGACCCCACTGACATTTTGACCAGTCAGTGACCGGTCAGCGACCTGCACAACACTGGGTCAGACTCCTTGGAGCGCTCATGACACCTCACAGACAATCTGTTGCGTGATTTGACAAGCTTGTTTCCAGAACAATCCAGTACCCTATATTACATGGTATACTACTCATATTCATCTACTCTACGGGACTGCACCAGTCATCCCAAAAATGCAGAATAATCCCGTCCCCACGGTTGGCCAAGCGCCCATCCGTTCGGCTTTCGATTCCGCGTGTCTTCAACTTTTGAAACATGAAACAGACCGAGCTGTGCAAGCTTTGCTTTCTTTGGCCCTGGAATTAGATGCCTCTCTCCTTGATCAGTGCCTTGGGATAGGGTCACCCCTGCTTCTTTGGGAAAGGAATGACTGAAAACACCGAAATAGCTTCAAACTCAATCACGTAATTTACAAAGTTTCCAGGCCAATAGGTCTCTTTTATCTTGGATCGGCGCCGCTACCTGGGTTCTGCTAATGGGTAAGTGAGGATCGCGTTGTTGTTCGACAATACAATGTCTGGAACGACATGTAATGATACCAGGGAGCAGGCTGGATATAGTTCGCAGAATTCCACTCAGATTGAGGACGGTGCGGATGGTGATTTCGGTGGAGGTCTTGCAAGTCGTACTTAGCGTGACGCCACTGAATAAAACTTCGGAAATGCTCGAGCACGATCCACTGAAAGCGGCGCCGCTGGAAGCCAACCGTCGGTTGAATATTGTTATCAAGTGTGAGGCTTCGAGTCCTGTTGGAGTGAAGCGCACAATTTCTCAGAACTTAGTGAGGAGGGAACAAGCGAGAACGGTGGAAAGATCTCGTTGTTTAAGAGGAAGTATCTCTCTGCAGACTACTTACACATACACCGCCAAAGTACCGACACATGGCCTCCAGGTGGGGCGATCAGATGGCCGCCATCTTTATCGAAAGCTGATTCCACTCTTTTTCCAGCTGGCGGCCAGCTAAACGCATAGTCAGAAATTTCCACATGTCCACCAGCTGGATATCTGCCTGGCTCTATCCTCTTCTCCTGCTGGACACCACACTCCAGAAATATTATTATATTATATTTGATACTTATGATTCCAGATGTGAGCTCTCGTATAACTCTCGCACTGAATGAACTCTGGGTCAAGTGTTTTGAACCAAGTTTGAACAACTCGAGGTTGAACCGCCCGTCGGCCATGGTCACCCAGCTTGTACATGCTCTAACCGAGAACACAACACAGGAAGCCTTCAAGGCTTTTTTTTCTTCTTTTTGCACGAGACAATGGCAATCATTCATGACCAAGATGAATTACGACTTGGGAAGAGAACCGGCACGGAATCAAAATCTGATCAGATCATAATAAGGTAGCGGCCATACACATACGGTTACCCCACGTGACTGCCAATTTTGCCCAAAACGGGCGAGTCTAAGTTTTCGAAGTGAGAGCAAGAAGTCCGGCTCAACAGAAGTGTGTGAATGTGTCCTAAGACCTCTCCAAAATATTTTCAGGAGTTTTAGTTTAGAAATGGGTGACTAGTTCCCAAATTGATGTCAAGCAGTGATTTTGGAACTAGTCTTTCATTTCTCACCTGAAACTCTTCAAAATATTTAGGGATGCTCCTAGGCTACATTAAAACAGGACTGTTGAGGCAGATTTTCTGATTTCACACGAAGAAAAGAGGATTTGAGGAAAGAGTCTCAAAATGTCCGAAAAAGGTAAGTCACGTGGGGTAACCGTATGTGTATGGCCGCTACCTTTAACCTTATCCGTGAGCAATGTTTGTTGTTGTGTAATGTCACGTGCATGTTGGTCGTCTTTGCTTTTCCTTCTTTCTCTCACTTCCACCGTGTCGCACTCTTTCCTCTGAATTCGGTTGATGCACCCTCAAAGCTGGAAGATGGTACGACGCTCTTCCTTCCGAATCTATCGGCTGCACAAATCGCCGTCGTCTCACATCAACGGGAAAGCTTCAAGCTTGCGACTTGGGAGCCTGAGATTGTCGGCGTCCAAGGCTCGCACATTTTTTCTTTTCTGTTTATTCTTCTCTTCCCACCACTACCTCATGCAACCCGTCTTTTTTTTTCCCGTGGAGACTCCCCCTTTCCTTCCTGCACCACTTCTCTGCGCAAACGATGATGCTCACCCAATCCGGTCCCATCCTTTGCTGCCCGCAACGCGCTGTTAGCCAGCACTTCAATCAATACATATTCCCCATGCATGGAGATTCAAATTTCAAGTGCACACCCGTAGTGTCTATGATAACAACCAAGCCGGGGACCTCCAATTTTCAAGTTGCGCAACACGGAACAAACCCACTTTTTTGGGTGAGTTTTAACATGTGCCGCAAGGCTGATCACCGCTGCCGCAGGACTGCCGGAGTGGCACTGCTGCGGCCAAATTCCTTTGCCCGTCGCCTTTTCTTTTGTTCGTGCACATGTCCTTCTTCGCCTTTGCTAATTATTCCACAGATCCTACGATTCCATCAAGGAGGCTGAATTGTAATCGGCGCATGCGTGATTCTCTCATATAAATCTTTTTGGTGCGCGTTTAAATGCACCCCTGAGACGCGTACCAGTACGAAAATGCACGGGTATGGTTGAAGACTCCACCGCCCCACCGAAGTTAATTTGGACGCCATCTATGGGATCAGGAGAATCCAAACATTGAGTCGAAAGAGAACAAGAATCAAGAACTGAACAAGAATGAGCATCCTTCAGCAAGCTACTCCGGTGTGGGGAGTCGAACCCCGACCTACTGTCTGGCACTGTTGTTGTGGCCTTCATACAGGAAATAGCCGTGCGCCATGAACCACACCCGAATTAATCTCCTTCATCAAGATCTAGATTCGAAGCCGTTCGGCAATGATTAATGCATGATTGAGTTCAGAGAGTCAAGTACCCATATCGCGATTCGATATTCAATGCTCAATTGTGGCATAGTACACATCGGCTCACAAGAAACAAGATACACACACCTCCAATCGGCGACAGGAACTTCAACTTTGACCACCTGAAGGAACAGGCCGGTCTTCGCACGGAATATATCTATCTTCACAGGCTCGCGAGGCCTGACCGGGTGGCCGCGGCACGTCACATGCCTTTGCAAGTACTCAAACCACAGCGGTTCGACAGGCGCATGACGGGTCTCATCTGCCGTGCCTGCAATAAACTCCATGGTGTAGGCCGAAGGGAAGCGGACGTCGATCAGCAAAACGCGCATTCTTTCTGGGCTCGGTGTATGAATACTGATCGAGGAGCAGGGGAGGGATCTGATGTCTGCGAATGGTTTCGTCGATGGAGAGTACTTCTGCGTTCACGTCGTGAGTGTGGGGCGCAACAACATGGGGATCGTGAAAGTCGACATAGAGAACCAACATCGAGTTGGCTTTTTGGATGTTTGAGCATGGCTGCATTCCAAAGCATTGAAATTGCATACCTATTCGCTCTCGGTGGTGCCTGATATCAATTGCGGAAGCGGCCGCTGTTCTAAGTACACTTCCGAAGTCTTCAGACCATTTGCGCAAGGCTTTGAGGCGAACACAACCTTCTGGACCCAGGGCCTTGGTAATATTGTTGGCCTGGACGCTCATTGCGCAGTGTGCCTTGTGCGTTTTCCAATGCGCCTTCTGGCATTCTTTGGACTGTTTTCAAGGGACCAGTGAAGCATCAGAGAATGAAGATTGTGAATGAGGGGACAATGTGCGCACACAGTACCGTGTATGATTACATCCCCCACAACGCCGTAGATCTTTCCAGTTCCACATCGCGAGGCAATTCTCACATGTTTCCCCGAATTTCGAGGGCATGAGGAATTTGTGGACAAAAACTGTGAGCAACCACGTCAGTAATCCAGATGTTGAGGGAAGCAGAGACATTGTACGGTCGTGTCTCAGCCGGGAATTTCTAGACAAGATTTCAGCGACCAAGTCAGGATTCAAGGTGTTGTGGCAGCAGGGAAAGGCAGCGTACTGTGTGGTGACAGCTGCGCAACCCCTGATGGACTCGCTAGCGGGCTTCAATCTCAGTAAGTATGAACGTACTGAGCGGAAGAGAGAAAAGAAGCGAGAAGAAGCAAAACGTGCCTCGCCCAATGCCGAGTTCACAATGGCTGTGCCGGGCGTCTCTTGGGCGCCAAACCTCCACAATGTTTTCTCGATTCTCTGTTCGGCTTCGAGTTCACTTATTATGTCGCCGAGGTTTCGGAGATAGATCGGTTGGAAACAGCACTGGACAATTCCTATTCTAGGACCAAACGATGTCGACAAGACCACGCCTCCTGCGCCAGATTGAGTTTTCAATATCATACTCATGCCTCCCATTGTGCAAGAACAAGACATTTAATCGATTGTCCGGATTACATTGTGACGAAGAAAGACAGTGCCAGATGACAGTCCAATCCGTTGCTATCACAAATACTTCTGCGACGAATTACGACTGGGCAAATGGCTTGATTAGGAGGGGCATCTGAGCGCCAGCAGCACGGTCACTGCGAACGACGGTGCGGTAGTTAGTTTGGTTGTATTTGGCAGCGCGATCCGGGGGATACGGGGCATTCATCTTCTTTCTTGACGTCTCACGGGCGATTCTCTGTCAGAGGTCGCGAGAGGATTCCGGACGCTACCACATCTGGTGATTGGAGCGCGATTCGAAACCACGGTACAACGCAGTCGCTCAGTGAAAAAAGAGTAAAAAGAGCACACTGGCACCGAAACGAACAAGAGACGCGCAGGGAAAATTTGCGAGCGCAGCGAGCAGCGATACGCTAGAGACAATTGATTTCAGCACGCACAGAACCCCGACACCAGCTTCGTCACCGGAATTATCCACAGAATCTTCGTTAACCGAACCCAGCGCCAGTGACGACGAGCTCCCAACATTTAAAGGCCCGTCTTCAGCAAACCCCCAACCACGGACACGGGTACCCACAGCACCAACCACTAGAATCCCCAGCCCCGACTACTCATCGGACACGATGCCAATGGACGCCTGGGATGGAGACACCGAGAAGCTGTCTGCGCAGGACTTCTTGCGGGCTTTTCATCGCGACATGAAAGTATCAACCTCGAGCGCTGACAAAGCGAAGGCATTCAAGAATTACCTCGTCTCTGGGAGCGAGGCAGACATCTGGTACAAGGGTTTGACAGCGGGGACGAAGGCGGACATGGACAAGATTGACGAGGAGATCGAGAAACAGTACCCAGCGCAGGAGACCGTGCAGCCGACACCGGGTGAGTACGGGACAATGCTCATGAAGTGCAAGTTGGGGATGGAGGAGTTGGGCACCAAGGTCAAGGTCGCGGACAGGGAAGTGTGGGCGCACATCGCGTGGGCCAGCAAGATGCAGAGACTCGCGGCGAACGCGGGGGTTACGGCGACGAGCACGTACATCGAGCAGGTCCGGCTCGAACTGCCCAAGCAGATCAGGACGAAGATCGGCAAGGCCTTCGCTAACTGGACGGCGTTTATCAAAGCCGTGCGCGACGTGGATGCGGTCGAGTTAGAGGTGGAGATGAAAGAATGGCGTGATGAGGAAGACAAGAGAAGGCAGCTGGTGCAGATGGTGGAACGGCGCTCGGCGATGCAAGCGTCACCAACAGCGGGAATTCGCGCGCAGCTCACCAACACGACGATCGGAGCGCCAGCGCAAGGAGCGGGGCGATGGCCTGTGGTAAACACGGGGGCCAACCCCTTCCGAGGTGCGAGCGGCGGCGGTCAGGGCAACCTCTTCGGCGTGCCGCGCGCACCACAGTACCAGCAACGCCAGCCCATGGAGCAACAGCAACCGGTGGAAGGGCCCGACCGCGCAAAGCTACTTGCGGCGATCGCGGGCATCACACACCACCCGGACACCGACACGGGACGCAGGGCACACGCAGACCAGCAGCAGCAGTGGTACGCGGCGCATGGGAATGCGCAGATGTCAATCAACACACCATACCCGCTGCGACCGGGACGCGCGCCGGTGAACTCAGGAGAGTGTTACCGGTGCGGGATCGTGGGACACACAAACTTCCGCAAGGCGTGCACGGCCCCGCAGGACCAATGCATCCACCCGCGCGAGGGAGTATGGAGGCGCATCGCGGCGCAGGCATTACGGGAGCCAGCGGTGGCCGTGCGTGCCGTCAGTTACTCCGCCTGGGATGTCGACGACTACGGGCGTCCATTTGGAGGAGGTGGAAACGATGAGGGACGCTTCGAGGAGATCGAGGAGCAGGGAAAAGCCTAGGGGTTGTCCAAATAAAGGCTCGGACAGCCCCAGAAGAGCAGGAGAAGAGGAAGGCGGTCCTCGGGTGCGATGCGCCACCGCCCGAGGACGTGTCACCTGGCCCCCAAACCCGTAGAAATACGTCGATCACCATGTACGCCACATCAAAATTTCATATCATGGATATGTATGCGGTGGGAGTCGGTGAGGACGAACCGAAGCGGGTGAGTGTACCCTTTGTGTGCGGAATAGAGGCCGAGGGACCACGGGGGGAATTGGTGAAGATTAGAGCGCTGGTGGATGATGGAGCTATGGTGAACGCGATGTGCATGAGAATGTACGAGGCGGTGAAGCACCGACTAGGAGAGTTACAGCGGTCTGGGCGCACACTGCGCATGGCGAACGGCACGTTAATACCGTCGAGGGGGTACTGGGTGGGGTACATCCGATTCGGCGGCGCAAGAGTACACACCGCATTCGAAGTCTTTCCCAGCGGCGGTTCGTGGTCGTTCCTATTCGGGAAACCAATGCTTGAGCAGCTCGGAGCGTTGCACGACTACGCAGCGGACACCATTGCAGTACCGGGAGAAGACGGGGCGCTGTTATGGGTCCCCAATGCGATCAAGCGCCTGAGCGCGTGGGACAAGAAACGGGGGGAAATTCGGGCTGTGTTCCTGGATCCGAAAACGCGCGAGATGTCAACAGGAGGGAATAGCGCACCCCCTGTGAGGCGAGTCCTTTCAGCTGCCCTACTACGCATCGCGGAACACCTTGACCAGCACCCGGCACAGGACGCAGTCTGCGAGAAAGAGGAATCAGCAATCTCAACAAAAAGCTCAGAAGAGCAGGCACAAGGAGACTCGACGGGGGACTTGCCACCCCCCGCGAGGGAAGTCCCATGCGACAAGGACGAGGACGTTGATGAGGATACTGACGAATTGTTTTTTACAGCACCCGAGGAACAAGAAGATGAAAGGGAGATTGATGACGGAAGAGGAGCGCGCGCAGCGGAGATGGGAAGCGAAAACACAAGGGTGCACTTACCCGGGGATGATTCGCGATCCCCGTTGAGGGAAGTACAAGCGGAGTTGAATGTGGCCGCACCAAAAGAAGGTACTGATTATGTTGCGACAGCGGTACCTATAGCGAGGACGGCGCACAGGCTTCTGCAGGCGATAGGGCTCATGGTCACTGGGGGATTATTGGCGATGGCGGCGCAGTATGGGGGCGCTAAAATCGACGCGAACGCACGAGGGACACCAAGCGGGGATCAGGAATCCCCGCCGAGGGAAGTACCCGCCCCAGACATGTTCCGGGATGTCGTTACCGCTGACACGAAACTGCCGGCGCAGGAAAGGCCCAGACAGCGCTACACGCGAAGCGAGAACAAGTGGTCCATGAAGTGGCGGCGACAGCGGAGGAAAGCGGAGAGGGCAGCAGCGAGGCCCGAGGAGACCGTTGAGGAGACTGTTGAGGAGGAGGATTCGAAATGGTGCTACTGGGCACCGTGCGAGTTGAAATTCGAGATGAGGGTGCACGGGAAGGTCGTAAGGTCAGCGCCGAGAGGAACACGAAGAAACTCAAAGGGGGATAGTGATGAATCCCCCTCGAGGGAAGTCCCTGATCCAATTCCGTCGTCGCACGAGGAATGTGCTGACACCCATGAACCAGAGACTGTTTATACCGTTGAGGAGATCGCGCAATATGCCAAGGCCGCGATGGAGGACGCTCGGGCATGGGATGAGCTGCAGAACACGTCACCACAAGAATTTGCAGCCCACCTGGTGCAGGTATCAGAGGAGGCACGGTCGAGCAACGCGCCAATCCCAGTGCATGGGGTCCAAGACGTAGCTGAGGAGGGGTTTGAGCAACCAGAGATTATAGTGGGTGAGGACCCGTCGATATTCACGCGGGAGACAGACCCCTTCAATCCAACACGAGTCGCGGCAATCCTCGAAGCAGTCACCATCGGAACAGACTTGACAAATGACCAGCACACACGGGTACGGGATTTTATCGCGGAATTTGCAGACTGCTATGCGTTGTCGATGAAGGAAGTAGTGCCGATCCCAGGGGCAGAGCACACGATGAACATACCGGACGACGAGACATTCAACACCAAGGTCCATCAAAGACCAACTACGCCCGCGCAGAAGGAGTGGTACAATGGGGTTATCGACGAAATGCTGGGTGCGGGAATCATCGCGCCGATGGACCCGAAGGATGTCAAATGTGTATCACCGACAACATTAGCACAGAAGGCCCACCAGAACGGCGACACGCGCACAATCCTCGAGCTCCAGCACCAGATCAACGATCAGTGCATCGCGGCAGGACTGCCCGCAAGCTTCGAATTACCACCACGCCCGCCTAGCGCAGAGGTGAAGAACGACCCGAAGAAACCATCCTGGCGCGTATGCCATGACTACCGAGAGCTCAACAACAAGACCAAAGTAGCACCCATGCCGCAGGGCGACATTCAGCGAAAGCAAGGGTTGCTCTCAGGCCATCGCTGGGTCTCAGTTTTCGACTTCGCGAAGGGCTTCTATGCATGCGCGACGGCAGACGAAATTCGACCATACTTATGCTTCTACGTCGAGGGGCGTGGGTACTTCACATATTGCAAGATGCCCATGGGACTAACAGGGGCTCCGTCAACATTTGGCAAAACCACCGGCGATGCGCTGGGGGACATGGTCGGCACGAAAATCCAGTTGTTTGTCGATGATGGCGGGATGGCAGGCGACGACTTCGAGGTCAAGATGGCCGACTTGCGCACGGTGTTCCTGCGAATTCGGGAACACAAGCTATCACTATCCGCCGTGAAGATGCAGTTCTTCATGACGGAGGCGACCTTCGCGGGAAATCGAGTGGGCCCGGACGGAATTAAAGCTGACCTTACAAAACTGACGGCAATTGTTGATTGGCAAACACCCCAAGATCTACTGAACTTAAAATCGTTTCTGGGTTTGTGCGGGCACTTCCGAGGTCTGATCAAGAACTACGCGCGCATAGCACAGCCGCTTACGGACCTAGAGCGGTTGGCGAAAGTCGGAGGAGCCGGCTCAAAAGGCGAGTGGAGAAGGAGAATGAGGGCGGTGGACCTGCAGAGGGAGTGGAGTGATAAGCACCAAACCGCATTCATCCAATTAAAAGCGGCGCTAACCGCAGAGCCAGTGTTGAGAGGCCCGGTCTTTGATGGGCGGCCATTCATAGTGACAACGGATGGGTCCAAGGAGGGATTCGGCGGCATGCTATGCCAGCGGTTCGAAACGACACTACCAAACGGGAAGGTCGTGAGGCAGGTACACCCGATTGGATTCGCGTCGAAGCGGACGTCCCTGGCAGAGGAACGGTACAAGCCATATCTCCTGGAATTTGCAGCACTCAAATATTCACTGGACAAATTTTGCGACACGACGTACGGGTTCCCGATCGAGGTCGAGACAGATTGCCAGGCGTTGCGTGATACGGTGATGAGCACAAATTTATCAACAACGCACGCACGGTGGCTGGAGGCGGTGATGGGCCACGATATCCGGGAGATTCGCCACCTGCCGGGAGCGGTGAATTTTGTGGGGGATGCATTGAGCAGGAAGTACACGAATGTGGACCGTGTGGATGGTGATGGAAGCGAGTGGTCGGTGGAGTGCGACTGGTTCGCCGGCAGTGGGCTGGTCTTCGACCTGTACACGGTCACGGTCATGGGGGACGTTGCAGGATTGAAGAGTCGGTTTGCTAACGTCCCGGTATTCTTGCAGGCGATCAACGCGCTCGAGATAATTGCAAAGAATGTCGATTCAAAGGCAGTACGGCGAGCGAAACATAGGGCGCGGGAATACATGATTGAGGGGGAGCGACTTTGGCACGTCGGCAATGGCAAGTCGAGGAGGGCGAGGGCGCGTGTGGAATGTTTAACGCCAGAGGAGATGATGGTAAAAGCCGAGGAGGAGCACCGGACCGGGGGCCATCGGGGTCGTGACTCGATGAAGCTCGGACTCACTGACCGATTCAAGACACCGGCAATCGACAAAATCATCATGGCAACAATACAGAATTGCGGCGAGTGCTTGAATTTTGGGTCCACTCACTTGCATGCGCTACTCGAACCCATCACAAGGCGACACCCATTCGAGTTATTGGTGGGTGATTACTTGGCGATGCCGAAAGGCAAGGGAGGTTACAAGGAAATTGGACTATACCTCGACACCGCATCACAACGGGTCTTCGGCTTCAAGTACATCACGCACGGGTCGGCAAAAGTCACCGTGAAGGCACTCACGACGTTGTTCCAAGGCGTCGCACCATGGGAAACGTTCATGACAGACGGCGGAAGTCATTTCAACAACGCAGAGGTGCGGAGGATCTGTCGCGAGTTCGGGGTAAAACACCACGTGGTGGCGAAGTATTCGCCGTGGGTGAATGGCCTGGTGGAAGGCACTAACCGTATCTTGCTGGCGATCTTGAAGAGGCTGTGCGCGCCAAACCTGGGAGAAGAAGGGTGGAAGAAGATTGAGACGTGGGACGACTTGCCCGCGAATTGGCCAGATCACTTTGACAACGCCATTTTCATACTGAATAACCGCATTCTTAGGGCGCTGGACCACACCCCGAACGAACTGTTCTTTGGGATGGTCATCAACACAACCGAGACGGGTGTCGAGACGGCGTCAACCGGGATTTCGATGGACGACATCGAGGTGCAGCAGGCGTATGCTGACCAGCAGCGCTTCGATGGCTATGCACGAGCCGTTAAGCACGGTGCCGCAAGGAAAGCGGCGTTCGACGACCGCGTGGTTAACTCAAAGGCCGGCGAGGTAGTGTTCGTGCCCGGAGATTTGGTCCAGGTTCTCGACCCGAGGTACAAGAAGACTTTCCTCACCACGAAGAAGATCTTGCCGGAATGGTCGGGCGCGTTCAGAGTCAAGGAGCGTATATTGAACTCCTATATTATTGAAACTATCTACGGACAGGTGCTTGAGGGCCGATATAACGCTAGGCGGCTGCGTCCGATGACCCCGCCAAAAGGAACCTCGTTGGAAGCCTACGAGGCGGCACGGAAGGCAGGCGAGCCGATGCAGAACGAGCGGGAAGTCCAGATATTACCGGTGCCGGATGAGCCAGAGCCGAGCCGGGAAGAGGAAGGCGTTGCGCGAGAACTGGCAGAAGCCCACGCGTCGAAGAAAACTGGAGCCGAAGAAAATGGGGACGATGAGAGGGATTGGATGGACGAAGAAGACGAAGCAGGAGAGACGATTGGAGAGAGGCTGCGGAGGAGGAAGGCGAAGGTGAAGGCAACGAGGACGTTGCCTAGAAGAGGGGGGCACATGCGGTAGTTAGTTTGGTTGTATTTGGCAGCGCGATCCGGGGGATACGGGGCATTCATCTTCTTTCTTGACGTCTCACGGGCGATTCTCTGTCAGAGGTCGCGAGAGGATTCCGGACGCTACCACAACGGGCTGCTGAACAATCGTTGTCGGGAGCCTCCCAATGTCTGCAGCGGGAACTGCCAGCTCAAATTCCAATCCGCGTACAAGCGTGAACAACAGAGCTTTCAATCTGCACCATTCCAGCTAAGTATCCACTTGATGAAAGGGTAAGAAGGACTCACTCGACGAGGGAGAATCGATAGCCGATGCACGACCGTGGTCCACCTAGGAATGTCAACATGTGGCTCCAGAGTCCAGGAATGGATGTCGAAATGGGAGGGCTACGCTCCCAACGCTCCGGGCTATACAATGTCAGCAGTTGCTCGCAATATGATCAGAGATATCGTACATAAATTCGTGTGCATCTGGACCCCAGATCGCCGGATCGCGGTTGAGGACTAAAATTGGTACTACCACCGTCTGTCCCTTGGTGAGCCTTGGCGTGGACTCAAATTAGAATCATGACGGTGTTTCGAACGATAAGCACACACCTGATTGTCTCGTGCACCATCCCAGTGCGATCTGTGTATGGTGTCTCCAGAGGGATAATGTCGTCGCAGAGCGCTGCCCTGACTGTAAAATGGACATGTTAGATAGCAAGGCAGCAATGCAGGTTGGTTTACTAACAGCTCGCAACCACTGGTGAGTGCGCACGCAGAGTCTCGCGCACAACGCAGTCGAGATATGGAAGGGCGTTAAGCTCATCCATGGAGGGATTTTCGTTGTCGACTGTTAGAAGCTCGTTCCGCAGGCGTGTTTGAATGTGCTTGTCTTTCGCCAGTGCAAAAAGTGCCCACGTCGCCGCGGTACTGTGTGATGAAACCGGATGATTCGGGGACTAGCCAAGCGAGAATGACCATACCTAGTTCTGTAAAGGAGTCAATGACCGCCCAAATATATGAAGAACCGACATACGTCTCGTGCCCCGCTACCAGGAACGTTGGCACCTCTGTGCGTCTGTGTCAGTCAGGCTACTCGTAACGCCGAGTAACTACTTGCGAGCAAGAACATCTTCGTCCGAAAGACGTTGCGCCTCAGGGATATCCTTGGCGGTGTTGGCACGAACTAGCAGAGAGAGAAGATCGCGAGAGGCAATGCTGTCAGCGCTGCTGCCGTCCGCTATTTTCTGTTTGCTTTCGCGCAGCAGTCGCTGCCCAATCCTCCGCATAACAGCCTGCGAATTGTCGATGACTTTGTCAATCTTCCTGCGAGGCTGGAGGAAGGAGGGGTTAGTGTGGTTCGACAAGGAGAATAAAGTATGCACCAAGAGCCAGCGGAAAATGGGCGCCTGGCCTTTCAAGATGTCCAAGAGACCTGGCCTGTCGCCGGCCGCAGAAATGGTGGCAAACGCCTCGTGCAACTCATCTCGAGCGCCATTAGAGTCTGCGCCCAGAGATTGGAAATCATAGTTGAACCCTGGAGATGTGTGTGTGACTATGGATGCGCCACAGAGAGGACAAAAACTTACCAGCCTGACCAATAATATCGAGGGTGGCCGTACTGAAGTCCGGGATCACATTTACTCGAGCGACCCCACCGCTTTGAGCCGCTCGGAAAGCCCAGATATTCCGAAGCTGAGCACCAACTTTTAAATCATACCCAGACATTGTAGCTCAGGAAGTAGCGTACCTGCCTGGACTTCTCAACGAAAATTCCCGTCAGCGCCCGAACCTGTGCTGGACCAAAGGCAGGATTCTGACCGGGAAGAGTCATTATCAGCGTAATAACATTCGTTTATGCCCTGCTATTACCATGATCTTTCGCTGAAGAATCAAATGCAATGAGCAAAGGCGACAGCACCACGCGGTTTATCCTTACTTGTTTCTTGTGAACATCCCCCTCGACTACGAGCACGCCTGGAAGAGTAACCGAATACTCAACTCCACACTCGGACCGTGGAAGAGAGGTTCCGCACCTGGACCAACGACGCGTCCCAAGAAAAAACGCCCCGTGGCAGTCTTCTGGTAAACATGAGTGTTAGAAAGAATGTGCTGCACCGCCTTGGTATCGGTGGTAAATAGTTGGCTGAACTGATGTGGATTTCAGCTGCCCGTGGATTTCTATATTCTGTATTCGCACGCACACCGAGAAAAGTATTTATCCGGACGGTGCGCCCATATTGCACTGTCCATAGGCCCTCTTGATCGTCTTCAATCTGGAAAAAAAGAATATAAGGAAAGAAGTATGCGCCGAAATCTGGAAACACTGCACATTCTTGAATATTTGAAGCCTATTTCCCATAAACCAATGCTCCGATTTGGGACCAGGAACATTCCTGAGGGGAGAAGTTAACTCTTGATAGAGCACCTTTAAGAGCGTATAAAGTGCGTAGACACCAAGGCTTGCAGCGATTGAGGAAGCGAGCCCTAGGAAAGCCATTGCTCAAGTGGAGAATGTGCTAAGCTGCGTGGGTTTGCCTGAGCCTTATCCTTTAAATATCCGTCTTTCCGAATGTTTCACTCACGGACTCTTCCGAATCGCCGCGCAACGGTTGACCGGGTGACTGGAGCCGACCATCAACGCAAATTCCGACACGCCGGATACAGCCCCGTAATACGATCAGACGAGTAGGGAACTCTATGAAGCCGGCAGAAGGAGGTGAAGAGGAAGAATGACAGCGATGTTTCACGGCGCCTCCGTTTTACGAAGGAGAACTGACCAAATTATGGTCCAGGAGACGGGGAGTCCTGAAAAAATTCACAGAGTACGCTTTGGAGGCTGACTTCTTGTGGCGCCATGACTATACGATGAAATTATCCGGTGCCCGATTGGCCACACACCAATGGCAAGGTGAAAGACCAGCTGGTAAGGTCTCCCCAGAATATAGTGCAATGAGGCCGAAGATTGACCAGCGGGGCCTTTCGTTCCACCGCAGAACAAAGACACAAGTGATCACGAAAGGAGAAAAAGCCCAAAGACGTGGCTGACAAGAATCCCAATCACATGACCAAACCGGTCAGCTCAAAAGGCCAATCCAGGACAAACAGATGTCCAAAATGTGTCAAAGCACGTGTGTTGATCGGTTTTGGAAGAAGGGTTGCATGACATCTTCGTTGAAACTGACGGAGCAACTTGAACCTTTATTTCTTTGGGCTGTGACATTCAGTGACATCATGAGAACCATCATCATCTGTGCCAGCGGGACCAGCGCTCTTTTGTCTCCAGCTACATCCGCCTCAACCTGCCGTAATCGAATGGATTACCCCACCCTCAGGCTGTTGAATATCCCAACGCTGGTAGAGCTCAGCGGCTATCTTCACGATTCCCCCCGCCATTTGACAGCATGTGCTTTGGCCTCTCACTAGTGGGTATATCCGGCAGTCCCATTTGTTTCGTGCACCAACCGTTACAAGTGGAACCAACGGTCTATCGGTCAACGAGATCCACTGGACGTGATTCCGGGATATCCTCACCCTTGATTCCACATATCCAGACCTTCAATATCGAGAGACTCGGATTCCCCGGCGCTCTCTCAAATATGTTATTACCTATTCATGCATCTGAAGACTGTGTTCATCCTTGTCAGCGATTATTTCTCAGAGGCCACGCTACTGCCAGTAGCAATGCAACAGCTCCTAAGGTTATATGCGGGTTTAGGATCGGTGCTCGCCCGCTCTACTGGCACTGACAAGCAACAGCTCCTCAGCCGAGTAGGAGCAACCAACGCCGCCCTCTTCTCGCTCGCTCCGCTCCCCAACATCTATGCTTCGATTATCGAACGGAACCGTCGACGCTGCCATCCTCCTACTCCGAGTCATGCCCTACCTCGCTCCAAAGCTAAGGCGCGGGCCAGCCGCTGCGATCACAGCCCCACCTCGCCCTCTCACTCTGACCACCACAGCCAACGCCGCTGACAGGCCGCCCATGCCCCTCTAGCAACGCCTTTCGTGTCCTGTCATGGATGTCGTCAGCGCTAACTGCGTTCTGCTTCATTGATGCTTGGGCCAAGCCAAGTGCGGGCAAGGAAGGTTCAGCACTTTACTGAATCTGAACACGGAAAGCGCGTCAGGCTTAGGTTCGGTTCAGATTCGGACCGATTTCCGAACCGTACCTTGCTACCACTAGCAGTCCACTAGCCCATCCTGCGAATTTACCCAAGCCGCAGTCTATGCGGCAGACACTATCCCTGGTGTCATCGATGCAATCCATAATTCAATTCGAGTGTAAAACGACCCTCTTCTTCGGTTCGCATATCCGAATCAGGCCTCGAGACATAAATAAGGAAGAGCTGCCTCCACATACCCGCTTTCCACTCCCAGTCACAATGTCTGCCCCAAAGTACAATACATTCTGCGCTATTGCAATCTACAGAGCCCCCGATCATTCATCCAGAGAAGAGTTCGAGAAGAGTATGGCGAGGCTCATGCACGATATCAAGCTACTTCCTGTGTCTCAGATTAATATGCTGCCACGGGATTTTCATATTCAAGGTCCCCAGTCATATGGAGGTCGCGGATTATCACGGGAAGATTGAATCCATGGTCGATAAATTTGCTGAGCTGCCGGTGGCTCAGGAGCACATGGTGAAACATACGATTGTGTGTATTCGGATTCAAAGTGAATTAAATCTGACGTTGCTATTCAGCGGGTCCAGAACGACATTGTAGCCCCGGTGCTCAAGGGGGCGTGGCGCTTCCCGGAGGCGGAGCGTACTGTCGCTGTAATGCTCGAGTGTGACGTGCGTAATTCATCTTCCATAGGGATGGCAATACCTCGTATATTAAGCAGATGCCTCGTATCACATTGTGCGTGTTTGTCTGTTCCTAACTCATCCTAATTTTCTCAGCCGCTCCAAAAATCACCCATTTCGGCAGTCAACTTTCCTTTTGCTTTCCGAGTCCACCCGACACATCACGCTTCCACATATTTTTGACCCCCCGATCAGCCGTCCAACATCCACTCATAAGGACTAGGCTCCGAGTTTCGTGTCTTCCTTACACCCCACCATCTCCCTGCTGCCGAGTCGCGTTCCTTCGTTTATTCTGTGCCATCCCCGGCGCCATCAGTCTTCCCCTGGAGCTTGACAAATGCCGATACGTTCTTAGATGAAAGACCCGCTCAATGCTGTGTCTCTGTCGCTGTCCTTCTCTTCAATGCGGTGCTGAAGGCCATTCAAGCAAGTCGTCCGCATCCACCACGTTTGAACATCAAGGCTCAAGGTTGCTAAAAACTTTGTCTCCGTCTCTCGGTACTTGGGTTCAAGACGATCTCAATGGCTATGCGATTCTCAGCTCTCATCGACAGGCTGAATAGCCTCAAGCTGAAGCGCCGAATCTTTCCAAACCTTGGAAGATAGCTCAAGCCATTCAAGATACATCTCAAGCGATATTCGTTCTGGGGCGTGCTCAATTAAACATCCCCTCCGATATTTTGCAAATGACCGACGTTTCCTCAACCTCAAGTTCGTACGGCCGGAATCATACTTCAATATAAACCCCGTTGTGTCTGATATTAATGCACGCATCCATGTCGACGTCAGGTGTAAACTTATCGAGCCGACTCAGATTCCAGCACCGGCATCAGCGACGCAGGCAGGCATGTCTTCCCGCCAGTGTACCTCCGAAAGGGATATTAAGAACGACACAACCATGTTACCCTGGCTTTTCACCAGCTTTCGCTCTTTCATGCTCTGCTGTTCATATTCTACTTTTCCATGAGCTTCGCGGCCACATTCACATGTCTCTAATTATGGCGTTTTCGGCGAGTCGCTTCCTTTTTCCATGCCTAAAATTCATCCCGCTTACACGTGTAATTCGTTTGTCCTGTCACCAGGCGCGCGATTTTCCGACGCCAACATCGGGATACAGTGCATGTTCAGCTCATGTACGGCCGCACAATAATTTTGTATCCAACTTTTTGACGCGTACTTGGGACGCTGCAGGGCTACCGCCCAGTTATATTTGTCTTTCACCTAGCGAATTGAATTCACACTTCAGCTAAGGGGCCCGGTTGTTCCACTGCGCCACAACTCTCGCTCCCTAGAGTGAAGCACTACGCGGTAGTGAGTATTCCGTCGGCGTTGTATGTTCTTTTCGACATCGGTGATCAGGCTTTAGGGTCTAATCACCCTTCACGATTCGACCACTACCCTCCGGGCCAAGAGGCGTCTGATACATCTAATTTAATGCTTCATTTACCTTTGTTTTTGGGCAAGAGATAAGTTGGGGACACATTCCTGGTATGTATCTCCCGAGCATGCTGCATTTCGACTAAATGCCTTGATACCTTGATATTGAAGATTATCAGCTTTTCACCATACATAGGCATTCGCCAATCTCCCTGGAGTATTTGCAGTGTCATGAATTACTCTGTGATCTGAGTTATGGAACTGTACGTAACTCTGTATATGCTGCGCGAACAAATTCAATCGTTGAATGGACATCTGTGTTGCAAGTCAAAATTCAGGAACCTCGGCGTCAAGTTTCATTCTATCAAGCCCAAGGTTCAGTCAGCACATAAAACGGCTCTCAATATTTCTGCTCTTACGCCGAAGCGAAGCGAAGGCATGTCTTGTCGTATTTATCAATATGCTTTCTACCAGACATGGGATAGTATGAACCAGGTACGCTGTTTATGCGACTTCAGTGCGTGAAGCAATTCATTTGGGATGCGCAGATCTTCACGCATGAAGAAGTAAAGAAGATTATTGGCGACGCGATGAACGATTTCGGGCTCCACGTCGAGAGCAATTGTTTTTCGGCCGATGTGGATACGTTGGTTTACAAGTATGAGTCTTGAATTTCAAGTAGGATATTTCCCACTCCTGAGAATTGTGTGCGGCTAGCGAATTCTTTACAGTGAACAAGGAATTTTCATGATTTTCACTTTATTGAATTGCAGTCTTGACCTCACTCGACGCAGATAAATATACATTATACTGCAAGCATCGATTCCTCGTTCTCGCCAGTAAAGATTAGATACAACCGTCAAACGTCTACCAAATTCACTGCGCCAAATGAAAGTGGTACTAGTGTTAACCCGAGCCCAAAATTTTAGTAAGTAATCGCATTGATCTTCGCATCCTTGGCACCATCCTTATTTACTGTCGTCTTAACGCCATCCTTCGAATCCTGAGCTGTGTCTCATTTAACCTTTGGCACATTCCCATTCGCAAGCCTCAAATTAATGCCTGACAGATGATCTTGCTGGCTGGGTAGTCGGCCTTCTGCCTCCAGTATCTCCGTTGCCCATAGCCACTTGAGCTCAGCGACGTACTTAACGTCGAGGCGGTGCCTTTGACGTTCGTGATGTGGTAGTCCACTGGGGGTCGCGTCGGGGCGTCGGCGATGGATACCACAAGGAGGAACCGGGATTCGAAAATCGGATATGGGGTCGAAAAGATTTTTTCAACCTTCACGTCAATAGACAAATCTGTAATATTTGTGACTCCAACCTGCTTGCGGTCCCTTACCTGACTTACTGTCACCTGCCTGTACTTTGCCTCCACTGCACTATTTCAAGAAGCAGAAGTCTAGAGCCGAGAGATGTTGCAGGGCATTAATTTTGGCTTGTGCCATTTCTGAAACGTTATTCATGAATGTGATGCGGCTCGTTTCATGGGCTTCTCCATGGTTGAGAGAACCCTCGTATACAAGCAGCCTTAGGCGCTAAGTAAACGAGGGTAAGAGGCGAGAGCCGCCGACTCAGGCGCTCGTCGCCATTGTAACCCAATGGCGAGGGGGCTTGTCACCCTAGCCAGGGGCCCCGTGCTGCAGAGGGGCCATGGAGCAGTTATACACATACTCAGGCACCGGTGGCTGCTGTAGGGGTGTTCCCTCGTAGGTCTCGCACTTCACGACATAGTGGTGTAAAGCAAGATTAGATAGATTACACAATACATCACGTGCCTAGATGTCGTGAAGGTAAAGTAAATACAAGCAATAATACGGCCTCTGGCCGCGTCCGCGGAAAATGTAATATACAGGCGTCACAATGAATCCGAGATTTTTTTTTTTTTAAAAAAATGATGCAATCGTTTCAATTGCGACGTCTTGGCAGCTTCGGCTTCGGCTTCTTCATGTTTCTATAGTTCTACCAAGGTGATTCCGAGGTTTACGATCGTGAGCTCGGCTATGGGAATGTGGGGAGGTCCAGGGACGGTGGTTTATGTAGTGTGTGTATACCGGGATAATCTCTGGAAACCGACGTTCCGACGTTCTGTAAATGTGCTACCTACCTACCAGATTTAATGCGGGCCGGGGCGCCAAGTATCAGACGCAGACCTAGAAGTAAGCGGAGACGGAAGAGATTCAGCGACCATCGAGCTGCTTTGGAGCGCGCCTTGACTTTGAATTTCCTACACCAAATAGATGTATCAGATATCCGACTCCGATGTGTATGAACGGCATCCATGTTTCATAAGGAATCTTTCTATTTTTCAGCGCTTTGATCCCGAGTTGCAAAGCCTCCGCTGCATTACTTGCTTTAGGCTGTTGGCCAGCGCGGAACGTGTGAGATTAAATAATCTTCGCGACAGTAGGGCCATCATCATCGTTCATAGACCGCATGGTTCCAAACTTCCAATTGCACTTCAGAAACCTGCGGTAACCAATCCAAGTGAAATGATTCATTGACCAGCCCTGCATATCCCATAGCTGTCTGGTATGCAGCAAGGAACACAAACTGTGCATTTGATAAAGGCGTACGCAGAGTGGTTTCCAACTCCAGATTTCCATATAGCTGGAGATGACTTTTTGTCGGGTCACTCAGATCTTGACGTCCGCGACAAGCCAACTGAACCCAGGAGCAATTCTGTAGGTGGAGCTTCACAGCCTCGATTGGTGCCTGGTTTCTCATAAGACACTCAACATGGTATGCCTTGACAATTAATATAATCTTTTTGGCTTCTGGCTCTATGTCTTTGAGTGAGTTGCTCCTTTTAAAAACCGTGTGGGCTACTCCAACAATGCTCAATTTCGGGGCGAAGTTGGCTGCATATGCATCTAGAGGAGATCCTAAGTCACGGTGTATGATTGCATAAAATCATCTGTAGGTGGGCTTACATGCAGAGGTAGTCCTGACAGGCTGCCAGTGGCCGCGGCGCGTCACATGCTTCTGCAAATGCTCAAACCAAAGCGGATGGAGAGGCGCACGACGGGTCTCATCTGTTGTGCTTGCATTAAATTCCAGGGTGTAGGCCGACGGGAAGCGGACGTCGGTCAGCAAAACGGGAGATCGGTTGGAAACAGTGCTGGTCAATTCCTATTTTATTACCGAACGATGCCTTGAAGAAGCCTCACTGTCAGTCTTATGCCAGATTTAGTTTCTAATACCATATTCTTCACATTGTCCAGGAACAAGACACTTCATTGATTGTCTGGACTACATTGTGACGATGAAAGACAGTGCCAGATGACCGTCCAATCCGTCGCTATCACAGTACTTCTGCGACGAATTACGACTGGGCAAATGGCTTGATTAGGAGGGGCATCTGAGCGCCAGCAGCACGGTCACTGCGAACGACGGGCTGCTGAACAATCGTTGTCGGGAGCCTCCCAATGTCTGCAGCGGGAACTGCCAGCTCAAATTCCAATCCGCGTACAAGCGTGAACAACAGAGCTTTCAATCTGCACCATTCCAGCTAAGTATCCACTTGATGAAAGGGTAAGAAGGACTCACTCGACGAGGGAGAATCGATAGCCGATGCACGCCCTGGGCCCACCTAGGAATGTCAACATGTGGCTCCAGAGTCCAGGAATAGATGTCGAAATGTGAGGGCTACGCTCCCAACGCTCCGGGCTATACAATGTCAGCAGTTGTTCGCAATATGATCAGAGATATCGTACATAAATTCGAGTGCATCTGGACCCAGATAGCCGGGTCACGGTTGAGGGCCAAAATCGGTAGTATCACTGTTTGTCCCTTCGTGAGCCTTGCGGGGGGTCAGGATGGATCATGAAGGCAGGAATGTAACGGATGGGCGCGCCTGATGGTTTCGTGTACCGTGCCAGTGCGATCCGTATATGTCGTGTCCAGCGGAATAACGTCGTCGCGCACGGCGGCCCGGACCGCAAGGATAAGCATGTCAGATTGCAATGCAGTACAGCTTCGTTCAGTTTTACTCACGGGTCCCTACAACTGGTGAGTGTGCACGCAGAGTCTCGCGCACAACGCAGTCGAGATATGGAAGTGCGTTAAGTTCATCCATGGAGGGACTCTCGTTGTCGACTGTTAAGAGCTCGTTGCGCAGCCGTGTTTGAATTTGCTTGTCTTTGGCCAGTGCAAAAAGCGCCCACGTCGCCGCGGCACTGTGTGATGAAACCGGATGAATCGGGGGCTAGCCAAGCGAGAATGATCATACCTAGTTCTGTAAAGTTGTCAATGACCGCCCAAATGTATGAAGAACCGACATACGTCTCGTGCCCCGCTACCAGGAACGTTGGCACCTCTGTGTGTCTGTCAGTGATGCTACCTCGTAACGCCGAGTAAATACTTGCGAGCAAGAACATCTTCGCCTGAAAGACGTTGCGCCTCGGGGATATCCTTGGCGGTGTTGGCACGAACGAGCAGAGAGAGAAGATCGCGAGACGCGATGCTGTCAGCGCTGCTGCCGTCCGCTATTTTCTGTTTGCTTTCGCGCAGCAGTCGCTGCCCAATCCTCCGCATAACAGCCTGCGAATTGTCGATGACTTTGTCAATCTTCCTGCGAGGCTGGACGAAGGAGGGTTTAGTATAGTTCGACAAGGAGAATAAATTATGCACCAAGAGCCAGCGGAAAATGGGTACCCGGCCTTTCAAGGCGTCCAAGAGACTTGGTTTGCCCCCGGCCGCAGAAAAGGCGGCAAATGCATCGTGCAACTCATCGCGAGCGCTACTAGAGTCGGCGCCCAGAGATTGAAAGTTATAGTTGAATCCTAGAGATGTGCTTGTGACTGTCGCTGCGCAATACCTATCACAAAAACTTACCAGCCTGACCAATAATATCGAGGGTAGCCATACTAAGGTCCGGGATCACGTTTACTCGAGCGACCCCACCGCTTTGGGCCGCTCGGAAAGCCCATATATTCCGAAGCTGAGCACCATCTTTTAAACCATACCCAGAAATCATAGCTTAGACAGTGGCGTACCTGCCTGGACTTCTCAACGAAAATTCCCGTCAGCGCCCGAACCTGTGCTGGACCAAAGGCAGGATTCTGACCAGGAAGAGTCATTTTTAGGTAACAACATTCCTCTACGGCCCCAAATTACCATTATCTTTCGCTGAAGAATCAAATGCAATGAGCGAAGGCGACAGCACCGCACAGGTGATCCTTACTTGTCTCTTGTGAATATCCCCCTCGACTACGAGCACGCCTGGAAGTGCAACCGAATATTCAACTCCAAACTCAAATCGTGAGAGAGGCTCCGCACCTGGACCAACGACGCGTCCCAAGAAATGACGACCCATGGCCGGCTTCTGGTAAACATAACTGTTGGAGATAATGTGCTGCACCGCCTTGGTATCGGTGGTGAGTAGTTGGCTGAACTGATGGGGATTTCAGCTGCCCGTGTATCGCTCTATTCAGGATCCGCACGCACACCGAGAAAACTATTTATCCGGACGGTGCGCCCATATTGTATTGTCCATAGGCCCTCTTGATCGTCTTCAATCTGCAAAGGGAATATGAGGAAGGAACTACGCCGAAATCTGGAAACACCACACATTCTTGTATATTTGACGCCTATTTCCCAGAAACCAGTGCTCCGATTTGGGACCAGGAACATTCCTGAGGGGAGAAGTAAACTCTTGATAGAGCACCTTCAGGAGCGTGTACAACGCGTAGACACCAACGCTTGCAGCGATTGACGAGGCAAGTCCTAGGAAAGCCATTGTTGAGTTGGGAGAATGTGCCAAATAGCGTGAGTGTGGCAGAGTGTGGCCTGAGCTTCTCTCTCTTTATCGGTCTCTCGGAAGCTTTTTGAACTCCCCTTTTGGGAAATCAGCCCCGATTCTCTGGATTATCGCCATTAAACTTTGGCAGTAGCGCCAATTACATAACGGACGGGTGAGCCGCACCGCGCTCTTGTAACCTTGTTATCCTTTCGATTATCCATCTTTCTCGAATCTTTCACTCACGGATACTCTTCCGAATCGCTGCGCGACGGGAGACGGAAGACGACCATCGCGGCATATGTAAAACTTCGAGTAAGATACGGCGGATGTAGCACTGTAATACGATCAGAAGTGTCACTGCGTTCAGCCGCAGCACCGCCTCCCCGTATCTAGCCGGCCGCGTGCGGCTAGCCGACCTAGCCACGGCGAGCTGTGGCTTGCCGCTCTTGCCACACATCGCCGCAACTCTCGGGCTATTTGCCCACCCCGGGCACTTTGCCTATACGTAATCTTTGTAGCGCGCTTTCGCGGCAAAGCCCACTAACAGGGTATGGGGTATTTCAACAAGGCTTAACATGTCAATGGTCATATTTCACGATTGCCAAATCAGGATCTTCATACTACGTGTTTTTGAAACAATGCCGCACTCAATCGACTTCCCTGGGCAAGGAAATAAACCTCTTCATTGCATTTACAGGTGACATCCATGTCTTCATGGTCTGATTTCTCTAAAGCCAGGTCCATGACATCTGCCGCAACAAAACAATGTCCTTGACTGCGAGTCTTGAGGTTTGTCTGGTGCTTGGCTAAGGCTGTCTCGGGACAACTCAACACACAAAAGCTGCCAGGGGTCTCGAGATATCGCATGATTAAATAAACGGCTTATTCGGGATGATAGTATGACTAGGACCCAGAGCACGGCAGCCAACATGATGAGTTTTACCAGGTGGAAGTGAGGTGACACACACACATATGCCAGTCATCCATCAGGTGGAAAGCTGAAGACTTTCCAGCTTGAAAGGTAGTCAGTCCCGAGGAGAAAAGGTCGTGATGGTTAAGATGAGCGTGGAGACACAACTCATCCCCATCGATGACCTTACTAAGCTCCTCGGGCAACAGCGGCTGACGCAGATAGAAATACGTAACCAGACACTGAGCGCCTGGAAAAGAAGCACAGGACAGGGTAGATTCAAAAGCAAGTTATCTATTGCGACGACATATATATCATATTTTTTTGTAGGGGCGCGTATGCCGAGTTTCGAACCAGTGCATGCGCAGGGCCGGGGACCAATGCGAATGCTGGACTCCTATATTCGCACGAGAAATCAGAGAGCTTTGTTCCAGAGGTTACAGAGCATGAATTTGTGTACCAACAGAGATATTTAGATAATAGTCAAGCATGGGGTACCCCATATTCGGTCTATGCAACTGTGCAAAGAGGTAAAAAATCATGTCTCGCACAAGTCAGGTACTACTCAATAGTTAATAGAGAGTTTGTGCAGGAGCCATTCAAGCCATCTGATGGCTTTTTTGCAGTGCGCAGCCAATGGCTGATGGTTCGTATGGCCTGACTCTTCCTTCGGGATATCCATTCAAGAAATAGTGTTCATTGAAATGCATACCTGTGGAGTCAATTAGAGATGCTTTTCAAATGCCATTGCACCGTAATTGACTCAAAATCAGCCAAAATACACAATGTTGACCTCAAAATGGGACCACCTGAACCGACTTCGATGTTGAGGTGAGGAATAGCTCACATATAGTCAGAACTAAGGTAAGGGAGCTCGACATGAGCACTCGGTTAAAATCCATACGAGCCATTAGCCATTGGCTGCGCACTGCAAAAAAGCCATCAGATGGCTCCAATGGCTCCTGCGCAAACAGGCTAATGAATGAATTATTTTGGGAAAATGGCTGAATAATGATCCTTGAACTGCTCGCCTGACCATAATCCAACCATGGTTCAACTTTTTGTCTGATGTAAGAATGTTTCGATCTACAGACAGCATATGGAGTTCCTGCCCACCTAGAGCTCAGATAGAGATTGCACCAGCATTCAAAGAGTCAACTAACCCCCCCCCCCCCCCCAATCTAAAACCATTTGCAGAAATTCTAGTTCTTCAGTAAGTATACTTGTATGTTGAACGTAATTGGACAGCTTCCACAGTCCATAACTTGAAGCCAAGTCATGTTAACCAAATTGTCTGAAAATCCAGACATATTAAGCCTAGGAGATGCCAGGTCGCAATAAACTTGCTGCTAGTATTGACGCCAAGTTGGCCCCCACTGCCACCCCCAAATCTGGACTGGCGCCCTGCGACCTCAAAAGTGACGCCCCATGTAACGCCCCCCAGATGCCCTTGTGCCGCCCCCAAAAACCGGTTTGACGCCCCCTTGCCGCCCGTTGACGCCCCCAATTGCCGTCCCTGCGAGATATATATTAAAGCCATCTGAGTCTTCTCGACAACTACCAGTGTTCAAACCCAAACTAAGCACTGGATTTATGGTTGTGCATTACAGGACAAGGTGCAGTAAGCACTGGTACTCCCAAATACATAAAATAATTTATGGCATTGCCGCCCCACTGACGCCCCCCTCCGGCAAAGCGCGTAAAAGGGCGGCAATGGCGTCAATTTCACTTTGCCCCCGAGGTTCCGTTAGGTCCGGTTTTTTGCCCAAAAAACCGAACCCTGAACCTAACCTGGGATCCGGTTCGCTCAAATTTTCCGAACCCCGAACCGGACATCGGTCCAGTTCACAAAGGGCTCGGTTCGGGTCCTGAACACGTTCGGACCTGAATGAACCGCAAAAAGAAAATGAGCCACTTCTCGGCAAGAATGCATGAAAGTACGCCAAACCATATCATTCTAGCTGAAGTTGAGAATCTGGCCCCAGAATCTTCTAAACGTCCTCCCTTTAATACTACAGTGCTTCGCGGATTATACGACGGTCTAGACTTTACATCTCCACGCGACGTCGCCGTTTCTGTGGCAGCTGCATCGCCATTTGGGGTCAATGCCACCTAGGGGAAATCCTTCCGGTTTCAGGTAGCACGGCTGCGCTGGTCCATAAACCAACCAGAACGCACGTTTCACGCTTGCATCGCAACAAGCGCGCTACGGTTTTATGACGGCCGCGCACAAAACAAAAATCCGGCGAAGAGGTCGTGCTCGTCGCGCAGCAGAAACCTATTGCCCCTGAGATAGCTCTCCACGCTCGCCTCAAAATCAACGACCTTCCATCTTCTATACCTCTATTCGCATATCGCACTTCCTCTGAGTTACAAACGCTGTCACGCCTAAAATTTCTGCAACACTAACGAGATTTGGCAGGGGGCCGGGTACACACATACCACAGGTCATAGCTTCCACATCGGCGGCACTACCAAGTCACTCCTTGCACGTTTCCCGCCTGATGTCGTGAATGCACCTCAGTATTCCCATCGATCTCGCACCATGGAGTCTGGCTTCGGCAACTGACCTCTCTCCCGAAACGCTCCAATAGAAATATTAATCTGTCTACACTTGCGCTTTCTCGTATGCGACTCGGAATGAAGTCACAAGATAAGCTTTCGTTGCCGACATAAGAAGCTCAAGCCCTGGCGCAGCGGTGCTTGATCATCGCACACGTTACGAAGCGGCACTGGACCGATGATGTGGGGTCGGGTGAGGGATGCGGAAACCGAAATAAGAAACAGGGAATGGTATCCGCGGCGAGGAGAGGCTGGACGGCAACCTCTTTAAACTAGTGGTACCCGGGTCAGGTTCAGAACCGATTCTGAACACAAGCTCATCCACTCACACACAAGCAGCTCCGGCGAATCGACCGTAATGGGGATTGGTGGATGACATGCCGCGTAGTTGAGGTGTGCTGAGCCAGTGCTTGAATTATCCGATTATTTGAGAGCAAAGGTAATTCGTGAATTAATTCGACATCTAAACAGTGTGGATAATTCAAAATCAGGTCCGACATGAAGGAATGCCGAACAGGCCATTAACTCTTGGATAAATGCGCCTTCGCAATCCCAGCGAAGTCATATCCCAACCATTTCGGAACAACCCACGACGCTAAATAGAAACATAATCGGTCAGCAACGGCAGGAATTCGGACACGAGAAAGAAAACGAACATCCAAAGAGCGTCGACATAGGAAGTTTCACCCCCTCAGTACTCAAGTACGACATCTGTTCGGCGCGCGGTTTGCGTATTTCTCCGAATGCTTTCAGGCGCCCTGGGATTTCTGAAGGATCGATTCCACTGGGGAAGAGAGTCGTGATCATAGCTGCGTCTTCCAAGCCCATTGCGAAGCCTTGGCCGTATGCTTTCAAGCATTTAGGTTTCTTCGATGTGAGCAGAATAAGGTCAAAGACCTACTGGGACGCATCGCATGAGCCGCATCGCCGAGGAGCGCGACATTTCCTTTCGTCCAAGTGGGTAAGGTCGACATTGAGCGCAGCTGCCAGACGCGAGGTTTCTCGGCGACAGTCACCAGTGACATGAACTTCTCTCCGAAGTCTGCGAAAGACTCTAGGAACGTTTCCATCGGCACCTCCGCGTTCCAGTCTGCTTCGTCAGCAAGCTGCAATAAAACATCATAATTGAAGGAGGCCCCTACCGACAGCGTCCTTATTCTCCCTCTTGTCGAAATGCGCCGCAGAGACGTTGATCAAATCCCCGTGTCTGAGGGGATACATAAACATCCAGACCTTCTTGCCCACAACGTTCGTGGCCCAGGGGTCTTCCGATTATCCCGGATCCAGGAGAGCTCGGGGTTCGTCTTGAGGTCTATCATCCATCGGTAGAATGCCATAGGACTTTCGGGCGCGTCGTATTGCGCGCCAATCATGCATCTACGGACGGTGGACTATTTTTTCAGGCCGTCAAATCAGTACGTGGGGGAACAGCGATCCAGAGAGCATGATTCGTACCTTAATTCCATCTGCGGCGAGGATAAGATCGAATCCAACATCCTCTCCCATGGACGTGGTGACAGATGGACACGTAGAGTCGAAATTCACTGTGCTAATGGGTGTGCCGAGGCGAATGACAGCAGGTGGGAAGCTGTGTGCCCCGGCGTCAAGCGCGAGGTGCATGAGCGCTTTGTGCAGGTCGACGCGGTGGATCATGTACCAGCCCTGCAAAATAGGGATAATAAAACGGATAAGTTCTAGATACCTGCCGCAGGATATATAAATTGACCTGCGGAAAGCTCGCCCAGGCCTCCGAAAGATCGATGGAATTTGTGTGCGTTCCGTCAGCGTTAAACATTTCCACCTGTGCTGAACTCAAATATCGAGGTCTTTACGGGTGCGACGGAAAATTACCGAGCGGAGATCGACGGCGCGCATGCTCTCCCAGTTGAGCTCAGGAAGGAGGTCCTTGATGACGGCCACCCCGTTCGGGGTGAGCGTGATGCCTGCCCCGATTTCAGCGTGGAAGGAAGACGATTCGAAGATCTAATTGAAGTGAAACTTTCAGTGGTAAAAAATGGCGAAAAAGGACTGACAGTAATTCGATGCCCCTGCTTCCGCAACATAGCAGCTGTTGCGAGACCAACTAGACCAGCGCCTATAATCGCAATATTCAGCTGTCCAGGAGGTGCATCTCCAGCGGTACAGGAATGAGGCAGATTCCCTGTCGGGATGGATACGAGTGACATAGGAGAAGGGAGGCGAAGTGGGTCGAATTATTTCGCAGGTTACATTTCTGCTTATATAGTCTGAGGAGAAGACGCGGCCGTCTGCTCCGGCCATCAAAATCGTGAGCGTGATGATGCCACTCGGACACCGAACCGCGGCTATATATTCAACCGGCACTCGGATACTCGACCGCGGCTATATATTCAACCAAGTCAGGGAGCATGTATTCCACGAACGCAAACTCAAAAGTAAGGATCAATGACGGGCTGGGTCAATAAATTACTATGCCCGCAGAAAGTTGAAGTGGTGCAACGTCAGACCTTTGGCATTCGAAGATCATTGGCTAGAAGGTCAAACAGCGAGAGACAATATTTTAAAGGGAGCTGCTGAGAACGTATCTTCCCCTGATTTTCTGAGATTTCAGAGCATTTTAACTATGCGATTCAACTTGGATTCAACGCGAATTCAGACCACGAGCCCACTCGGGTTTTTGCGTCAACACCAAAAGTAGCTCTCCGGAATCTGTGGGCACTTGAGGTTGAATGACATAGAGGCTCATATAGATGCGCTTGTCCGCCAAGGCCCATAGTGCCCTTCCTATTGTGACCTATTATTACCTCGTAGTACAGTCGTGGACAATCAAACACGACAACAAATCATAAATATTCATAGCACTTTTGGATATCACTCAGAAACTTCAAAAACCGTAAAAACATTCATTTAGGACCCTAAGGAACATATCTACACGAGCAGAATCCCCTCAGATTGAGTTACCAAAAAAGATTGCCTCCAAAAATTGGCCGGACCGGTAAAATAATCGATAAAATCATGTAAAAATAGGTAATCGATGCCTTTTGATTAGCTGCGTCTGAATATGTAATTTCCATCCAAATCTATCGAGCCGGTCCCGCGCAAAATCCGTTTTTCTTATCCGATGCGACCACGCAAAAAACAGTCAAAGAGAAACATTAGCGGCCTCCGCAATCAAGGTCCACCCCAAGAAACAATACTTCCTTCCCAGCAGACGCGTCCATCGAGCCCCGACTGGCCAAGCGACTTAGATAGCGACGATGGCATCGATGGCGACGATGACATGGACCCGAAGGACTTTGCTTGGTACCGGGAAGTTTATGGAGAGGTCGACCCCGACTTGCTGAAAGCACCGGATATGGATTTAGTTGATGAAGAGGATGGGCAGGGGTATGAGATGGACTGGGATGAGGATCTCGATGACGACGTGTTTTGCGGAGGAATGATGGAGATGGCGGCTGATTGCGGCGATGATGCAGAAGATGAAGATTGGATCCCAGCAGACGCACGGAAACGGCGCAAACGGCGTGAGAAGGAACGTAAAGGTGTGCCGTTGAGCCCGAAGAGAGTGCAAACTGTACTGGAGGAGTGGGGCTTCAATGTGACGGGAATGAAGGCAAAATGCAAGCCTGTGTGCCCTTTCGAGAGCCAGAATTGCTGCATGGCGCGTCTTCTGAGCCAGCAAGATGATTTTGTCAATCAGACATCTTTGCTTGAGAAGCTCATCACTGAAGCGGGCCATAAATGTATTTTTCTGCCCAGATTTCACTGTGAACTTAATCCTATTGAAATGGTATGGACTTTTTTTTTTTTGTCTTGTATTTCCAAATCTAATGACCTCAACTTCAGTATTGGGGGTGGTGTAAGTATCGCTACCGGGAAATACCCAAAGATGGGCCTTTCGAGAACTCAAAGAAGGCTACATTCAGGTGTCTCGATGCGTGTCCAACTGAAGTCATTCGGCGGTTTGTAAATCGTTCTTGGTAATTCATGGATGCTTACCGGAAGGGGTTGAGTGGGAAGGCAGCAGACTGGGCGGTAAAAACACAGAAAGGGCATCGAAGCGTTTCTGAGAGTGCAATGGTGGCCCTTGAGGCAGTAGCTAGCTAGGGGACCGGTTTACCAGTCAATAAATTTTCGATGAATCCAGCCAAAAAATTGGCCGTTCCTCATCTCTCGTGGGAAAAATTCGATTAGGGGCTCAAAAAGCGTGTTTTTTGAAGCTGATTCTGATTCTGGACTCAGATTAACGCAAAAATGGGTGGTTCAGCTTTAATTTAATTTGCTGTGTTTGATTGTCCACGACTGTATACAACACGCAGTTGAAGTCACGCGTCTTGCTCCAGCTTATAAGTTGAAATGCATTCTAACCGTAGTAATACACGACAATGGAGCTGTCTTTCCGCTCCACTACCGTTCCTAGCGGAGGCTGATCAGCGACGCGGATAGCAGAGATAGCATACACAGCGGATATGAGGCGCCATCCGCACGGCTTTCCGAGAGCCCCAGGGGGAGAAAGCCTGTCAGACACCAGCACCGGACCAGCAGCGGGTGAGCGAATCATCCCAGTCACAAGATGCCTTACTCGCGTACCGAGCGACCGCCGACCCATCGTGCATTCCGCAATGTGCACGGAAATGTTGTCGGAATCTCGATGCAGCGCGCTCGAAAGTACGGCAAGTCTGACATATTGAATGCTGTCGACAATAGGGCGGCCGTCACGTTCCAGTCTTTCGTGTGCTACGAATGAAAGATCGCGGAGGGATAGCTCGTCGGTGAGGCTGAACGTGTCCAGCGGTTTATAGTGTGGCGCCAAGGAATCAAGGGCCGTTACAACGAGATACAGTTGATGAGGAAATGCGCTGTTCGGGTATGTGGCTGCAATATAGCCAGGTAGGAGCGTCACCGGGTGCTGGTAAGTGAATGAAGGGAGTGTGATTATCATCCAAAGGGGTGAATACTGACGACGCAATGATGGCCCAAGAAAGCGGAGGACAGCCCGTAATTGAGCAACACGTACATCGACGTGCGCCAGTTAACTAGCACCAACGTAGTTGTCTGCGTAATCGAAGCCCCGGAAGTGTACAGCAAGAAGTCAGTGCTGATACTGACCATTTTTCGAAGGCTGGGGATGAAATTCTTGAGAACCTCGCGAGATTGGCGCGTCGCGAGCTGAAACTCGTGCACAGCAATATAATCATACTGGCCGTTGATTTCAAGCGAGCATCAATTTTCATGCGTGGGGATGTTCAGGAACATACAACATGCCTGTAAATTCCGCAAGAAAGAAGTACGCGTAAAAGGCCCTTATCTGGCATGAGATCGACTGGGGAGTGGCCTTGAACCAGTGCAGCGTTCTTAAATACGTTTCGACCGCTCCAGACCTACATGTAGAGTTCTTGTGCTTTCAGAATGATCATGTATTTGGCACCCGGCAGAAGACGGCTAACAATTCTGGCTGTACCGATGTTGAAGGAGAACTTGTGGTGTGCGGTCGCAGAGGCCAAGGAATTGGTCGACCACGGGTGTCCGACGACGGACCTAGAGACAAGGCCGCGTCGGACAAGGGTAAGAAGTTCCGCCGTCGAGTGACTTTCGAGTTCACGATCGGAAGGTGTAATCTCTATTAAACGACGAGCAGCGAGGTCACGAGCTAAGAGTGGCCAAAGGTGCTTCGCCAGCGCGATACGTCACAGAAATTGGTTGAGCTGCGGAATGGATAAGCCTTCCACGATCCCTAGCTTATCGCTGGGACGCTACTAGCTTTGGACACCGACAATACCGTGTACATGCCGCATGGCAAAAGTATTATGAGGAGGATATCCGCGCCAACGGCGTCAAAGCTCATGGAGGAGGGAAGAGAGGTGCAAAATTGGTGCCCAAACACAGCCTCGGTTTGTTGCCACCGCGTCGCGAAAGCATCGACAGAACCTGATCGTCATCGCAAGGAATTAGAATTATTGAAAAACGCGTTGGTCAAGTTCCAAGTGGGCCGTGGTTGAACTTCATAACCCCGAGCCCCAAGTCAACAAGGGAATGAGAAGGTTGAATTTTGAAGAAGCTTGTAGTGCACGCGGCGAGACAGGAAGCAAAAAGCTGTTGACAGTCCATCAGTGTCGACAACAATGGTCGTCTTAAGGGTCAAGGCTTTAACGGTGTCAAGGCTTATGAAGGCCTCAAGTGTAACCCTGAACGATGGATGTGGTCGGATGTGGCGGAAGGAAAATTCGCCAGATGGGTCACGATGCAGGACCGAGAAATGCGGTGCTTGGAATTCGGGCCGATCACGTTGGGATGCTTGCTGACACCGCTGATGTTGCCACGGCACTCATTCGGAAGGAACAAAGAATTTGCGCAACGTGCGGACAATTTGGTGTAAGTAGTCGTGATGATGTCAAGGGAATTGAAGCTCAATTTGTTAAGCTTGTGATTGTGTGCTTTCAAGTCTGTCTGGAATCGAACTCTTCACTCCGCTTCACACTGTTCTCGGCTTGATCTCCACCCGAAGCCGGCTGCGGCATCGCTTCAACAGACGCAGGCGGCGTATGCCGATTCTGCGGCAGGGAGATCACGATCGTCACGCAGGTCACATCATTACAGCTCGCCTCCCACCATGATCCCCACTCAACAGAGCTACCCAATCTCCGGCCCTTCCATGCCCGGATATCCCAGCCTCCAACAAAGTTTCAATCCTGTTCAGGGATTCAACAACTCAAACTTCCTTCCGCAAGCGACGAGCCAGGAACACTCGCTCCACCAGGGCGGTACAGACCCGAATTCACCAGACCTTTTCAAGCAAAATCTGCAGCTTCTCCAGCAGAACGTTTTACAATTACAAGAGGTCGCCAAGCGTGCACTTGATGGAATGTGAGTCTTGATCCCTTCTTTTTGTAATGGCTCTGTGACTGTATTGACCTCCCGTGTAGCCAAAATGCGTATCGAGGTGGTCGTACGCCAACACAGACGGAGGGTACACACATCACCATCTGCTCAAATCCCGTCTAATGACTTCTCTCCAGCGGATCTGGCGACGTTGAAACAGACGCTCCAGATGGTATCCGAGCAGATGCGTCAAACCGGCGTCGGCGGCTTACCCCTCCTGCCCGTCCCAGATGGAAACCACCCACCTTCGGCGCTCCCTACAGAGGATCAATTGATTCTTCAGACGACGCGTGCGATACAAGTTCTGTATGATCAGCTCAAGCGTGGGCAGGACAGCGCGGCGGTGGTGGCCAACTTGCTCACCAACGTCGAGCGTCCCCCAGTTCATCGGTGATCGCAGTATGTATTTACATGCACAGGTAAATTCAGTGCTTCCTGGAGACACGCGGTTTGAATCTTTTTGCAGAAAAATACCGTTGTATCGTCACTCTGAGCCTACTTTCTTCGGCTTTCATCCGACCCCCGTCGGCCACGACTTATTCAACTCAATGTTTAATATCAGTGTTTTAAGATTGAATCGTTTCACTCACAGCATATCTTTTCACTCAATATTATTCCAGTGGCATCCCTGTGTGTGCTGCCAGTTTGCAAGCGGACATTCCCCAACGCTCTCCGAATAATTTATTGCTCCTCCAGTCCGACATCGGCTGGGTCCAAAAGTACAATGAGTGTGCAATAGAGTCCTTCCGCTCTACTTAATCTAATGTCCGACTTGGCCTGGCGACTCGGCGCGATAATGGTCCATACACAGTGCGTTCACTTTATCACAACCAGATAATTCGACGGAACGACTGCAAGCGCAAAGTCAATCAGTCCAATCCGAATGAAAAGCCTGTATGCACTCACTTCCAAACGTGCCATCCGCCTTTTTCGCCTGCCACCACTTTCCCTCCTGGTCTTCAATCTCAAGCACCTCACCCTTTGCGAAGGATAGCTCGTTCGGGTCTTCCGGCGAGCCCTTGTCTGTTGAAGTAATCAGTATGGGTGTTGAATCCATCAATGAGCTTCACGTACATGCGTGTAGCGCGCGCGCGCGCATCGGGATCTCCTCCTCAGTGTCCGCATCCCCGTCAGTATCCGGTGCGGAGTCTGTGGCCACGGGCTGCGGCATGGGCGGTGGCGGTGGCGGTGGCGGTGGCGGCGGTGGGGTCACAACAATCGTTGTGGGGAACGCAGGGCCGGCGCTCATTACCCTCGACCGGTCGGGCATATCAAGCGTCTCAGTGTCTGGGGACTTTGGGGACGACTTTGATCTCGATAGGGAAGGCACGGAAGGCGGGGGCACCGACGGCGCGGGTACCGACGGCGGGGCTACCGAAAGGGGAGGTACTGAAGGCGGGGGCAGACGCGGCGCATCAGGCAACCCGGGCATTGATGTCGGCATGGGTGGTACGACCTCCACTGGCGGCCTTCGCGGCTCAGATTCCGAATCGGATGCTCCCGCAATCGAACCGACGAGACTCTTGCGGCTGCCGGTCGAGCGCCCCGTCCCGGTCCGCTTGAGGCTCATCACGCTCGGCGGGCGCCTGATCGTGCTGATAACGCTGCGCGCGACGCTGTTGCGCTTCGGCTCGTGCACACCCATCTCTGGCGAGCCGATGCCGCCGCCGAGCTTGTAGTTCGGCTTGCTGGAGGTTGTGAGTGCTGTTGCTACGGACGCGCGGCTCCTCCTGCGACGATGTGGTGCTGGCGGTGCGACGCCTAACCGGTCGAGGACATGTAGAGCAAGCGACTCTGGCTCGGAGGTGAAGTAGAGCACCCAGACGATGTTAACGAGCGCGAGGACGAGGTAGCCCGCGCCCATTGCCTGGAGGGCGGCCTCCAGGGAGAAGACTCCCAAGTCCGCGCCCAGTACTGCGAAGACGATTGCGATGGAGCCGAAGGCTGCGAGCTGGAGGCGCGCGGTTTCGATGGAATCCGTGGCGATTGCCGCAATAACGCCTACATTGAGCGCTCCTTGGTGAAGGATGGCGAACCAGAGAGAGCCAACAGCACGGTGGCCGACTAATGTTTATCAGCATGACAGAAGCGGATATGTCCCATAACCACGCACATTGTGCGGTGGCGATGGCCTGGAAGATGAATGCCAGCAGCCATCCCAGCTGCTCGGGAAATAAGTTCTCAGCTCCCGAGGTGGTTGGGAGAGCACTCACGGCTGCCAAGATTGTAGTGACGAGGAAAAAGTAGTGGTTCCTGAAGGGCGAGAAATCCAAACGGAGAGTCATGGTGGGGAGAATGGAGCCGACCCCCCATGTAGATCTCTTGAGATATATGAAAGGTGACACGGTCGCGGCATCGGTGCCAATGATGCAAGTCGAGAACGATGTCTCTGTTGGTCGTCATCCGAGGAACAATGTGCCAGCAATGGATTGTGAGAATGGGTAACGAACAGGGTGATTATGACTGTTGAAGGCGGTGTTCATCGCAGATGGATTTCGTGATAGTGTGAATTATCGCTGTTGACATTCAGTACCCGATATAATGCGCCTGATGTCCTTGATTCCACGAGTGGAGAAAAGTGAGAGTGTACTGAAGGAAGCAAATGCGTGTAAGATTGCTTCCCACGATAGACGAAAACGTGCAAGCTCCCACCGGCACCATACGTCAAGACTGCGTCGATTCGATGGAGGATGCCGATAAAGTAATTATACGAAAACAGGGGGACGATTGCTACTTACCTGAGAGCAGGCACAGGCTGGTCGAAGGCTTGCTCGACGTTTGCTGGCAGATTGAAACCGAGGTTTCCGCTGATGGTCGATGGTCGCCAAAGCGATAAACGCGAGGCAGCTTCTCGAGTCGCTATTTATTTCGCGGTTATGATAGCGGGCATACATGGGCGGCAGCGATCACGGGTTCCGACCAGTTATATATTTGTTACTCAGACCCCCAGTATCAGGGACGAGCGGTGGATGAGAGATGTAACTTTTGAATTTTCCGATCAATGCGATCATTAATATCAGAGCACTGCCCCGGCCCCTATCTTTCGGCCGTATTTTTTCTGGGGCTGCGCGGCTCAAGAACAGCAGTCGGTGCACAAATATTCCTGAATATCTTTTGTTCTAGAGTCGGAAATTAATTACAGCAATTTGCAGTACATAAGGTGCGGACCATTTTTTTGTTTTGGTTTGCGGTATTTACTTAGAACGCTCACTATGAGCCCAATTCTTGTCAGAACCTCCCGTGAATAGGTACGTTCGAATGGTACTGCAAATCCGCAGGGGATGGTCCGTTACCGTTTGTGATGGGATCAAAGAAATAAACTTTTTACCATTTTCATCACGTTTCCGCATGGGACAGCTGTAACTTCGATTCTTGACACTCGATTAACCTTATTTTCTGATGCCGTGTCTCCCTACACGTTCTGTAGATGATGGAATACTCCAATAAGAAATGTGATCAAAATTGACTCCCCATTGCCCCTTTTATAGGGGCATAAATTTTCTGTCGCAATGTGAAGCACTCTATATGGGTAATGCTCTTCGTGACTTACTATCAAGTGTCCCTTCCCTTAAATATCATGCATCTATATAACATATCCAAGATTTAGGTCCATCTGAGATCTGTGTCCCGAGCTACAGGTGTCCTATGCAGAAACATGATCAAAACGATAAAACATTTATTTTTGATCTCATCAAAAACGGTAAGGGACCATCACCTGCGTATTTTCAGTGCCATTCGAACGCACCCATTCCCGGGAGATTCTGACAGCAATTAAGCTCATAGTGAGTGTTCTAAGTAAAATATCGCCAAACAAACAAAAAAAAAAGGTCCGCACCTTATGTACTGCAAATTGCTGTATTCCTTCTTGAACGAGGGAATACAATCCCCATGTAGTCACGATTATTTGTATTAATCAACTAGCTCCCTTCGAACACCGGGGTCGAACAACAGTCAATATGCCGGGAGTATCACATCGACAGTGTTGACGTTCTGCAATTGGATCAGTAGAGAGTGCATATTAGCAAGTTCAGCATACCCCATCACTGGAGATCTCTGAATTGTTTTTTCAGCCTTTCGTCCATGATAGTAAGAGTCGATGAGTACTTTTCATAAATGAATAAAAACAGAACTTCGATGCTGCGACTTGCTTAAATTGAGCCAGTCGACATCATATTTTGTGTCCCGTCACCAAATCCGCTGTAAGAAATATATACATTGGATGGGATTAATATCTTCAGCCGCTGGTTAAGTAGCGCAGATCCTTCCGTCCAACAAGTATTCCTCGGTCTTCGTTAGCGGCCCTAGGAGGGTTCGATAATCGACGAGACTCGTGGTCCATATCGGAGTTACAGTTTGGGTTGTTGTTGTGCAATTCGGACTTTTAAGCGCAGAGGACCGGGCTGTTTGAGCAACCGACGTGATGAGAGATTTTAAACACAGCGGAGAGGCATACAAGGAGGAGCATTTATGCCGCAGTATATGGCTCTGTTCGCGGAATAGTTTCAAGAATATCTTGGAGGCTCAACTCGCGGCGTCTGAAATATAACGCATTCATACAGGTTGCGCAGGAAGCAATTTGAAACGAAATGGGTGAAGTGGAGCAATCTACAGACAACCGGCAACTCTACTTGGTTTGCATTTGAAAGCAGTTCGAGGTCAACCACTAGATATGTCCTTGGGCCGACATGATCGTCTCGATATGGGCAGCACTTCGGGGAACGAAACCCACGGGGAACTCTTCCGGTCTCCTGCAATGTTGTGAGTAAGGATATTTATGTGCGGAGCGGTGCCTACGAAGTGAGCCCGGAGGTGCGATGGTCCGGGTCAATGTCCATAATGCGTCCGGCCCTGTCTTGGCGGCGCTCGATGGTAAATGCCCACAGTACCCGAACTATCGCAATCCAAGTGCTTTTCCCAGCCATGTGCAGCCCAGGACACTTACGCCTGAAAATAAATTGAGCCAGCACTGAAACAATGATCTGAGACAACACACCGTCCGAAACCGAAGCCGTAGTGACCGTCGGCCAGGGAGTCTCCGGGGTCAACTTTGCCAGGCGTTTTGGATAAGAATCTGTCTGGATTGAATATATAAGAGTTGGGATAGAGTTCTTCACTGTGATGCTTCCACTTCGTTAACTTAAGGATCTCCCGGAGCAAGGCGCACTTACCATGTTCCAGATAGAGGAGATCACGGTGGTCCCTTTGGGAATCTACCAAGTGTCAATGAAGATGGTCATTGAAAGCAGAACGTTAACGCATACTGTATAACCCTTGTACTCATCATCGACGTCCGCGTAATGCGGAATTGAGAGCGGAGCAGCAGGAGCCCATCTGGCAACGAAGATATCAGCCTGATGCACTATCACAATGTTTACGAAAGCAAACCGGATCACTTCCTTGACAATGGCAAAACAATACGGAAGATCTTGCATTCTCGAGAAGTCCGGGAGCATATCGGAATTGAAGACCGTGTCTATCTCTTGCTGCGCTTTCTTCATCGTTTCAGGGTACAGAGCCATGGCCATCACAAACCAGAGCAGGGTTGCTGCGTTAGTGTCCGAACCTGCCGCAAAGGCAGAACCCGCAACTGTAAGCAATAGTCGGGTGAGTTCAGGATTAACGACACACAATGGAATCGTACTGTAGAAAATTCCCACGTCGGTCAGATTCAATTTCTCTTGTTGCTCCCATAGGCGCGCGGCAAAGGCCTCCATCGCGATGTCTTTCCCCATCCTCGCTTTGACCTCCAGAGCAAGGCGGCCATAAACCTTGACAATTAATAAGCTCACACGCGGAGTCCAAGTGGGGCACGAAAGGCTAAAATCACCTCAACTTCACGCTGATGCGTCTTTTTGGCCTTTGCCCTCCAAGGCGATAGAAAATCGGGGAGTCGGTTCAGAATGGGGAAAATATCGACGAGATGCGAGCCCGGACTGATGTCTCCTACGAAGGCTCTAAAAAACTCTGAACCGTCGGCGAGATCCTTGCCGTCATCATTGAGTCGTTGTCCGTAGCTCAGTGTAAACATGAGAGACGCGGGAAAGCGCAGGAAATGATTGTAAAAGTCGATCGGCATCGTAACGAGATCCACCAGTAGGCGCAACGATTCCGTGTACTGCATTTCTTCGTAGCCCCCCACAACTAGAACAAATCTCAGTCTAACGGACAGCGTACGAGGGGCGACAAACCTCGCGGTTGGAGCATCTGATGAAAAGCGGCTCGCTGGCGTTTGAGAGAGTCTCCATACGACAACATGGATAGGCGCAGATTATTTGACCCATACTTTCCGGAGTATATGAGAGGTCTTGAAGAAAAATAGCGAGAGCGGCGCCCCAGCTCGAACCAGCCAGTCAGTAAATAAATGCTGAGTGAATCGTATACTCACCAACTCCTCGGCATCGGATGGATCACTTAGGACAATGAGATCGTGGCCTGCGAGACTGACTTTCACAATTGGCCCTGTAACCAGGTCAATAGCCAAGATGGAGTGATACCATCCTAAAACACACCATACTCGTGCGAGAGCTTTTCAAAGTACTGCCATGTTTTGATTGTTGGAATTTGGAGAGCGTGACCGACGATCGGATACCGCGGGGGACTGGGGATCTGAGATAATGCCGATGCAGACCGTCGGTTAAGCCAGTAGATGAGTGTCACTGAGAATAGGCAGGCAGCCGAGGGAAGCAGGAAATCCATGTATCGTTGCAAAAAGTGCGAGAATAACTGTTAGGAGCGATGCCAATTGTTCGTCCGTTATATACCTGCCTACTAAGTATACTGGGCGGCAAGCATCCCGCAAAGTGATAGTGGCATCGCATCGCAGGTTCACATCTCCAACCGAAATCCCGCTGGATTTGCGCCGCAAGCCATCCATAATGAACTGCGCGAGATGATAATCGGTCTGTCATATTCCGAACCTGTTGGACTTTCTGTCAGAAACATAAGTGACCATAGCCTCGCAGTTTCACCGAACCCAAGTCCAAGTAATCACTTGCGATGTGGGTCATCTGTCAGGTCTGAACTGTGTTACGATACCAGTTATATTTGGTCAACACTTGCCAAGGTTTTTAGTTAGCTGTTAATCCCGGTCTTGCCACACTGCAACCGTACCTCTTCCGAAAGGGTGGTCGACCGCTGATGATTGTACTGGGTTCCAGGGAGTGACAATGGAGATTGTTAGATGTGGCCGGTCCACAATATGTTCCATTTGGGCTCAGGCATGTAAGTGAAGGAGCCACATCGTTGTGCGAACTGGAATGGACTAATTAAGGTATTAATTCTGACTGGATTGAAATAAACCATCCGACTCAACCGGTTGGACGATGGCAGACGTGAAGCCCAGCGGAGTGGGTCCGGATTGTAGTCATTCCTGCTTTGAGCAACTCCTCTTGAAAGGCGTGGATAGTTCGGCCGTTGGAGAAAATAAACCCCACACTCTGGGTGAGGACCTGAGCGCATACAAGTTCTCGCTGCCGCAGGTGTTGTGCTGAATGATATAGTTCTGGAAGGAGTCCGTAGCCAACAGAGTCAGTATGGATGAGACGATATCTCGAAGCCGAGGGACTTTCGAAAATTGAACGCTACGGAGGATATGCATCAACCCGTTCTGTGGACGAAGGAGCATAATTTCGAGATGACTACCCACTGGTTAACGTATCTCCGTTTTATAGCGGTTTCAAGGCTAGCCCGATATCCTCAACAGGCACTTTGATTTGAAAGCTGCGAAAGATAGGCATCTAAGTGCTGATGAGGTGTTAACCCGTTCTGTGGAAGTACGGGCCGAGGGAGCATAAATGTGAGACGATTACCGGCCTGATAACGTATTCCCGTTTCACAGCAGTTTAAATATCTTCGAAGTGTACATTGATTTGGTGACACGTCTTGGAAATGAAATGTCTGTAAATTGACAGTGGCAGACAGACGAAATTTTCACCGAGGCCACGGATCTCCATAGAAGCTAGACTTTGGGTGTCAAGGGGGGCGATCAAAGAGATGCGGGAGAGAACTGGGTGCGGGTCCTAGACAGCCGTAAAATTTTCGCTGAATCTTCATATGATGAAGCTCGCGAGCCACCGAAAAAGCCGACCGCAAATGAGGCAATGCAGTCAGATTGATGCGCGCCATTCTACCTGTCATTTCGTGGTATCCTGAATCCTGGAGGGCGGCTTCCGAAAAGATCTGGTGCTCACCGAGATAGGTTCTGAAAGAAACTAGTTCAGGGAGAGATGCAACATAACGAGCGTTAGTTGTCAAAAAGGCGAAAAATACAGTTATGGTCAGGTAACCCAAGTTTGAGTCAAGACGATGTCTTAGACCAGCGCAGAGATGTATTTTACCAAAAATCCCACTCCGCTCGTATTGAGTAAGCCACGGCCATTATGTGGGGGCCCTAAATGAGAAGGTGGGACCCCGAGGTGGTCACCGCAGTGGACACGGTGGAAAAGTCCGAGAGTGGGATGTCGCCAAACTCACGTAGGGTAAACGAGATCAAACGGCGGCTCAAGGGCAGGAATCCGGATATGGCAAGCTGTATCAGGAAAGAATGTGTCCATGTGGGATCATGCGAAATTCCGGCAAATTCCGGTTCATTACTGATATGATGTCTCTGCAGTGCTGCTTGCTTCCCCTACGGTTCACTCTCCGTCTCTTATCGTCTCGGACATTTCTCTCACCCGCGTTGCCGCATGACCCAGTGGATGGCTGTGGATGGTCGCCCTTTCCGCTTTACTGATATGATGTCTCTGCAGTGCTGCTTGCTTCCCTTACGGTTCACTCTCCCTCTCTTATCGTCTCGGACATTTCCCTCCCCGCGTTGCCACATGACCCAGTGGATGGTCGCCCTTTCCGCTCTACTGCCTCTATGCGCTGCCCAGGATCCCGTCAATTCGTCTGACGTCAACCCGCTTAGTGATGTTCTGGCTTTGGCCTTAGGCCAAAAAGCCATGGCTTTTTGGCTTTGGTACCGGGGCCAAAGCTAGTGTTGCCGCGGCTCGGCTCAGCTCGGCTAGCCGTTGGAGCCAAGCCAAAAATAAGCTGAGCTGAGCCAGCCGTTGCTATGGCGGCTTCCATTGGCTTGGCTACGGCTTGAGCCGGCTTCACCCACGGCTTAGCCGTGGCTGCAAATGGCTTACACCAGATTTACTGGACCTTCAATTTGACTGCACTGTGAGCCAACTGAACATCCCACAACCTTCTAACCGCTTCCTATGCATTTTTGTCGTCCATACCATAATCACCAACCCTTTCAAATCACTTTTGGAACTCCGGCTTAGTTGACAGCCCTGTCAGCCCACGTGCACGAAAAGCAACCAGCATCGGTTTCGGCTTTTGTGGATCAACTTGGAGCAAGCTAGGGACACCTACACTTATTAGTTGGTGTATGTCATGCTTTAGGGCCCTTATCATTAGCAGGGGAGCTGTAGGGAATACAAACTACAAATGCACCTGAGCCGCGGCTCGAGCTGGAAGCCGAGCCGAAGCCGTCGAAGCCAGCCGTTTATAAATGGCTTGGCTGGCTTATTCCCGTGATGGCTCCGAAGCCATCAAAAGCCGAGCCGAGCCAGCCGTAGCCGAGCCGCGGCAACACTAGCCAAAGCCAAGCCAAACTTTTGGCCCAGTCTGGCTTTCGGCTTGGCCTGACATCCTCTCAGGCCAAAGCCCGGCCAGAAAGCCATGGCTTTTGGGCCCCCTTCACCTGGTTGAATTCCATTGATACACAAGAAAAGATTACTTACTCCAAGCCCACTGGATATTTTTGGCAGTTGCTTGGAGCAATTTGGGTGCATGTCATGGGCTGTCAGCCGTCTCGGGGATGGAGACAGCCCAAGAGAGACCTGATTTCGTCAGCGGACATTCCAAAGATACACCACGTGAAATATCTGACGGTGTTTTTGAGGTTTGAAGATACTCACAAGGCATCTAGGATATCTGTAACTCAAATAAAATTCACTTGGTTTTTGTTTTTCGACAAATTGACGGGAAGCCATGGCTCAGGCCAAAGCCAGGCCAGGCCAAGCAAAACTTGCCTGAGGTGGTGGCCTGGCTTGGGATACTCCTGAGTCAAAGCCAGACTAAGCCGGGCCAAAGCCATGGCTTTCAGGCCGAGCCAAGGCCAGAACATCACTAAACCCGCTTACGAAAGACGGCGAAGACGTCTTCGAAGTTCGCGCGCGCAACTCTCCCTTGGGGCTCAGTCAAACCTGGCGCTGATAGCAGGTCTAACGACAAACATGCTGGCTACGTTGGAGACCTCCGGGGGTCTCTGGGTCGGAGATGAGCCAACGGGGCTCGCAGCGGGATGGGAGGAAGCGGAGAAAACCCAATGTGTGACTAAGCTAAGGACATCCGAGCCTAATAACTACAAAGCAAAGTCAGTGACGGATCGCCGATTTCTGGCCTCTCGCCAACAATTTCTTTACAATTTCCAATTTCCGTTCGTCGCTTATCGTCGGCAAAGTGACACGTGACAGGGCGGATCAACTGCGAGTGTTTGTCAAAAGGCTGATGCTGCCCCGCAGCAGCCAGACTTAGGGTCTTGTTTATTATGCTTGTTTGTAAACATGTTTATAAACAGCTGTTTATAAACCGGTTTTTAATCCCTCGGGGCAAAATGGCCTGTTTTTAATTATCTAAGCATGGGCCGGGAGTCAACCCAGAGGACCAAAAACTCGCCAGAATTTCCAGCCGGTGGACAATGTTGAGCTCAGGGTCAGTTTCTTCAACCCATCGCCAGTTAATCACCAGTGTAGCAACACTGAAATGGGATTTTTTGATACTTTGTCACAGATAAGTTGATGGGTGTTGGGTTGATAGGTTGGGTGAAAACTCCAAAGAAATTCTAAGTCACACAGATTGGCCCGAGAGCACCAAGATGCTCTCCCGTCTGATGGCAAGGTTGGTGGAAAGAGCTTTGGAAGAGCTCCTAGAACAGTGAGACCGAAAAACTTGTATTTTCGGCTAAATTTGAGAGTCTGTTTATAAACACGTTTATAAACAGCCTGTTTACAAACGAAAAATTATAAACGGTTTATAACCCCCCTGGGAATTAAAAACAAGACCCTAGCCAAACTTGAAACAGCGTGCCATGTCTCTTCGTTCTGCCATTTCAAATCTTTGCCCATCCACAGTCCACTCCGTATTCAAGAAACTGTCGGGCTTCTCGAACTTTCAGTCAGTATCCACGTCCACTGTGGTACCCATGGGCGCCGCATAACGGCCGAATTCACCACTCAGATACCGATTTTCTGGAAATATTCGCGGAGTCGATGTCTTCATCCAGCTTGCGCGATCCTTTCGCGCAGACCGACTCCGAAATACCCCTCCTTCAAGCAGAGCGAAAAATCATTCCCCAAAAGCTCTCTGTGGTCTTCCCCGTTCTCGAGCTACCGACCGGGATTACATCCGAGATATTCGTTCACTGCCTTCCGGATGTTCCCTCTGCAACCATCCACGATGTAGCTCCACTCATTCTCTTGCTAATCTGTAAGACGTAGACAGATGTCGCCTTGAAGACACCGGGGCTGTGGGCTTCCTTTGCGTTTCGTGACGAGGCATGGGACGAGGAGGAGCGCGCCATCGGCGACTCAAATGCGGCCACTGAGCGCCTGTTTAAATGGCTCCACAGAGCGGGGGCTTCTCCACTCGATCTCAATATAACCTATAATCGTAAGGCCTTACTTATCTCATGTTTTCCGTTTTTTGGTAAAACTTACCCAAACTATCAGGCCCTTCAGAATTCCCATTCCCAGAGACCATCCGGCGACTCTTTGACCACGCGTCGCAGTGGCGCCGTGTGCACCTCGAAGTCCCGGTTGGACTTCTTGTTCACCCGCGGTAGCACACGGGGCTCGTCATATCGCTGGAAGAGCTTTCGCTCACTGTGAATCGGATCCCAAACCCTCATTCAGGCCACATCACGATGTTCGCGACTGCGCCGAAATTGCGCGTTGTGTCTCTGCGCTTCGGCCCACTTTCTAGATTAATCCTACAGGCCCAACTCACCGGCTTCACTGCAGGTCTGGATTCGGAGGATGCGTTGCAGGTTCTGCATCTCTGTCCGGCTTTGATAAACTATCATCTAACTTACCCTGATGGAAACGAAACCGAACGTGTCTTGTCGCCGAGTCTGACATCATTCCCGACGCCGCTTCTGTATTTTAAGTCTTTGAGCATAGATGACCCGTTCCACGTCCGGCTCCTTCAATACTTGACCTTACCAAAATTAACAAATCTCAGCCTGCCGTTCTACGCCTCAAGCATTATCCCCTTTCTGTCAAGATCGTCCTTGAATGACCTGCGAAGGCTGCACATCCATGGAATAGACTCCAACCCCGGAGCATACAAGCTCCTCCGTGCTGTGCTCAAGGTCGTGCCTACGATGTCGGATATCGAACTGGAGGAGGTCTTTGTAGACGAGGTAGCAGATACTCTGGGCCATCTCTGCGCGTCTCCCGCTGCCCCCCACCTCCAATCGATCCGGTTCCGAATCCAAGCAGATGAGGAGATATTTACTCATCCCAGATCGCCGGACTACGACTTCGTCCTTTCCTCACTGAGGGTCTTGGAGAAAAATGTCCTACGCTCCTTTCACATGAGCTTTGACATCCCTGGATTTGATTATAGAATAGTCCCTAGACCCCTCTTGTATTATTCCAGAACGAAGCAGCCTCAATTTTGCGTCTGTAGAACTTAATTGAAGGGGTGGTCGGTTGGTTAGTATTTGGCCTTGTTGGTGATGCCGGCATAAAGAAATTCACTGGTCTATCAATACTTCGTATAAATTCAAGAAAATGGTCTTAAAACATTCACAGGATAGCTGCCTTCACTTAACCACAGAGTGGATGGCATATGGACAGTATGGCCCTTGAGAACTAGCCGTAAATGCTAAGGTGGCCGGTTAGGCAGTCAAAAATAGTATTATCCAACCAGGCTGGGGGGGGCACCCTGAAAAAAAGAAGAAAAAAAAAGGGGGTATATGTATAGACTTTGGTGAGAAAATGGTATTCCGTCTATAAACTTTGGACCCTCGGCACCCTTCTGCCAGACGGATGATGGCTGCCTTCGCAACCCTCTCCCATTCCTCCCGGTATATCTATATAAGAAATGAAGACCCCCTGTGTGGGCCAGACAAGACAATTAGACAAACATACATTCGTATTGGCTGTCGGCAATGCAAATGCCGTGATTTGCTCCACTGACGCAATGAAAACTGTCGAGATCCTGATATTTCTGCAGGAGCTCCACTGAACTGCTGTATTGCAGTTTATAACTGTTCAGTTTATGTCCAAACACCTTTAGCCGGCAGGCCGAGCAAATCATACAGGATTTTGGCTGCCGTTAATATAAGCCTGTTTCCCCAATGTTGAAACTTGACTTGCGAACACCAAGTGGGATATATATTTATAGCGGCCTTGATCGATGTCAGCAGGCCGCCGCGGGACGGAAACACGCGGCGACGGTTGCCGTTCGTCGGCGTTGACGTCAAATTAATGCGAGCGATCTCGGGACTCGCCGGCATTGGTCAGAAGCTGCTTAGCGTTTATCGCCCGCAGCAAGCCGAGAGGGTACGGTCACCGCTGTCCTAACCCGTACATCTGGTAACTTGTAACCCATAGATTTTGCTGGAAATGTCGTTTACAAAAGAATACACCAAACAGTCCAATAACACTCCCACTCCAGAGTGCATATTTTTTGAAAACCACTTTTCATTTCAGTCGATTGTTGAAGATAGTTTGCTGTAATTTGGGGAGCCGAGGATAAGTCTCAGATTGAGTCACATTGAGCAAGCCGATGTCCGTTCACCAATATTACGACCAAAATCCCATACTTCGACTACCACCCTCCGAAAGAAGAAGGCTGTATCCTTCTTTCCAACCACTTAACCAGTATGAAGAGAGGACTCGCAAGATTGATTGGGTCCCAGTAATCTGCATGTGTGTTCGAAGTTCGGCCAACTCCCAGCAGCGATCGGCATTTGCCGACCACTTTCCTAGGCCTCTGCTCTGTGGAAACCCGCGCTCTGCGATACTTTTGTGGTACCATGGGCTAGGCAGGATCCCAATGCAGTGAGGGATTTTTTGAAGTGAAGATATACGTCTTCCGAACCTTCGGCATTCAAAAGAAACTTGTAGCTGAACTCTATCCAGTTAACTTACCCTGATGTTTGAGTGTCAGTGTGGCATTTGATGTGTTTGCCTCTTGGTTCACTGGTCAACAGCCAGATGCACGCATGGGATTGGATTATCTGCCTATTTTTAAGTCATTTTGCGCCAATTCTCACTGCCTTGACTCAATGTGGATGGATATCGGGAGGCAACAGGGAGCCATTTAAACAGCCTTCAACTATTGGTTGGAGGCTGATGGAAAGAGAATGTTTTCACACCGCCGATTTCAGTTTTAAATGAGTTCCTAAAGATGCCGGAGATGTCGGTGAGCAATCATTTATGTGCTGATTTGCGGCCATCGCAGGCTACCACAAAGAGTAACTGGGCCTTGAAGAGCACCCCAGCTGTCGTATATAGGTTATCATCATCGAGACAACCATAGACGAAACCGATGCTTTGTACAACTCAACCAATGAATTTAAAACTACATAATCCAATCTGCCGTCGACTGAAAGTTTCAAGCTATCGGGAACGTATGATTAGGGTTGTGGAGTACCTCCAATTGGCAGTTATTGCAAAGGAGAATGCCCGGATCGCGAGGAAAGCAGTTATCAAGTAAGTATTAGTTTCAATTGCAAATGAAATTCAGCATTAAAACTGCAAACTGGCCACAGGGGGTTGACCGAATGCACTCTGTGAAAATTCAACAACAACATTATGTAACCTGATAACTACCCGTAGCGTAGCACGGGCAAACTGCTAGTCTATATAAGAAATGAGAACCCCCTGTCCGGGCCAGACAAGATAACTAGACAAACATACATTCGGATTGGCCAGCACAGCTCCAAATGATGTCATTTTGTCCAGTGCTCCACCCAGATGTTGAACGCCCCACCGAAATGTCCGGTTTCTATTTATAAATGTTCTAATGATTTTTTTGTCACCCTCTCTCAACGAAATGCAGCAACCTCGCCCCCTGCGACCACTTCTTCCCAAATCCGCCTCGCAGATGAGGCCGGAGTCTTTCCTGCTTAAGGTATCCGTAAACATGTAGATGATCGAAATTTTTTATTGGCTTCTTAGCGAACATTCACCGACAAGGATCCAATTAACTTCGCCGACATCGCGAATGTCGGTATTACGGTGAAGGTAGCGCATTGTTAAGGTTTTTCACTGTCACTTTGATGTACTGCACAGGCTACCCGTGAACTTGACAGACGCTCGAGAGGTCAGCGGAGCCGCCGAGAGAGAGAAGGAAAGGAAAACACAAGCAGGTAATTCTTTTTTAACAATATTGTCACGATTTTAGGCTCCATATGTTCATTCAGTCGAAACATACTAGACCAAAACTGGCCAATCCACGCCGATCCGCTGCTCAACGGGCCCGACGACAGCGGGAACTTGCTGCCACCATTGAAGGATTATTGCGGCCGCATGGATGTCACAATGTTCAATCACAAGCTCAAGCTTGACGACGAAGAGTTGAGGAAGGAGAGAAGCGGCTGGAAGGAGACTCAAACTGCGGTTGGCATTTCGTCGATGGCAGTCATTTAAATAATGAAATATCACAGATCCCGCACAAGCTTTGGATCAAGCACTGGACAAGAAATATGCAATGAATAATTCCAGGCGCCAGGACAGGTACAGGAAAAGCCGTCTGGAACAAATGCTGGGATCGGAAGAATATCACCGACACAGATCTCTAGCAAAACAATGTGAACTTGAGCATCGGGAACGCGAGCAGAAGCGCTAACTAGGGGCACTGTTGATCCCAAATTTTGCATGTTATATATATGTAGCTATCAATGGGCTGCAAGGCGCCAATTGAATGCAACCGGCGTCTCGAGAAGAACCACTTGGGATGGCAGCGAAGATGCCCAAGATGCCCAGCGCTTCACGGTTCAATGGAGGCTGAAGGTGGAGTTTCCCTCGGAATCCAAACACATGGAATTGAAGAATTTTTTGGCCACAAATTACTTGAAAGACATGAACATATCACTTACCATTTAACGTTCATCGCTTACGGGAAGTTGCTAACGTGGTGCGACAGGCTAATATCTGTTATGTTGTCTTCGGGTACACAATAGTGTTGTGTTTATCTAATCAAAGAGTTTACACTGTAAATGGGCCGCGATGAGCCAACCGAAGGTTGGCGAAGAGCGGCCCTTGGAAGTCAGAAAACTTTGATATCAACCTTGCCACCGTAGCGAAGCACGGGTCAACTGCTATTTTCATCTAACCGGCCATTTGCAAATCAGTTATTATTTGTCAAGAGTTGTGCAGTGAAAAAGACCCAAGGCAGGAGGATATGCGGTGCATTAATGTCGCGATATCCATAAGGGACATGTTGATCAAGATAGGCCTTCGGCAATCACTATGGGCTGGTCGTGTCTGCAGCGTGGCCAGGCAAGAATGCTCTGAGACGTAATTTCAAAACGATCCTCCTTGCACAGCGAAGATATTGACACTTACTTCATGTGAATATGGCAGATTATTCATCGCCGAATAAACTTGGTAATTCTCCGCTCCTTCTGCAAGTGCTGCCAACTCGGCAAAGGGCATGTTGTGCAGCGCCGGGTGGCGTCGCGGGTAAATGAACTCAAAGAGCACTTCGAGCGGCGACGAGAACTCTGAGAAGGAACATATTTCTCCCTGTGTCTCAATCTCCGCTATCCGGAGCATTGACTCAGTGTTCAGTCAGTTAACACTTTGAATGTGCTCGTGCGGAGAGCTTACATAAGACAGACTTTCGCGACATGGTGGAGAAAAGGCAGTGTCGGGTTTCGGTCCGAGTCAGAGATTCAACTGCACCGGTTCCGGCACAGACCGAATGATGACTCCTCCCACCATGTCGCACAACTCTCAGCGATGCAATTCAGACCAACTGGAGGCTTTCCCAAATATTTGCTGTCCACAAATAACCAAATTTCTCTTGGAGCCCTCAGCCTGAGCCATTCTCAATTTCCCAAGCGTAGATCTCCTCCAATTCGCGCTACGACGCACGTGTCATTGACTACCCGGAGTCCGCTCCCATGGCCATATGATCCCACTCCCGACCTCCCCGGACCCCAAGATTTTTCACTGATCCGACGAGCTATATCAACCATTCCTCGAGGTTTTCAGGACGACTGCAGTCACGATTTCAGTCTCGCTGATGATATTCCAATGCTCGAAGCAGGAAAACCCGTAATTTGTTTCAGAAACCCTGATCCTGTACTTCGCAGAAGGTAGGCAGTGCTCACTGATAGCGCTCATTTTCCTCCCGCATTTCAATAGGGGCAGTCAGAGTAGAAGGATTACGGCGGATTATGCAAGGATTATGAAAAGGATTATGGACGGATTATGGTATTTAAAAATGGCATAATCACTCATAATCCAATCCATAATCCAACCCAATTCTGACCGCCCCAAAAAAACAGTTGGATTATGGAGTGTGATTATACCTCCAGCGCTTTGCTCCCAACGTCTTAAGACTTGCATAGCCACTACGAGAGATCAAAATGCCACAAGCCTCCCGACGCACAGGCCGCACAGAGGCGCTATTAAAGGTGTATTTGCGCGACAACAATGGGCGCGAACGTCGGGCACTGCTGCGGCGCCGTGCAGCAGCCCACATTCGAAGAGAAAAGAGTCTCCCCAGCGCTAGCATGGATCTGGAAGATCTATCCAGCTCTTCTTCCGACACAACAAGCTCCTCTGACTCAGACAGCTCAACTAGTGAGGACTGGAGTGATATCCTTGGTCCGGACTGGCGGTTTTTGGGCGACACTCTCCTAGCTGATGTGTCGGTCGACACAGACACCACATCCGAGTCCGACGAGAGCTCGAGAATCTTAGTCAGCACAGTCAGAAATAAAATTGTAATAGAGCCTTTAAAGATGAAGGAAACGATAATCCATAATCCCTGCAAAAGCGCCTCCAGAGGCGCTTCGAGGATTATGGAGGATTATGGATTTAAAGGGATTCTCCCACGATTAAATAAATCCATAATCCATCCATAATCACAGAGCATAATCCGCCATAATCCTTCTACTCTGACTGCCCCTAATGACTAATATCGGCATGCTCTTAATCCCGACTATGCATGCCCCCTTGATCCAACCATACGCTGACCAAAGGATTTTTAGTGGGTTTTCCCGCACCGCCAGATGAGACTCGGTTACTGAACGCCGGACTTCGATCTACTCTTGACCGCCGTGCCTAAATTAAGGCCGTCTTTGAAGGACACGCAGCCCATCGGTCTCCGCCTTAACTGGACTGTTTTATTCAATTTTTTGTAGGACCCAGGTTGACACGTACCAGGGTGAAGCCATTTATTATTTGCCAGAATCAGCGTGGGTCGCGAACACGACGCGGGACGTTACGAGAGCACTGACCCATCTGTAATACTTGATCTTCAATCGCAGTGGCGATGCTATATTTGTACACCGCACCCGGCGGAAATGGCCATGCTGACTATCGCGTGTTTCAGGAGACATAGCCTCGAGATGATTGTCGCTCTGGGCCGTGTATATACTCTTGGCAAGCTCCTGCCGATGCCCTTAATGTCCTCTGTTCCTCTCCTCAGTGCTAATCTCGTCATCGCCGTACTAGAGAGTTTTCTTTGTGGCATATATGTAGTCCTGGCATCTTTCACCCTCCATCTCACGGTAACCCGACGCCGTGATCGAGACAACGGGAAATCTGCTATCTCGCGGTTTCTCTCTCCGCTGTCGCTTGGGTCCCTTGCACTTTTTGTGGCGGTTACTACTGTATGTGCCTCTTTGGGCAGTTCTACTTCACGGCTAAAGTGCACTCGCTGTTCAGCACTGGATTCTCAACGTCGCACGCCTCTTCCTCGCTTTTGAGAGCTCGAAAGATGGTCCCCGCATATTCTATTCCAACCTTGCTCATGAAACGGAGGTCCTCAAATATGTATTCGCCATTGCGGCCTGGTGTATAGGAGAGTTATTTGTGGTTGGTTCCGGGGGTTGTGCCCATCTTCAGATGTTGATCTATCGTGCTCAGATCCATCGTATGTGGGCGGTTTGGGAATTCAATACTCGAATAATCGTGTTCCCAACCTTCACGCTCCTCGGCTTCCTTGGTAACTAATTTGGAATTTAGCTACTCCATTATCTGAACGAGTCATCGACAGTGTTTGGTGCCGGCCTGGCATATCAGCTGTCGACGTATGATTCAAACGACAGCATTTTCAAATCCACCTTCCGACGTTGGACAACAGGTATTTGCTTCTTCAGCCTCTGGTAGGTCACCGGCTTTTCCGCGTGCAAATCAGTGGCAATAGCCATTCCTTAGTACTTCCGCGTACTCAACAGGTTCGTCCCAAGCATACACGCATCCGCCGAAACGACCAATCTCACCGAAATCAGGGTTCGTATGGTATAAATTATGGGCTACCAGCCGGGCTCTTGGGTCTTTCGGGGTAACAAGCCTGAGCGTACGTTCGCTTATATACCTTGCGTCTTCCAATTTTGACTCCACTTCACAGGCCATCATAAGAATCTTCATTGATAGTGCGACCCTCGTGACGTTTGTTACCTTCGTCTTAACCTTGCTCGAGCCATAAGATAATCATACATAATCCAGCGCATGGGGCCTTTTTCACGTCATCAGCTATCAATGCGGATCGAACATACAATTTATTGCCCTCGACTGTATGCCTGCTGTGGTGGGGATTGCGAATGTGCTCATACAAATCCGGCTTCACTTTGATCTATCAGAGAAAAGTGCTTGCTCAGTGTCACACCAAATCAGATTTGCAACCGATGTGGATGGAAGTCAAAATGCCATGGATCTAGATATAGGAACAAAGAGCATTAATTTGTAATTCTTCGTGCAGAAATCCTGTCACCGGCTTAGGAATTCTCGAGCTAGTCCCGTCTCAATGGGGCGGTCGGCTCGAGCCGAGCTCGAGCCACGTATATTTTTCAAATGTCGCATATACAACAAAATCCAGGTATTCTGCCCTCTCACCACCTCGATAGGTATCGCTAGAGCCACCCACCATGAGTCACTCGAGTCAGGCATTGGCTCAAATCACTCGAGTCAGGTATCGGCTCGAACCACTCGAGTTGGGCATCGGCTCGAGCAAATCACTTCCTTGATCCAGCCACGTCCAGTCTGTCATTAGGTCCGCCATGCTGTTTGTGCTCAATCCACCCGATTCATTTGAGAGTTATTCAAGTCTTAGTAGGTACAGTCATCATGTCTGATTATTATACAGCGGCTGGGAAGTACCACAGTGCTTCAAGATTTACAAATTTATTTGAGCCACGTCGAGCGAGGATCCCAGACTGGGCGAACTGCCAAGGTATCAGAAGGGAGGATGTCAGGGCCACGCCGCTCAAGCACACGCAACGAAGACACACCAAACTACCGTGAAGGCAAAGATGGGAGACAGCAACCCGCAACGGTTACCATTCCAGCAAACGTGCTTGAAAAAGCTATCAAAATGGGGGCTAGGATATTTCGCCGCGTCCACAAATCGGCGCCGCGTCACCGCCGCGTCACATGTTCACATCGCCGCGTCCTAACACAAGATCCCCGCGTCCCCACCTATGACTGCCGCGTCCCTCATCTCCATCGCCGCGTCAAACGTTTCCGTCGCCGCACACCGCAGCTGAACACCCAAGCTTCTATCCCGATCTTTTTTACCACCATTCTTCCAACTTCAAACATATACGATACGCCATCGCTGCCGCAACATCTCCAGTCCCAGGCCATGCCTCGCGACTGGTCGTCTATTAGATACCGGATTAATGGATGTCGGACGTCTTGGGTACTGCATACTCATTCTTCAATGTCCCGCAATTCTATGTGATTGGCGGCGCAAGACCATGGCAATACATCCTAGAGTAATATTACGGCGGCGCTGTAGCCGATGGTGTGCACACCTGGATATTTGGGCTCGGTTTTTTAACCAGGTCATGATCCAAGATTCTTGAGAACATTGTGTGGCTGTGTAGTCGGCGTTCAATGTGAACGACAGTGGGGGGACTTCAATGCCAGTTTTGGAAGGTGGTTTGAGGGCGAAAATGGATATAATCTGGATCCTGCCTTGGGGTTCTGAAGCATTGAGCAGTTTAAGCAGAAATATCGGCGCTAAAAGGGTGACGCGGCGCCGCTGTACACTTAGCCGCGTCGCGCCGTTCATTACGTAGACTTGATATTTTCATCCAATTTGAACAGGGCGAGAATCATATATTGTATAGTGTTCCTTGTACCATGAATTTAGGAAAGGGAAAGGGATGAGTCGGATGGAAACCGAGAAGTTGTGAAGTGCACGTACAGTTAAGTTTAATCATTCAGAATTTCAGCCAGGGGCTTGGTTTCGGCCTTCTTGGTGAGTAGAAAGTCCACGCAGTACAGTGATATATGATAGGCTCCCTGAAAAATAATGCTACCAGTAACTTTCCGCGCCTGTGTTTTGTGACGCGGTGTGGAAGGATGGACGCGGTGCCGCGGTGCACTTCGCCGCGTCGCGCCGATCTTCGATTAGACTTGCTATTTTCATTTAAATCCAACTGACTAACGGTCATTACCAGAGTGACTTGTCTCCGACGTAGTTGTGGGCACGAAACCCTTCAGAAACGGCGTCAGGAGCGTGGTATCCACGAGATCTGTGGCTGTCTGGTTGATCCAACATCGAGGACGGTGTGCGCTGATAATATGTGTTGATTAGTGGGAGAGATATGAGGGTTTGGAAATTGTCGAGTGAAACGGGGAAGGACTGAAGATTGAGTGGCGCCGCGGCACCGCCGCGTCAATTATGGTCATTTCCGCGTCGAGTGTGGGAGCGCCGCGTCCAGTATGGTGAGCGCCGCGTCACATTTTTGACACGCCGCGTCCTTGGGGTGGGACCGCCGCGTCAAAATGGTGGGACGCGGCGAATTTACCGTCCACTTCGCCGCATCCCACCGCTGACCGCCGCTTCACTACCGTGTCACGCCGCGTCACCGCCGCGTCCAACTTACTTTTCATGGCGACAAACTGTCGAGACACGTAGTCAAAAAGCCTAATTCCTTTGCCATCCCCAAGGTGTAATCGGTAAGTACATCTTCTATGTGTATGATCTAGCTACTGCCTCCACAGCGTGAGATCGGCGCTCCTTAATTTTTGACCGCCGCGTCAACCGCCGCTTCACCGCCGCGTCCACCTGGACGCGGCGAAATCGTTTGGCCCTCAAAATGGCCTTCAAAACTGTCGGCCCCTCGGAAACTGAGTCACAGTACCAGGAAGTCGAGCACACCTGCTTGGAAGGAATCAAGCGAAGTTTCTAGCCTAAAGCTCATCCAAGTTTTTGAGCACATTAAAAGCTGAATCTGAGAGCGATTGGGACCTTGCAAAACACAGTGAGAATCGGTTTAGACAAGCATGAGCCTGTGCCCTGGAGAGGGCATCAGGATGAAAGAATGGTGCGGAGGAAAGTTAATTATAACTTGCGGATGTCCGCAATTACCCGACGGCGAACAAAGGGAACGCCAGGCAAGATTTAAGCTAAATACGAGGGTGCCACTTCGAGAGTCTGGGTGGCAAAAGCTCACCAGGTCACAGTTGAATGGGCTCCATAACGTCGATGAGATGGAATTGATTTTGGAAGAGTATACGGCAGGGAAAATTTGTTCCCATGGGCATAGAGGAACGCGAGCATTCGTCGAGTATGGCGGTGAAAGGCAAGTGTGAAACAGATCAAAATGGCACGTCGACCGCTCATTCGGGACCAAACAAAGCCAACTTGACAACCGAGCGAACGAGACTCGAGTTTCCATCGCACGCAGAGTCTCGCAGGCCACCTATGCGGGGCGTATCTCGGAGAAACTTATGAACAAACTCTGCAAAGAATATCCAGAAATTAAATTTTATACGGCATAAATTCAACCCATGTCAACCACTGACAACATGCAGCATCTCTACCGACCAAAATGCACTTCCCTGGCGCCTCTGCCTTCTCACTGCCACGAACTCGTCGTGCTAAATCTTAAAAGGGGTGAAGGTTAGATATGAATTCTGGTGATTTTCACCTTATCCCGAAGGAAGGAGGGAACAAACTTTGTTCCCTCCTTCCTTCACAATAGGATCGTTGCCCACTCCCAAATAAACGCTTGATTTGGGCTGATTAAGCCGAATAAAATGGTGGATTTTGCTGCCGTGCGACATTCAATACGGTTCGGCGATCTCGGGCACGTTCATCTGATGTAATGAGCTGAAACCTCCTTCACTGGAGATGAAAGAGAAAGATAACCAAGAAATGGTTTGAAGACGCGCCGGAACTCGCCTCGCAGGATCAGCGCGGCACACGTCGTTCAACGCAGTCCCGTAGGTCTGCAGCTGCGAGTTGGCTCTGAGATCGGATCTGAACATGATGGACTTGGAGAACAGCCATGCAGGCAGCAAGGTTTTTGCCCAGGAGGCCATGCTGAGCTCAGAGCACATGGATTCCCAATGCGAGGGGTCACATTCCGCCAAAGTAATCGTAATCGCGGTGCAACGCGTGTGACTTGAAAGTACAGGTCTTCAAAGGGGCTGTGCAAGGTATCGCCCGGTTGACTCGAGGTCCGAGGAAATCGAAGGCATTCCAAACGCAAGTCTCGTGCATCGGCGGAGCAACCGGCAATGTTCACGCGGGGTTTGAGGATTTACGGCAGTCTACGTCGAGCACGCAGGATGCCACCGAAATATTTACAAATCACCGGACAAGAAGGCACGGCACAGCAAAATAGCCGGACGTGTACAGGTTAGTATCTCTAGACTGTTCTCCAAATGCCCAGCGTTCGCCGCGCATCCTGGCGTTGAATGGACGTCAATTCTAGCGCGAGGAATACAAACAGCCAACCCACTACTCAGAAAAGCGCGTTTCCTCCCTGTCATCGCTCACATCCTCCAAGGTCAGGGTCGTTGGCGCGACCCGCGCACGATCTTGAGGGCCCACAGGCATCACGTCACTCTGCAAACGGTCGAACCAGCACGGGTCCCGCGGCGGCAGCCGGATGTCGCCTGGCGGGTTCAGAGACAGGACGTAGGTCCCCGAGAAACGGCGGTCTTTCAGTTTTAGTAGAATGCGCAGCTTGCTCGCGCGCACGAGGTCCTCGCACTTGTCCTCCGCGAACCGCTTCGCCACGTCGTCGATCCGCACAGCCTCTGCGGCGGCGATGCGGTGGTTGTGTGGAACCCTGATGGCGGCACCAAGATAGTCGAGGTGGACGACGAAGACAAAGTCCGCTGCAAAACAAAGAATCGGAATGGGTTTCGGAGGTGGGGAAGACGGGACAACCGTACTGAAGTGCTCTGGGTGGCTCGATAGGTCGAGAGCACTGATCGAGGCCCGGGCGAGCGCGTCTACGAACTTCTCGGCCCACTTGCCCATCGCCTTGAACCTTGCGGTGCATTCCGGCCCGAAGGTCTCCGCCTTCTTTACCATCTGCCTGCTCATCACACATGTCGGCTTGTGCTCTTTCCAGTCCTCCCGTTGGCACGTTTTGGACTAGATGAGATATTACGGCGGAGGTATATCGTTGGCAGTGGGAAGTTGGATGGTCAGTGCGTACATACACAGTAGCGGACACCGCCGCATCCCGCACAGCGACGTAAATTGGTATCGTTCTCGGCGCAGTTCCCGCACAGCTCTGTTGGACGGGGTGGCATGACAGGGAATGGGGGATACTGGATATTTTCGTGGCCGTTCTACCGAGGAAATCGTTCAACACAGCGAGCGATGGAAAGAAACTCGTGGTGGAGGACAAAGAACGGCGATCACCGCAGGCACAGCCTCACTGATGGCATCAACCTGATGCGTTGCTCTACCAACACAGGCCCCGGGAAGCTCCACCAAAGGGTTGTCCGGAAAATTCCTGGATTTCGGCCTTAAAAACCCAATTTTGAGGGGCCCAAAAACCCAATATCGGACAAGGCTCGTAACGCGTCACAGGTGTGACCCGCCAAAAAATGTCACAGCGTCGGCATTTTTTCGCAGATTTCGTCGTGTTCGCGGTTTTTGGACAGTCTTGGGCCTCATCCGATAGTAGGACCAGATCAAAGAGCCCGCTTAGATTGTCCCAACACTGACCCGCAAAAATGGGCCGGAAGTGGGCCGGATCGTCCTCAAAAACCCAAAATTTGGACAAGGTTTGGCAAATTTCGACCTGAAAAACCCAATATCCGGACAGGGAAATGGCCATTTTTCGAGCTCAAAAACCCAATTTTTCGGACAACCCTTTGGTGGAGCTTCCCGGGGCCTACCAACACTTCTCATCTTCTGCCATCCTCGAAATCTTGTTTAGCCTCGGAGTAGTTCTCAACCAATCCAATCGTGCAATATTCGCGTCTAAAGGCGTCTAACTACAGCCCGGGTGGTCATTCGCGGCTCCGCCCGGTTCTCTCCGTCAAGTTTGACGGTCACCGCCCACTGGCTGCGGGTGGGCATCTTGGCGGGCATGTAAATTGCAATCCACCATTCACCATGGATTCACCCTCTCGGCTCTGCCTCTTGATTTCTCGTCACTGTCAATATTCCAGTAGCTCGCGGCAATCTCTTTCAACGAGCAAGCTGGCTGTTAAATGCCTGGGGTGTTCCCACTTCGTTCGATCTGTCGCATATCCTGTTAATCCCGTGATGCGCTCCCACAGGATCCTACTCTAGAGCCTTACCCATCTGCCCAGTTGTTCTGACCCTCAAACCCGTGGCTGTGTCAGGTGCTCAGCCACGGTTTTGAGGGTCAGAATGGCTGCTTGTGAGGCCATTTTTGCGCAACTCACTCGCTTAGCAGAACCGACACGACCATGGCGTCGGCGACGGGTTATCAAGATCAGTTTAGGACTCCAGCTCCCGGGTCTGGTGATTCCACCGCAGGAAACCGTGCTGAAATCGCTCACGAGTGAGCAGCTGCATGTTTAATCCACAACACGTAAGTTCACTGATATCCGGCCGCCATAGCTCTCGAAGCGAACGCGGACATTTCCGGGGAAGTAGACACAGACGTGAGACTTCGGTGTCTCAGTTGATGAACACATCTTCACGGGATGCACGTCCAGGGATTTACCGCAGATCGGATTGCTCTAAATGCAATCTGGACGGCCTGAAACTAGGTGTGTACGGCTTTGAACGAGCCCGGGTTGTGCGCTACCCAGCAGTGCACCACATCAGCTGGGAGGTCACGCCAAATACATTCGCCAACAAGAGTCTGTCCGTATCAGACACGGGGAAACAACTGGTTGTACTGACTTCGCTTTCTCGTTCATCCGCTATCTCGTCTGAATCCACTGTCCAGTCCCCAAGCAGGTATTTACTCTTTCCTTTCGCTCTCCGGACACGACCCCGAATCCGGACTCGAAGCCGCCTCCCAGCTGTGAGAAACGCTGCACGATTCCGTCACTGGCAGAGTACCTGATCCAGCTTCACCGCGCTATGGGGACCGACGGCCGGACCACCAAGCCAGCAACTTTCAGCGCGGTGATCAGTGTGTTGTTTCGGTGATTCCATTGAAGTTGACCCGGTACTGAGGCTAAGTGAGATCCGGATACTCCACCCGACGATATTGTGCTAAACGTTGAGTTATGTGATTTGCATCTACCGACCAGATCATTTTCACTACACCTGAATCATTTAACAACAACACCACACTGGTGGGCACATTTACCTGAAGGCTCCCGTGTATCACCTCCTGAAACGAGCTTCTCGTTGCCCCGGATGCCCTGTCTTTATGTGTAATGTCGCCATCTCTTCTACATATGTTAGTGCGGTTCGGCCCTGGCCTTGAAAATTCTGCTTTAATCGTCCACATTATCTGTACATTGCCCGGTTCCTTTTTTCTCTTTTTGTTTTTGTTTTTAGTTTTATTTTTTTCCACCAAACTATCTAAATGGATCAGCCACTGAGTGACCTCATATGAACCTAATCCTATGGGTTCACAGAATCCATTCCATCCCTGGCCATTTGGACAAAAATGCATGCGTAGCGAGCCAACGGCATGGTTGGCCCCCCCAGAGATTTCCCCAATTTTAAATCGGACCGACCAGCTTACTCATTAATTCGCCCTTAAGACGGTGCGCGTAGCGATGCCCTCAAGTCCTACACTTCTGTGGTTCCGCTCTACCCGGACAGGCTCGCTGTGTCATTACCAATGACAGTGTCAATACCTTCTGGGGACTGCGCAAGAATATCGGCATGATTCTTCAGCCAATGAGCAGTGTCGGATATCACATTAAACGCCTGACTGCCCCTTTCGATTGCGCGCATGAGTTGCAAATATGACGAGACACTGTGATAAACTCACACGCTTCCGGTCAACTTCCGGTGGGCGGCTGGTTTTGCACTGTTCTTCCGTAGGCATAAAAGCAGCAGCGATGGTTCGAGACATATCACCTCCCTATCCACCGCATCCTCCCTTGAACCATGCAGATCAAATCCTCCTCTTTTGTCATTATCGCTGTTTCATTCTTGGCGTCTGCCTCGGCGCACCCTCAGAACGCTGAGCCGAAAGGCCATGAATTCAAAGCACCAGGGCCAGGCGATGTGCGCGGCCCCTGCCCAGGCCTAAATACGTGCGCAGTTTTTATTCAGAACCGGTACCACCATCGCTGATAACCCATAAGCCTTGCGAATCACGGGTATCTTCCGCGCAACGGGAAGCAATTCACGGTTAAAACTCTCCTGGACGCTGGCTTGGGTTTGTCTGATTTATAACTCGCAACGGAGAGGGAACTGACTCTGCTCACAGCGGGATTCAACCTCGACCCTGCGCCCATTACCGTGGCGGCGAAGTTCGGTATCATGACCACGGATTCACCGACTTGGGACAGGATTGACCTCGATGCCCTCTCGGCGCACAACATCATCGAGCACGATGCCTCGATTTCAAGGAACGATTTCGGCGACGGCACTGGCGATAACACGCACTTCAATGAGACCACATTCGCCACGCTCGCGAACTCGAACTCGGGCAAGGACTACTATGACCCCGTCTCCGCCGGCGAGGTGCAGCGTGCCCGTCTGGCGCACTCGCTTGCCACGAACCCCCTCACGGTGAACACACAAAAGGAGTTCCTCCTTCGCAGCCGCGAGTCCGCGCTGTACCTCAGCATTTTCGGGGACCCGGCCACTGGGATCGCGTCCAAGGAGTACGTCCTCGAGTTGGTTCCCCCGCCTGGCGATCCATTGCTTATTTATTTGATTTCAGGTTCGTGAACATCTTCTTCCGGGAGGAGCGCCTGCCCTATGCCGAAGGGTTTACGCTGTCAAAGACGCTTATCACCACTGAATCGCTGTCGCCGCTGGAGCATACCATTCGTAATGTATCCCAGTGGACACAGACACAGAAATGCGGTCCTCTGATTCTTGGAGACGGCATTGCTTTTAACACCGATACATTTGCTTAGGGATGTGCTTACGGGAGTTGACTTGACCCAGGAAAAATTACTTCTATTAATACGAATCACAACTAGTTCTGCTCTACTTCTGTTCTCATGACTCATGAACTTTTGGCTTCGCCAAATCCCGGCTCTCCATCCCAGGCCAGAACGTCTGGCATATGCCTCTCCACGCGGCGTATTTTGCCTTCCCTTATGCGTATCTCTCGATCTTTAAGAAACTAATGGAACGCGAATTGACGGTCTGTAGCTTCCTCTGTGAAACGACCAACAAGTCAAGTACCAACCCCTATTTGGAATACCAATTGGGGTAAACACCGGATCAGTCGAGTCTTCGCGCCGCAGTCTGATGGATCCACCTTTTGCTCCTCCTCTTGCGTGTTTGTTTCCCTTACGGTTCACTCTCCCTCTTCTGTTGTATCGCCTCGGAAATATTCCTCACCCGTGCTGCAGAATAACCCAGCGAGTGGTCGCCCTTTCGGCTCTGCCACGCACTCGATGCGCTGCTCAAGCCCCGCGGCGCAACGCTCATTGGGACGAAAGACGCGAGCAAGCTTTTTGCGGACGCAACATTCCCTTGGGGCTCAGTCAAAGCTGGTGCTGATAGTAGGTCTAACGACGGCCAGGCTGGCTACATCAGTCATAGATCGCCGGTTACTGGCTCTCGTCCTTGTGAGTCCATTTTCATGTGCGCTGGGGGTCGCTGAGCAGAACAGACAAGACGCACCGGCAGCGGTTATTCACTCGGCGACTTCCCCTTCCTGTCGCTCACCACCGCCGAGTGCGCGGATAATGATCTGAGAAAATGCACCCTGAATCGCTCGCTCCGCTAGGTAACCCACCGCATCGCCCCGCTACAGTGCGTTTCAGTTTGGATTTACCGTGAATGCGGAGATGACAGTCACGCAGCACACGGCGCTCTATCGCTTCACGGACCGGCCTGGCACAGACCAGATAGTGCTGCTTGACGTCACCGGCAGTGCATTCCTCTCTTCGATGTACCCCCTTGTTGAGATGACCCTGCGGCAGATCTCGGCAAGAGCTTACACGGCTGAAAGATCACCTTCACTTCCTCCCCTACGGCCGGAGGCACAATGCACGCAACAGGCAGCAGCGCATTCATCCCGTCTTTCCGGCAGGAAGACCACCGCGTATATTTCTGTTTCGAGGCCCTCGGTCCGGGTCCCGCGGGGGTGAGCTGGTGCAGGCGACGTTCTACCAGGCGGGCGAGTACACACCCCTCAATGTGTTCGAGAGGGAACTTCGGGTGCGTGTGATGATTTTCTTTGTTTTTGTTCCGTAGCTGACTCTGGGCGAAGGACGTACGAACGCAGGCGTGAGTATGGGATTTGGAAGTGGCGCGGGGATGAGAAGGGGCAGGAAGACGAGGTGAAGGGTGCACTCACTCTCGGGGTGCGCATGGGCATCTCGTGGTGCAGGTACGCGGAGGAGGTGCCGGATATGGTAGCATTCGATGAGGTGCTCGCTGCGGCTAGGTGTGTGGTGTTTCTCCCTATCCATATCGCTCGCTCTTTCTTCCTCGCACGTTACTGAGGTGCGTTTAATGCACAATGGAACGCCGTCCTCCCCACCGTCGACCTCGATGCCACAAGCGTCAGCGCCGCGACGCAGGAGCTCTTCTCGACGTCTCTGCATAGGATGTACAGATGAATATCACTGGCGACAGCCCGCTTTGGGATAGGCGTTCCTTAGCCGCTTTCCTTTTTTCCCCTTGCTTCATTCTCTAGCTCTTTCTCTCCTTTCCGTCTCACATCCAGTTTCTTGCCCTCTGGCCTTCCTTTATTATTATTATTCTTTCTTTCGGTTTCTTCCGCACATGAAACCCAACCCAACCCAACTTAACTCAACCGAACCGAACTAACACACCGTGCGGGAGGGACACCTTCCGCGCCGTGCACGCGCCCTGCGCCTGCCGCGCAGACAGAAATCGTGCGCCCGCTAATTGATATATATATCGGCATGAGGGCTGGTTACCGGATTGTCAGATGAGTTTGGATAAGGTGAGTTGCCTCTCGCATTAATCGTACTTGATTTTCTCAAGTACTCTGCGGTCTCCATTTTCATTTCCTCTACAAATCCCATTTGACCCTTTACCTATAGCTTTTTACCGTTTCCCCTCGCATGTTCTCTCTCACCCACTCGTTCCATCTATCTTTCGCTACACGCCGTGACGCCTCACTTGTCAACCTCTGGGCTTAATTTTCATCATGGACCCTGTCGTTGACCACACTTGACGTTGACGCTATTTTACCAGGTCTCTCACCCAAGGTGGCTTGAACTCGGACTCGCTGCTGCCGGATATATTCGTCAAAATGACCGGGATGGAGGGGGAATGGGAATGTAAATTGAGAGAAGGGGTTGGAGGCAATGATAAAGGTGTTCTTTTATTTCGCTTCTTCCTTTCGGTCGTTCCTTCGGTGTCTTTCTTTCTCCTGCGGCCGCGGAACCCGGACAACGCACGTAAATGTGAAATGTACTGATAGTTTGTGTGTTTTAATTTAGGGCGCGGGGACTCAGGGGTCGAGGGACGAGGTGGGATTAATTCAGGCAGAAGTTGGGGTGAGTGCCCGTGTGGGATAGCGACCATCCACATAGTACACAGTGCGTCCATTTCCCCTTGCATAGTACCGGGGCCGATACACAGTGCGTTCATTTTTCCTTGCATCATGAGTCGACTTATTTATCTCTCATCCTCACTCACTCGATCTCCTCCTCAATGGGACCGCTGCGGTAATACATCCTCCTCCTCCTTCACTCGATTTCTCCCCCAAATACACGCCTCAACGCACCGACCCCAGCTCCGCTTCCCGGCTGCTCCAATACGCTTACAGCGACTTCTCCATCGCCTCCATCGCGCAGGGGCTCTCCCAGTCTGCAACCCGTGGCGGAGTACTTCAACCCCCCCCGCGACTGGTACAATATCTGGAACCCCAACGTCACGCATGACGGATTTAGCTGGTTCAGCCACGGAATGGTGACGAGACGTAGTTTCTTGACCAGTGGATTGATCACGATGGGTTCTTTCGGCCGGACCATTGTAGTTCGGTGTATGGGCATAATGAGTGTTTGGGGGTGCGTGTTCTTGCTTCATTGAGTGTTGATTGTTCCACGCGATGGTGCTGATAACTACATATATGTGCGTACTTGCAGGGCAGTGGTGGAGGCGAGTTCTACGAGGCGTCGTTGGAGTGTAGCTTTTATGTCCCACACGATATGGCGAGTTTGATTCGAGCGATGGGGGGGAAAGTGTGTGCTAACATTATTTTTTTAGTTCAACGAAACCCTCCTGACACAACGCGATTATCCACAGTGCGCAGCTGGACACTTTCTTTACTCCATGTGAATCGTTGTTGATGGACTTGCGTTTGACGTTTTTGCGTCTAGGATATGGGCGACGAGCCAGGTTTCTGTGTCTGCGTCTTCTCCTGCAAACGAATGTCGCTAATGTGGATACAATTCCCTACAGTGCCAACGTACTTGTTGCGATGGACAACCAACGACGACTGGCCGAAATAAGTTGTAGGAATGTTTGTAAGAACATACCTGGATATCCAAATCCACTCCTCAGTCATGCACTGAGAACCCGACGTCTGGAATTTGATACCATACATATTGGGCGGATGTGGTGCCCAACACAGACGGAGGGAGCTATCAAGACAATAAAATATGCTTAAAACCGATGCTTTACATATGAAGAGCAACTTGGACAATTGCTAGACTCGGAGGGCCAAACGTTCATTTGATATGAAGGTCGTCAGGTTACGTCCTCATACTTGGATAGGACTCGTTTTCACGAGTCCACCGACAAAGGGGGGAAGATATGGAGCCAATTACATACTCAGATGGAAGCCTGCGGTCGGGAATCAGAAAGGGCTTTCTTCTATTAACCTCAGGCTCACGTTTTTGAACAAAAACGCAGGCGTAACGAACCAATGCCTCCCAGAGATTTCCCCACGTCTAGATCGGACCGACCAGCCTACTCATTAATGCCGGTGCACGTAGCGATGCCCTCAAGCCCCGCACTTCCGTGTGTCAGCTATACGAGATGGACTGGTCCTTTACAAAGCTCGGGTCGACTGCTACCTCACCTCTACCAGCGAACTCTCCCTAGATACGGATATGCTGGTGGCTGAGCTTGTGGAGGTCCAGCATACATCCCTCCGTCGCCTACTGGGACTCAATTCGCAATCACTTCTTGCTGTACTGTCTACGGAAACTGGTTTAATGCCTGTGCGCATACGCCGGCTGCTTTTCGCGCTCGGACGGCTGCATTGCATGCTGTATACAGATTCTACTCGCGGCATCGATGCCGCTTTGCTTGACTCAGTGGCCCTTTTGCGTCAAGGGAAATTGGGGTGGGCGACTGACCTTACGATCATGCTCAGGTGCCTCCCAACTCCCATTGACGTCGGCTCTGACGATCTCCTCTCGACATACAGAATTGAGTCCATAAAGAAGGAGATTGTCTGCATCGCCGACCCGGACTTACAACGAGATATTGATAATCTGGTCAAGACACATTTGCTTCGAAATCGAGTGGAGATGGGGGACCACAAAACAAAGAAACTTTCTCTGGTCACCCGGCGACTGCGTCATTACCTGACGATGGTCGTAGGACCCGCACACCATAAGGCGATAACCGGCCGACTACTAGGGGATCACAACTTGAGCGTCGAACGGCTGCAATATCCGGCTCGCTCCCGGGATGCAGTTCCGCGTGAAAATCGGTTGTGTCAGTTTTGCCGAGGAGGAATTGAGGACGAGGTTCACGCGTTATTGGACTGCACTGGGAATCCGCGAATTTTCAAACTGCGATCCCAATTCCTCAATTCGTTGGAAGTCCGTATACGCAGCGACATGGCAGTCCTACTTGAAGGTGTCAAATCATGACACCATGCTCAAGGTCTTGCCTTTGAGAAAGGCGGTGGTGCTTTTCGCAAAGTACATCTACCTCGTCCTCAGCGTCTTTAGGCTTCCGGTGTAGATTCAAGGCCCGTCGCATCTGGAAAACCATAGCCGAGATGTAGCTATGGGGTCTATGCGAGCCTATGCAGCACTAGGCAGCACTGTATAGTGCTCCATAGTGGGCTATAGGTACATCACAGCCACATTTTGCTATGGAGTGCTATGCCGCACTGTCAAGACACTTCTGGTTTTCCTGATGTCCCGCTGGTCCAAGCTTTGTTGTGCGATGTTTATAACCTTGAGTAAGTAGGCTACCGCATCGACATGGCCGCTAGCTACTGTAGCATACAACCGTAGGACGTCGGTTCAGTACCTGCTTGTTCCTTAGTGGGACCTCCGCAGCAATGCATCCTTCCTTCCTTCCTTCCTTCCTTCCTTCCTTCCGCTGTCATTCTCAATGACAACTTCAATACCGTCTGGGGACTGCGCAAGGGTAACGGCATGATCGGCATGATTCTTACGGCCAATCCGCAGTGTTGGATATCACATCACACGCCTTACTGTTCCTTTGCATTTCCGTGTATAGGTTGCAAAATGACGAGACAGTATGATAAAACTCACACACTTCCGGTGACCGGCTGGGTTTGGACTCTTCTACCCCTGGTATAAAAGCAGCAGCGATGGTCCGAGACATATCATTCGACCTCCCTATCCAACACCGCCTCCTCCCTTGAACCATGCAGATCAAATTCTCCTCTTTTGTCATTGTCGCTGTTTCATTCGTGGCGTCTGCCTCGGCGCACCCCAAAAACGCTGAGCCAAAAGGCCATGAATTCAAAGCACCAGGGCCAGGCGATGTGCGCGGCCCCTGCCCAGGCCTGAATACGTGCGCAGTTTTTATTCAGAACCGGTACCACCAGCGCTGATAACCCACAAGCCTCGCGAATCACGGGTATCTTCCGCGCAACGGGAAGCAATTCACGGTTAAAACTCTCTTGGACGCTGGCTTGGGTTTGTTTGATTTATAATTCGCAACGGAGAGGGAACTGACTCGGCGCCCAGCGGGATTCAACGTCGACCCTGCGCCCATTACCGTGGCGGCGAAGTTCGGCATCATGACCACGGATTCGCCGACGTGGGACAGGATCGACCTCGATGCCCTCTCGGCGCACAACATCATCGAGCACGATGCCTCGATTTCACGAAACGATTTCGGCGACGGCACTGGCGACAACACGCACTTCAACGAGACCACATTCGCCACGCTCGCGAACTCGAACCCGGGCAAGGACTACTATGACCCCGTCTCCGCCGGCGAGGTGCAGCGTGCCCGCCTGGCGCATTCGCTCGCGACGAACCCCCTCACGGTGAACACCCAAAAGGAGTTCCTCCTCCGCAGCCGCGAGTCCGCGCTGTACCTCAGCATTTTCGGGGACCCGGCCACTGGGATCGCGTCCAAGGAGTACGTCCTCGAATTGCTTCCCCCGCCTGGCGATTCATTGCTTATTTATTTGATTTCAGGTTCGTGAACATCTTCTTCCGTGAGGAGCGCCTGCCCTATGCCGAAGGGTTCACGCTGTCGAAGACGCTTATCACCACTGATTCGCTGAAGCTGCTGGAGAGTACCATTCATAATGTATCCCAGTGGACACAGACGCAGAGATGCGGCCCTCTGATTCTAGGGGACGGCGTTGATTTTAACACCGATACATTTGCTTAGACTTGTGCTTACGGGAGTTGACTTGACCCAGGAACATCAAATTCCATTAATACGAATCACAATTTTTTTTTCACGACTCATGAACTTCCGGCTTCGCCAAATCCCGGCTCTCTATCTTAGGCCGGAACGTTTGGCATATGCCTCTGCACGCGGTGTATTTTGCCCGCCTTTATGCGCATCCTTCGACCTTTAAAGCGCTGATGGAACGCAAATTGACGGTCTGTAGCCTCCTCTGTGAAACAACCAACAAGTCATCTGAAGTTGGTACCAATCCCTACTGTACCATTTCGACCGAAGGTTCACGCGATGTCACCGTCACCTCAACAAGATACGCCTCCGCTTCGCTCCGGAATAAAGTTTAGAAAAGAACAGCCACGATATATTAGAGTATTGTAAGACACAACTGAGCCGAGCTTTAAGCCGTAGAAAATGTAATGCCGACAAAAATCAGAGCCCGATACCGCCGCAATGCAAAATCCATGGTCACTGAATCCAGCAAAAATCAGTTCGAGCATGAGAAAATAAACCGCTCATTTGTGGAACCAACCTGCGGAGGAATTTAATCGACATCCTTCGAAACAGTAACATTTGATTCTCGGTCTTGAGGCCCTGGCGAGCGGTAGTGAGATTAGTTGGAACCGATCGCGGAAAGGGTTTGTCGAGCAGATCCTACAACCAAGGGACAAAATCAATCTAAATTGAAGCTGGAGGCCAGCTGGAGAACTTTAATTGGACAGCTAAAGTATTACTTTCTGGTTCCATTAGCCCGAGGGGGTAGGCGATGACAGAGCCAGAAAAAAGTGCGCACAAAAAAAGATATCATCCTTGGAGGGAACTTTGTTGAGGTGAGCATCTCCAGACCGCCAGTTTGAGTACAGGGATCGCTGCTCCAGCCCTCCCAGAGAGAGTCAACCAAGAACAGTAGTTCTGACCGGACCCAGAATAGTGAAGATTCTCAGCGGCAGACAAAAGTGTTGAGGAACGATAATAAAGTGTGTTCGCAGGGGAATCTTGCAGTAATTGAGGGTGCAGGAGAGATAGGGAAAAGATTGCCTGTCCGACGGGAGGGAAACGAGGCCTTTTATTTCCCAGGAAAGTTCCGGCACTACGGGGTCTCTGGGCCTGATAATAATCGAATTGGGCTGCGCTGTGGGCAGCAGCAACTGCGATCAATTACAGCCTGTCGAGAACAAACTGCGCAGAGATATTATCCGTTAAAGAACGGTTAATTAATACGCGTACCTCCGGCACGCAGCAGGTTGGCGAAAGGCATCGCCTGAATTGATCATGAGACCCGCTGGAACCAAAAGAAGCACACAGCAATTTCCACAGGAATGGAGATGGACACGGTTCGTCAACAGAGGGAGACGAAAGGAGTTGGGGTAAATGGGGAAAAGCGCAAACATGTACAATGACACGCCGAGGTAATCGTTAAAGAACGGTTAATTTTTATATGGGAAGAAACTGCCGCGAGGATACGTGGCATGCCAGCCGCATGATTATAATCATGCTGCGCCGTGGGCAGCAGCGACTGCGATCCGCTGCGTGCGGGTGAGCTGTTCGTCTGAAAGTGAAAAGGCTGTGTTGAACAACACAGAATGTTGAGGACCAAAGGAGTTAAGGCAAGAGGAAGAGCAGAAAGAACACAAAAGGAGGATGGACATATGGAGAAATAGCACAGGTTTCGTAGGATCTCGTTAAAGAACGGTTAATTGTTCACTGAACTTGATGTTCATTTCCCGGCAATCACGCAAAATTCCCATATATGGACGTCCGGCTAATGCCGGACCGGAAATTTTGGCTGTTTTTTAGCCTTTTCAGGATGTAAAATCGTTCCGTCACTGTCACCTAGGCCAAAATTGTTCAGTTCATGGCCCTCTGTCACCCGTCACCTGAACCTTCGGTCGAAATGGTACAGTATTTTGAATGCCGGTTGACGGCGGATCAGTTTCCTCTGATGGATCCGCCTTTTGCTGTCACCTGCCTTTTGCGCCTGCTTAGTACCTCACGGTTCACTGGCACTCGCCCTCTTCTGGTCTATCGTCCCGGACATCTCCCTCACCCGCGATGTAGCCTAACCCAGCGGGTGGTTGCCATTTCCGCTCTGCTACTGCTTCTTACTGTGACTCTAGGCGCTGCCCAAGACCCCCCGCAATTCGTCAACCCGCTTATTGCGACGAAGACGACGGGCACGTTTTTGCGGGCGCAACTCTACCTAGTCAAGGGTCAGTCAAAGATAGTGCCGATGGCAGGTCTAACGATGGCCAGCCTGCCTACATCAGTGACGAATCGCCGATTTCTGGCCTCTCATCTCTGAGTCCATTTTCATCTGCACAACTTGAGCAAAAGACCCGGTGACGGCAACGGCGGCGGATATTCATTCGGCAAATTCCCCTTCCTGCTGCTCACCACCGCCGAATGCGCGGATGATGATCTGGCAAAATGCAGCCTCGATCGCTCGCTCCGCGCGTTCGAGCACGGCCTGCCCACCGCATCGCCCGGCTACTGTGCGTCCCAGTTTGGTTTTTCGCTACCCGTGTTCTGAAGTCTGCGGATCGTCTAGTCGCGATCCCGCTCAATAACGGCGTGAATGCGGAGATGACAATCACGCAGCACACGGCGCTCTATCGCTTGACGTACCAGCCTGCCACAGACCAAATGATAGTGCTGCTCGGCGTCACCGGCGGGACGCACCTCTCCTTGAATTCCTCCCCCCCCTTGCTGAGATAGCCCTCCCACAGATCTCGGCAAGAGCTTCCACGGCGGGAAGGTCACCTTCACTCTCTCCCCGACAGCCAGAGGCAAAATGCGCATAACAGGCAGCAGCGCATTCATCCTGTCTTTGGGTCAGGAGGACTACCGCGTATATTTCTGCTTCGAGGACCTCGGTCCAATTCCCGCGGGGGGCGGGCTGGTGCAGGCGGCGCTCTACCAGGCGGGAAAATACACACCGCTCGATGTGACGGGGACGTTCGAGAAGGAGCTGAGGGGTGGGTGCGTGCGATTATTTCTTTGGTACGGGGGGAGGAGGTGCCCGATGTGGTAGCGCTCGATGAGGTGCATGCTGTCGCTAGGTGTGTGTTGTTTCCCCTATCCATATCGCTTTCTTTTTCTTCCCAGCACTTTTTCTACGTTACTGAGGTGCGTATAATGCTCAGCCCAATGGAACGCCATCCTTCCCACCGTCGACGTCGATGCCACAAGCGTCAGCGCCGCGACGCAGGAGCTCTTCTGAACGTCTCTGTATAGGACGTACATCGCGCCGAGGAATATCACAGGCGACAACCCGCTGTGGGACTCGGGAAAGTTGTATTGGGATATTTTTTATTGGCTGAACCGGAGGTTTAGCTACCCAGGGCAACATGGATTTCGGCCTGTTTTGCTACAAGGACAAACAAAAACTTCGTCATCAAAAATTGGTCATCGTTATAACAGAGCAGCGGAAACGTAACGATAAGATTTATTGAGTCCAACTGGTAAATGCCCTTCTGATACGCCTTTCTCTGATTTTCCTGGATTTTTTGGTATAGCGTACAAATTTTTATTCTTCAAAATCTTGGTCGGTTGATGTGTCATCTCTGTTTAGTGTTCAAGCGGCGTATCAATTGCCATGGATACGAGGTCACTTCATCCCCATTGGATTGCCGTCTCCTTGCCGCAAGACCAGCGCAGAGTTTGTCCTGCAAGAGGTTCATAGAGAATTTAGAGAATGAGAGAATTGTGCAACCATCTATCGATACCTATCTCCCATCTACTCATTTGACTAATTTACCCGAATGTCAGATGCTTATTTTCCAGAGCAGTAACAATGTGTTTGAACATCCGGCTCCGATCTCGGCTGCAATCTTGAAACTGATGACAGCAATATTTACTCGAGTCGGCCTCCAATAATACACATAGTTCTGGCAAACGGCTGATCCGCACCGCTCGACAATGGTTAATGCTGGCCGGCACCGTCAGTCAACCGTCAGTTCCCCAGTTTCTGCGGGAATCTGATGGGTTGTTTTGTGCCGCAAACACTCGGTGAGGGCCACCGTAGTCCAATGGAGCTCACTGGATTGCACTGGACTCTTTCCCACTGTACTACATACAGTGTTTTCCCTGTTTTCTGCCAAAACGAGCTGAAACAAACACGCCAACTTGGCAACATCTTTGATTTCGATTCAAGACTTTGGATACTCATCAGGCCTTAGGCTCTGGTTGACGTCAAGAACAAAAATGAAGCCTAGTCTGAATGACAGAGTTATTGCTCGCTCATATTTGCCCTACACTGAATGGAAGTTAAAAGGCATAGTCTTCGTTGGTTATTTTTCCATGAAAGACGACCTTTGTCAAAGAATTCCAGCGAAATCTACTGGAAATTTACTTAGAAACAAACATCTATCTATGAAGTCTGGAAAGCTGTTGTTCGGTTGTTGGAGGTCTTTGTGCAGCCTCCCGAAGGTTCAGCCACCCGCCTCGCAGAGGCCTAATCCCACGTCATTGGATTTGGTGTGTTGCTTGGCCGCTTTCCTCTTTCCCCCTTACTTTATTCTCTAGCTCTTTCTCTCCCTTCCGTCTCTCATCCCGTTCTTGCCCTGTGGCTTTCTTTTATTATCATTATCCTTTCTTTCCGTTTCTTCCGTGCATGGAACCCAACCCAACTGAACTCAACCGAACCGAGCTAACGCATCGTGTGGGAGGGACACCTTCCGCGCCGTGCACGCGCACTGCGCCTGCCGCGCAGGCAGAAATCGTGCGCCCGCTGATTGATATATATATCGGCATGAGGGCTGATTGCCGGATTGCCAGATAAGTTTGGATAAAGTGAGTTGCATCTCGTATTAATCGTACTTGATTTTCTCAAGTACTCTGCGATCTTTATCTTCATTTCGTCTACAAATTCCATTTGACCCTTTACCTATAGATTTCACCGTTTCTACTTGCATGTTCACTTTCACCCACTCATTCCATCTATCTTTTGCTACACGCCGGGATGCCTCACTTGTCAACCTCTGGCCTTAATTTTCATCGTGGACCCAGTCGTTGACCACACTTGACGTTGACGCTATTTTACCACGGCTCACCCAAGGTGGCTTGAACGCGGACTCGCTGCTGTCGGAAATTTTCTTCAAAATGATCGGGATGGAGGGGGAGGGGAATGGGAATGGGAATGCAAATTGAGAGAAGGGTTGGAGGCAATCATCAAGGTGTCCTTTTACTTTAGTTTTGCTTCCACCTTCCTTTCGATCGCTCCTGCGGTGGAAGGTGTCTTTCTTTCTCCTGCGGCCGCGGAACCTGGACAACGCACGTAAATGTGAAATGTACTGATAGTTTGTGTGTTGTACTTTCGGACGCGACAGTACTGGGCGACTCTGAGGTCGAGGGGCGAGGTGGGATTAATTCAGGCAGAAGCTGGGGTGAGTGCCCGTGTGGGATAACGACCATCCACATAGTACCGGGGCCGAATTGTCGGAAAAATCCAATTTACCTTATCAGGACCTGACGGAACCTGATGGACATATCAGGTCTGGTAGAGTCTGGTCAGGTTGCTTGGAGAGGTGTATCAGGTATAATCAGGTGCTGGTCAGGCTCTGTCAGATGCCTCCTTCTGAAAAATGAAACATACCACACAATGATGTTTGGAACGACCGCCAAATATGTTTACAGCACTTGAATGGATCGAAAAATTGAAATAATCAAGTCAAACAAGCTTGATTGAGGCGAGATCCAGACACACCCCGTGGCCCGAACAAAGTACATAACTCAAGTGACGTCCTCCTAACGTGAACATGCCATGATACCGTGCAAGACTCCACAAGTACATATTAATAGACTTCTAAGCATTAGAAAAAATGTAGACACAGTTGAAAGTTTAAAGTTGAATGATTATGATAGTTTAGTACATAACTCACTAAGTACTGGAGAGCCTTGGAAAAGGGGGAAAGGCTTTTGCGAAAATCCATGAAATGGCCTGATATACCCTTGTCAGCCTGATAAGCCCTGTCAGGTTGACCAGGGACTATCCGGGCTTTCTACCCTTGCCAGCCCCCCAAAAACCTGATGGACTGAGACGACCTGACATGCCCATACCAGTGCATGTCATTCAATTTGGATTTTTCCGACAGATACAAAGTACGTTGATTTTTCTTTGCATCATGAGTCGACTATTTATCTCTCATCATCACTCACTCGATCTCCTGCTTCACTCGATTTCTCCCCCAAATACACGCCTCAACGCACCGACATCAGCTCCGCTTCACGGCTGCTCAAATACGCTTAAAACGACTTCTCCATCGCCTTCGTCGCGCAGGGGCTCTCCCAGTTGGCACCCGTGGCGGAGTACTTCAACGCCCCGTGCGACTGCTACAATGTCTGGAACCCCAACGTCAGGCATGAAGGATTTATGTAGCTGGTTCGGCCGCGGAATGGGGACGGGACGTGATTTCTTAACCGGTGGATTTATCGCGATAGGGTCTTTCGGCCGGACCATTGTAGTCCGGTGTATGGGCATAATGAGTGTTTGGTGGTGGGTGTGCTTGCTTCGTTTGAGTGTTGATTTGTTCCACGCGATGGTGCTGATAATTATATATATAAAAGAAATTTATTTCAATGGCGCGTCGGTTCTGAAAATGATTTGGCGACGTTGATATGAAGTGTGTATGGAACTCCTGCTGGAGTAACTTTCGCGGCAAGTTGCGGTGCGTCATGTATGCGTTCCAGTGCTTGTTCCAAGATCTCGTGCGGTTGCCGGAGACATCATCTCCAAAATAATCGACAAAGCTGGTGTATAACGGATCGCCTTCAGTGATTTCTCGCTTGGGATTTGGCATACGTGAGGGGTGTCTGGCTTTAATTGTCGATGCTACAAAAAAGCGCCGTGAGACGAGAAGTCAACGTGTAAGCTTTCTTTACGGTTTCATTTCGGGACCTTGCCCTGGTGTTCGAGATCCAGGTAATTATCGCTGAGATCATTGACAGCGATTAAGGTGGTTATACTGTCGACGATACTGGCTTCATTCTAGAGTGAAGGGATACTTCTTCGTTGATTGTCACGTCAAACGCACCTGCAAAGACCTTGCCACGAAACAAGACCCAGCGGACGGGAACAACAAATTTGCCGTCTTTCAGGCGGACGGCCTCCTTAACATAATAATGAGAGGAACCGGCGTCAATCATGGGACTGAGCATGTCCAAATCCATGTTTTTGCGCCACTTCTGCGCATGCCAAATCTCTCAAATAATCCCGTCCTCAGGAATCTCAGGATACACATGAATTAATTTCCTAGTGGTCGGGTTGGCCCAGTCCTAAGATAAATATGAATGGAATACTTCATAATCCACGGCATAGCACTTACCTGCGCAATTATGGACCCAGGATCGTTCATGAAAAAGACATTTCCCAGCGGAGACTTGCGCGGGATAGTTGAGATGCCATATTCAGCACGAATTTTCTTCTGGACTTGCCGCAGATGATCAAAAGAGGGTACATCCTTGCACCGAGCATCCTATAGGACCCAGAGAAATACGCGTAGGGGTGAGTTTGAGATTCGTAACCTCCGCAAATTATCCAAAGTATCCAAGAGAAACATCTGAGGTAGAGTCTCAAGGGATGGCACGTAATCGCCTTGTCTCCTTACCATTTTATTGGGATACGGGAACCATTCGGCGGAAGATTACACCTTCGGATGCCCGTCGACAATCTTAGCTGGTTCGGGGTCTTCGAACGCTGTTAAAAAAAATCAGACAGAACGTGCTGATGGAAAGAGAGTTCGAAAATGAGTCCACAGAAAAGCTCTGCAAAAATTAGGGAGCAACAAGTCATTTCGAAGAGTCAAGCACCCAGGCACTAAGAGCGGACATGTGTCCGAATCAAGCGCCCGAGTGTCAATCACATCATGTTATGAATATTCAAAGAAAAGAAAAGAAAACCGAACCATCCCAAACGCCTTGTCGTTTACACTCACCTGCGTTGCGCATTATGTTGCCCAGCATTATGTTGCCCAGGAAGTCATCCTCCTCCTCCTTCCAGTATCTCTTCTGCAACATTCCCACTCCCAAATCCTAGTCTCTGAACGGATATCTGCCTGTATCTGCGCCATTTGCAATTTATAGGCGTGCCCATCAAGAACGAACCAGAATCTCGGTGTGCACATCAAGGACGCCCTGGTTTTTGGCGTGGTCATCAAGCACAAATCGCAAAATCGCAAGGACCGCCGTCTACCATATAATCTGCGTGCTCCCACCATCTGTCTCCAGGCTAGCTGCCATGTCGTCTTCCCCTCCCTCCACTTCCTCCAACAATCTCTGCGATGTTTTTAGTACTATGAATGAGAAAACTCGGGTCGCCTCTTCTCCGACCGTTGCGCAAAAGCGAAACCACGCCGCCATAGCTGGCACCGGGAGCTCTGACAACGACAACGACGGTGTTGCTACCTTCTCGCTTCCCAACCAGAACGTCATTACCGCCTTCCAACGTTATGCAGAGTGCAAACGGCTTTGTGGGGAACAATTTGACGGAGACCACTATCTTTGTGCGGGTGAATACAAGCCTTTTGTTTCGCCGTTTGGCTAGCACTCATGTTCGTCGGTTCAAGGACACCCCTGCCGTCTGTGAGACCGAGCTGCTCATCAATTTACTGCATCTCTCAAATGAACTCGGCAAAATTGTCGCTTCCGCCCCACCGTATGAAGTCGGCGCCGCCCTCGAGGTATCTATCTGTCTCCTCCGATTTGTATCTGACTAACAGACTATCAAGAAAAACTTGCACGATTACGCTATCGCTATTCTCCTCTCGAGCAAGATCAGCGCATACAAAGACTCCGTGCCCACCAACACCCTGCTAGTGTATGTATCATCTGTCCTCCTATTCGACTGTATTCATATTCAGTAGGAGGATCTAAAGCTGTATCATATTCATGCATATTTGGATATTTTTCCTTCCTTTTAATCGTATCGTATTTTTGGCCAGCACCAGCTAGTTGTAGGTTGGCGGCTGGCCGTAGCTCTGCTGTTGGCCGTAGCTTTGTTGCTGATCATAGGTTGGGTGTTGACCGTAGCTCTGCTGCTGGCCGTGGCTCTGCTGCTGCTCGTAGCTCGGGTTCTCGTTATAGGACTGATGTGGCTGATCCGGGCGAGCAGGATCCACACCCGGCGCCTGGCCCAGGCGCATCTGAGCCCCTTGCACCGCGCCCACACTCACCCCCTCATTCCCAATATCGTCAGGCACGGTGATGCGCACGTGGGGCAGGTACTTCTGCACCTTGAGCTCCACCATGCTCTGCACAATCACCCAGCTCTCGCGCTCGAACTTGCGGTGGCCGCCGTTGACGACAGACAGGATGCTCTCACGCAGCGTCTCCTGCACCTTGCGGACCAGCCGACGGATCTTGTCGACGAGCTTGAACTTGATGTCGTCGCCGAAGCCACGCGACGCTCCTTGTGGGGCCGTGTTCCGGTCGAGCTCGGCGTTGAAGGGGTTTCCGCCGAGGATCCGCTCCAGCGGGCCTTGCACCTCGTCCGGCAGCAGCTCAAACAGCTGCTTCTCGATGCCGCCCAGCATGGTGCGGAACTCGAGCCGCACCTCGCGGTGCACCCTGGCGAGTCCCGTGCTAAGCTTGTCGCTGATCAGTCTGGAGAAACCTCCGCCTCCTTCTCCTCCTTCGACCCGGCTCGTTGCTGAAGAGTCCAGACCCCGGGCCTGCGCCCCGTCGTCGTTGTGATGGTGTTCAAACAGGCCCTTCATGCCCTTGACCAGCCCCTTGATCTCGTCCTTGACTTCCGAAGACACATTCTCGCCGATATCGCGCGTGCTCGTGTTGCCCCGCAGCCAGCGCTTGATCCTGTCGAGCGCGATACGCGTAAACTGTTCCGCGATGGGCGCGTGCTGGTCCCGCAGCCGCGCCGCCACCTTTTCGCGGATCTCGGGCCCGACCGCACGGGCCTTTTCCTCCGGGTGCCGTGCCGCGTCCTTGACTGTCTGGCTGAGCACGCCTAGCAGTCCGTCAAGCTGCACTTTCGGTCCGTGGCCGCCGTGACTTCCCTTGTCCAGGTGGTCCTGGACGGCGCCGATGGCTGCGCTGAGGAAGCTCCGCGTGCCTCCTCCCCCGGAAGAGGAGAACGAGCGATTGTGGCCACCCTGGTCGTCTGCGCCTCGAGTTTGCTGCACCGGACCGTCGTTCGTCAGGTCAAAGATGTCGCGCAGGTCATCGTCGGCCTCATCGGGGATCTTGGAGAAGGAGCGTGTGAGGCTCGCGATCTCGTCGGCGAAGGGCAGCGACTCGACGCCATAGGCCTCGGGGGTGCTGGTGTCCAGCGAGCGGGAGACGCGGCCAGGGCTGCCTCCTGCGGGGGTGTCCTTGGAAAAGAGCAAGCGGAAGGCGGCGACAACCTGGTCTTCCAGGCTGTCGATGGTGCACTGCTGGAACTCGTTGAGCTCCGAGGCGATGCGCTGCTGGATCTGCGGCGCGAGCGAGTCGACGTACTTGTCGATCTGCACCATCACCACGTCTGGGATCCCGTGGCGGCTCTTGCCGAGGTCGGAGGAGGACATGTTGGGTGGTTGATGTCTGGGAAAATCGCTGCTGGGTTCAGGGCTGGGCACAGGTGAACGAGGTACCAGTGTATGAAACACCCCAGCGAAGTCACTTGCGTACTTTCCGCCGCAACGTGGTGTCTATATCGGGTAAATCAATGGGAGGCAGTGTTTCAGATGCCAAGACTGCCGAACATCGGAACAACGGCATGAAGCGAAAGGGCAGCGCAAAGTCGTTTGCCAGTCATTTGAGGCTCGCCAGAACAATATATCACTCTGAGCTCAGCGACACAGTAGAAATATTAAAATACACAAGCGCTCGCCGGCTCGGCTCCCACTTTGTAAAGAAGCAGTGCCGGTCAGCTGACCGCAGACATGTGCCAATAGCGGCGGTCAGAGTAGACGCTTCTGGGCGATTCTGACGGCGATTATGGAAATGATTCTGAGACGATCTCAGAATTGTTTTTTGGCAGAATTGTGGGACAATCGTCCCAACTTTGACCGCACCAATTCCTATTTCAATTCCGGAAGCGATTCTGAGGTGATTCTGGGTTTAATAATCAAAACTCTCAAATCGAAGGCCATAAAAAATTGTCTTGGGCTACCTGGGCGGCTCATAATGTTCCCTAGGGTTACGGAAATTATCATTCAGAAAACCATAACAGTTTAACGGCAACAGGGGAGAATTGCGCCTGAAAACAGAAGAAGTGTTACGGAATCAGTAATTTTGTGATGAAATAGACAGTTTGTGATGAACGAGAATCACAATCGTAATCGCAATCAGAATCATTGTAGAAGCCCCTCCAGAGGAGCTTCTACATCGAGAATTGCCTGAAAAGTGATTATGGGTTTTCGACGATTCTCCGAGTCCCACACTTGATAATTCGAGAATCACATCCATAATCGCCGTCAGAATCGCCCAGTTAAAATCTACTCTGACCGCCGCTAATGGGGGGACGGTATGTGCCGAAAATTCCTCACAGTGCCAACATACTTGTACAATTACGTTGCGCAGCCAACGATGACTGTCAATAGGGTGGATGAAATGGTGAGGTTATATTATAAAACTTCGTGCGTCCCTTTACATCACAGGTGTGCGCACATGCTCATCACTCTCTTTATAAAATTAAGCCTGTCCGTCTGAAGCCTTTTTAAACTCCGCCATCAGCGCTAACCTTTTTCGTCGAGCTCTCCGGTGCAGCCAAGGGGGAGCCGGACCGCGAAGCGGTCCGGCGAGCGCTTGTTAGGACTAAAACACAGCCTTAATGGGCTTCCACAACAACGACTCAGGCTCGATGGGTGCGTATATCAATGATGTGATGTCTGCCACCTGTCCTGCTCCCTCTGCCTGCCTGCTTCCTTACGGTTCACTCTCCCTCCTCTGTTCCATCATCTCGGACATGCCGAGGGGGCTCGGCCGACCTCGATTAAGTCCCGAGGGGCCCTCAAAATATAGTAAATCTCCCTCACCTGTGTGCCGCATGATCCATCGGGTGGTCGCCCTTTTTGCTCTGCTACTGCTCCTTACGCTATGCGCTGCCCAAGACCATCAGGGAAAGCCTCCCTTGGTAATAGCGCGGGATTACCTTGAATTTGGCCCAAATTGCCCTCAAATTCCGCAATTAGGACGATTCGCTTGCTGGTAACATTGCTATCTGGTTACCTTCAATTTGGGGGCAAATTACCTTCAATTATCTTCCATTTGTATTGCGTTTCCAGTGGATTTCCCACTTATTAGGATGGAACATGATATAGAAAGAATGTGGATTACATACATACCTACATAAATATACCACATATTCTACATAATACAATACAATTCATACGTGCAGAACCACCGGCGATCGTATCTGCATGGCACATCCGGAGAGGAGTAGGTGCAGTATTTGTTCAAATAGAACGCACCGAAAACCAGATTATCAGAGATATACGGCACAAGAAATGGTTCGACTCACCGGTGCGAGGTCTGCGAACGCAACCTCGATGACCGGTATGAGGAGCACAGGCGCAAGATTCGGGTAGGTACGGCAATTGGAAAAATGAGCAGCACTAAGCCCATTGGTCAATGCCGCGAGGAGACCAAAGCCAGCTAAGAGCCCCGAGAGGGAATATGCCCATAACGGCAGTATTCGCGGTGGAAGACAATCACAAATTTAAGTTGACAAGGTGCCTAAAGAAAGGTAGGGTTCCACGCACCGACTAGAACCGAATACGAGGAGATAACCGTGACCCCGCGCAACTTGTCAACCCGCTCATTAGGACGAAAGACGGTGGGCACGTCCTTGCGGGCGCAACTCTCCCTTGGTCGAAGCTGGCAATGATAGCAGGTCTAACGACGACCAGGCTGGCTATGTCAGTGACAGATCGCCGATTCCTGGCCTCTCGTCCACTTTCGTGTGCGCAACTAGCAGAACAGATACGACGACAGTACCGGCGGCGAGTCATCAGGGTTAGGTTAGGACTCCAACCCGAAGCCGCCTCCCAGCTGTAAGAAGCGCTGCACGATTCCGTCACTGGTAGATTACATGATCCAGCTTCACTGCGCGATGGGGAGTAACATCCGAACTGCAAAGGCAGCAAGTTTCAGCATGGTGCTCAAATGGCTGTTTCGGTGGTTATTACTCGTATCTTAAGCAGATTATTACTCGTATCTTAAGCAGATGTGGTGAATCAGATTGTCCCTGTTTGACCTCCCGAAATTACCCCAATTGTCATCTCAGCTGACCTTTATTCTTCAGACGCCCGGGCGCTTGGTTATTTCAAGCACAGGTACGCAGCGCCGTCGGTCAACTGGTGCTTGCCGATCAATCGCACAATAACCGTTCAAAAGGCAACGCCAGCTATTTTCCCATCATTGCTTGCTTCCCCCCCCCATCATCATCATCGCACGACGGTTGGACTACTCCTCAATCTTCTCCCTTTGAGCAAGTCCCCAGATGATTGAAGATGCAATGCAGCTCATACTAGCTCGCATCAATTGTTGCATCGAGGATTTTACGGCAATTCCGCAATGAACGCGATGGTCAAGAGTGAGTATTGCGAAGTCCGTTGCAAAATCAGCATGGCCGTCAAATCTTTCCCAACAGCACCTCGACAATGGATGAAAAAGTGCTGCAATGCTTATAACAACTGTGCGTCTCCGGTGCGAACGTTCTGGACTTTCCGTAATCGTAGTGCTGAAACTCGGCTTCTCCTGCTGTAAGCGAAATGGGTTATACACGGGTTACTAGTAGAAAGCGTAACACAAGTATAGTGAGCGGATTGGTATTGCACTGCTGTAATACCGTAGGAATGAATATACTTGAGTTCAAGAACCCTTATATAATCAGTCAACCGAGACGTTAAGAACTTAATTGATAGCTTCAATAAGTTCTAGGAGGAGAATCGATTATTACTTCAAGTCTAGCAACCCGTAAGTAAGAATAGATTAATAACTCTAATTATACTGTAAAGTCTAGCAAAGTTACAGTCAAGTAGAGGGTTTCTGAAATAGCTGTAGGGTCTAGCAACGATACAGTCAAGGCAGATAAGATTGAGCTTAGCGGCTCAACTGAGGTTCAGACGGTAGTGAAGGTTCACAAGGTGTATTGGCAAGGTAAGATGTAATGTGTCTCACAGAGGGGAGACACTCCCTTTATATATTACTAGAATGGATCAGAGACAGAGTCATACGTCTCTGACTCCTCTAAGCCGAGGATTCATAGCCTCGCATAGCTTGTAGCGGTTGCGAAACATGAATCAGCGGCTATGTGAACCGTGGGAAATCGAGATGATGGACATCAAACGGATTACAGGAGACGTTTGCACCGCAAAGATAAATACATTGAGGCTCCGAATAAATAGCAAAGTAAGTAAGGCTTGTAGTAAAATACACGAAATAAATATAGAGGGCATATCCATCACACCTGCCAGCGCCTACCAGAAACCAGGCATCCTAAACGATAGAAAAGTCTCTCGAATTCCCCTCTTTCACTCTGTTTCGCAGACAGGACCAGCGAGTCATATTTTTTTCGTGGGCATCTGATAAACCGAAGCCGATTATCATTGACGATCGTTCTCTAGAGTACACTGGTATTAAGAGCTTACCAGTGTCGCGTTATATATCAGCCGATATCTTTACTGTTCGTTCACCAGAGTAAATCACCACGCAGAACGGTTTCTGGGTGGAGATTTCTTACAAAGGTACCGCCCACATTCATTCATTGTCTTTGTGCCTACATAATTCATTGCCGCCGGGATCACGAAGATTGTAGATGCTTCAGACAACTCATCTGTCGCCAAGGTATGTTTTACGTGTTGTATTCATTTGAATTATACTCAAAACTAAAGGAAACCATCGCGGCTGATGCATGCTTTAAACATGGTGCGTAACTCCTGGTTCCAAAATTACACTCTGCACTTATTTATCTTTGGATATAGCTATAGGGATTTTTTATGCTCCAACTTCCGCCATGCCTACACGCGACTATCCCGTTTACCTGCGGACGTGGTAAGACCCTGAACAATTATCTGGCGGGGTGCGTCTCAGGAACCGATTCGTATTTTTGGAATACCTTCCAAGTCATTGATTTTGCTCGCCATTTCCTTGATAATCCCTTCGCCAGAGTGGAAGAAGACAGAAGGTGAGCACCATTAGCCGATTCTGTGGCCCATCGTTGACAATTTCCCACATCATCAGGCAAAAGCTCGCCCCAACAGTTCTCAGTCTTATCCTCGGCTTTCACGAAAATTCCGGTTAGCTATCGAGGCAAGTCACCTTCTCCTGCTGTTCATTATTCATTGTGATGTGCGCAGCTCACTACGGTGATCTTCCACTTCAGTGTAACAGAGCTGTGGTGTCGCGAGTCGCCTCGGTGCGCTTCATGTTTGATTCACATCGAATACGAAATAAGATCCCACTTAGATACCTGGTGATATCTTCCTCCACTTGGCCCTTGATCACGTCGTTCTCAACGATTTTCATATAGGTAAGTACAACGTTGCCTGAGGGGAATCGAGAATTGTATCCATAAACCGGATTGTTCACGACCCGACGGTAATATATGTATGTAAGTTGCGTGTAGCCTTGAGATATGACGTGGTTTAGGATGGTTCTAAACGGCTAAAGAGCGCGGCAGGGCGCTTCGCGCCCCACCACTTGGATTTAAATTTTGACCCGTAGCTTGCCACTTAATATTTCTCATTGGCAAACAGTAGACTTATCATGCCATGAGCTGATCTGAAGCAGGAGCCGACTGTGAGGCAGCTGCCATCAAGCGTCTCGGAGTGATTCCGTGATGGCAGAGTACGAGAAGACAGGAGCTGGCCATGCCCATCACATGAAGTTGACACAATCAATAATGCAGAGATGGATGAGTTGAAAAAGACTTCGGACCGACAGAAAGACAGACAGACGTAATTTTATAACGAGAGTGACACTTGATCATAACATTATATTACCATTGAGGTAAGGCTCATAATCAACAGTGTCAGTCGCGCACGCCGGAGCGAAGCGAAGGCACATCTTGTTCCGTTTAAGTTAACCCGATACTGAGGTTGAGTCTGATCAAGATACTCCACCGGACGAAATTGATCTAGACGGTGAGTGGTGTGATTTGCATCTAAGGACCAGATCATATTCACTGGACCTGGATAATTTAACAACACACCGCTCCAGTGGGCAGATTTACCTAAAGGCTCCCGTATACTGCCTCCTGAAACGAGCTTCTCATTGCCCGAAATGCCCTGTTCTTACATGCACTGTTGCCATTTGTTGCCCTTTCTTCCACATATGTCAGTGCTGTTCGGTGCTAGCCTTCAAAACTCTGCTTTGATCGTCCACATCAGTATCTGTACGAGCTTGCACGCCATTGCCCGGTTCCTTTTTGGTCTTCTTTTTCTTCCTTTTTCCCACCAAAGTATCTGACCACCAAAGTATCTGAATGGAGCAGCCACTGAATCACCTCATATGAACCTAACCCCATGGCTTCACACAATCCATTCCATCCCTGGGCATTTGGACAAAAATGCAGGCGTAGCGAGCCAGCGGCATGCCCCCAAGAGATTTCCGCCCACTTTTGGATCGGGCCGACCAGCTTAATCATTAATGCGCCCTTCCGACGGTGCACGTTGCGATCATGCCCTCAAGTCCCACACTTCCGTGTGTCTGCAACCGCTGTGTCATTGTTAATGACAACTTCAATACCATCTGGGGACTACGCAAGAATAACGGCATGATTCTTACAGCCAATCCGCAGTGTTGGATATCACATCATACGCCTTACTGTTCCTTCGCATTTCCGTGCATAGGTTGCAAATATGACGAGACACTAGGATCAAACTCACACACACTTCCGGTGGCCGGCTGGATTTGCACTCATCTCCCGCAAGTATAAAAGCAGCAGCGATGGTTCGAGCCATATCATTCGACCTCCCTATCCAACACCGCATCCACCCCTCCGAACCATGCAGATCAGGTTCTCGTCTTTTGTCATTATCGCTGTTTCGTTCGTGGCGTCTGCCTCGGCGTACCCTCAAAACGCTGAGCCGAAAGGCCATGAATTCAAAGCACCGGGGCCGGGCGATGTGCGCGGCCCCTGCCCAGGCCTGAATACGTGCGCAGTTTTTATTCAGAACCGATACCACCGTCGCTGATAACCCACAAGCCTCGCGAATCACGGGTATCTTCCACGCAACGGGAAGCAATTCACCGTTAAAACTCTCTTGGACGCTGGCTTGGGTTTGTCTGATTTCTAATTCGCAACGGAGAGGGAACTGACTCGGCGCCCAGCGGGATTCAACCTCGACCCTGCGCCCATTACTGTGGCAGCGAAGTTCGGCATCATGACCACGGATTCGCCGACGTGGGACAGGATCGACCTCGATGCCCTCTCGGCGCACAACATCATCGAGCACGATGCCTCGATTTCACGAAACGATTTCGGCGACGGCACTGGCGACAACACGCACTTCAACGAGACCACATTCGCCACGCTCGCGAACTCGAACCCGGGCAAGGACTACTATGACCCCGTCTCGGCCGGCGAGGTGCAGCGTGCCCGCCTGGCGCATTCGCTCGCGACGAACCCCCTCACGGTGAACACACAAAAGGAGTTCCTCCTCCGCAGCCGCGAGTCCGCGCTGTACCTCAGCATTTTTGGGGACCCGGCCACTGGGATCGCGTCCAAGGAGTACGTCCTCGAGTTGGCTCCCCCGCCTGGCGATTCATTGCTTAGGCCCTGCTCGGGTGCAACGGTTCGTTCCCAATCCTCTGCCAAAACGATTCCAATCCAATTGACGTGGGATTCTGTCAAAAAGAGTGGTAACCGGCTGATGCGGCAGCCTTGTCACGCCGGCCTTGACAACGTGTATGTAATTGACTTTGGATTCAGGCCAAACTGCTATACCGAGATCCAATATTCAGATTCTACTGATTCATATGCTTTATCATAAATCTAAAATTTAAATACACGTCTCGGTGAGTTTTCCGGATGGAAGACGCGAAATTGAAGTGGTAAACACGTGAGGAAATTCTGCCAAGATCTGATCTCGTTATAAAACACGCGTGACATATGGGTGACGAAGCGTGTCAGCCGAAGCTGCATCACTGCTCGCTTGTGAAGCCGACAGCCGAACCGATTGGAATGGCTGGATCCTGCCCACCCGAGCAGGGCCTTATCTATTTCATCTTAGGTTTGTGAACATCTTCTTCCGGGAGGAGCGCCTGCCGTATGCCGAAGGGTTCACGCTGTCGAAGACGCTTATCACCACTGACTCGCTGTCGCCGCTGGAGCATACCATTCATAATGTATCTCAGTGGACACAGACGCAGAGATGCGGTCCTCTGATTCTTGGAGACGGCATTGCCTTTAACACAGATACATTTGCTTAGAATTATAGCAGTCCCAGTTATAAAGTCTGGTATGGATCGGAAGGATAATAAATGATTGGACCAATTTCTGCGTCAGAAGGGATACTGTCTGTGACTGCCGTCCTTGCCGGACCAGTAACCCGGCCAACCACCAATTATAAAGATAAGTTACTTAGCCATATGGCATTTTGAACCGGAAGCCACTCAAAATTTTAGTGTATTCTATTGTAGCAATTGATCATCGTACAAACACACCTAAAAAAGAAAAATACCAGTCGAGTTGAAAGGTGCGCGGATAATGCCGGACCAATGGCAAAATTCCCTCTAACAATCCTTTGCACAATCAACAGGGCGGAAAGATTGTCGTTTTAGATGTGAAAAAAAAACAGGGTAGTTCAGACGAAGGTGACCGGGACGAAGATCACATCAAAGCCCGGGTTTTGCTGCAGAGCATGGGTTAGGTTTATATTTAGGGTTAGCGGACACCTTCCGCGTCGCGCACCCGCTCTACGCCATCACCTCGCCCGCCGCGCAGGCACAAATCGTGCGCGCGCTGATTGATATAGGCATGAGGGCTGATTGTCGAATGAGTTTAGATAAGGTGAGTTGCATCCCGCATCGTACTTCATTTTCTCGGCATGCGGTCTTTATTGTCGCTTCACCTGTTAGCCTCTAATATTGACTTTCATATAATTGACCCCCACTTGACGCTGACGCTATTTTGCCAGGGCTTCACCCAAGGTGGCTCGAACGCGGAGTCGCTGCTGTCGGATTCATTTGTCGAAGGGATCGGATTAGAGGGGGGAGGGAAGAATTGGGAGAGAGGTTGGAGGCCACGATTAAGGTGTCTTTTTGCGTTTCTCCTTTCCCTCGTTTCTGCAGTGGGAACTGTTCTTTTTTTCTCCTGAGGCAACATCCAATGGATGCAAATCAACCTATTTCTCATCATCCTCCCTGCGGCTCCTGTTTGCTTTCAAGATTCCGACCGGATAAATCGTCGCCAAAGCGGACTTTGCGTGGATTGAGAGGACGGTGTGATTTCGGTATGAACTATCCGTGCGAGCCATTGAAGATATGTGATCTCGGGAACTGTGCGTGCCATCCTCATCGTCCTGCGACGAGCCTCCACACCGTTCGGAGGCGCGGAGGAACCGGAAACCACTCAAAATTCAAGTATGTACTTGATATTACAGGCATCGATCATCGTAACAAATCCGGGGCAGTTCAGACGAAGGTGACCGGGACGAAGACCACATCCAAGCCCGGATTGCCCTGCGGTGCACGTCAGGATTCAAATACACAGAGATTGGAGAGGGACCGTACCCCGGCCGCGTTGTAGTACTCGACGACGGCCACCGTACGGTTCCCCGGTGCAGGGCCGTCGAGCACGATCGGGTTGACAAAGGTAGAATAGATCGCGCTGCCGTCAACCGCGGTGCTCGTTGGCGTTAGGTCACTAATGGGCAGGCCACCCGGAAACGGGAAGGAGGCGTCGATCTCGGAGATCACGACGTCAATCTTGATGCTGGACATCGGTGAGGCCTCTGCAAAAAGGAGGCAAAGGGTACACAAACCTGTTCTCCTCGAAACCGCCGGAGCGCTGGGTCACGTATGTCAGGTTAAAGGCCTGTCGGCCGCGAGGTCAGTTAGAAATATCGGCCGTGCATGGAGACACGAACCCTCTGCGAACTGATCACCTGTCCCGGGGTGGGCGAAACGATCACTTGCTGGGCGAAGGACGCGGCGACGGAAGTCAAAAGAACGGTGAAGGTAGCGCAGAATTTCATAATCAGAAAAGACAAGGATATGAACACTCTGGTCCCACACCAGCGTATTTGAACGGTTGCGATCGATCGGTGGAGCGTCCATGACAGTTCGCTACCAGAACTGTGCACGGTCTTTCCTCGCCGATAGAGTCTCACGGATGACACGGAAATTGAATGGCGTTTCATACCCAATTCATACCTATTATTACTGCCGCACATGGGTGCCGATAGTCGGAGGATCGTTTCTAAAACAGTCGCGTTTTTTATGATAAAGCAGTGTCGGTCCAGGCATTGGGAGCCAAAAATGAAACAAGCCAGGGCTCCCATTCATTCACCGTCCATTCCAGCTTAATCACGCCGTGCACATTCATCATTCTATCATTATCAGATCAACTCCGGGCGGGACCGTGCCGTATAATTCTACATACCTACCGGGCTGCCATGTCGAAACAGATGCAGCTATTCAGATGCTTTGCATCTCCTCAGCTTTTCCTCTGCTTACGTTTTACAACTTGGACTTGGAAATTTATTTGTTTCCACAAAAAAGTGGCAGCACCTCGCAGGCTCTGGAGTCATTTGGACATGGGGAAAGTTAAGACATTACACCGCACACTGCACAAAACCTAGTTTCGTACACGGAGTGGCCGGTTAGCGGGAGTCAACGAGTGAGGCGAGGCGTTCATCAGGAAGTCAGGCTAACCATGGAGCCTGGACTTCAGAAACCAGTGAAAGAAGTAATCGACATACGTACCCGGTTTAGTTGAACGTATCCTGAGGCATTTGGAGCTTCAACTGGCGGAAAACCCGTGTATTCAGCTCGGCGCACCACTGTAATTGACAGCACCGGTCATATCCATCGCTCCTCTGTAGAACCGAGATGAATGCGAAGCGTCTTGGCCACTCGCACCGACTTGGATAGATCTCGCAGAGCGCTTGGGTCAGGCCGTACCACAGCGATATAACACTGCAGGTGACGGGACTCCCGTTCACCACCGGATTCTGCGTCTGGGAATTCAGGGACAATGTCGGACGGTTCCGATATGTGACTTAATCGCTGCATTCCTTACCGATTTTCTACAAACGCCGAATGACGCAGTGGTATCGTTCGCCGCGTAGGCTCTACCGGTTTGATGCTCTTGCTCTGATCCAAATCTATGAATCCGGTGCGCACGGGATTCAAGTCAGCAAGAGTGATGGTACCGGGGATTCAAGATCCGTATCCTTGAAGTCCGAATAGTTCTCGAGTGATATTTGTGAGCTTCTGATATCGAAAGTTTAAGACAAATCCTTGGGCAAGTGAAATTACAACCGGGGTCAACAACCTTTGTCATTTTCATCGGCGGAATTCAGAACCGAGTCGTCTACACTAGCCTATGAATCTTCCATAACCCTCCTATCAGTGATGTCCAATAAGCCAGACAATACTCACCGTCTCATTCCCCATCCCTGTCCAAGACCGCGTGAGGAGGTGGATGGTCCAAGATGCTCGGTCTTCCTTCAACTTTTGCTACCCACTCTCCCAGCACTCGACTGGCGTGAGGCAGATATGCGGCGGAGAAATGCGGATAGATGTCCATGTCCCCCGTTATCATTTCCTCCTCCATAGCTTCCTTCGAGTATTCCTCCGGAATGTCCACGAGGACGAACCTGCTCCCTTTCAGGTGCGGTATGTCGTCGCACAATGGACTGACTGATGGGTAGGGTGTACGGTCTGCTGCATAGGTTACGTAGGAGAGATTGACGAAAGAAGCTAAGGGGGGCAGGAAGAGCACGCCCTCTCGTCGCCAAATGATGCGATAGTTGCGATCGGGTGGAGCGTAGATGGTGAAGTCTGTGAGTATAGATGGATGTTGGAGGCGTTCCAGGGACGGAGTAGAGGTCGGAAGACCTCTGTCCCAGATGAGATAGAGGCTCTCCAGTTCTAGGGCGCCGCATTCGAGACAGAATTGAGCCCAGAGATTCCAATCAACGGCGAGGTGTCGGACGTGCACCGACACTTCCAGTAGTCGTCGAATATGCAGCAACTCCTCCTCCGACAGCTGAGCTCGAATAGAAGGCAGGTCGATGGCTAGGATTCGGATACAGCTGGCGTAGGGCAATAGGCCATTGATTCGTATCAGCAGGTTATTGTGCCGCCGGATGACGACGGTACGGAAAGTGATTGGTTTCGTCCTGGCCAGAAATTTTGTTAATTAGGCATGAGAAATGTTTGTCTTTCTGACCTACCAGGCATGGAATCGTGGGGCCACGAGAGACATCGTCGCACACATGTGGCGCGCATCATAGCCGTTGAGAAGGACCTCATTGATAATTCTTTCAATGTCTTCCGGAAATGTAGGATTGGAATTTGCGGGAAACGCCAACATGGCTGAGCTTTCTGCCATTCGAGAGATTTGTCGTGGCTGTATGGAGCAGAATCCGAAAGGCTGTACGGGTCGGATCACGCGGGCCGCTTTGCTGCCTCCCTTTGCCAAACACGTCATAACGACACGTCTCTTCTGCCGCCATCGTTGTGCATGAACGCTTTCGCGTTTGCGCGGAAATTTCTTCAAAGAAATCGTCGTCCTATTTGGCCCTCGACTCGACACTACACCGCCGATGTTCAAGCAGCCAAGCAGCCACTGTGGGTCGCTCGTCCTTGGTTACTCAGTTTCTGCCTCACGACTCACGGGAGAGCTTTCGCAGAGCCTCCACTTCTCCTTGGAAGGACAAGGTTGGCGGCCGTGGTCCTCAACGCTTCATCTCTACAATAAATCCGGCTCTGCTCAACTCGAAAGACTACCTCGATCTCTCGAACAAACATACCATCACCATCCGCTTGCGCGAGGGTTATAGAGCACAGATGTTCGATTATTGTGTGGATCGTCACCGTCGATACGTTCCCTTCCCGCCTCAATCGACTGGATTTCTCTACTTCCATAAAGAGCCCAATGCTTTGCCGATGGAAGGCAGCGTGCGCCTGCGGGTCACCCCAGACCAGGAACCGTCGTCTTTCCGTCGCGGACATGATCTGCTTCTGCCATCTGGGTGTCCTTGGCAAGTAATCCTACCTCAGATCGCATCCCAACGGGTACAAACGGGATTCCGCCATCAACTCCTGCACGAAAACCTTGTGACGCCAGAGCAGCTCGAGCAGTGCCGCACCGTGTTCGGCACTCGAAAGATGTATACGCAATTCATTTTATTTCGCGCCACTCAGGAGTTCCCGGTTCATTTCGGCGGATCTCTCTGCCTTACCGTCGTTGGCAACGACAAACTGCACCCTCTGAGATTCGCTTCCTTGTTTGCAGCTTCACACAAGAAGCACAGATATTTCCCGTGGCAGGGTACGTCGCAATACTTATTCCCTCGCACCTCAACAGCACATTGAGCACCAGTGCATTCTCAGGTTCTGCACTCGCCCGCTTCGAGCGCTCGACCAGCGCAGAGCATCGGTCCGTCCACCTGCGGATCACAAAGATTGTGAATCCTTCCTCGTACACCGTAGAGAATTACACCGGCCGGATTCTCAAGCCTCAAGAGGGGGAGCTACTGACCCAGCGAAAATATGGTCACGCGCCTGCACCCTGGGCGTACGACATGGATTCGCAGACTGATCGCGCTGTCGCGTTTCGAGCTCTGTGGGACAATAATCCAATCTCGTAGCATCTTTTACACTCGTCATTAATTCATTTTCAAAACAGCCGACTTTCGGCATCGGCAGCATTTCACTCCAGACTTTAAACAAAAATAGGGGGACAAAAAAAAAAAAACGAGAAGTGGAATCCTCTACTCAAGCCATGAACGCCACGCAGCGCTCGACATTTTGATCATTCAGCGAACGAAGGCTATTTGAAGGCACAGGAAATTTGAGCCATATAAATGTTATACTGATGTCAGAAACTCAATAGGGGTCCGTAGGATTGTCTGTGAAAATCTATTTTAGTCAAAGGCAGCCACGCCGCGTCAATTTCTCCTGACCCATTAGTTCGAGCAGACCAATCTACCACCCACGTACAGCAAAATTCCCGAAAGCGCCATGAGATAGACCAGGACAGATATCATCAGCAAATCCATTCCGTAACCGGAAATTGCTTGTCCTAGCTTGGCATTTTGGTTCGACGCGTTTCATCATGTGATCTTGACGGTGACGCGCATCACGTCGCACAGCCATTTTCCCCTGTTCTCTTCACCTTTTTGTCGCTCTCCCACTCTCCCTTACTCCCCCTTGAATTTCCTTCTCCTTCCGGATGTCGCTGACCGGCCGAAATCCCTGCACAACGTGAAGGATAAATGGAAGGAAAGACCGAAAGTATGTTTGGAGTATGTATAGACCACAGCTTTGAGATCGAGGATGATTGGTTCAGTGGGCGCGATTGCCTATATCGGTTCATCTGCCAGATCTGAAAGTCCGAAAGCTGTTCAACCTTTGCTGTGTCGTCCTCCACAGCTCAAAAGTCCCAACTTGGGCTTGATTCCGCAGCTCGGTGTTATGGCCGCTGTGAGAACCATTCCACGCATTTGGATAGATTGCTAGGGCGGTTCAACTGCTGTGGGGGAATTGGGAGAGAGAAATGTGTGGGGATAACCCTCATGGGGATGTAAAAAGAGATACAAACAAAAGCCGGTCATTTCGTTAAAGAAACGGTAGATGACAAAGTTGTACGCCACCGCGTCGTCCGGTGTCTAAAAAACCAAAATAAAACCGCCATTGTCTCACAACCTCCTCTCACCTGTTTGTCATTCCCCAAGTCCCTCAATCCCAGGCTAGTTGCCCCAGAACCCTCAGACCATGGCCGATCTCTCAAACAACGAGGTACGGGTTCCTCTTTGTTGATATGTTCACGAGACTAGGCTGACGGACTTTGGTATCAAGCACTATCCCCTCAGCGATGCGCCGCCAATGATACACGTGACGGGCGATACGCCGGCGACCACCGAGCGCCCGGACCCGATTATCGCTCCGCAGGATTTGCGTAGACATCAGACAGCAGACGCGACCGTCGAGGCCGCCTATCGAACCACCTCCGCCTTGATCGTCGATCCCGCGGCGTCGGAGGATGTTGCTGACACCGGTTCGTACAGCTGTCTCTGTTAACTTGCTTTAGCTCATTCCAAGCTCTTTTCTTTGGCTTTCCGGACTGTAGAGGATAAGCTGAATACGCGTTTCGGCATAGTGAACGACGTGTATGAAAAGCTCAATGAATACTGCGCGGCGCACCCGTCGGTCTTTAACCACGCCATCAACGTGCTTGAGTCCTATACCGACCTCAAGTCTTTCGACAGCACGTTCGCTGAGGTCTCTAAGGTGCTTGTAGATGGGGTAAACTTGTTGGGCGAGCTACATCCATTCGTCAAAGGTGTGTCTTCTTCGTTGCTGATCACCACAGCTCACATCTCACCAGTCGTTGTGTCGCCGCTCAGGCTGATTCTAACCTTCGATCTCACGCGGCGCCAAAACAGCAAAAAAGTGACGGCGGTCAAAATGCAAATACTGGACACGGCGACCGTGCTTTTCCGGTGCGTCAGCAGTATGTTATGTCTGGCAACAACTGATTGTCGCCCTCAGCTTACGCGGCGTACACGAGGCCGAAATAAAGGGACCGGATGGCATGCCGCTGAGCGACATAGTTGACGTGGTACAAAGGATTGCAAACGACATCCAAGAGTGCGCAAGCGCGTGCGATCTGTACTTGAACAAGAACGCTTTTTGTACGTTCCTCACGACCGCACTCAGCGTATACTTATTTCTACGTCTCGTTAGCCAAGATGCTAAGGGCCAAAGACTACGAGGAGCGCTTTGGGTCCTTCATAAAAAAGTTCAACGGCCATCAGAGGTCCCTCACATTAGTACTCTCCGCCCACACCGCCATTGTGGTCGACACAATGAATGATAAGCTCGACCTGCATGGCCAGGGCCTCAAGACCATCGAGTACAAGATTGACGGCCTCTTCCGGATGCTGGACACTACGCGAGAGCGCGAGGTGCAGAAATTCATCGCTGCAAAGGGCGGCGCGAAGGCGTGTGTCGAGAGCGATGTGATATTGAAAGAGCTTGCAGACAAGAGCGGCGAAAGTCTTGAGTCTCTCGTTCCGACACGTTCGGGAAAGGGCGACGGCGCCACCACAAAGAAGCTACTGGAGGACGTCAGGAGGGTGCTGAATAAAGAGTTGGCGGAGGACGTAGACCAGGCGTTCAACAAGCATATGGAAGATTTCGATCCCAAGCTGAAGGCGTAGCAGAACCAACTAACGGTGGAGATCACCTCTACAGGGCAGCATATCATCAGCGCTGTCATCGGGGGTCTCTCTAGTGGGTTGCACTCGAAGATCAAAGATCGGGTGTGGGATCCTATCCAGTTGCTGTTCATTTATTGAGCTGATCCATCTTGGCTCGTAGGATCTGCAAAAGCTTTGGGAGCAGCAGCGGTGGAAAGGCAGCGTCTACGCCCGCGATTTCGTCCTCGCTCTGAACGAGTACTTTTTTGCCGAGCTTGAGCATGGTCATTCTAAGCCAGTGCAGAGCGCTGCCAACCTGAGCGCACACTCCCTTGCTGGTTCCCCAACGTCTTCTGTCCGAGAATACCACTGGCACGAGGCCGAGAAGCATGAAGGCGACCAATGGGCCATTGCATACATTAACCTTGCGCATCTACAGCCTCTTCTTGACGTTATTGACACCGACGGCTCGGGCTTGATTAGCATCGCAGAAGCAAATCATTTCGCGCGACTGCGCCCCGACGGTTGGAGGTGTGTCGGTTTGGTCGAAGTCTTCTCTTACTGATGTGTGTACTGTACAGCCTTATCCACTGGTTCGCCTTCTGGGCTGCGGGGTGGCACCTCACGGTGACGTGGTACCGGTGTAGGATATACAATATTCTCGTCGCCATGCTTGGGCTTGTACATCGCGTTAAGCCGGCCAACATACAAGCGGCAGACACATACCTGGCTGGGTGGGGAATCCAGCGCGTGGAACTGCTGCTGCGCGCGACGCGCTCGGCCGAGCCAGAGTATATGTATCGGGACGATACGGAACTGAAGAACCTCGCGAGAGAATTTCATACATTAGAGGAAGCAAAACTCAAGAGCCAGCTCGAGCAGCTGCATTACAAGCTCGACAACATTGACACGCTCCAGTTGGTTACAGGCGCCCGGTCGTCTGGGCTGCGGCGGATTGAGGTCGTGAGTGGTCTATCCTTTTGGTTTCCCTCCTGTGCGATGCTGATATGTACCACCTAGCACGTGTACCCTCTCCTCTACCTGCTGTTACTACGCCATCTCGCCATCATGCAACTGGCATGTGTACACAATCTTCACGAGGATGAGTTTCCTACGATGAGCACCTCGCTGATCACCATCTTCGAAGCAGTCCACTATCGGACGAATAGGCTAGCAGGTTTGTGCCTGGCGGTCCATATCACGCGCTCTGCTGATAATAACTGCACTTTACAATTTTCAAGGAATGTTCAAGTCGAATGCGAAGGACGGGCAAGAAGGCTTCACAGATTTCGCTTTCGGCATGGTGTGTTATCCTCATTTTAGACGTGTTCTGTAGTTCTGAAGAGATGCTCCGCGTAGTTTGAACAATTGTATCGGTACCGCGACTGGGACCAGCGTGATGCGAAGCATAACACAATTCACAACCGACAGGACGAGGAGAATGATGGGCTGGAGGTCCCTTTGGCCCTTGGCCCCAATCCTGACGACGATGAGGAGTCCGCGATGGCCTTCTTTGCTATTATTGATCCTTGCATTTTACTAAACAAGATCGCGGGCGAGCCGATACGACTCCACGATCCGCAGACACAGCTGTCGCGGACGGCGCTGACGGATTCCGACCCGCTCGATGGCATGTGGACTGGACAGCTCTTTTTCCCCGACGGTAGCGTACCCTACGGCACACTATCCATGCAGCTCACGCGCACCACGGACAATTTCACCGGCGTGGCGGAGAACTCCACGGGCTTACTGACCGTGGCGGGGACAGTCGAGGGGAATTTGCTTCGGTTCACCATTACTTGGCCCAGGGGTCCGGATATCGGGTGAAGTGTAAGGGGCCATACGCACCGTGGGCAGATACGATTACCGGATTGTGGGAACCGAAGATGGAAGACTCGGAGGAAGATCTGGACAGGACGAACAATGCCCCCACGAGGCCTAAAATCTCTCTGCGCTTCGTGTTTCGTCGCCCACCGTCATTCCGCTTCACCGATGGGGCAAATCGAGCTAATGCCCGATGGGAAGTCGCTATTGCGGCCACGATCAACATGGTTGGGCCGACTGCTCTGCGCAAAGCCCGAGCGCAGATGCAATGGGCATGGCTCGCTGATCGCCTTGTTGAGAGAAGACGGTTCGTTAATCTCGCGAAGCGGGAGAGGGCGGATTGGGACGGCCTTAGCACGCCATGGAAAATGTTGGATGACGGGGAGGCCGCAGAGCTTCAGCGGCTCAAGATCGACCTGCGCCCCTGCGATGCGCGAGTCTATGCCTCCTTAGCGGAGTCTGAACTTCAGCAGTTGGTAGATCAGTAAGTGTTTCTTTTACCTGTGGGCAATCGTTGACTAACATTTACCAGTGGCCGCCGCTGTGACTTTTGCCACCAATCCATTCGCGGTATCCGGTGTTTCTGCATTCAATGCATAGACGATAAGTATGACGACGGCATCGATCTGTGCTCTGAATGTCGTGACCAGACCCCAGTAGTACACCGCTTAGGTTTCACGCATACCAGTTTTCACTCCCCTGTGAAAACCACCCGCCGCATTCACGATGGCGATCTAGCGCGAATTATCCCGAAAACCAAGGTCGTTGCAGAGCAAGTCAAGGAGCGCTCCAAGGCCACGCAAGCTCCGCCCCTGCGCATCGACGGCCCACCACAGCCGAGCAGCTATGCGATCGCGTCCAAGTCGCAGGTTGAGCAGCAGCAATTCCACTGCTGCTACTGTGAAAAACCCATCTCCCTTCCTTTCTGGGCTTGCGTCGAATGCGGTACGTGGCGCTTATTCGATGTTTGGGGGTAGATGTACATTTTAACTGCCATTTATAGTTGAGGACACTTATGTCTGCTTGGACTGTGACGCCAAGGGCTCAGCCCTGGCAGACTACGGACCGTTCTGCTTGGATCTGATGCCCGGCAGTGGTCCGCATGACGCTCGGTTGAATCCAAAACATAAGCCCGGCTGTTGTCCGCATGCTGCCCGGCGGAATTCGAAACACAAGCTTTTTCATGCGCTCGTCCACCTTGTCGAGGACGAGTCAGTCGCCGAGCCGGAGGTCATGAATGTGACGCTCGCGGAGATGATGGCGAAGTTGTTGGAGATGGAGAAGAAAATGACAGCCGTTGACGAGAAGCTGGAACGTTTCTTGTCGCAGACGTACCGGAAGAACGAGTGATTATGAGCGGAGGATGAGATGGGATGGGATTGGATGCAGATAGCGATGGATCGGAGATGGTCGGAAGGAAAAAAAGGCAAAGTAGGTTAGGATTTCTAAAGCCAAGTTTCAATTGGTGGTTCTGCACCGATAATGTACGCAGGAGCGAACAGAATGGAAGGAGGCTGACGAAAGGCCAGTAAAACCTTGCGATCTTCATTCTTCAATAATGAGCTGAAAAGCGTCATGTCCTAAGTAGCTGAACCGCACCGATATTTACGGATCAGTGGCGGTGTCATTGCATTTGTGTGTGCTTGCACTGCACCAAAAGTGTACTGCGCATTTAAGGCGCTTTGAAGGACCTTCCCAGGGCCAAAAGGCCTTAAAAGGCCGCCCAGCCTGGTACCATCCTTTAAAGGCATCTCAAAGGTACAATTATCAGGCACCAGGCCTTTACAGGGCGTCCAAGGCTGAACCGCCTTTTAAGGCCTGGCAGCGGCTTTAGTTACCCTTTGGCTTCATTCGCACTTCAAATACCAGAGAAAGTTGTACATTCACATTTTACACTATTCGGATACACGAGCGATTTTACACGGAGCAGCAGTTGATGGTGATATAAGCGAGCTATTGAAGAGGCTTGTCAGTAAGAGCGCCGAAAGGAATTATGGCACAAGACTCACTTAATAACAATACACCGGGACGATATTGAGAGGACTGAAAGAGAGTCAGCACAAAGATAATAACCGTTAATATTCACTGACCGGAGACGAGTTGTTTCGACAGGTCTAAACACAATTTCAGCTGAATCTCGTTGTAGAAACCAGATATGTACTGACAATAATGAAAACGATATTGCGGCAAAGCACTGAAGAACAAATTAGAGAATTTTGAAACGAAGAAGAACCAAAATCGGCGCACCAGAATTAAAGCCGACCAGAATTATCTTTCACTGATGGCAAACAAATCAATGAACAGCAGACGGCAATGAAGCCGAGCGTACTATAAAGAGAAAACAGTGAGCGGATAGGGAGGATGCAAGCGTACAAGAGCGTTGCGAGCGGGCGGCAAATTTTCTTTGAAAAGTCAGACACCTGTTCCTAAATGCAGCGGCGACGGCTCACCTGGAAGTAACAGCAACTCTGTGAAGGCACGTCAGTCAATATAGAAACCAGATACACCTATTCCTCACCTTATAGTCGGACGAGGCTGTGGAACTTCGAGGGGCGCGACGACCGAGGATTAAAGACACTTCAGAATCCTTCTCGTCGTCGCTGTCTTCGTCATCAGAAGCAGCGACATCGCTGCACCCGAATACGCCGCTGGATAAGACAAGTCAAATAGGCAGAAATACGAAAAGTGGACAACAGACTTTTGGTACCATGCGAGGGTTTCAGCGGCCCACACATCGTCGGGATGTTTGGGATCACGTTGAAAGAGCTCCACAATGTCATTGAATAACTTCTCGTAGTCGTACTTGCCATCCTTGATGGTCCAGGCCGAGGTGGATAACATTGTCCGCGGCTGAGCAAATAAATCTGACATTAGCAGGCGTCAAATCTTCGAAGATCGCTGCGCTGACCTGGCATCCGACATAGCCCAGCATTTCCGCGTCCATGATGTACTTGCCGTGTGCACGCGCTGCACAAATCTTTTTCAGCTTCGACGCGCGGTCCATGGCGGAGGCCGGGGCCGTCCAAAATGACGCGCGACCTATACCGTCGCCTCGTAGAATTAATGCATGATGAAGAGGGTAAGAGTAAAACGCACACGAAGAAGGAATTGACTTGGCAGCAGCCCCTGCCTTGGCTTGGCGGGGTCATACGCGCCCTCAGCGTAAAAACACGAGGGAGAGTTGCTTGCAGTCAACGCGAGTTTTTCATTGGTGAGTTTGCACCCGTTCAGAAGGGCTTGGAGGGCGCTGGAAGGAAAGCAATGTCAATATATGCGCATATATTCAGCTTTTAGACGCACGCGGTGGCTTCGGGTGTAAGTGGCGCCTTGGATGCGTCCTCGCCATCCTGCACAGCGACGCGCATGTGTAGCTTGCGACGCAGAGCCCGAGGGATGATGGTGTCGCGTAGCATTGGGAAGCAAAAAGACGCAAGAGAACGCACGCAGACGGCACGGTCACTGTGTTGGTCGGATCAGGAGAGACTTGCACGGTCCAGCGCGACTGTGACCCGGCGTGCATAACGAGACTGATGTCGTGAAACGGATGGACACCACGCGGAAGGTCAACGGAAAGTATTTGGCCATTGAAAGCAGCTTTTCAAGAGGACCTTTCGTATCCCTCAGGCTATACGGGTGTATCAGCTGGGGCGCGGCCTAGATGTGTAAGCCTCACATGGTGTCTCTCCTAGCCCTTTTACCATTTCCGACTGGTGGAGCGTCGCCTAGCTCCGCGACGAGGATGTCGTATTTGCGCTTATGAGGTGGAACAGCAGGGGCATCCTGGGCAGGCGGCGATGTCGAGGGGCCAGAAGGTGATATGGAGGAGCCAGAAGTTCCAGACATTGTGGCCATGGTGGTGGTCGCGGACAAGAAGCGCGTCTGGCGCGGCACTTCCTTTTAGAGCGCGCCTCACGGTCACGTGCTCTTCTTCCCGCGCCTCGAAAAAAATCCAAACATCAAAGCTAGAGCCTATAAAAATACATAAAAATAACAAAACACAGTTTACAGGTCATCATATCCCGCGTAGTTCAAAATTTCCTCCTCTGTGATCGCCGCCGGCCCTTTTTTATCATCTGCGGCATCATCCTCCCCAGACTCTTCAGAATCGGACGAGTCATTGCCGGGTTTGGGATCTGGATTGCCTGAAACATCTTCGTCTGAGCCAGGCTCATGGTCGTTCAATTTCGTCATAGATTTTGACCACAATCCCGGTACTGTAGGCGTGAATAAAGTCGTCCGATAGCAGCAGATCCCAAATCGCGTGCATCAGCTCCCGTTGCAGGTGAGCCATGACGTCGGGGAGGGTGGGAGGTCGAACTTTGCGCGGTAAAAATCCTTGATTGGATCGGGAAGCTAGAAGACATCAGAAGGGCGAAAGTGCATGAAAATCAACAGTCTACCGATGGGAAATAAGTCTGGTGGTAGCCGGAATTTGAAGACGGTTTTGCGCGTGTTTACTTTGAGAGATTGCCGAAGAATGTATAAAGTAGCCAAAGCGATGCATTGCCGAAATTAGCAAGATGTGTCGAGTTAGACCAGAACATATAAGCCGCAATTATCGTCTCAAGATTGGGTGTTGCTGTTGGATGTGGGAAGTCATGATGTGCCTAAGCATTGGGCGAGAAGTATACACCTCTCCGTACATCACCTCATGGCCGTCGGGGAGGGGCGGTAGGCCATTTTCACGACAGGGCCGTCTAGCGGTTCCAGAGAAATATCGGGGTTGTCGGGATTGTAGTTACGATCCCAGCGATACTGTAATGGTGTTGTGTGGTATTGCTCAAACGCTGGGCTCTGGAAGGCCTCGAACATCACGTCGAGAAGCGGCCGATAGAGGAGTCCCGCGACCTCGAACTCCACTGCATCGGCCTCGGGTACGCGAACCTTGTGCGCTGGAAGCTTGATTTTTATCGAAGCTTTTTTCCATTTGTTCGACGGTGAGTCATTATCGGGATTCGGACGTGTCGCGTTGTCCAACCTTTTATTTTGCCAAGCGGCGCTGAAGTTCCTGAGATGCTCGCGGTCAAAGTCGTCTTTCATCAAGACATCTTCGACAAGGGAGTCGAGTTCGGCAATGGAGCCGAGATGAAACCAGACCATTAAACGCGCGACCGTGGAATTCAAAAAAGGAAACCACAGAGACAGAGGGGTCGGGGGTGAAAATGAAGAGATTTTGGAGCAACGAGGAGCTCGGACGACTTGCACAAGTCGTCCAGGCTCACTGACTCATCTGGGTCGTGGGTGGGACGGTTGGGAGAAATCTTGTACAGCCCGTGGATATTCGTTTTTACCCACTTTGGCGGCTCTTCTTCGGTGTTAGGCCCAGCAGGAGGTGTGGGGTCGATGGCAGGCACCACGGGAGGCTCTACCGTCGTAGGAGGGGCGGGTACTTCATCCCGATATCGCTTTGGGAGCCTAATATCGCCTTGGGAGCCTAACTCGGCGCCGCGGACGACCAACGGGACCAGGGGAGCGGAATAGGGGGAGAGATGATGGGGGAGGATGGATGAAAATCGGTTTCCTGGCGAGTACAGTTGTACACGATTTTTTTCAAACGAGATTTGCGCATACCATTTCTGAACTTGAAGGACCTGCCGGTGTCTGGTTTGCTATTAGCGGCAGCGGTAGCCGCTGCATAATCCGCTGCGACGACACTCTGTACTCCTGGGACGTGTTGAGCCTGGAGTGCCTCACATTTGTTGTGGTGGTTCGTCATCCCGCCGCGCGCGTCCCTTTGCGAGACCGGACTGACCGCAAAAACTGCATTTTTTCATAAAGATAGCGATAAATATAAATAAAAGAGCTTCAAGTTTCATTCACAAGAGTTCCAGATTGCAAAAGGTGTCGGCGAAAAAAGTGCTAGTAGGGCGGAATGGCAGGGATTTTATAGGCCCTTGAGAGACAGAGCCAAGGCCCTTGAGAGACGGAGCCAAGGCTTGAGAATGTACGGATAGGGGCTTTAAGTATTGGCGCCAGGATGTTAAAGACTGGTAAAGTAGTGACCGGGGCTGGGAACGCCTGTTAAGGGCCTTGCGCGACGCGTCCAAGCCTGGACGGCCTTTGCCGGTGTCACGAGGCCCTTTGATGCGATCGACATTTTTGGTGATGCATCACCCTCTCTCGAGTCTCTGCTTCATGATCAATATCGAGCCACTATGTCCAACCTACCACAGGAGCTCGTCGACCTGGTTATCGACAACGTCGATCTCCCCAAAGACCTGGAGGCATTGGCGCTGGTATCTCACCCCTTCGTGGCGGGTACCCAGGCACGCATCTTCCGACACTTAACTTTGTCGTCCGACACCGGCACCGGCCTGTTCAAAAGATCAGGCACGCTGCCCAGACTATCTGGCATTCTTTCCCAAAGCCCGAATCTGGGCACCTACGTCCGTAATCTTCATATCAATCTCAACCTCGGGAGGAGCGATATTCACGTCCTTTTGGCACCCACCCTCCAACTGCTGAGAAGAGTCAGTCGCACGGCGATAACGTACATCCGCGGGTGTCATTGGTCCTGGAGTTCGTGGACGGACGAGATGCGCGCCGCGCTCCTCGACCTCTTTTGTCTTCCAACCATGCGCTTCCTTGCGCTGGTTCGTTGCACGAACGTTCCCGCGACAATTATCCGCCATGCCATGGCGTCGTACGAGGAGGTGGCTCTGGAGGTCTCCGGTATTGATTTCCACCCGGTCGGATTTGTGCGACCCGACCACGGCAAATCGCTCAAGCGTCTTGTGCTACTACTTGACTACAGAGCAGAAAATAACCTCGGTTTCCATGACCTGATGGTCAGCGCCGAACTGACGGCCTCCTCAGCGCATCTGAAACACCTAGATGTAGACCTTCTGGATGACGTAGACCTCATCACGGAACACGCCGTCTCAGTCGAAAATTTAACCATAAGCTGCTATTGTATGTCGCAGGCCGTTCTCGCATCGCGCCGCCGCTCAATGTGTGACAGACTTTCCCGAATTCGCACTGCCCGCCAATCCCGCTCTTCGTTCTGTGACCATCAAAGCTCACCCCCGCATGGTGGCGACCTGTACCGTGTCTGAGGTGCTTCGCTTCATCGCCCGCCTCCCATCCGCTGCGCCGAAGCTCGAATTCCTGGCTATCTCGATCTTTGGATTCAGCAGGCACATCCCATGGAGCTCAGAAACCATACCTCCGTGCAGCGACGCTGACGATGCTCTGGTGGAGCTTCCAAATCTGCGCAATATGCGTTTTTCTGTGGGATGCGAAGCTCCCGAATTTGAGGAGCGTCTAAGGGGTGCGCTCCCGCGCACAGTTGCAGCTGGACTTTTTTCGTTTCCGAACGATATTGAGCCCCCGGACCGTTGGGATACAACCGCATTCTTTTCGCAATAAAAATCACCGCTAAAGATCATGTGTATTTTGGTGCGGGTGAATTTTTCTTCACGCAACGAAACACAGGAATGATAGGTCACCTCGTCCTCTCCTCCTCTCCTCTCAATCTATTGCACTACATGTGATCAGCATCTAACCCTGCCCGAGGCGTTCTCTTTTCCTCCAAGTTCCTCCAAGTTCTTATATACATATATACATACATATATATTGCCATCCAGTACACACTTTGTTTTGCGTCCCTGAACTCCAACGGCTGGGAACACCGCCAGCCATAGCCCTCCCTTTACAGGAGACGCGTCCATACATACATGCATACATACTAAGCCGTCCCATTAACACCACCATTCGCACCATTGACACTATTCACGCCGTAGCCGTAGCCATGACCATTCGCATTTCGCGGGGGCTGGGGGAGTACCCTGGCGGGGAGACGGGGTCGACTGAGCGGGAGCGCGAGCGCGCTGTGGTTGCGTCGGCGGAGGCGGGGGTGAGGATGTTGCCGATGCCGCCGCGGCCGGAGGATCTCTTTGGATTCAGAAATTCGGAGTGGGGGACATAGACGGCAAGATACAAGTCAACACGAGTAACGACACCGAACAAAACGCAAGAAAGGAGAAGGAAGTCGTCAGCGACACTCAGTAAGCGCAATTTGAGGTGGGATGCGACATACCACAGTGTTCTTATCCGCCTCCGCATGCGCACGCAGGATCTCGCGGTCGCGGAGGGAGTATGACGGGTCCGTCGCGGGTGGTTGGCTGAAGTTGCCTGAGCCGCCTCGCCCGGTGGAGCGCACTGGTGGGGCGGCGCGGGCCACGGGAGCGCGTTCTCGCCCTCGCGGCCAAGGAAATTCTTGCCCTGGTGAACTGGCATCCGCGGAGGCGTTGGAATTGGCGGTGGAGTAGATGTTTCCGGCGCCGCCGCGTCCAGAGGAGTGCTGCGTCCGCAAGAGATACACGTCAGCGATAATACATGAATAAATTATAATTGGGCTGAGACGCACGAAGTTGCGGCCACGGGAGGACGAGCGGTCTAAGTAGTCATACGTTAAAGCCATCAGCGAACAGCCTGTAATAGTCAACGCGACAAAGATAAGAGCCGAGTATAAGACCCCGCCGTGGAGCCTTATCTCTTATCTCTCCTTCCTTCAAACCACCACCCCCGCCGAAACTGGTTGACCCAAGTTGAAGGCACACTCACTAGCCCCCTTGAAAATCGTGCTCGTGATGCTCTCCGTTTCTGGGTTGTATCCGTTCTGGCTGGCCCGTGCTGCGTCGTTGCTCAGCGCGCGATTGATTTTAGCACCCACGGCGGAGATGCGGTCTGAGAATGCGCGGCGTGGAGACACCGACGCGGACGTCTGCTGCTGGCTGGCCATCGATGTCTTTGTCTCGAGTCGCGGAGTAGGTGGGTGAGTGGGTGCGATGCAAGACTGAATCAGAGTTCGTCACAGCTCGCTTCGCCGCCGGCCCCGCCAACGCCGCAATATTGCGTGTTTGCGAATTGATCGAGTCTGGGGCAACGTGGGCCGCGCCACGTTCCATCCTCCTTATGGCCAACTACTACTCCGCTCCTGGGTCATCAGGTCACTCCTGCTCTCGGGCTCGCCATATATTCGCGGAAGTTCTCTGATTTTCTGGCGCTGCCCTCTCTTTTGTTGACTTTCTTGACGTCGCTTTGGCTCTACTCCTCTGGTTCTCGAAAACCTCCACCTACCCCGGCAGTTTTCCTCTAGCCCTCATGTACCTAGATCAAAGACTACCCGCAAGCGACCGCATTCTATGCTTCCATTCACCTACCTACCTTTCCTCGACCTACCTCATCTGACGTCTTTGTTGCGACATACTTACATCCGGTACGGATCTCGCGTCGCTCAAAATAATGTGTTCTCGGCTGGAGGTGTATTGTGTGGCACTTAATTTAACCGCTCGCCGCGGCGAGCATGCATGCGCTGTACCATCCATTCAGTCACTATTTTCCGTTTGCGGGACTTCCCCTCCTCACTGTCTCCGGAAGAAGCACACCCACGTTGCTTGGATCGCCCTCGGCAGAGAATCACGCCAAGCCCGTTCCTCCCTCGAATTATCCTCCTCTTTTCCCTGCTATTATCCCTCCCTGGCAGCGACCATTCCAATGGAATATTTTTAACTTCGTCGAAGCCAGAATGGCGTGAGCATCCTGGGAGAAATTCCCTGGCAGTCCTCGCCGTGAAACCAAAGCATTCTGAGTGACTAGAACCCCAAGTAAACATGCGTCGTATACACCCATTTCTTCTCTTTCTAATGTCGATCGCATGCCTCATGAATCATTTATATATCACCCCCAGTGGCGGGTGGGTAAAAATGCCTTCATTGCGTGCATAACGAGACTGAATTTGGGGTCCTTCAAACTTGCACTTCCCTGGCTCATTGAATATCTATTTATTTTTCCGTGTGTGAAATAACCCCATGTTAGACTTTCTCGACGCGACGCATTGAATCCTCCTCTCGGGCTCTACTCTAGACTTGAAGCGCATCTACGTTAATCTCCACCGTCATTTGTAGTTGTCATCTGCTGCATATGAATCATCCTTCAGCAGCAGTTTTCCATGCTCCCAGCGAAGGCGGATGGCGTCTTATCGCAGCATCTTTTCTCCAATGAATGGTGGCATAGTAATTTCCCAGTCCCCGCCTGGAAAACTTGAAACACTCGTGGAGGCTCAAGTTTCAACGTGGGTCGCCTATGTATTTCTTCGAATGATGACATTCTCTCGGTGCGAGTAAATCGTTTGCCTTGGCACTCGCGCCCACAGCGGCGGCGTGCAATTCCCAGTGCGCACGCGCGACTCGACGCTGTATTTTTAAGCCCTCTCTCTACTACTAACTCTACATCGACAATATTCATGTATGTATCGTCAGTCATTTTCCCAGATCCCATCCATCTATCTACCTTCGCTCTGTACACGTCAGCACATACACCTATCTATATTTACACGTTCGGAAATACAAACGGATAAAACGTCCCCGGTGCGATATCCTCGTCGCCCACGACCGTCGGCGGGATTTCTTGCTGTTGCTGCATGCCACCCTTAGTGAGATGCTCCACCCACAACTGCCCTGGGATGGGCTCATCGGCACTGCGGAGCACCGTGGCTTCCTCTTCTTCGCCGTCCAGCGTGTTACCCGCATGTGGATCCAGCGAAAGCAACCGCTCGAGTACGGTCCTGCCAACAAAACAAAACCCTCAGTGAGCAGCGCAGTTATGCATACCGACGATATGCAAATGAATACATACACGGAAAAGCTGGAAGCGGGCCACCGCTGCTGCTGTGCCTCGAGAACGTCGACCGCCGTGCGCACCCCAACGAGGATGATCGACGCGCGTTGCGTGTGGGTGGCGTCGGTGTCGCCAATATTGGTACTGGTGGCATTGGCGTTGACGTCCATATCATTCGGAGTGGCACTCCGGGCGCCCCTGAGGCTGAGTATGAGTACCATCCCCGCCGTGAAAACGGCACTCTGGCTGAACACCAGCGGTTGCGCGGGCTTCCGCCGGCGGTGGGCGTCCGTGATGCGGATGCAGGCGTATGCAGAGCGGGTGCAGATGTCCAGCGCTCGGGGATCCTGTTGTAGACAATGCGGGATATGAAAGGTTAGGAAGGATTGGAGGAGGTTGATTACTCACCAATGGCGCGCTTGTTATGGTGGGACGGTGAATGAGGATCCGGGTGCAGTGGTAGAGGCAGGCAAGCGCTGCTGCTTGGGCGAAGGACGGTGTGTCGAGGCGGTCCGCGTCCCAGACGACTGGGACAAGAAGAAGGCGAATTAACATATGCATCGGCACAAAAGAAAAGGAAAAGTAAAGAAAGAGAAGGAAGAGGAAGAGGAAGAAACAGGAGATTGGAGGACGCACGATGCGGAGGGACGTTCGTGAACCACGAGTCGAGCGCAGAGTCTAGTTCTGCCGCCACCGCGTTTGGGTCGGTGAGCGCCATTGCGCGCTTTTCGAGCGGAGAGGAGTACTAAAGGTCCGAGTGGGTTGCGTGTTAGTAATGATGACCAAAAGCGACAGCACGATAGAAGGGAACGAATGGACGAAGGAAGGAACGCACCAAAGTACTCAAAGTAAACTGCAGGATCCGATGCAGGGTGATGAGCGCGATGAAGTACTTCACCATTGATGGGCTCTCCCGATCTTCGGCGTCGAATTCTGTGGGGAGGAGAATATCGATGCTAGTGGAGTGTTATGTCAGTTTGCCAATCTGAGAACAAGACAGCATAACAGGATACGTACTCGCGATGTTTCATTGCCGGCCCGCGCCCCAGGACGCCGCTGAGCTGCGTGTCGAAGATGAGGAGGATCCTGCGCGGGATGTAAGATCGTTTTCAGTGAGTATTCAGTGAATGGAAGGCGCACGAGTACGGAGGAAGACGCACCACACCGCGCGCTTCTCGAGCTCTTTTTCGTGTGCGAGATGGGGTCGGGGTGCGCTGTGGCGGTGAGCGCCGATATCCTCCACGAGGCGCAGTCCGAACCCAACGATGGACCAGCAGAAACGCGGATTGGAGGTGCCGTAAAGGAACTGGGCGGCGAGCTGTGATGTGTAAAAAGTCATAAAGCCCATCAGCTCGTCGAGAAGCAGAGAAACAGAGAAAAAACGCACGCAGTAGGTTTGGAGATCATGAAGTCCGGGTTGCTGCCGCAGAGAATGCCCGCAGAGCTCGACTTGGTTGTACCAGTGCCACGCCATCTTCAGCCGGTCTTGTGTCGACAGATAATCCACGTATAGTGAGCCCAGGGCGGAAACAAGGAGGAGAGTCGATGCGAAGCCGTAGTGGTGGAGGTGGAGCTGCCGGTCTATGCATTGCTGGAATCGGTGGCGCTGCAGCAGGGGCAGGAAGACGTTCACGTTTGAAAAATATAGAGAGACCAGGGACGGCAGGAGGTTATCCCATGGGAATATTAGGTCGTGGTGTGGAGTCACCGACGGGCTTTCCCACTGGAAAAAGGGTCGGTGATTGATATCCTACTGCTGACGGAAGGAGATTCAGACGTACCGACTTTAGTGTCCAAGGTCTGGGCGTGGCAGCATTTGGATGATCTATTCGTTGCTGGGGACGCTGAGAAGCGGGGCCTGGTTTTGCTGATACCGCCACTTTGACAAGCATGGCTGCACTCGATTTCCCTTGAAACCCGGGGTCCGCAGGCACGCCGTCAAGCGATAGGGCCCTAAAACTCTCCGCAATGTCAGCGAATACGGAATCCTCTGGATGAGCAGCGGTGAAGGGCCTGGAAAGGCGTTTGATTGCGGTCGTAACCAAGGGTGGGGGTCGCAATTGGTGCTGTTGGCGCAGCGATGCTTCGGCGATTTTCAGGCGTTGCTGCAGAGTTTCAATATAATCCTTGTATTGTGAGTCTAGAGGTGGATCGGGTTCGCGGGCTCGTCGTGGAGGTCGTGCCTAAGGTGAGGGATGAGACACATTCCAGCCAAACACATTAAGTAGAGAATACCCGGGGTTCCGCGGGTTCCACGTATGTGCAAGAGACGCCATATTTTGCGCAGTGACAGCACACAAGTTTTCCGTCGCCTTCATCCTACACTTCAGCGGGCGAAGTGGATGGATGGATAGAAAGCCTTACACCTTCCTGTATTCACGAGTCAATTTCGTTGGGGAAGACAAGAAGGGTTCGGTGGATTTCACTCGCGTTTCATGCGTCGACATATATCGCATGCGCGATGCCGCGTTTTCTTCAGGGAGAAATCATTCTCATACACGAATTCCAAAGACATGGTGGTGGTGGAGGGCAGAAAGGATTCAGCCGCGGCGGTGATTGAAGCCCGATCCGACATCGCGATCGGCAATCGTTGATCGAATCATTTCATTGCTGAACAGTCAGGTTTGGCTACCATGGACAACTTGGCTATCCGCCATCATTTGCTACAAGGACAAACATAATTTCGTCATATCAACTTTGTCATAGCACCAAAGAATGTGGATATCAAATTGTGTTTATAAAGTAGACTCCTCGATGCTAAACTCCCAGTTGTTGGTTCAACTTGCCGATATTCCCTCCTTTTTTCGTGGGTATCCCAGTCCAGCCAAGCTCTCAGCGACCCAAATTCTGTTTTATCTGATGTGTCATTTTCATCCCGTGTTCGTCCGACGCCGTCGGCCTCGGAGTAATTCTGCCTCCGAGATCAACTGTCTCTGTCACCCAGTCGACGTGGCAACGACACTTTTTGCCTTCGCCCTCCATGTCCTCCTCTGCGACCTTTTGCAATCTTCCCGTCTCTGCTGTATTCCACCGCAATGCTGCCAGCTCTTCGCTTTCTCTGGAGTGGGTAATGAACTTAGATATGTGTCATTCTTGTTGGTTCCCCAGACACTGAAGTTACCTCGGATATGTCGAGGAAATCCCCGCTACTTGTTCGTCGTGAATGCATTCGCAAAGCTCTATTCTGGCTTATTGAGAACAATTCATGATCTTCTGACCTGGTCCTAGATGGATAGCGAATTGATTTAGAACGTTCATTGTTGGAGAACAGGTATTTGGGTGTTGTGATTTGCACTGCATGCGCCATTTTGAGATGCATTCTGGTCATTGTTCCATATCCAGTTCTGTCGTAACAAGTAGAGACCTTACCTCCCTCTTCTACCGGTTCAGCACCTGCCTCGAAGAGGCCCAATCCCACGTCATATCTTTCTTCGCGTTTTCACTGTTTGCCGCGTACTCCTACTTATGTACACCTCTGGTGCGTGCAGTTTTCAGGTGAGTTGTCGACCGGATATCAACACTGATGCTTCGCTGCATCCTTATATGACATGTCAGCTCTTGCATCTGTAAGCTCAACAGGTATGTCGTGTACATTGAGCGTCTCACGCAATTGATAATAATGATTGTATATTGGCAGCGCTAACACGAGACTCGAGACCCGGTCTCAGCTTCACACCTCACCATCTCGCCTTTAACGCAGAGACCCGTGACCCGCACTCGCGTGACCAGACCACCCGTGGATGCTCGCAGCCACTGCGTGCCGCAACCGCACATGCGCGCCCCCAGGTCCAATCCTCGTTGCCGGACACAGCACTTGATTTCTCCGACGCTGACCACCGCAACGATGCCCCTGACGATCAGAGGGTAGACCGTGGTGGGAAAGGTAAGAACGGTGGATTGGAGCCCAAGCGGCATATATCGTAGTCATTTCTGTAATTCCATCGAAAATTATATTGCTTTCCCCCCATTTTCGGTGTGAAAATCAGTGACAATTTGGCCACCCAAAAGCACGTTCACTATGGTTTGGACCAAGAATCAGGTCAAAACGTCCTGAAATGGACCCCTGGAATGTTTACTTTTATACTTGAAAACTGGTTGCCGGAATTTCAAGATTGTGCGGTGGAATACAAGATATGTCTCGTTGAAATGCACGACGATTTGTACTGACTTGACGCCCTTAAATCCAGGTAGTTTGACACCCTCAGTGAATGTGATCACCGAAGAGGAGTTTCGAGCCAGTTGGTCCATCTGCGGAACTCGAGGGAGCGACAGCCTGCCCAGTGATAGACGTGGGATTCTCACCAAACGGCACCTCTATCATGAAAGGGGCCAATTCGTCGCCCTCGTCCTCCGAAACATCCTCCTCAGTGGCCGCACGTCTCTCAGTCCGCCTATTGTTCCTAGCCATCCTATCCAACTCCATTTTTCGCAAAATCTTCCTAGCGTCCGGCGAGAAGACGACCTGCCCTTGGATAGGGGCTGCTTGACCCGGGCCTTGAATGAAAGGGCTGGTCATCCCTGGGATTCCGGCAGTATTGGCCATTGTAGGGTGTGTATGAGGAGTAGTAGTATCAACAAACAACGTAGTTCAGCCCTTTGAAAAGTGCGAGCGAGTGTGTCGGATACAAGTGATTCGATCGTCGATCATGCCATCCCGACACCCTCTTAGTCAGCTTGTGTTGAGCTCTAGCTCGCAGGCTCACTTTGAGCTCAACTGGTCATCATTTGTGTAATTTTCTCTGACTCGCACCTCTGCTCAGAGTGGACCAATCTTTATCTCAGGAGCCTGATATCTTTCGACGTACATGGCGCTCGCCGCTCATATTTTCCGTCGACTGTCTCATCTCGATGGACATAAGCGTGTGCAACTTCATGATACACGCAAAACTATAGCGGAATACATCACAAAAAAACGTGCGCTTCATACACAGCTTCAGTCAAAGATATCGGTCGCATACCGGCCCTTCGTGACACTCTCAAACCTCGCAGTAGCCTCGTCGGTGTCTAGTCCTTTCGCACGTTTGATAATTTCGACAAGGCTCGACTTGATGCCTTTCGCGACGTTTCCGGACCCGCAGGTGAAAAACTGGGAAATTAAATGCGTGAGCGGGGAATTTACAAGTTATTGACCGGCACTCACCGCGGCATTCTGCTCATGCGCATCAACGATATCCGCACTGTCCTTTAAAATCCGACTATGAACGTCACTATGAGAACTACGCAAACCGAGTCAAGCGGAGACTCACTCCTGCACGTATTTGCATCCCTCCGAATCTTCCGGCGAGCGAGAGAAGGCAGGACGAACTTCCAACAGCCCAAGGCGAATCCACTCCGCCAGGTCAGTCTGGCTATAAAGGAAGTCTGTTTCCGGCGACCGACATCCGAAGAAGAGGATCATTTTGCCAACATCGCGCCCAGACGCCTTCTGTGCGGCGCGCTCCTGGATGAATCCGCGCATGGGCGCAATACCAGAGCCAGCGCAGAACATTACGACTGGTGTGAGAGGATCCGAAGGTGGATGGAACGCAGCAGCTGAGGGGCGCACGGCCATCTGGACGCGATCGCCGGGACGCAGATTCGCCAGGTAGTTGGAGCCAACACCAAGGAATGCTTCACCGTTAACGTCGTGCAGGGCAGGCGACTCGAGGACGCTGATGGTGACAGTGATATTGGTCGGATTCCAGAGCGGAGAGGACGAGATGGAGTACTGGCGGACACGCATCGCGGGAAGCATCTGTAGGAAAGAACCTAAGGACAGGTCGATGTCTGCGCGTGTTTCAAGGATTTGCACGACGCTCAGACGTTTGGCCTGCACCGCCTCGTGGTACGAGGCCTTTAGCTCGTCGAGGTACACACGGGCGGAATCGGTGGTTGCGGCTGCTGAAAGGATGCCGAGATCCCGCGGGGTGGCGGGCTGCGCGAGTTCGACGTATCCGGCGAGAATCTCCCATAATTTTACGGGTTTCCCGACAGGGAGAGATGTAGGCCCAAGCGAAGTCAAGATAACCTACGGAAAGTGAGTTAGCGCGCAACAAGAGACAAATCACCGACCTCTTCCTCGTTTGACAAGCCGAAATGAGCAAGCACACGATGAACGTCCCTCGCAGGGTTCTGGGGCAATCTGACAACGTCCATAAGTGAGGCTCGCATGCATGCGTAAAAGAAACACCCACATTGCGACATAATCTCCCGCTAATCACACGTGTCAGTCACCGTTTAGCGACACACAAAACTCACATACCTCGGGCAGTAAGCCCCTCAGGAAGTTCGAATTCTGGAGGAATGTAAATGAACGAAGAATGTCCTTGAAATTTCACTCACCGATGTGGCGCTTCACGGGACCTCCCTTAGTCAGTACTCTGTTCTCAATGACGCGGCCCAGAAGAGCATCTGCCTGGCGAAGCGCCGCCGCCCGCTCATGCCCAGCATTGACCGTCTTGACTTCCAAAGTCGGGGCAGGAGCGTCTGAGCGGGTAGTTGAATACTCCTTGAGAACGACCAGATAAATACGGGTGATAATATGATACTTCAACTTAAATGGATCGATACTTGCCTTGGTCAACGCGCCCCAAAGCTTCACCGCAAACTCATCAAACACCTGGAAGAACTCGCCCTTGCTTGCGTCTCCCGATCCGCGAGGCAGGAGACGCTGGGCACCGTGCTTCTCGAACAAGTCGTCGCACAGCGTCGGGATCGCTTGGAAAGTGGCAGTCCAGTCCGAGTTCCCGCATCCGAATACGGCGAAGCGGACGCCAGCGAGCTCTTGCCCCTCTATGTGACGAAGCCAGTCGACAAACTGCGCTGCGTTGTCGGCTGGTTGACCTATCCCCCGGAAAAACGGGATGCGGTTAATATTTGGACGGAGGGGTTTTGGAAGGACAGATAGGATACCTTCGAACGAGGCGGTGATGATGATCACTGGACCGTCGGTTGGGACTTTTCCGAGTGCGGAATCCAGAGTACCAATCGACGAGCGGAAGCCTGTTCCTCAATGTGAATTGAGGCGAGTCAAGGTAGACGCGGACGCACCATAGGACACCGCCTCGTTAGCGATCCTCTGTGCAAAAGCCTCGGACGTCCCGGTATTCGAACCATAGAACACATACAACGGTTTCAAAGCCGAGGTATCGATATTTGGCGTAGCATGTGAGGCGGCCCCAAACTCTTGAGTATTGCTGACCCTGAGACTCGAGGAGGGCGTGGCATAGAAGACGTTGCCATGACCCTGGGTGCGGCGCCGAGCATGAATATGAAACCCCTTGGGCTTAATGGTGAGCGTCTGCTTGATCTGGAGCGTATACGAAGGATCGGCGGCGGAGAGATCGAATTTTTGCAGTACTGTGGCGAGGACGAGGCTTTTTCCAATTGATTGATCAGCGCCGAGGAAGGGATATAGAGGTGGGAGAGGGACTTACATGACTTCCTGCCATGCAAACGCACGCCCGATGCATCCTCGGACACCGAAGCCGAACTAGACAAGGTCAGTCACCTGCAAGTTCGTGAAGACACACATACAGGTTGCCACGCATTGGGCTAATCGGTGGCGTGTCAAAATGAGTTCGATATTTCCTAACGAGCATATAAAAACACGCACGGGCAGGGCCTCGAATTTCCCGTCCAAGTGGCGTTCCGGACGAAACTCCTCCGCCTTCGAAGAAAGAAAAACATAAGTAATCCTGTTGACGCATGGAACGACATACATCTTCTCCCCAGACTTTCGTATCCCGGTGCATATTCCACACATGAACGAGGATTGTCGTCCCCGCCTTGACGAAATACTTCCCCCCACCGAGGGTGGTGTCCTGGAGCGGCGTGACGCCGCGTTTGCCCGCCGTGGGTGTCAGGCGCAGGGATTCGTGCATCACGGCTGTGTCCCGAGTGAATCAATACACTCTCACAGAGAAGGGAGGAATAAACAGACCAGTGAGGTAGGGCATCTTGCCGAGATCGTCGAGCTGTGCTGGGCGGTCGCCGATGACTTGTTCGATTTCGGCGCGGACTTTCCTCATCGCTGCGGGAGTTCGGAGGAGGTGGTAGATCGTGAAAGTCAGCATCCCTGTTAAAGTTAAGATCCTCGGTAGATGAGATGCTGGTGAGTCCAATGAGTACGCGAGAAGACGAACCCGATGACGTTTCGTGTCCTATTTGAAGATGAAAAGACAATTCAGTAACAGAGGTCTATGTAATGGGATATGCTGATGCCTTACCTGCTATGAGGAAGGTGATGAGCTGAGGAAAAGTAGATGGTCAATATTCTACCGGATATACAGGTGCATAACACGGCATACGTACGTTCTGCGCAATAGAATCCGAGCTCATTTTCCTGCCGCTCTGAGGATCGGTCGAGTGCAACATCGTGTTCAGCAAATCCTTCTTGTCGATTGGGTTGTTCACTCGCTCTGCGACAACTGGCAAAAAAGCGAAATCGGAATCAGTTGAGCGCAGAACAGCACATGGATGATGATAAAAGGAAGACCCACCCTGATCCGCGAGATCCCTCATCAACTTAATGTCCGCCTGGTATTTCGTGTTCTTGCCTATAACGGCTTGGAGCACGCGCGGGCGCGAGGCGCGGAGGTCGCTCTCTGCGAGGAAGTCGCCCATGGCTACGACGAAGGGAACCGGTTTGTCCTGCACATATATTTTACTGTCAGCGCCAAGGCACATTGTGACAAGACGGAAGACTTGCGGAGTAGAATGAATTCATCCTGCGTGGCGGAAAGATTAGTTTAGGTTCATATTTCCAAGATGTGCTGTGGAGGATGCCAGCGTACGCACCGGTAGGACATGGAACAGAGGGAGATGGTATCGAACGTCAGGCGCGTAAAGTCGCCTGCGGGATCGAGGACTGCGTTTGGCCCGAAACTATGCTTCACGATTAGCGAGAAGCGGAGACATGTAAATGCCAATAGACTAACCGTTCCCACTGAGTGTTTGAATCAGACATTAAACATTTATTGAAACAAGAAACAAGAAACAAGATCAGGCAACGTACTTTCAAGATAAGCTGGTCGCATATGTCGCGCATCTCTTCAAGCATACCCTTGATCGCCATAGGTCCGAAGGCGGGCATGAGCAGGCGATCTATGGGAAGAAAGGTGAGGAACGGAAAAATGAGCGGATATCATTTGGTGTCCGTACGTGCAAGAAGCCAGTCTGGCTCGTCATTGAATGCCTGAATCAAGGTTGGTCACACCCACAGTTGCTACCCCGGTTGAGAGAGGACTCACGCTGAACAGACCACTGCCAGCGAGGTTCCGCACTTCGAGCAAACCTCCTGCGACTTGCTTCTTGAACCGCGTTTCGTCCGAGACCTCGGTCGCTAAGGCGTAGGAATTTACATTGACGATGGTAGTACCTACATGTGAGGACTGGTCAGTAGATGTATATACAGAACAACAAGGTGGGATCATCCACCAAAAATATTGAGCTGGTAGATTTCGCCGTACGTCTTGGCTAGGAGGGCGAACGAATGGAGCGGAACGTCCTTGTCCAGGGCGGTGACGTTGCCGATGAAGGGGATGGAGGGAGGTTGTGGAATGGGGACGCTCATTGTGAAATGCGAGTCTTTCCTGAATGAGGGAATGTGAAGAGGAGTCGAGTCGAGGGCCGGTATATATAGCGTCAAGTCAAGCTGAGTGCCGACGGCCAGTTATTTGAATGAAATTGAACGAGTTTCTCTGCATCGCCGTATCGTCACCGCGATAGACCGATATAAATCCCGGCATGAATGCGGCGAGTGCTTCTCTGGCTCGTTAAGGTAACAAAAGATGTAGATCACCTAAATGGGGAGGCGCCGGGCCACAGGCGGCACAGAACGGACAGCGTGAGAAGAACATGAGTGTAATGTCTCCCTTGATGCGTGCTTCGATGTTTGTTTAGTGGAGATATTTGTAGAGAGAGGTGGGTAAAGTGCTATATGTGCCGCTTCTACACCCGTTAAGCAGCTATATCTTGGGTCAGAAGTTTCCACAAAGAAAATAGATCCTGAGGATTCTGATAGAGCAGCTTTGGGACAAGCCAAACGAGCCTCTGGCGGAAGAACGGGCCGGAGGCAGGTGCAGAGGGTCCGATGTACTAGTCGGGCTTCAAGCTTCAAGTCCGACGCGACCCCCGGGGTGTGGACCTCGGTACAGAACGCTTGAAGATACGATGGTTTAGATAACGGGCGGGATTCGGGTCGACCAACGTCGGTGACGCGGCATGGAAGTTTGAGGAGAAAGACGGCTTTGATTGACGGCCACTATGATCGCCGGTCCATGATTGCCGATCCATCAAACTCTCTTGCCTTCCATCAGGACCCATGATAATCCTAATGAAGAGCTTCGTTATGACTGACTCTGGACATCGGACAAGTTGCAACTATTATCTGCTCCTCTGCTCCTTGAGGGAGCCTGGGGCCGAAGCGGCCCCCGATTTTGATCCTTTCCAAGTACTTATCAAAGATTTGAGACTTGCTGCAATTGATTGGACCCTCACTAACATAGATTAACAGCGCCCAGTCGGTGCAGTAGGGGTTTCATTTTTTCCAGTGCTCACAGGGAATTTGCCAGACCTCAAAACAAACGGCAACGTGATCTCGTGCGGTCAGTTCCCTTTAAGATCTCCTGGTGAACACCTGAACACTCAGCGTAACTTTTACGCTCTTCTGCTTTTTTCACTAACTAGTCCGCTGCCTAGAGATTTTTTCACCCCGTCTGCCTCAGTTTCTCATCTCCCGAATGGCTAGAAACCCTGAATTATTCCTTGCATCGATTCTGCTTCGAGTTCGCCTCGTCGCAGGCATGCTCTTTGCGCTCTGTCTTCCTTCTGGTTGGAGCGGAAAGCTCAACGTGTTCCACTCATTCTCGGACAGCTGGTATTCTGTCTTTGTGCCGAACGGACTCGATCGACCCTATTCTTATTCATCTTCTCGCGGGAGCTCAAATTTGCACCTGCATCTCTGTATCACTGGGGACCTCCTTTGGGTCCCCAAACTATTATCGAAGACTGGCTAGTCGGCCGGACTAGCTAGTCGGCCACTTGTGTCATATAAGACTATCAGCATAACTTTTGGCCAAAGTTTTACCCGTATATTGGAAATCATCTACGGACGCACCCTGAAACCAAATTTGAACCGGTTTGATGAAGTTGACGTGAGGCTGTGCCCGCTTTCGGACCGGTGGGAGCTGCCGTGCACCGCCTTTCTTATTTTTGGCATGACAGCGCTTATAGTACATCGCCTCATTCTCCACGACCACTGGATCTTTCGACGACGTCGGGGGCTCGTTCTGTTCAGCAGACGCCTGGATACACCTCAGCACTCCTCGCTAATCCCTGGCCCTCATCCACGCGCTACTATTATCCAAAAAGGTTTTCCTAAGCTGGCAAAATTCGACTCCATGGCCGTCTGCTCGTCACTGCTGTATCGGATTCCATGGTCGTGCTATGACTGCGAAATTTAGCATGGAAATTAAACATGGTCAAAGAATTCCCTGGATGGCATTGATATGAATTTATCGATTTTATTGCTCCGTCATCGTTGCCCACTGTGCCGCACGGGCACTTTCCACAATGGCAACACTTGGAATTTTTTTGAGGAGATGGAAAGTCGAGGGGGAAGAAGTGGCGGTAAATGTACATTCATATTATGCCTTCGAAGCTGATCCCAACTCATTTTGTATGTGCACCTCATTTCGATGCTGTGCAGGGGTGTTCGCAATCAGACACCATTTTGCAGCTTTCACTATGTGTCACAGTCAAGACTAAATCGCGTCCAATATCAAAGATAAAGGATTGGGGAGTGCGATGTGTATAGCTCGAAAGAGGATGGAATAAAAGGTTAACTACTACAGACGACTAGCTACTGTATATATACTGTTTTATCGGGCCGTGTGAACGAGAACATAAATATACTACAATAGTCTGTAACCATGTGTTGTACATGCGTTGTCCATGAGATCTGTCAAGACCTATTAATTAAATGTGTGTTCCTCATGTGAACCGTCCCTCCACCATGTGTTCTTACAAAGCGACCTGTATCCTCATGTATAAGGTGTGTTTGTCGTGTGTTTGTCCAGAACGTTCCGAGGATATTAATAAGTGCTCATATAATATAAGCGCCAAAGATTAGATAGGCACATGTTTACATAAGGCATTGGAACGATTAGATAGTATCAAATCGTGACACTATGTTGCCCACCGTAACTCATACCGACTGGTCCATCTATCTATGTCGAATTCCTTTTCAATGTGATATTTTCCTTCTTTCAATGCCGTGATTTAGCGTCTTGGGCCCTCCGTCGCAGCATATCACTGGTGTACATGGCTCATCTTCCATCCCATTTCTACCTCACTTGCAGCTCTTGCTCCACCTCTATTCACTAGGCTCCCACATACGGTTTCTTTGGGTGCGCGTGACTCACCCAACCCGTAAACGAATATAGCTCCGATGCCTGCAGAACATCACGAGTTGCGGCCGCCTGTCGACACTGGTCTCGAGGACGACAACGACCTTGCACTTCTGCCTCAGTAAAATACATCCAGCTCGTCCTTGCTGCATCTCAGCCACGGCGCATGTCCCTGCGCAAGGCTGAGCTTTACTACAGCATCCCGCGTACTGTGCAAATCGCGCCAAAGGCCGCTTGACCCGGCGCGGTGATGCCCAATTGATTTTTTACTATTATCCAAACATAATTTCTTTTTAAATACCAGTCTGCAGGTGAGTAACAAGTAGTTCTCAATTTCATAGAGGCCTGTTTTGTTCCTAGAACAACTTGGTTGCATTTGCCGTTGTGTGAGGAATGCTGAGCGAGCGCAAAAAGAAGAAGAAACGTGGCCGATTGACAGGTTCCCACGCCTGGCCGGCTTCCTAGTTTTGGCCGCTTTTGGACTTGCCGCGGCAAAATATTCGCCGAGCCATCAGAGCTTCACCAAATGGGGCGCCGCTTGAGATGTTCCACTAGTAGGATGCTAGACTATGTTCTTATCACACCACAAAGCCCAGGGTTAACACGGTTCTTCACTGGCATACGAAAAACCCTTAAGGTGGCCGAGTAGCCAGTTTCCGATAATAAATATCTTCACCGCAAAACCAACTTCAATCAAACACAACAAATGTCTCTGCGACTTGTCCGCTATGCTGGCGCGGCTGTTTTTTCATTCCAAACCACTTGCTCGTTTCTTCGTTAAATTTTTCACCGCAAAAAGTCGATGTCAGCAATCACATTCAAACGCAATCGCTCGCTCGGCTGTAAGGGTTGATCAACAAAGTGTTATCGCAGTAGCTAGAAGACGAACATCGAAATTGGTTGCCTATCAAGCATCAATGGGGTCCCTGCAGCCAGCATGCCTAGCGATTCCACTGGCACAGCAGAGCTCTCCGGCCGCGTGACTCACAAATCGATTAAATCGGGGATTCGGATGGCGCTTGGCAATCGCAACACCCAAGATATCAAGCCTGCATTGGGGTACACTATAAAGACCCTCGGAGTAGAGACCACCTCTCCTCTCTAGGTTCCCCATCCTTCCACCCGTCTATCCCCACGCGGGTACGGAATGGAGGGGATTGCAGTGAGAGCGAAGAGAACAGCGGCGGAGGCGAAAGACTTCATTTTAACTTTCTCGGTCGTCGTCATCTGGGCATTCAAAACGACAGGATTCGGAATGGCCCCTTTTGTTGGTGTTCGGATATACAGTATTCAAGACATCCTCCCATCCGAATGTCCGACCGATGATCTATGGTGAATTAAAAATGACGATCATCGAGTATAGCCTGGAGCCTGGAGTATTGGGTGTATATCTCCTCTTTAGGTTGAAGTCCCGGTCGCCGGTTTAAAAAAATGAGTGCAGCTGCTTTTTCTCCGAGCTTGCCTCTCCATGTTTGCTTGGGCGACGCGATGTTGTGCCACTGGAAGGGTGGATGACCCGCTCGTAGTTTTCCCCAATTTACCTATCTCCGTGCGTCCTTTACGGTACATCGGTCTTCGGACCGATCATTTGTTTTGTACGTACATATGGGCATATAGATCCTTCTTACACCCAAGCCACCACCATGGCACCATCCCCGCGACCAGGGACCTGAGCGTTCCACCGCGAACGTGTCGCCAATGAACCCCCTTTTCTACATCACCCGTAAACCCCATATTCAGGACGACCGATCCAAATTTCTGTCTACGAGCAGAGAACTCATTTCTTTGACAGCGACGCGTTGTGAGCACGTGCTGAGAAACTTGCCTGATGGGGTTTATTCCACCCGAAGGCAACAAGTTGCACTTCTACATTTCCTGGCGGATGGCTGGCCGTCATCTCTATTTACTTATGGTTTTAAGAAGCGAGCTGTTGGTATTATATGGAGCTTTGCTGCAAGCTCGTCCTGCGGAGTAAATCCGTCACGTCGTGGTTGTGACGCTCCATCAGGAAAACCAGAAGTGTCTTGACAGTGCGGCATAGCACTCCATAGCATTCCGTAGCAAAATGTGGCTGTGATGTACCTATGGCCCGCTATGGAGCACTATACAGTGCTGCCTAGTGTTGCATAGGCTCGCCTAGACCCCATAGGTACATCTCGGCTATGGTTTTCCAGATGTCGACAACATCTTCCGACTCGCTTGCGCTACCTAGCTCTGAAAGCTTTTCGCGGTGAATTTTGCAATTGTCCTGGACCCTTCTTCTGATTAAACTGGCCGCAATTTTCCTCATCGCATGACATTTCCTGGCCGACCTTTTTCATTGCCAATTGGATGGAAGATGGAAAATCCAGGCCGTCTGCTACACTTCGCGTCTCACTGGTACTTTCCATTCACATGTCTCAAACGGGACAAAATTCTCGCCATGGAACTTTTAACGCGGTGCATCTGAGGCCCCTGTATTTAATGCCGATTCGCACTGAACATTCCAATCTATATGGGATCAACTTTCCTCATTTTGAGCTGTGTCTGTAGTGTGCTAATCGTGGTTGTTTACCCAGGGCATCAAGGATCCAGATCCTGAGTGTTAAAATTTTCTCAGGCTGCTTCTGTTGGAATATGGAGCCGCAGTACTTATTAATGATACTCGGGTAGTACATTCTGTAATATTGTACCCTCTCTCCCCGATGCTGACTGAGCAGCTTACTGTACATCTTAGTAAGGGCCTCCCCAGTAATATAAAAGCCTTGTAATTAGTGGTAGTACTCTACTGGTTTGCAGGGGAATGAATGATCTGGCAACACTCTATCCTTCTGAGATTGTTTCAACAGCTTCTGTGTTTATTGATCACGCTCTACTGGGGCACGGGGTAACACCTGCGGGATCCGGGTTCTCGAGTTTGGTCAGTGCTTGGAGGCCCGGGGGCGATGGTGTAGTCTCCGCCGGGCTGCTATCACCAACATGGTTTTTAGCACACTGCATTCTGCATGTCAGCACTATGTCAGCGAATCATATGAATGCTCTTTACAATGATCGAGTATCTCACGTCCTCCTGGGGGCCGATGCTAACCTGAACCGTCGAAAAGTCAGATGGATATACAAAGCTTGTGGAAGAAGGGCACCCTGTTGTGGAAACCTATATTACGAATTCAGTTCCTCGAACGGCATTAACAGAAACAACGCACGATTACTGACGAAGTCGTCAGTGACCATGGTAGAAGGGAAGGTTAGGGTGCCGGCACCAGCAGCGGACGACACGCCGCCACTGGTGACGGACGCAGATCTGCCCGACCTCCGGACGTTGAGATTCGCGAGCTAAGGGACGGTGAACCACGTCCCCGCTGATCCGGAAACGAACCACCGCACCATACTAAGCACGTAGAGGCGCCCAAGCGTGGACGCGATACCCACGGAGACTGCCGAGGGCAGGTGAGCCTAGTGCGTAACATTAAACGAACCCGAACGACGGACTATTGCTCTCCTCTTTCAGCAGAAACCTAAAATTGGCAACCACGGTTCGATCTTGTAAGTTAATGAAGAGTATCAACAGTGTATGGGACCTACGCCGCCACAGCCGCCACCGCCACCGTGGCCGTCACTGTCCCACTCTGAATCGTCAATGCCATCAGCCGGCTCAGGAAACTATTAAGTGACCTGGCCACGATATGAGCCATTTTCTTCCCAATCAGCGTCATGGTATTCCGCACCTCCGTGTCTTCACTAAAGTAGACCTGGACTTCCTTAACTGCCAGAGCAGCGCCGCGGCGATGCTAAGGTCCGCCACGGCTTCGGTTACCAGCCAGGTCCTGATAGGATGAAGGGGAATGAGTGCATAAACAGCAGAGCTCCATGGCCATGGCCATGGTGAGGGACGCACGTTGCCGGAATCTCGGCCTTCGCGCGTTCCGTGAATGCAGGGAACTTCGCGATTAGCACACCACATGCGAATTCGCTTCCGAACTGTGCACGGCGGACTGTAGGTACGATGCGGTACCCAAGGAGACGAACGTACTGCGACAAAAATGAAGAAGAAATTTAAAAGAGTGACAAGGATATTTCTGGTGCTAGTTCGATATTCTTGAGAGGGCTAGGGCCGTAGAAAGAGTGAAACACGCACAACCGCCAGTATCGGCTGACTAGAAAGCTCTGGACCAGGACAGCAACCACGCCGGTGGTGAAGAGGGATAGCGGGACGGGCTGAAATGTTTCAGTTATTCCACGCCTGACTCTGAGGTTCCACGTACCCAGTGTTGGTCAGCAAGATACAGGGGATCGCCTGCGGGTAAATCGTAGGTGATCACTCACGCCGTTGATAATCTGAGACATACCCGCATGAGTTATTGTGTACTATTAAGGTCATCAACCTGAGCTTGTAAAACGCAGAATGTGAACACTTACGAGATACACACAGGCATAGTAGTTCAGTGTGGAAGCAGTGTCGATCAAGCAAGCGATCGACACAAGCGTCTGTCAAAAATGATTCTCGGATAAACGGAGTTCAAGGCAGAAGGAAATACCTTCAACTTCCAGTCGTCGTGCTTGAAGTGTAGAAAGTAGTACCTGACCTGAATGAGTTCGGCCATATACAGCAACTGGGCCAAACGTAAGGACGTGCTGATAGAAAATAATCCACTGCTCACGGAGTTTGCCCAGGTCCCAATGAGAAGTACCCTGCAAGAAATGAAACTATCGAACTAGGAAGCTAGGAGAGTGGAAAGTCGTACCCGGTAATGGTGTCAAGGGCAGGGAAAGACATTGCGAGAGGGATGAAGTAACCAGTCTTCTGTCTTCCACCTGCGACCTGTAACAGCCGCTTTTGCCAATCACGGCGATCACATAATGTGCTAACGTGCCACCACAATGAAAAAAGAAGCCCGACGCCGTCGGAAGTTTTAACTCGGCCCCAATTCAATTCGCCTCCACCTTCGGTGCTGTCTCCAAAAAAAGATTAATGCAGCGGAAACAACCCTTGACTTCCGAGACTTCCAATGGCGTGACGGGAGACCTAAAACCGTGAATTTCGGACGGCGAACCTTGGCGGAAACTTGAGTTTCGGCCGCCTGGATCAGTGGCAGACAAGCGGCAGCTCAACGACGATAATCCGCCGCTCGTCGTAGTCGAACTTATAGTAGTAGTACTCGACCTCTTCAAAACTCCCCTTAATCAATTCCCCGAAAGCTTGTGCAAATCATTGGAAGTTTTCGATTGTAATAGTCTAAGCGTACATACACGATGGATGGGGGATCGCGACCGAGCCCAATGGACAGGATCGGGAAGGAACACTCTCGGCGCCGACTCGCTGCGCAGACTCACAGGAAGCTTTCAGAGATACAAAAGGGACCAGGAGAAGAGCACTTACTCACTGCTACTGTCAACCAAGAATAATCGGAGCTGGGCGTTCAAAAGGAGGCACAGGAAGCAATCGCGAGAGCCGGTAATCAAGGACAGCTTTACCTGAATGTTTTGATTTTGCATTTGATTCATCTGGTGAAATGCACCAGCCAGAAACTGCGGAAGAAATCAACATGTGAAGGTGTGAATTTAATTCATAATTTGTGACCACCCAGAGTGAACAACGGAAACGTGAGAAAACCAGAAACTCAACATAAATGAGAACCGGCAAGATAGGTCGCTGGGCGGAGGAATTGGACGCAGCTCCGTGTGGGTTGAGGAGGCTCAGGACTAAGATGAAAAGCAATCATGCGCCAGAAAGCAGCGGACGCAACTAGTGCGAGATTCAGCATTGAGAGCACAGTTGCAGTTGGAGTTGCGGGAATATAGATTATGAGGATGGTCGAACGGATGGCTAGGGTCGGAGTAATATTTTGGAGTCGAACCCAAGTAGAGGACTATCTTCCGTAGCAGCGGTTCCAGATATCAGACCAAAATAAAAATAATTCGAGGAGGAGAGTGGGTGAAGGAATTCTATTCACGCCATTTTTATATTTGTACTGCAGAAACGCTATTGGGTCCAAGGCTAACTTACGAGCAAGCTTGGCGACCAATTCGAAGGCAGGGGCAATGGCTGATAGCGAATGATCGCAAGCTCGTCCAGAGCGGGTGCGCTCTCCAGGAGTGGGATGGCATGCGGAGGGATTGGGTGATCGAACATGCCTTCGACCTCCAGCTCGAGACAGCTGTTGTGATTAAGCTTTACGATAGCTTGTGCACACGACTGTTAGGTCAATGGTTACAATCCACTGGGGCTTTAGGTCCCAGTGCCTGGCTTATATACTGTACAAACTTGTATCTAGAATATTCTACTAGGTACTTCACTCTCGGGGTACATTAGTAATATATCAGTAAGCCTTACTCAGCCCTTCGGGCACTTCGGGCTCATATTACAACAACAGCGAAGGGTGCGTCCGAATGCCCGGATCGCGTCGGCAACCAGACGATCCGACCGCTCATTGATTTCACGCAGACGAAGATGACTGAATTGAGCATGCACAAGGGTAGGTGATGAAAGCAGGGAGGATTGGTCGATGTCGAGGGCGCGCAGCTTGGGGTTCGAAGCATCAGTACCAATGCTGAAGGATTGCTCTGTGTAGAGGAAAAGGCTGTCAAGTGCCGCGTGTCGCATACAAATTGCTAACCTCTTCTGCCGTGGCTTTGTGTGAGATTTCCCTCTCTGTCAGTTAACAATACACTGGAGTCGTCTGAACCTATTTCGACCTCCGAATCGGCTGACGACGACTGAGGATCATCATCATCAGAGGTACCTGGCCCAGCTGAGCCTGGAAATGCATTCGGTGAATGGCACATGGCCATAAATGACTGTGTCACCCACTATCGATCAACTGCAGCTGCGGGTCATTTTGCACCTCACCACCCAGCAACCGGGGCGCAGGATCCGACTCCTCATCAGGCAGCAAAGGCGTACTGCTGAGCTGCAGTATTGCATTTCGCCGCTCGTCACTCCCTACGGTGAGGAAAGTCGCTCCTTCGACCCGAATACCCGAGGAAGAATGGAAGAACGGCGGGGTATCGCGATGGGAACCGACCACCTTAAAAGTTCCCCCACAGATCATGGCGTTGTGTACGTTGTGGAACATAGCGATTCCGGGGGCAGAGACAAGGGGAGGTGAGATCTCTCGTGGACGGCTCGTTCGTCGCTATATAGAAGGCCGTTGAGTGACAGGCTCCCACGTCGGGTGTGCAGCGGGTACGTAGGCCCGCGGTGGTGACTCCCCAACAAAACAAAACAAGGCGCCTACTTTCTTCATGACACAGTACCTTTCCCTGGGCTGTTGCACCAGATCAGAAGCTGCCAGACAGGAACCTGTGCATGAGAAGCAAATATGGGAAATTTGTGAGATTCTGAGAAAGCTCTGATGGCGGATAAGCTCATTTTGACGCTCACCGGAAGCGGTGTATTACCGCAGCTCAACAGCCTGTCATACTGCGACACAGTATTCAACAGCTTTTGATGCTGCTTGGCTGCGGGTTCGGGGTCCGCTGGCACTGTTGAATACGAGGAAAAGCTGTAGATACTAGATATTCGACTCGGTGACGCGACGCGTTATGGGCACGTGCTGAGAGACTTGCCGGATGGGGATTCTTCCACTTCCTAAAATATAATTGATGCTGTAACATGGCACCAAACGCAGTTCTCCAGAACGCCGAAGACAGCGATGGGCACTCTGTACGCCCCGCCACCGGGCGACCCCTTCAAGGACCACTTAATCGCTGTCCTCTGTCTACACGATGGCCCAAGAGGCGCAGCCGCGCCCGTCGCGCGATACAGCGGCCCCCGCGATTGGCAGACGGATGCGATATTGCGCAAGGTGGAGGCGCTGATGCTCCCGGGGCTGCCTGCAAATAACATCTCCAGCACCAGCACGCATTACACAAATAGCTCCTCCGATACGAGTGAGGACGACTCGGAGCCCACCCACTACCCCGCAGATCCGCTCACCTGCCTCGCGTGCGGCCACCGCCCGCTGCACCGCTTCGACTCCGCAGAAAGCTCTGGACTCGGTGCCCTGGAGGAGCTAAGGCTTTTGAACGATCAGGTGGGTCGACTCGATTTCGATTTCTCGCTGTCAAGAATCTCCGAGGGACGATACTCCCGCCTGGTCGGGGCTGTCGTGCCGTGAATTTTTGCGCCTTCCAGCCCTTGTGCCGAGGCGCATCTTTATACCACCCCACTTCCCTTTTTTTATTCGTTGGGCGCGCATATGTCCTCTATTTTGCGCACATATATCCGCCTCCCGAGGTTTTCTGGCCTTTTCATTCGCATACATCCTATTTCTGGGCATACCCACCTTGCTAACCTCCTCTCGCGCGATATAATAATATCCTGCGTTTGTGTGTTGATGCACCTTTATCTTTCACGCGCATACATCCTACTTTCGGACGCAGGCTCATTCAAGTTTCTACCTTCCTGCCGTGTAAGGTATCCTACTTTCCGCGGCTACATTCTGCGTCTATCCCCTCCCCCTCCCTTCCTCCCTACCTTTCCTCCCCCCCCTCCTCTTTGTTCGCCGCAAAAATCCAAAAACCCAATGCTAACCCTCCCCTCTCCCTAACTAGGTCTGCGACGTCAGAATCCAGCCACAGGGTACAGTGCTCATTACTTTCTGCGTAGGTGCGAGCCATCGCATCGGTGACGACGGCCGTGGCGAGGGGAGATTTGAGTAAGCAGATTGAGGTACATACGAGCATAAGCAGCTTCTGCACGTCCCTAGGAAGGTGGGCGTAGGGGAAGAGGATGGAATGGCAGGCATGCAACAGGCGCAGGGAGAGGATAGACAGCGAAGAGCGAGGACAGGCCCCACGCTGTGCGGAAGGGAGGAGCGGATGTACTGCGTGCCCTTGATGGCCTCCTCCTCCTGCTTCGCTCGTCCTCTGTCCTCCTTCCATGGTCCTTGCTCCCTCGGCCTCTCCCGTTCTCATTCGTTCTTCTGCTCTCCTTCACCCCGATCCGATACTCACGTCATTCACAGGTGCCCGTGAAAGGCGAGATCCTCGCGCTCAAGAACGCGGTCAACGACATGGTGCTCCTGCTCCGGACTCTCGCGGCGGAGGTGACCCGGCTGGCGTCGGAGGTAAGTGCTTTGTCGGTCACATTTGCACGGAGAAGATTATATGGCGGGGTGGCGCGCAGGCGGAGGCGCGACGAATGGAAAGTACGCTGATGCTTCCTCCCGCAGGTGGGCAAGCAGGGCAGGCTCGGCGGGCAGGTGTAACTGCCGCACGCCGAGGGCGTCTGGTTTGAGCTCATTAGCAATGTGTGTCGTCTTGTCTCTCTTCTGGGCGGCGGCTGATCGGTTTCCCCTACGTTCTTTCCTTCTTATTCTTACTCCGACACTCCGGCGATGCAATACGCGATCTCACGCGACGCGACTCGATATTTTACGGCTCGGCGATTTCCTTCCACTCCCTCCACCCAACCATCCCGGTCACAGCTCAACTGGATGTCTCTTTCGATCACGGATCAGGTGCGGACTATTTCGGAGGTCACAACGGCTGTCGCGCGCGGGGACTTGACGCGTAAGGTGTGTTTGGCATTTCTCTTGGGCTAACGACGTAAACGTCACTCATTCGCGCAGGTCACTTCAATCCCGGCGGAAGGCGAGATAAAAACTCTCAAGGACACCGTTAATCGTATGGTGAACCAGGTGTGTCGTCGTGCTCTTCCTCTGCATCGATCCGTGATCAACTTTGCTGGCGCGTACAGCTTAGCACGTTCGCGTCGGAGGTAATAAGGGTTGCGGTGGAGGTCGGAACGGAGGGGAAGCTGGGTGGTCAAGCCAAAGTCGAAGGCATGGAAGGGACGTGGAAAGACCTTACTGACAATGTTAATGCGAGTCCTTCCCCTTCTCTTTCCCTCCCTGGATCCTCACGCGGTGAGCAGAAAATGGCCTCCAATCTCACGAACCAAGTGCGCGCCATTAGTGAGGTGACCAAGGCCGTCGCGTACGGGGATCTCCAGCAGCAGATCGACGTTGATGTCAGCGGCGAGATGCTCGACCTCAAAGTGACTATCAACGATATGGTGGGGCATTTGGGTGACTTCTCGCGTGAAGTCACTCGAGTCGCGTTGGAGGTCGGGACGGAAGGACGGTTGGGAGGTCAAGCAAAGGTCGAAGGAGTTCATGGCATTTGGAGAGATTTGACGGACAATGTCAACGTGAGCCGTCTTTGTCAATGCATACTGCGATGACGCTAACCTAGGTCGCAGAAAATGGCATCTAATCTCACGAACCAAGTGCGCGCCATCAGTTTGGTGACCAAGGCCATCGCGTACGGGGAGCTCGACAAGAAGATCGACGTCGATGTCAGCGGCGAGATGCTCGATCTCAAAGAGACCTTCAACGAGATGATGGCGCTCTTGGGCAACTTCTCACGGGAAGTCACTCGAGTCGCGTTGGAGGTCGGGACGGAAGGACGGTTGGGAGGTCAAGCAGACGTCGAAGGAGTTCACGGCATTTGGAGAGATTTGACGGACAATGTCAACGTGAGCCGTCTTTGTTAATGCATACTGCGATGACGCTAACCTAGGTCGCAGAAAATGGCATCTAATCTCACGAACCAAGTGCGCGCCATCAGTTTGGTGACCAAGGCCATCGCGTACGGGGAGCTCGACAAGAAGATCGACGTCGATGTCAGCGGCGAGATGCTCGATCTCAAAGAGACCTTCAACGAGATGATGGCGCTCTTGGGCAACTTCTCACGGGAAGTCACTCGAGTCGCGTTGGAGGTCGGGACGGAAGGACGGTTGGGAGGTCAAGCAAAGGTCGAAGGAGTTCACGGCATTTGGAGAGATTTGACGGACAATGTCAACGTGAGTCGTCTTTGTCATTGCGCATTGCGATGACGCGGATCTCTGTCGCAGAAAATGGCATCTAATCTCACGGGTCAAGTGCGCGCCATCAGCGAGGTGACCAAGGCCGTCGCGTACGGGGACCTCCACCAGAAGATCGACGTCGATGTCAGCGGCGAGATGCTCGACCTCAAACTGACCATCAACGAGATGGTGGCGCGTTTGGGCAACTTCTCGCGTGAGGTGACGCGTCTCACGGCTGAAGTCGGTGCGGAAGACAAGCTTGATGATCAAGCGGAAGTCGAGGGCATCCAAGGAACGTGGAAGGACCTTAGGGACAACGTCGACGTATGTTTTTTTCCCCGAGCGCTTCGTGTTTAACCTGCATAGTTTCTTGCAGAACATGATACGTCGGCGGAAGTCAGTCAAGCCGGACTCGGCGGATGGACAGGAACAGACTTCTGCAGAGGATATTCTGGTGCCCGTTGCTAGCATTGCCCCCGCACGGAAGCCTGGCATCCATTTGGAACTTTTACGCGGCTTGTACACGGCTGTCTTATTCGGTCTTCCGGGTCACTATTTTAGGGACGCGCCACCGCAGACTTTGCTTGGCGGTGAGAATTGGACCGAGGCTAGCCGGACTGTCCACAAGCGCTGGAGGAAAGAATGGACTCAAATGGGAACAGCAGCTGGTGTACTCTTTAGGTGAGCTTTAATATTTACGAGGAAGCAAAATGCGTCTGATAAGCGTCGAGTGTGCTTTTCACTGTGTTACAGATAACTAGTGCCGCATACGATCCCGCGGTCCGTACCGTGGTCCAATTGTCCATAATCTGCCTATTCTTTGGTGTGATCTATGCCCTCATGTTGACAGCCACGTTCGGGAAAATGCAACTGGATCTCAAGGGTGGGGGCGTGATGCCCGTGCGTTCGAATTTAATTTCGCTGTTTCTGAAGCTGACAGATAACCTTGTCAGATGATCGCTGAAAATCCGTCAAGGGAGACCTTCTGGAATCTGTGGGTTATGCTGTCTATGCCCCTCGCGTGGATCACCTGGTAAGTGGCTCCCAACTTGGCACGCAGAGGCGCAGAAACAAATACAGGGGTGTCATCTACTTTGTAATCCTCATGGTGGTCTTCTTTTGGCGGTCTGGTGCTAGCAATGAGCCAGACGACGATGATAAACCCTCGCCAAATCAGGAGTACGGACCCCGAGCCATTACAACAATATTGATGATTGTAGGGGCGGTTTATTTTATCATGACGGTCAGACTTTGCCTCAGTCTAAGTCGTAACGAGGCTATTTCTCTCCACCGAATGTAGCGATGGGACTACGTTACTTGTTCGTGTTCGTATTACATGCAAAGCAGCTATTTGAACGTTTTATATCACGAAAATTTAAGAATTCTCCAAAAGTGATACCAAGGCCGAGCAAAAAATCTGACCGTGGCTTGCAAACAGCAACATACTTGACCTTGGAATGCTTCTGCAGAGAGAAATCGGTCATTCCAAGGCTTTATTTGCCGGAAATGGCCTCCGATTGCCCAGAGGTTTGCCGCTCGGCAGGTTTGGGTTTAATGTTAATCGGTTTCCCGCTCGATTTCGTGAGGTTATCTTGGCTCGATGCACCTGGGTTCTTGTCCACGACCCCAACGTACATGGTAGGCTTCGGTCATCTCGAAAGCCCTGATCCTCATTTTGTGTACTAGCTGTTGGAAAGGGCCGCCGGCTTGATACTGCAAGACACGCAACGATACTATTTCAAAGTTAGCCTAGTACGTCCCAGAGAGCTCGGTTGTGGTCGATGTTTCCGTGTGCGACATTAAGTGAACGATGGTGGCTGTGAAGATTATATCCATGGTTGGGACACAGACACGAGGGAACAGTTGAACTCATGCCCGCACGGTGTCCAAAGTAATTCAAATGGCTTACGCCGTCTCACGTCTATAGTAAGTTCTAGATCTCCGAAAATGGCTCGCAATGCAGATTTTCCTGATGCTGAAACGCAGACGCATCGCATTTTGAGCATGCTTTCACTCTACCCTACTGCTCAACTTCAAAGGACATAAGTGATATCAATAGTGGTCTCCTCAGGGGCGCCGAGGGCAACGTATGCCTCCGTCGAGAGTGCAACATTTTCGCCTTCGCATGGAAAGCATATGCCTGCGATGGGCATTGTTTGCACAAGCGTCCCGACTGAGAATCGAAAACGATAGCGCTTTTCTCCGCCAACCGTGTATAGACGGCCGGTATGAAGCTGCGCAACTGCGCCGAGGGCCAAGGTAGCGAGGACAGAGATGGCCTTGAACATTATAGATAGTTGGGACGTTGAAGGGGCAGTAGATGTGCGTACCGTTCTTCACTTCTCCTTCAGCTTTTTATCCTGGAGCAGAGCGCTAATCTACCCCGGTCCATCACGAGTGCCTCCCTTTTTCTTCGCGGCATCACCGTGCTCAGTCCGTGTCCGCCTTGTACCTGACAGATGCGGTTGAAATTAGATCAAGAAGGTTCGAATCGCTTGCCTCCCACATACATATAAATGGTGTATCATAGTTCCGTTTTACCCACACGGCAACAAGTACGCCGTGCTTTCCCTCCGCCCAGGGTTAGACCGAGACGTTTACGCAGCTTTACGCTGTATCTTCGCGGCATCACCGCGCTCAGTCCGGTCTTGGAGAGCCGAAATCAAATTGAGCACGAGTTGAGCCCAAGCGCACCTCACGGAGCGACTGGTCTTTGGCCAAGTGACCACGAATGTAGCCTCCAAAATATTCTGCACTGGGTATAGAAAACTGGAGAAAGGTGTTATTGGATTCTAGCTCCTGCGAGGAAGAAGATACGCGGGGGAAAAATGGCGTCGCCAAAAAAACGGAACAGGTGCAGACACTGCGCTCGCTGAGAGGCGACAGTACGCCGTGGTACTCGAGAAGAGGGAGGACGAGACCAACAGGAGTACCCAGCACGTCGCCGCTCGTGGTTGGACGGGCGTGCTGTGGAATGACATGGCCTGGTGCAAGGCAGACTCGCTCCAAGATCTGTGTGGCAGGACAGGCTCGCCGACGAAGGTTCTCACCATCCCCACAGGGCGTACACACACCTGCGAACGCCAAACCCAAGAGAGCAAGCAAGAAAGAAAGCGGAACAAGAGGCCATCCTCGAGCCGGCTCCGAGGAAGGAATAACAGCAACACGTATACTCCCGGCTAGGCGCGTAACTGCCGACGTCTATAATGAGGCAATGAGCACGAAGGTATATATCGTCCAGTCCTCTCGATACTCGCACCGCCCCTGTGCCGGCGCGCTCAAATGGGACACGAAGCACGATCGTCAAGGCCGCGATTCGGAGGTCTCGCGAAGACCACATCCACGCAGCCCCTGCGGGAGATGAAGCAGTCGAGGATGCCAAGCATCACGGTGTGCCGAGAAAGAGGTGAAATCCAATAAGTTCTGGTGTTCCAGGCGCTCGGACCACAGACTTCGCGCGCGGAAGATAAGAGGAGGAATACGGCGAGAAGACCCCGAGCTGGTATTTTGAAAGGGATAAGACATTAGTATAGTAGTGAAGGGGAATGAAGGGTGCAGAGCAGTCACCAAGAGCCTGACCACAGACTTCACCGTCATAAGCATCGAGCCGCTGTACTATTCCGCGCCGCTCAGTGCTCCTAGTACAAAACCAAAGTCCTTTCAGCTCGAGGGCGTGTTGATGTAAAAGCCAAAGCAAATTTAAGTGGCCGTTATTGCGGCTCGTGAAATGGAGCCCAGAAAACCGAGAATCGAGAGCCTTCAGCGATTGTCCCGGTGGTGGGCAGAGTCAAGCCGAATGTGGCACGTGCCACGTGTGATGTCGTCATTCCACACTTGTCCTCAACCTCATCGCTCACTTTCTCATGATCAGCTTGAGACGCAGTCCGCTTCGCTTCTCCTCTGATCTGGATGGGTCTCTTGTCGTGATACTTTGCGTCCAGGTCCTACAAACTCTCCTGGCTTCTGACTTGGAGTCTTGGTCGTTTCTCTTTCCTCCAAAGCTCTCATCCCTCGGCTGTGTTTCTCGCTAGGGTCATCCATTATTGTCAATGCTCCAAATTCAACCCCGTATTAAACCATCCTCATGAAATAATCTTGAAGTCTACGAGAGAAGTACGGTCAATCGTCTTCTGTTATACACGCTGTATCGCCGTAGAATGGATCTCTGGGCTCTCCAAATACCCTTGGATGTCCTCCCTTCTAATGCGTTCTTTATCCCGTTTTTTTTCCCCCCGTCATTCACCATAGATCGGTACTGCGGCCAATTTGTGCCTTGCTCCGTACACATCCCACTGGCGTGCGATCTCTGTTTTTCATCGATGGGATATCTTTCATCCGCGCCGAGGTATGGCCTTGGTTACGTCCTCGTTCTCTGGTTCCTTTACGCTGTGCCAAACTCAGAGTCTCTCTCCCAGGCATCGTCTCTTGAATTTCCGTCGCATCCCCGCTCATTTCGTAGCCGCAAACTTCCTCCAGGTCGAACAATTTTTTCCAGGTACTTTGCATTCTAGAGCAAATCTTCTGGTTCTCGTTCGGCTGGCCGCCTTCTCGCGTTTCCCCGTCCTTTCGATTGGGCCCCAGAAAGGATGGATCAACGTCGTCCAATCCCTTGTCCCCTTTACTCCCGCGCAAGATCTCCTTGTTTCCTTCCCATAACTCATCATCGTCAGACCTTCAACTGCGGTAGATGGCTTCTCACTAATTCCCATGAAACACCCCTCGGTGGCATCGTTCATCCTTGGTGTTCCTGACTGTGAATTGATCATGATCTTTCCCTGGGGTAATACCTTCGGTTCTTGCCTTTAATGCCGTTTCATGAAATTCAAAGTTACCCAATCCTTCATCCACACTGTTCCGCATTGCGCTGCTGCGACCTTGATTTTGTGACTCCCCCCCGCTCGGAAATTTGATTTTTCAGGCTCGACTGGTCTATTCCTCCAAAGCCGTGCAAACTTCGGTGTTCCATCTGCTCTCGTTTTCTTTGGTCTGCCCTCAGTAGACGATCTACCTACGGTCAAGCTAGAACTTGATCTCTGCGCCTATGATGATCCTCGTGTCTGTCGCCAGCCGGCATGCTAGTTGAAATTCGGATCATCCATCGGTTTGATCCCGAGGCATTCATTGGACAGCTTTTTTGCACTGCGCTGGTGCAATTCTTCTGTACAACTCTTCGTACTTCCCGACTGCCTGGGGACTATGTTCGAGATTTTTCGAAAGCACTTGGAACATTTTCGTGCTGGCTGTGCAGGTGACTGACGGAATGATGTCTGGCTTGGTGCTTATGTTCCCGTTGAAATAATTATGTTTCCTTCAACCTTGCGCACCCAGTTCCGACCATGTTGCGCAAGCCTCTCCGAGTATACTCTGACCAAGGCAATTTCTCTCAAAATTGGAGCGCTACGAGACAACAATATGTGAATGCCACGGCTACAGGTATCACCAAACGGGGAGCTTGTCTCCCCAGTCCGATGCCCCAGAACTCAGAACGGGATTCCATCGAAACTCTTCAAACCTCTTACGAAATGATGTTGAAGTTCGTCTACTGGTAGCGGCGTGTCTTGCGTCCAGTTCGCAGGTATCGTGCGTGGCATTGGAATACCCACCTGCCATGCTTATTCCTCATGCTGGCGCGACATGAAGAATTTCCGAGCACAGGTCGACGTCACTGACATCACCGTGCTCTCGGCCCTGCAAAAATTCTCATGAGATTCGGACGATGATGTGAGGACGGAGACGCCCAAGTTCCACCCGACCTACTAATGCCGTAGCCAAAATCGAGGACCACAGCGATCGCATCCGATAAGCCCCACTTGTTGTTAGCAAACATAACCTGTTCACGATAGCTTTTTTTTGCCATCATGGACGAAGCAGTTCCACTCCACATGGTGTGTGTGAAGCGACGACTTTCGGACAAAAGAAAACAGCTATCGCTAAGCTCACCGCACCGCGATCCTTACGAAGCCGGCGTGGTCTTGGGCGTCCCTTCAAATGCGCCGCTGATGTTCCGCCCGTGGCCGTCAGCATGTCTTCTCAGAGGATAACTCCTAAACAACAGGAACATAGAACTTCAGGCCGTGCTCAGAATTCGCGAGTCGTACCAGACGGAGGGAAGGTATCAGAATTTCACAGACATCCGCGTGTACATAGACGCCCCAAGGCGGCTGGTGGTCATCCCAAAGCTGAGGACGAAAGCTGTCTTCACCTCGTGTACATAGTAGCCCGCCGACAATAACTTGAATGAGTGCGTTCATCGATTCACCTATTTTTGGAATAAGGTAATGAAGCTGGAGAAAAGTGTCATACGTCAATAGGTGTCACACGATGAAGAGAAGTCGGCGAAAGAGGCATGAGCAATAGCCAACTGAGTCTGATGTACGAACGTGGCGCGGAACAAGGCTTTGATTCATCTGAGAAGGTTGCCGCCGTTCATGAGGTTGAGTTTATCTGAAGACGAAGTGATGGAAGGACAAGTGTCTGTGCGGCAGCGGCAGACGGGGGATGTTAAGTTCCGAATGAGAGCTGAATTTTTCCGAAAAGTCCATGTTATTAGGCGCGGGTGGATCCGATAACGGACATAACGCGCTAGACGCACGAATATGAATGGTTAGACGATGAGGCTGATAAGAAGAAGCATAGAGAGCTCGCGCTCGTCGAAAGCATCCGCGAAAGCCCCATGACCGTTTTAACAAGGCTTTAGCACGCTAGTTACGTCTCCCTTCTCAGGTCAAACAGGCGATTGTAAGCTAAAATTAGACGAGCGCTCTCTTACCAGCCGGGATCGGGAGGGTTGGGGTGGCGTAGAGTTGAAATGAAACGTGCCAAGGTTGTGTGCGTCGCAAAAAAGAAGCACGCATATTGCGCGGCCTTTGCCGTTCGAAATCAAATATAGTAGGTGAGGCTGCAGACGAGGAGTTCAAGATGTGTGGATTGCGAGAAAGGCGCACCCATCTGACATCGTTCGCAAGACATCGGGAGACACGTCTGGGAGACTTCGGAGCATCCGGGGCACGCATATACTGCGCGGAGTTCAGATTGCAAGTTTAGAGTCTTGACACGATTACAGTCCGGGAGAGTGGTGTCCGCGACAGATGACGTCGGTGGTGAGGCAGCGTAATGCGATAGCGTTGGTGATCTCCGTCCGACTGTATGTTCTAAAATTCCAATGTTTTCAGAGTGAGACAATAGGCAGTTCTGTTGCTGACATCGGCTTCACCAGGCCGACCAATTCATATTCTACAGCGGCTTCTGTGGCGTGAACTTGAGGGCAAGAACTGCTGCTGTCCGCAACGAAATATGCGTGCAGTGCTCCGGGACGATCCAGCCTCAGTATACCAAGGTACCATTAGAATCGTTCTATCGCGTGTCTTCCCTGCTGAGTTACGATTCCAGATCTCGAATAATGCTGCGCTGGAAAACACGGCAGTGAGTCTTAGACTCGTCGTCTCACAACCAAGTCTGCTGAATGGAAGTGGAGTGGTTGAAAGACCCATCAAGTTCTGCGGAACCGAGACGACGTTCACGGCAGCAGCTCTAGCGCCGCCTCTCAACTTTTGCAACCCATACCCGGTAACACCAGTTTTTGTATTATATATACGTCGGCAAAGTAAGTTACCTTTGCAAGCACCGATTGACGAAGGTTTCGAGCTCCTTCAGCTTCTGCTCGTATTCCTCCTTCGAGCCCCCGGGTGACACTTGGAGCCATCTGATTGTCTCATTGACGGCGTTCTCTAGCTCGGTGATGGAGTTTACCAGATCGTAGGTGTACGACTCGAGGCCGTTTTTGGCTGCTATGCGGGAAACGGCAGCCTCGTCCTCGGCTTAACCAGAAAAAAAAGTTAGCAACGAGAAGATTAAAGGGAGAGTCTAACGAATATACCCTTGTACTTCTCGGCCTCCTGGACCATACGGTCAATATCTTCCTTCGATAGACGATTCTTTTCGTAAGTGATGGTGCTGCGGTTGAACTCGCTGGTCGTCTTGTCGGATGCAAAGACGTTGAGGATACCGTCGGCGTCGATGTCGAAAGTGATCTCAATCTGAGGGCCACCACGGAGTGCAAGGGGGATCCCGAAGAGCTTTAATTTTCCTAGGAGGTTGTTGTCCTTGGTACGTGCACGCTCACCCTCGTACACCGGGATGAGCATACCGGGCCGGTTGTCGGAGTAGGTGGAGAAATTCTTGGTGGAGAAGGTCGCGCTGGAGAAGGCTTTGCTAGAGAAGTGCTTGGTGGAGGAGGTCTCGGTGGAGAAGGTGTCGGCGGAGAAGGTCTCTGACTTCTTGGTCGGGATGGTGGTGTTGCGTTTGATCAAAGTAGTCATGATACCGCCAGAGGTCTCGATCCCGAGGGAGAGAGGGGTGACATCGAGCACTACGACATCCTTGATCTTCTCCGAAGTATCGCGGACGAGGATGGCGGCCTGGACGGCGGCCCCGAAGGCGACGGCCTCGTCGGGGTTGATGCTCCTGTTGGGCTGCTTGCCATCGAAGAAATCCGACACGAGCTTGACGAGAAAGGGAATACGACTGGAGCCACCAACAAGGACGATTTCATCGACGTTGGATTTATCGATCTTGGAGTCCCGAAGGACCTTCTCAACGGGCCCGAGAGTGCTGAGGAAGAGGTCCCGGCAGAGCTCCTCGAAACGGGCACGGGTAAGGGAAGCGTAAAAATCAATTCCCTGGAAGAGGGAATCGATTTCAATGGAAGTCTGGCTCGCGGAGGAGAGGGTACGCTTGGCACGCTCGCAAGCGGTACGGAGACGACGGAGGGCGCGGAGGTTGGAAGAGAAATCTAGAATAAAATCAATGAAAGCACTCGATTGAATCAAATGAAAGTACACACCCTTCTGATACTTCCGCTTGAACTCCTGGGCAAAGTGGTCGACGAGCAGGTTATCGAAGTCCTCACCGCCAAGGTGGGTTGTGCCGGCGATAGCTTTGACCTCAAAGATGCCGTCCTCGATGGTCAAAAGCGACACATCGAAGGTTCCACCTCCGAGATCGAAGATTAGGGCATTGCGCTCGCCGCTGACCCTTCTGTCGAGACCGTAGGCGATTGCTGCAGCGGTGGGCTCGTTTAGAATACGCAGGATGTTCATGCCCGAGATGGTACCGGCGTCCTTGGTAGCCTGACGCTGGGAGTCGTTGAAATAGGCTGGAACAGTAACGACTGCGTTGCAGATGGAGGTTCCGAGATACGACTCGGCCGTCTCCTTCATCTTCAACAGAACCATGGAGGATATTTCCTCAGGCGACTAGAAATGGAGGTCAGAATTTAAATGTAAACTTGAGTAGAAAAACATACGAATTCCTTTTGTTCGCCACGGTAGTCTACGCGGATATAGGGCTTGCCGCCCTTGCTGAACACTTTGAAGGGCAGGTGCTGCAAGTCGGCCTGCACCTCCGGGTCATTAAAATTTCGGCCAATGAGTCGCTTGGCACCGAACACGCTGCAAAGTGCAGTCAGGGCATGGATCGACGCGAAAAATGTTGAAAAAAAAGCACGTATTAGCCGGGTTCATCGCGACTTGATTTTTTGCGGCATCACCAATGAGACGCTCGTTGTCGGAGAACGAGACGTAGGATGGGGTGGCACGATTACCGTGATCGTTGGCGATGATCTCAACACGATCGTTTTGCCAGATACCGACGCAACTGTAGCAGGGAGTTAGATGCAAGTAGATGGGGACGAGTGTGACTAGGAGTTTACGCACGAATAGGTTGTTCCCAAATCGATTCCGATAGCTTTTGGGGACGGCATTATGGTAGAGAAAAAGACGAAAGTACGGGGCCGTGAAGTAGGCTAGTCGGATATCACTCAAATCGAGTATTTTACACCATTCTGCGACCTTCCTAACTTTCTCCTCGCCTCCAACACGTGGCGCCCTCGTATCGTCATCGTTTTGGGCCACATGTTCCTTCTCACTGCTGCCGCATGGCCAGCGTTTGGCAATCCACTCTGCACGCATTACCCTGGGTACCCGTGAAAAAACACCGTCTCTTTAATGTCGGCCGTCAGCTTGAGCGTCTATCTGATCAGGAATGCGACAAGTTCTGTATGGGTTGCCACGCGAGGCGCGGAGGGCATGCACCAAATCAGGAGCCTACCGTTGAAGTAGGAAAGGGTGGAAAAAATATACCGCGATGAGGTCATACCGTATTTCCATGATATAATCGCTCACCGCAACCCTGCCGGTTGGGCAGAGAATCGAAGGGACAAACATTTCCCAGTGGATATCTTTTGCGCAGGCTTCTTCCTGCGAAATCCTATGAATGGGAAATATAACCGCAAAATATGACTTCGGCGAATGACCCGCTCGTTTACCAAATCCTCAAGCTCGGAGGCTGCATTGAACTCCTGGGTTCGATCAACTCAGTGCTGTGCCCGATGTTGGCCCGATGTGATGAGACTCGTACTCTTGGCTGTCGGGCTCAGCTGCCATTGTTGCAGGAAAACTGATTTGGCGCCATCTACGTTTGTTGCAAGCGTGGACGTTGCAAGACGCCAAGCTTTTTGTTGTGATAAGACAAGGAGGTCGGCACATGCCGAACATTCAGGCTCCGATTGATCTCCTGATGTCTCCAGAACATTCATCCGCCCTCTTGAATTTCTTGCTCTTAAAATATACTAAGGCCCTCCGACGCCTAGTACCTGGTGCTGGTATAGCTTCACGGGCTTCACGCGTGATGTGCCGATGGCCGAACCCATTCAATTTCTCATAGTTGGGACTTCAAACAGGAATATTGGCATGTGTACATGCATCCAGAATGCGCTCAAAGTTCGTTCGGTCGACGCTCACGCGTCAAACATATCACATTGAGACGCTCCAGAGCAGACCCCAGATAATTTCCTGACACAATTGACGAAAAGTGGGAATGTACTCCAAAGATTCACTTGGACGCTCGTACGTTGACCAGCTTTGGTTGAGATGCCCTACATTCAGAACGGGATCACAGATGATGTCTTGAAAGAAATTTGCTCAGCCAAATTTTTGCATGGAGACATCCGCCATACAGAGTACATCACAGATACTTTCTTGACAATTACAGGGAAACAGAATTTGACGCTTGCGCGTCGACCTGCTCACATTGAGACGGTCTCGATTCGGAGCAGAGGGTTGCCCGAAGTTTTTTGGTTCAAAAAAAGAAGAAGCCGCAGACCCTCACTGGAAAGAAGAGCCTGAGTGGAAGCAGAGGAGGAAGTGACGTACCAGGAACGCTCCAAGGTGCTCTATGACCAAGCAAGCTCAGGCGCGCCGCCTGCTAAAAAGGTTGGAACAATGGGAATGGAAGAAGACCCACTTTGTGAAGGAATCCGAATCTCAGCCTGGTCAACAACCATTGCATCCCCGGGGTTAGAGTTAACCAGGAACGAAGATGTTAATACATGGAAAGCCTTTTTTGACGTCCATGAACGTGGACAAGTATGGATTGTCTTCGTTTGGGGAGCAAGAAGAAGGGTGGTGAAAGCAAAAAAGGGGAGTGCCAGGCAGCCGATGGCAGGATGGGATGCCAGGGGCTCACTGACAGTCAAAAAGCACCCCATGCGTCAGAAGATCCCCAAACTGGATTAAATTAAAGCATTTAAAACCCTAACCCTGCATTCTTATGACTCCTCGTGACTTTACGTCGTGATTTTACTCATGGGGGGTTTTACAATTCGATTTCCAGACCTGGTTCTTTTGCCGCTACCAGGAATAACTCCTGGGATCTTCATACTAATGGTATCAACATGGTAAGTAAAAAAGAAATGATTTTCCATCTTTAAAGCCTCCAGTGAGAATTGGACCCGGATATCTGCCTGATCAATGCACCTATGATCAGATTAGGCCCGATCGGGTGCGCTGGAAATTCTCCGGAGATTCGCTAGAATCTCGTTTATGTATATTGACCCCTAATCATCCCTAAAGAGGGCGGTGAATCGCGCTCAGGCCTCTTTGCAAGAATTCCTTTCTCTATATGTCCGGTCCGGGGCTTGAAAAATTTAGGTGAACCGAACTTCGCGATCGGGTTCGGATTTTTCGAGTCCTAAATCGGACCCTGGCGGAACACCTGCTGCCAAAGAGGTTTGACGGTTCAACCATACGATACCGGAATCACAAGGAGAGGTTGTATTGAATTGTCTTTGATAAAATTAGTTGTTGTAGACTAGACTGTTCATTAAATGAGAGGTAAACTGCCGAATCTCAGAGGCACCAAACCATGTACATAGAAGCGTCAAATAAAAAGATATTTTCGCCTCAAACAACAAACAACTCGGACTGTTTCTTTAACGAATCAGTGGCCGTCATCTCGATTTTGGCCGGTGGGTCCTCCGTGGTATGGCTCTTCGTGGATTGCATTTATTTTCAGGACCAGGGAAATGAAATGTGTGAATACTTACGCTGCTCTTAACAGTCCCATTCAGAGCCTGTTGGCCGTCGATATGCACCTGGAAAGTAGAAATCTATGGGAGGATGAAGTTGAACGGTAAGAATAGAACGCGGCGTACAATAGCGCTTTGGAATTCTTTACGCCGAGAGTCAGCGTTGGGAATGGAATGAAGCAATTCGAAGGGACAACTTACGACCGCTCCGGAGGCCGTCTGTCTCTGAAGTGCCAGTACCGTGGGTAAAGACTATGACCCCTCGATGCCGGCCGCGCGTCGCTGTCCCTGATATGTCTTGGCTTGATCTTTCGTTCCCCGAGATGCGGATGTTGAGATTCAAGAGCTACCAGACTAGGTGAAGCATGCTGAGAAACTAATTCAAAGGGACGGGCGAACCATGCTGAGAACGTAGACGCGGCCCAGGCTGTACATGATCCCGACGGAAACTGCAGTGAAGATTGAACAGATATGTGAAACTGAGTTCAACTTTCACGGGGCAGCGAACATACTGTTGGTCTCATCGTTTATCAAAAATCTGCCTTCATCTCAAGATTCCATATCGATTTGTGCATGAACGGACCTACAGGATTAAAGCCGCAACAGCAATTATAGCCTTCGCTGAACCGGTCTGAATGGTTAGCACGACCAGAAGGTTGAGAGCATTGTGGATTCTATGGTGCACAACGAATGAGAGGGTCTCAGATACGAGGTCATGCGCGCACCGACGTTGGCCCTCCATGAACTTTGATTTTGCCTTTTGGAACTCATAGACGAGGGCTCCGGCGATGATGAAGTCTGCAGAGACTTGGGTGACTATGAAGACCCTGAAAATTTAGTCGGTAAAATGAGTCTCGATGGTTGTGAACCGCTAGACAAGAAATGGGTAAACTCACGTTCCGGAGACCCTAACCTTCGTTCGGTCCTTGAAGGCGGGGAACAGGACGATCACCAAACCCGACGCGAATGCGCCTCCAAACTGTACAGAGGTGAGTATGAGCATCAACCAATTATAAAGTGCCTGCATACGTACCGAAGCCAAGATCAACATGGACAGTAAGGCAACAACAATGGTATTGTTTGTGCTGCAGTTTGCGGGATTGGACGGAACCTTCGGGTGAAAGATAGGATCACTCACAAACGCCAGTATCTGAATACCAGAAAGCTTTGGATTAGGATAGCGACACAGCTTGTCGATATGAGGTACAATGGAACGGCCTGCGAAGCTCAGAGAGATATAATAAATCCAGCGAAGCGGCTGACCCAATTCTGTTTGCTGGCGTACGCAAGATCGCCTGTGGGAGGATGGATGGCTATCCCTTACTTTGTTCGGGTTTGAAACATACCGGCGTGAGTTACAGTGTACTGTTCAAACTGTCAATTGGGCTTTTTCTGCAAGTTGTGGGAATCAACTGCTCACAAGATATACGCAAGCGTAGTCTCCCAGTGCAGAGACGGTGTCAATGATGACGGCGACAGCTACAATCATCTTTCTCGAAGTTTAGATGAAGGAAAGGGCTATGTTGACGTAGAGTATGTGTACCTTCAACCTCCAGTCATCGTCTTTAAATTTGCTGAAGTAGTACGAGGCTTGCAGTATCTCGGCCGTGTACAGAAGCTGTCCTATGTTCAGGCGCCGTTTGAATTATGCAAATAACCTTTTGCTTACCGAACTGGCCCAAGTACCGATGAGCAGCGCACTTGAAAAACCCTCAGTGTATGAAGAGACCACGAGAGCCGTGAATGACATGCCCGGTGATGCTATCGAGCGGCGGGACAGACGTCGACATTGCAAGTAAGTGAATATTGAGTAAGTAGAACAAACAAAACCAGCGAACTAATGATAAATTCCATCTGGCGAGACTTAAATACTGGCCAACCTACAATCTGTCTGTCTATCGTTGCTCGACGGCTGTCATAAGCATAATACCTGTGGCCGCCAGCATTTATTCAGTGCCGTCAAATTGTTCGGGGATCACCACTTTGCCTTATAGAACCGCCGTCAAGAATTACAAGGACCCACAAATATGAATATATTGCTCGGCTTCGAGCAGAGTTCTGGCAGCTACGTAAAGTTCCAAGAGTTGAGCGCTCCGCTCATGTCGGTGCTCGGCAGTTTGTCTGTACATGGATGAAAATCCGCTGCCATAATTGTATTATCTCGCACTTATTTCCATTTCCGGAACGTCATGACATCTGGGGTGCATTCGCTAAGATTCTGACTTCGAACACATGTTGGTCCGGAAAGCGTCAGGAAAGTATTGCGGCTTGTGCGCTTTGTGGAACGCTGTTGTTAAAGTTGGAACGGAGGAAACCGCGTTCCGGAACACAGCATATATTCATTCGGAGATGAAGCTAGAGGGATTACGACAGGTACAACCCCCAAGCTACGAAAGCACCCCAATTTGGATTCAATGTCACCCCGGTATGCTGACCCTTGCCACGCCAAAGAAAAACGCCCCAGGCCAAGCACGGCTGCCTTTAAACTCTCAAGAGGCGTTCAAATAGCCACTGAATGTATAGTGGAGCTCGTTGGAGACAAACTCAACTGCCAGGGGTTCTGACCCGCAGCGGGAATATCTAAGTGATGTGCTGAATGTCTCGCAGTTGGTGTATTGAGGGCGGACTCAGGGCTTCGTGAGATGAGTATCTCTTCAGCCACAAATCCAACCAGATGACGACCGGGATCATTCCGATCCGTATGTGGTCTCTACGTTGTAAGTAGAATTTACGTTGCATATTGTCTCCCTAGCGGTGGTTCCCGCAAAAAGGCGGCGACCGGAAGATGCCGAGACAAGGCCTCATAGAGTACGGTCCGGGACGATTTATTTCGCTTTCTCTTTGGAACGTCGAGAAAAGATCGAAGATCTGAAGGTGAAAACGTGAGTACTAGATAAAGAAATCGCCGCGGAGCTGCACAATTGGCGTCAAATCGGGCTTGATGGGCGGCTAATTCTGTGGTCCGCTAACTGGGTAGGTAGGGTCTGGAGGTCTTATTATACTTTTCCGACCCTGTGTGACAACTTATAAGGACGGCTGCCTCTTAGGTTCCCGTCTTCGAATCGCCTTTTAATTACGTAGAGTTGTCGGCCAAAAATGGCGCTCGTCGCTAACTGCGGCGGTGACCCCCGTTTTATCCGAGTGCTAAACTAAGCAAAATTATGTATCGGGGTTGAAACGGCCTACTTCAGAGAAACAAACGGCCATCACTGAAAAACGTACGATGCGAAGTCCTGAGAAATAGATGAGAAGGCGACAAGGTGGCGTGGCAGGCCAGAGTTATAACAGCTGCCGAAATTCGCTGTGGATGGTCGCAGTAGAGGGAGGCTCATCACACTCTTCTGTGGTCACCGAGGACGTCAACGTAGTTCCTAGGGGAAATTGAAGTGATGCAACCTCGCGATTTAATTTTCAAATTTGATGCTGGAGTGGGATGATTTCCAGGGACGAGCCATGGATTGATTGTCATTATGCGGCGGATCGGATGTCGCAGCGACGGACTGAAGCCCAGGGACAGTTTCGGGGTCTGAGCGCGGCGCAGGATTGGTTATATCAGAGCGCGCGGAGGGATTGAGGGATATCAGATATCATTCATAGAGCGCAGGCCCGATTGTGCGAATTAGGGCTGCCGAGGCTCACGGAATGCAGAACATCATACGCCGTTTCGAATGTCCTTTTCAGCTCGGTTGCCCATTGGCACTGGCCGATCTGATGTGGTCGCAGGAGGGAACTGAGGTGGGGCCTCGAAAGCTGTTGGTTGGTTAACGCGGCTCGGGAGTGGCTGAGGATCCTTGATATGGGAGGGAACGGAATATCAGGACGAGATATTCAGTGGCGGACAGAGGAAGGAAAAAAGGAAAATTGGAGAGTGGATTACGGGCAGGCAAATTGGCAACAGGATAGTGAAGCCAAGCCAATGGGTGAAGAGAGAAGAGCGGGGCCCCCAAAATCGGGTCCTAGCGCAGAACGTGCTGGCTTGGGGAGATGATCGAGACCGAACAGCGCGGCGCAAGATCGCCAGCTCGCCAGCAGGAAGGAATGAAAGCGGACGCTCCGCTGAAAAGGAAGCAATGAATTTGACATGTTGCATCTGGGGTTGACGTGACGAGAGAGGTTCGCAGACCGAAGCGATTCGGAACGGCATGTTTCGCACCGGTCATAAATACGGAGATGCTGCGCCGCGGACGAGACGAGACGAGGATTGCCTGTGTAGCAGACGTAGACCGGAGCGACGTCCCATTTCGTCAGGTAAGCAACAATGCCGACGTTTCGGTCAACGAAGAAGAATGCGCATGCGCTGCTGTAGATCATACGTCTAATCCATAAGATCAAGACATTTCGGCTTCTTGTTTCGCACGAGCAAGGCAGAGAATTGCAAGCGCCTGCACATCAAAAGGGGAAGGCAAAGGTTGACAGCAACAACGAACTCGCTCGCAAAATGCCGACCGAGCAGGGACGGAGATAAGGTGTCGCGCTGAGTGTGAGGGGATGGACTCGGACTCGGAGGAAACAAACGCCGGAAGCGAGGAAATGAATTTGAGGGCTGAAAGATATATATGGTCACTAGGTGCGTGGGTATTAAATACCTGGAGCGTGAATTATGTCGGCCGGGTTAGTTTCTACGAGAGAGCGCAGCACCCGAGTGAAAATCTAGAAAGGCGGGCACTTGAGCAAGGCGGTAAATGAAGCCGAGCGACGATAACCTCGGAGAAAAAGACCGGCAGCCGGCGGAGACGAATGGAGAAAATAACAAAGTTACGTGTCTGTTTGATATCCCGTCGTTTTTTCGCCGGCAAAGATTAAAAATGGCGAGGCAGGATCGTACTCGTAATAAAGGAAGGTACAGTAGTGTCGTAAACGGGAGAAGAAACGGATGTTTGCGCAGGTGGAGAGATCGAACTTGAAAGGAGGAACCAATGGCAAGAGTCTTTGACAGCCAGCGCCGAGGAAAGAAGGTGGATTCAGGACCAGGTGGTACACATCGAAGACCAGGGACGAGGAACGCGAATGACGAAGGGCAAGCGCTACGGACACGCAAAGACTTTGCTGCTCGCCATCGCGCGCAGCATCACATCGGGGGGTACAACGTGACATGGCACTGATTGACAGCTACGTGATTACCGGCCCATCAAACCCTCTCGCCTTCCTACGCCCGCAAATTGCGGGACGAATGCAATCGACGCGGAAACAAACTTCGCTGACTACTCAGGGTTTGTCCCGCCTTCGGTGATGTCCGTGTCTATCTTGCCTCAAGAGCCTCGTTATGACTGACTGCCGCTGGACATCGGGACGCCCAACAGCATCGCTCAGAAATCTTAGCGGAAGTCAGCGATAGAGTAAGATACTCATCGATTCCATTGCAAGCAGACCACTTCTGCATCTCGTCGACGCGTTCTCAGGCCTCGATCTGCATTTAAAAAATCCCGTTCAATCGGTCGTGTCTCTCTCCATCCTTCATCCGCGTTGCCACACCGTCAAAGTTTAGTACCAACCCACGTCATCATTGAAATCAGACATCCTTTTCACTCCGGGAAATGTCATGTTCCGCCGCGCCCCGCCCGGTACGTCCCGATCCGGCGCCTGATACCTTTAGTTTCAGGAGCAATTTCGTGAAAGTTTGGGATTTCAGAATCACGGCATCAGCCCATTTGGGTCAGCGGCGGCATTGCGGCGGCAAATGATCGGCGTGTGAAATCTAGTCTCTGTAGACAGACGCTCTATAAATTTTGCGCTCGTACCTCGCGTTATAGAGAAATCCCGAATAGGCATCTCCTTCTCCCTCCCTCACCACGCGCCTCCTGCCCGTCATGGCCAGTATGCAACGCCCGTCGCTCGCCCACGACAACAACACGTGTCCATACTGCTGGACGCACCTGCCAATCCGCCTATGCAAGAACGGAGAAAATCGTAATAAGCGGTATCTCTTGGTGTGTGTCCTTCACTGTCTCGCTCGCCTAGGCTTATTTTACGCTAAAGTGTCAGAACAATGATCTGCATCCCGGAATAAAGCCATACTGGCACTTTTGGTCCGTTTCTGAAAGCAACATGCTTGGACGCTCTCAAGAATCTTCGCTCTTGCCTTCCCCACCACAAGATCGTTATGTCCACACGCCCAGCGCCCCTCCTCCTCTACTGCTTCCCTCTTATGTGCAGTCGCTACCACCGCAAACCGTTCCCACCAAAACGCATAGAGAGGCTCGGTGTTGGCAGCCCGGCTGCTCATCGAGCCGTGTTGCTGTACAGTGCAAATCGGCCCGATGCAAGGAGCACTGCATCATCCTCAATCAGGGCGATTGTCCAGTAAAGAAGCACCACCCTTCCATGATGTCGCAAAGGCAACGCCGCAAAGCAAACGTCTCGGCGCCACTGTTCCGCCCCCGGAATTCCTCACCACCGTCAGACTTCGCCGCCGGCATACTCGACAATGTCACCTTCCCTGCTGCCTTCTCCTCTAACTCGCCGTCTACTATTCCGTCCCCATCCCCTCGTAATTCTCCGGAACTCGATGAACGTGAAGCCCATGAACTGGACCTTGCTATGGCCCTTTCCCTGGCATCTACACCGCCCCTTTCCATTGCTTCAACATCGAATCCGTATACCTCAACTGCTGTCCCCACACCCTCGACGTTGCCTACAGTTTCTCCGTCTACTGCTTTACCTCAAAAACGCGTCCTCGCAACAAGTATTGTCCAGCGCGTAACCCTCCCAAACCCCGCATTACTACACAATTGAACCCCTCATGGATGTCCCAAGCGACGGGAACGCGTCCGGTAAACAATACTTTCAACATTTCTCAGCCTTCAGGGCGCAAAGCGGCGGTAGGTCTTTCTACGACACATCGTTTCACGCTGGTATATTGGGACCAGGTACGTCCTTCAATTTAATCTCCATCTTCGGAATCTGATGCTTGGCAGGACGACAAGGATCCGTTGATTGCATGCTTATTGAGGAAGTGCCAGACGTCAACGCACATACCCATCCCTTCAAACCACGCCCACTGCTCAGGATTTGCATGCACTTGCTGTTTTGCGTCGCAGTTAGTATCATATACGAGGTGTTCAGGTTTGTGAGCTGCGGGGACTGAGAACGTCGCTTGTACAAAGAGCTAATGAATGATTAGACCAATGATAAGACCGTGGTAACGGCGCCAAATTATCAGAACATTAGATAAGGCTTCTGCACCGTACGTGGTCGCGCGTGCATGAAAAACACCGCAGGGCCGGACCAGTGTCTGCTCGTTGTGTGTTCGACGACGCCCTAATTGAATTTTGAATTTTTTGTTACCGGTCTCAGCTTTCTTGGCCTCGCATTCGTCGGGTGTATCAACAACGCCGATGGATCCAGGATGCTTCTCCGTGTGCAGGCGTACTCCTCCCATTCCATCAACCTCAAATGTCTCGATGTCGTCCTCAACATCCTGTAGGTCGCCGTTGGCGGACTCTTCGAGTCCAATGGTAGTAGTGTTTGGGTGTGTCATACGATGCTTCTGGAGACGCTCTTTTAGAGTGAACGCGGCTTTCCCGCGTTCTTGGTGGAGCTTTTCCATCTTCGCATGAGCTGCAATAGTACACGTCTTCGCACCGGGAGCAACAAGATTATTGCATTCATCAACAGCGCAGACGCTGTGGAGCCCGAAGTGATCTTTGCAGAAACGGTGCCGATTGTTGGTCAGAGGTTGTGTGCAGCGGAAACATCCACAGCATGGAAAGCCCATATTGACGGTCGCACGCCGCGGTCAAGAGTATAAATAACGACTTGGCGGAGCTCGGCTTTTTTCAACGGGTTTTTGAAGCTGCAGTTGGTATTTGTGCAATGTGTACTTGGAGGGTGAAGCACTGAAGAGCCTGAATGGACTTCAGTTCAATTGGCTGCCAAAAAAAAAAAAAAAAAAACTGATAATTACAGAGCCCACGCGACCACCCGTAATTGATAAACACCTCCTCGTCCTCTTGTGTTACTTGTTCGGAAGATGGATAAGCCCAGGCATCGTCCTTAAGCACATCCCAGCATGTGTCGATCTCGTCCAAGGGGATACCAGTGGCTCAGAAAGGAAGCCGGAAACAGATGGAGGCAATACATCCGGGGCACGTTCGGTGGATACGTGGGAGGGTTGACAAAGCAGAATGTCGTTCTTCAGGCAAGCAGCAAGTGGGATAAATTGGAGGATGTGCTGCAACCCAAGATGCTTGAGCACTGGATGCGTCTGAAGCGCCGCAAAGACAGGCATGGTAGACAAAAAGAAGGAATCTTCAATTGACGTACTACTTGCATAATACATGTCTACAAGTGTTGATAATGCAAGGCAGGTGCAAACACCCGAAGAGTAGAGCCGTGGAGGATTAGCAAAGCCAAGTATTCCATGTGCGGTGCGTGGAACAGGAAAGGCCGCGACTACACCGCCAAAGTGCAGACAGATGTCCACGACCTGGAAAACTCACGTGGGAACCACATTTTTGGACACCTGGTCCCAGCTCTCAGCCAGGATAAGACCACCTGAAAATTTCATCCAGAGTTTTAGCTGTCTGCCGGGTACATTCCACATGGTTTCAACATTATTTGGCCAGCCCGCTTCCAGGCCTTACATTTGCGGAATATCAATGGTTCTGGGCAATAATTTTCACGGTTCATCTAACACTCCATCCGTAGCGTGCACCAGAATAACTAAGTTAAACTCACAGTGAACCAACCACCACTGCGAAGGCTGCTTCACTGCCATCAGCGCGTCAGGCGGCACCCCGTCGGAGCTTTGAACTTAGCTCCGGAAGTCTTGTAGAAGAACACTGCGGAAAGATGGAAATGCATTGCCAAGTGCATTCAATTTTATGTATGTACTTCTGATTTCCCCTGGAAGATACTTAGTGTCGACGAAAGGGAGGTCGGACCGTCCGTGCCGCTTGTTTGGCAGTGCGTCACTCGTCACGTGCAGGTTGGTGGCGAATTGAGCGCTTTTTCCCTTCCTCCCACTTCCTCGGTCCATATCTCCTTCTTTCACCAATCCCGACATGAAGCGTCGGTCCTGTATGTTTGCTACTCGATGGAAGTGCCAAAGCCGGAGCCACGAAAAGGTGGGAAGGTGTACAAAGAGGCTCGTCAACTGCAAGCCCTCTCGTCCTTCGACGCCCTGCAAAGCCGGTGGCTGGACGAGTTCAGAAGCAACTCCCACGACGTGAGCTACGGCCTCGACACCGCCGTAGCCATGCTTACGATGTTGGTACTGACGACGTAGTGCACTCGCAGTGCAAAGCTCGGGCTCCCGGTTATCACGGCCCTCCAGCTAGGACACTTTCCAAACACCAAGATACTCTGTAACTTCGATGCCTCATTCCTCTTTGGGGCTCGGTCATCAAGTCTTCCCTGCAACCACCATCTTTGTATTCGAAAAGCGCCAACTTTTCAAGATCCAAATCCAAGTTCTTTCGTCCTCACCCTGCAAGCTTTCAAGCCCTCAATTCTCGTCACATGAAACTTCTGCTTCAAGTTTTATTATGCTCAAGCACCTCAATCCCTCAAGTTTGTGTCGCTTAGTCTGCCCAATTTCTCAATTCGGTCCTTCAAGATTTGTGTCGTGTATTTCGTTCTCGCCTCTCCCCCATTGCGCTCCAGGAGTCCTCAAGATTTGTGTCATGCACAAATTGTTCGTTCACTAACTTCGCCTCCTGTGGCCGCATGGGCAAACTATGATCGTTCGTCCGGCACATTGTAATCGTTTGTCCTTGTGTACTTGATGTACGATGCCTCGTGAAGCTCAATCCATTTTTTTCATTGTAATACCCGAGGCGACACTGGAAATAAAATAAAATAAAAATAAAAATAGCAAATTCTTCAATCTACTCTTACAGACCTCCGCCAGGTATATCTTGCAGCTGGCGGCCAGATCGACCTGGCTCCATCATGGAGCCATACGTCATCTAAGCTCAGTTCAGCTTGTTTTCAGCTGGCTACCAGTCTCCCGCGCCATCCACCGCACATGTCAACCACACCTGTCCGCCAGGTGTCGGACAAATGGCGGTGTAGGAGGTCTGTCTACGCGACGCGGCGCGACAGTGACGGCGTTTGTAACACAGTGTGACGGGTCCGGAGACTTCCGAGCGCGGATGCAAATCAAAGTCTGCCGATCATTTAGCCACTGGCCGCCGCTGCCGCCGTGGCTCCCGTTGGTCGATCACGCCGTGATTCCGATTTCCCGAATGCTCTCGCAATTTCAGGCGCGCTGATATTGCTGCAGAAACTAAAAGTTTCGGCTACGTTTTTGGGCACCCAGAAACATGAAATTTTCCGGAGTGTTTGGGCCCATGTGTATTGGTGTTCTGCTCAATACGCTCTTATAATGCGTGAGTGACTTCTGCGACGTCCCGACAGTCGGTGATCAATTTTTGGCGCTCGATATGCTCGTCCAGGTAACATGTTTAGTTTGTCTCATCCGAGTTGATTCCATCGCGACTCACCATGCCCTCCCTTATTATTCAGGTCCTTTACCAGTAAATTGTTGCGTGTGTGACACTGGCCTAATTTACGAGCTGTTGATCATCTGACGGTGAGATTTTCTGCTTGCCGCGTGCCTCGGATGCCAACCCAGCAACGCCGGAAGCTCTCCTGAGTCCTAGATTCGCCAGTCTCGACCGTCGTCCATCTAGAACGATTCATTCCCCGGTGCTGCGAGTCGGTAAGATTCACGCACGACGCGTGATATCAATCATGTCTCGTGTTATTCTAGGTACCTCTCACTGGAACTCTCTGTACCCCTTGGTTTTCTTCTCTCTCTTTTTTTTTTTTGGCGTGACTGCTCGAAGGACCCATGCATCTATCAGGATCGCGACATGCCAAACTATCCAGACGCAAGCTGCGGACCTCAATCGACTTCGTGATTGGGACGCCATGGTGCATCCTTGCAATTGCTCTGTGCGAATCATCTTACTTTTACTCAGCTCGAGTTTAGGCGTATTAATATAGATTGTGCTGTCGTCTTGCACTTGGCAGCAGTCTAACCGCCGCGTCGACTGATGTGGTATCTCCGGTGAGATGTCTACTTGGATAGTCTGGCGGCCCGTGTCGCGACAGGCTGCATGCATAGTAGACCCGTAGTTGGCGCTGAGTCAAAAATCCCTTCTAACAGGCGCTTCACGATATCCCGCGACGCCGGAAATTATCCCATGGGTGCTGACACCAAGTCCTCCCTCTGTAGGTCCTCCGTTCTCACGCCCTTAATTTCGACTCAAGTCATACCCTGGGTTGACGTGGTTCCATACGCAGTACGACCAAGCAATGAGACATGCCCTCCTCGTCATGCGGAGAAAGTTCTCAACCTCGGCATTCATTCAGTCACGGTGGTTCTTTCGTGACGTCAATGCATAAGATACATGCAGGATGTGACGGTGTTCCACATCTCTGTCATTCTTCCCCACACTGGCGCTGAATTCCTGAGTAGCTCCTTGGATTAACATACATAAATTTCAAATTTTCAACGGGAGCAAAACGGGAGCGGAATTTACGTGGTCGCTTAGATGGCCCGTGATGGCCGGCCGCGGTCTCCCGTCGCAGCGGTAGTGCGGTAACGCGGTTAATCGAACAGATAAAGCTTAGCCAATCTCACACTGCACTCCACATCCTGCCACTTGCACGATGGTTTTCCTACCACTTGCCTCGTCAATGGCTGCTACTCTCGGTGTTTACGCACTTTATACGCTCCTCAAAGCGCTTTATCAAGAGTTTACTTCTCCACTCAGAAATATTCCTGGTCCCAGATCCGCCCACTGGTTACTGGGAGATGAGCTTCAAATATTCAAAGATGTGCGCTGTTTCCAACTTTTCCTGTCCTTCCTTTCAATATTTTATTTCTAGGTTGAAGAGGATCGCTAGGGCCTTTGGACTGCGCAATATGGACGCACCGTGAGGATAAGCACCTTTCTCGGTGTGCGTGCGGATTCAGTCCCAAGTGATACATGGGCGGCTGAAATTGTTATTAGTTCAGCCAACTGTTCACCACCGATACCAAGGCGTTACAGCACATTTTGTCTAACAGCTATATTTATCAGAAGTCGGTCACGGACCGCTATTTTCTGGGCCGTGCCGTTGGTCCAGGTAAGGAGCAGCCCTTTCCGCGTGCAAGTTCTAATACACATATTGGCGCAGGCGCACTAGTGGTGGACCACCATGCAACTACTACCCCAGACGGCGAATGCCACGGCATTGATGCAGGACGGCACCCGTCCGTTTTCAGCTTCTCGAGTTCGCTCTGACATACAGGTCCCGTCGAAAAAAATGGCCGTTTTTTCTGCGGCCGTCCCATGTAAAGGACCGGTTGGAGCCCTAACGTCGGTATCCTGACCTGTTCTCGCTACCAGCTATAGGGACGCATTCCGTCACGGCATGCTCATATTTGTAGACAATTCGGAAAACATCCAATTGGACGCACAAGAACCCACAGGAAGGTAGACCCGAGAGCGAGTCCTTTACATTGTAAGTTTCATCTGTATCTCTCTTGCGGTTAAATCAGTTTTTATTTGTACAGTAGAATGGGATTGAGCTTCCGTTGAACCCAGGATTGTAGTTTCCTCTCGGCAGAATTGATTCCGCCCGCAACTCAACCTGTAATTTCCGCCAGGTATCTTTGATCTTGCTGCGTCGCAGGGTTCTTCTGCCAAGAGGCGGTCATACGCATTCGCGCTCGAACTATTTGGTGCCAGTTTGATGCGGCGGTGAGTTACATTCTCCGTTCTCAACCTACTCTCACAGTGTAATAGACGCTTGATAGACGCCCACGTTAACCGTTCTTTAACGAGATCGCTCGTAACCTGTGCTAAAGCCCCATATGGCGCTGCTCGTTCGCTCTTCCTCTGGCTTTCTGCCATTTTTAACTCCATTGGTTCGCTGTGATTTCCCACACTTCCGCACCCATGACGAGCTCCGCATTTCATTTCAGGGGTCCGCACTGGTCCGCAACGGCCGCGAAATGTGCAATGCGACCTAAATTGGGATAAGCAGCACTTGAGACGGTCTCGCGCCACACGATTCTCGATTTAGATGGGCCAATTCCCACTGCGGCGCAGGACAATACGTTGGTCAATTCCTCATAAAAGTAATCTGCCATGATCCGCCGCTGCCTCGACTCCTTTCTTTCCCCTCCTTTGACCATCAGTCGTCCAAATGTCCTCAACGATGCTTAGATTCCGTGAGGATCAAGATAACCAAGGTCGCAACAATGTTCAAAAGCTACTGTGCGTCAAGGCTCCAACACAACGACTGGCTTCAAGTTGGCAATCAGTTGGCCCGCTTCAACCAACACCAAACGTTTCGCAAGACAAGATTCAATATGAAAGACACCTGCGGCTTCCCTCATCGCAGCGTCACAAGATTCCGAACTGAGATCGTCACGGAAGCCGATAACTGAAGCCGTTCAACAAATATCCATATTAAATGCTAAATCCTCCGTGTCGTCCAGCTTCTCCACTTGGCTTCTTTCCGGGCTCATCTACCCGCCTAAGGCACCATTTTCTTTGGAAAGGCCTTCTCGTTTGAAGCCGGAATAGAACTGCACTCGAACCGTAAAAGCATCGGTGCGTAACTACGTGAGTTTGCTACTCGTCGAGCGCCAATTGTCTGAACTCTCTGCAGAATCGTTGATTGTAACCGGGAGGACTCGGATTCATGTGGCGACGAAGCAAGCACGGGACGAGAGATATATTTCATCTGTCCATTGTCCGATCCCTCGCTTCCTCCGTTTTCCTTTTAGTCATTGCCTCACCTTCAGCTCTCCTATACCTCATGGTGTATGGGGTGCGTCAGTTGTATTTGTATAGGAACTCAGCAGCGGCCGCAGATCTGCTCCGAGTCTACTTCTGCCGAACGTCTCGTCAATCTTTGTCGCCCAGGTCGCAGATGACGTTATCAAGGTGTGTGCCGCCCGTATACTATATATACAGTACTAACACGACTGGTGCACTCCCAGACTCATTTGATCTTCAAAGTTATATTTGGCTCGAGTTTCCCTGAGTGCGGGATTTGGTGCACACTCTATTTGGCATTTTTCCTTACACAGGCGCATTGCAGGACGGCCTCACTTGCCGGCCCGCGTGAAATTTTGTTTGACGATTCTGAGCTTGGTTCGTACGCCTGTATCTTATTGCTCCCGCCATTCCCGCGCCCCTATCGTCGACCGTCCCAGCATCCTCGGCATTTCCGGATTCCGAATCTTAGCCTGTGATCTCACCATCGGGCCGGCGCTCACTCTTTCCACTTACACCGGCATATTACTGAAAGGTTTACTGGTGGGCACGTCGTGCCCATGTATATCTGTTGCTCAAACACTAAGCCGTTGGTAAAGCTAGGTGCTCAATTCCTATCACCACGCCCCAACCGACCATTGGAAAACGGGTGCGCCATAATTGCCCTGCATGTTAGTAGAATGTCCAGTAGAAATAACTATCCTGGGGGTTGTCCGAGTTCTCTACATTGTCTCTTTCGCCGGAGCGAAGCGAAGGCATGTCTTGTTTGAGGTAATCCAGCTCCCGTTGTGATCCGCAAGGTCTGTTTCAGAGTGGCGGGGTCTTGGTGGACCGGTATGTTGATCCTGTTTTATTTCCGCGGAAGTAATCTGGCTGGTAACTGCGTATCAGGCTGCCGTTGTAAGAAGCATAGAGTTTTGGGCGGCAAGATGGAAAATAGCGACCTGGGGGTGCTCTCTAGCTCCAGTAGTGTTCTGCGCCTATTCTGACGAGGTCCCGCGAAATCAAGCTCGGTGACAGTGCCTGCACATCTCCAACGAGGTAGAAATTCTGTTCAGTCAATAAAAACTTCCAATTGATCTTCCGGTGTTCAAGACATTTTAGACCTTGGCCCGTGGGTTTCCGACGCACCACGGCTCGGCTGTCCATTCCGCCCTGATGTATATGATTCCGAAAACATTTCGGGCGGCGTCTTCGGGAAAGGTAGCGGCGTCCTCGGCTGCTCCGGTGATTCATTCATAAAGTCCTTGGACTGGTGTCGTTCCAAATCCACAGCCAACAATTGAGTGCCGGAGAATATGTTAGCGCGAACTGCTGGTCGATGGACATAGCCTTGATCAAGACAAGGAGACGGATCCTTTGCATCGCTTTACAAGAGACTCATATCCCCATTTGGGGCTGGAGCGCAGTACAAAGAACCAGGATGTAGGTGGCATCATGTGTCCCCACCATGACTGACATTGCACTCGACAAAGCAGCTGTACGTAACGATTCCTGCCTCCACGACCTCACCAACCGACCTTTCCGCTTGTTCCAGCTTATTTCCTTGGTGCTGGAGACGTTCAATATAGGTTTTGCATCATCTATGACATGCTTCGTGATACTGATCACGAAACCAAGGAATATTCACCGTGATGTTCGCAGCTACGATCCGTGTCATTGTCCGGAGACGGATCTATCATGCCAATCGATATTTGCTGCCAACGGTGTGCTTGATCTGGATTCTCTCCATCGTGGTACGGTGTTCTGCGCGATAGATACGGTTTGTGGCTGACAGGGCACCCAGCACTGGATTATAAATATTGTTCGCGCCAGGATAGCATTCATCGACCGAGCCGGGAATGGGATTGCGTATCTGGCAAATATTGCTAACCCCCTCGAAACTGCGAAGACTGGCGTATACGTCTCAATTACCGTATGTGCGGACTTATTCATGGTTAGTTCCGTCTTTGCAACTTGACACCCGGAGCTGAGCATCCCAGATCTACCGCTGTTACATCGTCTGGAACCGATTGTCCGTCATCGTTCTTCCCATTTTATCCTGCATCGCGACCGCAGGTATGATTTCACGACACCGCGACGCATTGGCCCATTATGATTAATTTGGTTGAAGTATCTGGCTACGGCGGCACTCATACTCTTCTCCTCAGTGGGCATGGCGGAGTCTTTGTCAAAACCCTGGTTCCCTGGATTACCAGCTTCTTTTGCACCTCACTCATCACAAACCTCCTTTGCACAAGTACGTTCTTCTATCTTGACGAACTTCATTCCTGTATAACAAATGCGCCTCCAGCGTTGATTGCTTTTCGGATCCTGCAGACCCACATGTCCGTGCGTGTGCATGCTACTTATGCTACTCAAAGTAGTCGTGCCATTCCGGCCCTGGTAAGAGCTCCCCAGCCGCTCCTTGTGCTTTCCCCGCTGATTCTTGTTCAACAGGCAAGTTTCATCGAGTCCGCAGCGGCGTACTCTTTGTCCCTTCTCGCACTCTTGATCACGTATGAACTTGGCTTGAATGCCCAATTCATCATTATAGATATTGCAAGTCTTTTTTGGTCAATGGCTAAATTTGCGCATCTAACACACTATTCCCAGACATCTTCGCTGATCGTTTGTTTTTTATATCCCTTTTGTGCATGGCCTGATTCCTGATCCACAGGGTATTGTATTCTGTCTCATAATTCTGCGCCTAGCAGGCAACACTACGCAATCGGTAGTCTCACAGCCGACAGTGTTGCATAGAAACGAAGCCAGGGTGTCGTGGCTGATGCAGCTCGAGAGGAGCGGGTTAACAACTGATTCATGTAGTCTCACTATCCCTCCACAATGCCAAATCATCCATGATCCTTAGACATCCCGCATGGAGCGTCCTAAAAGTTCATTTCTTGGACAGGATACTTATCTCGGTCGGTTTCATCGATGTTGGGAATATTCAACTCAGTTATTTGACGCCCAATGTTGGGTGTGGGTATTCTGTACTGCGGTGCATGAGATCCTTCACGACATATCACCAGCATGTTCCGTCATGCGAGTTCGATCTTGGGCATCTTGAAGTGGATTCTTCCTGATTATTGCAGACAACTTTCAAACTTGAGACTGGGACTGATGGAGCACAGTATAGCAGTATGGATAAACACGCATCTTTTTACTGTTGAACTAACTTGTTCTTTAGTCGACTTTCACCTTTGTCTGCTCACCCTACCATCACTTACTGAGTCCTCGTGGGATGCATTGAGAGCCTCGAGTTCTATGTCCCGGTCAGCAATTAATGCGCCGTTCGTATGAAGATCGGCGACTCGAAGTTCAACAAAACGGCATGTGGTGGTGTACTCATTTGCAAAGCCTTTTCTGTTAAATGGGAGACATCTCCATGGATCCATTGACCAGTTGTTACATTCCAGGGCTCCCAACAAAATTCTACGGTTAGATAATGAATTTGGCGATTCAAGATCAAGAGGATATCTTGAAATTTTGGTATGGAGTGCCATCTGCGTGAAATTTATTCGGAAGTACATAAGGGCGCTTGGAGACGCTTCGCCCACCACCACTTCGGTGGGAGGCGAAGTATGAGATGTCTCGAAGATGTGGGGAAACGAAGCGCCGCTGAGTGAGCTTGGTGAGCCCCTGAACTGCCTCAAGGCAGTTCAGAAGCGGTGCGCAGTGGTCATCTGATTTCCCGCCTCTTCTTGCAGTGCTCTCACCACTGTTGCTATGAGGTTGATTTGGACAGGGATATATAATTTACAGCCGAGAATCGACCGTGGTGTACGGAACACCGCAGGCTCTTTTAAGGCTTCTGTCGGCATGTGAATAATCGAAAGTAAAATTGGATTCAACTCCCCACCTACGAATTCGTTTGCTGGCCCAAGTTTCTCCCTTCACTCTCTTGCTCCAGGGTTTGTTTTGAAGGATATTTTGAAGATTATTTGCACGATTCAAGAGCTCTGCTTTGTGCCGTTGGAAACCGTGCAAAGACACCGCCACGCGGTCGGTGTTCACCCTTGTAATTTAGGGAGGTCTCCGCCGTTGGCCCGCGGTTGATTTGAAGGGGGGGAAGAAAAAACAACAAGCGCTTCCAGCGAATTTGAAGAATGCAGTAGTATTGAATAACACCGGTTCATTTCGTCGTCCCGAGTTCATGGGTGCATTGCAAGATAACCCCGTAGTTTGCATACATCTGCTTACTAGGATTATCCCAGGTAAGGCTACTCATAAGTGACGAAAGGGACCGCCCAGCTTAAAGTCATCTCATGATTTTTTCCCCCGACAGTTTACCAAGAGACATTGAGTATTGTTCAGAGATCGAAGACTCTGGTGGAGGATCGGGCAGAACTTGTGGACCGTGAGCTTACGCGTACGTTTCTTTTGGCTCTGCTCCCCAAAGGAATTCTGTATGATCTCTCAACTCCCGGTTCAACTCACGGAATACGACTACTATTCAAATATAGTCTCAAAGCATGCGCCACGCGGGGAATCGGGCCAAGATATTCCTGTACACCAGTGGTTTTTGCGGCCCACAAACGATGAAACCGTTCTTTCCTCCTTTGAAAGTCACGAAATTAACCCCATCTGTATTTCCCCTCATAAAATCGCAATTTTTGCACCTAAACATGTGATGCGTTCCCACAGAAAGTGTTCTGACGCTCAAAGCCTCAGCCGGACGGTTACGCGTTCCCGTGTCCATCCTCTCCACCAGTATCAAGCTCCCGGCGTGCACGCCCAATCTCGAGGCCAGTTGGCTTAGCAAACATGATCCCATGGTCCATTTCTCTCAGTAGAACATAATCCATATCTTGTAGGATGCATCCGCCCCGGGCTCATCGGCGATATACATTGGAGCTGTCCCTAAAAACCGAGTGTCATCGTGTCTACGAGCTGGTGGTATTAATGATAAACGCCTCCGTGACCACCTCCCTGCGCCCGCCGTGGTGATGGCCTTCCTCATGGATCCACTTGATTCGCAGCACAGCGACAATAGTCACAGTCACCGGCTCCCCATCCTGCAGTGCCGTGAACACATGCGTCGCGGCGACAGCCCCGGTTCTATTGCTCGGATCCGCAGGCGTCGCAATCACAAAATCCTCCTTGACGAATTTACGCTCCGAGAACCGCGTGCGGAGTGTGTTTACCACCTTGCGGAAGCCGGCGAGGGAGATTTGCGAGCTGGTCGCAACTTCGCTGGAAGAATGAAATCAGGGATCAGGATATCGATTATCGGCAGGACTGATTTGAGTTTCTTACTTCTCTTGGACGTGGGGCGACCAGAATTTGGCAAAGGCTGCTTCGGCCTCGGCGTCGCTGGTAGAGATAACGGCTTGGATGAAAGCCTCATGGGTGAAATCTGGAAGAGAAGACAGATGTGTGTGCGTTGATGAGGCCATGGTTGTAAGTGAGTTTGGGATGGCGGAGAGTTAAAGTCGTTTTGTGGGTGCTTCTGAGGAAACGGATCTGCTTAAATACCTTCGCCGGCGCAGTGGCTGAAAGCCTTGAAACATATAACGATGTCCCGCCCTCGACGGAAGAATGGAGCCTTTCATTTTCGGGCGAGCCAGAAACGCCGACCCCAAATGTTAGTCTATACAAGGGGCTGGTCGGCCACTTGGCGGCCTCCCATCCCCTTTTGTGCAATTTATTGTTTAACACCTGCTCCGCGGGTCGTCATCCCCTCTGTTCCACGTGCTAAAGTCATTAATTGAGATTGATATTAGTATATTGTGATTAGAATAGAAGCTCCTTCCAAATGACATCAGTACCCTGTGAATCACCTTCATACTTCAAAATCAACAAAATCAAGATATTGTCTGCATCTGGTATCTGGGTTATCGCAGAGTATAATTTATCATATAGAAGACAGGTCCACATGGATCGGACAGGTAGACCTATAACCATTGAAGGAGAAACTTTTGCTTTCCTATGGGCATCGGTGTTGCCTGATCATGTACACTGCTGTCTTGGAGGGCACACCACTGTCGTTTATTCTCACCTCAAGCATGTCAATAAATGCCAATTTCTTTTAGCATTTGATCGGTCAATGTCCCTCATTGAATAAAAACAGGTCCTTAATTGTGCAAATACTTAGTCCAAGGCCATATAAAGGGGTGAAGTTTGGACAACATGGTCGGTCGGCAAGGAGAGCAGAAATGCTACCTGACTCTACTGTGTTCCTTGGTTGCAGTCTAGCCATCTACCCTAACCTCAGACCCCTCTAATTATTATTATTATTGGTTGAAGCCGATCTGTGGCATGAGTTTGTAGAGACCGTCCGATTTTCGATGGGATGAAGGCAGGAGACAGAATAGAATAAGCCAGTGGAATGTGGAATGTGGCAAGGATCAGCGCTGGGTTGGCGCTGAGAAAGCCGAGCCTTCCGCAGGAAACGCACCTAGGCTGTGGGATCAAGAATGCAATGCAATGCCGAACGCGGCAGGGATTAGCGCTGGCTTCAGCTCGGCATTTCGATCGCAATGAAATCCATCAGAGCTCGAAAACCCATCGATTAGGTCCTCAAGGACATTAGGAAATAATCAGCGCTTTACGGTGTGGAGTGGATCTGGGGGGTTTGAGTTTATCTGGGAGATGACCGCATAATGGTGGACGAAATGCGGCAAGGGATTAGCGCCTGTTGTGAGGCAGAAGGCGGCAAGAGCGCTTACCGTGAGAGTGTCCAGGGTCTGGTGCCGTACAGTTCCGGTGGCGTGCGAGCACCCACAGTTTTGGGATGAAAGGCCCATAAAAGGAGCGTAAAAGGCTTCGGACGGACACCCGTAATTTTATAAAGAGAGAGATGGGGGCACTACCGTCCGGTGTATTTGAAAGTATGACGAATAATTTCCGGTATCATAAGAAGTAGAATGATTGTCAGTCAGTAGTGCGTGGGGGAAGGCTGGCTGTTACGTCGGTCACTTTCCAGGCATTGTTTCAGAGTTGCGAGCGAATGGACTGAATGCTGCCGGAGCCCAGATGATCAAGGCTTGTCAACGGAGACGACACCGAATGCAGCATAGCCTCGGGTCGCGCGCTGTCAGTATAACAGGCACACTCGACATATGGAGCCGTTCACCAGCAGAAAACCTATTTCCAGCAAGTGCATTCCCGGGCTCCGTTCCCATATTGCCGGCGCTTGTCAGTAAAAAGAGTGATTTGGAGGCTTGAGGCGAAACAAAAGAGGAGTTAAGGATATCGCAGCGCGCGGACAAGTACATATACGCCAAGCGTGCGAGACCAGACTCCCAGCCGATTGGACTAGGGAGACCAGGGTTATAGTGGGTATTGGCTAGCGGGTGAAGATGGGTTGGCCGATCCCAACCTTGAACCTGTTGACCAGAGCCCCACACAGGCGTTATCAACGGCGTATCGCACCTAAATTGCATTCCCTGGGATGGACTGTCGAGCGGGGTTGAAAGAACGTGGCCCCTGCTAACCTTAACAACTGTGTGGTAAATTAGAGACAACTTGGTCGTATTTCCGGGTGATCCGACTTACGGTGACGGAAGAGTACTTGACAGTACTACTTTAATGCCATCTTGTTCCACATAAGTCCGTGCCCACGGGCCGGATATTCATCCGACGCCACACAGCTACTGATTTTGTTGATTCTTGCAATTCATTGGCTTTGGCGATTTGCCTCAACCGCAGAAAATTACCAAGTCTCGTTGGTTTCTTCGCGCTGCTGTGCCTCGGGCGGCCATCCAAGAGGCATCCAAGCGTACGGGAGATAGAGATTCATCCCATGAGAGACCAGCCAAGCAGTTGAAGCTGGTCTCGCACGCTTGGGGTATATGTAGTTGTCCGTCCCGGAGGGATCCAGCCAATGTCTTCAGCACTAGCGATTTTTTGAGTGCTTTGGCGTCATACTTAGCCTTGTTCGTAAACAGGCAGTCAATTCCGATCCTCAAGTTCGATGCGAGCGACCAGCGGTTGCGGATTTCTGTGATCGTCGAGGGGGCTTTATCTTGGAGGACTCGTTCGTTTCGTGGGCGCCAAATGGGGTGGGCGGATTCCGAGATGGTAATTCTGTACAGATGAGTCATGCCCGCGTCAGTCTTACCAGGGAGATTTCCTTTTTAGTGAGGCCGCAGGCCATGCTTTCGCCCATGAGCGGGGGCGGTATTTCAGTGCCAGTTTTTAGATTCCAGGGCTCGCTATGGGCACGGAATTATTAAGCAATGGCCAATCACCAGGCCAAGGGGGCTTTTAGGGGGCCCGCCGCTCGCCTCCCCTCGCTTTCGACGTGGAGTTGGCGTAGCAAACATGATTCCATGCTCCATTTCTCTCAGTATGGCATGGAGGATATCTTGGAGGATGCATCGCCCCCGGGTTCTCATCTGCGATATACATTGGAAAAGACCGAGTGTCATCATGTCTACGAGCTGGTGGTATTAATGATAAACGCCTCCGTGACCACCTCCCTGCGTCCGCCGTGGTGATGGCCTTCCTCATGGACCCACTCGATTCGCAGCATAGCGACAACAGTCACAGTCACCGGCTTCCCATCCTGCAGCGCCGTGAACACATGCGTCGCGGCGAGAGCCCCGGTTCTATTGCTCGCATCCGCAGGCGTCGCAACTACGAAATTATCCTTGACTAATTTACGCTCCGCGAACTGCGTGCGGATTGTGTCAACCACCTTGCGGAAGCCGGCACGGGAGATGTGCGAGCTGGTCGCAACATCGCTGGAAAATGGAATCAGGGATCAAGATTATCGACTCAACTAATTTGAGAGGTTCTTACCTCTCTTGGACGTGGGGCGACCAGAATTTGGTCAAGGCTGCGTCGGCCTCGGCGTCGCTGGCGGAGATGAGTTGTGCGAAAGCCTCTTCAATGAAATCCGGAAGAGAGGAAAGATGTATATGGGTTGATGAGGCCATGATTGTAAGTTAGGTTGGGATGGCGGAGAGCGAAGGTTACAATGTGTGGGTGTTTTAGATAGACTGTCTGCTTAAATACCTTCGCCCGCGTGGTGGCCAACAGCCTTGAAACGCATAACGATGTCCCGCCCTCGACGGAAGAATGGAGCCTATCATTTTCGGGCCAGCCAGAAACGCCGACCCCGAATGGTAGTCTATATGGGGGCACTACCGTCCGGTGTATTCGAAAGTATGACGCATGATTTCAGGGACCATAAGAAGTAGCATGGTTGTCAGTCAGTAGTGTGGGGGAAGGCTGGCTGTTACGTCGGTCACTTTCCAGGCATTGTTTCAGAGTTGTGGATGAATGTACTCAATGCTGCCGGAGCCCGGATGACCGCGGATCGTCAACGGAGACGACACCGAATGCGGCATAGCGCCGCGGGCCGCGCGCTGTCAGTCTAACAGGCACACTCGAAATATGGAGCCGTTCACCACCAGAAAACCGGATTTCAGCAAGTGCATCCCCGGGCTCCGTTACCGTCCTGCCGGCGCATGTCAGTAAAAAGAGCGTTCCGGAGGTTTGAGACGAACAAAAGAGGAGTTAGAATATCGCAGCCTGCGGACAAGTATACACCAAGCTTGTGAGACCAGGTTCAATTGGTTGGCTGGTCTTGTGCTTGAATTTGATGATTCTCTATCTCCCGTACGAAGACTTGGTGATTTTCTACGGTGGAGCCGAATCGCCAAAGCCAATGGATTGCAAGAATCAATTCCAAAATCAATAGCTGTATGAGGTCGGATGAGTATCCGGCCCATGGGAACGGACTTGTATGAGCCATGGCAATCACCAGGCCAAGGTGTACCTTGGCGGGACCCAGGGAAAAGTCACATTCTCCACGAATCGTCTCCATCGGATATACGGTACTAGAACCTACGCATATACCTGAGTTAGCGTCGGTTAAAGAAGACGCCGATCACCTACGATCGACTTTCCCAGCCCGCCTCGCAGCAATGAAGGCCTCCACAATTGCCCAGTAATCCTCACCACCACCAGGGCTCCGCACCCAGCCGTCCAAGAAATTGAAATTTGTTGGAACAATGCACACAAATCGCTCGTCGTGTGAAAGACGATGGACAGCTTCTTCGGTGTAGTAGCTCTCACTGCGAGTGATGATACAATGGAGCTGGCCGAGCGTTGTGCCGAGGAACGGGCGTAGATGGATACAGAGTGATTCGTCGTAGAAGGCGAAATGCGTAAGATTGGGGATGAGAGAAAGGCCGATGCAGAGAGCACGTGCGGTGTTTTGACTGAAGGGGTAGTCAAGTAACTCAAGGTGCGTGGCGTTGCGGAACAGAGGATGAGTGAAATCGATGTTGCGAGGAAATAGTGTTTGAATGATGACGGTGAGATGACTCAAGGAACGGAGGCTGGCTAAAGAATTTAAATGGGAGGGCACAAGCCTAAGCGAGGACAGGTGCGTAACCGCTGAACATGCAGCAAGAATAGCACCAACTGACGACTCAGTTGTGGCCCCTCCAGAAAAAGTAAAATTTGACCCCAAGAACGGCGGCTTCATCGCAATGGCCCGGAGCAGAATGTCGAGTGGGATGTCGGAGAAACCACCAACTCGGCCCCGGAACGACGTGACCATGACAACACGATACAACAGAAGTTCGACCCTGGGAGAGAGATTGGAGAAACAAGGAAATATCAATGTGGGCTGCTTACCATTCCTTGACCCGCTCAGCTATGAGCATAAGCGTAGGAATGCTTGTTGGGCATGAGACTGCGGCTGTTTCAAAGATTTCACGCTCTAGCTCAGGCGGAAGCCTAGGCTCGTCAAGACTGGTTCTCGTCTGTTCAAGACCCATAGTTCCTGGCCGGAATATCAAGTTCAGATGAAACTAGAGCGCTAGCACCTGCAAGGAAATGAAGAGTTCAACGTGTTGGACTTGGACCAACGACAACAAGCCAAGACGACCGACAGCAGTGTGGGCTCCGAATTTTCCCTATTAACCCCTCGTTCATTAGTGCGGCAGTGACTCGAGCCGTTTGAGTCGTCAATCAAGATGGGGATATCAAATACAACGCGCCTTGTAGTGGAAATCAGCCAAGGCGTCGATTTCCTCAAGCACGTCCGAGCCCGACACTTGATGCGCGGCCATCGTCGCCTGTGACGCAGCCCGGCGTCCCATGTTGTATTATATGGTGATATATTTCATGTATAATGACGGGTGTCGCAGAATAAATGACTATGAAGGGTATAATGAGGGAGAGGGAGGGCGGGGGGCGGGGGGCGGGAAGCGGGAGAGGAGGGTGGGTAAATTAGAAATCGTATGACCAACGTATGACGAGTTTTTCCCGTCCGATTTCGCCCGAGGTCACGTGGCGCAGAATCGTGGGCGATTTTACGCGACGCATCTCTTCACAGAACCACCACGTGAAGCGCAGGCGCATCCACATCATGCGGGCTCGCAAGCTTTTCTTCTTCCCTTCGCCGATATCCTTCTGCCTTTCTTCATCCTTCTTCTACCCTTTCCTCCGAGGGTCATCGCGATTCGTGTCCTCGTCTGCCTTCAATACCCGCTTGTGTCTCTTCCATAGAGAGCTTGAGCACAAGGTATGTGCTCTCTTTTCTTGTTTTCTCTCTCCTGGCCTTAGCTTTTGCGCTTCTTTGCCGTGTTGGTGGTCCCCATGGATGTCTGAAGGGTTAGGCATCATACCCGCAATCCCCCGACTTCTCCCCACTCTCTCTCAACTCCGCGCTACTTACCCCCCTTGATCCCCCCGGCCATTACCTCCTACAGCTCCCGCCCGTGCACAGTATGAACGCCATCTCGCCGATGCAACTCGCGCTGCATTCCCCGATGCACAGCGGGCATTCGCCCTTGCACTCGCCGGGCGGACATGACTTGCATTCGCCCGGCCTCTGGGGCGACGGTGGGTGCGCGCGGGCGGGGGATCGCTATACGTACGACCGGCCGTCGCCGTGCGGGCATGGGGTGCCTGGAAATCTAGGGGAGATCGCGTCGCTGGGCAGTGCGCTTAATGCGCGCGCGGCCGCCTTCTACCTCACCAACGCCAGCGCCAGCGCAAGCGAACTTCATCGGCAGCGGCGCCGCCAACGCCCGGTCTCAGTCACGCTTCCTACCCCTCCCTTCATCACTTATGCTTGGCGTGCACCCCCCCCCCCCCCCCCCTCCACGCGTATTCATACGGCCACGAACATACACACCTCGGACGCGGATACTACCCGGCCCAGACTCACACGCGCGCTGCGAGCCTCAGCGGCGTCGGAGGTGGTCTCGGGCTCGGAGGCGACTGGCTGCCCACATACGAGAGGCTCGGCTCGGGCTCCGGGCACGATTCGTCCCGGCTGCCGCCAGCGCGAACGCGAGTGTGGGTGAAGGTGTAAGCTTTTCGAAGGGAGTGTCAGTGGCGGATTTCCTGACGACGCAGTATCAGCGATGGGTGCGCGCGCGGGGCGGCTGCGGAGGTCATTCGTGTATCAGCACCAGCAAGTTCTGGCTCTGGAGCAGGAGCAAGCGCGCGTGCAGCAAAAAGCTCAGCAGCTCTGAGCCCAGCAAGTGCAAGCTCAAGCTCATGAACATCAGCAGCAGCACTCTGGCTCAGCCGCGCGGCGTTCGAACGCGCAGATGGGAAGGGATGAGAGTCTCGGGGGTGCGGGGAATGGCGGCGCGTTGGGGGCGGCAAGCAGTCTCAGAGTGGGTGCGGGTGCAAGCGCCAGGAACGTCGTTGACGATGGTAGTGCGCCTGGGCATGGGCCGTTCGAGGGGCGCGCAGCGACTGGAGGAAGGAACAAGGTACCTTACCGTTCTCTATTCTTCTCGTTCTCTTAAGGCTGATCGTTGTGGCTTTGTCCCGCAGCCGATGAATTTCCTTTCACTTCTGCGACCGGCGCCGTCGCCGCCGTACACCGCATTGGTCGCCCGCATCATCAAGAGCGCCGATCAGCGGGTGAGCATGTACAAGCAGCGGACTTCTCCCAAGGATCCAAGCGAATGCTCCTAGGATGACGACTTGTGCCCGCATTTCAAAACCACAGGGAATGAGACGATCTGTTCTCCAGTTTATGAAATGCGTATTTTCTCATCTCATGTTCTATTCTCAAGTCGCTCGAGGCTGAACACGAACTCTTCTCGTCTCACTGAATATTGTCCTTGCCATTTGAGATGTAAGTACTTCGTCTGCAGGCGTCTCCAACAAAACCTCATCATACTGAATATTCGAACATCCCAAGATCTACGTCCACGAAGGTTATCTCTTCGAGCTGGTAGCAACCCTCATTGGACGGATCGCGATTAATACTGCCGGTGGATCTATCGTGCTCTGGGGCCGTGATGACATCCTGCTCGTGACTGTCGGCACTGTCGTCGTCCTCCAAATCCATCAGCCGCTCGCGTATGAAGGCTACAGTCCCTTCATCTGGAGTTCCCGGCAAGCCACCCTCTGTGTGAAGGGCGGGGAAATCTTCTTTCCATTTCTCGAGAGAACTCCGATGCTGAAAACAATGCAGTAACCCCAGGCAGAAATTGGTCATTTTCCTGTGAGAATTGGGAATCAGACCCGCGGCCGCTTTCTCCCCACTTCCACCATCTCGGACGAGCTCCGAGGGACAGGCGTGGACACAGTCTATATTTCGACTCTTGGTTCATTGTCTTTCTCTTCCAGAGTCGGCGAAGATGAAGCTAGTTCCGTGTGTCCTGCCATCCACTAAATCAAGTCTTGCTTTGCTGCAAACCCGTCGGCGCACTGTGAAATAAATAACCCTCTTACGTCTGGTAGCTTCATATCTCAAGCTGGTTGGGATTTTCCAGCTTCTTCTGGTGGGTTCTAGTCCCTCGTCCAAACTTAATAGCAGAGCTACTTCCCGCTGTGTCTTGATTCCACTGGCCTTGTCTGGAATGTTCCTGCTTCGCACAAAGTCCAGTTCGGCTGACTTTTTTGTCTCCATTTGACTTCGGAGCATAGACTGTCATCAGAAACGGGGCTACTCTCAGGATCCCCGACTGGGTGTATCGACTATCATTACTTGCTATGACATCACCGACTTCAGCCGCCAATGAGCATGACCTGCCCTCCTCGAAGTTGGACACCGAAGAGACCCATACCACTACGCTCTCTCACACTGGTGATTGAATTAAAGATCCAGAGAGAAGGTAGCGACATGCATCCATTCCAGCCGGGCTTCTGGGAGATAGACCTACTCCATGCCGGCTGTGAATAACTGCGCGTCCGGCGACTTGTTGATATGCAGTATTAATGTTGCTCATGCATTTCTATTTTTGGCTCCTGCCAGTACGCTCCGATTTACTATTGTTACTGTTTGCGAGCGAAAGTTCATCCCAACAGTACTACAGGACCAGGAGAAGACCAGGAGAAGGAGATCCACAGGTTCATACGGCGCACCTTTCTCGTCTTCGACTCGCCAGTGCAAATGGCTGGCGTCTGAGAGACATCATCCACGTTCCCGAAGGTCGCGACAGCCCTTTGGGGTTGTCCCTGCGCTAAGCTATGCGCGCCAATACTATTTTTTTACTCGTACCTTGTTTGATACGGAATGTTCTGGCGCTTGACGAGATGGGCTCAGAGCTCGCTACTATCAGCCACCAGGTAGTCGGCCACCCATGAATATTTCCTGAATGAGTTGGGCATTATAGCCCTTTGACCTCGAGGGATCAAGTACAACCTTGGGAGACTATATGTACCGATTTTCAGGCCAAAGTGATGTCTGGATCAAAAGTTACGTGAAGTCGGATCGGAATCCGAAGGGTGAGAACCATCATTTCTTAGCTTATCCCGTCGGCCGACGCTCGCCATGGCTCTTTCTTCACCAATTCTCCACCGTTTCACGACTTCTCGGGCTCGTTATGATGCCCTGATGCAGGACGTCGATCTGTAATACCGTGTGAAAGATATGGAAACAGTATGGCTGTGCGGGACCCCGAAGAAAACTTTGCTGCTCTTTTGACCCACTCCGGTAACCTACCCGTATATCCCGGGACCCATTGACACTACTGGTCTGGTATCTCGCCAGGGCCTTCTTTATTAATTATATTTCATCCTCCGATGTCCATCCGCTTTTTAACTATTTAGGCTCCCTCTCGGTGTTCACCATTACCCCAAACCAGCCAGTTTCAGTGTAGCAGGAGTTCGAGATTTTTGCAGGAGTTCTGAGTATCTAGGGATTGAAGTTTTGTGCCAGATATGTTCAAGTACATCCTATTAGTCCAACCGTTGCTTGATTTTAGCTCATACCTCCCCTATCTCTAACTAGGCACTTGGTTTGTTGACACCTGCCATCTTGGCAGACTATCCACCGTTCAAAATATATTTTCATACCCTTCCTGTAGCTCATATGTACACACAAACCATCCAGAATCCTTCGTTTAGACCTGACCGTCGAATCTGGACAGAATTTGCCGCCAGTCCATGCCTCAGCGGCTCATTCAGTGAGGTGGCCGACTACCCTGTTTATCCCCTTTTGGGACATGCCGACAGAAAGAAATTCACTACAGCACTGGGACGTCACCTAAATATGGCTGGGTTACCTCAAACGAATTTTAGGATGTGCACCTTCGATTTGGCACACACAATCCCGGAAAATCCTCTGGATGCATTTGACAATTACCAATAAAAGCTTAAGGTGGCCGACTACCTGGGGGCTGATAGTAGTGGTGGCAAGCGCACGATGTTGGCATAAAGTTGACTGAAGATGGTGCTCATCTGATCGGCACCACTTTGTCTGGTGAATGGACTGTTTAGTCATCCCTTCAGTGGCTTGTATTTATTTCAAGCTAAGGTTAATTGTAGCGGGAATAGGGCTGTGCGCCGTGACGGGCACGGCCGTCGTTTTGACGGTGGGCGACGGCCACATCCGTCCCGTCTCCGTCCCGTCGTGGAGGTTTAAAGAGGCTCTACGGAACGGGACGGGTGACGGGACGGCCGTCACGGTCAACGGGACGGTGGCGACCAATCTACAGTGGTATAACTCGAGTTTGCATGCGAGAAAGCATGCAGGAATCTTGCTTGTTGTCGTGCGTTTCAGCGAGCCTAAGACTTGGGCTTTGAATCAGGCTAAAATCCATTTTCAAACAGATTAGTGAGCACACTTATCCGTGTTCAGAGTGCAATAAACATTCATCGTGCCATTGTGGCGTTGCATTTGTCGTACAATGAACTGGATGCAACCGGGGAGTAAATCTGAAGAAAGTACATTGAAAATGCGCTTAGAATCTGGGTGAATGATCCATATTTGTTAACATCGTAAGGCAAGCAGATCGTTGGGACTCATCGTAGGAGACTAACACAGAGGAGGACACTTCATTTCCTAACAGGAATCGTCAAAATACCCCAGATTTATGTGCCTGCCGCCGTCAAACTGGTCGCCCGTCGACGGCCGTTGAAACAACGGCCGTCATCGATGTAAACCGTCCCGTTACCGTCCCGCCAAAAAAAATCCAGAGCCCTCGACGGAACGGGTCGGCTACCCGTCGCACGGGACCCGTAGAACCGTCGCGACGGGCACGGCGAACAGCCCTAAGCGGGAACTCTATTGAAGATAGTTTATTTTTTGTTTCTCGACATTCCCAATGGATAAAGTTCATTGGCGATCAGTGGCGGCAAAGTCGCGGGAGTGTTGTCTCATCCCGCCCGCAGTTTCATCTTTAGACTGTGGCCATTCTAGCCCCTTGTATATCAGGGGGCGATGGTTCACCGGGATTCCCACACTCGCGCAATGTTTTGCAAGCTGCTCCCACGTATTCCTTGTGATGGGACAAGAGACCATAGCCGCACGTCAGACTTCGGCCATCGTTTGTACGTTCTCACTTTAGCGACATATGATTTCACGCTCATAAATGTGGTACCTCTGCCCACAGGCACAATCTTGCATATGAGCATTCCTCTCTCGGGTCCGTGCATCATTCTGATCTATCCTGTATAGGATTGTACGACGCACCTCGTTTATTTCGGATTTGCATTCTGACTAACCTCATGCTGTTATTCATGAGGCATGCTGCACACAGGGAAGATGCAGCCTGCATCTTCCCAACCGAGCATTCAGCTATCAGGCACCGGGATCCTCAATCAAGACATACTAACGTGTCACTCACGAATCCCGCATTCAATATAAAACCAAGGGTCGTCGTGATCAAAATCACAGTTTCGGGTATATTTTACCCCCACGCACGTTTCAACTATAACAGACCGAGGTACGAGGTTAGTGTTTTTATAGTGTCTGCTTATTGTAAGAGACTACGTTTGCCCCGGTTGTGGTCAGTATCACGGCCTAGTGAACGAATATGATGCCCGTGTCCGGCTGAACTAGAACGGACCAGGCTCGTTGGGTATACGAGCGAGGTAGCCGGTGCTGAGGCCTCATTATTACTGGTCGATTTTGCCTTTCTATTCCTGGCTCTCCGTCACAGTCGGCCGCGGGACTGCCCACAGGTTTCTGGTAATTCTAGGTATTTGAATGTCCTCTGTAAATATTTCATCGACAAGTTTTTATAGCGAGAACCCGAGTCGCCACAAACGTTCAACCCGCATAATGTTAACCAAGATCATCCCAAGCGCTCTCTTTTTCATTCTACTGACACAGGGAGCTATGTCCACTCCCTTCGGACCTGGAACAAAGGTGTTTCCGTGTGTGAGTGTACTCCTGGCAAACGTAGTACAGTGCTTGACATTCCTATAGGATCCCGCATGTAGGAATCAACATTTTTGATCTACAAGTTATTCAACCTCATTGTCACAGGCCCAGCAACCGACACTTGGCAATAGGTGAGGTGTTCCGTTTCACTGACCAAAGTACTGACAGCGGCGGCAGATGTCTCGCCGAGGGCTCGCCGTGTCCCAAAATCCTTTAGGAATGAAGATGGATCTTGTCGACCAAAGCGATGGAAGGAACTGCTGTGCTGTGCATGTATCGAGATAGTCAACCATGCACGTGGAGACAATCATTCTTGTCAAATGTTCCCCATTTCGGACCACTGAGTAGCGCGGCAGTTTGAGGTTCAGTGCATCTATACGATATTAATTGCGGATTGCCCTCATCCTCGCCGCATTCTCGCTGAGTGCGAACGCTGTCGTCTTTCCAAAGCCGATCTGCGACTGCATTGTGTGCGAAACAGTCAATGGCGTGGAGGAGTGCAAACCGTGCTGTTAAAGGTATGCCCTTTCTGTGTGGTGCCGTGGCAGGAAGTTGATTGGAAAATCACGACTAGGCGCAAAGCTTGTTACCTTCCAGCGGGGTCACCGTAGAGGGACAGAGAGCCTTGTTATAACGAGCATGAATCAAGTCGAAGTTATGGAAGATATTGTGGCATGGATGTGCTAAGATAGGGCTTATGGAGTTGACGCATACATGACCTTTCGCCAGTGGACGACAAACTTAATGGTACTTTTTCCGGCTAAAATCGGGAAAGTGGTACCACAGAATTGTGGGGAAGAGGTGTCTGAAAATAGTGTCATTCGAAGTTGGGCACTGTCAGCATCTTTTTCGTGGTTCTTTTCGCTCTTTTTCGCTCACCTTTGTGTTATTTTACAGCCAAAATTGCAAGCATGAAGCGAAAAGGAGCCTCTTCTGAGCAAAATGAGGTCTCAGCCTTTCCTTTTACAGAAAAACGAGAAGGAGCACGAAAAGGAGCATGATAAGGAAGCGTGAGTGAGTTTATCGGCTTGAAGGAGCTACCATCTGGATAACGCGAAGATTTGGGCCACACATCGCGGGTGTTAAATCAAGGACCCAAAGATCTCGATAGCACGACCCAAACGAAGAATGGCCGACAATCTATACTCCTTAGCCACGGTTCACGCTAGATTCGATTCTCTAGTTTGATTCTACCCAATATTGTTCACGTCACTTTGACCTACAATTCATACACATCGACAAGAGATTCGAGGTTTCATCCCATCCGCTCTCTCATGGCTCAGAGCGCAACGCCACGGTAAGTGGACATCTGGCCCTTCAGGCGCGTAATCTGACCAGCCGTGAACTGAGTGTAGCACGAGTCAACGGTGTAGTCCATATAGTTATCTGTACGGGAAGGTAAGTCGGCGGAGTGGTTGCCTGTAATTGGGAACGTACGGATGGGGTCGACACCGGTGCTTGAGCAGGTGTCGCGGCCGGTGGGGCAGCCGGAGGCCGGGCTTGCCTCGGCGGGGGTGTCGGAGACCATGTCACCAGTTCCAGTACAGCCGCCCTAATCGTAAATTAAGTACTTGTGGTTTACGAAGTTGGATTGTGAAAGAAGGCTACCTGGAAAGTGTGGTACAAGCCAACCTTTTGAAGAGAAAATGAATACCCAGAAAACAAAGAGAAGCGAAAGGAATATGCATACCCAGTGTCCGGCCTCGTGGATGAGAGTTCCACCGCTGTAGAAACAGGTCAGAGACGCGTAGCACAGGTATTTTGCGCGAACAAAACGAACAGGTTGAAGTCCGTGGTAGTTCCACCCGGAACGGAAGAGTAAAGCATGACGACGCCATCGTCCTTGGGGGCCCCGCTGTACGACGAAGGGAATGTGGAGTACCCGAGAAGCCCAGCACCGGCTCCAGAGACAAATCCGACGGCTATGATTTTGTCTAATCGGTACTTACTTTTTAAGTCAAGGCAGTGACTTACTGTACACGTTCAAGTCTGCGACGCCACCGGTGCGAAGAGCGGTTTTCATGGCAGTCTGCGCAGAAGTATCGGGTCCCGCGGTGTTGAACCAGGCAGCATTGACGGTGCGCGTAGTGCCACCGAGGACCCAGGTGATTCCAGTACCAACGTAAGCCTTGTTCATGGCCGTAACTTGCGCGGTGAGTTGCGAATCGCTACAAAAAATGAACAATATATTGAATTGAGGGGGTACAACACACGGAACGTTTCCCCCAGCAAGAGTTGAGTCTTTGCTGACCACGTGGAAGAAAATCTGGAATGTGGTTAGCGACTGCTCACAAGATGTTCTATTAGAGATGCAATCACCTTCAACGTCGCAACCAAAGGCTCCAATGTTTCGGTGTGTACGACCTTGTTTGCGGCAAAATGGGCTTCAGCCGCGATGAGAGCTTCGTCGGTGATATTTGTCCCGCAATATCTTCGCGCGCCAAGGGATAAGACCCTTGTGACTCGCAGGACTCTTCAAGACATACCTGGCCCGAGGAGCCACGTCCGGGGAGACAGCGAAGACGGACGATACAGCGAGCAGGAAAATAGCGGGGATTGCGAAGAACATGGTCGACTGGTCAGTGAGATCGATGTGCGCATCCTGTGCCAACCTTTATACTCAGTGGCAAATAACCAACATATGGTGAATTTGAGATAAGACCCGCCAAGGGAAGAGATGCGCGCCAAGAGAACAACGAGCATCATCTTGGCGCATCTTTGGTGCCACATAGAATAGACCGGATCAGACTGAAGCCGTGAGAGCAGATGTACTCGCATGCACTTTTTGTTCAGATTCATGTGCAGTTGGGCCGGCAAATCTCCTTAAAAATGCTGTCACTGGATAAGAGGCTTCTTCCCTGCAAGATCATGACCAGACTCGGACAAAGTGTATGATATCCCTGGGCATCTGCTCAGGCCTGCTCCCATGCACAATTGCCAAGAAATACAAGTGCGAGCCAATTCAGCTTGAGACAGCTGGTAATCGAGGCTGGACAAAGCACCAAGCGCGGAAGCAGCAAGAGAGAGGGATGTTTGGCGAAGAAGCACATGTGGACGAGCGATAAAAATCGCTGCTGAAGGGCCATCTTATATGTTGGTCCCAGCACTTGTCTGACAGACTGTAACTGAAACGACGAATGAATGTTGCTACCCCTGAATATTGGTTGATTAGTCGGGTGCTGTCTCGGGCTCTAGCATGCTCTTGATCGTTTATTTTTGAGAACAACAGCTTCAATAAGGTTCATAGCAGGTGCTCAAAAACTCGGACGTACTTGTCGAGTACCAACTGTGGATGCACGTATTGCCACCGGTAGCGGTTGTTGTGTGAGCACGTCTTCTCCATATTGCACGGCTTGAACGATTTGTGAGCCCAGTGGCAGTGACTCGTTGATCGGGTTCAATTGTGGTCGCGCGTAGGCGTATGGTCATGTGAGCGCGTTCTTTAGGCAATTCAAGGCGCATTGGGCGTAGATTTATGGCAAATACCATGCATATGAACTCAATCAGTCATCTTAGGCTCGGTGCAGTGTCTGTCACTCCCCGAGCCACAGGCAGCATCCCAAGTTCAAATTCAAGCGAATAAGATCAGCTTGAGTCTGGCTGTCAACCTCGGACTTCTCACTGCTCGTCGTGCCTCCCAAGAGTCCCCCACGTCGCGGACTTGACTTATTCAGGAACCTGACGCGCCGCGTGCAAGTTGAACAGATACAGAACGCAGTCTCAACTCCTGCGTCTCAATCCGCATGGCAGGTGCACCGTGCTCTTGACGCTGATGAACATGAATATGCTTGTTGGATTCTGCACTAGCGTACACAATCGCGCGTCCCAACCAAAATGAGCGAATTCGTTCCTGATCGGCTTCCCATAAAGCCCGTGCTTCTCATCGCAGACATGATCACTGCCGGTTCTATGCAGCCGAACTCACACAATTTCCATAGAGCACTTGACCCCTGCCAGCCAGCCTAGCTGCATGGCGCTCCTCACTGCCGCATGACGATGGCTCTCATAATAGTCTCGGTGTCAGATTTTGGAAGAGCTCAACATCAGCTCGCCCTTGGGCTACTCTGAAAGCCCAAGTAGACCAAGTGATCTATTCCAGCACGAGTTGGATGTTAATTAACTGGGTTCGTCCATGCTGCGTAATTGTGATCGATGTGATTATCCTATCATTGTACTGTAAATGCTAGATCGTCGTCCCTCAGCGCCATATCGGCGCCCCATGTGCACTCGCAATTTACTATGCGAAGCGGTAATGAACTTTCTGTGTGCCACAAGCTCAGAATGTATTCACGCCCGGGGATATCCTCTCGAAGTTTTTTCCAGAATCCGTTCTCATTTCGGGAATTGAGTATAATGTCGAAGAGCCACAGAACTGCTTCCCAGGGATAGTGCCCTCGAGCTTGAGAAAATTCAAGAAGACTCTTCGGCAAAATAGGCTCATAATCGTGTGTGCGTGATGGGCGTAAATACGTGTTACACATTACTAAATCATAAAATGCGGTGCTAGAAGCTGAGTATGAGATGAAGCTACAAATCAGTTGTACGTTCGAAGCCCCGAAGGGCGAAACAAAACAGTTTTGATTCCTCAGTATCGCTGCGACGGCCCGAGTCGACCCAAGGGCAGTCCGAAGGGTGCAGCATCTCCTTCCAGCAACTTCGAGAGGGCGTGGTAGTAGGCGATCAAGGATGTGACGATACCAAAAGCGCCGGCCGCCTTAGCAAGACTGGGGCGAATGCGTCAGCGTCATGACATGGGTAGGCCGCAAAGGTTAGAGCGGAAAGGACGTACCCAGCCCTTGAACTGAAGTTGGAGACTCCGAAGAAGACGTATGTCAACGTCAGGAAGACAAAGAAGAGGATCCAGGTTATATGACGTCTTATTGACGCAATGCTGCAAAATACGCGTAAGCCATACGCTTCCGAAATAGGACGAGACTGGAGAAGACCGACATACCCGAAGAATATGGTGACCATCATCCACGCCATGAAATAGATGCCGATTGCGCTTCTGAACTCTCCCGGCGTGTATGCGGACGCGATGCCCGTACTGGGAATAATGAAGAGTCCATAGGACATCCAGAAACTTCCATACATTGTGAACACTAAGAACGATGAGTGGATGGCAAGTTTCAACTGAAAAAGGTATGATGCGCACCGGCTGCACCGTATCCATTGCCTCTGGGAAAGTGCCACATTCCGGCCATGAAAGTTGCGAGCCCGCCAGTAAACAATGCCAGCCCCAGAACACCATTAGTCTGGCTGACGTGGCGAGTGTCGAGTTCATAAAGCGAGAGCACGAAGAGGGTCGTAGCGAAGGCCATCATTCCTCTGTCATATTCGCCGTGAGCGCTGGCAAGACATCAACGGGCAGGTACTCACAAACCAGTGGGGTTTCCTATTAAACCATGGCGAGCCCCGGTGTTACCCGTAACGATTCCTCTCCTGGCAGTGCCATTAGCCTCGATGTCGGACATGGTTTAAGTGAAGTTCGTTTGTGTGGGGGGTGGAAAGAGTTGTCTGTCGAGCTCCACGAACATAGGCCATTTTATACGCTGTAAAGACGGTACTATTGCTGCCGCTGACGTCGGTATTAGGTTCGAAATGCGTAATTTGCGGAGTAACTGTGAAAACATGAGGGCGAGGCGACGGGTACGGACGGATCTTAGTCAGCGGTACCGGGCTATTCAAGAACCGTCTGTGGGGGACCACTGGGAACAGAGTGTTATGGGCAGACAACACGGCGGTCCAGGATGACACGGCCCACTTAGCGCTCTGTTTTACGGGGCGCGCGAGAATCTCAGGATGCCATTTGGATGGAAAGAATTGTTAGAGGAGTTCGTGGTACTTGACGCGCGTCAAATGTGACCGTTTGCTTCACTGAGCAGCTGAGTGACGTCAATGACGGCGAAGTCGTCAACAATGAATATTTGTCGCGAATCGGCACTGACCGGCAGAACATGCTAATTCCGGTTTTCTTCTATAACCAACGTCGGCGTCAGGGACGCGTCAGAGATGACTGCGACTGTAATGGCCGAAAGAAGCGACGAACTGCAAAAAAAACAGAACTAATGAACGACTCACTTGCAATGAATCGAACCTGAATTCTCCGAATGATCAGTTTTAGCGTCAATGTGTTCGGTGGTCGGCATTTGGGCAACCCCGGAAATCAGTGATGGAGATGGTACTATTACCGTATTCGGAAACCCAGCCCTTAATCCTGCTCTCCCAGAGCTCGTCAACCCACTCCATGTGCTGTGAGCGCCGTGGAAGCTCGAAATGAACATTAATGCCCTCACAGCTCCGTCAGATAACATCGGGGTAGTAAAGGAACCGAAATTCATGACTGTTCGTGAAAATACTCACTCAAATTCTGCTCCCTAATTTGTCAGTCCTTGCCTTCCATCGGGGCACCATTCCATCCTCAAAAATGGTGGGTTTTCATACTTGTATGCATCTTTTTAAAAGTTTAAAAACTACACCCTGTTGACAGAGCTCTTCCATGTCATTGACCTAATATGAAGTTAGAGCCAAAAATGCGAGTGTGGAGAGGAATCGTCGGTGACCGTGAATCGAGGGTGTTCCAAACAAATACCCGATGACGAAAGGTTGCTGCGAATCGATGAGTGTGGAGTGTGGCACCGGAAAGAAGGTACGCGTTGAGTTACAGGGACGACGGGTGCGAACGGATGCAGATTTCGGCGGGAAGTCTTTCACTGGAGTGTTAATTGACCGAGACGTCGGATCTATGACAAAGATAAAAAATATAGTGACGAAGCGCGTACGGGGGATCCCGCATCCTAGCCCGCGCCCCGACCAAATAGTGGGAGGAAATGCCCACAGCATCAGCACTGGGAAATATTCCCGCTCCCGGACAACGCAGCACGAACATGCCGCCATCGCGATTCGTGCTCGCCAACCACGACCAACAAGATTCACCCCGCAAGAATCAGAAATAAGAGGAAAACCCGCATCACGACCGAACGCGATGTGTCTTTTCAATCTCTGGCGGCGGCGTCTGTGTGCAGCAGGCCCGTGCAGTAAACGCAAACGCAGGGAAAGAGGCACACCCACCGGCACGCGTCCCTCGGTGGCGACCTGGCGTGCGTCCGCATCGTTACTGTCGAAGGCACGCGCACAAAGCACAAATGAAGAGCTCGCAGCGTCGCGGTGTCACCGTCATGGTCGTTCACCACATCGCACATACGCACCCGAGAGTGCGGGGAAGGTATGCACAGCGACGCGCTGCATGCTCGGCGGAAACCTGCAGCGTACGCAAATCGGAATCTGCCCCCAATCACGACGGCCCGCGCGTACGTACGCCCCGCGAGCACGAGGGTCGGAAAAAGCAATCTGCAGCCGCTGTACGTGGAGGTACCGCCCATCCGCAGGTCTGTGCGCATACATTTCCCGCCACGAGAAGAGGAGTAGTGGACGAAAGGAAGAGGAGGAGCAGAGTCGAAAGAGGGAGGGAGGGAAGGAGGAAACGAGGAGGAAGAGAAGATGCACCTGCGTTACATGTACACGGACACGTGAATTCCTCTAGCTGTCCACGTCATCGCGCCTCCCCGAGCATTCACTCCTCCACAAGGATCTGTGAGACGCACCAAATCCGATTTCATCTCCGATACCCAACGCCCAATAAGTCCTACCACTACTGTTTCCCGACGGCGCGCGGCCAGCGCAGGAAAGAAGAGGGTGGCCATCGTACTACCACTAGTCTCGGGACGGGCGTCGTTACATGAGCTTGGACGAAGGAGGGGCAAGGAGGCCGGGAATGCGGGGAAAGGGGAGGAAGGAGCGGAAGAGACCAAGGAGAAGTGAGGTGTCGACAGCCTGGAACGCACCTCCAGCGCTGTGGTTGTGCAAGGTGGATGATGGTGGGGAGCGTGGAGTTATGTGCCGAGAAAAAGCCCCAGCTTCAAGGATGGAAATGGCGAGTTTCAGCACCCACAATTGCTGCAACTTGGAATGGGGGCGCCAGACCAGAATGCCGCCAAGTTGCTCCAGATCTCAAGTTTCAGGAAGCTAGAGGCGGCAGAGGCAGAGAGGAAAATTTAGGGTGATCCGAGTGCGAGTGCGCGTTCAAAGCCAAGGGAGAGCCTAACAGAAGAAGCCGCAACAAGATGCAGAGAGCAGTCTGCGCGGCGGCGGTGGCTGGGACGGCTAGAGCGGGTTAGGAATCCTTTGACTTCTTCGTCGCAGGCGTCCCGAAGCCGATGGCGCTCGCCGCTAACGACGCAGAAGTGACGTGCCAGTGATTGCGCATGTTTGTCGAGGGCGTCCACTCGGATCAGGTTGGCCCGCCCGTCTTTCTCTCAACCGAATCATCCTTCAAGCATCGGCTGCTCCTCGTTGACTCCCCGTCGTCTCCTGACGTAATTCTGAAATTCAAAACGTTAAATTTTATGCGCCGGCTTTCATTAGGTGCATCGCGGCGCGTAGCGAGAGATCGGATAATTTCTTGTTAGCTTCGCAGACGTAGATCCTATTTGTACTTCGAAAGAAGCCCAGCTCGAACTTGGATAATCGTGGAGGTGCGGTTCAACAGTGTGGGTAGCGGAGGTAGATATCGCGACTGCCAACCTGGCCAGACTAGGAACCTGGCCATTTGCAAATTATACGGCTATGTACTTAGCTGTAGGTAATTTTTGTGCTTTGGGAGTGGAATACGACCTATGTCGTCTATCGTTGCCAATTTTCAGACAAAAGTGATGGGTTGATGCTAAGTGGTGCCACGAATGATGGGGCAGGGTGATAATGACGTTGTGACGTTGTACCGACGTTTTACTGACGTTTGATTGACGCAGCAACTTTTGCAACTGACGTTTGATTGCCGGGGTAAGATTGACGCATTCCCACTTTATAAGTAAGTTGTAGCTAATCGTTGACGCAGGCAACCAGGGTGCATCCAGAGCGATACACAACCAATCAGACATTCTCGAACCGACTGGATCTCTGCTCACGGATCCTCTACCATCAATAACCAAATTTAATTTAATGAGTCAACAATGTCGTCCATCGACGTCTATTTGTTCATTTCTCGTTGGGCCCATCAACTCGTTTCTTCACCGCTTCTCCATACCTTGGTTAGGCATCGTGTTCTCCTACCGTGAGTAGATTAATGATGGACGACTTTGAAGACTCAACTAAATGTACTTCCATTTGCTCTAGGCAACATCTTCGTCGTTCGAGCTGGTAAGTTGATACTTTTGGAGATAATTTAAGATGAGGTTGACAGTACGGCAACTATGAGGTGCGTGGTCATTCTGATTTGAAGACTATTCTGTGAACAACTTGGTGAAAGTGAAAAACAATGGGGTTCACTAAGAAATATATATCTGTCTCGTTCAGTGCGCGTTAATCTCAAGAGCTTTGTGTGGTTGCGTCAGTCAATGTCACGCAGCATTGACGCATGGTGGCTATATATTGATGCAAAGTGGCGCACACATCACACATAGACACGGATCGGCGTAAATAGCTGTGAAGCATTGGCAGAGCGGTGAGTGGACTCCTTGTGACGATAAGAATGAACGAGAAAAATTGAAGTGAGTTGAGAGATGTGAGAGATGAAAACTTTGGAAAGTAAACATTTAAGGAGCAACAGCGGCGACACGAAAGTGTTGATTGATGCAGCTGCGTTACACGACGGTGAATTGCCTGAAGCACAACTCCTAGGTCAAATTTGACTGTGAACTAAAGTAGGTGGAGACACCTTGTCATCAAACTATGGTTGGCCAGAGACGCTGCGAGAGAGTTACTGCAATTGAGTCCAGGTCCAAGGTGCAGTAGTGCCAAGAATTAATTGGTGACAGAGTTTGGGCAACCAATGAGGGTAGAACAGCGCCGGTGCAGAGCAGGATATTGAGCGGTGTCAGACCAATGTTCAAATTGACGTTGAACTTGCGCAAGTCCGGCACGAGACCGGCGCGGAGTGACGCAGGCAAAAAGTCTGTAAGCAACAGAATTGACGCTGCGCAGCGCCAAATTGACGCTTAATCCCGATGTTTGACTGAGAAGTGACGTCTGTGACGCGGTGACGTTGACGTTGATTGACGTTGACTGACGTTGCACAAAGTCTATTTCGATGTTTTTGACACCCACAGTCCTCACTATTCCTATATATCAATGTGCCAAAGGATGTTTGAAGCCTCCCTCTAGATGCCCATAATGAACGGGAGGCTAAGAACAAGAACTCGGGGAAATTCAACATTGACGCAAAATAGACTGAGGCAGACTGACGTTGCATGCGTCAAACGTCAGTACTGCGTCAAAATCTCCTTCCCCCGAATGATGTTGGCGGCAGGGTGAGAAAATCAATTTCTTATCCCCGAACCGCCAGCCTGCTCTTTCCTCCTTGTTTCCTCCCCCAGTTCTTTGTCAATCCACAACTTTGGGGGCTCATTCTTTCCCCCTGAACATGGGCCTCCTTCTGAAAATAAAATAAAATTTACATCACTCCTTAGTCGCCGTTGAGCCGGCGAAAATGATGGGTATGCGAGGATGAGGACAGCGACTGGACGATCTTCATATGAAATAGACCTTTGACTCTCAGAGTCCAGCAACTGTAACGGTGAATCTTCATATATAAAGCTTGAATTCTGGACATGTTACACAATTTTATTTCCTTAATACCTCCCTCAGTGCGTGCCGAGCAATACTATTTCAGACCCCCTAGTTGGCCACCCCCCTAGTTGGCCATTTGGCAGCTAAGGAGCTCCCATTGCATGTTCGTGCCCTGGCGTAATGGGGGATGGGAGTAGGACCTCTGACGAAGGTGTGGACCAAATTTGGGGCCGAAGTGATGAGTTGATCTGGAGTTACGACATTCCGGATCAGGTCCCGGAACGTGTGAACATTGATTTCTTAGGCTGACGGCACTCATCGTTTTTGTCTGGACTCGCTCTCCACTAATTCTCAGTCGTTCGGGGACTTAGTGGGCTCATTCTGCGCTCTGGCTCTGGGAGATCCGCTTGCAATGACGCTATATGCTTATGGATTCACTCTCTCCCTGCTATGGCCGCACGAAGGCGCCGCTACTTTTTTGAGGAGCTCAAGCTAGCCAAGGGCGTATCCGACCATACTGTGGCGCTATAAATCTAGGACTTTCCACGAGGCCTCTGTCTAGCTAATACCTCAACCTTAAATGTCCTTCAGAATTTTATCTCATGGACTCCCCTTATACTGTAGTGATTCCTCTCAAAGTATACAATTTCAGTGATACCAGCATTGGGATTTTTTTGCAGAGATGCAACCACTTGTGGGTCGCGTTATGCATCTCAATGGATTGTATAACTTCCATAAAAGCTATACAACGCTCATTTTGGGCCGCCGCATGGATCTGACCGCCGGTAGACCCACCGTTACTCCAGGGACCCCAATTGCTGCCCTTTCTCCCTGGACAGGAGAGCATTTTTCCATTGCATATATCCTTTGGATGTAGGGTCAAATTGATTTAAATCGCTCTTATACCTTCTCAGTATACATCCAGATGCATTTGGGCAGCGATTCCCATCCTTGCGGCTTAATTCGGCCGGGTGGCCAACTAGCCCATTATTTGGCCATGTTGGACCCTCGTCCGAAAGAAATTCACTGCGAGGTCAAACGATGGAATATTTCAGTGATAGTGCCCTTGAACTCTTCGTAGAATACCTGCCTTCAATCTGACATAGCCAAGTTCCCACAGGTTCGGCGCACAGATTGCAAATGAGGCATGAATGCTTAGGTGGCCAACTACAGGGTCGAAAATAGTACATCGGCCTAATTTTCGTCGCATCAAAATCCAAACATCGGGTTCTCAGGAGGATGACACAAGAGGGGATTTGGGTATCCAGATGTGTTCATTTACTTCTTATCAACATCATTGTGGCATGTTTTGCCTAACCAAGACCTCTGACTGGCACGCCGGCCTTGTTTCTTTGGCACGATTGATCCCAGCACTCATATCAGTCATGAGAAGCACTTTTTCCAGTCATTCTTAGAGGTATTTTGTATCGTGGTGGTTTCCACAAATGATCGTGTATGAGCCTTGAGCATGATTATATACTGTGAGATCAACACTGGAGTCCGAAAGGGCGGTTTGTATGGGTGGCTAGGTAGGTGGTCAACTCCCTTTTCAGGAACTCCGACCGAAATAAATTCACCAGGTGATGAAAACCTATCTGAAATGGCGCCACCAGGCTCAAACTATTTACAGGATGCACGCCTGTCATTTGGGACCGATAGGGCCTGGGTAATGTGCTCAAGACGTCTACTAACAGGCCCAAACCTCTAACGTGGCCAGGTTCCCAGTCACAAATAGTACTTATTCGCAATGGCAAGGCGACAAGAAGAGGGGGAAATGAACCCCAGTAGATTTGATAAAGCAGTAAAGTAATGCACCGACGTATGACGAGAAGCCTGGAATAGCTCTGAACAACGGGATATATTTGCATCGCGCGACGGCAAGGTGTAAATGTTTAAGGAAGGCGCTGCAAGGTTTGGGTTGCCTTCCAAAATGGGACATGGCTGAACGTTAATCGGGCTCAGGGGCATAGGATCCAGCTCATTCGACCAACCGGGGGGATGAAAGACGACGCAGAAGGTTGCATATAAAGCCGTAGGACACCAGAGTATGAACACAAGAAGTAGTGGATCGAAAATCAAGAGTTGCGCCAAACAAATCAAAGCGTGGACTTGTTGGCAATCGTTTTATTTCTCCTCAGGCCCCTGAAGATCGTCGATTAAAGTCAAATTGTGGTTTACCTCTCTTATTAATATTCAAACGAAGTGGCGGGGCACTTCGCGCTCCACCGCAGTCTTATTACGATCTCAAGTAGGATGTTAAGTTCAGTAAGCCATCTGTAGCCGAACCTGGTGGCACGCAGCAGCACTTCTAGATGAAACCACCTTGGTATTATACATATATCCAAAATAAAAATAAAATGGTGTATAATCTACTGCTGCTTGACCTACCTTTCGGTCTGGATCGACAGCACTGAGACGCCCATGGTATATATGCTACGACTACGAGCTCCTTAGGATACAGGTGAATAAAATTAAAAGATAGAGATAATTTATGGTCGTCGGTAGTGTGTACCGCAACTGAGCTCCGTTGGGCTTGGTCGGCGTCGGCGTCGGCGTCGTAGATTGGCCGGGTTTGCCTGCCGTCGTAGACTGGTCGAGGTTGAGCGTGGTCGACGTCGCAGATTGGTTGGCCATCGTCTGCGAATATATCTGGAACGCCGCTTCACCCACTGCCAGCGTCCCGTTTTTGTACGCGGGGACTTCGTGTCCCGCGCCGTAGATACGGACGTAGGAGCTGTGCGTATGAATGAAAAAATGAATCAATGAATGTATGGCACGATCGCAACTCACAAGGTTCCAGCCGTCTTGAACTGTCCGGCGAGTTTGCCATTCACCATGTACGGTGCGAATTCCTGCTGGTTGAACTCGGCGCTGAAGTTAGTGTTGAGCTTCGCAATCTAGGGCAGTAAGGATTAAGACCTGAGAAATCTAATCAGGGTATGTAATGCGAATCACCATTGCCTCGACACCCATGAAGTTGCAGATGTAGTCCTGAAGGCCAAGAAAAACTTAAACAGAGCGAGGGTAAAAGATAACTGGAACGTACTGCATCGCCGTCGTAAATCATAACCCGGACGCCCGAATTAATGACCTCCTCGAGATCAGGCAATGAACTGCGCATCCAGTCACCTGGGATCATGGATTTCGTCAGTTTAAACGAACGAAGCCAGCACAGTAAGATTACCAGTAGTCCCGAAATTGTCATAGACTTCGTCGCTGGTCTCCTCCCACGTTACTTCGGCGCCGATCTTGGTTTGGATGGAGTCCAGGTACAAACTAATGTCGGGCGGGTAGGGATCTGCGGATCCGGAGGGAACGTAGTAGACCTGCACAATCAAATCTCAACCTCCCAATGTATTGTCGGATGAAACATACATCAAACGCGCCGATGAGCAGTTCAAGGATTTCGGCGTTGCAAGTGAACTGGGCTTCCGAACACACAGAGTTGTTACCTCCGTTGTTGCAGGCTATGATCTAAACGGCCATAAAGATCTAAGACGGATGACAGCGACGGTTGGCACGTACCTGATCCTTGCAGCCCGTGATGGGAGCATTCCAGAACGTGTTTGCGTTCGCGGTTTCTGACGGGCTCACGAGCGGGTGGTACGGGTTTGATTGAGAATAGCTGATGTAGCCAGGGTATTGGGATAGCGCTGCGGGTCGAAGAACCATGGTAAGAAAAGGAAGAATCATTTGTGGACAGAAAGAGCTCACGGTCCTGCGACGGCGCGGGTAAGAGAAAATATCTTTCAGGGACAAAAAAAACTTACAGTCAGGCCATTGCCTATGCCCAGCGTCTTGAGATTGAGATGTTGTCCGCTGACCTTGCCAGCGGCGATGGCCGTGTTTTGAGACAAGAAGTACGCAGCAAATGTAGGGCCGTAGTGGCCTCCATACCTGGGAACCGCGCAGTCAAAAGGATGAATGAAAACAAATAAGAACAAAACTCACGATTCGGTCCAAATGGCTAGGTCATTAGCAGCCAACTTCGAAAAACGTGAATCTTTGAAGAAGATCTGGAGAAACGACCATATGTCCGCCGCCGCCTCTTGCGACGTGCCGACGCTCTCGGTCCCATGCGAGAAGCCGACACCGACGGGTTGGTCGATAAAGAGCATGCTTGAGTTGTTGTTCCACGAGAAGGGGTTCAAGGTAACCGAGGCGCTGTCGTTGGTGATGCGGCACGGACCGAGTTCCTGCAGCAAACCAATCATGCTCGAGCTGCCGGGCTGTTCACATAAAGATTTCAAGTCGCATTCGGACGGCGAGATGAAAGTATTTACACCGCCGTTGAACCAGAGGGAAAGAGGAGCGGTTGAAAGGTTGTTCCGAGCCGCAAAGTACCAGAAGCTGTACAGAGATTAAATGTGCTCCTGTGCGTAGAGACGGGAAAATACTGGCGCACAATATGCTTTTGCTGGACGTCAGATCTCCGTACCCCGAGGCCTGGTATACACCTGGGGTCGTTTCTGATGATTTCAACTCTAAGAGCGCGGCAATGTGTCTTTCAAAAGCACATACCACAGACACCAGAATTTTCCACCACTCGGAGCGCGCCCGGCGTTGTCGCGAAGGACTGCACCATCTCCGCCTTAACCGTTGGCGCTTTGGTGCCAGTGGTAGCCACGCCGCCAATCACTCCGTTGCGAATGGGCACCTGGCCAGCGCTTTTTGCGCCAAGGGCGGATGAGATCGCCGTGAACGGGACGATCCAAGACAAAAGCATGAGAGTCAGAGAGCGGATGGGTGTTTGCGAGGGTGCGATACCGAGTCGCCGTTTATACTCCCACTGCGCGCAAGGCGATGTCACTGCATCCCGACCGGGAGAAGTCGCCCCTACACGACAGATGTTGATGTGCCCAGCGGCCATTCAATGGCCAAATACACCGTGATCCCGCGACGAGCTCTGGGGAGAGCGGGGGCATGTTATGCTACTAACCTCCCTCCAATTTCTTTCACTTGAGTGGTAGACTCCATCAGCAAACGGACCTTGCTACCAGTTGCTACCTGGCGCACTGTAGCGCCACGTTCCAAGGTCCGGTTGCTATGTAACATTACGTAGCACTACAAATCGCTACTGGGAAAATCAGGTTTTCGTGATGCACTCGTTACAAGTCCGCCCTACCATAGTGTTGCGCTATGCCGCAGAGTGGTATAACAAGATCGATAGGCTGAGACAGAGACATTCATGGACAGCGGCTGTGCTGTGGTTGTGGGGATGAAGTCGCCGACAGAGTACGTACGATGGTGGGATATATGGTTGTCCCACGGTCATGGTCCGGATCAACGGAACTCGGACGGCAGGGTATTGCAAAAGGCGGTAAGTATACAATCGCCACATGCACGGCACTGGATTCTCTGGAACCCGACACATCTCTGAGAATTGTCTGTGTTCGCAAGCAAACGTGGCACATTCAGCTTGCATCCAATCGGTGTGGCGTGTCCGTGCGGTTGGTGCCGTTCTGGCTTCGGCATCCCACCTCAGCATCGGCCGCCGTTGTAACGGGGCGTGTCACTCATGCCTCAGAGGGCAAGAAACAGGGATGGGATTGAGACATGAGCAACGACGGGAGGTGCTACTGGTGTTGCGAAGACAAGGGGAGTAAACTACACCGCCAAAGTGCTCACACGCGATCTCCAGCCAACACGACCATGTGACCGACGGGTAACGCGAAAGCTGGTGGTCGGCCGAAAACCAGCTGGAGGCCAGCTGCACGCTTCAGCTGATTTTCCAGCTGGCCACAACGTGGTTCACCACTTGTCCGCGACATAACTTGGTTGTGTGAGTTCCAGGTGCGTTATATTTTTGTAATGCCAACGAAGTCGTTTAGAATGGAAGTAATAATATATATATATTTTGGGAGGAACCGAGAACTTTGAGTTCTTGGTCTCTACGAATCAGATCTAGTGAGGTGCTGGCAGTCTGGGTACTATTTCGACCGAATGTAACTCACTGGCAGTGATGGACGCCGGGTGGCCCCATTTTTTGCGGAAGTTTGAAAACAGTTCGGTTACCAATTTTGTCCGCAGTATTGCACGCAAATCTTCAGAGCTTTTCACAGTCCGAATGGACAACGAGAGACAACAAGGCAGAATTTGCAGAATTCTGACAAGTCTATTCAAGCTCCGCCATCAAGTCTCGTGACACATGTTGGTGCCACGCACTCCTCTCTTCGACCATCATGCCCTCAAGGCCTCCGAACTCAGCCCGCGCTGCTTCGGACACATCGGCCATGCCCTCATCAACACGGATGTTGCCCCGGCGCCCTCAACATCACCTAAGCCGTCCGCGCTGCCTCCCTTCCATCACCGCGCATCTCATGGCCGCCCCCGCGATCCGCAAATTCACTATAATTGGTTCCGTCATGTCGCCGCCGCGGACGACCACTGTCTCCTCAAGCTCGGGGCAAGGCTGCTCCGGCATAGTGCTGGGGTACATGGACCTGAAGGTCACGGCGATGTCGGCACATTTTTGAATCTTTCAAAATACGGCCTTTACCTCAATCCCTCTGGCCATCCCACCCCTCGCCCTAGGTTCAAGCATCTCGTCAATCCTTCAACCTCTCGCCTACTCCAAACCCCCCGCAAGTCAGCTTCAAGATGTTAATTGCGCTTCGTCAATAGGACTCCCTTGATCTCAGCACCTCAAACCTCCAATAAATGCTACCTTTCAAGTTTCAAGTATGCAAGATAGTTTACTTGATGGCCAAGTTTTTCATCGCCGACGCGAAGATCGTGAGTCAAGTTCTGGGTCAAGAGGTCGTCGAAGCTTGGATCCATGCACCATAACGCAACGCCTCCGGATACAACGGAAGAAATTCATCGAAGATCCGAGCGCGAAGCTCTGGGATGCTGTCGATCGCGACCTCGTCAAAATTCGTCAAAAAGTCAATAATTAACTTAGCAGGTAAACATTCATTCGTGTCCCCTGTTTCTCTTACTTATCGTTCACAGAGCATTCCGACACTCTTAAGAAGGACCGAGCAGCGCTTCGGATCGACAACTACCAGATCGACGAGACTGTCGACGCGTTGCAGCAAGAAGTTGAATATTGTCGAGGCAACCAGCGCCAACACCAATGCGGTGACCCCGGAAGATGACGCCAAGGTTGGGGAGGACGAGATAATTGATATGTAGCTTAGCTGTTCTGCCTGCAATATATTGATTTAATTCATATAATGCTACTATGTGGAAAACATGTATCAGGTGAATACTTAGTTGACTGGCGGCCAACGCGACGCTCAGCTGGCCGCCACACCAAGGTGGCTCCACTGTGGAGCTATTCGGTAATCCACTGGCGGCCAGCTTTCAGTCGGATGGTGACCAGCCGACATCAACATGTGTTCACCTGAGCGCATCTACGTGGACTCTACGTGTCTGCCGTTTGGCGGTGTACAAACCCCGTAAATAAATGAACAATACCAGCCGTCAGGAACAGTGCAAGCTGTCGGTCAGTATAAATCGAGAAACCAGCGCCGTTACAGCCGTGACAACTCATTCGTTAAGCTTTGTTGAAGGTAAATAATCGCCTTCTCAAACCAAATTATCGGGCAACGCCGAATTCGCGAGGATATACCAAGCTCGCACGGCACATCTATTTTCAAACACTGCACATTCAGTGCAAACACTGCACATTCTATCTGATGTGCCGCCTTTTATTACAAAGGGGGCACTTACCATTTTGGAATGTGCAGTGCATCGGTAAGGCTTGGCAAATCACCTTACGGACCCATTCCGTAACATTACACGCGTCCATACATATTTTTTCATTCCTCCTCCACCTTCCACTTTACGCCCCCGACCCGTCTTGCGGCGAGCACGCGTCAAAATGACCAATGCCGCATCAAAGCACACACCCGCCGACCGCGAGTACATTGGCAGCTTGTCACCGCACATCTGGATGGAATTTCGGGACTATGTACGCGGTTTCCGTGGAAAATCCGTGGCTTCCATTGCTCACCTAATGCGACGAGAACTAGCTTTTTAATCCCACGTATATCAACACCAACGCCGCAACAACAGGTGTCCGAGCCCGGCTCGAGCGCCCCCCGATCACGCCGCAGTCGCCAAGAAGTAGACGAGGCAAATATCATCCATACGACACGTACTCGAGTCCCCAGTGCACGCAAACGGGGCGCAGACGACGACGATGAGGCAGACGTTACAGCTCGCCCACCCAAAAAAAGCAAAGGCAAACACGTATGTCTTTCTACTTATATGATCGGTTTCAATTATCTCAATCCATAATAGTACCAGTGTCGCGCCGTTGAAGGAAGGGATAGACTTAGAAATTAATTTCATTTCAATCTATATACTCTATGGCCTCAATACAAACTTGCCTTATTTCTTCTCGAAATTAATCGCGACACGCACTCCGCAACACTAACGAGACAAGGGCCGACGGGAATGGCCGCCTTGGCACGTCGGCAATCAATGTGCCGCCTTTGCAGGAAATGTGCTTGGTTTGGGCGAATGTGCCGTGTTTGCACGCAATGTGCAGTGCTTGAAAATAGATGTGCCGTGCGAGCTTGGTCTATCCCGCGAATTCGCTATTCTTGGAGAATATCGCCGTCCGTGCCTAGTTGCTTCTGACCTGAGTTGCATCCCCCACCCTCTTTACCTTCAGTCCCACCGCCATCAACGGCACCTTCGACCCAATCTACACCTTCCCAAATGCAAACTGACTCACCGGCATAGCTGAGTACCACTCTGGCGTTTTCGCGGTCGTCGCGTCCATCCTGGACCTTACAGCACGTTGATGGGCCCCAAGCTTCATCGCTATCTGGGCAGTCGACTTCAACACACCGACCCACGCGGTACGCGCGCGTGTTACGCTAGAGAGCGCTGAAGGAGCCAACGGGATCACCACCCTGCCCCGTCAGCCGGACACTCTCCTCGTCGCGGGCTCTGTCGCCGGCGCTGTGTGGCAGGTCGACGGAAGCAGGGAACATCGCGCGTGGCCATCCAAGGCCCCCGGCGAACCGGCTGCTGCGCACGGAATCAACAGCTCACAGAATGCCGATATTCGCGAGCGTGCTGCTCGCACTGAAGGGCGGGAACCTCAGCTCCGCCGGCGTCATGGAAACGCTCGCGGCGATCGAGCCAGTGGCGGAGAATAGGACTCCGGACGACTTTGCGCTGGATTGTGAGGGACGCGCGTGGGTCGCGATGCACCTTGGTGCGCTGGCGCTGTTTTCTACGCCAACGAGTGGAAGGGGCAACTGGACGCAGGTTACGGCGGCGGGGAATGATAACGGTGCTGATGCTGGACTCATACAGCCGACTTCGGCGGCATTTGGGAGTGAGATCCAGGAAAAGTGTCCTATTGCGTTGGTTACTGGTTCGTATTCCTCAGGAACTTCTACATCACTACGGGAAAATGAAATTGGCGTGTATTTTGTCTGGCCGACTCCGAGAAAGAGAAAAAGCCCGCTGAGACCGGCACCAGTCGCAGAGGGCACCAGTCACGGAGGGTGAGCGCTGGGCGAGCAATTGCCGCGGCCTAAACGAGAATTATAATTGGCTGCAAGGCCTGAGAGGGATGTCCTCACTGTTGTGGTGCTTCCGACCTAATCAGGTCCGAACAATTCGGAGCGATTGGAGACCAATACTTGGGGAAGAATTATAACAGTACAAAAGTCTGCGAGATCAACTCCAGCACAATTTTTTGTGCAAAAAGTGACTTGGTAAGTCGACAGGGAGCTCAAGAGCAACTCAAGAGTAAGTTGCGAGACCTGTTGAAACAGCAGATTCACCACAGGGCGGAGCCCAACAGGAATCAAGCAGACGACATAAGGGGCAAAAGCTAAGATAACGCAGCGATAAGACGGGATATACATATGAGGGATTTGATCGCGGGCAAGGGAGTCCGTGCCAAGTCATGACCGCGAGGTATCGGTCCGACGTCGCCGACCTCGATTAACCGTTCTTTAAGCAAATGGCTCGCGATTCTTTGGATTTGTTTGGCCTTTTCTCCATTTACCCAACCCCTTCCGTCTTCCTTTGCTTTTTGGCCTTGGGTTCCTCTCGCTCTCTCCCACGTCTCTTGATGCACTTTGCCCAGCTGACCAGGCGCAGCATTAATTAAATGACCCCGCAGCCCGGCCGGAGGCCACGCAATGGCGGCACTTGATGGATCTCTGTTCAATCTACGGAGTACGTAAACCCCCAATCCCCATTGCACTTCCGCGCGTCCTCCTCCAAAAGATCTGCTGTGCTCTAGGCCTTCTTCCACTGGCAGATTTCCGTCGATAAGCAGCTTATTTTTCCAGATTCTTACCCGATTCCCAACGGCAAACTCCGCTCTGACAGGTCCTGCGGATCATTATCAGTCCAACATATACAGACAAGGTTTCCAACGATCGCCACCCTTCTTTCTCCCACTTTCCTCCACCAACCAGTCTCGTTTCCATTGACTTCGACTATGAACCCCTCAATGCTATTCAAATTTCCCCATCCAAGCCTCGCGATCTCAAGCCTGGTTCGACCTCAACTTGAGCAAAACCTCAAGCACTATCCAGCACTTCGTTGACGACTTCTGTGGCTGGATAGCTTTCTGAGTGCCTATGGTATTCTGAAAACATGTTCTGAGCGGTCTAGGATGTTCCTCGCATCTGCGCACGGCTTAAGGGCTCGAGTCTGGCTTCACTAGTATGACTCCTCCAGCACCTCAAAAATCTCGACGCTAGGCTGCTTGAATACCATCTACTCAGCTTCTGCATCATCTGTCGTCCTACAAACGCGATTGTCCCCACCCGGATTACGCGTTGGGACCGTATGTGTGCGTGGAATTCTCTCATTATCCCACTCCATCCGCCTGATGGATAGTTCTAATTTGATTTCCTTTAGTCATATATACACCTCACTGAGGTTCAGTCCTCTCAATGAATCTATATCCTTTGCTCTTCCTCTGCCTATCGTCTTTCTCCAACCCCCTCCGTCTTCGATTCGACACAGTAGTTCGACAGCTATTTACTTCTGCTCAACTGATGCATGCTCTCTTTCTCGACAGTTGACACGGCACAGTTCAGTGCAGTTGCCGGAGCTCCCCCAAGGACTCGCGAAGCCATATAGTATCCCCGGCGCCACTTTTTATACGACTGGTGCGCCATCCGCTTGCTTCCGCTGTGACCTCTTTCGCCCATGGTCCGCCTCCTTCAATGATTCTGACCTGTTTCTGTGCACTGTTCACGCTCTTGAGAGGGCACTTGCCCTGAATTCAATCGCTGCTTGCTCTGGTCATGGAAGCCCCTGTGTTTACCTCTGCTCTGGATTTCAAGTCCCAAATACAAACTGCTTCGTTGCTCTTCGAATAGCTCCCTCCCTGTTCTCTGCGCGCCTTCATCTCATGGTCCTGGGCTCAACCCCCGATAAGTTCTCTACTTTATTTTTGTATAATAACGATGTAAATGGTATTGGCTGAGCCGTATTCCCGCCGTGTTCGGATTTCTGGGCTTGATTCAAACCGGAGCGAAGCGGCGGCTTTTCTTGTCTCCAACAAGATCATCACCAACATTCGGTGGCGGCTGGGACTATCAAGGTTGCGATAAATGTGCCACTTTGAATATCGGAGATCTGTACAAAAGAGCGACCAAAAGACGGGGCGACATGGTGATTCGGGTGAAAACGTCATGGTTAAGACCCGGCCGAACACAGCCCTATGTCAACATGTACAAGCACCGAGGCAAGCCGTCAGTTTTCCCTCCTGCCACAATCATCCTCAAGCTAGAAGAACACTCCGAGGCACCCTTGCCGCGAGGCACGAACGGCTCAAGGATGCCAGAGGATTTGCCAAGCGGTCGAGTGCGGGCGGAGATTCGGCCTCGCTGGGACGCGTTGTGATCGTGGAACATTTGTCGCATTCTCTTCCTTTGTCTTACGCGTCCACGACTGTCCACGACCCGGACGAATCTCACCGTTTCCTTGCGCACCCGCCATTTTCAGTTTCGTAGTATGGGGTAGACAAGTGATAGAATTGGCTTGCGCATTGGCGCTTCGTCCCAGCTTCCCCCCGAGTCCTCTTCCGCACGCTCAGAGCAGATTTCGCCGCTCGGAGCTTCTCGTCTTCTCGCGACGACGCGGGGAGTCGCCTGCGCTGGTGCGCGTTCTCCCCATCGTTCTCTACTCAAGCTCCAGCAGCGCGGCCGAGCGGCGAAGCCGCTCTTCCCCTCACACACGGAATCCATCGTGTTTCCACCCGCGGATTCCGCTGTGCTTCCTCCTCGTCGTGCGTACTCGGATACCGACACGGATCCCCTTAGCTTATCGGCTGTTCACGCGCTCACAACATCATCAGTGTGGATCCCAGGACCGCGATACTTGTAACGATGTCTCTTCCACCGTTCGCCATTTCTCAAGAGCGCCAACCTTTTTCGGATTCACTAGTTTTATCTGAAAACACCCTGGTCAATGGGATTCGGCTCTACAAGCGATATATCGGCGCTGCAATGTGTTGGTTCACACGCTCTTTCAATATAACGTCGACGATAAACCGGAGACTCTGAAATTACGCTATCCACCTTTCGAGAATGCTCAAGAACCAGCAATTATTGGGGCAGAAGAGATGCAGTCATTGTGGCTTCCTCGCACTTTTTGCGTGCTCATTTGATGCTGGTTATCATAGTACCACGTGTATACGGGTCTTCCTAACCATGGTATTCTTCCGCGTAGCTTCTGCTTCGCACTAGTCATACGTGGTTCTGCCATATAAACGCCACCTCCAACCAAAACGTCACAGAAATCATGCTTGCCACCATCCTCGGTGCCTCTCTGCTCGCGCTCTTTCCAGGCTCAGTCCATGCCGCCACTGTCTCAGCCACCCCTGCACAAACCTTCCTAGGGATTGGTGGCTCCGGTGCTTGGTGGCCCCACGATGTCTTCAATTTCCCCGACGCCGTCCGCCAGAATCTTTCCACCCTACTATTCTCCCAAAGTGGCCTCGGGCTCAGCAGTTACCGATTCAACATTGGCGGAGGTGGAGTGGGTGTCATCAATCCCGTCCGCGCTCCTCAGACGTTCTATGTCAGCCCGGGGGTCTACAACTTCAGCGCCGATCCGCAAGGGGTGTATTTCTTGCAACAGGCCGGCGCTCATGGCGTCCCCATCACCGCCTTCGTAAATAGCGCGCCGTCCCAGCTGACGTCGAACAAAGCCAGCTGCGGGGGCACTTTTGTGAACGGTGCGAGATTACAACTCTTTTCGGCAATTGGGACGCCCACCTGAGCTGCTTCTGCTTCTATTTCAGGCACCGGGGCGGCCTACGGGACGTACGTTGCCGACGTAATCTCCCATTGGCGCTCCACAGGTCTGATGATCAACTTCATATCTCCGATGAACGAGCCGGACAATTCGTTCGGGAGCCCCGGGTCGTGCGGTCAGGAGGGCATGCAGGTGTCTGCGAACCAGTGCGTATTTCCTTTGACTGTCAAGGAGTTTGACATGGAAAATATACGTGCAGGCGTGCGGAAGTAGTAAACGGCGTCTTCAACGCGCTGCAGAGTCGGGGCTTGAGTACTGCAGTGGGTATCCTGGCAGACGAATCTTCGTCTCTTTCCCTCGCCACATCCGAATACTCCACCTGGCTTCCATCCGTCGCAAGCAAGGTAATTAACTCAACCGCGCGCTAAATCGTCTTGATCTTCAATTTGTAAACCAGGTAGCCGCCATCGTACACCACACCTATGACTTCCCCACCGACGCTAGCTATACATCGTTCGTCAACAGCGTCAAGTCAATTGCACCAGGGAAGGCGACCTGGATGTCGGTAAGTCCTATTCCGCATTTTCGCAATTCCTCTTACTATCATTAAATCATAGGAAGTATGCTGCTCACTTGGCACGGGTGCAGGCACAGGCCGGGGCTATACGCAAGGATTCGATCCCACGATCATCAACGCGTTAATGTTCTCTGGGCTGGTATTCCAGAGTTTTGTTTTGGCGGGCGAGCCGCATTACGACGCAAGTAGCTTCGAAATTCAATTTCACTTGCTTTCCCTCACGCCGTGCTGTTTTAGTTCTGGACCCTGGTCTCAAATGGTGCCCTTTTGTACAAATTGCCGATGCTATTTCTTATGCATTCCGGGAAACAGGCCTAGGGTGCTCTCCCCTTACCGATGCAAAATGTCCAACCACTGCTAATTCTGTTGGGTGGAATGTAAGGAAAATCAGTGTGGTCGTCTATCGCGTAGTTAATAAACATCTACCAGGATGGCATGATTTACTATGACCCTTCGTATGCCACGAACAAGAATTTCGCCCTCTGTACGTGGCAATACACACTTCTATCGTCTCCAGCCTTTTCATTGTTCTTCCGTAGACCTCACAAAACACTTCTGGATCTACAAACACTTTGGCAACTTCGTCAAGCGTGAGTGATTTATTTCTCTCCGTCGATTTAGTCATCTTCAAGGATTATAATCTCACCTCTCCAGCGGGAAGCGTACGCCTTCCCCTCGTCGGGACCGACGTCCGGCAATGGATGATGGCGGTCTCTACTTCCGCCACGTACAATCTCATCCTCATGAACCCGAATACCACCGACTCGACGCTGACGCTCTCTTTCCCTGACACCGTCTGCCCCGTATCCGGTTTCCGCACGAGTGCGACCGAAGATTTCGCGACAGTGGCTGCTGCGACCAAGTCCGGGACCTCTTGGCTGTTGCCGCTGAAGACTATGAGTCTGACTACCTATACGTTCATTCGTGCCGCGTGTTGAAGTGGTGGTTTGGTGTGTGGTGAAACAAGGAAATCATTATGGTGCAGCTGTCTTTTTGGACCCACAGTTTAATTATGTATCTGAGAAACGCTCCAGCCATGTGCCACGATGTTCGCGCTTTATTTTCTGATACTCTTTCAAGCTACTCGGTCTCATTTTTCTTTTCATTTTCGCATTTTTAGCGCAAAAAATGGTGACAATGAGACAAAAGGAACGCGAAAATGAAACACTGATACAGAGAATGAAGAAAATGTGAGGTAATACTGAATGAATCAGAATGGTATCTACACCAGTGCGTCATTCATCCGTTCGCGCAGCGTTCCTGAGAAAACAATCTTAGTGCTCAACGTCGGAAGATGTCTCAGTAAATATTTGCCACAACTTGAATGATGAGTCGGCGTTTGGAATACAATGCCTCGGACTGAATTTCAAGTTGAATCGCGACCTAAATCCCGACACAACTGCGATGCATTGAGGGGCCAAATCGCAGTCCCATAGCAAGAGTCCAATACTTATGTTGGAGTTACGAGCCATGTGCGCATACTGCCCCGCGGTGGATTTTTTTACCAGGTCCCGCTGTTCCTTCCTGTGCCCGTTCCTGTACCTGACAGACTAAATTGGTACCTTAATTACTGTCGAATAGTACTTATAGGAGTCCCGTCGGCCCCGTAGCCAACGAAGACTTTCCCGCGCGTTTGCAACGGGTTCACTGCTATAGCCGTTTGCTTATGTTCGTGAACATGGGAAAAAAATGTGCGGATCACGTGGCTGACGCCGAGCAATGCCGGTCATGTTTTAAGTTGTATTAATTGGACCCAGAGGAATTAACATGGTCGAACATAGGTTAAGTATGCTGGATGGGAATCTGAAAAAAAGCTCAAAGATTTGGGTAGATTTCGGGTGTTCTGAGGGTCCGGCAATGTCGGCATCGTGCACGTGACCCGCGCAATTTTTTCCCCATGTTCACGAACATAAGCAAACGGCTGTAATATGGGATTACTCTATTGATTCCAACACAATATCCGGGTTTTTCGAGGCTATAAGCTCATGACCGATTTTCTTTGGGCTCAAAAGATGGTCGTGGCGGAAGAAATAGATGATGTCTGTCCATGTTGACGCTTCGGCCCGGTATTAACCGGTGCCGCGTTTTCGCCACCATGTTACCCACTACCGCCCCGCCTTTTGTGGTCTTTGGCTCCGGATCTCTGATATTCAAGGTACCGTATATTTATTTTGACCTTGATCCTAGAAATAGCCCTGATCGCGCAATTCTCAGCCTCCGCCGAATGTTGTTACGCAAGGTGCTCCGTTTTGGCCTTTCTGGGTTTTGTGGGCCTCATAACGGCGCTGATGTCCCGGGTTGTCTCAAGAGCTACGTGCGGTTGTTTACGCAGAAATCGCATGATTATAGAGGTACACCTGAGGTACAGCGATTCTCTAATCGAGGGTCAAATTTCTGTTGCTACACTGCGGTTCGAGATTCATAAAGCCATTGTCATGGAAAATCCTACAGTAGAGTAGAGTCTGATTTCTCAAAATGTATAAGCTCATAATGCGTACCTGTCAAAATTCCTCATAATACATATGTTTTTGGATTGCATTTTGCCACTGTAGAGATGAGCTCATATCGCATAAGTGCTCATAATGCATAGGCATTGAGCCTGCTGTATGTTGAATATATTTTGATACTGTCTGAGTTCTTGTCTAGGAAGTAAAACCAAAAAGGTATGATAGCCGTTGGTCATCGCTAAGGATGCCTGATCAGATAAAAAATGTGCGGTATATATGGCATCATAGTCTCTCGTAGACAGACGTTCTATACACTCTTGCTCGTACCTCGCTGTATAGAATGGCATCAAGTTTTTTGCACCACCATGGGTTCCTTGGCGGAGTGGTCTAGTAGAGTGCATATTCTCCGAATTCTGGGCTTGTGCTCAATCTTTGCTTGTGGCAATAATTGAAAACTGGTACTGACTGGATTAATTACACTACACCACACCCGTGGTACAACATTAGACATTGAAGTCGGTGAAATCAAAGGTTGCTTTTTTCCATTGCCCCGGACTCCGTCAGGCTGATCAAGCCGGTAGTCTAGTGTTTACCGCGGCCCTGTGTACGCAGTGCGCCGTTATTACATAATCTTAGGTAAGCTTTTTCCGAGTCGCGTCGCATTGCACGGGAAACGCGATTTTCAGCGAGACTTGAAGACTTATGAGGCTTCATTATCTATGACTAACTTTCTGTCGATTCAGAATCTTGAAAGGAGCCCTTGAATCAGCGATGTCAAGGTGGCGACTTTTGCTTGTGCTCGGTTGAGTTGAAAACCACATGCCGTGGAATGGCTTTTAGAATAGACAGAAAATATCAAGAATCCTCCCAGAAGCTTTATACATTTCAGTTAACAACAAATTGCTGTTCACGGAAGGTCGTAGAGACAAAAGGGACATAAAGAAAATAGATGTTTGCTCTGATGTTCGAACCACCGACGGCTTAAGCTTATCTAAGATCACGTAATAAGGGAGCTCTGCATACACAACCCCGCGGTAACTAACAGACTCTATACAGCGAGGTACGAGCAAGAATGTATAGAGCGTCTGTCTACGAGAGACTATCAAGCCGGTGAGTCTGATCAGCCCTTATGACCAATTTCTGTGTCTTGTTATTCCCACCTCGCTCTGATGGCCTGACCGGAGCTAATATGCCCAGGTCAGTGCATGTCATACATTTTCGATTTTTCCTACCGTTTCGAGGCAAACACTGAGTGGGACAACCCGTACCGTCATCTGCTTTGTACTTGCAATATTTCTTTCTTCACCAAGGCCAAGCAGAGTTTGTCTTTCAGGCTGCGCGGTTCCTTTGTCGACATGCAGATTTTGCTACGTTCCTGAATTTTTCAATTGCTGTGGCTGTTCAGAACCGGAGTAATTTACTCGCCACCAGCCTGATCACGGCAACACCGTTAATCGGAGCGAAAAGTGATCATTGAGACAGTGGGATATCGTTTCCATAGCGCTGTCTAGGTCTTCGACATCACAAATCCATGGCTTCCCCCAAGTTTTAGACCCACCAATACAGGTCCAAACACTTAAATCCTTTTCTCTTTTCAGATCCGGGAGCGAACTACAGAACCACTTGGCCATGACTGAAAAGCCCCTAAAATTACAAGGCATGCCTGCAATATATCATTCACGACACAGGGGCCGATCGTCCTTGCAAGTTGTGAGCCCTATTATGTTGCCCTGCCGTTTCGTGTCACCCGTTCGCTCGGTCCCGGAACCTACTACGATACGGCGGCTGTGCAGAACAGAGCGGCAAACTACCGGCATATTTGTTGAGTGCGGTGAGAGCGTGGTACTGCAGACTTGAGGTGACGAGTTCGCTGTTTACAAAGAGGATACCCGGTAGAGGGAGGCGTACGCTGAACGATATCCTACTCCGTTAAGAAATAACGTGGGCTCGAGGATTAATTTTGTAGGTGAAGGGAGTGCCAGAAGCGATGCCATAAATTGATTCGAGTGGGGCGCGTCCTCTCACACTCGGCATGCAGAGTACTGGTGATGGGTACCGAGTGCAGAGGGTCAGGAAAAAAATTGTGTGTCTCATGAGCCCACCACTGAAAATAAAAGCCAAACGTTTGCCGAGGAAATATTCGGACACGGGGAGTCAAACCCGCGTAGGTATGCTACAATGGTCGTGTGGGCCGGCGAGATCGATGGGATTCGCGGAACACACCTTGTATTTTCGTGTGAATCCTAGCCGAGGTCCGCGTGTATGCAGAGAGCGTGACCGACTTTCCTTCCACCATCACAATTTCTCGATTTGACGTCGAATATGAATGGTATGTCCGCATAGGCACGCCGATTTACAAGAAAGTACGCGCTCGGTTGCAGGGGCGACGGGTTCGAACGATGCTGATTTCGGCGGAATGTCTTTCGTTGGAGTGTTAATTGACTGGGTCGTCGGATCTATCATAAAGATGAATACAATACAGTGGCGAAGCGCGTACGGGTACGTCCGCATCGATGCATCGGAGACATGCGCAAAAAGCACAAATTAAGTGCATCGCAGCGTCGCGGTGTCGCTGTCGTGGTCGTCAGCATCACACAGACGCGCACCTGGGAGTGCGGGAAAGGTATGCACGGCGACGGGCTGCATCCCCAGCGCAAACTCGCAGCGAACGTAAATTGAGACCCACTCTCAATCGCGAGAAATGAAAAGTGCAGGAAGAGAAGACACACTCGCGCTACATGTACCCGAGCACGCGCATTCCTCGCGCCTCCCCGAGCACCCATTTCTCCCCAATGACCCGCGAGACGCACCAAATCCGAATCCATCTCCAATATCCAACGTCCAATCAGCCCTACCCCTACTGTTTCCCGACGGTGCGCGACCCGCACAGGAAAGAAGAAGGTGGCCATCGTACTACCACTAGCCTCGGAGCGAGCGTCATTACAGAAGCCTGGGACGAAGAAGGGGCAGGGAGGAGGCAGGGAATGCGGCCGTAAAGGGGAGGAAAGAGCGGAAGAGGCGAAGCGAAGCGAAGGTGAGTTAGATGAGTCGATAACGGGGAACCTCCAGTCGAGTGGAATGATGGTGGGGAGCGTGGGGATATTTACTGAGAAAAACCCTCAAGGATAATCACCAGACTCGAGTCTCAGCACCGCCGATTGCTGATTGCGGGGCGGCAGACCAAAATGCTGCCCAGGTGCTCAAGATCTCGAGTTTCAAAGAGGTAAAGGCGGGAAGATGTGGGATGATACCGAGTGCGAGCGGGCGTTCAAAGCAGAGGAAGAGCGTAACAGAAGAAGCCGCGAGTCGGCCCGCGACAAATTGCAAGAGGACGGTGCAATCTAGACGAGCTGGATCCCGGCTGCGCGGCGGCGGTACTGGCACGGCTAAAGCGGGTTAGGCTAGAATCATTTGGCGTCTTCGTCGCAGGCGTCCCGAAGCCGATGGCGCTAACGACGAAAAAGCGAAGAGCGATGAGTGAAGACGAGACGTGATTGGAACGTGATTGCGCATGTTTGTCGAAGAAGGCGTCAAATCGGATCAAGTCGGCCCGCCCTGCCTTCTCCTGACCACCGCTCAGTGACTCATCCTTCCAAGCATAGGTTGCTCCTTGTCTTGACTCCCCCATCGCCCCTCGAAGTAATCTTGCCGCCGTGCGATGATGCAACCAATACCTCCCAGGGCCCTCATTCACATCCTTCATTTGACTTTTATCTCGGGATTCCACTCCCTTGTAGGGATCCCACCGTATTAACCGTTCTTTAACGAGATCTTATGAAACCTGTGCTATTTCTCCATATGTCCACCCTCTTTTTGTGTTCTCTCTGCTCTTCCTCTTGCCTTAACTCCTTTTGTCCTCAACTTTCTGTGCTATTCAACACAGCCCAAACACAGCCTTTTCATTTTCAGCTGAACAGCTGACCCACACGCAGCTTTTTCTTGACAGGACGCAGTGGATCGCAGTCGCTTCTGCTCACGGCGCAGCATGATTAGAATCATGCGGCCAAAAGGCCACGTATGCTCCCGGCAGTTTCTTCACATAAAAACGGGGTGAATGGTAAACCGCTGCCCACTTCCCTCATACTCAATGATTGGTCTAATTTCTGGGACCCCTTTTACCACTGCAGCTGGGGATACACCGCTACCTGAGGTCAACTCACGACTGCTACTTCATGCCGGGTCTTCTCCATGCTGGGTTGCGGATAATCAATGTCAAAATATTGATTCTTTCTTGTTCTGTTTCTTTGGCTCCGCACAAATCCTTCCATGGGGCTCATCGTGGGCAATGATTTTCAAGTTTCTGCATTGAGCCATAGGGTACAAGATTCTGGCTTCTCTACTGCCCTTCTTGGGCTATGTCCCACGCTTCTTCATCCACTGCGCTCGACCACGTTTCCGGCCACCCGCCCTTCCACGGCTGATGGTTTGCTTCCCTCCTTGCCGACAGTACTAGAAACCTTGCTCAGATTCAGCTATGGGAACAGCTCCCTCTCCTGTGGTTATCTGACCATGTGGATTTCTGTCTGTACTCCTGTCTCGCCGTGGCTTTCGCTGCTGTTATTGGTAATATTTATTCATTTGAACCACGTTCATCATGTCAATCTCTCCCGCTGGATAGTACGGCTTAATGCTTGCTGTCGTTTCATGGAATTGATTTTTGTGAGAATTTTCTGGCATATTCTGGGCTCCTTCACCATGGTTTCATTCGCCGGCATCAGTCTTATCATTCTGCTTTAGGTGGCCAGGTAAATTATGTCGGATTGTACTTCGGTATTTTTGTGCAAAAATCGATGTTGTTATTTTTCACTTCATCCTCGTTGCCAGAGCGAAGCGACGGCGTGTCTTGTCCGTATATACGGTAGTACGGATACGGTTATACGGGTACTGTAACCGTACCGTATGGGCCCTTTCGAGGCTCTATACGGTTACGGTTGGCCACCTGCCGTAACCGCAATAACCGTAAACATACGGTCCGTATACGGTAATTTACGACTGTAAATTTGCCCAACATGGTTCGAATTTTGAGCCCATCGGCCGGCCGGAGCCAAAACACGCGATGAGGCTCCGTACTATGCCGCCTGATTTGGCAGAACGTGAAACATTATTCCTCAGATCAAATTACCTTTCGTGAGCGGCCGAGGTGTGGAATGGCCACTCGGCTTGACTTCGGCATCGATTAAGCTACTGTCAAACTGTCAAACACAGCGGTTGAATTCACTGTGTTCTCTCGGACACTGCGCTTCACCGCTCCCTCTGAAATATTGAAGACCAACAGAGACCAATTAAATACACGTCCATAATTGATATTTCCTTTCCATTTGTTACATATCGATGCTATACCAGCATTCGAGCGAGATATCATATCAATGCGAGGTAATTTTTATCTCTGGATGTGCAAATTGAGGATCGTGAATTTGACCAGGCTCTGCAGTTGCTGTAGAATGTGGTTGCCCTGGCAGAAGAGATATCATCTCTGTGCGGCAGGCCAGATTGAAGCTGGCAGAAACTATCTGAACTTTGATGTTTCTGAAGCATTACCTTCGTTTGAAACGCAAGAGCCTCGAGGGTCTTCTCCAGGAGGTGCAGGAGGTGTAAATACCTGTTATCTATCTTGCTTTCAAATTTATTTTATTCTATACGACCGTATACGGTCGTAATACCCGTAAATGCACCGTACCGTAACCGTAGGAGGCTTCGGAAGCATCGTTACGGTTACGGTTACGCTCAGGTAGCACCCGTAAATAGCCGTAATCCTTACGGTCGTAACCGTATACGGTACGGTGGGGATCCCTACTCCCTCGGAGTCCCTCCTGTAGCACCGTTGCGGCCGTGCGTTGGATTGACCACCATATCTTGTGGCTATAGTTCCATGGCAAGTCAGCGCATTTTAACTTACGCTTTCTGGGAAGCTGGCCATAGCAGCAATCAGCCCTACTTACAAGCCGGCGCACGACTACGGAGTGGCTTCGTCAGCAAGTCTCTGTCTTTCCGCGGAGAAACCGCGAACTGGCTGTTTATCCCGCGATTGCCCGTTTCTCACCCGTACCTGTATCCCACTTTACCTGAGCCCTGGTGGGGCCGTTCGTCCAGACAGGGAGGACCCTGATTCCGCCATCAAACCACCCTCTTCAGGAGGTACGCCCATTGCCGATGCGCGGCGAATTCCGCCCACAAACCACACCAATGTGGACGCAAACTAAGCCCCTATAATGCATTTGTTGACGAGTTCAACACAGCGATCCATCAAAATGTTCCGGGAGAAACACATTGCTATATTAGCAATCATTCCATTGAAGCTGATGACAGCTCCAATGCGGGAGTTTTGTCTGATCCTGAGTTATTAAATTCTCTTCAAGAACCCGGGATACCCCCGCATGAACTGGTTTTGAAGAACGGGGCAATCTGCAGACTCACGCGGAACTTCGACGCTTCCCGAGGTTTGACGAAGAATACTAGAGTTATCGTACGGACCCTCCTACGTCACACAGTGGAAGTCGAAACTATCTCCTCGGTGGTCGATGGCAGAGTCGTTGATCCGGCATCTTGAGTTCTGATGCTCTAACTCATTAATGTTCAAGCACGCTAGATACATATTTACATTCCGCGTATCAGTTAGCCCTATGGATTTAAGTTCACAGTCCACCGGAAACAATTTCCCCTCGCGTTATGTTACTCAACAACTTTTAATGGGTGTCAAGGTCTAACCGTACAAAAGTTGGGCCTTGATTTGCGAAGGGAGGTCTTTTCTCATGGACAACTGGACTCCGCAATGACGTGATTCTCAAATATGAAGGGGGTTTGTCTACATGTACAGCTAATATAGTTTGGGAGGAATTGCTACTATAAATTAAGATCACATGGGCCAAAAAAAATTGTGTTCTCAATAACCCAGCTTGCAACCTCTTGATCAGTCACAAATTTCGGACTTTGGCACATTAGAAAAAGGGAATGGCGACCCGCTCTGCGGGTCGTCAACCACTTGTCCTTCAACCAAGTTCCATTCAACACAGCCACTATATATGTCGGTGCGATAGTGAACGACTTCTCGAGAGCATGCGGAATTGTCATATGGATGAGCTTTGAAATGGACGACTACTTACATAAGTACTCGTAACTAGACCGTTATCTGGCAGTGATGTTTAGGATTCTGATTTACTGTCCGTAGACCTGGAACCTACATCAGTACCAGGAATCTGGATCTTGAGTTCCTCCTTCCCCAGGAATTTGACTCTGACTACCGGTCTATAGCTAATGGTCCGCATAGTGTCGCCGGGGTCGGGTTCAGAACTGATTCTGAACCTGAACCAGACCCGAACCAGATCTCAATACAGGCACTGCATTCAAGGAGGTCCTGGACTGAGACCTACACAGACCTACACTCAGTTTGCCAAGGATTGCGTATGTCCTGGCAAGGTGAGTGTAGGCAGCTACACAGGCTCCTAGACACACCTAGACAGCCCAGACTCAGCTACACAGAGTGTGTGTAGCCGCCTACGCTTACCTTTCCAGGACCTACGCAGTCCTTGACAAACTGAGTCTAGGAGCCCCTTGAACACAGTGAGGTTCGGACGAAGGCCGGGGACCGGACCGAACCTGGGGTACAGTTCAGGGTTCGAAGATTGTTGAAGTTTTCTGGACCTTTTACTTCCAGGCACCCAATTTTGGGAGGATTTCACGCTGCTTGGGCAAGTGGCGAGACCGCCTAAGTGCTAAATGGAGTCATCCCAGCGGTTACACGTCGACGTGTCTTTTTTTATTCCTTATGCCCTTCATCTGGATCGTGCTTTCTGTGCGTTGTGGCAGCCACCGCTCATTTGTCCTGCGAGTAATGCACTATACAAACTGTTCTGGGGTGTCACAAATGTACATGGACAGCGTACTGCCGTCGAAGGCTTGCAGCGTTATCCACCTTACTCTTCCGCCATGTTGGACCACCGTTTTACATGTTCAGAAGCGGAACCGAACCCTTTATAAACTGGACCGATGTCCGGTGCGGGGTTCGTGAAATTCGAGCGAACCGGACCCCAGGTCAGGTTCGGGGTTCGGATTGTTTGGCCAAATACCGGACCTAACCGAACCTCGGCAACACTAGGTCCGCAACGGCCATGCCGTCGTGCTTGGAAGGTGGCAGCAGCTCCAAAACCAAACATCCTGTTCTCGGCAACATTTAAACGCAAGTTTTATCGCATCCTTTCTGACTGAGTAGGACAGTACAGGGTCGGCATAAGTCTACACACGTTGACGAATTCACAAGACCGTGATGCGTCGGCGTGGATTCAGAGGTCTTCAGAGGTCTTCAGGTCTGGCGATTCGTTTCCCGATTGAGCGACGTAATCAGCTTAGCAACTGATTTCTAAGAGCAGAAATCAATAATCATACCGAATAATTTTCGCAGGTAGGCTCGCAGGTAAGTCACGTTACAGATAAAGCATAAAACTATTAAACGGTGCAACCAAAGGTTAACTCCTAGCCAAAACAAAATTCAAGAGACCTATTTCAACCGGAAATAGTCGGATTGGAGCATGAACTGAGCGATACAATTTCATTTGCAAACAAATGGCCTAGCAATTATCAGTCTACAAAGGGCAGACATGCGCGCAGCTGCCATAACCATTAAATCCCGACATTAAATTCAAGAAGAACGCTTACTGGCCCGAGAGCGGGGGGATCGTGAGTGGGATGCAGCAGGCTGCACCGGCCGGACCTGATTCAGTAATGGAATCAGAATCCACAGACATCAGAAAGGAGATGCTGCTCACAGTCCTGGGGAGTAATTAGGTATCGCATTCATTCAGCAGTTCGGGGGTAATAATGATTACTCACAGCTGCTGTGGTGCCTGTATGAATGAGTCGGTAAGCTCCCCGTACCCACTGCGAACGAAGGGTATTTATTGTACGTACAGGTGATCGGTCCGGTCTGGGGAGCGGCAACAGCTCCTTGGCCGAGAACGAAGATGGCGAGAAGAGCAGCAGAAAGCAGGTTGCGGAACATTGTGTGAATGAAGTCTTTCGTCCTGAGCCACCGCCTTTATAAACCTAAGTGACCCTTGGGGTAAATAAATCCCATATGGGATGTGACTGGAATGCAGCCATTTTATCCCTTTGAAGGAGTGGGCTTAACTTAGTGCTCCCGCCCGTGGGAGTTGCCAGGCACGGCCCGCAGGATAACGTATTGTAGCCCGGGATATCTACCACCGTGGGAAGAAGATCATGAATAGCTTAATGAGTTACATTACAGCTCTTTGCGGTACAACAGGCGCGGTCTAGTATAAATAAACACACCGTTATCTAGGGACACATCAGATGTAGAGCATATCCAAAAACTAGGCTAATCGAGGCAGTATTCCGAGTGCTACAGGTGTGCTACTCAAAACCATTTTTTTCTGGGAGGAATTCTAAAACGTAAAAGGATCAAAAATACCGGTATTACATTCGCTGCGGATTTTCAATGTGAATCGAATGAGCTTATTTTTGGGACATGGTTGAGAATTGAGCTCAGGGCAGCCGTTCTCGTGAAAACTTGCCAAAAAAAAAAAGGGGGGGGGGGACCGCGCCTGTTGTACCGCAAAGAGCTGTAAAATAACCCACGGTTTCCAATATATATTTGGAACAGCCCCTCCGTGAGAATCCACGGGGCCATGGTTTCGGGGATGGGTCTATTTATGAGGCTGCCGTCAGGGGCATCTTCGTTACCGTTTCTTTGCTCAAAGACTTAGTTGCGGGAAAAGAATTCGAGAAGTTTTGGAGCATGCATATCATTGCCGTCACTGGGTCCGCGTCGGAAAATTATTACAACAGCAATCATTGCAGTCATTGGAATGCGTGTTGGTGGGACTCATCTCAACTCAGGGTACGACTCGGCGGCGCTGACCAGGTAGCTTATTGAGGGCCTAGACGGAGCTCACTGAATGTTCAGGAACGGTTTCCTACAGACTTTGAACCTACAGCGTTGATTGTAGCAGTGATTATCGGCTGTCTCGCGTTCGGATCCAAACATTCCTTGCACTCAACGTAAGAGCCAGGGTGGCGAGGAGAGCAGCAGAGAGGAAGTTGTAGAACACTGTGAGAGTGGAGGCTATCCTGGTCAGGCATTGTCTTTATAACCCCGAGTGTTCGAACCTCAAAACCCTTAGGGAAATAAATCTCAGATTATTTCTTTGCAATTGGTGAGTCTGTAATTCAGCGCCCCGCATGCCAGGCATAGTACGTTAATGACGGGATAACGTATTTTTGGGATGTCTACCACTGCCGTGACCACGTCGGTATGACTACCACTCATGTATTTGAATAACTACTCACATAACATGGACGGTTTCAGATTTATATCTGGAACAACGCGCGTGTTATTTTTTTACACCCTTGCTGCCGTCCAAAGAGTCAACGGCTAACTGAACGTGTGACAGTGACAATTGTGGCCTGTGTAAAATACCGTATTATCTCAGCTCAGTAAAGGACTGGGCCGGCCATCCAGGCCGTGATACGGCTTTTGGTCGAGACAGAAAACCTCAGGGACGATTTCGGAATCACTCTGGATCTGCAGGATTGATTGGCGACTTGCAATGCTTCGTTTACAGTTCCTCGGTAGTGGGCAAAGGAACTTTTTCCTCAAAGAAGCTACGATTCAAGTCCTCCACAGGGTCTCTGACCGCCGCCGATTCACGGGCAGACAACAGGCTCGCAGCTGCCAACATTCACCTCAGTATAATCTTCTTTGAAGGACACAAAAGGACACTGACAATCGGGGAAGGATTGCACTCCGTCCGGTTGTACTTGGAGGAGGACAGCAGGTGCTGCGGAGGTCAATGTCCCTCACGGACCTAAGACGAACGGAGAATTCAAATCCAGTGTGAGCGGTCAACGGAGCCAACCTACTGAGGTGCAGCCAAAGCGCCTTTTCCTAAGAAGAGGAGGGCGAGGATAGTAGTAGTGAGAAGCTTGCGAAACATTGGGCGAAAAGTCTGTGTTTAGATGCAGCCCTGTCAAATATATATGGAGAGAGAGTAAATAAGCATAGAAACAGTCCCCTTGATATCCTTGAAACTGCGGGTGCGAGCGCTACCATCCCGGGTGCGCTTGACGTATTTTGCTTAGACATCTAACCACCTCGGTGGTAAGGCACGTAAATCTGATATTCATCTTCGATTCCGGGAGAGTCATCATTATTGCAGGGACGCAATGAACAGTGGACGTACGATTGAATAGTATTGAGTTCGGGAGCGATGCCGTCCGGCCTGGACCGCACCATGGCTGGTTTACCGGAGGAGAGACTTGGGTTTGAGCCGCCACGTCATGAAGGTTCAGCCGAAAGAGATAGCAAGCCCGGTACTGAGCGGAAGACGGCAATCGGCACAAGACTCGAAGACGTCCTCGGCAAGGATATGGAGACAACTGTGGACGAGAGAAAGACAGAGAGAAAGACGCAACGGGCCAAATGAGCACAGCGCGGTGCGAGAGAATTTTCGGTAGTAATAATTCCCTCAGAAAGGTCTGTTTGGCCGTAAAGCTGGAATTGGGTGGTAATCGATCTTTGATTTCCACCACCATCCAGCCATGTAAACAATAACTTGGTTGTTCATCCTATATGAAGTCCAGACAAGAGTGAGACATGGAGAAGGAAGGCTTGGTAGTGGGTTTGGTAGCAGACATTGGGAGGTTTGGCAGAAGAGGTAGTTGTTATGCTGGGTGAGTTGCTTAGATGGAGGAGCGGACCCAGCCAGCTTTTTTAAGACAGCGTTTATGTCAAAGAAATAAAATCACTACGTTCCGTGACCACCGCGAATGTATGGAACTGATATGAGTGAAAAGCTACTGTATCTTTTCATCTTAATTCCCCGCTCACAATCGCATTCCAACCACGGGACATGCTCTGTATCCTCCTCCCTGACATCCCGCCCTGCTTCCCCTGGCCTCCGCTTACGCCTGGGTATCATCGCTGTGCAGGGGCGACTCTTCGTCGTCTTCGTATTACATCCGCATCATATAGCGCCTACGGGCCCAGCGTTCCTCTCGCGCGCTCGCCCCTTTGAAGATGCCATCCCTGGATCTGATCTCGCGTGCCCCCACCCCCGCGCTATGTGCCACCTCGCCACCTTCCGATTTGCATCATCCAGCCTCGCGCCACCCGCCCTCTCGTCCCCCCCTACGCTCTCAGTGCACATCAAGGGCTCGGCCCCCTCCTCCGCACCATATGCGCCCGCCGTTTTTGCCCTGCGGATTGCGGCATCCTTACGAGATTTCTGCGCGCGCTTTCTGCATGTGCGCGACCACCCACTTGCGTAGAGGGCAGTCCAGAATATTTGCGCGAGTGGCTTCGCGCTGCATTGGAGTGGGATGGAGCCGTCATCAGGAAAAAGCCAAATTGCTATGAGCTGCCACATAGACCTGCATAGACACCCATAGCCGCCATAGAGGCCATAGAGGCCATAGAAGGGTTGCTATGGCGTCTATGAGTGTCTATGTGGGTCTATGTAACTGCTCATAGAGCTCATAGCAATTCAGTTTTTCCTGATGGTCCCTGATCAACCTTCAACGCCCAGAACAGGAGCGGTGTGCTGATAAACTTGTAACCTAGTGGCACGGGGAAATATATTTCAGGTGGAAGTAGCAAATAAACCCAGCGGGTGGCACTACTGTCTCTGAGGGAAATCTCGTTCAAGCTCGGCTGTTCAGTTTTTGGTAACGTAAAGTGATACCATGTCTGCGCTGCGCCACCGCCTTTGCCCTCACATCGCATTTAAGATAAATCTAATCGGAGGCTGTCGAGGTCTGCCTAGGTACCTAAGCTTACCGGGTCAGTGAAGATCATTCGATTGTAGCTTTGGGACCTCAGTAACTCATGCCGAGGCTGCCGGGCTACAAAGGTCAGCGGCCGAGATCAGCAGAGATCAGATCGGCAGCGCTCAACTCGGCCTCGAAAAGCTACAGTCGTACGACGTCTCCGCATAGGTAAGCCTAGCTATCTTCGGCCGACCTTGGCTAAGTTAGCCTACATTTGTCCCGAACGCGGTGAGTGGAATTTGCAAATTGCATGCGAATGTCCACCCCAGTCCTGCGGTAACCTTTCTACGTGCTAGCTGACAACAGCGCACCCTGGCAGTGAAGGGAAAGTCTTGATAGGACGGTTCGCACATGCACCTCATCTATGGCTCATTGCGCTCGATATCGATGTAGCGCAGGAGACACCTGTTCGGCTAGGGCCCGGACCATCATCAACTTGAAGCACTTGACGAGTTTTTTTTTACGTCGCTCGTAGCACTCCAAATACTCTCGACTTCAATGCTTCGAACGTCCGAAGATGGCTGCAGAAGGGAGGCAATCCCTCTGCCAATGCACCCTCGAATCGATGTTTCACGCAAATCGATTTTTATGCCTGTTCGCGGATAGATGAATAAAGGTCGGTTGCGAACGGCGAACATCTGCACTCAATTCTCAGGATAAGATATGATCCAGTTCTCAGATCGAAGGTTCTGGTGGGAAATGGTGAAAGTCGGGTGCGATTCAAACGCAAGAAACTTGCGGAAACTGATTAGGGACGGCTCACCGGGGGACGTCGGCGTGTTGATTGACCCAGTTCAAAAAACTCGAGGGCGCGCGCGCAGCTTGTCAGGTCTCGTAGTGCGAAGCATTCTGTTTCTGTTTAACCCAGTGCCCGAGGCCTCCGGTTTATCTGCTTCCAGGGTTCAAGGGCAATTATACGCACAAACACATGGCCAACAGCAGTTCAACACGGCCAAGGCGCACGACGAAATCCAGTGCCTGTGAGTTCGGAGCCCAGAAAAAGAAGTTCACAATTATGTTGTAGAACACCGGCAGCTCCTGAAACTCTGCGCATTTGTGTCGAGCTCGGGAATCCGTGGAATCCTCGATTGAGACGAACGTTCAACGAGTCAAGTATACGTCCTCTGAATGTCAGCAGCACCCTCGAAGAACTATCTTTCAAAGCTCAGAGAAGCCTTTCCGCCAAGGTCAATTACTATGTTTCTCTCCAAATGTAAAGACAGTGCATGATTGTGCAACTGGTACTCGTCGCGGGTGCAGGGCGTGAACGGAGAGGTTTCTTAGACAAAGGTGACGGGGACGGCGATCTCGTCGAGGCCAGGAAGGCCCTGCCGGGGCAAGCATGAGTAGATGAAATGATGAGGCAGTCACGCGACGCACCCCGAAAGCGTTGTAGTCCTCGAGGACATAGATCGTGCGGTTGCCCGCGACACCACCGCAGCAGAGCGCGATCGGATTGATAATGACGGAGTAGATCGCGCTGGTGTCACTCGCGAAGGCCGTCGGGGCCAGGTCGCGCACGGGTGCAGCGCCGGGGAAGCCGCCGCCGAGCGATGAGATGATGACGTCGATCTTGTTGCTGCATGTGATGGTAGGAAAATAAAATTTGTTGCAAAAGGAAGAGCGGACCTGCTTTCCTTGAAGATACGCTGCGACGCGAAGGTGAGGTTGAAGGGCTGAATCGCGCCGGAGTCAAAGCTGAAAAAAGAAGACGACGCGACGCGACGCACCTCGGACGCAGAGAGAACCTGTCCCGGGGTGGGGGTGATCACCGTCTGCGCGCACACAGAGGTGACGGTGGCCAGAAGAGCGAAGGTAGCGGGGGTGAATTGCATGCTGGGAGACAGAGGAAAGGAATGGGCGTAAATGGAGTGATGCCGCCGTATTTATCGGCGCCCGCTATTGCCGGTGCACTTGGCAACCAAATTAGATGTTCTGAAACGCGGTCGTTACTCCCCATCGTGGGACGTTCGAAGACATTGAAATTGGCCGAGAGATGGAGAGAATTTAAACTCAGCGTCTGCTGCCAGAATCAGAGTCGCTTCTATGGTGCAGGTCACCTAGTCACCGCCACCAAAATTTAGTGGTCAAATCGGCCGGAGATTTTTTTTTGAATTAAGTGAACCTCTGGAGGGATTTTAGGTGTATTTTTGAATGTATTATGGACTTCAATTTGGCTCAATGAGCCCAACGAGCTCGCGTTTGGCGCGCCCCCGAGAGGCCGGTGGATGAGCAGAAATTTATAGCGTCATTTTGCACCTATTTACGGCTCTGACAGCTTTTTTTCAATATAATATGTGCATGTGGCCCAATCGGCAGGCAACTTTATTTTTTGCTCACTCAGTTTTGCAGTAAATAAAAATTCCTCTTAAAGATCTTCTTAGACGTTGAAACGGAGCACATTTGTAAGAGGGATAAGAAATCGGATCAAATTTGAAGCCGCAAAATTTCAAACATTGGCATGCGGTGACTAGGTGACCTGCACCATAGGTAGGCTGATTAGGACTCTCCTCACTGTCGTTGTCGGACCGGGGCTCTTCACGAGCAACCTTCTTGTGCGGGTGCGTTCTCCCTTTTTAGTAGAACTGCACGCCGTGGCCGTCGCGCCGGTTCTACGGGTCCCGTACGACGGGTAGCCGACCCGTTCCGTCAGGGGTTCTGGAAGTTTTTCGACGGGACGGCAACGGGACGGCTTTTCAGGATGACGGCCGTCAAAATCACGGCCGTTGACGGAGATCGACGGGCAACGGGTTTTTTGCACAGCAAACCCACGGATCTCGTATATTTCGAGCATTTCTCATGGGTGATACACTTGCATTGACCTTTGACAGTGATTTGTGCTGATATGTATCACTTACGACGGTATTCCTCCTCCTGAAGTGAACCCAATCTTGAGTACATGTCTTTCCCTGTACCCTGTTCAACATTTTTTCCTTGTCAGAATGCAGTTCGTCCCTTAGCACGAGAATAGAGAAGCATCTCACCAGCTTAGAGAAGTCTTATTGAAATCACAATCGAGTGCAGAACTGCTTGCTAATGCCTTTGAAGGTGCGTTTCAGCGCGAATTGGCCAACGATCTTCAACTTACCAAAAAGGTATGTCGAGAGGATAAAGGACTACATATTTTCCAATGAGAATGGCAAGGTTTGTGTATTGTCTCTGAATGAAACGGTGAGATTTTTTTGAGGCTCTTTTGGATGTCAGTAAATGCTAATCTCGCTCGCAGTTGAACCGGCAACTTCCGTTCACCGTCGACGGCCGTCCCGTCACCCGTCCCGTGCCGTAGGCATTTTGTTAATTCACAAGACGGTCTGTTGGGTGACGGGCCGTGCCCTTTGTGCACCCGTCGAAACGACGGCCGTGCCCGTGACGGCCGCGGCGTGCGGCCCTACTTTTTAGCCGACACTTCTTCCCGTTCATCAGCCTTCAGACTGAGCACTGAATTCTGAAAGATTTTTTTGGCGAAATCATGGACGCGCCAACCGCCTCCGACAAGCTACCAACGTCCACAGTAACCCGGACCCGCGGTGTTCTGAGTCGACAGAAGATGGGGACCTGCGTGAATTAGATAAGAGAGTGATGTTTTACAGACTCCAGTGTACCGGCTCTAGTAATGGTGAGGGTGCAGATTGTATGTGAAGGCGGAAGCGAAAGGTTGTGGCCAGATGTCCGGTGATTTCTGGAACCGTGGCGTAAATGACACCATTTGGAGTTCAGCAGCCAGTCCAGTTATCTTGACACACAAATTGTCTTGTCTGGTGGACATAAAACCCACGTCGTTTCTTATATAGATTTGACGTACAGAGAGTGGAATTTTGGCTTCAAACATGTTAGTGGTTAGAGCAGACATAAAGATGGTTGAATTGTGCTTGCAGCGTTGAATGTACTGTGGTGTTTCGACCAAAGGCTCACGAGTTGTCACCCATCACCTCAATATTTCACTGGGTACGGCGTTCAAAAGTCGACCGAGGCCGTCACCACTTCGAAATTGTTCACTCCGCCAATCGGTCTGCCCATCGCCGCACGAGGCCGCGCGGCCTCAGTGCGAGAGGGGGGGCTCGCCAAAGCCCAACCGGAGACACATGGGGCACAAAAAGAGGTTAAAATTTTATAAAATGCTGAGACGAACAGGTACTCTAATTTTATACCTTTGTGGCTCATTTGGACAGCCTCTGGATACTTGTAACGTGCTTAATGTTCCAAGTGTCAGTTTCATACCGGACGAAGGAAAATCTAGCAGGAGAAAATTCGAAACCGGGCGAGCTTCGCACTGTGTTTAGTCTTCATGTACGGAAAGGAAAGGCAATTTTATTTCCCTCATCGTCTACCAATAGGCTCCGACAATGATTTCAAAAAATCAGACTGGATTGGACAACAGAAGTTGTGGGCCTCTGCTCTGCCAGCACTAAATGTGCCGCGTCGGTAATTGAAGCCTTTCACAAGCTTCGCTCACATCACCCAAAGCTCTTGCCGGTCTTCGAGACCATCGAACAACTAATCCAGCGCTGCATGCGGCTCTCGCAGACGACTCATCTACGAGAGCCGCTCGAACCGAGACAGATCCCACTTCAGAGGCACCCGACAACGGTGACGGTGATGGTCCGTCAGAGCAGGGATGTGTACGACGACTGCGACTTACCTCTGGCTGTCGTGTTGGATCATCTGCTCTCGAGCGGCTCTTCTATTGCGGACAATTTTGCGGTTGGTGAGAATGGTGGGATTGTTCGAGGCGGAGACTTCGGACGCTGAGGAGAGTCCCATGCTGTTTTCGGGCAGGGCAAGCTCAGGAAAATCGTTGCGAGGTGTTACCAAGGCCCTGTGTGGGAGGAGCACTAGCTGTTTTATATATAAATTTTCACACCTTTTTTATTGTTACATTTGGAGTACAATATTCATACACCGAAGATATCATGTATGTGCATGTTTCTGCCTCCTCACTTTTTCTTAAATGTACATTCATCCATTCCAAAGGACGACTTTTATTTGTTTGTTTGGGTCATCGACTGGTGATTTACTGTAGCTCAAAAATCGTTTTCGCGCCCTTTGAAGACTTCAAAGAATTCATCGTTCATTTACTCGGTGTCACCGTCACATGTACCAGAATCGTTCAGTTCTGGGGTCCCCGTCATCCGTCACCTGAACCTTTGGTCGAAACACTACAGTATTTGTTAAGTCCGTCCGTGACGCGTTACCAAGGTCCAAAATTCGGGGCTGTGTGACACGTGACTGACGAATTGATTGTTACTCTCTTTATAAAATTTACGCACGTCTGAAGCTTTTTAGACTCCGATGACTCAACGACCTGCCGACTTGATGTCTTGCTGCCGGATTTGGTCCATGCCCTCTGAGACAATCAGCTTAGCCGTTCCGGACTCGTGCCGCCCTCCGCCATGCACGGCGGCTTCCCGTCATCTGACAACGATCTGACCCTGACGTGTGAATTTCGTCCCTTTTCTCTCACCTGCAAGGTAACAAAGGGCTTGCTCGCACTTATTGAAACTGGTCAGTCTTAAAATCTTTGAAGATAAAATCCGAGCCATCAGCAAATTGCCCCAGTTGGCCACAGATCAATTCAATGAATGCTCAAGGGCAGAATTGAATAGTGGCGGTCAGAGTAAAATTTAAAGAGGCGATTCTGATGACGATTCTGGACACGATTCTGGAATTAATTTATTGTGGGAGAATTGTCGTAACTCAGAATCTTCTCGAGAATCGTTGTAGAAGCGCCTCTGGAGGAGCTTCTACAACGATTCTCGAACACGATTCTGACTCTGATTTAATTTAAAGACGATTCTGAGTGATTCTCACCTAAATTTCACGAAAAAGAATTCCAGAATCGTTGTCATAATCGACGTGAGAATCGCCCAGAATCGTCTTGTCTGACCGCCACTAATGGCACATAAAAAAGGCAATGGGAGGCCGCGAAGCGGCCAACCAGTCACTCTCTTTATAAAATTATGTGTGTCTGTCCGAAGCCACTCCGCTTTAAACCCCGCTGATTCCTGTCTGTGCGACCTTGATATATTGAACTGCTAGGTCTGATTTGCACCTGCAAAAAACCCGGCCCAATCATTCCATACCATTGCCGCCCAGCGCCGCTGACGGCCTGACAGGCACTGTCCTGGTGACACAATGTCGTATCATATTCATCCTTCTCTCCCACCCATCACAAGGCAAACAAATGGCTTGATCCAACGGTTGAATGTGGCCAATCTCTTAATAATTTTTGTGTGTCCAAGCCCACAGATAAGTTGAATTTAACAACCTTCACCACTGATGGACAGAATTGAATGCTCAAAAGGCGACTCAGCTTAGTTCAGGATTCATATTCAACCAAGTTGATTTGAAGGGTGTGTTTCTCTTGATCTCACCTTTTTAAAAGATGACATTGTCTTTAAACAGATAAATTGCACAAAAAAGGTTGTGAGACTACAGTATTCAACTCCTTTCGTCTTCCTCCCTTTACCCTCCCCATTTATCTCCTTTGAACCCACTAATTTTCCGTCAAACGTCTCTTGTCGCTCAACAGTTGACTGATGCATATAGCAATTTCTCGACACGCAGTCCATCGCAGTTGCTGCCCCTAGGCCACATCGTAATTAATCCTTCTATTTGTGTTCTTTAACGATATCCTCGCTCGTGCAATTGCCCCATAAGTTGTAGCTCCATTGTGTTTTCCTCTTCTCTCATCCTACCCTCCAGCCACTTTCGCATACTAAGTCTATTCCCGTAGCATTTAATTAGAATGTCTCAGCTGACCCTGTGCGTGCTGTCTCGCAGCACATTTCTCACTGTACCGCGGTCATTTTTCTCACTACGGCCGAATCACCGGGGCGAGGACAAAAGACCCTATCCTTCTCCCTCTCCGCGTCACCGCCTTTTTCCGCTCCTGTTCGATTTGACCGCCTCCTCACTCGCAAAATCCTGTCTGGCGTTTCTCAACTGTTCGCTATCAATTTAATCACAAGCTTGCTCCTTTCCCTTTTATTTAATCCCCACTGTAAAATTTCGATGCGTTCGTCCTGGCGAACTACTCGTAGGCTAGGGTTAACCGTTTAAACCATGTACAAACTGTTTGTAAACCGTTTGGACCCCATGGCAAACTAAAAGGAGACAAAAGTGGTTAAAACCGTGTATAAACATCTACAAACGGAAAAGGTTGGAGCCTTAGACGTCATTAGGAGCAAAAGCAAAGATCAAAGCTTGTGATTGTTGCACCAGAAAATATGACCAGCATCTTAGCATGACTCTTCGCCAAATTGAACATCTATTCTTCAGCAGAGGTTAAAATATATATTTTACCCTAGCCTTATTGGAGCACCATTCTATCCATTCTCAGTTAACCGGTTCAGAACGACAATGTTTCGATAATTATGGTTTCATCCATGGAAGTACATGTCAATTTTCATCACTCCAAGTTCTTGCAGTTGAAGGGTCTCCCTGAACCGCCATATAGAAATTCGTCGTTGAAAAATACCTGTTCATTGCGTCAATCGTTTACCATGAGAATTAAGTGGACGTAACACACATCGTTGTAGTCCACATCAATGCACTTTCCACCGCCTGTTGGCCCGACATGGGGACAATGAACCTGTTATTCAACTTCAGTCAGTTGGCCCTCGAAGCCCCACTGATTACGGACCTCAGGTCTAAATTTCGTCAACAGAACATGGATTGTCCGACACACAACATTATCTCCCCACGCCTCGTCGTACCGCCCGAAGGGCTTTGCCTCAAGCGTTTCAATGCAATCATTCACACTGCTGTAAACAGTGTTGTTGCCCACACACGTCTTGGCCTGCTGCGCGCACACCGACTGGATAGTGCTGTTCATGGAGGGAGGGCTGTAGGGGTCCCCGCCGAACGCGGCGCTCGCGAACCGATCGAGCGACGCAATCCAGGCCTCGTATTTCAGCACTGCACCGTGCGCGTCGAAGCGCCAAAACGCGGTCTGCATATCGTCAGCATAATATCACGACATATAATATTTGCCAGGTACAGTATACACACTTGTTTCAGCGCCGTGATGAACGGACCCGCCGAGTTATCCGGGTTTATCGTGTTGACAGTCAAGTACACCGTGCTCGCAGCCACATCGGCGCAGCCCGAAACGAACTGAACGATCGTCGCGCGCGTGATGGCCCCATTTGGCGGGACACCAGAGGGCAGCGGCGCGAGTCCGAAGAAGTACTCGATCGAGTCCTGGAATCCGAAGAACTCGCCAACGGGTGTGATCCGCCCGGTCGCGTTGGCATTGAATAGACCAGCCGGAACGGCGGAAGCGCCTTCGGTGATGATTTGCGCGTTCGCGGGGAACACGGTTACTGGGGTTGCGATTAATAGGAAGTTTAAACTATCTTGAATACGCACGGTCGTATATCTTCTGAATAGTGTCCTTGTTGCGCTTATACCAGTGCGGCTCGGATGCAGCAGCGAGTAGCGCTGGTGCGAAGATGGTTATCCAACGGAAATTCACCATTGCGGAGAGGTGTGTGTGCTCTGTTGGGGGGAATGCTGCACATGGGAAAGTGAATGGACATATTTATAACCTAAGGGACGAGCGGAACGTAAAATATCATCCTAGTGGACAGTTAATATCATCCTAGTGGACAGTTGACATCATCCTAGTGGATAGTTGAAGGCCCCAGTGTTACGCATTCAGGACATTGCCCACTTGTCTCCCAGATAAAGCGAAGGCGAAAACATCGGGTGCGGCTGTTACCTCGCTAGCGGGTTGTAGCGGTTTGTAGTGCTACGGAATGCTACGTTGCAACCGGACCTTGGTACGTACACGGCCGAATGGAAATATTGTGAATTCCTAAGATCAGTCAACTTGCTATTTCGTGCGAATAGATTCTTAATATTTTTCTATGACCTGATATCGGCATCCTGCGTCGGACAAGTTTTCACCTCAATCAAACTTTTGGGCAGTCTATAACGACGTACGCTGTAGCATCTAATTTTATAGACTCATCACTTCCACAAGCCTTACGTTCCATCCGGTATCCATATGTCTAGAGCGAAGAGAACAAGATCATGGTCGTTACAATCGCTATGGTCACAAAGTGTCCGGAAGAGCATGAAGTGAATTTTATTACAAGCGAAGAGAGGACAATTTGCAGAAGAATTCGGAAATGGTTAAGGCTCTCCAGAATATCTATCCACCACGCTGTACTGGCATTCAGAAAAAAGAACGGAACTTCTAAAACAAGTGTGCTTACCCCAGAAGTGTCGCGGCGCTTCCGGCGCGCTACTTACCGGATTCTCCCGTTGTTCCCTGGCGATCGCTACTGTTCCCCGAATATAGAGCACGGAGAGGACGAGGTTAAACACATACACTTTCACCGCAACGTATTCCCCAACGTATTTTGGATCCATGAACAATGGAACCTGACCGCGAAACCGGCCAGAGCGGCAGAGTTCGGCAGCTAGTCTTTGTGGAGCTGTAGGCTTACCGAAGCCAGTTCCGTCCTCGACTGACTTTTCTCTCCGGAGCCACCGTCTGAGATGTATGTCTGGCAGCTTCCGGGCTCGATTCGTGGATGTGCATAATTCGACGATCGGCGCTTTTAGAAGGTTGCTGTGGCGCCTTGCAACCTTGACAGACCGCCGCTGTCATCGCAGACTGTCGCCGGTGTGCGACTTCTGCTGCGTCTCCATTGGGATCCATCTCCGCTTTCCCGCGTGAGGCCTTGATATCGATCATATTCATTCAACATCCTTGAGATGTTTAATTTAATAAACGCCCTTATTCGCTTTCCGATACATGACGTAGAACGGAAAGACCGTGTTCAACTCAAAACTCTAATACATCCATCACAAGCTTTCTGCTGACAACGGGATCTCCTGTTGAAGTGTTACACCAAATGCAATCACATCCACTGAGCACCAGACGATCCCCCGACTCTGTTTTCCAGAGTTAACAATCTTGTTCTGTTTCCGCCGCATCGATCAAATCTCAGTGAGCGATTGAAACCTTGTGAAAAAAGGGACAGCTCACGAGGACAATCCCCCGCCATGATTGTTGCCCCCAAAGTCGTCGCCAACCCTGGGAACACCAACTCATGGAACGTGTACCACCCGCTATACGCCAAGGTCTGGTGATTGGAGCATGTGTACGTGATGATGTCGATATAGGTCGCCTTGCCCCCGCAGATGCTCTCGAACCGCATCGTCTCCGCGTAGCCGTTGAAATTTATGGTGGGCTGGCCTGGCAATGCAAGTATGTACGGGTCCCCGTGGTATGAGTACTCTAGCACATCCGAACGGAGCTGGTACGCGGTCAGCGTCTCGTGATAGGCTCCGCCGGCCAAGGTTCCCGAGCGCGTGGCGCCGGGGACGTTGTCCGTTCCCGTATTGCTCGTGGCAGGAACACCACCCTGAATTAGAGTAGCTAAGTGTTGGAGGACGAATTCGAATGTGGGTGTGCACGCACAGTGTACCATGCAAAGTCGAAGAACGACTTGGTAATGTTCGTGAACTCGTGCAAGGGGGCGTTGTATGTGTAGCTGTTGTGGACAAAGCTGGTGTACGATCCCTCGGGACACTGGATATCGTTGTTTGTTGAGAAGGAGGAACTGTTTGCATGACCAACTGGGGTCAAGCAGAGGATGGCGAGGCCGAGGGCTGCTGCGAGATGATTGGAGTGCATTGGATCGCTTGTGCAAGTGCAGGTGACGTCGCCTTGCTTTATAAGTACCGCCGAGATAAGGATCATTAAGCGAGGTGAATAACGCCCGACGGCATATGGGAGTTACAGCGGAACTCGACAAAAAAAACAGACAGGGCAAAAATAAGAGTGGGGCGACCGTAACGACAACTCGGCATCACTAAAAGCGGGGGAATCTGGTATTGTCCGGTCAGATCGCATCAGGCAGTTGATGCCTTATAAGTTGCTTATAAGGGTTTCTGAAATGCTTACACTTACTGTATCATTTCGAGCGAGTGTTCAGCCCCTGTGACGCCTTATCTGAGGCGTCCATTCTCCTCAGTGTTCGGAACGCGTCTTGGACTGTTACTTTTGGTAAAGTGTTCATTTCGGAGGGTGAGACGGTGATTGCGACGAACGTAATTTCGCTTCAGCACTCATGTGCATCGAGTAAGGACGAGAAGGGTGGGAGTAGGAATCGCCTACTCCCACTCCCACCCATTTGACAGCGCGAATCAGCGTCCATCAGGATTCAGTGCGACTCCGTGCCAGCCGCGTGACTCCCCATTGACAGTGGTACTCGCTTAATTCGCTTAAGCAGCTGCGTCAGTGACGGGTCAGGTAAAAACCACGCGGGGCGCGGACTGAGGCGCATCGACGCTCCGGTTGCTGACCGATCATGGATCTAGGATTCTTACACACCATCACTGCATTCAACTTGAGCTTACGAGTTAAATGAAGTCGACCCACACCAACGCATTGACGGATCTAGGAATGCCCACTAAACTGTGGGAGGAAAGGGTAGAGTGGCTGTGTGGACGGATCAAATCGGCGATTTCCTCTTTCATCGACTTAACCTCGACCAGCGTGAAACGGTGACTAGCATACACATGCCGTCCTCTAGCTCATAGCGGCCATACAATCACAGTTGTATACGGGCTCCCGACGTCACTCTCCACCCTTGGACCAAATGTCAGCTCGCCAGCACCTCCGCGTCATCGATCGTTATTGGCACCGAAACGTCGACCTCCACTTCGACATCGCCTGCACCACCATCCACGTCGTACCTCCCGTCCGCGACCCTGAATGCAGCACCGCCGCCTGCGTCAGCGGCAGCAATGACTTGTCGATATCGCCACGTCAACAACGGCGGGGCGTGCGCGGCTGCCAACGCCATCGATACCCTGATTCTCCGTGGCGGGGACGACACGCGCGACAAGAGGGCTGACACTTTGCCGCGGTACTCGAAAGCCACACGCGAGACAGTATGTTGCTCCAAGTCGAGTGGCACGTCGTGGGCTTGGACCCCAGCACTAACTCCGCTGAGCGCGGGGGCGAGGGAGAAGTGGACGAACGGCGTGGGAGGTCTCGGGGGAGGACGTCTCTTGTGCATACGAGGGGCGACTCGAAGGATGAGTAGGCTTCCATGCGATGCTCATATCGTTTCCTCTTCGCAATTCCCCGTTGGGCCAATTGGCTGGTTGGGGCCCATCGCCTCCCGCATTTCTCAGCGTCGCGCCCTCGACATCTATGCTGATTACTATATATATATCTACGCTATGGATCGTCATCCCGCTCTTTTCCCCGCCCGCCGGTGCCGCACCTCCATCTCTCGCGGCTACGATGGGCTTCCTCGTCACACTGAACAACAATGGCTACCCGTTCGCTGGTGCCGCCGCGTTGCCTCTCCCCGCTCCTCACAGCCCGCGGGACTCCCACGTCCATCACATCGCTCCCCGCTCGTCAGCGCCGCAGCCTCCGGCGCCGCACATGTTGGACTGGCACCCCTTCGTTGTTCCTTCTTGCCGTCCCCACCACAGTCGAAGCAGACTTGTCTGCGCTCGGAGCTAGATCTGCACGCGCCCTCGCCCTGCGTTCCATTTCTGTGTCCGCCCGATGCGCGCGTTATCCAGAGGCTCCTCGCCCCGCTGTGCTACGTCGGTTCCCGGGGCCGCGCTACGCGATGACAGATCCCGAAGCGCATCCTAATACCCTTCCGTGCGTCTGTACCTGTACCGCGCGGCGGGGGGGCTTCCCATTCCGCCGTTGGTGCGATGACGATTCTTCGCATCTACGGCGCTACATACATCCAAATCCACATTCAGCCTCTCGACCTCCATAGCTCCGCACCTCTGCGCCCGTATCTGCATGTGCGTCGCGCCCCGTGGCGTCTGCAGTTTCGGCTGCCTGGGACTACGCTCTCGCGTCAGGTCCCGAGTACGAGCATGGAGTGTAGAGGTAGTAAATTCGCGGGTGTGCTACGTGCCTTCGTGATTGTAACGCCCGCTTTGGGAGGAGGAGGGGACGGGATGGGGAGAGCACGGATGCGGACGCCAGCGAAACCGAAGGGGTAAGGTGGTGCCAAGCAGCGGAGGCGCATGGGAAGGGGCGGGCGGATAGAGAGGAAGACCGCATATAGACCGTCCCTAGCGTGGGCGAGGGTGGTGGATCACGAGTTCCTCGCATATACGCGCTGCGTTCGCTGAAGACCTGCGACTCGAACGTCTATTGCGCTGTTCGTGGATCCTTCGCTCAGCGCCTTTTATCGTTCCGTCTTTTGGTCTTGATTCCCCACCTCTACACTTATCCGCACATAGATACCATTTACCTTGTGAAACCTACACATGTATCGTGACCTCGCTTGCCAAGGATGTTGCGCTTCTACCCGCTGTCCTGCTTTCAAGTTGTCGTGTTCGCACTAGTTTTGACAGCCTTCCTGTGCTTCTCTTTGAGTTGGGTTTCAGTCGCGTCCGGCGGCGCCGATGTCGGGCTCGCTGAGCGGTGCGACATCTAGGGGATCTGTCATGCCTCAGGGGTCGGGTCGGGTCAGCAGGGTAAGAAAATCCAACAATGAGGAGGGACACACCCTCTAGCAAACGGGACCGCCAAATTTGATCAACAATCTGCCGGTGCGACCTCGCGATGCTGAGCACGGGAAGGTGGATGAGTGCAAAGTGATCTTACAGCGGGGGTAAACGCGAGGAGCCGCGCCATGGGAGCGCGAGATTTGAATTTTGAAGGTTGGCGACCGCCGGACGAAAATGGATCTTAGGTTAGAAGGGATAGAAATGACCAAGAGCCCGGGATGGCATATTATATGTGACTGGGTACTCGGCCACCTTAGCATGTTTGACCAAATACCTGCCCATGGAAGCTCGTACATACGGGTTTTGGGGCTCTGAACCAAGGTTATACATCCTACCAGTGAGGCCAGATATGTTGCACAAATTTACAAGGCAATTCCATGACTCACCGATTTTTTCTTTCGGCAGTACACCAAAGGGACAATAAACTGGCTAGTCGGCCACCCCACTATTTCGTTCGTTTACACTGGTTCCCTTCGCCCCGTTGCAGTCCAAATGATTCAAAAGATATAGTTACACGATCCTATATGCATAAGCAGTACATCTGAGGTATATGAGAATGATAATAATTTCCCTTTCAAGCCGAGCAGATGGGTGAAATGGTGGTGCGGAACAAATAGCATGCTCTGCAAAGCAGAGAATGTATGGGGGGTCCAAATGAAGGTACATTATACTAAATAGGATGTATTTTGACACAAAAATTACTGCAAGACGTCTCCCGCGTACGCATAAATCCTCCAAAAAGTTCATCTTTACATGTGAGTGAAATTTGGTGGTTTGCGGTAGTGGCAGGCTATGAAGGGGAAATCGGACAGCTGAAAGCCAAATGGATGTGGCAGTATGCTGGGTTAAATGTTTCGAGGACACATATCAGTTTCCAAATCTGTCGTAAAGATGGGTGGATTGGCCGGGAGGTGGCTGGATTGGGCGACACAAGATCCGGTCGAGATGTTATTGACAGATCCACAAGGGTAGGGGGAATTTTCTTCGTGTATCACATGCAATAGGATAATTCCCCAAATCGAGGGAACATTTTGAGTCCTAAAACTTGTGAATCGGTGAAGATTTGGTGGAGAAAAGAACAAAAGATGAGCGTGAGGCCCGGTCCGAGATAAGAAATGATGGTCACACACCGGCATCTTGATACAAAAGCTCCCACAGTTATTGATTGCCGTGTCGCCTCGCCTCAAATTTTGACATACAGGGTCCTCGAAGGTCGGGCTCCATCCCACAGGGGCCAAATCCCAAGTTTCAGCGACGAAACACCTTCTATTGTGCAAGTGGCCGACTACCTAGTGTGGCCGAGAAGGCAGTCGCCGATAATACGTGCCAAATATGCATTGGGCTGCCCTAGGGAGCGCGAAAAAATTGAATAGAAAACTTACGGGGGCGGCTACAGCACGGGTGGATCGCGGTACAACGTGAGAAATACTAGCAGATACGTCGCAGAGCGAGGTAAATCAAATTGAACGAATGGAAGTAGTTGATGCTCAGAGACATGTGTCCATGACATGCGAAGATCAATTGGGGTCAGTCAGAGTAACTATTTTATGTCGCTTCTGGGGTCGTTTCTGACATCGTTTCTGTAAAATGTTTTCAGAAACGTGAGAGAAACGACCTCAGCTCTGACCGACCCGTTTCTGGAGCTGTTTCTGCAAGTGAAGAGTATGAGGCAGGCTAGTGTACTTCACCTATATCATTCATATTTAATATAGGGAGGCCGACGGCAGGGCGCAAGAGAGATGCAGAGGAAGAAAGGAATCATAGAAAATAAATAAATATTATCATAGATTAAGTCAGTTCGTTACGACGATTTTCCCACAATAAATTAATTCCAGAATCGTGTCCAGAATCGTCATCAGAATCGCCTATTTTAATCTTACTCTGACCGCCACTATTGGCCAGTCCCATTTGAGTCCCATTATTTCCCTCTTATTTTAATGTCATCGCGGGCAAGAGGATCCGTATCTGTGGTGGGCTTTATCAACATCAGTTTATTCTATAGTGCTGATCTCGACGTGTTACCAAAAGGTGTGCAGCCTGTGCCTCTAAATATCTGTGCATATGAATCCACAATTATCAAAATTGGCTCTGATTTGACCGAGTAATGGCTAATTTAAGCTGAGGTCTTGAAAGGCCTGTTTAGCTGCTCTCGAATGCAGCTAAAAGTAGGCAAAACGGTCGAGAAATGGGCGACAAACGAGCCCGGTAATGTGGCACATCAAATTTGTTCTTATTGATCAAAATTTGATGAGTCTCATTACTTATGCAAACAGCTTTGAACGCAGCATTGGTAACAGCTTGTGCTCTTTGCCAATGGAATAGCTTGACGTTTTGTGTACAATCATTTTTTATCATAGCTGGTGGAAATCACATGCATGAGGTTCAAGCCAATGAGGACAAAAAAAACAAAACAAAAAACAAAAAACATATTCCCAGTCGACAGCTGGGTCTATGAAAATTACTGGAATGTGTATACACGTTAACTTGGTAGCTGAAAATTCAAACGCAAAGAGTTTGGCCGATTTGAAGGTCTATGAAAACATTCAGCTCATGGTGAGGTTGAAAGGGTGAAGGGGGACGTACTTGTGCAGGCACTGTTTATCGCAGGATTCTGTGCGTGGAGCTGAGCGTCAGAGACGCCAGTCTTCGACTCAATTACCGCACAGGTGTCTCCGCTTACGACAATGTATGTCCTCGAACACCCGCCACCACTCCCGCTGAGGCAGAGAGTTTGCCCGATACTCAGATCTGGCGAACATACTCAGCACATATTGACATAAAAGTTGAAAGGGGAATATACTTGTGCAAACACTGTTAATCGCGGGATTCTGTGCGTGCAGCAGAGCATCGGAGACCCCAGTCTTCGACTCTATGACCGCACAGGTGTCTCCGGACACGACAGTATAGGTCTGCGTGCATCCACCACTACTCCCTCCGCCACCTCCTGTGGATCCCCCGCTGACGCAGAGTGTTTGACCGACTTGAAGGTCTGATAGCAGAAAAGCTCAGTACAAATGACATGGAAATGTGGAATGGGAACATACTTGTGCAACCACTGTTAATCGCCGGATTCAGTGAGTGCAGCTGAGCGTCGGAGACCCCAGTCTTTGACTCGATGGTCGCGCATGTGTCTCCGGCCACGACCGTATATGGCTGGGCGCATCCACTGGCTCCATTGCCACCACCAGCCCCGGTGCCTGCTTTGACGCAAAGGGTTTGGCCGACTTGGAGATCTAATAACAGATACACTTCAAGGAAAATGACATGAGAATGTGGAGGGAGCATACTTGTGCAACCACTGTTAATCGCCGGATTCAGTGAGTGCAGCTGAGCGTCGGAGACCCCGGTCTTTGACTCGATGGTCACGCATGTGTCTCCGGCCACGACAGTATATGTCTGCGCGCATCCGCTGCCTCCGCCTCCGCCGCCGCTTCCGCTAGCACTGCAACCATTCGCCGCTATGATATTTTTGACTTGCACGTCAAATCTTCCATTTCCTGGGTTTAATATCGTCATCCATACAAATCTGTTTATTATATCCAATCAGACGTACCATATGCCTGAGAGGCGTCCCTGAAAAGGGCAGATTTGGTTAGTAATGCTCTCCGCAAGGTAAAAGCTTGTGTGGGCCCACCAAAGCATAACTCCTCCGAAGCTCGAGTACTGCGCCCGAGTTTGCAGTGCAATTGAACCCAAAGTAGTAGCATCGACGTAGCCTCCACCTGCGCTCGGGGATGCGGGGGCACCTAGAATCCATCGATTCAGACCGTACCAGTGCGTGATTAAGATGAATATAATAACCTATGAAGACTTTGACGTTTGGGTTGGGAGAGACAGTCTTCGCCCAGTTGTCCCAGGTGTTGAAATCCCAGTCCTAGAAACAAGGTTAAATAAATTCAGTCTGATTATTTCAGATGGGCTCACCGCAGTAGCTGCAAATGCGACCCCGCTGTTTATTCTATACCATGAAGAAGAGCGTTGCACAATATCTGCGAGAATACATTACCAGTTGTTGTTGTAGAACTGGTCAATTAAACCACGTGAATTTTAGAGTCATCGAGAACGAAACAACGACTTTACCTGGACGTAAACAGCATCGAAGAACGCCATGTCGAGGGCACCTCCGATGTGCGCGTCTGGAAATGGGCACTGAGGCGCTGCCGTAACGTAATAACTAGAGAATGTGCTAGGAGATTACGACTTGAAGGTGGAAGAGAGAGCATACGGTTTGTTAGCACTGGCTGAGAGTACACGAATTTGGTTCACAAACGCAGCGTAGCCCGTTGGAGCCCCGACTTCGATGTCTAGATCAACACCATCGAGTACGACTGAACCAAAGGGACGTGTAGAGCTCGAGCCGCCAAGGAACAAGTTCCAAATGTTGTTCGCAAAGGTGACTCCCTGAGCGTCCGAGCTTAAAACTGAGCCGGTCTGACCACCTGGTGATCGGCTTCAGAATAAAAATAAAACGATAGAGGTCCGCGCTTGCCAAGAGAGATTGTAACTAATTTCCCCCTCGCCTGGCAGGCCTGGATCTCGGCAGCCAGGAATTGACAATTGGCCAAATTGGTGCCCGGAAAAGCGCTCCCGGTACCGCATATCTGGCCAAAATTTGAGAAAATGGTATAGAAAGGTATGAAACTACTTGCATTTGACAGATCCAGTTGCGGCAACCCGCCTGTGGAAAAGTACACGTTCACAAATGCAATTGGGATAACGTCGATCACAGTGTCCTTGTCAGACGGTCAGTTGTAAGTCAGACGAATATTTGGAGTTGGTACCTGGCAGTAAGTCGATATGGTCTTTTGCCAATTGGCGGGGTCGTTCGGGTTCCCAACCCCATACGAGTTCTGGCCTAGAAACAGACTTGTTAATGGTTAAAGGCGGTGAATAAACACATAGAGCCGAACCCCAGTAAACAACCAACTGGGAAGAGGTGAGTCCATGTTACACCGCGAGAAAGACAAAATAACAAACATTATCTGAACAAGTAGGATCATAGCCCATGGCCCCAACAATGCTCAAAGCGAAGACCGGAAGGATTCCCGCAGAAAACACCATCTCCACCGAAGAACTGGGGGATGAAGTGCTGGAGGTATGGCTCCTCGTTTTATTGTTTCCTTGAATCTGCAAGGGGATACCTATTCCAGTCAAGCTGCTATCCAGCTGCGGCACCGGACCTCACGGGCCTGCTTCGTAAAGAGCCGGCAATTTGTATCTTATCCGGCAGAATCAAGAAAAAATGAAATTCAGAGATACGGCCGTAGAATTATGTGAGCTATGTGCACCTCCTTGGCAGCCAGGAAGACAGATAACCATATGTTCACATTACTTCTAAAGATCAACATTCCTTGAGATGACCGGTCGCGCATCCATGCTCGATAAAATTGAGGGTTTCTCTTGATTTGACTCGTGCCTCCTCCGAAGAACCCACATTTTGCTACACCGGGTAAGCCGGTGACTTAGCCGCACCCCGTTCGTCCTTCCACGACAGAAGAAAATGGGCCCTAGTGCTTGAGCGCCGTATCGTCCCCGTCCCCATCACTCCGAACTCTGCGGTTTTCAAGGAATCCCCAGCTGAATTCTACAGTGGTTAGCCTCACTGGTTGAAGCCAGTAGAGTACTGTGCCGATTTTAGTGCAGTTGTTTCTTTGACATATGCTAATCCCAACGCCAAGCAAGGCTCTGAATTTCGAAGATCACGTTCGTTCGTGATTTAGAGTGTGCCCTGTATTCCATGCTATGTCCTATATGATAGTATTCCGAAGTTCCGCAGTGACATGTAGTAATTACAAGTCAAGCAAAGTTCCAACTTCAAATTAACACTCCGGAAAAACCGTTGTTTCCGGTCGGTTTTAGCCAATGTTTTTTGAGGACTTCAAAACATCGGATTTCCCGGAGGGACTAGGACCGTGCCGTGTATTCTCATGCCATGACCTACATTCTAAGTCTTGCAGAATTTGATCTGCCAAAAGTCAGGACCCGGGTGTTCTGGACAGGTCGGTTCCGCGAAGTTATTCTGACCAGGAGGATGAAAAGCTGATGGTGGATAGGAATCCGAATTTCCATGCGATACGAAACCGCGGTGTCAAAGTTTTGCCAAACAGGCACAGAAGAGCTGGCAGAATAACACAGCCCCGGCTTGAACGGGATATCTGTTCGTGCTAGAATGCCGACAGGAAGCGGGAGAACCATGCGCGTCCACATGCTGCCGGGCCTCGGTGAATCACGGCGAACAAGAAACCGGTGTCTTGGGACCCCTCAGAACGTTCCTAAAACTTCAACTTTTAGGACATGATTTGGGAGCTGGGAAATGGATCCACGTCCATGTGCGAAGTTTGATGGAGTGTATGCAGTGTAATATGCCATCAAGCGAGGAGCAGATTGCCTGATTTGGACACGAGAGGTTGATGGCCGGCCACGAACTGACGCAACCAGGTCAACATGTATCAGCCCATCCCAAAGCCGACAGTGTCGCATCAACACAACATTACCTGTCCACACTGAGGGTTTCTCACGATAGTGTCGCAGCTAAGCGCCAATCACCGGCAAGTACCCTCGCCAGTCTGCTCTCGAGGTAGTCCACAATTAGCTAGCCGCGTTGCACGGCCTGCTTATTCATATGTTCCGGACACGGATTCGGCCGTGTGAATTAAAGGAAGTGTAAATTACATTCCACCCGACACTAGAGGCGATTTGAGAGCGATAAAGACTGACACCAAAGGTTCGCGAAGGCCGATCTGCATCGCTGGGTCGTCAAGCGGCTTTGCAACTTGAAGGCTTGAGCTTGGTTGAGTTTCTTGTATGAATCTCCGATCGGAGGACCTGAGACTATATCGAACGAATGGTGGCTTATGACGTAGAACTGGATGTACATATCCGGCTTTTTTTTGAATGCATCTTCGGGGGGTCAAGGATAGAGCAGATAAGCGCTGAGGGCTAGAACGATCTCGGCAGTCATTCTGACTCATTCATTTATAAGTTGTAACAAGGGACTGGTCGGCCACTTCGCGGCCTCCCATTCCCTTTTACGCATTTACAGGCACAACTTATGCGGGGGCATACTGGGCATGTAAAAACTGATTTTCAGACTGACCAGTTTCAATAAGCCCTTTGTTGCCTTGCGGGTGAGAGAATTTCACACGTCAGTGTTAGAGTGCTGTCAGATGACGGCAAGCCGCCGCAGGCGGGGCAAGGCGGCATCAATCCGGAACAGTTAAGCCGTCTCTTCCAGAGCGTGTGGATCAACTTCAGGAGTTCCACATCAAAATGGCACACACAGGGATCAGCGGAGTTTCAAGAGCTTCAGACGTGCGTAATTTTATAAAGAGGGTAACAAGCGCTGCTCGGCCGCTTTGCGGCCTTGCATACCCTCCATATGTTTGAAGTTGCTGGCTCCTTGCTATGAATTGCTTCCTTGGTTCAAAGGTGGTTCGAATAATTGATAAATAAATTGCGGAAGATTCTCGGGCAAAGAAGCTGATTGACATATGGCGGAGTTTGAAATGGCTTCGGACAGGCATAATTTGCACACCTTCGATACTGCAAAGGGCTACATCTGTGACGCTGAAGTTTACAGCTCTACTTGGGGAGAGCAAAGTCCGGACAATCGGAGAATAATAGTGAGCTTTTATGTAAGACAACCAACGCGCACAATACCGGTCCTGCAAGCTCGACAAGTTACCCGTGGAGGGGGTGGTTAGGATGATAGACCATTAGCGAGGGATCAATGGCGCCGTCTCAGAGCCAAATGGAAGGATGTCGCGGGCACAACAAACTGAGAGAATGAAATGTCTCAACACCTTCGCCGCGGAAATCTGCAAGATATTGACGATCTGAGCAGATCTGATTCCTTTCCGACATTTCGTGGAATTCTATCGTCATTAGGATTTTAGCCGTCTATATTTATGGCTGCAGTGAGTGGTTTTATCGCCTGCCAGTTTCTCAAGGGTATTTTTCAGCTTGTCTGTGCGTAAAAACGGGATTTTTACGGAAAGAATCGGATGAAAAGGCGAATTTTGCAACAAGTTCGCTCGAGAGCGGGCCGATGTCTCCCAAATTTAATGGAGCCGACCGGGATAAAAGATATCTGCTATCCGATATCACGCATAAGTAGTGAACGAGAAACTCTGCATGCAAAACAATTCTCTGGTGTTTGAAGATACAAGATACCGACCATCACGTCCACTGGTACCAGAAAACTCCAAATCAATTTGTTCACGAATCCGAGGTAAATATAATCGGCTGGGTGTGACGCACGGGACTGATCTGCGACACAAGGGCCATGGGCAGCGTTAACTCTACAATGATGTAGTCCTAGGCCATTTAATTAGTGAAACACAGAGCGCGATATAGGTATAGCGCACCTGGATTTTGATCAGGCCCCCATCGAACGCGCCAACTCGGACGTCAGCATCGCAGGGCAACTCGCCGTCCCAATCTAGCGCCGAATTCACAATGCTCTGAGCGTTTTGGCTTGCGCCTGCTCGCGGCGGAAATGGACATAAATGGGGATTACATCGTGCGATGCTTACACTGCGCGTGGTGGGGCAGCCGTACATATTTACGATGATATCCCGCTGGATGAAGCATTGAATGATTTGTTTCCAACTCCCATCGTGCGTGTGAAAGTGCTGCAGTAAGGCCGCGGGACCCGTAAGTTGGATGTGGAACGGAACGGCATCGCGCAGCTCAACAGTCTTGGCGCTCGGCAGGAAAACCTGAGTATCTGTTGGCGTGAAAGCGTAAATCGGAACTGGCGGGACTAACGGAGAACTGAAGGGGTTCAACGGGGACGACGTGCGGGAGAGGGGATAGCTGTATCAAGGTTTGTCGCCATTCCTCTGGTATCGCTTTGACGTCGGAGAGAAAGGCACGTGAGGCGCGCACAAGGCGCGGTGTTGGTGATCCAGCTGCCGGGTTATAGTGAAAAGGAACAGTCATCCTTAAAATGATATCAGGCTAAACCTCCCACTGGCGGGGAGGAGGAACTCACGTCTTGTCGAGGGATAGGCATTGGAATTTGTGGTCATTTCGCGTTACCATGATTGAGACAGAGTAAGTACTCTTCACGAAAAATCCAGGGAGGCTGATCTCGTATGAGGGCGGGAGTGAATTGACGGCGTAGTTGTCGTCGCGGAAGCTGAGGGGTAGGAGCACCGAGAATGGAAGCGTATTGGGGCAAATAGAGCCTTGACCATCGCGCGGCCACAAGCTGTACGTTGCACGCAGAGTCCTGGTGGTCATACATCCCCGGTCCACAACAGTGACCTCCATTTTACCTCGGAGCTGTACAATGTTGATCTTCATCCAAACCCGACGGACGGAGTCTTAGACCGCACCTGTAAGGTCATGTCTGCCACAGTTGCGGACTGCTCGATAATTACCGCGCCAGTGATTCGCGCACCACGTCCATAAACGGGGACGTCTGCATCCTCCGCCTGTCCATGCAGGATTAAGGTCTCCCGTCCGCACTTCCGCCAATAATTTCCAGAGGGGCGCTGCCAGACACCCGGCGTTCGATCCAGCGATTGCTCTCCATGGGGAAGATTCGCGGAGTACGGGGGCAAGCGGGAGGTTGGGTACGAAGTTCCGCATACGGCCTCCGTAGGATGTGGGATGGGAGTCATGACCAACGTCGGTTTGTGAACGACAGGATTCTAAAAACGCGACGCCGCTCGGCATCACTGGCTTGGTCGATGGTCCCAGGTCGGGGGTCGAGCCAACAGCATATATCCCTCGATGTGTGACATGTCCAAAGATAAGACAGTGATAAGACTCACTGGCAGGAGTCAGGGTGGCGTTGGGGCGGCGATGAATATCACAGAAGAACGGAGGTCTAGTAAGGTATTTGCGTCCCTCGAGGATGAGCGTCTCTGCCAATGCACCGGTACTGGGCAGCAGTTGTAAGGTGAGAAGCCCGAGGGTAAGGTTGGGGTTTGTGAATTGATCAGTCACGGGACCGGCTCACGCGATTCGAGCTGCGTCAACAAGCGACAACAGAGCGCGTAGGAAGATGGGCGACGCTGTAGAATTGGAGCCGGGAGCGCTGAAGGATCATGGCATCGAATGTTGTCAGCAGCAGATTAGAGACGGTGGTAAAATCGAGAAGAGAAGTGCTCATCTCTTTCTATGACTAGCATACCACTGCGCGTCTGGAACTCGTCGTCTGTTTCCCACAAATACTTTGGCATACGCAGCTCTGCCTCCATCTATGTCTTTGCTTGCCCCTGAAGCTCTAGATCGCCATCCAACCCGGCGGAATTACTCCTCGTCATCGTTCTTACGGTTTCCGGGGCGGAGTTGGTCCGGCGCCCTCTGCGAAATTATAACCGGGGCAATTTTTTTTTCATTTATGTTTCCAATCATGCTGTAGACGCATTAGTCTAATCAGATAAAAGAGCGCGGTGCCCACCACTTCGGTTTAAATATGAACCGGAGCTTACAGTTTGAGCGGTGAGCTACATTGGTCAAGGGTAGGATTCCCATGACTTGAGGTTATATGAAGGAGAAGTGATGAATGTACGGGAGTGGCCGTCAAGCGTCCGGAGTGATTCCGTGATGACAGGAGAATGAGAAGAGAGGAACCGGTCGTGCGGATCACCTCAAATTGATACAATCGGAAGAGGCAGAGAAACATAATTTTATAAAGAGGGTGATGCAGTGCATCCTAGGCCAAATTAAGTCCCTCCGACGCAGGCCTTGCGACAGATCGACACTGCGTTCCGCTGCCACCTAGCCTTAGTTTTGCTAGCTGATCGAGGGCCTGTGTTGTCCAAGCGTAGTCAACTACGATTGGACTATCATCAGGAAAACGCAAAGTTGTGTCATAGACAGATAGGCAGCTATGTGGGGCTATGATAGTCTATGACAAGCTATGAGAGTGACTTAAGGCGCTATATCATACTATGACAAGCTATGATGGTCTATAGAATTTGGTCTCCACTATTGTTGTCTATGAATACCAAACCATATTTTTGCGTACTATGGAGATCTATTTAAAATGTTGCTTTTTCAAAAACCTTATACATCCATCCAAAAATATACACCAGACCAAAGTTGTAGAGCTCATTGAGCTCTACAAGAAGTGTCTAAGGCCCTGATCGGCAACCGTTAATTCACGCGTGAATTTTGGTGGAATTTTTTATGCATACCAAACTCGTCCCTAAACTACCCCAAATTGAGGAATAGGCTGCTTCTATGAATATTTGAGGTTGGAAAGGGGCAGAAAAACTGTAATGCAAAATTTCCCACAGATTTCACAGAAGCTGCAAAATAAATCAAGTTCAGCCCAGCATATTTTTAACTCATTCCACCGCTTCCACCCAGACTCATCGAGAATTCAGGAAATGTATGCACTTTCCATTCTAGGACGGTTTAGGGACGAAATCTGTGGGAAAAGTATCCACAAAGAGAATTCAAACAAAATTCATGCGGAAAATTTAACGGTTGCCGATCAGGGCCTAAGGCAATTTTACAATCCATAGCTTCGTTAGCCCGCAAAACGCGAAATACTTTTTCAGACACAAGTCTTTTGAGTTGCTTATTATGGCTGGACCCTTCCACCTACCTCATGTAGTGATCAGAAACAGCCTTTTATATAGCTTCTTTAGTCTACTTGTTATATCACCTTACTTTATATTTTGCCAAAACCAGAAGGTCGCGCGTTCAAACCCTGTAGACAATACATTCTTCACAAATCAAGTCAACACAATAATAGAAATGAGGTCAATCCGAAATCTAATGAACTAAAAGGTTGTTTGAGTAATAGATTGTGCAGTGCCATCTTTTTAATACTATTATTCTATCAACTATGACTATGAGCTGCTATGAGCGGTATGGTTATGGCCACTATGATAGACAATACCTGTGCTATGGTGGGCTATGACAGGCTATGAATTTCAACACCCACCCCCCACCTTTCTCTCAGAGTGGGCCTTTTGCTATGGCCGCTATATCAACTATGTGGGACTATGTGGAGCTATCCGGCAACTTTGCATTTTCCTGATGATGCAGACCTACAAAGACTCTATGTAGTCAACTACACAGACCTACGCAGACCCCCGATTAGCTGGGCAGACTCGGCCCAGGGGGCAGCGGAACGCAGTGAGAGAAATTGTGCCGCAAATTTTGGGCGACAATTCAATAACGTGTTTCGAATTCCCGGAAGGATGCCCAGATAGCTCGCCCCGCTGTTTCTTCCTGACTCTTGCTCATCCTATGTCAAGGAATGGGAAATAAATAACGGATGGCCGGCTAACGAGCGCTGCGACCCATCCCGCTTTTATCCACACTTAACCACTAACCTCTAACCACTAACCACTGACCTCTAAACACTAACCCCTAACCCCTAACCCTTGTTTTGTGTCACTGTTGTGGCCAACATCACTGTAGTTAAGAACTTGCTGCCGATTTTTATCCTTCGCGTCCTTTTCCCACGTGGTTGAATGCAGGGACGGGTTTTAGTGTTTCTCTTCCCCGAAGACTCAAAAGCGGCACTTCACTTGCATCCCATCATTTCACAGGGGAACCCATTCGCACTCCCTCGCTCACATACTCATTTATTTTAGGCGTGGACAAGGCAAGGAAATCGGACAAAATCGGGTGTCGGGCACACCGCGACGTTGGATGAAGGGCCAGCCAGATGTGAAATCTATTTCATAGTCGCGTCCGAATGAGCCAATCGCCGAACATCAATTTAGTTGGATCCATTTCGCTCGCTCACGTGAACACTGATTCGAGTTATGTGACGCACTAGATTCAGTGGAACAATCATTATAGGTGTGGGGGAGGTGTCAGCGAGAGGAGGGCGGTGACAGTCTTCGCCGGCCCTTTATCCAACCGGGAATTCCTTGGTGAATATCAGTTCGTTTTACGGAAACTCACCAGGGAATTCCCTGGGAGTGAACTGATAAACCCTGACATGAAATGCGCCAAGTCTCACCGTGCCGGGCGAAAGTTGTGGCAAGATGACAGTGAATCTGGTTTCAAGGCGGTGTTCAAAATAGGAGACTGGCCTGTTAGCTCTTGTCCTGGACAACTAAGAGCCTTTATACTGCGCGACAGTGCGAAAGACTGACATCCGATTTCAGTCGGCGTCGGCTTTATTGGCCGATCGCTGTCTCGTCCACTTTCTTCATTTTTGCAGATTCCTGGCTCGTTGAGACTTTGTCGAATGCTGGCAAAGACAATAGTTTCCAGAGAAGAGCTAGATATGAGTACATCTCCCTCGTTAACAACACATGTAATAACTAACAAACAAAAAAAAGTGAAACTCAGAGAAGACGAATAAGGACATTTCTACTGTGTTCCTCGCCTGCACCCGCGCTCGCTGAGTCAGGGCTCTCATGCGCATCGAGCGCGTCGCAATCCTGACTCGCGGAGGCGGCATGGAGCAGGATGGCGATGGGGAGATGCAGCCGGCACTATTTACGTGGGGGTCGAAGGATGGGGGGCATAAGTGCAGCTATAGACGGTCCCAGTGGGCGGGCGGGTGAGAAGGCGACGAATGCGGTACCAGCGATAGGGAACGGGTGGGGCAGGGCCTGCTCGCGAGCACAGTGATCATTGGCAAAACGGGCATGTGCGTGCTCGGACAACCGAGGGCGGGCCTGGGCTGAATATGTCCTGGTGTGCGCGCAGCCGACGAGGGTGATTAAGAATGGCCGGTGGTGCGATAGAGAACGTCGGCGTGGCGGGCGGTGCCAGTAGTGATGAGCGTCGTCCTCCAGATGTGCGCAGCAGGGCGACGGGCCGGTGAGCACTCCTGACTCGATGGTAGCTGAGATAAGTTTAATTTGCGGTGTGCGGCGACGCGAGAGAAGCATAGCCCAGTTAGGTGTCGTGGGGATGCGCCCAGGCGCGCGTCGAGCAGTGACGGTCGGAATGGCAAGAAGATTCTCGTGGCGCGTTAGGAGGCGATCAAGGCGGCGCCGTCGGGGGGGAGGACCGGTGTGAGCGCCGCGCATGCGGTTGGTGGCGCGCGTCGTGATTCGCGCTGCACAGCGAGCGTGGGCCTCGAGGGGCGAGGTGAGATAGGGCTAGAAACGGCCGTGGAGTGCAAGGACGCGACGGAGGGTCGTGGGCGGCAAGGAATACCAGCGTCGCATGCTGCGCTTGGGGAAGGTGGTGCGAGTCGGGGCAACGGCGTGTGAGGGAAGATGTCGAGCGTGTGCATAGCGTCGGAGACAATATAGCGTGCATGGCCCGACGCCGCAGTCGCGCAGTTCCGCCGCACATCAGGAGCGGGTTAGGAGCGGGTTCGCATTCGTGTGACTCGCCGTGGTGCTACTCGGCTGACCCAAGCCGGTGCGGCATGGCGAAGGCTATGCTGCAGCAGTGCATCAGCGACGTCGAAGTGCATCGAAGGACGTGCGTGGTAGGCGTACGGAAACGGGCGCTGCGGAAGATCGTCGCAGGTGCTTCATGCTTTATTGCTGTTGTGATGTGGGGTGCGCGCGGAGGCAGGGTCACTGAAGGGGACGTCGTCATTGGACGGGAAGGAGGGCAGAAAGGTGTAAAGAATGAAAAAAGGGAGGGAAGAAAAAGGGAAGAGAACGCAGCAGGATCGCGCGAATTCGGACTAATCCATCGCTTGTACTGAGACGAGAGGGAGTCACGGACGACAGTCTCTGTGTCCGGGGCGTCCAAGTTCCAGTCTCGCGCGGATTAAGTTCTACATATCCGGTATCAGGATTTTGATAGAGTTAGATAGAAGGACCACGCACCAAAATACTGCGGAGACTGGGTGGCAGTGGGATAGAAGCGCAGAGGGACGCGGAGAGGGGGCGTCGCTGGTGCTGAACTAACGTCGAACGAGGGGGGAAGGGCGACGGCAGCTCGGGACAACTAAGCTCTGTACTAGGCGAAGAGTAGCCGAGGTTTGTTGAGATTAGTCAAGGCGAGGGCAGCGGGAACTGAGGCGGAGTCAAGTCAAAGTCAAGTGGCGAGGCCCCAGACAAACCCAAAGGGCGATATGGCACCTTGATCGCCGCGAGGCGGACGGACGGCGGGGCCATCCAGTGGCAAAGGAAGCGCGCGCAGAGTGGGCTGGCTTACGCAGCGGACGTCGGGCGAGTAGAGTGTGGTGAGAGTGCACCGTCATTGATGGCAAGCGCATGCAAACAACCGCCCGCAACCCGATTAGGAAGGGGATGCGGAGGAACGGGGACGTAGCGAAGTGGGCGGTGCGCAGCAAATTGGGGCCTAACACGGTTTAGGCACGGCGAACGGCGACGAGGAGCGGCGTCGCGTGGGCGGGGACGAAGTTGTTGCGGGTGTGAGCAGGGGGTGGAGCCGACGGCTAGAGGAGTTTGGTTAAGTTGGCTACCACGTAGTGTTTGCTAATGTGTGGGCCGGAGCCGACGACGAGAGCAGTTGACTAAGTTACCAGCGGTGGGCGTCGGAAAGCATGATTTGATATTTCGCCGCGCATCAGCCAGCCCTTGGTTGAAGTTGTGCGACACTATTCGTGCATTAAAGTTCTCCAGCCGCACACAGCGCCAACTTCATCCCAAATCGAAGTCGAGATTTGTATGTCGAAATGTCGGTGTATTTGATAGGATCCGCGACGCCGCGCCGGGGTCATGGCGGACGTCTAATCGCGATAGATACGTAAGAAGACCTGTGCTCCTCTTGAACGTGTTCATGCGGGACTCCGAGCGCAGAAAATAGGAAAATCTCATTTTCCAACTAAAACAAGCGATGTAATGAGAGTAACTACCCGGAGACACACGAGAAGGAGCTCGCTTGTTTGACATAGTTCATGGTGCCGGGCCCACCGGCAATCGAGAATCGGAGCGAACACAATATTTGAGGAACCTATTTCAAGAGATTTGTCGCTGGCTGGACAGGATTGGCGTGGTAACCTGAATATCTTTAGTGTCAGTACTTGGATTCAGTGTTATGCGGGAAAACATGACATTAACTTCCATTGGACCGTGACGGAGTGCTATCGGCAGCTGCCGAACTGTTGGTCAGAAGTCGCCCCACTGACGAATCGAGCGTGATGTTACAAGACTGGGTAGACATCGGTGTCCAATGCAGCGAGCAGAGGAATGGAAGAGGAATGATGTGATCTGACAAGGTAGGCAAAATGACAGTACGCCAATGAAATTACCTGCATGCGAGGAACTTGAGAATTGAACACGCACCGGCAGAAAACGGAAAATATCTGGTTTTACATGTCATCTCTAAGATTGGCATATTGTAAGTAGAACACGGTGTTGGGAAAACCTACGACTTGCATCGGATGAAGTTCTCAAGAGTGACACTGGCACCTCATCGTTGTTTTGTCGTTGTGAAGAAAACCGTCCAAGTGGCTCCTAACTGACACGAATGTCGGCTTCCGCACTTTGGCTGTGTGTAACATCACCTACCTAACTGGGCTTTTTCAGGCGCGGGGCAGAAGACGTTTTACATGTATGCAAGGCAGCTCTAGGATTGGGACATTGTAAGCAGAACGGGGTGTTGGGAAAACCCACGACTTGCCTCGGTCGGACGAGTCACGAAGTTCTCAAGACTCTGGCAGGGTGCCTTGTCGCTGGCGAGAAAACAGTCCAAGTGCTTCCACACTGATACAAATGTCGGCTTCCGCATTTTCTCGGACTTGCCGTGTGTAATATCTGCCTACCTGGGCTTTCTCGGTCTCTGCCCAAAGTTCTCGATTGACAGTTTCCGGCAGCCTGCTCCCGTCCAGATTTCTCGCTGGCTGTGGACGACGGGGATTGACTCGAGAGCAAGCATGTACACGAAGACGCGAGACGAATCGACATTGATATCCTCGATATCTGGCGGAGAGGTGGCTGTACTGAACAGAGCGGCAAATTACCAGCATATTGCTCGGATGAGGTGGCGAGTGAGCTGTTTAAAAAGAAGATGCCAGGTGGAGCGAAGGATACGCTGGACGAAATCCTACTCCCTTGAGAAATGACGTGGGCTCGAAGATTAATTCTGTAAGGGAAGGGAATATCAGAAGCGATGCCTTCAGAAATTGTCACGAGTGGGCCGCGTTCTCTCACACTCGGCATGCAGCCAAAGCGAAAACACAGCCCCACCAATATATGATATTTAACTGAATTACTTTCTATCACTAATTCGGCACAAATTAGCCTGGAGGGTCTAGCTAGGTCTTATGCAAATCCATCGAGAATTGAGGGACTAATTGACAATTCTTTGAAAACATCACAAATGGCTGTAAACGAAGTTAATTCGAGCCCAGAACGGAGAAAAAAAGACAATGTTTCAAACTCCGCGCTCCGGCCTTTCCCACAACACGCATTGTATCGGCCTGCCGACGGCAAAGTGCTTGCCACAATTTTTTTGCCACTGCTAGGCAGGCTGGTAACGCGCCTATGTAAATATTCGTGAATCGAGTTGTATGCATCAGAACATAAAAGTAACCTTGCGCCCGGCGAATGAAACACTGTCAATTCCGGTTCATAGGTTCTCCATTCTGCTCGTTGACTCAAGCCTCTGGTAATCCGATTCTTTCTGACTCTTTCTTGGATACGCGCCGAAATATCTGATGTATACTTCTATCCATAAAGCTTGGTAGCGGCTCATGCGAATCTGCATTTGCTGGAGGAACTCCTCCTGCGTAACGGTGGACCGTGCTCCTTTGAATCGAGCCGAAGCCACTAACCTTTTTTTATGGTCGTTTTTGCTCTTTCTTTTAGTCATTATCACTGCACGACTTCTATCTGGACAGGTATTACGATGGGAGCGCTATTGGCTCTTCCGCCGAGTTAGAAGTGTTGCAGCAGACTACGTGACGAGGCCAGCCGCTCGCTGGTACAACTTCTTTTTTCTTTGTCTTTAGGTTTCCAGCAATGCTTCGAGGGTAAACCAACCACGGCGTTGAGGGCCGTCCGAAATCGGAGGCGCACTGAGCCGAAGCGATGCCACGGTGAGACCTGTCGAGCCGGCTAACTTAGAGTCTGTTCGGCATCCACAAATATATCCCATCCGGCATTCATATCAAAGGATCATTTCGGCAGAGCAGCGCCGATTCGCACTATTTTGAGGTAAATAAGGGCTGTGGGAGGCTGTGGGGCACAATTCAGGTATATAGCTGAGGGGAACGGTGGTCCCCCCAGACCCCCCTCCATTGGCCTGACGGCATATCTTGATAATTATAATTGAGCACAAGATGTGCCTGCGCTTCGCTCCGGCGCTCGATATAACGAGAGCAAAGGAGAAGTATATTTGATAGAAGCAGGGACTACAGAAATAGTAGAGCCGTAAGATATTGGATGGGATCCATAGGTAATGTGGTTCAGAGCGCACTCTCTGCATGAAATTTGATGTTGGGGGCAGAATTTGAAATTCCCAGTCAAGTCAAAAGAACACTGTGCATTGACCTTGAATGAGTGGCGCTCCAAGCTCAGTGTCGGTATGACACGGCCAAGCTAAATGAAAAGTGGACCTAGTGTAGCACCCGGCTCCCGTCGGATTCACCGCGACTTGAATCGCAAATCAGCGTGGACCTGTACGATGCTCACTAATGAGCAGAAGGGGCATATTGACGAAAGCTGTAGCTCAAGATTTGTTTGATTTCAGGCCTAACAAAGACATCGACGACTGTAGCCACAACGTAGAAAAAAGATCGGCTTCAACGGGTGAGGCCAATTTCAACGCAAGAGAGTTCGGTGCTGCCAGCCAGAATTTTGTTTCGCCCGGCAAGAGCAGCAAGACAGCAGTCAGGGGAAATTACTTGACGGCGCGGATATTTGAGCGCACGTTGAAACCTTCGACCGTGATGATGGCGGTTTAGAGCACAATGAGGGAGGTGGAGGTTCAGGAAAGAAAAACAGTTGACTGAGGGCTTGAGACTCCAGGGACAGAGCAGCAGAGCAGGACAACGGCAGTGAAAACAGCTGGTAAATAAGTTTGGCGTACATAATTGAGGGCATTGAGGGCTTGAAATGCTTGAGGGTAGATAGAAATTGACAGAATCAGTATTGCATTGAGACGGGGTTCGCATACGGGTCGAGGAGTGGGCGAGGCTGAAAGCAAGGGAGAATTGAGGGGCTAGGTCTTTTATGTGAGAGGTGTCAACGTGGACTCCCGGCAGAAGTCCGAAAGCTGTTGTGCCACGGGATCTGCCTCCTCTGCTCAAGACTCTCATTTAGGTTTAATCCCGCAGCTCTGCCTTCTATCACGAGAGCACCGATGAGATTGTTTGCCGCAAATCGGGCTGACCGGTATCTGGTGATTTCCTGAACAATCCTAATTTGGCTTCGATTCCACAGCTCTTGAGATCTGAAATTTCGGGCTCTGTGGGATCTATATTACGAATCGGGTGGAACTGCTGTATAAAACGTGAGCCATTTGATGCAGTGAAAGAGAACTTTGCGAGAGGTGGGAGGAAGGGGATACGCTGTAAGGGGATGAAACCAAAGAGTGCCAAACAAAAGCCGTCCATTTGCTTAAAGAAACGGTAGATGTTTGCATGTTTTTCGGCTGATTCCGAGGGCAAATAAATCCTCTAGTGTGGAGGAGACCCCCGCAGACCCCCCTGGCGCTCGTCGCGGAGCCCACTGCGTTGTTCTTCTGCTCGCCGCAGAGGCCCACTGCGTAGGACTTTCTCCTGTTTTTAGGATGTTTAATTTCACTTTTTCTGCCTATTCTCAGTGGCAACGGCATGTTTGATATGTACACTGATCGCCGCAACTGACGGAATCCCTTCTCCATATCCATCAGGCAACGAGCCCCATAAACGAGTACTTAGCCGAGGTTAAGCGGGTCCCAATCCCATAAATATCGTCGCTTCGTTACTCGCCTAGTTCCGTCTCGCAACCCGGCTCACACGGCTGTCCGCGTGGAGCTGCCGTAATGTCTCGCCAAAGAAGAGTCTATCCCCGCCGTCAACGCAGTGAACCTCACAGCTGTGGACACATGACGATGATGAACATAAAAAGGCCTCGTAGCGCTGGGGCCCATCTGCAAAAAGTTGTTTCCCAAAAGCTTGACGCTCACATCTTTTTTCACTCGCAACCAACTTTTGATCCAGTGCTAAGGATGATTTGGGATTCCTATCAGTCAAATAAATAATGCGAGACAACGGGTCGCTCTGGGTCGATTGATTTCCGTCGAACTGCCTCGTGTATGAATACGAGCCATCATCTATAGTTGATCACCGTCCCTAGGCACAATTCAATTCGACGGCGACTTTCGCATCAGGGCTGCGCCACTGATTCAGTCCCAAACTTGTGTCCTGGCGGTTCGGGAACTGCCTTCGGACACTCGGTTTTCTTGAGGGTTACAATATCCAAGCCACCACCTCAGTCTTGACAATCCCGTCCCTTCCTTGGCCACTCAGCGCCTCAGCGGAGCCGGGGAGTAAATAGGACGGAAAATTCACGGAGTAGGACAAGAGTTGAACATTCGAACAATCAGACCTCTTTGATCGGCACCAATGGTATCATCGTCGCCTATTTTTGGCATCGTATTTACACGCCCAGGCCCGGCTGACTACTTCCTGCACATCTCTCCCCCAGTATACACCAGTTGAGCTCAAGGATGGATGTCTCGCCTGAATCCCAGGCTGTTATAGCTTTCAACCTACCCGACGATCCTGGTGGAACACTGCTTTTCCTTCCTGTCTTTGCCGCCGCTATCTCAGCGTCTGTCTTGCTCCTTCACTCTGTGCTGGCCTTCAAGTCTGTCACCGACCAGCTCACCCGATTTGGGATACTAAAAGAACGAAGGGAGAAGGTTGCCCCTCCAGGAATCGGTAAAGGCGCCATTCTCTGCTTTCGAATTGCCCGCCTGCTTGGTTGTGTGGCACTCTTCGGCCTGTCAATCTTTCCATTGGTGGAAGAGGAATCCGGAGCCACTCTCCGCGAAGGATTGGGCAGGGAGCTGCTGCTGAGTGCGCCTTACGTGAGTCCCCAAGTCCGCATTTCAGTTATTTTGACATTGGCATAGCTCTATGCCTCGGCTTTGGCCCTGCTCTCCGTCAGTCCCAAAAATACGCGCCATCGACTAATCAGACACGTTAATATCCTCCTCTTCCTTTCGTTCGGCGTGTATGCGTATCGGGACCTTTTCCCGCTCGCTACCTTCACCAGTGCTCCCGCGGATCTGGGCGAAGGACGGAGGTTGTGGGCCAAAATCGCCCTCCTATCAATCACCGCAGTGATAATCCCCGTTTTCACGCCTCGCCAATATATCCCTGTCGATCCATTGGTGAGCCTCGGAGATTCCTTCTCCGAAGTCGGTTTTGACTTCGATCGAAGAACCCCATGAAGGTCCCGAATCCAGAACAGACCGCCTCGATTTTTTCTTTTACTTTTTACTTTTTCCTGGATCAAATCATCTTCCTTGCCTACCGGCAAAAAGAAGTGCGCGAGGACCAGCTGTATCCTCTTTGCGACACCGACGCCTCCGTATACCTCAAAACCCGAAGCTTTAAGGCAGGGCCACCTTCCATACCTCTCTCATCATGCACTAACCTCATGCTATCAGTATCTTGATAAATTTTCGGGAAACAAGTCACGCGGCCACCTTTTCTTGGGACTCATGCGCGTCTTCGGCCGGGAGTATACAATCTTGACGGGTATCCTAATTTTGAGAGTTCTGACCAATTTTTCCGGGCACGATTTTCCGCACTCTCCCAGAGCGAGGAATGTTAACAACTGCTTACACAGGCCATTTGCCATGAAACATTTACTTCAGTATGGCCTGCCTGCATCATATTCGCTTCTTCTTCTGACTTGGGCGTTCCGTAGGTACATCGAAAGGCAAGAGGAAGGTGCTGAAGTGCGTCCCTGGGTTTGGATTGCAATGATTTTCCTTGGGCCCCTCTTTGGTACGGCGCTCACCTATACATGAAATAAAAAGTTGACACTATCTTCAGGAACCCTCTTGTGGCAAGTATATGTGTTCATCAACGTTCGCGCAACTTGAATCTCTCAAAAGACTTGACCTTCAACTGATTGTGGTTTTAGACCCGATCTCTTGTTCGCGCCGAGGCCATCATCACGCAGCTGGTTTTTGCACACAGGCAAGTAGTAGGACTACCCAGTTAGATTGAACCTAACGACTTCCAGTTTGCGGATTCGCATGAAAGCAGAAACCGCTGCTATGAAAGATACAAGCGATACCCCGGCAGTCGAGAGCCCTCCATTCGCCCCGGCTGCTGGGTCCAGTAGCGGTAGCACAGGCGGGAGTGTTACGCCACAGAATGGTCGAAGCGCGTCCTGTTCGGACGATGGCTCCGCTACTGTGCAGGCGAGCACTTCGAGCATTAAACCAGCGGCAAGCAAACCACCGTCGAAACCCGCAAAGAAGGATGCTAAAGCTAAGAAATCGGAGGGAAGTCTGATCGGAAAGATTAATAACTTGGTCACGGTTGATTTGGGAAACATAGGTGGGCATTCTTATTCCGTTTTCGAAGCGGTTCGTCTCACGAAGCTTAGTGGAGAGCAGAGACTTTTTGATGCTCTTTGTTTCCATTCCGGGTCAGTTGGGAGTCGGAATCTGGTTTCTGTACACTGTCTTGGGATGGTCCGTTTTGGTTGGCGTTGCATCGATCATACTGCTTGTCCCCGTGCCTGGTTATAGTTCGTTTTCATTTTCTTTATTTCAGTCGTAATTCTCCTGCTAACATGTTTTTAGTGGCGAAACTGGTGCAGTCGGTACAAAAAGAGCGGTTGAAACGGACCGATAACAGGATTCAATCCGTCACTGAGGGTGCGTGCTTGTGCTGTTACAAGATTACCCTACCAGTGTTGACGCAACTCGTAGCTGTCAATGTCCTCCGAATGGTGAGTCACTCGTCGTGTCCTTGCGTGTTTGCTCACAGTCAGTAAAGATCAAACTGTTTGGGTGGGAAGAGAAGATGAAAGCAAGGATTGGGGACAAGGTACTGAACGTTTGACTTGGAGCGTCAGGTTCTGATCCACAGCAGAGAGATTATGAGCTTACATGGATACGCAAAAGACGCCTCTTGGATCTGGCGAGCGGCCTTGTCAAGTACGTGAATCGTTTCGATAGTTTGACTGATATTCAACACCACACGTAGCTACCTCATTCCCGTTAGCATTTGTTTTTATTTTATTTTCTTGTTCTCAAATTTCTGTGATCTAACAAGGTCGTAACGATGACTGTCACTTATGCCACCTAGTATGTCTACTGTGGTCAAAAATTGATTTGCATGCTGAGTGTTTTCTAGCGTCGGTCTATTCCTTGAACGTAAATTCACAAACTAACAACTCGTGCAGACCTTGGTGATGGGTAAACCTCTCAATGCATCAAAGGTTTTCTCTAGCATGACTGTGTTCGATATTTTGAGGTAGGATGTCCCTAGTCTCCTGTTTCACACGCTAACTGCGCTCAAGGGACAATATGGCTATGGTATAATCTAGTTTACATATCTTCATGCGCCCACCGATCAACTTTCCAGATCTCATACCGCCTGAACAACGTAATGACAGGCAAGGTCTCCTTAGATCGCGTGAACAATTTCTTAAATACGGTGCGTTGCAAACGAAAGCCTGCATCGATTTGTTGACATGAACGCAGACCGAATTACTGGATGCTTTCGACGAGACAGAGGTCCCGGCCCTCTTCCCCGCTGATACGCTAACCGATGAACGGATTGGATTCCGTAACACCACATTTTCTTGGTCGAAAGAGTCCGGCGGAGCGCTCACCCACTCACAACGTCACTTCCTGTTGAAAATCGAGGGTGAACTGCTCTTTCGGACGGGCCAAATCAATCTGATAGTCGGACCAACTGGCTCAGGTGTGACCAGCCCGATCATTGTACAAAATGTCAATATTCAATTTAGTCTAGGCAAGACATCGCTTCTCATGGCGCTTTTGGGTAAGTCTAGGCTTTTTCCGTGATCGGGACCAATGTTCAAACGATGCTTTCTAGGGGAGATGCACTGGATCCCATCGTCACCTGACTCGTGGTTCAACCTTCCCCGAGGATTCGGCGTCGCGTATGCTGCGCAAGAGTCCTGGGTTCTTAACGAAACAATTCGTACTAATATCATTTTTAACACTCCATTCGACAATGAACGCTACAAGAAAGTTTTGTACCAGTGCGCCTTGGAGCCCGATCTAGATCTGTTTCAAGCGGGTGACCAAACTGAAGTTGGGGAAAAAGGTCAGCATTTTATTTCCGCACGCGCATTTTTCTGATATCTTGCTAGGCTTAACATTGTCCGGGGGACAGAAAGCCCGCCTTACGCTCGCTAGAGCTGTTGTGAGTACTTTACGAAGCTCAAACCAGCCCTCGGCCTGACGATGACCAGTACTCGAAAGCTGGCATTTTATTGCTCGACGACGTTTTCGCCGCTCTTGAGAAAGTTTTCGGATTTTCCTGCCATGCGGCCACACTGACTTTCCAACAGCGTTCACACTGCGCAATGGATCGTTGAAAAATGTTTCCGTGGTGAACTGTTGGGTACGTAGCTGTAATAACGAATCAGTCTTTCGTCATTGACAAAAAATCAGAAAATCGAACCGTTATCCTCGTCGTGAGTCCATCTACCCACCGTAATTCCTGGGCTACATCACAAACTAGACACATAATGTTGCCTTGACTCGCCCTATTGCGGACTTCGTCGTCACCTTCGGGTCTGACGGGCGAGTTCATGGTCAAGACTCCATTCCGGAACTCACTAAGGGTGATTTCTTGACAGAGCAGATTCGCAAGGACGTAAAAATACAGGACAAAGCACAACAAGAGACCGACCTCAAAACCCCGGCCACTAAGCCCGGAGATGGAAAACTTATCGTGGCCGAGGAAATCCAATTGGGACATATTGGGGGATCTGCATGTTCGCCTTCACTTTTGTTTCCTTCTTAGAGCCTTGAAACTGATTTCTCTGCCCAGTGAAAATGTATCTCTCTGCCATGGCTGGCAACTACGCGGCCTTCTATTTTGTGTTTTTCTTTGGCAGCCTATGCCTTCAACAATATTCTGTTGTGCTGAAGACCTGGATGCTGGGTTATTGGGCGAAGCAGTACGATAACCATTCTGCTGAATCAGTGAATGTTGTCTTGTAAGTTTGTTACGAAATAACGACGTCTCAATATATTAACTGATTGCTACAAAGCTTTCTGTCCCTTTTCGGTCAGTTTTCTTCCCTCGACAATATTTTGCCCTCTGAAGAGATGCAGTCGGAATCGTCTTATTCTCCATCGTCGTTTTCGCTGCTGCGTTCACCTCCCTTGTGTGGGGACAATTGAGGGCATCGAAGGTGATACATGCAAGCCTTATCGGCTCGGTTCTCACTGCTCCTTTGAGGTTTGTGGAACGTCTCATCTTGACCATCCGATACTTAATTTCGTTGTAGATGGCTTGACACGACCCCAACTTCTCGTATCCTTGCGCGGGTGACGAACGATGTTAAGGCTGTCGACGATTCCATTGGGAGCCAAATTTGGATTCTCAGCTCTATGTTCATCTCTATGGGGGTGCAAATATTCCTGTCGGATTTAATTGAGCTACAACGACTGATTTCTTTACATAGATGAAACTTGGCGCCGTGATTATCTATACACCCATCTTCTTCTTTCCCGGTGTTCTTGTTGGCAGTCTAGGGGCCTGGGTCGGACAAGTATACATCGCTGGCCAGTTGCCAGTGAAGCGACTGATGTCGAACAATCGGGCTCCAGTACTTGCGCAGTGCGTTTTCTGGTCTTCGATATTCATATTCCTAACGGACTGGCAAGTTTTGGCGCGGCTATTGCCGGATTAGGTACTAGCTCGTCAACCCTGGGTCGCCTCAACTAACAAACGCTTAGTTTCCATCCGCGCATTCGGAGCCCAAGCCAAATTCAGTTCTGAATCGCTCGCCAGAATCGATATCTATACGAGAGCCGCCCGCAACTACTATAACTTGAACCGGTCAGTGCGCTTTATCGTTTAGGCAGCCCGGGCTAATCATTGAGTAGCTGGGTCTCTGTGCGTATTGATATATTGGGTGCAGCCTTTTCAGCTGGCCTCGCGGCATATCTCGTGTACTTCAAGCACACCAGTGCCGGGGATTCTGGTTTCCTTTTGAACATGGCTATTACTTTCACGCAAATGCTTCTAGGGGCTGTCAGTATCCATCCGATCCCACTCCTCTTCTCATAAATATGACCATTCATAGGTGCGAGTGGCAAACCGATTTGAAGTGGAAGGTGCACCATAATTGATACATGCACTTGGACTTGGCTCACTTAGATCCTAATTCAGGCAACAGGTGAAACTCACATGGTGTTCATCAACGAATAGCACTTATACCTTTCAGTCTTGAGCGGATTCAAGGCTATCTTGACATTGAGCACGAGAAACCTGCCACCGAAGCGGGAACACCCCCAGCGTACTGGCCTGGGAGCGGAGATCTTCAAGTGGAGCGACTTTCAGCTAGATATTCAGAAGAAGGACCAAAGGTGTTGGACGATATTTCGTTCCATGTCAAGTCTGGAGAACGAGTAGGAATTGGTGCGCATTTCTATCGCAGTTTCAAACTCACTTACCTCGTTGCACAGTGGGTCGCACCGGTTCCGGGAAGGTACTTCAGTCTTGTGCGACGCACTGCTGCAAAGGCTCATCGATTAACAGAGTTCCTTGACGCTCTCGCTCCTACAATGCATTCCCACACATGGTTCAGTGACGTACGATGGGCTCGAGACCTCGAAGTTGAACTTGGATGCACTGCGCTCGAGCATCACGATCATACCCCAAGTCGTCAGTGCATTGCATCTTAACATATCATTCCTGACTGATGTCGTTTTCTTCAGCCTGAGCTGCTCAGTGGATCGTTGCGAGTAAACCTCGATCCGTTTGGTCAGTACGATGATGTTGAACTCAATTATGCCCTCCGTGCCGCTGGTCTCTTTGCTCTTCAAAATGAAACGGATGAAAACCGCATCACTTTGGACACCGCAATTTCCGTTGGCGGGTCGAATCTCTCAATCGGCCAGCGCCAGATATTTGCGTTAGCCAGGCAAGTTCATAATGATCCACGAGAGGAAGGGCACTCAAGATATTTCTAGAGCGATTGTCCGCAAGAGCAAGATATTGATTCTGGATGAAGGCAAGTAAAGCTCTCATGTCTGCGATGTATAATTCGTCTCATTCGGCCAACATAGCGACTTCTGCCATCGGTAAACCTCTTTGTCCCAGTTTGAGCTTGACACTGACATCAATCCTTTGTTTAGATTATAAAACAGATTGTATCATTCAGAACTCTCTTCGTCACGAACTGCGCGGGGATGTTTCTTTGATCACTGTGGCCCATAGATTGCAGACGGTGATGGATATGGACAAGATAGTAAGCGGCCAAAATCTTGTTGTTTTGGTACATTGAACTAATGCATACTCGTTCAGATGGTCCTCGACGCTGGGCGCATCGTCAGTTCTACTGTATTCATGTCTGCATTCTCGTGACATATTATCAACCATAGGTCGAATTCGACAGTCCCAAAGAGCTGTTGAAAATAAAGAATGGAAGGTTGCGTGCATTGGTGGATGAGTCCGGCGACCGAGAGACCCTATACGCCATGGCTGGAGCACATTAAACCCGAGTCAGCATCATGGTGGTGAATGTGGCTCCGATTTCCTCTCTTTACTTCAGTCCAAGATTCAATAATATATTTTCCTGTGGTCACATACACTGGAGTATTTGACTAATGGTACCAGTACAGCCGCCGAACAAAGGGAGGGATGCAGCTTCCAAGACCATAGGAAGAGCGTAATACCGTTGATGATGAGCTCCTATAAAATAGGAAGACGAGAATCATTCACTCAGGATTCCGCCGAGGCATGCATCCAACTTCTCGGCCACATCATCATCCCACCGAGTGGTCGCTTTTCCGAGGACATCTGCAGCAGATACGAACTCGTCTAATGGCTTGTTCCAATCCGTCAGCACCTGCTCAGACCCTCTGCGCCGATGGTCCACTGCCTGCGTCACTACGTTCCACATCCACCTAAATTTAGTTGGCCCTAGCTGAGCGGGCATCAGTGTAGGTGAGCGTAGTCAGCCAACCTGGGGCTGTGTAGCCGGCTACATGCAGATCTGAGGCCAGCTGAGCGGGCATCAGCGTAGCCAAAGTGTAGCCACCTACCCTCAGATTAGGCTAGGTCATACTAGTGAGTGTAGGTGAGTGTAGGCACCTAGGTTCAACCACGCAGACTGGCTCATGGGTTCCTACTAATTGGGTAGCATGATATCCATCTGGCTCAGTGTAGGTGGCTAGACTTAACTAGACATAGCTACACTGGGGTAAACTTACCTACACTTAGCCAGGCTGAGCTACGCCGACCTACACTAAGCTAGACGGACTCAGTGTAGGCCACTTAGGCTCAGGCCACTGTTTAGCTGCGTGTAGGTCGGCTAGAATCAGCCTAAGTTTAGGTGGATGCGGAATGCAGTGCGTCTTGACTCCACCTGCATGCTCAACATGCCACTGGCCCTGAGAGTAAGCACCTGCAGTGCCAGCTCGGGACCAATCCCCCTGCTGAATGACAACGACCATTCACCCTTCACCACAGTAACCTATCCCAATAGCAACAACTTGCTTCAGCAGATCATGACGAAGCTGTTCAGAAGGCTGCCGTGCGCGAGCATCCAGACCGGAAATTACCCACATTTGGTCGAACCAAATCTTAACCCGAGGGCTAAAGTGTCAGTTTAAAATTTAGTCGAACCAAAATTCAAACCAAACGAAGTACTGTTGATTTCAATTTTAACATCACCAAAAATCAGTGTATTGACCGGGCTTTTTGTCAAGCTGACAGTGAGCCAAAACAAAATCGATTGGTTCGACCAAAATCCAACCCAAAACCACATATTTTGATGTGTAAAACAGTTCAGCGGATACCCCCACCAAAACACCTTCTTTATTGGCTGAACCGAGGGTTTGACTACTTGAATTTTCCTCACTTTTGCGAGCGAGGGAGGCGCGAAGCGCCGAGCAAGCCAATTAAGCGGTTAGTTGCCAGAGATTTGAAAAACGGGGCCACAAACAACAGTTTAGCGGATACCCCCACCAAAACACCACCCTCTTTATTGGCTGAACCGAGGGTTTAGCTACTTGGATTTTCCTCACTTTTGCTACAAGCACAAACAAAAAATTGTCATCTGAAAATTATCATCGTTGAAAATCAGAACAGCAGAGAAGTACTTGTGAGAATGTACAATCCAAAAGAGGGCTGGAGGTAAGAAAATTTGTATGCTCTAGCTAATACAGGACCAGCCTTTTATACGTAGAGAACTATGGTATTTACATGCACAAATAAATATGTAGAACAATGGGAAATTCCAGATTCAATAAATATGATGTGTCCGACACATTGGTTGACACGACATTGACTACGTGGTCGACACAGTGTTGACTTTGTGTTTGGCACGTTGACAAATCACCTTGCCAAATATTTCAACAGTACCAAGGACATTTCTTGAGTCCAACTGGTAAAACCCTTCTGATCCCCCTCCCTCTCGTTTTCCTGGATTTTTGGTGTGGTGTACAATCTATTATCCCCAAAATCTCAGTTGTTGTGTCCCTTTTATTTAGTGTTAAGCAGCGCATCAATTGCATTGTCTATGACATCATTTCATCTACATTGGACTGCCGTCTCCTTGCGGCAAGATCAGCGCCGAGTCTATCCTGCTAGAGTTTCATAGAGTTCAGTATAGGAGCTCGCTGTGGTTCGGCTCACTTGATGGTACTCATTCCACCAATTTACACAATGTTAGAGGTTCGTTTTCTAGAGCAATAACAATGTGAGCTGAGTTTGAATATGCCGCTCCGGTCTCGGCTGCCATCTTGAAACTGATGCACTCCAGTCGTCTGGCAAACAGCTGATCAGCACCGTTCGGCAATGGTTAATGCTTGCTGGCACCGTCGGTTCAACAGTTTCTAGCAGAAATCAATGGCTCATTTTGTGCTGCAACATTCAGCGATGGCCACCGTACTCCGTTGGAGCTCACTGGATTCTTTCACGCTGTATTACGGTGTTGTGTGGTTCAGCCAAAACAAGTGTGATCTGAGGTTCTTTCCCAACTCCTTGAGGCTGCCGGGTTCGATTCTCCCAGTCTGATCTCAAGGAAATTGATGGTTGAGAGGTACACCAAAGATGTGCCAAGACTCAGATGTTCATACTGGAAAGAAGCTCAAACACGCCAGAATCTTTGATTTTGATTCAAGCCTTTTGATACTCATCCATAACCTGCTGGTTGGTTCACTAACACAGAAGCCATCAACAAACTGAACCTAGTCTGAACGAGACACATTAGGGTCGTTCACAGTAGCCTTTTTTCCACCCTTTTTCGTCCCCTTTTTCAACCCTTTTTCAGTTTCCTGTCAGGGGAACCCCCGTTTCCAACCCCCGATCCTCCGATCCGACCCCCGGATCCTCCGATCCGACCCCCGGATCCTCCGATCCGACCTCCGGTCAGACCTCCGCTATCCTCCGACGTTCCCCCCGCCGAGCCAAACCCCATCTGGACGGATCCCCGCACTCCGCATGGCACTCCGCATGTGATCGTGCCCGGGATCACTGCCGTTCACTACGCCATCAACAAACCATGCGCAACCCGTAGTTAGCCCTAGCTGGTATATAGGCACGCACCTGGCCGGGGAATCCTTAGACTTTCTCCTCTTCGGATCCCCCCTGCCAGGTGCGCTTCTTCCTGTAGTAGTGTACTTCAATTGACTTCGGATCCCCCCTGCCAGGACTCTTGAGATATTTCGGGCCGCCAGGGTTGCCCTTACATTTCCCATCAATTTTCACTGGATTTTTTTTCCCTTTTAGCTTCTAGCATGTAAAAAGGGTAGAAAAGGGAAGAAACTAAGTCGATACCTCTAAAACTGCAAGAATTCCACGAAAAAAGGGTGCAAAAAAGGGCAGGAAAAAGTCTACTGTGAAACCCCCCACATGTATCCCCTTTTTTGTTCCTTTTTTGTTCTCTTTTTTGTTCCCTCTTTTGAATCATCTGAGTATGCAACATATCTGAAGAGTGCTGGAGGGTTCATAACTCATTCTGAAGGTGTTAAGCTTCACAGGGATTTTTTACCAGAATTTAGGACCTGAACCTGAGCCTGAACACAAGTGAACAAGAAAGGAGCAAAAGAGGGAACGAAAGAGGGAGTGAAAAAGGGAGTGAAAAAGGGAAGGAAAAAAGGAACCGTGAACAACCCTATTGTTCGGTTATATTTGCTTGACACTGAAAGGAAGTCGAAATGGATAGTCTTTGCTGATTACTTTTAGAGGAAAGACAACCTTGGTCGATGAATTCTAGTGAATTCCACTGGAATTCAGCGGTGGGTGGACCAGTGAACACTCTGGCAACCGGTGGATCAATTCAAGGTACTATTGGATCACGATAGCTGGTCCACGTGACCGAAAATCTACTTAGAATCAACAAGCACTCGCCGGCGCTTCGCGCCGGCTCCCACTTTATAAATAAGCGATGCCTGTCGGCTGACCGCAGATGTGTGAGAGAGATTTACAAATGGAGATACGGCTTCGGACAGACAGAGAGGCTTAATTTTATAAAGAGAGTGATGCCTATGTATGAAGTCCGGCAAGCTGTTGCTCAGTTATTGGAGGGTCTTTGTGCAGCCTCCCAAAGGTTCAGCCACTTACCTTGCAGAGACCTAATGCCACGTCATAAAATTAAGCATTCTCTCCATCCGAAGCTTTTTCAAACTCTAGTCTCTGCTCATCAGCTTCTTAGCCCTTCTGTATGTCTCTCTCTTTCCGACCACGCTTATCAGCCACCAATCTTATCATCTGCTCAATCTATTATCACTGTAGCGCCCTTACCCTTTCCGTATGAGTCTCTTATTTCGCTCACACTTACAAGACAAACCTCCACACATTTAATACATTCTGAATGATGTGATAGAGTTTAATTCACACATAGTTTAGCTAGGGGTTCAAATATCACAATAACCTTTCACTGTAGGTACTGCCTGTTGTCCTGATGTGTTTACAAGAATGATATACCACACTTTTCAGAGTTCTGACTCTATCACATCCTTTAGAATGTATTTAAAGTCTCTCTGGCAAAAATCTACATCGTTTGCATGTGTCTAGAACCTTGTATGTTGGATTCATCCACAAAATGGCTCTTTGAACCAATTCTATTGAATATATAGTATTTTTTACAAATTTCTCTCTATCACTAATTCCGCATGAATTAGCTAAGTATTTCCATATAGTTTTTATGAGCACCAGTGGGGAACGCACTGAGATATTGACAATTCTTTGAAAACATGCGAAAACAGCACATTTCTGTTCTGCGCCTTCGGTACTGCAACTGGCTGTAATTCGGTATTTGGTCGAACAAACAAGGTCAATCTGAATTTCTACTTCAGCCCAGTGTTTTCTCCCGCTCCAATAAATCTAAGTAACGGAAGAAGGGAGTAAAAGCTTATCCCTCGCTGTTAACCGGCTGTTCGCGGCAGTTAACTTTGAAAGCCGCGGGTATCCCACGGCTCATTCTCACTCGATCACCCTCAATCTCCGGCCCAATCAAACATGGCTTCGCATGGGCTACCTGATGTGAAAACTCTACCCACCGATCGGCACTGTGCCTGAGACAAAACCAACCATTCATGCCCTAAATGGCCCCGGGAAACCATCCGCACAAAAAACAATATTTTGGGAATCCCTAACTTAATAATGTCCCACACGGACAAGTTTGGTAAAAACCTCTGTGCTCTCCTCGTCCACATCCCTATCCATTATGTGGACTTTTTCAAGAGATCTGGTGCACTGAACGTGCAGGCTGATTTCCTTTTGTTTAGCTTCAGCCGTGCATGACCTTTGGAAACTTGAAGTTGAATATATCGGCACCTTGTGGGTGAGGGAGACACAGAGAGAGGCCTGAGTCGCTGACACTTCCCTCCCTGCACTCAAACTCACTCGGTAGAGAGTCGAATACTGAAAGTATGTCTATTAAATCCTGACCAACGTATATCGACTTTAAAAAAAGAAGTTCTGTTTTTGGAGGTGACTTTAAAACTCTCGTGTAATTGGTCCAGTGAATTTAAGGGATTGTTCTGCCAAAGAAAATCATTTTTCACTCTTCTTGCGGAGCTTGACCTGATTTGGCGTCTTGGGATCAAATCCGGTGCCAGTCAAAATGTTAAATCACCTCAAATTCGGAAACAGTATGCGATTGCGATTCAGTAAAGATGAAATGAAGTAGTCCTATGTCCTGGCATAGCCAGGTCATGAACCTTAGAAAACCCGCACCAGCCCGATCTCAGGCAAGTAGCTGCATACCAAAACCCCTGACACACCTTCCAAATCTGAACCCATTCCGCCCAAGACCTGCCCGGTGCCATCCCGTTTACGGACTCCCACCAGAAACTTCCATTCGGCGACTTGAGTTCCTCCCAATGAACTGGTGACAAATTTGCATGCGCTGAATGACCACTATCTCTGTCTCCTCCGCCCTTTCTGCGATTTCGGGTGCACTACATATTCTGGGAGGGGTTTTGAATGGGAATAGAGAGAGGGAAGACAGAAGGAGAGCATCATGACAAGCTTGGAACGCTGTCACCGTCACTCATCGAGGGCTTCGGTCCCATGCATGAGACGGCACAAAAAACCCGGAGGAACGACTTCATCACTCAGAATGTTCTTCTGGGAAGTAATGGGCTTATGGAAAAGGCAAACAAATGAGAATTGAGGCCGCAACGAGTGTCCTGGTCGCGGGGATCACAAAATGCCCCCAAAGGAAGACAAAATGGTCCGCGCCTGTTGTACGGCAAAGAGCTTTAATGCCCTTGAGGTAGCAAGCACGTAAATTGAGGTGGGGAGGATTCAGGCTCGCTTAGGCTAACAGGATACAACAGCTATGATAGCGATGATACTTGGCAGTAGCAAAAAAGAGGAAATAATATACAGAGTTCGTCCGCAGGTATGCCTTACACATACAATATCCCAGGGCACATGATGCAAGCAAGCTTGGCTTCACATGATAAACTTGAGACTTGTATCCTGCAACGAATGCGATACCTCAGCGATCGACCAACAAACCAAACGGAATTATTTAATGAAAGAGACGCACGATCGGATGCGAGCTCCCGAGCTGTGGCTTCTGGCTGAACTTGGGATGCAGGATCCCGCTGTCCACCGAAGCGTGAGCATTGATATCGGGGAGTGAAGTACATTTTTGTAGACAGGAAAAGGCGCACCGAATCTCATGCATGATCTCCTGGTACGACTGGTTCGGGCGCATCTCTGTTATTTCTCTTTCATCAGCGCGAAAAATGAAATGTCCATTTAAGGGGGGACCCACCGACGGCTTTGATGAACGCCTGCCCACATATTGATCCCTTAGCTCTCGGAGAGAAGAAAAGTAAAAGAATCGGCGAACGCACATGACTCGCCGCCCCCACGGCCTCCCCGTCAGCGAACGTATCCGCAGTCGTCTGATCGTCCCTGCACCCAGATATAGAGATCACATCTGCAGGTGTCACCTTGCGTGCGAGCGCCCGAGGGATGATCTTCAGGCCTTTGAGGCGCCCATGGTGATCGTAGCAGTACGGGAGGTCTAAACATGTCATGGATCGATCAGGGATATCGCAACGGCGAGGCAAGCGTACCGAGAACGGTGCCCGAATGACAGGACTGAATGCACGGTGTGAATGAGTACGCGAGGAGGCGGGTTTATTATGAAAGGTGTACGTCAAATATGGCCTAAACATCCTCAGTCAGGTGCACAGGACATAGACAAGAAATAATATAGAAAGACGCACCGTAAGACGACATCCAGGGGGGAGGGGCTTGACCTGCAGACAAAACAAATTCAGTCAGTGGCTTCATAATTGGAGACGAGAGATGTGCCATTATAGAATGCAATTCCTTAATCTGTCGTTCAGAAGGAATAAGGAAATAAAGAAAGAAGGCGTACATCATCGAGGATATGCCCCGCGTGGTGGAAGTCGAGGGGGAAGATCACTTGAGACGCATCAAGTATAAATCAGTAGGTTCTTTTCTCTCAGAAAGCGCACCCGCCATCATCATACCCATCCACCTCATCCCCGTCAAGGTCGGGCGTCTGTCCGCCGTGTCCTGAATCTATATAATCAGCTCAGTGTCCAGTGTGAGCGGAACATGGAACAAAACGGGACTTGCAATGAAAGAATAGAGCGTCATGTGGCTGCGCGCCCTTCACCAACCAATGCATCGCATCGATCATATTCTGCCGTGTCGGCTGCGCGCGCGCGTGAGGGCTGTCGTCAGTGAGGACAACGATGTCCTCCGGGTGGTAGCCTGCGTATCCTACAGATTATTTTTAATAAACCAAAAATGTCAGGAACCAGGTGAGCGGGACGTACGGACGAGGAAACTAAAGATGTGCTTTGCGTCGTTGATGCACCCGCGCAGCTCGTGGCTCTGGCCGCGATAATTGATGCCGATCTGTAATTCTAGTCAGGAACGGAATGAAGAGGTATCATATGTGTTCACGCAAAGCGCGCGCCGGCGGCCGGTGCACTTGGAGTACATGAATTGCGGGGAGACGGCGGGAATGAGCGCCTGCGGCTCGTATCGTGCGTCCGGAGGCGGCGGGGTTGGGGTATGATGGTGGTGGTGGTGGTGCGGCGGAGGCAGCGGACTAGGCGGGCGGTGGTGGTGGTGAGACGGGTGCTGAGATGGATGCAAAATTTCGCGCGGGGTGGGCCCGTGCGCATAGGACCTTCTGGGCGATTAGTATGGTATAACTCGGGAACTCAATGAATTAATTAACCCTGCGTCTGAGTTCCTATGTAGCATTATTCAATTTAATAAAGTTCACGGTAAATGTCAGATAATACCGACTCACAAGAAGGACGTTGGAACCGCCATCAGAACCGGCGTATGGGCTCTGGACACGCTCCACTCAGGCTCAGGCGGACCAGGAACACTCGACGGCCTCTCATGGTGCTGGCTCCGCCTAATTCCGCCTATCAATTCGGCCGAAAACTTGTCCGAGATGTCGATGACGACGTACGGTACAGACAACTTGGTTCTTGATGGCTAACCTCTGTTTTCTGGTTTTTTGGAAATAGAATTGCATGGGACGTACGAGGAGGTACTAGGGACGCCGTGTTTCGATGCCCCACTTCCGCCACTGAGATCCCACATCATCTTCAATGAGTGCAATAGTACGGGATGTATCTAGGTTCGGGAGGGCTGAATCCAAGTGGCGCAGTGAAAGTCAAGGTCAAGTAGCCAACGGGTAACGATTTGGATGGTGTTAGCTGCGGCGGCAGGCACGGGTGTCGTACCCGTAGCACATGGGAGTCAGCAAAGTCCGACTGAGGCCGAGAGGCTAAAAATAGCACGGAAGCAGTGCACGTTAATGAGTTTCAAAGGGTCTTGTCTTCTCTACAATGTGCATCCGACTCTGGAACGCTGTTCCCATCAAATTGAAGTCCCAAACGTCCGACGCCTTGCACTCACTGGGAAAGGCTTCTTTCAGGCGTACTTTCCTGGCTACTCCCGAGTCCCCCGGCCTGGCCGCCGCCGGAGTTTGCGTGGCTCTCAAGTCGAGCCTGAAAGGCCGGGCTTGTTGGAAATACAAGCTTGACCAATCGTTTCAGGTTATTTCATATTGAATTTCACCGTTTCAATCTCGCATGGTTTCCATAGCTTATAACAATGGTAGCGCGCTATCGCGGCAAAGCCCACTAACAGAGTCCATAACTATAATCAAGAAATTGTAGTGAGCTGTTTCGGAATCACGACTTTAGATCCATCCGTGTTCCATCCTTCTTGTTGTGCCAACTGCGTCCGCCCCTCATGGCGATGAGCGGGCAACAGAGCAAACCACCACATGGTCTACGAAAAAAAAGCCTTGAGAGGGAAAGCTGAGCGCCTCATAAGGTCCATATGGGCCACGCGGTTGCACTAGAATTCTAAAACTCCACATGGTGTACTGCTGTACGGAGACTTAGAAACAGAGAAACAGCCAGGAACAGCGTCCGAATAATTTTGTAGCCAGTAAAGAAGGGAGGGTGTATTCCGGACAATAAATACGCGGAATTTTTTTCATCCCCTTGGACGCGCATACAATATACAATGATCAAAGGGGATAGTGGTTCCACAAAATCGTTACAGAGACATCCATAGTAGCAGAAATCACGATACAACAGCATACAGGAGAAGACTGAGACCGGATTGAGCCAAGACTGAGACACGACACGGAGAACTGCCGGAACAGAAACCGACACCAGTCTAGCCGTAGTAGTGATGTATGCTGTGGTGGGACAATCTGCCACAATGGAAGGACCGTGAGTGCCGGCTCAAACCGTTCCTAAACCATGTGGCAATGCCGGTGAAGTCGGACCAAGGATTCTTCGAACTCAGCTGCCAACTATAAAATTCATGCTACCACACCATAGCACTCAGAGCTTCAAGTTCATAGATAGATAACAAGTAGGAAGTGGAATTGAACGAATAATGTTGACTCCTATGGTGCAGATAGCAGCCCCCATTTTAGCCCTGCAAAGGTGGTGTTGACATCGTGATTGTTCTGATGCATGGGTGCCGCATCTTCTGCCGCTTGATGGCAGATCAACGAATCAAGAAAAACTCAACATTAGACGTGTATGTATATAGGGAACCGGAGGTCCAAATTAAGCGGGATAAATGAATTAGAAAAGGCAAATATCCAGTTGAGATTGTCGATATGAGCAGGAATAGAAGCCCCCATTTTTTCTTCACCCAAAATGAACTCAGAGACACACATGATGGACTTGATGCGGGAGATCGCCAGACTTGATGAATCTGATGGGGCTGATGGGACCCATAAATAGGCTGATGGCATGTTCGCAAAACCGAGATACTAACTAATGGCTTGCTCAAGCTACTATATGTACGGAAAGAGCATCAATGGCATACACCTAGAATAAGGATCGTCAAATAAAAAATAAAAAAAGGCAAGTAAAGGAGGATATCTCACGCGATTACGTTCGGAAGAGCCATTTAAATGGTCGGTCATAAAGTCCACACGCATCAAGTCACACAAAACGATAACAAAATCTTCAATAGTGAGAGAATGCCAACCATTATCCTCGTTCTTCTCCTCCTCGTCCTCGCTGCCAAGTGACGAGGTTTCTTCATCGGATAATGTTGATACAGGAGGAAGGTTAATTGGAGGAGCATCAATGCATGTAATCAGCTCTTGAGTATTATCCAGAGCAATCATGGAAGCCCAGAAATTGGAAGGGAATATATTGTACGCAAGCCGAACACCAGATGGAAGGTGCCTGGTAATCTAGTATATAAATCAGCAACATGGCTAGACGGAAACGATTCAGTCCACTTACTTTACATCTGGGTGGGAACTGGATGAAGACCCGGTCCGTAGCATCCCCGGACGGACCACAACTCCAAGGGACAAATTTTCGAATAGGCTGGACTAGCGATCAATGAAGACAAGGTATAGTAAGGGTGAATCCTTGGATTGACGATCCGAAAGAAGGGAAGCAGCCAGAAGGATACTATATGCAGTATAGCTCATATGATGAACCGACGAAAACTGAGACCCCAGAGATCTACAACCATCATGGGGTAATGCCAAACCACCAAGCGGAAGAGTAGAAGCACACATGCCAGACAACAGATGAAAAGCCAACGCTTTCCGTGCATTGGAGGTAGATAAACCAGCGGAAGGAATTCCATGCAGGGATAGATGGGAATCAAGGCAAGAATCCTCGCCTACTAGCACATTATCTAGGGGTTCTGGCGACAAAAAAAGCACATCCAAACCTCTCTTATAGATGAACCCTGTCGCACATTATTATTATTGGAGACAGCGGATGGGGCATTATCAGATTCATTAACAGACATGGGAACAGGTGGATGGTAAACAGATGGATAACTCTGTGCGTACACAGGTGGATAACTATGCGCGTACGCAAGCTGACCTCAAGCTGACCGTGTGCGTGCGCAGGTGGATAACTATGCGCGTGCGCAAGCTGGCCGTGCGCGTGCACAGGCAAATGGCAACGTCCATGCGCGTAGGCAGACATATGACCATCGGGCGTACGGCTCGGATCCGCGTGGGCTGTGGGCTCTAATTCTGAGCATGAAAAGGAAATATGAGATTTAAAAAAAGAAAAAAAATCGAAATTGCAATGGCAACATACCAGCGGATGAATTCCAAGGCGTACCAGCGGCAAGACCGTCGTAGACAGGCTGCAGAAGCTCTGGGCAGAATATTAAAATATTTAAAAGGAACCAAAGAAATATAGCAACACACCCGAGGGCTGAGACAGGGAACCGCCGGCGCCGGACGTGACGTCGACAGAGCATTGAGTTTCTGTGTTTAAGTTAGAGTAGTATCAGATAATTAAAGAGAGAAGGTGTACCAGAGAACGACGACGACCTATGACGACGTGACAGCCCCACAACCGCTAAACAACAGCCAAACGAAAGTTAACCCGCGGAGGAGTAAAAGTCAACATAAACTAACTGTTATCAAGGGCATGCAAATGGTCAAAACCATTCGAAGGTCGTAATCCAAGACCTATAAGCCACTCTTGTATCCCTGCCTTCCAGTCCAGATCCATACAGACATCACTGGTGAGACCAGAAGCCACAGAGCATGCTAACTCGATAGTGAAACTCCCATGATGACCTCCATTGATGGTGAAAGCGAAACGGGAAGAGCGATGTAAAGGAAGCCGAGTACGGACGAACTCAGAAGAGACAGTGGTAATCGGAGACGTAAAAGACGTAGAGACACTTGAGGTGTAGGCACCAGCCACCAAGACAGACATGGATACACAAAGCTAAGAGCGGGCGAGGGTGATGAGAGAAGGAAACAAGAGGAGGCGGACAAATGCAAAAGCAACAAGACCACACAGATTCACGTGAACGACTGAGTAGCTGTCATGTCAAGACTGAAATGGAGAAATCCAGATTAACGGAAGATGATTGTCAGAGTGAGATCAAAGATAGTAACAGCCCATCTGATTTCCATGGCGGGCTCATCAGAGAAGCAATCACCAAATCAACCTTTTAGCATCAATGAGATCATTACACTCAAAAACTTTTGATAGGGCGGTACAGGACCCACTACCTAAAGTTAGTGGGCATTCAAATAGTCTTCTGACTCATTGGATACATATTTGATATTTCGTAGGTATAAAAGCCCAGTACATACTGTAGATACCCCACTGGTTTGTAAACCCTTGGATTCTCTTTGCATCCTCCTTGCCTGGAAGTCCTCCCCTGAGCCAAATTCTACAGGGCTCGGGTCGGGTCGGAGCGGGCTCGGGTCGCGAGGAATCTCCGGCCAGACCCAAGCCCTGAGGGCGAGCTGGGTCGGCGGGCTTGGGCTCAGGCCCGGGGGCGTATGATCCCCCCCCGCAACATGCAATGACATTGGGACGTTCTGATTTAACCTATAATCACCTCACCCGTTTGATGAGACATTGTTCAACCATGTTTTGCGAGGCCACTGTACGCTGCATTTGGAGCTCCATCAATGGATCGGTATGTTCTGGCATGTAAGTCAACGAGACTGAGTCCCAGGAAAGCGGACCCGCAATTAGATGCGATTTGCCCAATATTGATGGAGCGGCTCGCGAGCAAAAAGATGACAGCGCGGAGGACTGGAGGAATATACTGGACATGGATCTGCGCGGAACAGAGCTGAAGGTATTAATTAATATTCTCGCGCGCGGGGATCAATACCGCAACTACTTAACGAACGGGTCAAGTCTGCATCCACTGTCACCGGGTTGGATTCGGTCCCTGCAATTGGACCATGTACGCTTCAGTGGCTCGGAAGTTATGAGTCTCACGAGTATTGTCAAAAGGAAAATCAGGAGTGCAGATTGGTCATATTCAGATACATCCTTACAGGCACGTACTGTGTGCAACTCTTTAAGCGCTACATCGACCTCTGCTTGAACGGAACGTACGTGCACCCTTTATGCATCTCACACCGCGTATGCGTATCACATCTTCAGACGGCGTTGTCCCATCCCGGTATGAAGTGCCCACTCCGCTCGCTCCGTACGTACGCGCTCCCGCCGCGCGCGTCCACAGACGAAAAACAGACCACGCCGCGAAATTCTCCCAAGACAAAACGCACCAAGGGCGTCCCAGTCGACGAAATCGCTCAGGAATGGAACGACCAGCTCGCGTCGCGCCGGTGGACATTCCACGAGATGCACATATGCCCAAGGACAGAAGATTCCTGCACGCATCCAACAGCACGTACGCCGTATCGGCGTTAGGGTGCTGCAGATAGGGACAACGATGAGGCCGTGAATAAAAGCGCAAGGAGAACAACAGGAAAGTGGGCAGCGCAGGTCAACGGTTACATAAAAATCCGCCGCAGACGTAGTGGGGGCCCAGCGCGTAGAAACGCCGGGGCAGGGGCTCGGCGAGTGAGCACCGGCCGCTGCGCAGCGAGAAAGAGGAAGAAAAGCACGCGGGGAAAAGGGTCGCCGCAGCCACTGACGACGGTGCGTGCGTGTAGCACATCGCGGGGAAGTAAATCACGGCGGGCGGGCTGTATCCGTAGGATACACAGACAGCGGGTTGACCAGCATAAGACAGCACGCACGGACGCGGCATATACGATGATGATGTGCAAAAGCCGCGTCGAGCTCGCGCCTCGAGCACACGGCCGTTGTCCGCAGACCCGCATGCCGGAAAAGACGGATGGGAGGAAAGACGGAAAGAGGGGGTGCACCACACTATGGCCTTGCTCCCCTACACGCGGCCGCGCCTCGAGCGGGGCTTGCCACTGCAGGTGCAGCATGAAGCACGTCTTGCGGTCGTTGGTGCTCCTGGACATGGACGCGACGTTGCCGGAGAAGCGGCCCAGTAGGTATCGAGGAGCTAGACGGGCCGTCAGTTCTACTGGATTACAGGAAGGTGGACGCATGTTTTCGCACCTTGACGCAGCGATAACCTTGCGTGCCTCCTCTTCTTCAGCAGGCGTTGTGGTACAGTTTCGGGACTGTATAGACGGCGTAAGCGGGACTTGGGAACAGAGCGGAGAAAGACGTAGGAGTTAGGCTAGAGTGCTTGGTACGACGCAGGCAAGGAGCAGGCCACGGCGACATAAGCCAGAGGGCAGGACGGAGCGGCTCTGCGGTGTCGTTCGTCGTGGTGGGAAGAAGAAGCACGCAGGCCGTAATTTGATGTGACGCGCGCGCAAACAAGCAACCTCCAGCATCCTGAAACGGAAGGACCGGCGGAGCAGGGTGCGTAGGCGGCAGGGATGGTAGCAGAGGCGGGATAGAGTAGGGAGGTAGGATGCGTATGGGAGAGTGTAGACGGCGGCGTTGTGATTACAACGGGGTGTCGGTCCGACCAACGGCGTTGATTGAATGTCGGTCCCGGGCCGAGGAATTGCGGGCGTCGGCCCACGTAGGGACACGTAGAATTTAAATAGTTGGCCGGAGCGCGGGCCGGCGGAGTGCTATATGTATGCCTTCTGAGATCTGGGGGGCTCTTAAGCGAAGTTGGAGCATGAACTCGGGGCACCAAGTTTGCGTCCAACTCGAGTCCCGAACTATTTCGGGACCCAACTTGATCTCAAGTTGGAGACGAAGTTGGGACCCGAGTTAGGCCTCGAATCGGGATGTCTGAAACACCCTATAGAGTACGTGTCGTTCCTAGGAGATTTCGTTGCCAAACAAAGATCGGCGAGATACAATTTCTCTGTCGGCAAGTGCATTTGCGCCTTGGGGACTAGTAAAATGCTGAGCCACGAAAAAAAACCCCGCTCGATCGAAGCGTTAGAGTACCCTGAGGTCCGTGTGGATTATTCGAATCAGTATAAATTTTAGGGTTGGTTATTCATCTGCACGGAGGTATATATCCGCATTCTCATTATACTGTAATATAAGTACATAGCCTCGCTACCACCACTCGCTGATAGTCATCCCCACCACGTACCACCACATCCATTCATCCTACTACAAGTAGCCCTAGTTCAATTCAGCCTTCAACTCCGGAGCTGCACGGTATGTGTGCTTGCTTACATAAGTGGTATGTATAGCAGTTCCGAATCAATCAGAACCAACGCAGTCGCAAGCGTGGGGTGGGGGTGCGTCGAGGCACGAGCAAAGACTGCGAGGGGCAGTGTCGGTCCTGGCAACAACCACTGTTGCGTTGACCAGGGGGGTGAGAACGGCAAGAAAGAGAGACACCGCGGAGAGGAGGTTTCGCAGCTGCATTTCAAGGTGGGTTTAAATTGTAATTGGTCGATGAGTGACCGGGAGTCGAGCTGCTCTTATATAAAATGTGACAGCGCTAATTTCGAGAAACGGACCAGATGGCAATGTTTCACAAGATGAAACCTGATCTTGCGCCGAGTGAACCATTCCATTAAAGGACCGAACAGCCAATGGAGCAACAGTGTTTGTCTCTCGGTTCCAACATGAGAGTGAGAAGTGTGAGGGGCAACATTCAAGAGCGACAGCGTAGTGGGATCAAGATTAAATTCCTCCTGACAATCCCAATTCCGGGCATCGGTCAAAATATCCTCCCAGTCTGTCTACGGTTGGGGACTCCAGGGTGTGCGGGATTTATGTCAGACGCAGTGATTCAGATCGTGCCAGGCACCGATATGCATTTCAAAGCTACGTCTGGGGCTGTGCTTCAACTGTGCTTATCAGAATGCAGATTTCGCGGATCAGGTGAGGTAGACGGCGGTTGAGGACGCAGCCAGGAACAGGATGGGGATAATCCCTATAGACCAAAAGAACCGCACAAATACAGTTGAGCGCAACCTCGCTGATTTAACACGGCCGAACCCGCCTCCCAAAATGCAGAGATTTGATGGCCGCGATTATCTATCACTTCGTACACCGGGCGCCTCGGGAAACGTCAATCACGTGGCCGCGCTCTCCCCATCGCCCCACGGACGGTGACTCCCACCGTATCTCCTCTGACCTCCGACCTCGCGCTCGTGTTCTTCGCTGTGCCTTTTTTTTGAGTTGGTGGTACAGCCGATCCAAGTCTCGAGGAAACTGCTTTGCGTACTGGTGTGGTGCCGAAGCCGAGCTCAAACGCAGAGGTCACCATTATCGGTCCAGGCGGGACTCGCGGGACTGTGTCCGGTGCGTACGATGTGCCCACAGGTGCGGTGGCAGGAGATCCGAGTTAAATCGAGAATATTGTGGAGGCTATCAACGCGTTGCTAGCTAGCTCATCAACACAGAGATTTTGGTGCATCCAGTATGGTACATTCAGTGTCAAAAATAAATCCACACAACTTTATAACTTTCTGAGATCGGGACGGCAACGGGATAGGTCAGATGCGGCAGAACGACACATTTTGGATGCGACACACGCGCCGCGGTTAGGTTAGGCAAGTTATTCGGACCGTGAAATCTATACACATTGCACCACACTGCTTCTTTGTGAAGGTTTGTGTGGGCTTTCAATTGCCCGCATCACCAACACTTTTGGGTACGGTTTGGATTCTGGGTACTGTCTTGAGAGACCACAATTAGGTCGAGGTGTGGTTGATGAATGCGGCGGCCGCCTAGCTGCCAGTTGATTCGCCTTTTAGGAGAGGGCAAAGTCAAATCGACGCAGCCGTGACGATGGGAAGCCATCTTCTCATTGATGGACGTCGAGAAGCAATCGAGTGTATTTCCCAGCGAGGCGGAACTTTCGAGGTTCTTTCTTCACGCAAGGATAAATGCCGAAAACGATGACTGCATCTCAACGATATGTAGGCCTGTCGCAGGAGAGGAAGTGGTACGTCGGGAGAGTTATGACGCAGACATTGGCCGCGGGTCAGTGAGAAAGAGCCTATAGATTCGGGTGAAGAGATAATAGATACTCGTACATTTAAAATGCCTTTTAAGGAAATTCTCGAAATGCCACGAATTACGATAGAACTTGCAAAGATGCTCCTGGCTTGGGCTCAAGTCACTGATAAGCAGGCGAATTTTGCGCGCATGATTCATGAAAATGTGCAAACTTGCAATAATAATAATAATTTCACGGACTTACCGAGGACTCGGTGAAATCCGCAGGCGGCCGTCAACGACAATGAAGGGAGAACAATGGGCAGTGTATGGCGACGGGCGCCACACACCAGTGCAAGGAAGGATTGTCTGATGGGAAGTAACGGGGATCAAAAGATGTCAAAGCGGAAAGTACAATCACGTACGTAAACCATCGGCGTTCGTCGGACTTGAAGGAAATCGTCAAGGAATTGGGAGAAGTAGAATGGTAGCCTTCGTTGCCAAGGAAATAGATAGCCAGGGGGCTGGGAGAGTCACAACCGTCGAGAGTTGTCTAGGAATCAAGGATAACAGCACAGGATTGCCCAGGAAATGGGACTTACATTGGAGACAAACGGTTCCTCAGGTTGGTGACTCAGGGATGAGCTGCTGCTGTATCCAAATTTGCGAGATTTGTACAATGATTAGGAGATACAAACAGTAGGGGCATCAAAGAGCAAGAAATGTACCTAGAAGAATATAATCTTTTGCCCGGGTTTATCACCTGTGTTCTCGCGTTTTGTGAACGATTTCGAGCGACTTGACGGACGTGAACGGGATTTGTTAATGGATTTGAATTGAAGGAACGGAACAGACTTACTGTTGAACAGAATTGGTTGGCGTCTTTGGTTGAAGTTGGACTTGGTTAATTTGATTGTTGGATTCGCGGGACGGAGAAGACAATCAGTTGGGATTTTATTGGATACCACCACCCACGCACCTTCGAATAATCCAATTCGCTTTGTGGTTTTCCTCCACGCGAATCCCCGAACACTACACAAAGACTTGAATTAGGTTTCACTCACCAAACGACCTTCGCGCTTCTCATCACGAAGCCAATAAGTCAAAGCCTTGGCTGGACGAGCCAACCAAGCCAAATCTGCGGCTTCAGGCGGGCTGGGACGATCCGAAGCCAAGTCTTAAGAGAGAAAAGGGAATTATTTACGATGATTTTTGGCTCACTGCACTCAGAATGAAAGTTCATCTTTGGACCTGGGTTCAACATCACCTTCATTTGAAATTAGCGCTGACTGAACTGTAGGTAAACTTTTGTGTTTCTATAAAGATCTCTCCACTCGGGCACTCCTGTGTGGCCAAGCGAGCCCAGAAAATGGCCTGAGCACCCCAGATGATTAAAATAAAATAAAGACTTGGTCCAGTTTTTTTGACGCCAAGTGTAGGCAAGAAGAAATGATAGAAAGCCACGGCGTGAGGAAAGTGAAGCCAAAGCCCGCCCAGCTCAAGTCAAAGCCAGGTTTCTAAGCCGCCCCGAGCCAGGCTAGATAACACCAGATGCAAGCCCGGGAATGAGGGGAAACAAACACTGTAGGAGATGCTATCAAAACGCCGGACCCGTTGAATTCCCCTCGCTCCCGCCCATCACCAAGCAATTAATTTCGCCTCAGTTTGGCTATTCTCGTCTGGTCAACAAACACTCACGAACGGCTATAGGAAGAGACTCGTCTGCACTCCCCGCCTCTGCGTCTCCAGCACGGTCGATTCCTTCCGTTGGCTCGTCTCGCTCGCGGTGTCTTCGGGTTCATGGCACGCAATTTCCGCTATTTTCGGATCTGCCTGACGGTCCGAATAACGAAGTTACGAACGGCATTCTCCGGGATTCTCCTAGCGGAATGGGGTAGATTACACCTTCATCTAGTGCCGGGTTTAAAATGTTTTCAGCCTTCTATAATACACGGCCACGCAGCGGCCTCGATGTCTTGAAGGTATGGCTCGTTTAATACACTAAATACCGGCGCCGCCTGCCCGAAATTTTGATGTATTTAATGTATAATACGTGTATTTTACACTGTATTTATCCTGTATTGTGTGTATTTAATGTATTTAACTACACATCCCAGCTCTCTGCGTCCCACTCAGCATCTTTCTCGGTCCATTTAGCAGTTGGGGCTTTGGCGGGCTTCTTGACGGCCTGGGCGACAGGCTGCTTTGGCATCCCCTGATCCGGTGCGAAGCGCTCGGTGAGCTTAGGCGCATTGAAATCGATGTAGGTCTCGATCTCCAACGTTGGGCGATTGACTTGGCGAATGACAAGCGGGGGAGGTGCAGTGTCTGCATCATCTTCACCTTCCTCCATTGCATCATAGTCCTTCATCCCGTACGGATCCGGGTTGTTGAAGAGGGCTTCCTCATCAATCTCAACCGGTTGCTCCGAGTCCGCATTGAGAATTGACAGAAAATACCGGATATCGGGCCAGCCTCTTGCTCCACTTAGTCGTCCCGGGACTCGGGAGCTCTTTCTGTTACAGTTATGGCATTTCATACATTTAATACACGGTGTTCTGGGGCCCTCCATGTATGGAATGTTTTATACACTGTATAATATGTCTTGTATAAAATGATTGTATTATACAGCATTTAAAACCCGGCACTACCTTCATCCCTGCACAAACCATTCAGTGTGCCAGCCCATGAATCGTGCTCCGTGTCAGTGAGTCAATATTAAAAACAACACGATGTCCTTCACTAATGCCTCTTCTAAATGCCGCTCATCGATCTAAGAACCAGCGCAGGGCTCGGCGCCTTCCACTACACGCTCTCAACACCGGCGGATGCCAATGCAGAGGCCATCGTCGAAGGCACACCGACCCTGATCTTGCTACATCCTATCACTATAGCATCGGAGATATTCCATCGTACGTGGGAGTTTGGCCGCCCTCATCATGCTTTTTCGACGTCTAAGTGGTGGGGTGGTGCGCGCAGCGATATATGCCGACAACACCCGACTACGGCGCTTCAATCTTCTAACGCTGGACCTACGTGGGCATGGGCCGACGTCTGCAAGTGTGGATGATACGTATGGGAGAGAGACAGCCGCGAGGGACGTCTTAAATTTGATGGTATGCGCTGCCAGCCATCTTCGCTTGTTCAAGTATTTCGGCTTACTATATGCCCAGGACGCCCTCAAAATCTCCACATCTCATCTGATGGGCGTTTCGATGGGCTCGTGCATCGCCTTGCAGATGGCCATCTTCGCGCCGGATAGGGTGCACTCGGTGTTTATGTTTTCCCCGATGCCGCAGAAAGAGGCACGTCGCCACCAGTACCGCTCGAGATATGACATTGACCCACAGAAAATTTTGAAGCCACCGGAGATCATAGAGGGCCGGCAGGAAATGTGGGACTGCTTGATGACGGCGTTTTCAGATGCGCAGAACGTTGACACGCTTGCACTCATGGACTCGCTGACGGGTGGGCTGCAGTTCGCGTGGAACAATCGCCAGACGAGCCTAATCAGAGCGTACGCACGGGTCCTCCGGCATGCAACCGTAACCGCCACTGATACCCCCTGTATTTAGGCTAGTGACCGAGTCCTGTTCCACCGGCATGAGAAATTGGGCGCCGCAGCACTTCGATCTCTTCCACGCAGTCACGACGAAGTTCTTCTTGAATCGCGAACCGCATTCCGTCGAGACCCTCGCATGCGTCGGGTGTCCTGTTGCGCTCGTTCACTGCTCGGAGGACATCGCGTACCCGATACATCACGCGGAAGAGCTTCTCGACCTGATGCAGAGCGCCGGAGTCGACGCGCAACTCCTCTCCATTGACGGTGCTCCGCATTACGGGAATGTCACGCATGTTGAAGAGTGAGTTCCGCCGATTCATAACTCAGCCGAAGGACCTTACCCTAATTGGCGATATTAGGACCAACGAACTGCTATACAAGTTCTTGCTGGCTAGTTCCGAAGGGATAGCCATCCCGCCCGTTCCGCCCAGTGTGGAGTCCCCCTTCTTGGCCGAGTTGGTCCAGCTCGGGCTTCAACAGGGTGACGTGGAGAGTGATTCTGATGAAGAAGGCATGGGCTCGTTAGCTAGGAAGGTATTGAACTTGAGCATGGACACGGAATTGGTTAAGGAGCGGGGTGCATGACGGTAATTTTCGGATAGACAGCAACTCTTTGCGGTGTCCGGCCTCCGGACCTCCCTTCTCGGGATTGAGAACATTTTTTAGGGACTTGAGGGCCCGGAATTAGGGGGGTGTGGCATTGATGAGCCCTGCCTCCACTTGACAATTCTTCAAGATCCTGGCAGCCAAATGCAACCCCCTATGCGTAACCCCCATGCCTTGACTCTTCTCAAAATCCCCCCGATTCCGGCGCCCTGCTACTGCTTTTTTCTCCAACTCTTTCTTGGGATCCGGAACTCTTTTGATTGAAACTTAGGGCTCTATTCGTTCTTATTTATCGTTCTCTTCATGGTAAAGTGTAGTTTTTGCGGCCAGTCTGGTCTTGCAAAGGGACGTAGGATGACGAACCACCACAACAAATGCAGGGCACCATCACAAATGCAAGGCACTCACGGCTCAACACGTCCAAGGAGTGCAGAGTGACGGCAAATCCATTGCCGAGCCCAGCTCCCTTGTCGAACATGTCTTGATGAAAGACGACTTGGACCGTGAGCATCCCAAGAATTTCAGCGCCGCTCGTGAAAACAAAAGGTTGGGATGCGACAGGTTGAATCCGAACGAGGACTCACTGCCTAACAGATAGAAAAAAAAACAGATCAAGCTTCCGGTGCACGAGTGTATTCGAGGTCAATGCGGTCGAGTTCGAGGTCCAGAGCATCCTCTATCAGCCGCTCCTCGACGTGATGGTCGAGGCCTTCCAGAACCCGGCGCTTGGACAATACCACACGACACCATTCCTGTATGCTAGGCTCGGATCCCGACGACCCCGATATTTGTCTGGAACCACTAGACGGCCCTGTCGATGAAAATGGCATGCCACCCCTCCCGGACGGCCACGAGGTGATGTACAGAGAGATGTATACTTCACGCCCGATGCTCAGGGCACATTATGACTTACCGCATCAAAGGGCAACACCCGATCGCCAGGCGGCTGAACAAATGGTTAGCCCCTGTCGGTCTATTGTAAGCACGGGGGAAGCTCGACCCCCAACATGGTAGGTTCCCACCCCTGGGGAAATGCCTTTACGCACGCCGCGTTGCAGCAGTGTGGGGCTCAACGTCACAATTATCCGACCCCAACAGCGGGGGATGGGGACCGTTCCGGCCCTATTGACGCTATACCCACTAAAACCCCAGTGTAACTAAAACCCCAGTGTAAGCCAATCTTGTGGCAGATCTTTCCCTTGATATGGAATGCCCTTCCATGTGTCTTGCACAAGGACGGGATCAAGGCAGTATTGCTTCCCAAATTGAAGTCTTTTTGTCAGACTTTGTCAATGTCGATGCGCTCATTCATCATATGTACCCATCTGTTTACTACTTCGTTTTCGGCGGGTGGTTGGCCGTCGCGCTGAATAACGCTCTCACACCGAAGTTTCCATATCAGGTACATAGACTCCGTCATTATAATGCGGTACAGTCTCGCATTCGAGATAACTGGCCGACGCTTCTCGTCTTCGAACTTTGCCAGGCCACTCCCCAGGATATTCCCCAGAGATAGTGGTGGCCATGTTCCGTGCTTTTCAGCCCAGAACTCCTCTGCCAGTTTCCATATTTGTGCTTGGCCAGGTTTGGTGGAGTGCAGCAGGATATGCTCTAGATCCTCAGTTACATTGCAGTGTCTACAAATTTCTCTTTCCTCATACCCTGGGATATTTTTCCAGAATTTTCCTATACGGTGGGCACCATGCATCCATTTCCAGAGGAAGGTACGGATCTGCCGCGTGATGTCCTTGCGTCGCAAGGACTTCCAGATTGTCGCTGCTGTAGGGGCGTGCGAATATTGCGATCTAAGCGCATTCTGCGCGATAGAGATGTGTTTCTCAGTGGCTTTACGAGTGTTTCTCTTCTGGAGCTCTTTAATCCCTCTGTAGGCCAGTGCATTCAGTTCAGCTGGCTGAGCTTAGCCCCTGGCAGATGAGTTTCGGCTTTGATTTCTAGGCTGATAGGTATGGTAACTGTGGTCGGATCTTGCGCCGCAGCCTGTGCGCTTGATGTCACGTCTTCCCGCTTCCTGATTCAATCAAGGATTCTTGCCGCGCATTATTCGGCTTCCCACTCTCGGCCGACATCATGGCTTACCTGAAACGGAAGCTCATGCGCGCAATTTGAGATCTGCTGCTGTCCGACGACTTCATTCACGCCTAAATTAGCAGGATTGTGGTCAAACGCCATGACGACACCGAACACCTTATTTTCCCTCGGTTTTGCACTTAGGGTGCAGATTACCCGGAAAAGTTTGTTTTTGTGATCTTCTTTGCTCACATCTGGCTATTCTTAGAGTCCTGCTCACGACAATCAAGTACTTTGGTGGCTGGCAATGTCCACACTGCTTGATCGAGAAATCAAAGCCCGGCAATGGGTAGCAAGTACGACATGAAGCGAAGAAAAAGTATCTGAAAGAATACGACCTGGTACAAATCCACGATCACTCTTGTGCACCTTTGAATTTTTGCGCAGGGCCTACTTGTTGCGGGTGCGGTGGTGAGCAGGAAAGTCAAACAATACTCGTAGGTTCCTACGTGTGTAAGTGGATTTTTTTCTCCAACTTTAAATCTCTAGTATTGGGCTTGCTATTCCTGTGGAATGCATTCTCGAAAATGGCCAAATACATATTTGCAATTTTTACACTATGTTCGCACCGGACCTGCTGTATGAAGTGGAACTTGGCGGCTGGAAGCTTCCAGTCATGAAGCCAAGAAACCATGGGTTGGATGAGCCAAGACAAGCCAAATCTTTGGCATCAGGCGGGCTTTGGCTTTGGCTTTGGCGTGGATGATCCAATATGTGAATAAAACGCACCTACTCCTAAGGCAATCAGATCAAAATTGAGCCCGTGGCATCGATTCTGCTGAAAACCGTTGAAAAAAAAAGGAGAACAAAAAAACAGGCCGCGCCTGTTATACTACAAACGGCTGTAACATAGTTCCGGTAATTTCAGTCAGAACAACGATTGCGGTATGAAAGCGAGCCGCACAAAAATCAACCGAGAAACTGAGGATAGAGAAATAGAGACAGGAAAAATGATTCTGAAATGCACCTCAAACACACACGCAAGCTGACACATCACCCATACGCTCCTGTCAAGCCACGCCATCAGTGTACCCCCAAGCGCCCGTCATCCGCGCACGACGGCCAAAAGCGCGGAATCGTCCATCACGACTCCCGCGGCCCACATCTGCACCACCGCACAGTAAATCTCGCGGTTCGTCTCGTCCAGTGCGCTCAGCAGCAGCGGCTCTACATATATGGCCAGTTGTTTGGGTACTCAAATGAACTAGCCATATGTGTAGGAATGAAATCGGGAATGGATGGCGGCGAGATGTGGGGTTCTCCGTCGCCGCCTTGAGCGCAATCTGTACATTCTTTCCGTGGTGGTCGGAATTGCGTTGCTCCGTTCTAACAGGTGGGTCCTCTCTCCAATTCCATCAGACAGTTGGATGTGCGGTGCGATCATCGCGTCCGGTGCCCACACATATGGCTGGAGGGTAGGGGTCCTGGCTGCTTCGATTATTGAAACGCCCTGTTTGGCGACTCCGGTTCAATCACGGCGATCGGGCAGGCCGGGGTGTTGAGGGGACGAATATTTCCGCCTTCCCGGAAGGAGATCTGCTAGTTGATTTGATTTTCTCACGTTTTACGACGTAAACAGGATTCCGATCTCATTCAGCTCAGCCTGATCCTCCGCCCAAATGCCTGCAACTACTCGTGCGTCAGCTAGGGTGGAATACACTGCTCTCAGGTCAACCGCGCCAGACGACGGTGCGGCAGACGAGGTGGAGCCAAGAGAGGGCAACAAGGCCCGTTCCCCGCGCTATTCTCTACTGTTCAGCGTGCTCGTGGCTCTTATGGCCATTGCTGCTGCTGCCGCGTTCCATCTAAACATGCTATCAAACACAGTGCCGCTCCTCACACCCAAGGAGGTCGAATCTAGTTTCCCGCTGGCCCAGCCGTCTCCGAATCTCGAGAAGGGGCGGGATATCATGACGAAGAAGAAATACAAATGTGCGTCCTGTGCTATTTCATACGTGTAAAACTGACTCTGTCCCTTCAGTTCCACAGATGGTATTTCCACGCTATATGACGCGGGCGAATGCAGCTTCACCCGACACGGTTTACCAGTCCGGATCAGCTGTTGTTCTGAGCCCAACCGTAAGCCCTGATCATTGCCTCCTGGTGGAAACTCAATGTGGCTAAATTTCTTGGTCAAGGACTCCATGATTTATTATTGGAAATCCAACAGCAAGTGGCCGATGTGCTACCTCACCGGCTGGGTCTCAGCCACTCGCGACCTCATCGAGGGTAACAAGAGCTATACCTCGGAAGGAGATCTTACGACCATCGAAGTCTGGAATCTCACCATTCCAGCGAATCCGGAGACATTGAAAGCCATGACTTGGAACACCCGCCCCGCACGTGTCTCCCTGTTAGGCACGGTTAACTTCACGAATGTAGAAACACAGCGCAGTATTTGGGAGCTCGATGGCCAGGAGTTGCGATCACCAACGCCTCGTTTTGCGTGTCTCGGGGACACGCAAATCGCGGTTGAGATCGCTTGTGCGACGTGTCGTTTAAAGTTTAACCAGGTCTTCTCTTTACCCCCTCTCGGTACGTGTCCTAGGTCAATGAGCGCTGTTCTCCGATTCATTGTTCTCACAGGGTTTGAATTGATCCAGCTTGGGTGATCTGAAGCCTTGATAGTGTATATCATGTGACGAAAAATCCTTCCAGTGTTGTGCGAATAATAAATTCCATGGTTCAAGATCCTGTAATACGACGAACTCGGTGATCGGAACCCACTACTTAGCAAAAAATCGTTGATTAAGCTAACCCGCTTGGCGTCGGTAATATGGTAGTGATAATTTGTGATACCCGTGACGTAGCTACTATTTGCAATGCACTCTGGCCATTTTCTGCCGTGTTGGTCGTATGACCGTTGAATGTGGCTTCCCCCGTTGGTTTCATCACGGTTCTGCAGGTCTCTAGGCTGGTGTGTGCTAGCTCGAAGGGACTCTTTCCTCTGATTCATTCCTGTTCTTTCGAACCGTATGGCGCTCGGGGACCGTATTTCTATCAAGGAGTGGCGCAACCCCGGAGTGTTTTGCACCTGTGGCGCCGTCGGAGAGTGCCGCCAATATCTCGTTCATTTACTCTGACTCTGGTGTTGCAACCCTTATTCGGTGATTTATGTTGTGGCCGACGATGGAAGTTAACCCTCATCGAATTCGGGGATCTCATCATGAGCACCCGGGGAGGCATGCTCCCTACGCACTATGTATCGTGCCCGGATGTTCAAGACTTGCTGGCAGCAAAAACTCCTTTTAAGTGTATCGGGGACACGGAAATTCCCGCCAAGGTGGCCTCCGCGATTTGCAGTTTGTAGTTCAATCAAGTAGATTGCATACCCTCTATGTGTGCCTTGGTCAATGATCGCAGTGCTCTGATTAACTCATTGTTCCAGTATTTGGCCCGATATCGTTCGAATCATCCAAAAGATTCAAAGAAAGTTGTTGTCTTTCCAAACTCCGCTCCTAGGACTTCCTTGCCGGTGCCTAGCCCAAGTTGTGGAATAACAGGATGCTGGAGTACAGGAAGATTGTGTTGAACGCCGTGACTCTTGAAACATTTGGAGTCCTCGAAGGCCGGGCGAGCGTCTACTGATCTTTCCGAGCGTGACGGACCACTTCTAAGCGTTCCATCCAACGCGCACTGTTTTGGAAACCGGCCCATGCTGGTTTTTATGTTTCAAGCTATAAGCATTGATGCCCCCGTCGGTAGAACATTTCTATGGAGTATCCTCGTGCTGAACCTATAATCATAATATGAGGAATTCGATCTCCACCACCATCCGTGCAACTAACCCCAAGTCGGTCTTTCCAGTAGAAGCTCGAGCTGCCCCTGCAGCCCGGCATTGTGGCTCTCCTTCCCTGGCACCTGCAACGGCGCTCGGACTCAACCGTGTGTCTCCATTAAGTGTAATGTTACCCCGAGTCCTATAAAAGAGAATGTTTACTGATATTAATTCTCAGCGGTATCATTCGATTACCTCGCAGAACCTCCGTTTCCCAATACCTCCCAGAACTCCACATAATCATGCGTTTTGCTCCGATGCTTGCTGTATTTGCTCTATGCCTAGGGAAAGTGCAACCTGCCACATCCAGAGGCACAACCCATGCCCCACTATCTAGTGTAGTTCATTCCTGACTCAGCGTTTCGCAGCGATTTCGGTGGAGGCACGCACCCCCTTGGGTGGCTTCGGCTACGTTCACGGCTACACGAATGAAGACTTGACGGAAGAGGGCTCTCCAACCGGTACGACGTGTGTCGTGATTTCTAACTCATCCTGACTCGACGTTTCGCACTTCCATCTTTCTTACCGCCACTACTCGACAGACAAAGAAATTGAGAAGCGTGCCCCCTTGGGTGGCTTCGGCTACGTTCACGGCTACACGAATGAGGACCTGACGGAGGGCTCCCCAACCGGTATGGGTTGTGTCATGTCTAATTCGTTCCTGACTCGGCGTTTCAGTGGAGGGACGTGCCCCCTTCGGACTTGCTGCCTAACTCATTTCGGATTCATGTGCCTATTGTCAAATCGAAGTTTATGATCCATTTACGTATCAAATAGAATCTATTGTGTCCTCCGAGTTGTCACCGCTTTTGGTGCGCTTTGTCAGCGAAACCGGTTTGTACGGAGTGCGTGTTGAGCGATTTGGTATTGCCTTTGAGCAATGAAGTAACTTAGAAGGATGAGTAAATGAACTTCGCTCAAGCAATCTTCCGTTCCTCTGGAATCTACCTAAGCAGCCGATCAACAAGAGTTAATCTTTGTTGTCATGAACTGGCTTATTTTTCATGACTAACTGGATCCGAACACCGGATTATTTCTCACAAACAATCTGGGTTTGGATTATCCTTCACGGAGCAATCACAAGACACCGGGTTATTCATAAACCCCGTACACTCCTTTATCTACAATTAACCTGACGGCAGAAATCCCGCTAGGAGTAGGCAGATCCTCCCAGCAGGAACCCTATCAGACAATCCACCCTAACCTATGGCATTGTACCTAACCCCTGCTCCTAACTGCATGATCGAACCCTATAGTATAGAGTATATAAACCTGCAGTAGAATCCTTGTACAGTAGATTCTACCTCGTCTATTCACAGGCATTACTTTGATTTGACTACGGGTTGTTTCTCCACTGGCTTCATTTTGGCTTGCGACATTTTGTGTTGCCTGCAATCCACCTATCATTTTCCTCTGCGAATATCACACCGTGTTCAACTCCTTTCACGCTCCGCCTCGGGTTAATCTCAGGGGAATTTGCCCTCCTAACGAGGAGGCCGTGCGACTGATCCTACTCCTCGGTGAGCACACCAGTTATTAGTTTCGAGCCAAATCCTGGCTGGGGTATTCCATACCGGGTTCTTGTCAAGCCGACCTAAGAGACCGTTGCTGAAATTTGTTGAGCGCGAACACGGGAAACGTCTCCGTGGTCTTAGTGAAACATCTTGCCACCGCTGTGTGGGTGCCCACCACCTGTGTACGCACTCATGTATGAGTCAGTGTTTGCCCCTGAATTCCCTGCAAGTGCAAGCCATGTGTCCCACTGTGCCTCCACTCCTATGCCCAATGTCGTCGCACTTTTTGGACTTTGCGAACTTTTCAACCTTTATTCTGTGTGCCGATTCACGGAATTTTTATCATGCTTGACTTTCAGAATCAGACTTTTGTGATCAGATCTTGTGGCGACCCTATCCTTTAAAATCCTCAATTCACTGTGTACCCATATGAAGTCTGTCATGAAGATTTATATAGATGTTTGGCTTCTTTGCATGGACTTGACATTAATGCTTGTTTAAAGAGTTACGGCCGCCCCATGCGCTTCTTCGCATGCTTTGTACTGATTTGGACCGGATTTCGGTAGTCAGTAATTGATGAGGTTGTTTTAGCGAGAATACCGTTAGTGGGCTTTGCCGCGAAAGTGCGCTACATAGATTATACCGTAAATACTTGCTGTTAATATATCCGACAGGTATCTGACATGTGCCAGCTCGAAGAACGTCGCCGGTTAGGGCCAGATTCCTAAATAAACCACTATATCTATATAAGAATTGAACACCTTAAGCGATGACTCAGGACATTTTAATTGGCTGCCCCACCTTATCTTTGGTCAACTTTCTCCGAGAGCTCCGAGTGAGCTAACGGCTCCACAATCCACCTAGATGTCGAGTTTTCTCCACCGGATCGTCATGAAGTATGTTGAGTTCTCGACTGGTGCTCCACTTCAGTGTTGTCTTCCTATTTATAAACTGCTCAAAATGTTGTAAACTTGCCTGTACACGGAAACTTAACTGATAGTAGAATATAAAGCCGGCATTTTTGAAACCTTGGCACACACAAAAATCAAGGACATGTTCATCAGTTACATGAGGATGGAATGAAGTAACCCAAAATGAGTGAAACGGTGGTCTCCGAAAGTTGAACGTTGAGGTGTGCAAAATACTTGCGAGCATTCAACCACGGGCTTGACCCAACTGAAACTTCGAGACGGGGCAGCATGGTTATTCCACTTTATAAAGGATGCCCAGCCCATGAGGGTCCTGATTCCATCTCAAAATTCAGCCCCCACTTGACGTATATGGCGATGGTTGACACTTGCAATCCAAAGGAAGCTCATGGGGCAGCAATGCAGGTCGGAATATCCACACCTAAGTCCTACGCATTATTCCGAGCAGACATCTCAATTACAGAGCATGCGCAAGGCCCCAGACAAAAGTGCGAGAATCTGGAGTGAGAAATATAAATGGTGACACATGCTACAATTTGACTTATATACCAATTCAATTAGATGCCAATGGCCTAAAGCGGTTTGTGGCAAGAAAAGGTGCGGTGGCTGCTAAACATACCGTCCTAGTTGCGGTCTATTGCCTGCTCATCAAAAAATGATGGTGTATCATCAATATTGTGCACTCAGATATCCCCCTGAAGGCCCACGTTAAAAATCTCAGGAGACCATCTCCTGTTTATTTGAAGTGCAGAGAGAATGAGCCTATAAGCAGGCAAAAGGGTGAGGAATTGAGCCCAGAACAAGTGTCCTATTAAAAAAGCGGCAGGAAAAACATGAAATTCTCGCTAGGACACTTCTATAATGATGTTAAACCCCACATAAAGAATTCTGAGCACACCATCCTCTGTGTATTTGGAATGCACAGCGGATGAGCCTAAGGCCAAGGAATACGGACGGGAATTGAGGCCGCCACGACTGTCCTATTCGCGGGGATCAAAAAAAAGCCCAAAATGGAAGAAAAAATTGGTCCACACCTTATGTACCGCAAAGAGCTGTAATGGATCGCGACTGATGGGAATGCGGTGGGCCCATGCATCGATGGCTAGCCTCCGTCTGACCGGAGTCGACGGGCGAGATATGGTTTCATCTAGCGCCAGGCCAGAGGTCCAAAAAGGTGGACCGTATATTCTAGAATGTTTCAATAATCCTAGCGTTCGAATAATAAAGATATTATCTTCATGATAAATAAATAAATATATATGTATATATCCCGCGGTCTGTCCCCCCCTTTTCGGAACCTATGAAAGCCATGATCATCTCTATCTTTCAGAAATGCCTCGGCAAATGGCCGGAGACTGTTCAAAAGGCCGCGGAAAAACCGACCCCCGGAGATTTATATGAGTGGGTTTTCCTTAGACTCTTCTTTGCTTCAGCATCACTTCTGGGATAAGGAATTGACCGAGAAACGGCCATCAGGATCCACAAAAGGAGCAAGGGTGTGGAGATTGCAAGGGGCTACCGATCTCCGAAAAATCTACCGGGACCCTATATTGTTTTTTCAGTTGGGTCGGAGGCCCCCTCATACGTAATGTCAGATTTCCTTATTGGGAAAGATCCATTTGGAAATACTTCCGCATCTGCGGCTGTTTTCCCCCTCCACATGAATGACATACCCGGCCTTTCTTCCAGGCATTGAACTTAGATGATACTGCATGAAAATCAGGCCCACGTGAATCATATTGAATGTTTTTGATATACCCAAACAGATTGAGTCGTTGACTTTGGTCAGCCGCAGTGCCCTGTTCTCGTCGTCCTTCCGTCGCAGCTTTTCGAGAATACCCCCAATTGGGAAAAGGCATATGGAGAGTGCCAAGTATCATATTTCTGCGCTTCTGAACCATCAAGTGAGCTCCCCAGCACTCCCAAACCCAGTTGCATAAAAAGGTACAAAGTTTTTTTTCATGGTCCGAGGGGACCCCCTCCCCCCCTATATATGGAAATTTCTTATCTTGGTAACCCCTTGGGAGATTGTCTGATTGAACTCTAATCGACAGGCTCAACAAGAGGTGCTGCTGCCAGATTTAAAGTGTTGAGTGCTCAGATGCAAGACACGGTTCTGTGTCTCCATATAGGGGGGATAGCGTTGTTACTTATCATAACCTCAATTTTTCGGCTATAACATAAAAGACCGAACAAGCTTAAGGCGTAATGAAGAAAAAAAGGTTAGCCCTTGCCGGCGGCCCCATGAAACCCGGAGTATAAACGCCGTCGCCGAACGCCGTATGAATGGAGATGTTGCAAATTGCAAGATTTGAAGGAATGAGTCAGCGGGAAAGAGCTCCCTTGAGCAATGACGCGTATGCTTGAGGCACTAAGTCACGGACCGCCTCGCCGAATACGACACACATAAGCGAGGTAGCCTTCAAAGTGCGTTAAACACAGCATCCGATTTCAGCCATCCCCCCGTCTGTACTCGAAAATGGTCCGATTCCCCACTCCGAGCACGCTAGAAATTGCCTGGGCCGGGCTCATGGTCAGCATCAGCCTCAACCTATCCGCCGTCTACGTCTTCGGCGGCCGGACAGACTCCTGCGCACGCACCTCAACAGACGACAGCCGTTTCAGTAGGTTTCGCAGTCTAATACACGTTTCTCCCAGTGACCTGATGTTCTCAGGCTACCGTGACGAAGATTACCCGCACGAGCTGCCGCTTCACGTACCGCTTGTGGCACTGAAGATAGAGGACAGCGAGAGATACCGCCTCTCCGACTTCGACGCAAATGGCGACTGGCGCAGTACCGACCTGTTCCCGCACGGAAATGGGTTTGTTCAGCTGGGACCAGACGGTGGGCGCCTTGCAATCATATGTATCTGTGGTACCTTATATGCCCCACTGGGTCCCTGCAGGTCGAACCTTTGGTATTTAAAAAACAGCTGGTGCATTTCATATTTCTAATGTGTTATGCCCCAGGTGTGGCGATGTTCCACCAGATGCACTGTCTGCAGGTTCTTAGGAACGCAATCGTGCATGGCGGCCCCGATCACCATGTACGGCACTGCCTCAACCTTCTTCGCCAGACCGTATTATGTGCCAGCGATACCACCCTCGACGCTATGAACTTGAAGCACGGGACAGATGGGCTCGGAGTAGTGCATATTTGCCGTGACTGGCAAAGCGTCTACGATTTCGTGGAGGAGAACCAACTGAAACGCAGGAACTTGACTGGATAGTTGTCGAGCTGTTCTCTATACAAATCAACCCACTGGGCATCCTGAGTCTCTTTCACCAACATCTTACGTTCTGTCGCATCAAGTGTTCGAATTCATAATGCAAGGAACTCGGATCATTCGGAGGGATTCCAGCTCGTGCCTCGAACTTGAGCCCGTCAACTGTCATCAGAGGACTGGGCGATTCGAATTCAGGTTACATCAAAATAATCGACGGGCGCTGATTGATTGAGAGTATCTCAAGGGTTAGGGTTCGGTTAGCACATAATGTTACTACAAGGCCACGCGTGAAGTCCGGTGTAATAATCTTCCAGGAATCCGGTCGTGTACATTTCGGCTAGGCCAGTTTCCAGGTCGTCGCTGAATCTATGGCCTCCCAACCCGAGATGAATACACGGCAGCGAGGGAAAGACGGCAGGCGCAATGTCGTGCAGCCCAGCAAAGGACTCGACCATATGGACGACGGTCAACCCGTCTAGCTCATCGGTACAATTGTCGAAAGTGAGGGATGTGTGCAGTGGCAGGCTGATTTCCGCAGATGTAGAGTTGGGGTCGTAAGAGTTTTGTATCCCAAGACAGAAAGGATCCATACACCTAATTTCGCTGGACTTTCTTCTGCCTTTGGCGCGGTAGGGGCTTGACCGAGGAAGGTAACCTTCTCCAAATTAACAATGAAGTAGGTAGTTGAATTGAATCTAAGTTACGCCGATGTGACTGTGAGTCCTCGCAGCACACATGAATTTTGTGCAATAGTTAATTCTTTGAGAAAAACATGACAGCTCAGTGGGATCATTGGAAGACATATGATATTACTATGGAGCTACTGGAATATCTGAGGGAATACAACATTCAAAGTACGATTTTCTTGGGACTGCCGTGGTAAAAGCACTTTGACACGGCTTCGCGATGTTGCTCTCGAAAGCGCAACATAGAGCTGGCCATGTGTGAAGACGGGGACGCGAAGGTCAACGCCTACATATCTGACCGACTGACCTTGTGCCTTGTTGATGGAAATTGCGAACGCGAGGCGGACTGGGAATTGAAGGCGGGACAGGATGAAGGCAAAATCGTTAGTGTTGCCCGATGGTGTCATCGTGATCCTCGGAATGAAGGCAATCTCCCCGTTGTGCTCACCACCGAGGATTTCTGCTTCCAACACCCTGTCCGACATGCGGCGCACAACCAGTCGCGTGCCATTACAAAGTCCAGCAGCGGGTGCCAGATTGCGGAGGAGTATAATGGGGCACCCAACCTTTGCGAAAGCTCCCCAGGTGCGAGACCAGATGCGTCCAAGGATCGCAGGTACTCGCCAGGCATCGCATCGCTGACCTGAGGGTCATCTGCGCCTGCTTCCGTAGTGATTTTGTCGGCGCTGACGAAGGTCCTGCGCTCGCCCATCATTCGACCGAGAACATCGTCGTTGAGCCCATCAACATCTCCATTTCGTGCCGCAAGAATGGAGCGTTCAAGAAAGTAGTTTGGTGGCGGGGTCGGGCCGTTGATCCCAGGAAAGATAGAGTCGATGAGATTTTCGCTGTCGCGTGTAACGATATCATTGGGGAGCTCCAGGGTACCATCGTCTGGATCGTTTAATGTGCCGTGACCAACGCCAAGAAGCCATTTGGCAAATTGTTCTTCCTCGGGGCCGACATCAAGACGCATATTCTGGGTCAAGTTCAAGACTTCAACGTGTTCCCAGAGATAAGAACGGAAAATTGAGGCGTCGAGAATTTCCTCCTGTGTCCCTTTTGGTACTACCGGAAGAATCTGCTTTGGATCACCACCTGAGATAACCGTTAGCTTCACTGGATTGAGCAGCAAAAAGGGTACGGGGCTCACCAAGTACCATCGTCAGGCCGCCATATAATTTATTGTTCCCCATAATATCCCGGAGAGTGCAATCAACGGCTTCGTGGCATTTGCGGTTGTGCATCGGAGCCTCATCCCAAATCGCCAGCTTTGTGAGGCGAAGCATCTCGGCGCGCAAACCTTCCTTTGGAATGGAGCAGATAGATTCGTCGGTCTAGGGCTGCACGCCGTGCCCGTGACGGGCACGGCCGTCGTTTCGACGGGTGAGCAACGGGCACGGACCGTCACACAACGGTCCGTCGTGTGAGCCAAATAATTCTCCACGGCACGGGACGGGCGACGGGACGGCCGTCACGATTCAAGCGACGGCGCCGGCTTACTTACAGTGCTTGAATTCCCTGAATTTCCGTGAAAAGCATGGGATATTCAACAGTGGGAGCATCCTGATTGGTGAGCTGAATATTTGAGGTCATATCCTACAGAAAACCCATGTTCCAAATATATAGGAAGCATCCCTGTGTTCTGTTTTGAGTAAAAGAAATTTTATTCACGTCATTGAAGTGTAAGCATCGTCGAAGAAGAGTTGAACTAATATTTGGTAGATTCTCAGTCCAGAATATGAGCAAGACTTGAGCAAGACTACTCAAATAATTCAAGTTGTATAATCTTGATTTCCAATTGGAAGCACCAATGAACCACGCTGTCGTGTGTGATACAGGGCACCAAGGTCACCGTAAATGCGAAGGAGGGACACTATCATGAAAGAATACCAGATTATGAGGTAAATTCACTGAAATCGGCGACATTTGCGTGCTGACCGTCGTAATATCCGTCGCCCCGTCGACGGCCGTTATTTCGACGGCCGTCATCGTACAACTCCGTCCCGTTGCCGTCCAGTCGAAAGAATTTCAGAACTTGCGACGGAACGGGACGGCTAGCCGTCGCACGGGACCCGTAGAACCGGCGCGACGGGCACGGCGTGCAGCCCTACGTCGGTCAGACCCTCAATGGGTATTTTGAAGACCGAATGAGCTGTACGCCCGCCCTTGAGAAGGAGAGCCGCAATTCCCGACGATGCGACGCAGAGAAATATGCAGTAATCTCCCCGCACATGGTGCGCGAGCGTGTTATATACAAATGTCTTGCCAGTGCTCCCGGCCCCGCTTAGGAAAAACACCTTTCCCAACTTGCGCTCGACTGATTGAAGAATGGTGTTGAATGCGGACTGCTGTTCAGGATTCATTCGGTCGAAATCTGCGTGCGGACGGGCCCGTTCCTCCTCCTGGTTGTAGTCCAACTGCTCTGCGACCAGAGGGTTCTCGACCGCAGCGGCCCAATCTCGCTGGGGAAGGGACATCTCGAAGTCCGTGAGTGATCGACCGGCCTCCTGCAGAATTTTGTTGAGCAGAAAGAGACCATAGTCGTAGACATCAGATTCGGATGGATTCTCGAAAGCCATGGTCCGCAGACGATGGTCGAGATCATCGCAAATATGCTCGCGGAATTCTTCCCAGAGTTTGTTGGGGTGAACAGGAGCAATGTGATACATAATTGACGGAGACGGGCACCGGTTTGCATTTCTGCAGCCTCGGCCAAGCACAGACGCCATTCACCGTCGTCCTGCAAGATTCCGCGAGCGAGACAGGCTTGCCGATAAGTATCATAGCGGACGCCTTGAGGGAAAGGTCAGTGATTGGTATTGGGCGGCGATTCAAAGGCAATACCGTGGTAGGAATACAAATCATCGTGCGAGCGTGGACCTTTAACGATGGTGAGGAGGGTTCTAAGGTAGAACCGCTCTCCGCTTGAGGGCGCAACAAAATACATCCTGCCCAAAGCCCAACCTTTTTTCCGCACCACCCAACGTGGTGGTTTCGCCTGGTCTTTCCAGAAGAAGTACTGTGGGAACTCTTGATATGTGTACTGGCACGCTATCTCACCGAGGGCCCCATCGTCCCGATTTGCTGCAAAGAATGCCTGCAACTTGCTGACCTCAGTGGCCGCACGCTGGAGGACCTCGTCGGCGTCCTCACCAGGGTCGAACGTGACCATGTGTTGGCCGGCAAGATGAACCGGCAAACGCACAACGTTGGGAACCTGTGTGTGCGTGTCGAACTGGTAAATTCGCCACGCAGCCTCCGACGGTCCGATATAGCGGCCATCGATGTACGTCTTGCTTTCATCGCGGTCGACCTCGAGAGTAGCACGGTCACCGCCTTTGTGAATATATTTGAATGGGTACAAGGGGCTGGTCGGCCGCTTCGCGGCCTCCCATCCCCTTTTGTGAAAGTTATTCACTCTTCAAGGGTAACGCACCAGTCAAATCTATGGTCCACTTGGTTGAATTGAGTTGTGTTGAATTGGCTTGGTTATTAACTGTGCAGTGTCTTGTGTACTTCTGTTCTCCTTCAAATGTAATTTCAATTCTGTCAAAGGTGTTCCAAATCCAGGGGAAATCACTAATGAGTTGAAATTTATAAAGCAGCAAAAACTGGAGTTTATCTGTCTAGTTATCGGCTTCATTGAATTAGGCTGAGTCGATTCGAGTATTTAGTGTGGGGTCCACAAAGGATCCTTTCGGCCCCACTATTCAATTCTGTCCCCGAGAGGTGAAGGTTTTTCAAATAAAACTTATCTGTAGGGCAATCCGTTAATTTTTGCATCTTTCCAGCGATTGATAACAGTTTCCACTGTTTAACCAGGAGGAACTTTTGGCCGCGGCTGCCTTTGTTTCGATGCTGTGGGAGACATCTGTCAAAATTAGCGCCAGGGCAGTGTCTGTCAAAGTTAGTTGGAAGTGGTGACATGATGCCGGAAATGCCGAACTACTGATTGCCTGTGGGCCGGCAGACTCTGGAACCCGGGGATCAAGGGCAGCTCGCAATAAGAGATGGGGCTCGCCATGTGGCCGAGGAACGGAGCTGGCGGGGTTTAAATGGCTTCAGACAGACAGAGAAGCGTAATTTTATAAAGAGGGTGATTTGATCGATTTCACCGTTGCCGCACATTCCACGTTAATGTGGTAGTCAAATTTGGCGAAGAGGTAGGGGTTGTACGGCACAATCCACGAATTGTCGACCATGTGGTAGCCAACCTCGTAAGCGCGACCGTCCTCCGGACGATGATAGAGAGGGTACCCATCCGTGTTCATCGACGTCTGGGGTTGGAACGGCTTGGGAAAATATTTTGTGCACTTATTCTTCTCCATGCAAGGTGCACGTGGGTTCAGCGGACCACAGGAGCCGTGCACCATGCACCTTTGGACGGTTTCAAAGAGGAGGGGGCTGCGTTTCTGGATCGGGCCATTTGGCGGAGATGATGGCGTCGATTTCGTCGGGCTCAACAGCTTCCATCCATTTTTCAGGAATATGAGCATGTGCAAGTGGGGCAAGCCTCGCTTTTGAAACTCGATCGTGTAAACGTAGGCCGCGCATTCGCCGAAGATGCCGTCTTTGTAAATTTCCTTGATAATAAGCTGCTTCTTCAGCTGGAAGACACGGGCTACCAGTGCTGGACGATCGTAGGAGGTCTGACCTGGGAGGAGAGCGCGCGTAATCTCTGCCCACTGCGGATTCGCGGTGACGGTAACGAAAAGATCCACCTGCAGCTGTACATGTTAGTTTACTGACTCAGGTCGTGTGAAGTGTCCGAACCTTGCGATAATATCGCGCTATTGCCATCGCGTCCTGGTACCGCTGTTGCATGTGCCGTGGACCGCCAATATAGGAAGAAGGCAGAATGCAGCGCTTCCCCAGTTCGTTCAAGTCTACATCTTCATCACGGTTCGAAATTGGGTCCTCCAAGCCGTTGTACAGCGAGGCACGGATTTTCTTTTGATTGAGGCGCAAGAATCGGAGTCGATTTTGGTCAACAGAGGCGAAGGCATCGACCATGTATTGCTGCAGGAGCCGTCCGCCGCGCAATATCGTCGAAAATTCATTGGTGCGGGAGAAGAGGCGGAAGGCGTAGTACCGAAACTGTGTGAGCCGTCGAGGTTCTTTCCGGCCTCCGCTGCGAGATATAGATCCGAATGCCATCCATGCTCTCCGCGCGGAAACAGCAGAACGTAGTAAAGTGGGCTGTACGCCGGGTGAAGATCCGAGATGCGCAGCATAGGGGAATCGGTTGGGACGCGATTGCGGAGAATGATGTCGCGACCATCACCAGAGGAGTCGTCGCCTGGTAGAACAACAGCGATCTCTTCAGCAGTAGGTAGGTTATATCGGCGACGATCATTTCCCGGGACAACGCGAAGCCTAATCTCAGCGTCCTCCACGTCTCCCAGCTCGTCGAGAACCTTGTAGGCCTGTTTGTAAACCGCGGCGTACGCATGAGAGCCGGAGAGCAGCGCCTGAAGACTCTGCATCGTGTCTTGGCGGAGATTACTGTTGCGATTCATACGCTGTTGCAACGCGACCGTCGGATCGTGCATGTAAAGCTGCGAGTACGATGGTGCAATGCCGTACGGAGCGGTGAGCGAGCCAGAGAGGTGGTAGAGATTGCCCTGGATGCGAAAGACCCACGCATTGGGGCCGTGCCTGTTGATACTTTTGTCATCCAAGACACCAAGGGATGTGAAAGCGAGGGCCGAGTTGTACTGCGTGATATGTGTACGAAATTCTATAGCTTGCGCATCGGCACCAACAAAAAGTCGTCGTAGTGGCTCAGGCGGCTCGTCGAGAGTCTCAAGCTGAACCTTCCCATGATCGCAGCAGATTCCAAAGTCCGACCCGCCGATGACTGAGGACTTGAGTACACGCTCATCCTTCCAATGAAGAGCGCGGCAATCGGAGCACTCCTCATTCATGGGGCCGAAGTCGTGGTGGGACTCTGGATCATGGTACCTTCGACGACCTGCCATGAATATCTGCTCACGGCGCGGTGTGCGTTGACGTCTGGGGCGGCCTTGAAGCGAACTTCCGGGTTAATGCTGCCACAGTACTGAAGAAACCTTCACGCACCGTTGGCCGCGTTAGCTCTGCCAGGTCGACCCTGTGTGGCTGGCGGAGTCATGAAACCATTGTTATTGTTAAGGACCTGAGAGGCCATCGTCTGAGACGAACACCGGCTTCAGAGAATGCTCGCTCACCTGCAGAACTCGTGATTGCCGATTATCTGGTGCAGCGCCAACCCTCAAATCTCTGGGTCCTGTTCAAAAGGTCGGTCTAAGAAGTGATCAAGGAGAATGAGAGAGTGCAACGCACCGTCGATATCCATTTGCACTTGTCTGTCTGATTCTTCGTTCCTTCGTCGGGCCAGCTGAGCGCGGGACCTGGCTGCATTACGGGGTGGTGGTGTGATAGGACCTCGTTCGCGCCTCTCTCTCTCCCGGCGACGTTTCTGGGGGATGGACTGCGCGGAGTGCGGAGGTAAATTCTCGTTACCCGCTGTTCTAGCCTCAAAGTTGGGTGGATTCGGGGCGCGACGTCGGCGCGGACTTGACTCTGCATTCGCGCGCAGATCGTGCAGAGCGCGACGCTCATCGTTGTGATGACGTCGAGGAGTACTCGGAGGTGTCAGAGGACTGGTGTACATCATTAGCCAGCCATCATGGGTCGAGTTTGGTTGCAGCGCACCTCATTGCAAGGCTATAATAGCGTCCTTGCTGATTTACTGAGGTTGCTTATGTGCACTGTTTGGTTTGGTGAAGAGAGATATATTCATTTGGTACTGTAAGTACATGACTGCGGCGAGCGCTGGAGCAGGGTGGTAGCGGGGATGAAGACCAGGTGGCGATGATCGGGATGTGCCATGTTTGGCTCCGCCGGTCCGTTTCTCCGAGAGTGGAACCCCGCTCCACTTTGACGTTTGTCCTCGATACCCACCTCTTTTCTTATATAGATAGATAGGGATGTAACAGACTGAAAGAATGTCTAGATAAATTGGATCTAACAGCTCAAAATTACCCGAAGTATCGACGCAGCGGAATCAGGGTTTTTTGCAAGACGAGGGGGTGGCTGTGCCGGACCGCGGACCGGAATTCAAACTCCGACGGTATCTGGATACCGGTATCTCACACCGCCAGTATCGAGCCCAAATCTCGGCAGATTGCGGGCCGCCGTCTTCTCTCAGGCACGTCAAATTAAGCGCTCACGATGACCTTTGCCTCTCACCATGACCTGGTGGAAGTATTTCGCCGGCCTATTGGCCATCTATTTGACCAGCAAATTTTTCGAGTTTAAGCGAAACGTGCGAGTGAGTGATTACTCAGCTCCACCCCAGAGCCCATCCCGACTAATCAATGCCAGAAACTGTCGAATCTCCCCGGCCTCCGATCAGTCTTCTCTCCCATTTCAGCCCTCGGCCCTCTCATACCAACCTGTTCCTGGAATCCAGGATTCAGTTGGCAGTGGAAATGGCGCAACCAAGGTGAATATCCATGATTTATGGAAAAACCCATCGTGCTAAAGACAGCGCAGTCTATTCGAAATACGGCGTGCAGACGATGTCCGTCATCCCTTATCTGAGCGGCACGCCTTGCATCTACACGTGTTCCATGGATGTTGCGCGACAAATTGCGTCAGTCAAAGGGCAATTCGAGAAGCCGGAACATGGCTCCGCGTTTGTGCGGTAACAGCTGCTTTTGCGGTCCCAACGGTATCATGCTTATACTTACTGCAGGCCATGGGGTCGAAACGTCTTTACCGAGAATGGGGCTGAATGGAGTCGTCACCGAAGGATCATAAATCCCGCTTTCACCCCGCGGACGTGAGTGGACAATTACGATGACCAGGAGTTATTGTGCTATTTTAGACAGGTATGAGCTCGTGTGGACAGAGGCCACTGCCTTGTATCAGGAAATGGTGCAAGGGGAAAGCCTGAACCTCGAAGGGGACAAGACGATCTCGGACGTCCACGAACTCACCGCAAAGGTTGTGCCTCAACTTGTGTGGTGAGCGTAACTGACAGTCCCATCTATGGAAGTTCGCCTTGCTCGTCATAGCGCGATGTGGGTTTGGACAATCTGTCTCCTGGAACACACCCCCTCAAGCATCCGGGATCTCGTTCACCGAGGCGCTGGCTATCGTGTCCGCCTCAGCTATCGCTCGCCTGGTTATTCCCCGGTGGATGTACAAGCTCCCAATCAAGAGGTTCGCAGCGTCATATTTTATGGAATTGACTCAAACTCTTGATTCAGGCTGCGCGACATCGAGACTGCGTATACTGACCTTGAAGTTTTCACGACGGCTCTTATACAAACCCGACGAGAAGAACTTGCAACGGAACAGACCAGAGATGACCAGAAGAAGGATGTCTTCCGGCTGCTGCTGCGTGCCAATGAAGGCGAAGAGAAATTGCGGCTGACCGATTCGGAACTGGTTGGTGATATTTTAACCAAAATCGTTTTCCCATTGTGAAACCCGCTCTAGACGGGGAATACGTTCCTCATGTTGTTTGCCGGGCACGGTGAGTTCCTCTGTGCGGTCACATACACTTGCTGCAACGTCCCGACAGAAACTACTGCCAAAACTCTTGACGCAACCATCGGGCTCCTCGCTCTGTACGAGAACGTTCAAGCTGAAGTATATGAAGAAATTCGCGCGCTGACCAGAGCGGATGGCCAACTGGTAAGCGAGGATGCACAATTCTTCGTCCTTCGATTTGCCCCTGAGGATGGTCATACAGAATTTCAAGGATTATCCGCAGCTTGTCAGGGTCCAATGCTGCTTCTTGGAAGCGGCGCGCCTCTTCCGTGCGTCCCGTCCCGACATCCCTCGCCAAGGCGGTGCTAACATCCCACCCGAAGCTTCCGTCTTCATGATGCTGCGGGAAACAACGGAAGTCGTCACTATTAAGACTGAGGAACAGGATGGACATGGCGGCCAGCTCATTTTAGAGCCGGGAACAACCCTCGCTGTTGACATGGTTGCACTCCGTGCGTCGCTCTGTTGCTCGAGAACGCGAAGTTTCTGAACCATCGGTTACAGATTACAACGCAAAATATTTCGACAATCCCGAGGAGTTCCGCCCATCGCGGTGGTACGGAGTGTCTGAGAGCGATATGACCATGTTTTCCGTGGGCCCGCGTGCATGTCAGTGCATTATCTTAGCGTACTGACTTCGCTGAAATGTGGATTATTCACAGGCGTGGGACGTCGCTTCGCTCTAGTCGAAGGCGTTGCCTTCCTCTCGAACTTCCTGCGCGATTTTCGAGTTCATATCATTCTCAACCCAGGGGAGACTAGAGCGGAGTGGCGCACACGGGTCATGACAAGTGTTACCGCTTTGACTCTTGGCGTTGGGAAAGTCCCCGTTCGTCTGACCCGGAGATGAATCATAGCTGCATCTCAGCCTTTGCCTCCGCCTTCGCGATGTTCATCTGTGACGTGCTCTACCCCCGCCGCAGGCCCCGGCGATCACGCCCGAGTGAGGGGGATTCGCTGAGATGCGCCGATGTAGTCTCTCTTGACAGACGCTTTATCATTTCTAACTCGTACCTCGCTTGATAAAGCGCCGATGCGGCCCCTTCCGTTCACCGCGTTTATTGGAAGCCTTTCACTTGCCTCTTTAGTGCTGCCTAGCGCAGGTAAGCCAAGGGGGCCGCGTCAACAAGAGCGTCGATCATCTTCACTATGTCTCTTTCTAACGCGGCCTGATCTCCGCGGCCGTTCAATAAGTCCATACGTGGAATCTTCCGAGTGCTGAACTGGTGGCTGAAGGGTCTCTCCCTTGCAGCCTCTGCACCGTAACCGGACCATAAATCTGTGGATTCTTCCGACAACATTAAACCTGTACCTTGATTGTTGGACATCTGTGATAACGAGAAAGCTGGTACAAGTCCCACTGACGAACCACTTGATGAGGATTACCCTCGTCTCCTTCTTACATACTCCTAAAGGGTCCCCATTTCACGCGGCCAACTCCGATCTCAATGCGGGGCTATTTCTATCCAGTTTTGTCCCACGACTGCCAAAAGCGGTTCATCAGCATATCGCCTCGGGCGCTGACTTGGGCACAGCCAACGACGTTTATCCGCTCCTCTTCTCTCACATCTCCCGACTCCGAGTCGGAGCTCTCTGGATTTCTCCCTCTTGTGGCCCTGCCGAAGAGCTTCCAACTGTGCCCGGGTTCTCAAAATTGAAAGTTCAGGTCAGGTATTTCACGCACCCGAAATCGATTCTCCGCAATCCGCTTTAATGTCCGTACGCTGTGCGACGCTTCTTTAACTCAGTGGACATTGCAGCCGCTGGCAGCTGCCACTCAAATTGAACGTCTGTGCCACCGCATGGTCTTGATCGGCTCTATTTCTGGACCCCCTGCATCACACTCCCTCCTCCTCTTAACCCGCGGCCTCGAGCTGAAATAACTGGCTTAGAGATTACTCATTCCAATATCCCTAATTCTCGCCTTGCAGCGGTATACTTGAATGTGTAATTCTCCCATTGCCGGAAACCCCAAATCGATCGTGAATTAGTTTCTCTTCTCACAACAAATGACACAATTTCTCGCGAATTGAAGGGGTCATGAATTCCATCTAGCGAACAGTCGATCCGAAATCTTATCGTTCATCTTCTAGGCCTGTCAGTTTGGTATTCTCGATAGCCAGTCACTTCTATCTCACACTGAACATATTTAATGCGCTTGGGTCCCTGAGTGTGACTTAGTCCTTAGGCTGTCCACTGTTGTTGACCCTCGCCGAAATGGTTCATGTCATCACCCCACCCCCTACTACGGTGACCCACGAGCAAGTCATTTGGTTGTAAGTCATCTCGAATACTACGTACGTCCTGTGCTCACCTGTCGGCGGACTGCTAGAGCAGGACCTCGGTTCGTCGGCCTGCTATTCAACTGGGGCCTCCTTTCTCGACAATCCAGATTCCTTCAAAGGTGTACATTTACCACGTCAATTTCCCGAAGGACAAGCACATCTTGAAGTTCCTTGGTAAGCCCTTCTCTGCGCGCGCGGGCATATTATCTTAATCGGTCTCTGTAGTGTATTTGGTTTACCTTTTCGACTGGGCGCAAACATGCTCGGCAACCCACGACGCCTTTCAGTGGTTCATCTACGGCTTCGGCAACGCACCTAACCTGTACCTTCGTTACTCTGGCTTCCTCAACATTCCGCTTCTGTCGAGTACTATCGGCCTCATAGTTCAGGTAAGTCGCGCCCCGTTGGCGTAGCCTGTCCTACAAACTAATGCCTACCCCAGATATTCTATGGCTGGCGCATCTGGGCCTTCTCTAAATCTATAATTATATTCGGCCTTGTCTGCGTTCTCGCACTCCTCCAATGGGGCGCCGGCATCGTCACTGCGTACTATGCGGGTCATGCGAAACTCTTACCCTGCTGCAAGGCTGACTTAAATATGGTTCAGATGTTTATTGATGCCTCCGAGACCTCCAAGAATACAAACGTGATTCACGCCGTCGGAGTGAGACTGTCCGGAAGCGCCATTGTCGACACCGTCATTGCAGCTTCAATGACCTACTTCGCAAGTTCCATGGTCGTCACATTAACAAGGCTTGTTGAACTAACTTCCCCGCTTAGTTGGTTCGCCGCCGGGAACAGACTTTAGGTCCCATGAATAACTTCATAACCCGCCGTATGTGAATCGCGCTCTCCAGACAGATAGATCATCTCTGAGCCTTGGGTTAAACAACTCTAGTGATCCGACGCACCGTCGAAACCGGCTCCATCACGGTCGTGCTGGCCATTTTGGATCTTGTATTTTACCTCAGGGAACACGGCAACACCAGGTTTCCTGGGTCATATTGGGCAAAATGTCACTGCGGGAAGCTGAAGAACCTGGCCTGAGTACCCTAAAAGCACTCAGAAGTAGTGCTGTTGCGCACTCGCGGTAAGTACCTTGAGGTACTCAGATAGAGCACAAAACGGCAGAATCCAGGCTCAGATGGAGTACCCTGAGCACTCAAGGGAAGTACCCGAGGGTAGTACGACTGAGAACCTCAAGGTACTCCATCTGAGTAGGAAGTACTCTGCTTGAGGACCTCAGGTACTTTCCGTAAGTACTTCGGGTACTCCATGGGAGCGCGGGAGCACTCCTTTGCAGTTCTTCTTACAGTACCCCCAGGTTTCCATTAAATCAGATATATTTGACTGTAAGTAGCGTGTCAGCACAGCCACTCTAAATCGACTGGTCCGCCTTTACCGTCAGTTTTTGATGGTAAAGGCGGACAACAGTCGAATTATTCCGGAGTACTGTAAAGCTCAGAAATTAGTCAGGGCCTCTGTTAAATAATGATTAATAGTCCGTATTTCATCTATGGAGCCAGAATAATTAGTGATGCTCAGGGCCGGGCTTCAAGCCCGAGGCCCGCCAGGCCCGGCCCGATGAAGCCTAAGCCCGGCCAGGCCCGGCAGTGGGCTTGAGCGGGCTTCGGGCTCGGACCTCAACATATTCAAGCCCAAGCCCAGGGCTCAGGCCCGGGCTTGAGCACCACCCAAGATCAATGTCAGGTTGACTTCCAGTGTAAGAGAAAAAAACCCTTTAACCTTCAACTGACGTCCCACTAATGGCAGGATCATGGTGTTGAACATGCCGTAGATGCCGAAGGTTATTTGTGATGGATGCAATGTGACATGTTGTGACGAGGCGGTTAGAAAGTTGGTATTTTTTTTATGGATGACGATCTGGGTAAAGTTTAATTAAATTTGTACTTCCTTTATAATGTTTAAGGCTTTAATTAATACCATGCAACACCCAGAATGCCAGTAGAATGCCCAGTAAAATTGTACAGTGAAGCCCAGGCTCAGGCCCGGGCTTCGGGCCTGGCTCGGGCTTCACCGGGCTTGGGCTTGGGCTTGGAGAATTTCAAGCCCAGGCCCGCTCAAGCCAGGCCCAAGCCCGGGTATCCAGGCCAGGCCGGGCCCGGAACATCACTAAGAATAATATTTTGAACCTCAAAGACTCTCCGACGTTGGCTCAATGTTCGGTAGATGTACTGGTCGAGGTCAGCCTTACGCTTAGCGGACCTTCGCTTGAGGGGAGTCTTGAATGTGCAAAAAAAATCGGATGATTATATGTGCCCTAGATCCAGTTTCCTACCCAGCCGCGGTTACGAGGATAACAATCTGAGTTGCGTTATTGCGATCTAATACAGAGAAAATGAGTTCTCGGGAAATTTCGGACCGGGTATTGTGTGACATAAGGCTGTCAGAAAGTTGGGGGTTATCCTCTCCACGGCGGCTGGCCGATAACATCTAAAAACAGCATAGCCACAAATGCGATCAATCTGGAGAAATATTCAACAAGGCCCTTCAACATGAGATATAAAATAGGCTAAAGGATTTAGAGTATTTTTTCGGAACATATATACCCGATGTTTGAACCTCAAATCAATTCAACACTCCTTTGATATACCCTCCAGCCAATATTGCCAAAACACCGGGATTCTTGTTACAGCACACAAAATACAAAGAATTAAGACCAAAGATGGATGCAGGCCACTTTCCATATACCTTATTCTTCAATTACTTGCGCAATATGAATATTCTTTTGGCATTGGAGAGGCAATCTTCAATTGCTCTTCAATTGCTTATAAATGTGGCTATGCTGTTTGTAGATGTTATCGGCCAGCCGCCGTGGAGAGGATAACCCCCAACTTTCTGACAGCCTTATGTCACACAATACCCGGTCCGAAATTTCCCGAGAACTCATTTTCTCTGTATTAGATTGCAATACCGCAACTCAGATTGTTATCTCGTAACCGCGGCTGGGTAGGAGACTGCCCTAGATCCCCCTGGGTGGGCGGTGTAGTTCTCAGGGCAAAAAAAAAAATCCGATTTTGAACACAGAATCTAGCTTATCAATCCTCCCAAGTTTCTTCTCCTTACATCTCAGCAGGTACAAACTCCAGCTTTATCGGTCCACCCGTTCAATCAGCAATCACCCACTTTCCCCTTGTTGCAGTCCGTCTGATTACCGCACTGACAGACTGGAGATCTGCCACAATCTGCGCATTTGTCTGCGTGTAGGAATGATCTCCATGGCTGCGTCTTTGCCAGCGGTGGAACAAGGAGTAAGAACTGCCAATAACCAAGTCTGGCCAGAAAATGCAGCGAAGACTTTGTTGGTTGGAAGTTCGCAAACAAGGATTTGCTCGGGTCTTCCATAACAGATCGTTGGTACCCACCGCATTTCATTGTCGGGCTGCGTTCGCTTCTTGATCTCAATTTCATACTGCGAATTATTTCTGAGTGCAGGCCGAAAGAATTGACCTCTCGCACTCACCCGCACGTAGGAGTTATCTCTGCCAATTTGCTCTCTCCGGCCCAGTGTTAAAGCTGTTCTGATCCTGTCGCCATCAATAAATAATCCTTACCTTTCCCCAGCGTTCCATGCTTTCAGGTAGAAGAGGCAGAATTTTGTTCAAAGGTTTCCCCAGGACGTTACGGAAGTAGATTGCAATTTGACGGCGCAAGTCGGTGTGGGAAATATTTTCTTTGACTCTTGGGGGCATGAGAACAGCGCGGGGGTCTCCTCAGATCATCAAGCTCATGGTAAGAAATCATCAATAAATGAGCACTCACAACACTCGAAGACTGCTTCATGCTTGGATATCTGGCCAGGAGTACGCTCTCCGAACATTGCAAGTTCATTAGTGAGGTCATACCGCACGCCGATCTGTCTGAGATATGCGAAATGAAGCACGCAATTGTTAAGATTGGCCCATGGGTGGGATCTCGAGCGTAATCCACGCTTGAGGAAGCCGCAGTAGCGCTCCATGAAAAATGTCCATGTGGTTCAAGATAACCCGCAGAATTGAATGTAACCACAGACGTGAAGAAGCCCGTGGATGGTGAGAGGGCAGGCACAGAGACGGTCCTCGCAATATTGATAGTAGATCCTAAAAGCGACGTTAATTTGAGTTCAAATGTGACTTCAAAAACAAAATGAAGACATACTCTTCGTATGTTTCCACCCATTGCACAATGCGCTCCTCCAATTGATCGATCACAGTGTGCTTTTAGATGAATGAAAGAACTGTCTTCATAATCTCAGATAGTTCGCATGCGTGGTCGTGGTACTTCGGGTCAGAAAATCGACCCTGGAGAAGGCCTGGGCCATGTACACAAACCAGAAGCACCACACCTCGGCCGTGAATTTTCCAGGACCACCAGCAAGAGACCGACAAAAATCCGAAGGAATATCCTTGGTTGCATCAGCTGTCTCCTCCCAGATTTTCGTCCAAACCTCGTCCGAGATCTCGTAGTCCTCTCGACCAGTATCAAGTCCCCTGAATTTTCCGCTCCACAGCTTTACCAGATTCGGAATGGTATTCTCGAAGAAAAGGTGCATGCATTCCCACGGATATGAACGAGCACGATCCATCGAGCCGACACGACGGAGCGCAGGTAAGCCTTTGATTCCGTGATATTTTGCAAGCTTCTCTTTGTCACCGATCAATATCGCGTCGTCGATCTGCTCAAGAATGGCCTGGAAGCTGTCGTCGGTTCGCATAGGTAAATTGCGTGGATCCCATGATTCATGAAGTTCGCCATCGTCGCTAGGTTTTGCGAGGGGCATGTAGTAGATCTTTTCGCGACCGGTGACGTTCCGCCGCCCCTTCATCTCGCACGAGCGGCAAGCACTGAGACTGTTGTGCCCCTTGATATTGAGCATCTTCTCGACCGCGATAATGTCTCCCATGCCAAAGAGATTATATGCATGGAGATCGAAGATTTTGCGTGTGACGCAGTTGAAAGTTGGGACACCAATGGCAAGACGCGCGAGTTCATCGTCGAGGGGGACAAGATAGCTGTGCTCGTCTTTAGGACAATTGGGGCCGGCGATAACTCCGCACGACATGAGATCCAGGAGTTGTGTTGTAAATTTAGCCGAGAGCTGTTAAGCTTGACACTTGCGCTGTTAGGCGACTGGGTAAAAACTCGTAAGGAGCCTACAGCTAACTACCACAGTTTATATACCTATTAGCTATTTTATCTAGAATTTTCTACCTAATTCCATGTCCTTCTGCTGCTGAGTGAGAAGCCTCCATCTGGAAACACGTTTTTCTTCGGTAGACATGTTGCTCGTGTGGTAGGGTGGCAGTGTCTCAGTAGACGCCGATAGAATTGATTGATCTCCATAGACTCCCATAGACTTCGGCTATCTACGGTAAACATCGCAGCCTACCATAGCGGCTCTCCTCTATATTGCCCATGGTAGAATCTCGCCCACCATGTGCATGATATTCGGAGGCTCACATGTGCTCACAAGCGAGCCCCCACATAAATACCGGACTTGGGGATCAAATGTTGATGATTCTTTCCCCCCCCTCCCATGTCATTCTCCTCTCCCGCAACAGTGTCCGGACTCCCTTCCCGTGGCGGCGTCGGCCTTCTTCTGGCTCAAGCTCAATCTGCCCCTCATCAAGCCCCTGTTTCGTTCACCGGCGGTCTCCAAGCTATTTGCTGTTCTGCCTGACAGAGTTCTCAGTCCTCTTCAATCCTCAAGGTCTCTTTCAAATCTACTCAAGGCTTCTCCAATCCTCAACGCAGCAAGTTTCCGACTTGTTCCTCCAGGTTTATGTAAGGGCAACCACGAAGGCCCAAGGTACTCAGGGACTGACGTGGGGGATCCAAAGGTTAATTGACAGTAGCTAAATATACAGAGAAGCATACCTGACGTGGGGGATCCAAAGAGAAGAAACTCTGAGGATTCCCACGTCAGCCGTGGGTATAAGTAAGCTACTAGCTAAGACCATGTGACCGGAGTGATCAGCAGATGTCCCGGGCTTGATCACACGCAAGGTGCCATCGGGTCACGTGCCGGTTTCCGGTACCGGTCCCGGTAGACCGGTGACCGGGAGAGCGACCGGAAGGATCGGAGGGGTCGGAAGGGCGTTGGATGGGGGTCGGGATGGGGGTTCCCCTGACATCACCCCCCCCTTGGAATGCGGCGCCCCGACGCATAGACCGGATGCGAAGGGAGGGATCCCGGAAGGGCAGGGAGTCGAAGGCGGCAACGGCAATGGTGCGTGGTTTGGCTGGGTATTTCCGGTAGAACTCGTCGACAGCTTCCGGGGCGAAGAGGTCGGAGTGCTTGACCCATTGATTGTGCGAGTCGTCGTACCCTTTGAAGCGCACCATGAAGTAGAGCGACTTCCAGCGCACCTTTGCATCAAGGATCTCTTCGACTTCCCATTCCGGAGCATCACCGGGTGCGTCCGGGAGGACCGGGGCCGGCTCGTCGTAACCGGGCCGTCCCTCGAAAGGGTCGTCTTCCGCGAGTTCCAACTTCACGACCGGAAAGACCGGGTGGAGCCGGGAGAGCCGGGGCGGGAGTTCCAGCTTGTACACACCACGACCGACGACTTTGATGACCTTGAAGGGGCCAAGCCGTCGGTGCGAGAGACCGGGGGACGGCCGGGTTGTCTGGATGTCCGACGCGTCGAGCCAGACCCGGTCGCCTACCTTGATCTCCGGCGCGGGGGTGCGCCGGCGGTCGTAGTACCGCTTGTACTCCTCTTTGGCCTTGACCAGCGCGGATCGGGCTTCGGAGACGCCGGAGGCGATCCGGTCGCGGAATTCGTTTACCGACTCAAGTTTCGAACGCAGCCCGTTCGGCTCGAACCCCATCCGGGGGAGCCGGCCGGTGTCGGTCATGAACGGGACTTGCTGCGTGGAAGAGTGGATGTGGTTGTTGTAGGCGAATTCGGCGGCCGGCAAGAGGTCGTCCCAGTCATCCTGCATGTAGTTGGTGAAGATGCGGATAAACTGTTCCATCTCTTGATTGACGCGCTCAGTCTGGCCGTCAGTCTGCGGGTGGTAAGCCGTGGAGGTCGCGGGCTTGACGCCGATAAGGCGCCAGAGCTCGGTGGTGAACTCCGCGATAAATTGCGGACCCCGGTCAGAGATGTACTTTTCCGGCGCACCATGGAGTTTCCAGACGTTCCGGTAGTACAACCAGGCGGCGCCGGTCGCGTCGATCTGGGTGTGACACTCCATGAAGTGGGCGCGCTTACCAAGGACATCGACCACGACCATGATCGCGTCGTACCCGTGGGCCTCCGGGAGCTCAACGACGAAGTCGACCGAGACCGTGCTCCAGCGATCTTCGGGAACCTCGGTCGGGTGCAGCTCCCCGACCGGAAGCTTCCGGAGTGCCTTGGTCCGGCAGCACAGATCGCAGGTGGCGACGTACCGGCCGACGTGACGGGACAGCTGGGGCCACCAGTAGTTCCGGGAGACAAGCTCCAACGTCTTGAAGCGGCCGGCCTGACCAGCGACCCGGGTGTCATGGTGCTGCTCCAAGATCCGGCGGCGAAGGTCCTTGTCCCGGGGGACAACAATCTTGCCGCGGAAGTAGAGCAGGCCGGCGTCGACGTGCCACTTGTCCGACCGGGTAGACCGGGACCGGCGGCCCGGAACCTTGAGGAGCTCGCGAGCCGCAAGGGCGACGGGATCCTCCAGGTCTGGTTCGTGCGAGAGCGCGTCACGGATGTCCCGGAGGATCGGGACTTCCGGACCGGCGACGACAACACCTTCCAGGGCGCGGACGTGGAACAGATCGGGGCATAGGAGCGTGACATCCTCGTTGTCCCGACTGGAACCGTGGTCCGGTCGCCGGGAGAGCGCGTCCGGTCGACCCATCGCGCGGCCGGGCTTGTGATGCAGGGTGAAGTCGAACCGGGACAAGTACAGGGACCACCGCGCCTGCCGCCGGTTCAAGTTCTGCGACTTCCGGAAGTACTCCAGGTTCTTGTGATCGGTCCAGATCTCGACCGGGTGCTGCGACCCTTCAAGGAAGTGTCGCCACTCCTCGAGGGCTCGGACGATTGCAAGCATCTCCTTGTCGTGGATCTCGTAATTGCGCTGGACCGAACTCAAGCTCTTGGAGAAGAAGGCGACCGGATGCCACTTCCGGTCCGCGCCCGGCTGAGAGAGAACGGCACCGGATGCGAAGTCCGAGCTGTCTGCTTCCACCCGGTAAGGTTGCGACTCGTCCGGAAGGATCAGGACCGGGTCGGTGGTCACCGCATCCTTGAGGTTCCGGAACGCGGCGGCCTCCTTCTCGGTCCAGAGCCACACCAAGCCCTTCTTCGTGAGGTCAAAGAGCGGCCGGGCGACGTCGGAGAACCCCCGGATGAACCGGCGGTAGAAGTTCGTGAAGCCGAGGAACTGCTGCACGTCCTTCTTGTTCTCCGGCACCGGCCAGGCGGCGACGCCGGCGACCTTGACCGGATCCATCTCAACGTGGTCGTGTGAGATGATCACCCCGAGGTACTCGATCAACGATTTCTCAAACTCGCACTTCTCCGGTCGCAAGTAGAGCTTATGCTCCCGGAGCCACCGGAGAACCTCCCGGACGATTTCTCGATGCCGGGCGAGGTCCGAGTGTGCGATGAGAATATCGTCGAGGTATACCATGACGTCGCCGGACAAGATGAGATCTTGGAAGATGTCGTTCATCATTGTCTGGAAGGGCGCGGGGGAGTTGGTCAGGCCGAAGTACATCACCAGCGGCTCGAAGAGTCCCCGGTTCGTCCGGAACGCGGCCTTCCACTCGTCGCCTTCCCGGATGCGGACGTTGTTGAAGCCCCACCGAACGTCGAGTTTTGTGAAGTACCGGGCTCCCTTCAAACGATTAATAAGGTCGTTGATGAGAGGGAGGGGGTACCGGTTCTTCACGGTCATCGCGTTAAGCGCCCGGTAGTCCTGTACGAACCGGAGCGCTCCGTCCTTCTTCTTGACGAAGAAGACCGGGGATGCCATCGGGGATTTCGAAGGCCGGATCCGGCCGGTCGTCAACCCCTCCTCGATAAACGCGTCGAGCTCGCGTTGCTCGAGGGGGGAGATGGGGTAGACCTTGCAGTTGGCCGGTTTCGAATCCGGAACGAGTTCGATGGCGTGGTCCCACGACCGGCGCTCCGGAAGCGAGTCGAACGACTCCCGGTTGAAGACATCTTCGAATTCTCGGGCCCACTCGGGAATTTCTTCCGTACCAGGCGCGGAGTTCTTAGCATGCGCTTCGGCCAGCCGTTGCGAGACGGTACCGGTCGCTCGGATGTCCTCCGGAGGGGAGAACCGGGTGTAGAAAACCCGATCACCTTCTTCAACGGAGTCATCCTCATCGTCCGAATCTTCCCCGTCGTCCGGTCCGAGTTCCGGTAGGTCCTCGTCGAACTCTTCGTCATCGTCCTCGCTGGAGCGTTCGTCCGTGTCGACGACACATATCCGGGGGACCGGGCCGGACCGGAGCTGCCGGAGGATCCGAGCGGAGACCTTGGCAAGCTTCCGGTCGGCGCGCGCCTCGGCGACACAGGTAGCACAGCACCCAGTAGGGCAGCGGCTCATTTTTACCTCGCGCTGGGCCCAATCGATTTCCGGGTTGTGCTTCCGGAGCCAGGAGTAGCCTAGGATGAGCTTCTCCTTCCCGAGGCGGGTGACAGCGAACTGAGCACGCTCACTATGGCCTTTGTAGCGAAGGACCACATCCGCGACCTCCCGAATGAAGCCGGCCTCGTTGGGAGAGCCGTCCACATTGTAGACCGGGATGGGCTGCGAGAGCCGGCGGACCAGAATTCTGTGCTCGGCGGCGTACTCCGTGTCGATAAACTCGGAAGTAGCCCCGCAGTCCACCAAGCCGCTGAGCGAAAGCTTCACAGCATCGGTGGTGGAGTCGATCTCGAGAGGAAGCCGGAGGGAGTTACTGCTCTCCGAGGTGGCGGCAAGGGTAAAGTGTTTCGGGAGGCGGCGCTCCCAGGCAGTTTTCTTTTGGGGGCGCGGCGTCCGCGGGAGAGGTGGCCGGGGTTCCGGCTCGACCGGAGGGACCGGAACGACCGGAACGACCGGAGTCTCGATCGGTCTAGGGGGTGCGTCTATCGGTTCGGTGGATGCAAGAGATATATTGTCACACTCGTTACATAGGACAGCGAAACGATTAGGGGACGCGACAGAGGGCGCACCGCTCACTCTGCGCGGGGGAGAAAATCCTCCGGCTCGGCGGCGGCGGCGTGTTCCGCGGCGGCCTCCGTCGATGCCAGACGTGCGACGAGCTCGTCGAGCAAGTCGTTCCCGAGTTGCCGGATCACCTCGTCCAAGACGTCGATTGACCGGACATCGACCGGCGCGGTACAGTCCCGGGCGAAGTGGTTCGGGTCCCCGCAGCGGAAGCAACCGCGGCGCGGGGTGCTACGGGCGCGCGTCCAGTCGACGTCCATCGGGACCGCGGGCGGAAGTGCGGGGGTAGCAGCCGCTCTGTGTTGCGGCGCGGGAAAACGCGCCGGAACGGAAGCGACCGCGACCGGAAGGGTTCCCGAGCGTACGGCCGGTTGATGGCGACCGGAACCGGTCGTCTCGCGGGAGGCTTCGCGCGCGCGGAGCAGCGACTCGTACTGCCGGTAGGCACGAAGGCGCCAGGCGGGGTAGTCTCGCAGGTCCGGAGGGTCGCTCGACCCGGTGATAGCGAGATTAATCGCCGGGTTAAGACCGGTCCGGTACTTCGTGACTTTGATAATCGGGTCTTCGAAGCCGGCGAGGTCGACCAGGTCTTCGAAGTTGTCGGTGTACCGGAAGACGTCCCGCGTGCCCATGTGATACGACCGGGACTCAAGGGTGCGGAGCGTGTGGTCCTGTTCGTTCTCCTCGACAAACCGGAGCCGGAACTCCGTGACGAACGCGTCCCAGGTCAAGAAGGGGAACGGGGTTTTGGCGGCGTACCGCTCGGCCCATTTCGACGCGGAGTCCTTGGCCATGAAGGACATGGCGAACCGGACCGCTTTCTCCTCGGAGGGGGCGCCGTCCTCGAGGAACGCTTCCGGCAGCAACCGGATGTACGACCGGACAGCGTGGAGGAACGCCCGGCCTTGTTTCCGGTCGCCGTCGAAGACGAACGGGGGGTTCGGCCGGAGGGCCGATTTTGAGCCGGGAACGGCTGGGGGGAATAATCCTGTACCCGGGTCCGGAGCCGGACCGGCAAGGGACGGGGCAGGTGAAGCGGCGCGGGGGGGGTCGATTTTTCGTGCAAGGCTCTCGAGAATACCTTCGAGCCTGTCCATGCGGGCGGAGACGGCCTCGGCGGCTGCTTGCGCAGCGGCGGCAGCGGTACTCGCGGCGTCCATGGAGGGCTCTACAGGCAAGGAGGAGGGGGCAAGATTCAGGGTAGGGGAGGCTGGGACGCTATCAGAGGAGTCCGAGCCGTTCACACCGAAGCCTGCAATCTTGACCGGTTAATCCCTTAGAGAGTTTCTTCTGCTGTAAGGGCAACCACGAAGGCCCGAGGTACTCAGGGACTGACGTGGGGGATCCAAAGGTTAATTGACAGTAGCTAAATATACAGAGAAGCATACCTGACGTGGGGGATCCAAAGAGAAGAAACTCTGAGGATTCCCACGTCAGCCGTGGGTATAAGTAAGCTACTAGCTAAGACCATGTGACCGGAGTGATCAGCAGATGTCCCGGGCTTGATCACACGCAAGGTGCCATCGGGTCACGTGCCGGTTTCCGGTACCGGTCCCGGTAGACCGGTGACCGGGAGAGCGACCGGAAGGATCGGAGGGGTCGGAAGGGCGTTGGATGGGGGTCGGGATGAGGGTTCCCCTGACAGTTTATGTCTGCTCAGTGCTCTCTCTTCACGCAACCGTCGTTAATGCTCTGCCATTCTTGATTCCCGGCGCCGCAGACAAGATAAGCGGTCAGTATCTACCGAAATCAAAGTTCTGATGTTCGATTCAGAGAAGCTCCCGACTCCCGGGCCTTTAAGTTAGGTACCTGTGTCTCCAAGCCTGTATTGCAGTAGAATAGTGGTGCAATATCATTATTTTTCCACATTTTTATTCTCCTGTGCCTGAAGAATCATCGGGAATAAGGCCAAGCGATAACCACACGTGAGATAGCGCCGAGTCTATGGGACTCTACGCGAGCCTACGCGAGGTCTACCATCAATCTACCGGAATCTACCGTAGATGTGCAACAACTACGGTAGAAACACGAAACTATATGGGTTCATGTAGAAGGGGGAGTGGCTATGGCTCTACCACTCTACTGAGCCCTACTACAAACTATGTAGCCACTGGGGATTTTCCAGATGTCGGGCTGACTGATGTCGGCCGATCGCATCACTAATAATTGATGCGTCATCACGTCATGAATCTCCAACAAGTTGAGTGCGGGTTTCGGGCGGACGGGAATAGATGTCGGCTAATATTGGCGTTGCCGATGGTCCTTTTCTACGGCGATCAAAAAGTAGGTACGAGTCGGTACAAATACCCAACGCAATGTCGCATTTGCCGGAGAAGTAGCAGTGAGAGAGCTCTTTGCCATCTACCACAACATTGCGGGTGCGGAGCTGCTTGTAGTGCTCGCCGTCAAAGACAAGTGTGTGCGCTTCTTCCCATTGCTCCCTCCTTCCCTTCAAGCTATAGCTAACCTCCGCGCAGACTGGCACCGGCTCCAAATCTCTCCTACGCAATTCCTCAAGAACAAGCTCAAGCTCAACTCCAGCGAGAGTACGCTCTTCGCGGTTGCCGTAGGGACCGTTTACAACCAAGAAACGACGAGCCCGTGGATCACCTCCATATTTTCAACTTCCCGCGCGGCGGCAGAATGGGACACGTGGACGGTGCACTTGTCATATTGCCAGCCGTGTTTATTCAAGTTCCGTATGGAGGTGGTGGCTGCAAGAGCGGCTAAAATGTGCGTATCTGTTACTTGGGAGTTAGGCACTGACTGACAGGTTGGTGGATTTTAGCGGGGTGGCCGCCGCCCGAAAATTGCTGGTACGTCTTTTGTCCGATCTCGCTTGTGAGTGCGACAAACTGCTGATGCGGACGGATACAACTGCAACACGATGACACATAAGCAAGCCCTTGCGATCGCAAAGAATGTAAGTCATCCCGTATCCGCCACTGCAACTCGATACTGATGCACCTTGTAGCACCTGTGGAAAGACAGGGCGATCGGAGTGTTCAGAGCCATTAAGTGGACATGTAATTTCACGACACCACTAGGAGCTGGCTGTTCGCCTTAATCTGTATTTCTAGTGCGAGGGAATGCACATCAATTGCGTTGTTTTGCCTCGCTGTTTGTTCGCCCAGAAGGTTCCGGGCCGAAAAGGGTTTGTGGTACATGCAGAACAAACAGTACGACCATTTGAACGCCACAAGCAGTTGCACTTCCTGGCGATTACTTTGGGTTTGCCTGCACCTGCGTTGGCCCGGGGTCATTTCCCGAGCGCCATGACGATGGCACGAGTTCATTAATTATTCTCTTATCGCCGGATTAAACCCCAGTAAAATTCGTTATGTTTTCGCGGTCCTTCTAAACTAACCCGCACTTGAATTCTGGATGCGCGCAACATGCAGGCGCTCGTTAGTTATCTCCCATTCAAAAAGCATTCGTTCACTCACGTCTCTCACTTACAGCTGAATGTCCCTGCGCGCCGTCCTCCGAGTTAACCCCCTCCGGGGTCTCACTGCCCATGCGTCGTCACAGCAAAAATTAAAAGCATCCATCAATCTCCGTCGGGCGTTGACTCCTGAGTGTTTTTTGTACTTTCCCGGAACCCGCCGACGCGTCTGCCTTCCGTTTAGGTATAATTAGGTGGGCCCTACCGACATTGACTTGATTTTCGTGTGTACTTTGATCATCTTCAGCCATGTCGCAAATCCGACGCAACGTTGGTGGTGGGCTCCCCACGCACGCGTTCGCCCTTATTATAGTATACTTTATCCCCGTCGACCCCAACGCGCCCCGATCTTTCAAGTGAAAACAGCTTGGTTTGTCGCGTTCCTGCTGAGTTGTTCCACTATGTTTACATTCATATCAGTTCACGCTTCGCTACCGCTACCGACGTCCTGTCAAGTCTCCGCCATCTCAGACCCGCGCGTGTGGCATGCGCTCCGAGTCCGGGCGCATCCACGACGCATTTGACGCGCTCAAAATGTCTGAATTCGATTTTTCGAGCGGGGTGTGGGGGCGGTGGGTGATTTCCTTCCATATGTATGAATATCCTGACGAGTATTGACGTATCTAATAGTTTTTGGTCTCGGTCTCGCATATATTGCCGCGGGTAATTCAACTTCCGGGTCTCGGCGCGTCCTATATTTCGAACCGACAGAAATGCCGATAACCCCCTGAAGACCGGGGATGAAAATGTGTATACTCGCTGTGTCAAAAAGTAACCGGAAGCAGGTTTAGCATCAAAAGTGATGTTTCCCTGGGAGATTTTGCAGCCCAAAACTTTCAAACAGTATCGCTGAGTACCACATACCAGCAAAAGTCCAGCATGCCTCCAGGTTTCCAGTAAAATTTCAGATTAGCAATTTCTGTTCAAATGGGGTGTCATGTCTATGGGGATTAATTGCTCCCTGCAGCACTGCAGGATAGCTCGTATTTTTCAGCCTTGGATGCACACCACTCCTTTCACCTGGATATATATGCCAGTTTTGAGATAATTCAAATCCACTACGTGTTAAACCTACACACACACACTACCCACAGCTTAACCGTATTCCATATGCGAACAGCCTCCTTCGAAAATCTCAGCGCAGGAACCGTATCGAATCTCCCCTGTCACTCTGGGGATGCCTGAACGCTGCGACATCATATTCAGAACGCCGCAGTGGTGCTGAGAAATCCAGTGACTTACTCGAAGAACCAATTATTTCCAGGAACTTGGGGAGAAAAGCAGAGGCCTGCGATACTGGTCGACGAGGCGACACAGTCCGTAGTTGTGTCGGTGCCCAAAGTGCCCTTTGGACGAATTATTGGACCCGTCAGGAGACGCGACCTAGTTTAGAAGCTAAGAGACTTACGATATCAGAACCGCAAACACTATATTCAACAGTATCGAGATTGACGTAAACGTAAGTGCATGTGGCGAGGGCAATAGTCACCCCAGTGGAGGGAGGAATGAGAATAGGGTTCGCTGAATTAATTGAATTCATTAGCCGGTGTCGAAAGCGATGTAGGAAATATATGCCTAGAGCGTCTAGCGCAATTGTTAAATCGTTGCAGTCGAGGAGAGACGGTTGTTCGGGACGAAAATCACACTCGATAGCAACTGAAAAAAGGTCAACAAAAAAACTACCGAGAATGCAGAGAGAAAACGTACTGCAGGGATGCGCGACTGCGTCGCATTGCGAGACTACCTGACGTTTTGAGGCGTTCACGAGTGAGCCTCTGCCGCGGACATCGGATCGCGGGCAGGAGATGGTCGCGACCTTGACGTCTGCCCCGTTATGAGTGAAGCTGCTTTCGCTCAGGATATTGGCATTCGGTCCACAAGCAGTTGGCAACACGGAGCTTGCGGTGACCGAGAGACTAAGCACAGACGCGAAGGCCACGAGCATGGCGAGCTTCATGGCAAAGAGGCGCTTGATGGGCAGATAGCACTGCCGGGGCTGAAGCAAACAGACCTCGTATTTATGTTCGCGAGCTGAGTTGCTGACGATGATCCGATGTTCAAGAATGTGGGTCAGCGGACTTGATGCATGTCGATGGAAGCGATACGCTGCGGAAACAACGTGTCTTTAACTGGATATGCCCATGTTGCTTAGTGGGAGAAGGCAGTACAAAGGCAGTAGATTGACGTGATGGACTTCATCTGCACGGACACGAGGCTGGTCCGAGGGCTGCTGCCGATCTCGCAGAGCCCAGACATGTGAAGGTCGTACTGGTAAAGTTGGCCTGCAACAGAATTCATGGCAATAGCAATACTTATCCGGGATGCTGGCTAGCACATTACATTCTGTTGTTTTATAGGAAGCCAAAACTGATGTACTGCTCGTGTCGTCTACAGGTCGTGGCCTCTGTGCTTTGACCTCTTGTTTTGTTTCGGCATGTTTCGGCAGACAAATCAAAATGCCACTCCTGTCAAAAGTGAGCCGGAACGGCTGTTCAACTGCTCGTGAGTCGACAAGTGTTACTTCTGAGTAGTCTCAGTTCCAGTGTGCCAAGACATTCCGATATTGGAGCCCTGTCGGGACAGTCTGGGACGTAACCGGTGGGGTAGGACCTTCGCGCTATTTTTGCTCGATTTTCCACTATCGCGTTCACCCATCTCCAAAGGTTTTTGTGGCAGGGTTTATAGAAGGTACATAGTGGAACACATTTTACCCATTTTTGCCAGCTCCAGATACATTTACGAGGCTCCAGAGCCCTCGAAAACGATGTATGGGAGAGCCCTCGAAAACGACGGGGCCTGGCTGTGGCTGCAATCTGGAACCGATGAGCATTCCGGGACATATGTTCCTCGGTGGAAATTTGGCCGCGGTCTGCCAAAAAAAAGACACAAACGGGCAGGAGGACAAGGATGAGCGTGATAAAATTTCTTGGCACAGTCACGGGCCTGATCCGAGTGCTTCTGGCCATGTGAACTTTGTCTGAGAGTCATATTGGATTCGAGAGGCAAAGTTGGTGGAGTAGAATTGGCGACAATAGCAATACTTGTCCAGGATTTTTGGCAGCGGATTACAGCCTGTTATTCAGCTAAAGCTGATGGTCCTACTCGCGTCGTCTAGGGTCATGACATCTACGCTCTGGACGCTTGTGTCGTTTCGGCATGTCACTGCTGTCAAAAGCTGTTGAACGGGTTGACTGTTCAGCTGAGTTGACAAGCGTTACTCCTGAGGCCCGCCCAAGGGAAAGTTCTCAGTCCAAAAGGACAGTCCCAGCAAACGGATTATTCTGATCAGAAACCAACTTCTTTTGTTCGTTCAGAAACCGAGTTTCCCGGAGCGGCAGCCTGTAACGATGGACACGGGTACACCCGCGGGTACCTTCGGGCCTACCCCTACCCGGACCCACAAGAACCGTACCCGTGTACAGATCGGGTCTACAACCCGTACGGGTTACCCGCGGGTCCTCAACGCACCCGCGGATCCCCAAACCTGTAGGGTATGGTATACGCGCGGAATTTCCAGCATAAATAATATTTTGCTGTCAAGTACGGTGTGGTATGATGTAGACTACTCGACAATCTCAACACTTTCATTTCCTGAGCTATGGGCCGAACGCGCTTGCACTTTTTTGGGCTGCATGCTGCTATGCCACAGCCACCATGATCACTTTGCGCGGACGGCGTGCATTTCCTGACGGCGCGAATCTCTCATGCTCCCGATCCACCGGCTCAAACCTCAATCTTACTGTATTGCAGTTCTGTTTGTATTTATGGACAAGAATTTCTGCCTGCTTATGCGTGGCAAAAATGAGCATTTGGAGTTCACAAACCCGCGGGTACACGGGTCGGGTACGCGGGTTCGGCACGGGTCTGGAATCGCGACCCGTACCCGTAGCCGCCCACCCTCGCGGGTTAACACACAGCTTCAATTCAATTGTCCTTCCTACCATCTGCCGGAGCGGAGCGGCGGCATAACTTGTGTAGGAATTTTTTTTTTTCCTGATGGAATTAATCAACGCCCTACCAATCTCATCAGCGTAATGCCGTCGCTGACGCCGGGAACGAAACCCTCAAGCCGCGAATTGGTACGTCCTATCCATCTGCCTCGAGCTGCCCACTTCGTCGGTGATCATCTGATGTCGAGGAGCGGCAGGCATCTAGGAGCGATTTGCTTCCTCACCAATACATCGACCTTGGTCGACGCCACGGCATATGTATAGAACTATGATACCGTATACATAACTCTCAACTCAAGCCGGGCTGATCAGCCAAATAGATCTACAGCCACAACAAGATTGGGATACATGGTTTGTCTGGCTCATCTGCAGCAGCTTTGTGTTGTGCCTAATATTACGATCTCAGATGCCTCGACGTCCACATATTTCAGCCCCTTCTGGTCGAGATTGCTTTGGAATCAAATGATTAAATGTGGGTTACGCATGGCGGTTTTATTGAGAGTTTGACGTTTTTTTCGCTCGTTCTGTCTCTCAGGCCTTCATCAAGGATTATGAAAGTTTTCTGCCTTGAGAGCTGAATTCGCGGGTTTAGCATGGGAAGTTTACATATGACGGCGGTTGTCTCGATATCTCAACGAGGTTTCAAGACAAGTAGATGTTTGCTTCCATATGCTGGCAGTGCCGCGCGTGTGCCATTATATTGCTACTGCTCCCCATCGACGTTGCACCTATACGCCGGAGTAAAGCAAAGGCACGTCTTGTATACTTAGAAGCAATCCGAACTTACGGCTGAAATCCTGCCTCATGCCACCAACATCCTACATCAAGATTGCGGAGCTTGAAGTACCTAACAAGGTGTGCTTGAACTGCGTTTCGGCGTGAGGGCTTTCAACGGACAATTGCGCTGAAAATGGGAGATGAGCCAAGGGTAGAGGTCACACAAAGTTTGAAAGCTGGGGACAGGACGGACAAGCATGCGTAATCTTATAAAGAGGATGATTAAGTGAGTTGTTACAGTATTCCGAGCGAAACCAATACATTCGCCAATGAACCTAATATTTTTGTATCCAATATCTTGATTCTAGAAATAAACTGATGAATGAATCGAGTCAATCTTCGATCTTTCGGCCGGCTCAAAAAGTAACACGACTCACTAATTTATCATCTACAGATTTTCGTCAGCATCCCCGACAGTCCGGCCCGCATCTACGGCCACCTCGTCCTCCTGCGTGTCAAAGCGCTTCATGACCAGCCAGAACGCACACCCGCCGCCCCCAGTGAACACTGCCATGACGGCGTAGTTCCACACGAGGAGCGGATCCGCGGAGAGCCCTGCGGCGCGTGTTAGCAATCGAATATAAGTACACAAACGACACTAGATAGCGCCGGTAGTAGGGACGCACAGAGGAACGCCTCGCCCAGCACCGCGCTCATTGCCCCGGTCCCCATGTACATCGCCATCACAATCGAGCGCATATTCTTCGGCGCCTTCGTGTACGCGTACTCGTAGCCCGTGACAGATCTGCGCGTAGTGCAAAAAAATATAAAAGAAAACGATAGTTATGTCAGGGTAAGGACCAAGAATCTTGTTGCGTGCGAGACGGGTACTGACGTGAAGATCTCGGAGAGTGCGATGAGGATGTATCTATTCGGATTATCAGAAGGCGCAATGAGCTTCCGCGCTGGGAGGGAGGGACGAGAGGAGCGAAAACGCAAACTTGAACGCACGCAGGAGCCTGTATCCAGACGCTAAGCGGGGAGACGAGCGGGTTTCCCGCGGCGTCCCTGCACGTCGCTGCAGCACGCCCACACGGGCTGGTCTGGTCATGGAGAGTCAATAAAATACAAATATGTGCATAGATGCCGCGAGACGCGCGCCCACCTGGTAAATGTTGTACTGCAGGACCGCTGCCCAGACCATCGCAGTCGCGGCTACAGATCAGTAATGATGGAAGCCGCAACGGAAAGTAGACGACGGCGTGCCTATGAGGAAGCCCACCGCGATGCGCTTGAGAGGGGTGAAACGGATCCTGCGTCTCTGAAGAGCGGGATATAGCTGCGGACAAAATTCAGGTCAAGATTTCAAGAAAGAGAATTGAGGGGGTTAGGAGTTTATTGCCCACTCACCCAAAGGTCGCACAAGGGAATGCATAGGACGAGCACGAGCGGATTCAGGTTCGACATCACATCGTTCGGAATGCCGTCCGTCGTCATCGTCGCCGCCTGCGAGGTAAGATTGTTTCCCATCTGGTTCGTCGTCAGCCCTGTTCGTCCATGCGTCTTTCAGCTCCGGCCCAGCAAGCAAGTCTGATTGATTTTGCTCAAAGCTCACAGTATATGGGGAACCACACGAACACAGCACACGCCCCCAGCCCGCGGCGCACCTCGTCCACCCACCCGTCGTCGAACGTCATCCACGCCGGGCGCAAGGCGGGCGAAATGCGGCTCGGGCGCGCCGCGTCCCAAAAGCCGGGCGCGCTGAGGTTGCGCCATGTACGCACAGGGTTGGCACTCCACCGGCCTTTGCACGCAAACCGCATTAGGTGCATGAACGTAGTGACGACCGAGCCTGTGGGCGGGGCGCGCACGTAGCGCTTGCGGCCGACGACGAGGATGATGGGGCAGAGGACAAAGACCGCTGTCGGCAGCGCATATGCAAGCCAGAAGCCGACGTACTGTGGCCGCAAATGGCCTCAGTTTCGAGCTGGGAAATAATGTGACGAGTGGACGCACCTTCTCAGTGTATGTCATTACAAACTGCCCGAAGAGCGCGCCGAGATTTACCATGACGGCGAAGTACATGTAAATTCGGGACACGGTCAGTGCGGGATCGACGATGACCTTCTCGCCACCGGCGGTCGTAACAACGAACGACTTGGTGTGTTTGTACTGCTCCGCAACAAGCGGGGAGATATTCGCCTTGAATAGGCCGGTGCCTATGGATCATCAGCCGTACCGCATATCTAGGAAAATCAATATACCCACCCAGCCCAATCACAACGAGGGAGACCAAGAAAATAGGCAATGCCGTGTCAGGATACTCGATGATCCCAGGGACAGCCGCAAAGATTAGAGTAATGTGGCCGACCAGGGCAATAAACACAGCGAGACATATGGTTGTGAACCGCCCCAGGTGGACGTCTGCCAGGTATGCTCCCGCGAACGGAGTTATGTGGTACCTGTACGCTGAACGGTGATTTTGGTGAAGCAGGGATTTATCTCGAGCGCGCACCAGATTTTGTAGGCGGTGGTGATTCCAGTGGATGTATGCTGCCCTGCAGGGCGGTTGCATCGCAATACCATAGTAGGGAAACTTTTCTTGCCTTTGCCGAGTGCACCAGACTGTCCATTCAGGAGACCGGCACCCGTATGTGAACCGAGGGGAAGCGGATATTGTATGAAATTAGTCTTCAGACTGTCAGGGAATGCATCGATGCAATTAATTTTCGCTCTCACGAAAACCACTACGGTACCGTAGTACTGCACAAAGTCAGCGACGGTACTGCAGTTTGGTCAATGACACGCACCGAAAACCGTTCTGCCAGTTCCACAATTGCGATTACTGTCATAGTTCAGCCTCCCTCGATGAGAAAAGACGGACAAAACGTACAGTAGGCATTCCATGGAATCGCGTCCCCGACACGCTGTAGTGTCGCGAGCTGCTCCTCCGAGGGGCAGGTCAAGCCGTCGTGTACACCATCGATCTCGTGCAGTTTGCATGCACCTGTGTCATCCATCTCATACTCGTCCCAGTCGGCTGCGCATCCTACCTGTACAGAGAACATCAGTACAGTCGTCGTCACGGCAGAGCTGTACCAACTTCGAAGTTGGCCCTGCCCTCGCCGTCGCCAACGCCGAGCGGCTCATACTTGTACGATGTGATGGCTGGCATACGTTCCACGGAGCAGGAGGGAAAGAGTAACTATTCGGCTTAGGCGCTGGCGTTGTCACGGTGGGCGTGGCAGCCAGCACAGCGCATTCATTCGATTACGTGCGTCACTGCCGTGATTGCTGAAACTGTACAGGTACGATCGGTCGAGCACGGAGATGTGAAGGATATTGCGCGGCGCTTACCACAGGAAGTAATCATCCAGCGTGCGCCTTGTCCCAAGACATGAAGACGCCTTGACGCCCCCGCCAAGTAACTTCCCGTTAACACGGCGTTGACATGGTGTAGGACATCGTTTGATCGGATAAAGGCAAAGGCGCGAGCGGGGTATCTAAGCGGGTATGCTAGCAGCCAGGCAACGGACATCGAGTATAGCGAGAGTGATTGTTTGATGCAACGATGATGGTTGACGACAAGAGTGAATGACGGCATCACACGTGCCTAAATTCGGCTTAACTCACGCCACAACAGTCGCTGAGGACTCTCAAAATGGTCAGTTTTTTTGGCTCCATTTCGCCAGCCATGCATAAATGAGCGCTTCAAATTGCTTCCACTTTTACATACCCACCCTCCTGAACTAAAAGGGCCCTCGATTTTTGTGGAATGCTATCGAGATGCATCTGGGATTTCTGGAATTTGCGTGAGTATCTTGCGCTCAAATTGATGGGTTTTCTATGGGCTGTGTCGACAACCTTGATCGTCCCTTCGAATTGCCAGTGGCGGCCCATGTCTGGGCGGAATGAATGGGGGCCCGATGAGTGGTCGGAAATGGGTGGAGATATAGGCGTCATACGCATTGAGGATTGTGGAGGGGTAGTTGTGGCTCAGGTGAGTGCTTTGTAAACCTCCCTTTCTTTTCTCTTTTTACTTTCATTCTCTCGGTCTTTGTGCTGCGCTTCCGTTTCTTTTGTTGCCACGCTCTTTGTACTCGCTGATTCGCACAGGGAGCAGATGTACTGACGCGCATATTTTGTTCAGATTCATGTGCAGTTGCGCCGGCAAATCTCCTTAAAAAATGCTGTCAGTGGATAAGAGGCTTCTTCCATACGAGATAATAATACAACACGGGGATATTCGTCACCCTCCCCAACCTCCTAATAACACCGATACTTGAACCTCCCTCCCCTCCGCGTGATTTTCCTCCCTGTCCCAAGCGCCAACTGCCCCACCGTCCCTCGACCCTCCGCATGTGACGCATCTCCCACCCACCCCGGCGTCTGATCCAACGCCGCAACATCCGCAGCGCCGTTCCTCGGGAAAAACAACAACCTCTCGTTTTCCGCTTCATCTGAATCACGCGTAGGGCGCAGCGGCGCACCCACCGCCGCGCCAATCCTCAACATCGCAAACGCATCGAGCGTCGTCGTCCACGTTGGCGTCCACCACGCATACAACGCCACGCCCAACAACACCAGCAAAAACAGCCCCATCACGACCGACACCACGATAATCCCCGTCAGCGAAAGAACGGGAACCTGCATATCCATGCCCAAGTCGTGATTCACGATCAACCGTCCGTCGGGAGCACTGAGCAGCCACGCCTGGTTCGCGAGGAACGCAGCGGCCGACAAGGCGTTGGTGATCTGTTCCCCGGAGAATATGCCGTACCCGTCCACGAACGAGGAGAGGTAGAACATTATCTCGAGGTGCGCCGAGTTAACGGGGCCTGGGGCGAGCTGGTGCGAGCATCCGGTAATTGGGTTGACGTCTTGTTCTCGACCGAATTGGCCACTGAGTAGGGGGAGGAAGGGGACTACCCCCCCTATGCATTGGTTTGAGTTGTAAAGTTGGAGCGCGGCGGTTTTGTCCATGCCGAAGGAATTGGATTGGAGCGCACGCGTGCGGACGTCAATGAAGGAGCCGAGGCCGAAGAGCGCGAGTGCGGTTTGCAGGAGCGGGCCTTTATTGACGTTGTCCCCGAGGTTGTGCGTCGTGTTGAAGGCGGTTCCGTTGGAATTTGTGCTGGGTGTGGCGCGACGAGATTTAGATGATAGATAATCGGACGTCTGCGTCTCACAGTCCAAATCACACTTCCCCGGCGCACGAACAGTGGGATCCTCCACCAGCAAAGGACCCGCAATTCCGCCGTTCATGTAATTCGGCAGCTCGAAGAACCCCGCGCTGGTGTTCACCCTGATACGCGTGAAGTACGCGCCTGTCGGCACCTGCGGGTCCAACCCAGCAGCGGTAGTGAGGTTCACCGCGAGGTACAGCACCTCGGAAAAGTCCTGCCGGTCGCGTGTCGCCCTCCACGGCGCAGCGCTCATATTGGCAGGCATACAAGCCTCGAACGCGAACCCGGGAAAGTCGTTTGGTGCGGAGACGTTCTCGTACCGGACGTAGAACGCACCCGGGAGCGCGTCACAGCCCTGCGGGAACTCATCTTTCGTGATATTCTCCTGACGGGCCGTGGAATTGATGCGCGGGACGAACTGCCGGATGAGCCCCGTCGAGAATCCCGATGGAACCTGCGCGAAGAACGGGTCTTCGAGCAGGGACATGTTGCTGAAGGTGTACTGCCCACCGGCGATGGCGCACTCCAGCTGCGCGAGGTTGCCCCCCAATATGGGTGTGTTGCACGTCGTGCTGCGGGACCAAAGCTGAGCTTGAGGGGTGGTGGTTCCCGCCGATGCGAGATGGTCGCGGAGGACGGCGGTAGTCTTGCCATAGTCGAACGAAGGCGCGGAATCGCCGAAGTGGTCCATCAGGTCGATGATTTGAGGCATCCCAATTGGCCAGGTAGGTGTTTTGATAGTCGCAGTCGAAAGGTAAAGCTGCTGTAGCGGTGCAATGATACCGCCTACATCGATCAAATTAGCGTGGAGGAACGAGAAATACAATCTAGGACGCACCAAGCAGATTCAAGAAAATAGCCGCAATGAGGAACGACGAGGAAAAACTTCCTCGTCCGGTAATCCCCGCACAAACGAGCCTCAGCCACGTCGCAGGCTCGATCCACGCCTTATCCGCCAGCGTCATCGTCTGCCTCAGCGTTAACCTCTGCCTCTGGTGGAACGCTACCGCCGCGCGCGTACACACGGAGGTCGTCATCGGAATAGTGAGCGTCGCGACAATCGCTGTAAGCACCCGCGCCACGCGGAACCACGTCTCGCTCAATAAATACAACCAGAGATACGCGTTGTCGCTGCTCCCGGCGTACCCGTCGTTCTCCTTGTTCAGGACGATTACGCCGTAGTGCTTTCCGCCACCGCCAATGGGTTTGAAGGAGATGTAGCACGTCAAGGCCCACGCGATGACAGCCATGGTCGCGTAGCAGAGCGCGAATAATACGATGGAGGCGGAGTACTGGAGCGGAGCCCATTCTGCCCTGTGTTTGCACTCTGGCGCAAGTGTGGATGTAAGAGACCTGTCCGATTCGAGGTCGGGCATGAGCAACGTCTCCGCTGTGGTGCCGTGGTCGGGCATTGGTGACGGTGGTGTCCAAAAGAAAGTTACTCTACTTCTCTTCTGTTCTCTCAGCTTTTTCAAGCTCTCTTTATAAAATAACGGGTGATTCAAGAAAACTAAAGAATTACGTACTCTATGTCTATCTCAATATCTATCCTACTGTCCTTGTATTAACTACCTTGTCCTGAATATATACACTACTTTGTACCTTAATCTGTCTATCCCTTGGTATTACCATAAGTGGAACAACGTCCGCAGTTGGGCGGCGTTAACCATGTAGCCGAGCCGCAGCTGATCGGGGATCACCGAGCTAATCATGCCGACAGCAGACGGCCGTATCCGTTACAGATGGCATCTGTGATTCTGTCGATGGTTACTACGACTCCGCCTGTTGTATCTTTTTGTTGTCCGAGATGAACACTGTTCGATCTGTCACCCTCTTTATCACTTCACTTCACTTCACTCTCTTTACAAGATTACGACTGTCTGTCTGAAGCCATTTAAAACTCCGCTTTTGACTATTGTCACCCGAGTCCGCGGATATTAACCGTTCTTTAACGAAATCCCTCGTAACCTGTGCTGAAGCCCCATATAGCGTGGCTCGTTCGCTCTCCCTCTGACTTTCTGCCATTCTTAACTCCTTTAGTTTGTTAGGATTTCCCGCACTGCCCGAAGATATTCAACCCATGACGACATACGCAGTTGATTTCCTTAACTGCGCAACTGCGACCTGTCAACCAGAACCCAAATTGGGACCATAGACTGGTAGAGACGAGTCTCGTGTACCGTCAACCCACCACAAGACACTGGTTTCAGTATCAAATAGAGACTTTGCGGTGAGCCACCGGTAGCCACCCGGTGGCTCCCGAGGCATGCGGTGCTGGTGGCACCCGAATGATGTGTATACCCCTTCAAATGAGCCACTGGCTGCCACCGAACGAGATTGTGTCAGCCACCAGATGATGTCGCCCCTGCGTAGCGCTGGTGGAGCCACTCAGTACCGCATGCCTCGGGAGCCACCGGGTGGCTACTGGTGGCTCACCGCAAAGTCTCTGATTCTCACTACTACTTACGCGTTTGTCGTAATGTGGCTGCGTATGGATTGTTCATTTAAAGACCCTGCATCCTCCATTCCCCCGCAGCTTCCTTCCCGACGTCAATCCTCTCAAAAGTCTCCTCTGCAATGCACTGAATCCTTCATCTGTGGCTTCAAAATCTGCAACATCATTCCTTCAATCAAGGGCCTGCTCTGTCATACAACACCTCACAATCATCTGTTGGCTCTCTGTGTTTTCAAGTACTGCTGTGCAACGCAATAATGATTGTGACGCAACGAATATTCTCGTTTACGGATCAATTTGTTGCCTTTCTGCACCGTGCTCACAAGAGCCTCGAGAACAACATTTAATTTTTGGTGGTACGTGGTCCTGCAATGATTCTGATTGCATTAACGTTCCTTTCTCCTGTACTGCAGGTAAGGTAATCCCAGTGTCCAGTCACACAATTATTACTGTGAGGCTCTATTTTTTGAACCTTGCACCCGAATAAATTCACTGAATGGTACTGCAGTTATTCTTCTCTCATATCACCCGCGAGAATGGTGCACTCGACGTGCGCGCTGTCTAGTCAGACAATTTGGCCATCTACCATTTTTTATCACACGCTCCAGGATTGAAGATGTTCTTTGGTTTGCTCTCCTCACTGTACGTCCTTGCGAGGCGGAAATTCAATATTTAGGTGGATAGAAGGCATCCGCACATTTCCGAGACGACAACCGAAAGCTGAAAACTCCGTGGAACGGAAGACCAGGCATCACAAGTGAAATTCCATCCCAAGTAGGGAGGCGGCCACAAGAAAACAAGATAAACAGCTCCAGTAAAAATAGGTATGCCTATGAAAGACAGGCTCTAGAAAGATGGCAGGAAGAGTGCGCAAGGGAAGTTGATTAACCCCGGTCACGACGCACACAACGGCCAGAGTGGTGGGCGACTTGGTGAGGCCTTTTTGAACAAGGCACGACCAATCCACGATGAGACGGCTACATTTTCGTTCTCCACGACGGCCGAGGAAGTCGCCACGGGTTTCTCTGATGAAATCAAGGGCAAAACTGGTGGTCTTTTTGTTCTCCTTTCCCATCCACGCACAAACCTCAGCCAGTCTTGATCACCGGGTCGTCCATCGGTGGGATCGGACGAAGTCGCTCGTGTTATCGCAAAGCACGCAAAACTCGTAGTTATTACAGGCTACAATGAGGAAAGGTTTGGGTCTACTTCCCGGTTCCCGCAAACCGGCTGAAGGCCGATATGTCTACAGGCTCAAACTCTCAGAGGAGGCCATCAAGAAAGACATCCCGAACGCTAACATCCTCCATCTCACCGTGAACCTGTCTTCTTTTGCTAGCATCCGTAAGGCAGCTGTGGAGGTCAACGCTCTCCCGGAGCCATTGGATGTCAGTGTCCAGTCCAGCACGTCCATTGAATGCATATGCCGACTTCATAGGTGTTGATCCACAATGCGGCGGCATCCTTCGGGGATTTCAAGCTCACAGAGGACGGTGTTGAGAACCGGCTTGCTACAGATTATGTAGGACCATTCCTTTTCACGAAACTGCTTGCCCCCAAGCTCGTCGCTGCTACAACGCCGACTTACGCCGCGCGCGTCGTCTTTATATCGGGCTTGGGCCACTCATTTTGCACTGGCATCGATTTCGCCGCCCTCACAGACCCAGACCCCGAGAAGTACATGAAGAATACCACATTCTTCCAGGCCGATGATAAGCAGGATATTGAACCACCCGTGAAATTGCTTGTTTTTGCGATTTTCATACTTACAATATCGTGTATATTGTGTTTCTACGGTATCAACTGGTTTTTTATAAGAGGCAAGTATCACCTGAGAACAAGATGGTGTTCCTGAGTAATCAGGAGTGTCTCGGGCAAGTGCTCACTCTGAAACATGTAGGAGACGGTGTAGCCCAACTAAACATATTGGTTGTATCACTGGTTTCTGCTGTTTCTGCTGTTTCCCAACATCAGATCAAGTGGTTTCCAATGTATCGAGCATTTCAGTGTGGGTCATTGAGGAAAGCATGCCAAGCATAGTTGCAGGTGACATCGGAACTACTGTTCCAGCTGTTTCTAGTCAGCGGCTATGTCGGACATGAGTTCACAGGGTTAATAGCTGCCGAGTCTTGCAATCATTGATCTCAGAACCATAGCAGATACCGATGGGATAATCAACTCTAATTCCTGTCGGTCTCTTTTCATGGTTTTGTCAGGGGAACCCCTGTCCCGACCCCCATTCAGAGCACTTCCGGCCCCTCCGGTCCTTCCGGTCGCTCTTCCGGTCACCGGCCTACCGGAACCGGTACCGGGAGCCGGCACGTGACCCGCCAGGGGGACCCCCGATGGCACCTTGCATGTGACCGAGCCCGGGACATCTGCCGATCACTCCGGTCACATGGTCTTAGCTAGTAGCTTACTTATACCCACGGCTGATGTGGGAATCCTCAGAGTTTCTTCTCTTTGGATCCCCCACGTCAGGTATGCTTCTCTGTACATTTAGCTACTGTCAATTAACCTTTGGATCCCCCACGTCAGTCCCTGAGTATCTCGGGCCTTCGTGGTTGCCCTTACAGCAGAAGAAACTCTCTAAGGGATTAACCGGTCAAGATTGCAGGCTTCGGTGTGAACGGCTCGGACTCCTCTGATAGCGTCCCAGCCTCCCCTACCCTGAATCTTGCCCCCTCCTCCTTGCCTGTAGAGCCCTCCATGGACGCTGCAAGCACCGCTGCCGCCGCTGCGCAAGCAGCCGCCGAGGCCGTCTCCGCCCGCATGGACAGGCTCGAAGGTATTCTCGAGAGCCTTGCACAAAAAATCGACCCCCCCCGCGCCACTTCACCTGCCCCATCCCTTGCCGGTCCGGCTCCGGACCCGGGTACAGGATTATTCCCCCCAGCCATTCCAGGCTCAAAATCGGCCCTCCGGCCGAACCCCCCGTTCGTCTTCGACGGTGACCGGAAACAAGGCCGGGCGTTCCTCCACGCCGTCCGGTCGTACATCCGGTTGCTGCCGGAAGCGTTCCTCGAGGACGGCGCCCCCTCCGAGGAGAAAGCGGTCCGGTTCGCCATGTCCTTCATGGCCAAGGACTCCGCGTCGAAATGGGCCGAGCGGTACGCCGCCAAAACCCCGTTCCCCTTCTTGACCTGGGACGCGTTCGTCACGGAGTTCCGGCTCCGGTTCGTCGAGGAGAACGAACAGGATCATGCGCTCCGCACCCTTGAGTCCCGGTCGTATCACATGGGCGCGCGGGACGTCTTCCGGTACACCGACGACTTCGAAGACCTGGTCGACCTCGCCGGCTTCGAAGACCCGATTATCAAGGTCACGAAGTACCAGACCGGTCTTAACCCGGCGATTAATCTCGCCATCACCGGGTCGAGCGACCCTCCGGACCTGCGAGACTACCCCGCCTGGCGTCTCCGGGCCTACCGGCAGTATGAGTCGCTGCTCCGCGCACGCGAAGCCTCCCGCGAAACGACCGGTTCCGGTCGCCACCAACCAGCCGTACGCTCGGGGACCCTTCCGGTCGCGGTCGCTTCCGTCCTGGCACGTTTTACCGCGCCGCAACACAGAGCGGCCGCTGCCCCCGCACTTCTGCCCGTAGTCCCGATGGACGTCGACCGGACGCGCGCCCGTAGCACCCCGCGACGCGGTTGCTTCCGCTGCGGGGACCCGAACCACTTCGCCCGGGACTGTACCGCGCCGGTCGATGTCCGGTCAATCGACGTCTTGGACGAGGTGATCCGGCAACTCGGAAACGACTTGCTCGACGAGCTCGTCGCGCGTCTGGCATCGACGGAGGCCGCCGCGGAACATGCCGCCGCCGCCGAGCCGGAGGATTTTCCCCCCTGCGCAGAGTGAGCGGTGCGCCCTCTGTCGCGTCCCCTAATCGTTTCGCTGTCCTATGTAACGAGTGTGACAATATATCTCTTGCATCCACCGAACCGATAGACGCACCCCCTAGACCGATTGAGACTCCGGTCGTTCCGGTCATTCCGGTCGTTCCGGTCCCTCCGGTCGGGCCGGAACCCCGGCCACCTCTCCCGCGGACGCCGTGCCCCCAAAAGAAAACCGCCTGGGAGCGCCGCCTCCCGAAACACTTTACCCTTGCCGCCACCTCGGAGAGCAGTAACTCCCTCCGGCTTCCTCTCGAGATCGAATCCACCACCGACGCCGTGAAGCTCTTGCTCAGCGGCTTGGTGGACTGCGGGGCTACTTCCGAATTTATCGACACGGAGTACGCTGCCGAGCACAAGATTCCGGTCCGCCGGCTCTCGCAGCCCATCCCGGTCTACAATGTGGACGGCTCTCCCAACGAAGCCGGCTTCATTCGGGATGTCGCGGATGTGGTCCTTCGCTACAAGGGCCATAGTGAGCGTGCTCAGTTCGCTGTCACCCGCCTCGGGAAAGAGAAGCTCATCCTAGGCTACTCCTGGCTCCGGAAGCACAACCCAGAAATCGATTGGGCCAACCGCGAGGTTAAAATGAGCCGCTGCCCTACTGGGTGCTGTGCTACCTGTGTCGCCGAGGCGTGCGCCGACCGGAAGCTTGCCAAGGTCTCCGCTCGGATCCTCCGGCAGCTCCGGTCCGGCCCGGTTCCCCGGATATGTGTCATCGACACGGACGAACGCTCCAGCGAGGACGATGACGAAGAGTTCGACGAGGACCTACCGGAACTCGGACCGGACGACGGGGAAGATTCGGACGATGAGGATGACTCCGTTGAAGAAGGTGATCGGGTTTTCTACACCTGGTTCTCCCCTCCGGAGGACATCCGAGCGACCGGTACCGTCTCGCAACGGCTGGCCGAAGCGCATGCTAAGAACTCCGCGCCCGGTACGGAAGAAATTCCCGAGTGGGCCCGAGAATTCGAAGATGTCTTCAACCGGGAGTCGTTCGACTCGCTTCCGGAGCGCCGGTCGTGGGACCACGCCATCGAACTCGTTCCGGATTCGAAACCGGCCAACTGCAAGGTCTACCCCATCTCCACCCTCGAGCAACGCGAGCTCGACGCGTTTATCGAGGAGGGGTTGACGACCGGCCGGATCCGGCCTTCGAAATCCCCGATGGCATCCCCGGTCTTCTTCGTCAAGAAGAAGGACGGGGCGCTCCGGTTCGTACAGGACTACCGGGCGCTTAATGCGATGACCGTGAAGAACCGGTACCCCCTCCCTCTCATCAACGACCTTATTAATCGTTTGAAGGGAGCCCGGTACTTCACGAAACTCGACGTTCGGTGGGGCTTCAACAACGTCCGCATCCGGGAAGGCGACGAGTGGAAGGCCGCGTTCCGGACGGACCGGGGACTCTTCGAGCCGCTGGTGATGTACTTCGGCCTGACCAACTCCCCCGCGACCTTCCAGACAATGATGAACGACATCTTCCAAGATCTCATCTTGTCCGGCGACGTCATGGTATACCTCGACGATATTCTCGTCGCACACTCGGACCTCGCCCGGCATCGAGAAATCGTCCGGGAGGTTCTCCGGCGGCTCCGGGAGCATAAGCTCTACTTGCGACCGGAGAAGTGCGAGTTCGAGAAATCGTCGATCGAGTACCTCGGGGTGATCATCTCGCACGACCACGTCGAGATGGATCCAGTCAAGGTCGCCGGCGTCGCCGCCTGGCCGGTGCCGGAGAACAAGAAGGACGTGCAGCAGTTCCTCGGCTTCACGAACTTCTACCGCCGGTTCATCCGGGGGTTCTCCGACGTCGCCCGGCCGCTCTTCGACCTCACGAAGAAGGGCTTGGTGTGGCTCTGGACCGAGAAGGAGGCTGCCGCGTCCCGGAACCTCAAGGATGCGGTGACCACCGACCCGGTCCTGATCCTTCCGGACGAGTCGCAACCTTACCGGGTGGAAGCAGACAGCTCGGACTTCGCATCCGGTGCCGTTCTCTCCCAGCCGGGCGAGTGGCATCCGGTCGCCTTCTTCTCCAAGAGCTTGAGTTCGGTCCAGCGCAATTACGAGATCCACGACAAGGAGATGCTTGCAATCGTCCGAGCCCTCGAGGAGTGGCGACACTTCCTCAAAGGATCGCAGCATCCGGTTGAGATCTGGACCGATCACAAGAACCTGGAGTACTTCCGGAAGTCGCAGAACTTGAACCGGCGGCAGGCGCGGTGGTCCCTGTACCTGTCCCGGTTCGACTTCACCCTGCATCACAAGCCCGGCCGCGCGATGGGTCGACTGGACGCGCTTTCCCGGCGACCGGACCACGGTTCCGGTCGGGATAACGAGGATGTCACGCTCCTACGCCCCGATCTGTTCCACGTCCGCGCCCTGGAAGGTGTCGTCGTCGCCGGTCCGGAAATCCCGATCCTCCGGGACATCCGTGACGCGCTCTCGCACGAACCAGACCTTGAGGATCCCGTCGCCCTTGCGGCTCGCGAGCTCCTCAAGGTTCCGGGCCGCCGGTCCCGGTCTACCCGGTCGGACGAGTGGCACGTCGACGCCGGCCTGCTCTACTTCCGCGGCAAGATTGTTGTCCCCCGGGACAAGGACCTTCGCCGCCGGATCTTGGAGCAGCACCATGACACCCGGGTCGCTGGTCACGCCGGCCGCTTCAAGACGTTGGAGCTTGTCTCCCGGAACTACTGGTGGCCCCAGCTGTCCCGTCACGTCGGCCGGTACGTCGCCACCTGCGATCTGTGCTGCCGGACCAAGGCACTCCGGAAGCTTCCGGTCGGGGAGCTGCACCCGACCGAGGTTCCCGAAGATCGCTGGAGCACGGTCTCGGTCGACTTCGTCGTCGAGCTCCCGGAGGCCCACGGGTACGACGCGATCATGGTCGTGGTCGATGTCCTTGGTAAGCGCGCCCACTTCATGGAGTGTCACACCCAGATCGACGCGATCGGCGCCGCCCAGTTGTACTACCGGAACGTCTGGAAACTCCATGGTGCGCCGGAAAAGTACATCTCTGACCGGGGTCCGCAATTTATTGCGGAGTTCACCACTGAGCTCTGGCGCCTTATCGGCGTCAAGCCCGCGACCTCCACGGCATACCACCCGCAGACTGACGGCCAGACTGAGCGCGTCAATCAAGAGATGGAACAGTTTATCCGCATCTTCACCAACTACATGCAGGATGACTGGGACGACCTCTTGCCGGCCGCCGAATTCGCCTACAACAACCACATCCACTCTTCCACGCAGCAAGTCCCATTCATGACCGACACCGGCCGGCTCCCCCGGATGGGGTTCGAGCCGAACGGGCTGCGTTCGAAACTTGAGTCGGTAAACGAATTCCGCGACCGGATCGCCTCCGGCGTCTCCGAAGCCCGATCCGCGCTGGTCAAGGCCAAAGAGGAGTACAAGCGGTACTACGACCGCCGGCGCACCCCCGCGCCGGAGATCAAGGTAGGCGACCGGGTCTGGCTCGACGCGTCGGACATCCAGACAACCCGGCCGTCCCCCGGTCTCTCGCACCGACGGCTCGGCCCCTTCAAGGTCATCAAAGTCGTCGGTCGTGGTGCGTACAAGCTGGAACTCCCGCCCCGGCTCTCCCGGCTCCACCCGGTCTTTCCGGTCGTGAAGTTGGAACTCGCGGAAGACGACCCTTTCAAGGGACGGCCCGGCTACGACGAGCCGGCCCCGGTCCTCCCGGACGCACCCGGTGATGCTCCGGAATGGGAAGTCGAAGAGATCCTTGATGCAAAGGTGCGCTGGAAGTCGCTCTACTTCATGGTGCGCTTCAAAGGGTACGACGACTCGCACAATCAATGGGTCAAGCACTCCGACCTCTTCGCCCCGGAAGCTGTCGCCGAGTTCTACCGGAAATACCCAGCCAAACCACGCACCATTGCCGTTGCCGCCTTCGACTCCCTGCCCTTCCGGGATCCCTCCCTTCGCATCCGGTCTATGCGTCGTGGCGCCGCATTCCAAGGGGGGGGTGATGTCAGGGGAACCCCCGTCCCGACCCCCATTCAGAGCACTTCCGGCCCCTCCGGTCCTTCCGGTCGCTCTTCCGGTCACCGGCCTACCGGAACCGGTACCGGGAGCCAGCACGTGACCCGCCAGGGGGACCCCCGATGGCACCTCGCATGTGACCGAGCCCGGGACATCTGCCGATCACTCCGGTCACATGGTCTTAGCTAGTAGCTTACTTATACCCACGGCTGATGTGGGAATCCTCAGAGTTTCTTCTCTTTGGATCCCCCATGTCAGGTATGCTTCTCTGTACATTTAGCTACTGTCAATTAACCTTTGGATCCCCCAGGTCAGTCCCTGAGTACCTCGGGCCTTCGTGGTTGCCCTTACAGGTTTCCTCGAAGTGGGGTATATTTCGAAAGCTATAGACAAGGGCTACAAGGTCCGACTATACCGATTCAAGGGGTACTTCAGGAACGGAAGTTCCACAACTCAAGAAACACTTGGCAGTCGCGGTTTCAAGTGCTCATCACGACGCCATGTGCAAGATATTACCAAGAAACGGTCGGAATATACCTGGAATGACAACTTCGACCTCACCGACCAATGGGACACTTTGTAGTCTTTATAATACTCCAAAAACATGGGAAATAGGACGGATAAACAGACACTTTAAGCATTTCTTTTATTGTCATAATCATATCATGTTTGTATAAATAGTCAGAGTAGGCTCGGTAGAAGGCAGCGAGTAGTTTCCCCACTAGCAGGTAGCAATACCTGTGCCCAAGAGATCAAGCTGTTTATTGCGCTTGTGCAGTCCAACATCGCCGGACTTGCGAAGGTGGTCGATGCAGTATCTACTCCTTCCAGCCCGTCGCATGAACAGCACCTCACTACTGCACAAGTGAGTCTCACTCGTTCGAATGTGTTGTTCTAGTCTAACGTTAACGATCTACCCCAGGTGGCCAAATATGTTAAGCCACCGCGGCCACGCTGTCGACCGTCACGGATTAGGTCAGCCCCAGTGTTACATCCGTGAAACCCTTCTCCCCCGCCGGCGATATTCTGCAAATTTCCCTCACCGTGAAGCAGGCGGAAGGATTATTCAATACGAAGTTCGGCACATACCGTGTTCTGCCGATGGGCAGGAGGTGATCCGAGTGTTGAACTACTCCTTGCCCGCCGCTGTGCAGCAGTATATCCTCCATGTTCATCCGATTATCGCTTTCATGCCCCCTCCCCATCGTACGGCTAAAGACACTGCGTACAAGCGCAAGTTGCCCCTCGACCGTACACAGCTTGCACCTTGCGAGGATATTGTTAGCCCGGTGAGTCTTGTGTGTTCGTCGTATTCGTTGAGATAATTCCATCAACGTCCAGCCATGCCTCCAAGAATTTTATGGCCTCCCAAACAAAACAATTTCTGGCTCGTTGACCAACACTCTCGGTGCTCAAGGATACAACTCCCCTGGGCTTGGCGTGAGTTATTTCTTTCCCTCTCAAGTCTTTCAAACTGGGCGGTGCAATTTAACGCAGGAATACGCCAACATAAACGATCTCGCGGTAACCACAATCCATAGTTCTCACAGCAAAGCACTCACACAACGAATTTAGGCCCGATCTCGCTGGGAACACCTTCACACTCACTCCCTTGAATGGTGCCCAGAACCTGTAGGACAACAGCGGTGGATTGGAGGGTCAAATTGATATTCAATACATCGTCGGCGTGGCCGGCGATGTCCCGACGACGTATCTCTTGTACACGCCGAGCACCGATGCTGCGACTTCATACATGGTTCGTCTACTCGTTAATTCCTCTTTCCATCATTGAGACCAGGCCAGGATACCATCAACTGGCTTCTGACTCAAGAGGATCCGCCGACCGTCTTCACTACAAGTTTGGGAAACTTCGAGTCTGACCTCTCACAGAGCGTTGCAACGTGAGTGCCTTCGAACCTCTGGTGTAATTGTTCTTATCTGTGTGCGTCCACCTTTTTAGGTCCATTTGCAATGACTACATGCAGGTGGCCGCACTGGGTACACCTTCCTCTTTCACTTCCTCCGTTCCTGCTTTAATCACCCATTTGTTAGGTATCTCGATGATATTTGCGTCCGGCGACAGTAAGTGCCTCAATTCTGTCCTTTCGCCCTGGACTTCTAACTTATGAACTCTTCAATAGGCGGCGCGGCCAACAACAAGAAGACTTGCACGTCATTTGTACCAACGTTCCCGCCGAGCTGCCCATAGTATGTCGCCTGTCACCACGCAGGTACTTTCACCTATTCTCATATAGCGTCACGTCCGTGGGAGGGACATTTTTCCAACCACCTACGGCTTTCACATCTTCCTCGGGTGGATTTTCCAATTATGTCCCTATCCCGAGCTGGCAGGCGACAGACGTAGCAGCCTATCTCGCAACCATTGGAGACGAAAACGCCGAGCTCTAAAATCCCGCTGGAAGAGGTTTCCCCGACGTCGCGTCTGAGTTCGAAGTGTATATCGTTAATGGTTCGTTCAGCCAACATTTCCCTGCCTTTTCATTTCTGATTGAGTTCTTGGTGGTTTATAGCCGGAGGTGTATGTGCTCTTGGACCCTCACTTTAACATGCTTATTGACTTTACACTTAAAGGTCACCAGTATCGGGGGCACCAGCTGTGCTAGCCCAATCTTCGCTAGCTTCATCGCACTCGTCAATGATCAACTTATCGCTGCCAACAAACCTGTGGTTGGTTTCCTTAATTCTCTCCTGTATAGCATAAGGGCGGGCTGGATGATGTTACCGTCGGTTCGTATTTTTGTGTTGAGCTGGAGGGAATTGCGTCTCACTGACTACTTTTATTTCAGGCGGAAGCTCAGGATGTGGTAGCGCAGTGTGAGTAGTGTTTTTCCCCTGTACGAACGCCGTAAATTAACGAGGGGCGTTTCAGCGGTTGGCCCGCCACTACGGGTTGGGACGCTGTGACTGGATTGGAAACTCCGGACTTCCCTGGGATGTTACAGGCTTTGGGGATCTAAAATGGGGGCGTAAATTCAAAGCTTCTTGGTCTTTTATGTAATGTCGTCCGCAAGATATTGAATAGAACAATGGTTTGATTGCACAAACAGAAACAGTAGAAAAAGAGGACACCCTGCCTTCGAATTTTATTTACATGATGCCTAACGTTGTGAATGAATACACGCACATGATAAACCGTTTTCAACACCGCCACAGTCCCGAGTTAGTTGTCGGGCAAGCACTGGTAGTACCAGGCGTTGACTTCGGTGCAAGTGTGGTCGGCTTCACAGGCTGGCGAAAAGGAATACGTGTCAGTGGCCCTGTGGAACCGCAACTCAACGAACCAGTGGGCCCCTCATAATCGATCCCTCCACACTGGCTCAGAGGGGAAGTCTGTCCTGCCACGAACGCGGCCGACAACGCCAAAATGAGGAACGACAAAGAGCGCACCATGTTTTCGCACGAGGGTATCTAGGTTGGGGCCACTCTTTATACGTGCGAGACGAGGCTTCATAGAAACCGGCGGGCCCAGAGCCGCAGACCGGACTATTGTCGCCGAACTATCGGCTACGCGTACTTGAGCACGGGGTTATAACCCTAACCTGACCCCCCTGGACGATAGAAATCGACATGAAGCACTAGGGATGAACTTGTTGAAATAAGCTCAGAAGGTTAAGAGTGTTGCAAGAGGATTTAAGTCTCTGCAAACCAGTGAAGGGCTACTACCTAACTACAGAGTATTTATACTACGGAAATATACTAGAATGTTCTGCATAAGTGAGTAAGCTAGCATCGGGGTGAGTAAGTATGAACTCGGGCTGAGTAAGAACACCGGGCGGATCATAAATCCCATCACTGATTAGTGATGTCGGCTTGATAATCCAACAGAACTTTAGACCGAGGTCCCATGGTTTAAATATGGGAGTAAAGCGGGCTTCTCCTCAATGGGAGCAAAGCGGGCGTCTCCTCTCTCGAGTTTTTGGTTATGCGAAGGTGAAGGGTCGGTGGTTTTGTCGGTGAAATAAGCTGGTTTCCTCGAATGGAATATACGATATCGGCTTCATTCCCTCCCCAAAACGATCCTCCGACGTGCAGTTCAATTTCAACGACCCGTGCTACCGTTTGCCGAGCCAGGAAGAAGATCGTATTACTACAGTCCCGAGAATGTACCGTATTTCAGCCCGAGAATACCGCAAACCCACCTGACCTTCAACATCCGACTTACCGGGAGTTTAGTGGAACGCCGAATTGTGGATCGCATCTAAATGGAAGTTTTTCACAAGCCAGTTTGGCAGACCTTCTTCTTGAGCCTTGGAGCTAGGAGGCTTGGACGGATAGCTGAACTCTGAACTGGTTCAAACGCAGTAGTTGTGGCGCGAGCAACCTCGGGGAGATTCCAACCCAGCGTATCGTCTCAGCAGGCTCTTCTTCCTGTACCTTATCACCTTCAAGGACTCTCTCTGTGTGTCGCGTTGCCGGACAAAATTCTCTCCAGTGCCCAACGCTCAGCCGCCAACGCCGCAATCGGCGGCCGTCTACCCGGCAGCAAGCCGTCCCGTGCGGCATCGCGGCTGATCAGCTTGTTCAACTTTATAACACAATTGAGTGAAAACGCGTCAGGTTTTGATCCACTGGCCGGGTTTGGCAGGGTGTACCTGAAAATGCTGAATCTCATGAAAAAGTGAAAAAGAAATGATCAAACCTTCTGATCGTCGTGGGTCCTGCCGAGTGCAAATCATGATGCTTCAGTGACCAGCGGTCCAATAGGACACGACAGTGTTTGTTAGGAGTTCCTCTGATTCATAGCAACTGTATTGTAGGACCTTTCTTGAACTCGGCGAGCCCGTATATGTTGGTAAAATCTATCGTTAGTTACTCCCAGCGGAAGCCACTGACTTTGGGGTTTCGCAGGCATCGCCTCATAATTCTTCCTTGGTGCAGCAATCAGAATTTCCACAAGAACTGCCGTCTAAAATTCGGCGTGAAAATCTACGACCTGTCGGTTTCGAATCGTGGGTAAACAAAGCAATAAAGCATCATCGGATCAACGCGGTAGTGATTCTCGCCTCTTTGTCTCCCGAACACTCATGCGCTCCGTGCCACTCAAAGCGCACGACCGAGTCACCGTGAAGAAATTGGTCGCGGAAGTCGTACAAATAGCTGCAAGTTCAAGCCTGCTTCTCAAAACGAACCGGTGGCCTGAATTGTGGAATTTCAAATCACCTCGCGCCCGTCAATTCTTCAACTGGAAGTCTAGCACAGGGGTTGGTGACCGGCGCACTTTCAACGCAACCCAAGCAGCATATGCATGGAACCGGTCCGAAACACAATGCACAATGCAAGGACGGATTTCCTTTTCCGGAGTCCAAAGCAAGGCCATCGCATATAAAGCCCGGGCCTCTGAGCGACTCTTTACCCCATCACACCCCTCGTAACTCGGCGTTCCCTCATCCCTCCTCTGTGAATTCTTTCTATGTCTGCCACCCAACCGGTTTTTAACGGGTTCCTCCATATGCCACCGGTATGTATGTACCAAACGCAGTCGATGCATGGGAGTTGTATTAATTCTGACAGAAAAACGAATTACAGCCTGACATCATTGATACTGCGATATCCATTTCCAAGGAGGATGAATCTGAGAGCGATGAGGGAGCTAGCGTAAGTACCCCTTCCTACCTCCTCCGGGCGCGTCTAAATCCATCCAGCTGGATTCAACCACGCCAGATGGTCCTAATTTTAATCTGTCATCCGATACCATTCAATGGCCACATACCCACTAAAAGCCCCTCTGTGAGTGTCCAGTCATCCGGCAGTGAGTCCTCGTCCATCAGCAGCCCACTCCAAGTGTTTAGTACCACTTGTTTATTCATTGCCAGTGGGCCAAATTTAATTTTGTCTATGAGAATACGGTCACGTCGCACAGTTGCATTCACTCCTTTCAACCATTGATTGTGAATGTTAGCCTCGGTAAGATTTGCGGCTGGGTTTGTAATAACCCGGTTCACGCGCAGTTTCCAAATCAGATGCAATCCAAATGAAACCAATATGGCGAACAGGCTCCCTTGCTCGGGCCTAATGGTCCCTCTTGAACGTTTAAATTTCAACGAGTTATAGCCCAGTATCAACCCTGAAGCGCGGAGATCGGGAGTGCGTGTGAAAGCAGAAATCCAACTACCAACACCACACACCTCCAATCCAAGGCGCATGAGTTCGGGGCTCCACACAAAGTCTATGTGTGCTGCAATCCAGCAGAACGACGTCGAAGCAGTCCAGTGTGGCATGTCCACCAATAAAATGTGTGTTTTATGAAATAGTTGCGGCTGCGCGACCAGCGCGCCGCTGAGCGTGATGATCACAACCAAAATATCCTTCCAACAATTCTCCTTCCTTCCTCGCCATCCTATTAATCTCTTCACCACAACCTCCAACCAAAACCAAAACCTAAACCAAAATAAAAGGACGGTCACTGGCATTGCCAGCAACAACCAGGACGATCCTGCGCTGGGTCTTTCCTTGTTCAGGGGACGCTCCATAAGTCGCGCAGGGTGCTGGGGTCGGGTATTAAATACGCGCCGACACGTCCAAACGAAACCGAAACTAAAGCCAAACAAAGAGCAAGGGAAAGGTGGGGTATATTCTTCTTTTTTTTAACTACTACATTTCGAGCTCCTTTTATACCTGAACTATTTGTACTTTCCAAATAAATACCTACAAGTCCAAATTGTGCAACTGTAGCTCTGTGCACAGCCAAAAACCAGTGTGTTGCCTCGGGAATTGGACTGCCTCCCAACATCCATGGGATTCAAACTATTCCACCAATAATATTCCTTGTTTTCCAGCTGTTACCGTAGCACTGGTTGCCTTGAGACACATGGCTGTGTCGCCGTTTCCATTGGCATGCACAGCAACGCGTCCTCCATCGCGTTTCGGACGTGTTTTGGTACAGACAATGTGGGACGATGTGAACTCGTGACCGTTACTCATTGTTCAGTTGAACCATTTCAAAATCCTGTGCGCAGTGCCCCAAGGCTGTGCGTACAGTGGCGAGATTTCGGGGGTTTAGATGTGTTTTCCAGTGCCAAATATTCCCCCGCTCATCAACCCCCAGCTGAGTGTTGGCCAAAAAGAATATTTCTTCAGCAACAATTGTCGTGTTAGAGACCAGATGAGCTTTTGCTCAGGCGAGTCGCATTCGAGGGCAATGTGCTCCAAAGATTTTGTCACATTGCAGACATGACAGATGCCATTGTATTGCAGGGACTCGATGTGGGACCAGAAGTCACCTACTCTGAAAGTGTTGTGTATCCTGAGATTTCTTCCACTGAGCAACGAATATGGTCCAGATTAACGAAGGTCAATTTCCGGGGTGGTGCCACACGAAGAGACCGTATAATCTTGGTGAACGTTCTTTGTGAACCGTGGGTCAAAAGCATTCCTGGAGATTCAAACATGAGGTCGGTCTCCATGTTTATTTCAACCTCCTGGGCCAGCTCATCGCGGAGATATTTAGCAGGGTTCTCGGAGACTCTCATGAAATGTGTACGAGCCACTCGTTCATTGAGTAAAGCTATTGTGTTTTTTATCAGCAGGAAGTTTGGATGAAACAAATCGGTTTCATGCTTGTCTCGCTCAGTCACCAATGTTTGCATAAGGTAATCCGCAGATGCACAAATTATGGGGGGAGCGTTTTGTGTGTGTGGTCTGCAATATTAGGAGGAGTCTCCCGAGAAGTGCAGATGAAAATGTCACTGGTCTGTCAGGCCGATTAAATTCACGGCGAGAGCCATATTCTCCTGAACAGCATCAGCCACTCGTGTAAATCCAAGTCGGATTTCCGGTTTATACTCCCCCGCATGTAAAATGTGGGCATGAGGGAAGATTTTTACTATTGTTGGCATATCTCCACCTATTCTATATCGTCTTGTGGAAATTTCATTAAACGGCAAAAATGGGGAATCCTTCTCCTATATTCCGCAGCGTGAAGTCTGGGTTGAACGTAAACGGCTCATCAGTCGGGATTGTTTGGTTTAATTCCAATTCCTCATCTGTCAAGGCCAACTCGTCACATAAATCGAAGTTGGATGTGGTTGGGTTCCATTTTTGAGTGATACTGTCTATCAACATTTTCACCGTTTCGATGCATTCTCCAGGGTGCATACATTTGAATTCCGTTCGATCTCGGTGACATGAGGGGCAGCCACAGTTCTTCCGACCAATTCCAGGGGATTTAATGTGTGGGGTCTTCTCAAGACTGTTGTTTTTCGGGTTGCGATTACCGTACCATGTCGTTCAAATCGACAGGGGGTATGACGCGTGCCCCTTTCAACCAATTCGACAATTCAACAGGGCCGAAAATTTTGTGTGACACCCCGAAAATTTCGACTTTTGTGAAACAAAATTTGGAAATTTTGCCTTTTTTGCATCCCCGGCACAATTTTGGGACCTTGGTCACGCTCGGGACATTCGACAAACATACACAGGGTGCGTGTAGCCGCCTATGCTTACCTTGCCAGGGCCTACACAGTCCTTGGCAAACTGAGTGTAGGTCTGTGTAGGTCTCAGTCTAGGAGCTCCTTGAATGCAGTGAGTGACTCCTGATAAAGACGCACTATGCTATAGTCACTATGTTTGCGGGCGCCTCGGTGGCGCCGAAAGCTTTGGGCCTGTTTTTATAGCTTCGATCTCAGCGCTAGCTAGGTTGTTTGCCGGAAGCGGCATTCCAGACCGCCTGACGTTGTCAACTTCGTTATCGTTGGGAAAACTTGCTCTTCTATATCTCCTTCATTGAGTCAATGCCTCGAATCAGTGTGCGTATATTTGCTATCTCCTTGATTTGGTAGTGCTTTCCAAATCACCGCCCCTGCTTCAGTGTTGGCTCCGAGCCCACCGAATGTGTCTTCAATACTGGCGCCCTGTCCGCATCGTCTTATGACTACCTAGTTTCGCTATGCTGCGAACATTTCTTGATCCTGCGCAGCATTCTACTGCTTTCAGCCATCTCGATCCAGCTTCAAATTCTGGTCTACAAGCCAGTTGGCTTAACCATAACAGTCACTCGCCTTCTGAATCGGGCGATCAGCAGAATCCGCGGTAATTTTTCGCGGTGTCGCGGCATGGGAACAATACTGCGGCAAATTCTGGGTTCGGCTTGAACGCCCCTCTTTCCCAGTTGGAGGTACATACCAGCTAGTGGTGGCAAGGTTCGGTCCGGTTCGGGTTCAGGGCCTTTTGCTCCGAACGCCGAACCTGAACCTGGCGTTCGGTCCGAGCGAGCCCCGAACCTTGAACCTGAACGCGGCGTTCAGGTTCAAGGCGTTCGGTTCAGCGTTCGGACGCAGTTCGAGCGCAGAACCTGTTCAATTTTCTTCCGCACTGCAAGACGGTAAAATTTGCTCACCACAAACTTGTTTATATAAGTACTAGAGAATAATTCAAGTTATAAATCACCATCCTCTGCCTCATCGTCGGTGGAATACCCAAAGTCTGTGTCAAGTTCTGCCATGAGGGCGTCTATGTGCTTGGCTGCAATGGCGCAAGCACTGATAGGGCCATTGTGGTACTCACTTTCGAGCAGTTGAATTGCGCCAAACAGAATGTTGCTCAAAGAATTTCGCAGCTTCGTATCAGTCAGGCTGCCACTTAAAAGTGCATGTTCCGTTGGGGTAGCAGACCCCTGGATGGTAAGGTAGTCTCGAGCCATCCGACGGAGGGTCGGACGCGAGGTGTTGTGCTTATTATAGACCGAGAGTCATGAGGGAATATTCGACAAAAAGTATCACTTACACCCCAATAGTGCAAGATGCTGTCCGTTTTCTCAAGTGGCCAAGAAAGATAGCCTTTCAATTCATGTCTAGGTTGCGCACGAGCTCTTGGGTGCCGAAACGTTACCGTTGGCGCCGAAACGTTCGGGCGTGCCGGGTGTCATAATACATTTTTTCTGTGAAGATTGGAACATCAGTGGAGGTTTCTGTGGTCAATTTTCTTTCTGAAGCGGTCCGCGGGAACCGAACAGTACTAGTGGCGCATAAGCTCAAAAGAACTCAGATCTGGATCTGAGGTAAAACAATCGACTCAACACTGCAAGAAATTGTAGCAGGATCCGAGTAGAACGACCAAGGCAGGCACCCTGTCGGATTGGCGTCGATAGTATGGACCAAGTTTCCCTAATATTTCATTTTAGCGATGTCTTGAATGCATCAAGATCTCCATTTGCGTCCGCCGTCCGAACCGCGTTCGAACGCGTCCAGGAAATCTGGCCACCGAGCGAACCGCGAACCGAACTTCGCGTTCAGATTCGGGCATTCGCTGAACCTGAACGCCGAACGCGCGTCCGGTTCAGGTTCGGTTCAGGTTCGGACCGATTTCCGAACCGAACCTTGCCACCACTAATACCAGCCCATTGGCCCTCGGTGACGGCAATTCGAACCCCGAAGAGCAATTGGAGGGTCGATGAGGGCCCCATCGCCTGACGTACTGAGGAGCGTGTGGTATGCTTGCGTTACAAATACGGAGTCACAGAGATACTTACGGGCTCGAGCAAGTGGATGATGCTCGGATACACCCGTGTTTATTCCAACTAACCCTATAATGTTTACATTCCGATCGATCTAATCCCTCTGAAGCTGAACAGATTATCAAAGGGCACATGCTGCCACTTTGGCTATCTCTGTGCTATAGAGACCACGGATTCACGTTGATCAGGTATGGAATGGAATCAACGGGTTTTTGTAAAGCCGATCCTGATCCGCTCTTCTCTGCATACACATGTGATTATTTGAATAAACGCCTCATGGTGTCCGACCTTCGGGTACTACATCATACCCTGCACAGCTCGAAGTTTGGCAAGTCGCCGTTCAACGAAGTAGTGACGAAATTAGTCTGTGGATAGACCGGTGACCGTCTGTCTATGAATTCTGTCGATAGACATACCGGTCGATCGGAGATGCCGATATGCGTAGTTACCGCATTTGGCTCGCTTGACTCCTCAGATTTGGCGTTTGCGGTTTCCGTATGTTGGTATGGCATGAGTTCGAGCAAGGGGTACCGGTCCGGGATTGCCAAACCGAGAGCTGGGCGGCTGGCTCGGCCACCAGACTGAAAAAAAAAAAAACATCGGGGACCATCGATTTGAGGGCTTCAGGAGGTTCAAAATGGGTCAGATGTACCTCGCAAATGCAGGGACCTTCATTTGAAAGCTCAGAATCTCATTCATCATCAAATTCAAGCCACCTCCTCCGGTTTCAACGGTTCAGGCCAAGTTGGGGGAAGATTTTGGTTCATTTCTAACATCAGTGTAGGAAAATATTTTGAGGTCTCACATGGTAATCAGACATGCTTCTGAGTCTCTGGGATGTGTCCTAAAAATTTTACGCTTGCTTTTGACCCAGGAACCCTCATTTTGACGGAAAATAAGTCAACGTCCCGTGGGAAATCGGCTTATTTTGGACGTCACATGGTTGGTTAGTTCAGCTCGAAGGTCCTATTTTCAAAAACCGGTTATACTGGTTGTATTGGTCTCTCTGATTCCACCTCAACTTTCCCTACAGTTCTTACCCTTTCCCTGCAGTTCCCTCGTTCAATATAACAGTGTCCAACCAGTAACAATAGCGATTGTATCAAGATAAAACCTTCACCCCAGGAGGAACGGCTGGACAACTTCAAGGAGAGCAGATTGTGAGTATGTCGAGAATTTAGAACACGGTTCACTAATATAAATCTAATAATAATTGGATTAGCTTCGGGCGAGCGGTGGCACAGTTTCTCGCGGAATGCCAGGCTCAGTTGAATTCTATTCAATTCGCTTTTATTTCTCACTGCATCGCAGATCCGGACCAGGAGAAAAAGCGCGCGGCACTAACGTGCGAAGTCTCAATCTTGAAATTACCTTTCTTCCGTGTTTCAGTTGAATGGTATGAAAGTTTCCGCCAGAATCCACATATCGTTATTACAGCTTGTCGTGATAATTGTGGGCTACTGTACGGTCGAAGTCCCACTGGAATAACAATACATACGCATGTATATAACTTAAACGATGCCCATTTGGCGCGCCTCCTCGAACTCCTTGGGGTACAAGTTCGCTGTTGCAGCGGGAAAGAGCGTCAGCCGGGCGTACCCGCTGCGCAGTAGGGGATCCTTGATGCCCATGAGAAGGGCGATCTTTGGGTTGGGGGCGAAGTGCGCCTTTGCCGAATCAGGAGAGGCGAACTGCGGAAGGGGGATGATCTCCTTCTCCAGCCGCGTGGAAAGGACGTATGGGATCGTGAAACTGGTAGGTCGAAATAAGTGCTTGTTGATGTCAGGTAATTCAGAGAGTATTTACCGATCTTCCTCAATCTTCAGAGTATTGACACGATGCGTAGTGGCGACGAGCTTTCCGCCCGTCAGCTTCATTAGTTGCATACCTGACGAACAACGGATGGGTTCAATGCCGTGCATCGACGATAGAAGAAATCAGACTGACCGATGTTGCAGACGACGCCACCCTTGATCATAGGGACGTCAAGCCAGACGCCCTGATGGTTCTGAACTTGAAGACCAGGCCTTGACTGTATCAAACATGTCACGAATGTCGATGGGTCACGATGCTCATGCATGCCCTGCGCAAATCCGTTGCTTGCCGCATCGCGAATTTCCCGGTTCACAGGGAAGTAATGCCAGATGGCGCTGTTGAACTCAGGGGTCGATGCCGGGAAGTAATTATCAAGGGTAGTCTCCGGTAATGATAACAAATGGCAGATCTGCTTATTGAGATCGAGGTTCAGCTGGCGGTAGCGTGCGAAAAGAGTGTTCATTTGTTCGCGGAAACGAGGGAGATCTTGCTCCGCTGGCCACTGGTTGGGACCTGCGTACAAAATTGGCTCTATGACAGATCTGACCGTTGGGGTATGCTCACCTTCGTGAAGTTTGAGCCAGAACGGGACGTCCTCCCCGGTTGGGGCAGGCATGTCGGCGCCGAAGCGGTATGCCTCTGCATGCGCCTACAAATGAAGATCGGGCTATCAGCCGACAACCACTAGGGTGGAGTAGATTTGATTCCATACCTTGTGAGAACCAGGAAGTGTGTCGGCGCGGAAGTATCCTCGCAACGCAGGCGAGTTGCCGGTCCCAACGGCGTCCTTCCATTCTTGCGGGCGTCCAAACAGGTCCTTGGCTAGGGTGAAAAGGTCACTCTGGAATTCATCTTCGAAGCCCGGGACGTTGGAGAAAACCTAGGAGATCTCCATCGGTTAAAATGAAGACGTAGGAGATACCAACGCTCACCAGGAATCCTACGTCTTCCAGGGCAAACCGAAGCTGATCGTAGTACCGGGCAGGATCGGTCTTTGCGAGTGTGAAATCAATGACCGGGACCTCATCAAAATCCATGCGCAAAGACTTCGGAGCGGTAGCAGCAGGCGATGTGCTCGCCCGCTTGGATGCGAGATCTTCCGCACGATGCATGGCATCACGCATTTTATCAGCAAAACTGGCACTGTTCTCCTTGGAAAGCATCGTATAATGCTCGCCTATAAAAAACGAGGTACGTGGGTTAGAACTGTTATAGCGTCGGTTTATAAGAGACTAATGCTCACCATCAACGTCCACGAGCTCGAATGCAGGACCACTAAAATCTTTCCACTGCGACAGCCGCTGATCTTTGTACTCCTGGCGAGTCCCCATAGAGCTCAGCGGCACCGCGCAGAAGACAGTTGTGAGCGCATTTTGCACGCTGCCACTGGGAGTAAACGTGCGACCGGTACGATTGATCTCGTATGCCACTTTGATCCACCGCGTAAAGGCCCCAAGCTGTAGATCGAGCTCTGCCAGACGTGCCTGATTGGAGCGGTCGAGCAGCCACTGGATGAGCGACACAGGATCTTGTGGCTCCGAATCAAGCCCCGCGATTGAAGGGAATGCCTCCATGAACTCCGCCCGTGCCGCAGGGATGTCGTTGGGCTCGAGCAGTGACACGAACATCGCGACGTTGAATAGGACTTCGATCCAAGAGAGCTCGTGCATCCGGAACTGGATATGCGGGGGTAAGTTGAGGATGCCAAGCCAATCCACCCGCTTGCCTCGGCTCTCCAGACGTTTGCCGATCTCGAAACTTATAGCCCCGCCGTATGAGTAGCCAACGATATAGTAAGGACCGGTGGGGTACGCGTTCTCTATAGCGTCGGTGTAGGCCTGAACGGTCTCGTCGAGGGACTCGAAAGGCAGCTCGCCGTAATCGAATCCTTTCGCTCGGATCGCATAGATGGGTCGGTCATCTTGCAGTTGATGCGCCATGTTCAAGAAGACGAGAATCTCGCCCACACCAGGATGAACGAGGAAGACGGGAGGCCTGGAGCCGTCCGATTCAAGACATACAAGGGGCTGGTAAGCATGCCCGGATGGCCCATCACTACCGGCGGCGGACAGTTCTGAGAGATATGTGCACAATGGGCCAACGCGAGGGCGCCGCAAAATTTCGATAGTAGGGATCTCGGGAAGGTGGAGGCGCTCTTCCAAGACTTTCTTCAACCTCATCAGATGCATAGAAGAGGCTCCGGCGTCGAAGAGATTCGTCGACTGGCGGATGTCGGCGGCCTCGAGGTCAAGGACATCGGTAATAGACTGCGATACAACTTTCTGGACAGCATCATTGAGATCGAGAGTCCCCGAGTTATCAGCGGGCGGCGCCGACTTTAGTCGCTCTTCGATGTCGGCGAAGTCGCCCCGGAGGTACGCAGCGGCGAGCTGGGCACGGGAGACTTTCCCGAGAGCGGTTTTGACAAACCTGCTCGGGGGAAGCGGAATGACGACGTAAGGTGCATGAGCCAGAAGGACAGTGCATGCGTCGCTGATGGCCTGTTTCGCCGCGACAGTAGATGCCAACATTGAACTCCCGTCCGATAGAGGGTCGCCCGCATAGAAGATGATATATGTCTCGGTATCGGCGTTTTGAAGACGAAGGGGACAGGCCACGGGATCAGTGACGTCGGGTATGCGAGCATCCTCGAGGTACGTTTCGACGTCTTTACTGGAGACCTTCGTGCCATTGATGTTCAGACAGTCCTTGTCCCTGCCGACGAGGTGCAGGTTGCGACCAACATCGAGATATCCGAGGTCGCCGGTGATAAACCAACCGTCGGGCGTAAAGGCTTCGCCGGTGGCACATGGGTTGTTCACGTATCCGCGGAACACATTTGGTCCACTGAGCTGCAGCTGTCCGGCTTCACCGGGTACGCAGGCGCCTCCGTCGGCATTAAGCACTCGCATACTCATGCCAGGGATACACTGGCCGAGATGGAGATAGAGGGGAGCGTTTGGACAAACTTCCGAAGCCACAGGTTCGGTGTCGTAGATCGAGCCCGCCTGGATGATCGTGCCCGTCAGATTTTGCATTGAATGATGTATCAGACCACTTACACAAGTCTCGCTCATGCCGAAGCCGGCCCTAAGAGCATCCCGGGGAGCTCCAAAGGTCTCGAGGAGGTCGGCGAAGGCGACACCGATCGACATTGGAACGGACTCGCCGCCCGAGATAAGGGCGCGCAGGTTAGAGAGGTCGAGTGACGAAGGTAGCGGATCCGTAGCCTGATCCTTGAGAAGCCGCGCCATGAGGAAATTCGGGCTAAAAGTATACGTGATTCCCAGGCGGCTGCTCCATTCCAGCAGTAAATTCGGCCTCGCGATGATCGTTTTCGGCGAAATGTGGTATTGGCTGTGGAGAGACTTGGTCAGTAGGTATCTGACCGACTTGGGTTGCCCGACTCACACAGCATCTATCAAGAGAGCGTGAATGTGAATCTCGATGATAGAGGCGACATGGTCGAATGCGATCCAGTTCAAGAATCGGGATGCGGATGAAGTGCGGTGGTGCTTGCTCTTCCCGGAGCAGCTCGCAAGAATCTGAGCATGTCGAAGTGCGACGACTTTCGGCTTGCCGGTAGAGCCTAAGTAAATGGAGGTGATCAGCGAAAATAAGCGCAAATTTTGGCACCCAACTCACCTGAAGTCAGGACGTAGCACACTGGATCTTGGGGGCAAGGAGACTGAACGAGCTCGGCCAGCGGGGTGGGATCAGGGGTGATGTTATCGTCCAATTGAGCAAGAGTATAGGTCGTCAGTTCGGGGTCAAGGGCAGCAACTTTCGACGCGAGGGCCGAAGTGGTGACCAGGACAGGCGCGCCCAGTACATCCCGTAGGTGGACGAAAAGCTCGGTGTTTCGTTTAGGGTCTGGGTGAAGCGCTGCCATAGGGCAGAATGGTATCCCGGCTGAAAGAACGTGTCAGAACCACGTCTGTGAAAAGAACGAGCATACCAAGACAGCAACCCCAGAATAGAACGATGTAGTTTTCGTGATCTTCGAAGAGACCCAAGACAGGATTACGTTCAGGCTTCAGGCCCGCGGAGCGGAGACAATCAGCATAACGGTTCGCTTTGAAAACGAGCTCCTGATAAGATAATGTCGTAGAGGGCCCATCTGCTGCGTCGAGAAACCCGATATAGCTTGTGGACGCTTTCAAACGATCATGGAGTAACTCCGGCAAGGTGGTATACGGGGCCATGGAAAAAGGAAGAGAAAGACAATGTGAAGGACGAGCAGGACACTGCTTGCCCGAATTTGGTTGCCATTTTATCTTTTGAGATCGGGATATGAACAAATGCGGTGAACGTTAGCAGCAGACCTATGTCAAAGAGCGGGACTTGATGGATCCGAGTGATTTCGGCCACATCATTAGAAGGCCGGGACCAGAGTGGACGCATGCATCGTACCATTTTTTGTCCATTTGGAAGTCGATTCTTCTGCAAATGACAGCTCAATGGATTGATGCCAGCAGGAGGAAGAGACAAGGATCTCGCCGCCGCCTGAGCACGAGTCGAGCGCACAGCCCATTTGGTGCATTTGAAGTCTTGCGTGGAAGGTCGGAATACGGTCAGCCACGGAGATTTGGCACAGAATCCATCTGAAGGAGCGCAGAAATCAGAGATCGAGAAAGAGGGACGAGGGACGAGGGACGAGGTATGGAGGATTCATCGATGTGGAGTTGGAGACGAGGATCAATGCCACGTGGGTTCATCATGACATGATGGCACATGCCATCTGATGCGTTTTCCTTTGATGACAGTGGCGCGCCGCTTCTCCGACACAGGATCCAATTGTGGTGAAGCTTATCTTGTCGGACAGGACTAGCATCTGGCGACTAAAGTTCTTTCTCGTTGAAATGATCAATCGGACATCGGATAAAGCCAGCGTGACATCTGCCTCGGCGCGACTCGTAGCCCTCTTAGTGGACCACGCGTGCTGTTGATATGCAGGAGGGGATGTGTCAGAGCGCTCGAGACAGGCAGTGACGCCTTGTCTCGTACGGACAGACATGCGGATTCCTCATCGATCCCGTCCATATAAACTCTACTTGAGCCATTCGGCGAGATGGCCGGGGCTAGCCGTCTAGTCGCCGCGTCGTAGCCGCAGCCAGCCGAGGTCTCGACAAAGCTGCCGTGACCTCGGCTATCAGGCGGCTGAAACGCAGTGTGTGACAGCAGTGGTTCGAATCTAAGCGGGTCAATGATTTCTCAATGTGGCCCCCGACGACATCGGCTCCGATTTAACTTTTCCGCTGGAGATGTCGCTTCTTACAGACGATGGGCGGCTGAGCGCACATTCCATTTATTGTAATAATCTCGGAGGCACGAGTGGCAACAGTGCTTAAATTGTTGATCTTTGATTGTGGGGTGGCTAGAACAGTCAAGTTCGTGAATCACACCTTTGTCGTAGGGTCCTGGCCAGCTAGCTTCTCCATGTAGTATCTTCTTACTTCTATCAGCTCCCCCCATATCCGCTCTTTGAGACTCGCAGTCTTGGCGTCGTAGATGGCAAGGGGTACTTGCATAGACTGTGTTTGATTACCTACTATGACTACTCTGAGGAGACGCAGTGGTCTACATGGGTCTACTTTGTTCACATCGGTCTGCCTGACTTACATCGATGTAGACCGACGTGGACGAAGTTAACTGCATCAACCTGGCGTAGCCCCAGGTAGGATACATAGCATACACTACATACGTAGCCGAGCACGAAGATCAACAGGGGATGTCTAAATTTAATCTACATGGGTTCCTTTTCGACATCATTTTTGAGTCCCTGGTCGGATCTTTGGTTCGTTTAGGAAAATAAATTTCCTCCTGCTGACCTCATGAAACACCAACCCAGGTGTTTCAAATATTTTCTTCTTTGTTTCCTACCGCATTTCCGGGTCGTCTTGTTCGATGGGCATTTTCTGAAATTTGCACTCGAGATAGAGAAGAGACTGATCCAGGGAACTAAAGACGGCGAACGTTCGAACGATAATATTATTCAGGGTTCATAAAATTAAAGGCTCCACTAAACGAATAAATACACGGATCATAACGAGAGGACATGACATGATCTACCAGAATTCAAATCAGCTTATGCGCCGCCAAAACAGGGATTTGGCCACATACTCGTCACGGGTATCACTGCGCGACGGTATCGCGCTGAATATAAATCGTGGGAGACATTGTCTTCATCGTCAAGTCAGAGCTGTTCGTGCGGCTGTCGTAGCCTGTGTCCCATGGACGACCTTGCTGGGCGATCGGCTTCGGCTGGTAGCCGCCGGTGGTCATCGCGGAGGCGGTGTGCTGAGAGGGCATGGAGGGAGGGAGCCCGGCCTCTGTGCGCTGCTGGCGCTGGTGGAAGAGCTTGAGGTTGAGGTATACGCGCTGGGCCATTGTTACCTGTCGTTTAAATTTGTCATGTAAACATGCCGATGAAAATCACGAGATGGGGACAAGTTGCTCACGGTAATCACAGTGGAGAAGGGTACGGCCGTCGGCTTGACTAACGCGAACGAGTCATCGAGTCCCTGGATGGTGAGCACGGTAATGTTCGTGGCAGCGGTGACAAGGAAGTAGAGCAAGTTGTCGCGGTAAATTTGCTTGCTGATTGCGGACCGCCCAAAGTTGCCCGTGTTGGCCTTCAGCTTGGCGACGGTGAGCAGCAGGACAATTACGTCGAACCCTACAGCGGAAGCGTAACTGATCGGCGCCCAGGAGACGATAGGCTGCATCTGGCAGTTGGAGCCGAAAGGCGTTGGGGGTCCCGCAGTCGCGTTATACTGTATGGCAACGGCAATCTGAAGAGGAACTTGTCAGCATGCGCAGCAGTGAGACCGTAGAGGGTTTAGCCTTACCCAGCAGGCCATCATGCCGCTCCAGAGCAGGGCAAGAGCGCCGATGATGACTTTGGAGTTGCTATAGATAGCGACGACCCGGTTGCAGAAGATAACACCGGAGCAGCCCACGACGAGGACCGCGCCGACTTGACTTACGATCACAGCGACCTGGCAGTGCTGTGATTGCAAGGAGGTGAAGAATAAAGCCGGAAAGGTCGCAAGGAAAGCAGAGTAACGGAGGACAATGAAACTATGGTGACCTTTATCAGGATCGAACGTAGGTTATCAGATGCAAAAGTGGTATACTGACGCCCAGGTGGCAGGTTGCTTCCAAAGTTGTTTGTTTCCAGTGGTATAGATACGGATTTCATCACGAAGAAGAACCACACTGAATCGGCGTCAATATAACAGTAGTTGAGTATTATGAAAAACACCTACTAGTCCCAACCAACAAGAGCGAACGCAACGGCGACGCAGATGGCGATTGATACGGCGTGACCCTGAAGGCTCTCGAATTGCTCCAGGGTCATGCCAGGTGGAAGCACGATCTGGGCGATGTTTGGTGTTGGGCCGGGACCGGATCCTGGAGCTGCAGGAGGAGCATCTCGAGCGAAGTTCAGGAAAGGCATTGATCGAGTCGAAAGGAATGTAGAGCACAAAGTGCGACCAAGGGTGAAAAGGAGGGTCGCTAAAGAAGGTAATAAGAACGAAAAGTCTGTGAAAAGAGAAGCACCTGGACGTGATTTAAGGCCATCTGATACGAGTCTACTCTTTGGCGTTGACTCAGATGTGTGGAGTTCGATGGCGCTGCGCACATGAAACTGTCATGTAAATCGATTGATTCCGGATTTGACAGAGTGTAGCAAGCACGATACATATTTCAATTTTCGTTTGGGTTGAGCCAACCGGCGTCAGCGGCATGTAGCTTATTGTGGCGTCGTATCGCCCTGGCTCAGGCTTCGTAGAGGAGGGGGAGACGAGGTAACGTGACATTGACAAAGATCGCCGATTGGTCGGATTAATCCCCACGTTTGGCCACAAAAGGCTGTGGATTCGAATTTTGAACAGGATGATGGTTCCACGCTGCGATTGATGAAGTTATAAAACTTCCTCCAAGCAGTAGCTCGTTCGCCGAATCACTTCCGAAATCCAAAGCAGCATAGAATAAGTATCCCGATACCGTGATCCACGGTATAAGGATGGTTGCCGCTTTCACGTCCGGCTATTTTCGCCAAGACGCCATGCTTATTTAGTTATTTGCTTATTTATTAATAGTTACTGAGTGTAAGTAATCACAATATATTCGCGTCAAGGTTTGAAGGCCCACACTACATGTCCCGCGGTCATGATGTGTCAATCGATCATTTCCGGAGCAACTTCCGAAAGAGGGACGTTAACGTTCGAAGGAACGAAAGCCGTCATGATCAAGTGATGATCAATCACGTCTGGGCTTGACGGCAAGTGACTTACGTCAAACAGCGCGAGGACAGATGGAAGCGAGCATGAGGCAGTGAGGCAGACATCTGGCCTGTCCTAGACTTGAGCCCAACCGCTTGAGAATCGTCTCATAACCGCTCTCTTTCACTTCGCTGGAACGTCCAGTTCTACAACTTCCTATTCTCCATCACCAACCATGGCCTCTCCACAATCCGCGGAGGAAATGCTCCAGTACGTGGCCACGCTTCCAAACGCAATTATATCTCACATATCTCAGATATAACATGATTCACGCTCACAACACCTTCAAGTTTGGGTACGACATCATCACATCGCACTTGGACAATCCGCCTATGGATGACATCAAGAACTTCCTTGGATATTGCGAGGCGTGGGTCGACTCCATCGAAGGCCACCACCAGGCTGAAGGTATGCATTATGTCCGGATGCGCTGTACTTCACTTGCTGAGAACTAAACAATAGAGGAGGTGGTTTTCCCGTTCCTCAATCGCAAAATGGACTTTGCCGAAGAGCAAGAGCAGCATAAATTTATCCACTCCACCCTCGATGCGCTCAGCAAGAAGCTTCGCACCGCGAAGGCCGACCCGTCCACTTTCAACGCCGCTGAGCTTAAACAAAATTTCGAAGCCTTTCGAGAACCTCTCGTCAGTCTTGCCTCATCATCCTGTTCTTTTACTGGATCTGACATGTCTGAGTAAAGTACAAACACCTCGACGAAGAAGTCGCCCACATCGCGCCGGACAACATGAAGGTGTTCGACACCAAGGAACTGCTCGCCCTCAACGCCGCCCTCGACAAGCACGCCAAGTCGCACGGCGATCCGTTCCTACTCGTTCCGTACATGCGCAGGTGAGTTGCCATTGTAGGAATCCGAATCAATTCGTTGAGTTTATTTAAACAAAAGTCACACACCGACCGAACTCAAAGACTCTTGGCCGCCGATGCCCTGGGTTCTGCGGAAGGTCGTCATTCCGTACGTTCTGGCCCGGCGTTATTCTGGGCACGTTTGCATTTTCTAGACGTTGATTCCTTTGTTAACAAGCCATGCAGTTACTGGAAATATGCCCCATATGCTATGTCCTGAAGCTGTACTCTATCGCAGAGATATTTTCGTGCTCATCTTGTCGTCTCTTTCACTGAATATCCATTGATTCCGTCCACTGCTATCCCCTACACTGCGCAATTTTGTTGTTCTGTTTCGGTGTTTGGCTCAACTAGCTTGTAATGCTAAATCTGTAACAGCATCATATTGAGTTGCGACCTCAGTAGCCATAATAGCTCTTTCCTCATCTGAGACAAAGTCCGGCGGCAGCAGCTGATATAGGCCCAAGATTGCGTTGAATAAATATTCTCGTAGATAGGCTCCGGTTCTCACGCAGTAGGGGCGTCTTAAGATACCATGTCTGTAGATCCCGTTTAAATGCCCTCAATCCGATTACGCGACGGAAATCAGTAAAAATTGTACAGTACCAAAGTCAGACAAAATTTATAACTACAGACAAGATAGACTAGGCGGACTCCGCGACCACCGCCTCGATGATAGAGTCAACCGCACGCATGTAGTGCACGTCCCGGATGACGAACCCCGCTTCCTCGATCAAGCCGCGCATAGCGGTCAACGTCCGCGTGACGCCGTTGTTGAGTGCGAGGAGTTGCATGCTCGTCGTGCGCACGAAGCGGCTCGAGTCCGGGCGGAGCAGCATCTCGCAAACCAGCAATTTCTGTTCTGGCACGGGCGTCGGAGAGGCGAGCATAGCCGCGCGGACGTTGCGGAGGATAGAGAGCACTTCGGCGTCGGTCCAGTCGTGGAGGACGTGCCGGATGAGGTATGTCAGCTGGCCGAGGGGCAGGCACGTCTCTGCCAGGGTGGGAGCGAGAAAATTGCCCGGTGCAAACGATATGCGGGAGGATGACTGGTGAGGCAGAGCGCCCCATGCCTGTAAATCAGAAATCGGATCATCAGTACTAGTCCCTGTCTGTGTATAACATGAATGATAGAAATGGATACCCGTTAAGGGACGAGAACCGCAAATACAACACGACGTAGAGATAGACTGTTCGTACCTTTTTTGCGTTCTCGACGGTCTCGGGTATGTCGAAGATGATGAACTCGAGCCCGAGGTTCTTCTCCTCCTTCAGGATGGCCATCTCCAGCGCGCCGATGCCACCGCCACAGTCAACGATGGGCGACATGAGCGTGCTCCACGCGTAATCTATCCAAAACAAAGCACGGATCAGTACATCATCCCAGAAGGGAACGAGACAGACATCGAAAAGAAGCTGCTCATACCTATTGGCACGTTCGAATTCGCCATGCCGTGGAGCTGCTTCATCGCACGAGCGCCAGGCCTGCTGGGGCTGTGCCATCCACTCGAATACGGAGCAGTCGAAGCCGAACGCGAGGTTCGTGCCAGTTATGCGCGACTTGCCTCCGACCTCTGCGCCATCGGCTCCCCGTAGTTTGGCGACGCCGATCAACCGCGAGGCAGCATTGTAGCCTTCGTCGCACCTATACGGACGAAAATATGAGAAAAGTTGACTGGGAAGAAGTCTATGCAGGTGACAACAACAATGCCGCGGCAAGTATGAAGAAGCTGCGAGGCGCGTCAAAACGGACAGATGGCAGATGGCCGTCGGAAGGACTGATCATTCAAAATGAAGGAGATAAGGGGCCATACGCACACGAAGCCGACGGCGCTCTTCATGCTGCTGGGGTGGTTCTCGCGCAAAATGGCGGACAGGGTGTTGTTGCAGTAATGGCCCGAGCCCTCTTCGAAATAGCCGCGGCCAGACATGCAGTTCATCACCACGCCTGTTGAACATTCAGTCAGTCAGGGAATTGGGGTGGCAGAAGCACGGTGTTTTGTTGCGCACCTAGGAACTGGGTGTCCACGCCGGTCTTTTCGCTGATCTCCCCGAGGGACAGCGAACCATCGCCGATAATATCCGCGATGCTGAGTGAAGTCACGAAGTGTAGTGCTTGACTCTCCTGGCAGGATTCTATAGATGTATCAGCATCAATAGAACCTCGAGACCGTATGAAGCCAGACAGAAGTGTGGAGCTGACCTGCCATGAGCGCTGTGTACTGGAGTGGGCCCATGACAGCCCGCAACAATCTGAACATACATGAGCTCAACGAAAGGATGGATTTCAGGTTGGGTCTTCGTGCCTGTCGCATGTGGCTTGCACTTCGATACCCTTATCGTAGAATTCGGTGCTATCGGCTTCGGATACGGACCGCGCCTTGACGAGGGCGAGGAGCTGTTCGGCCAGGGCCACGGCGTCGTCAGAGGAGGAAGACATGAGGCAGGGCAGAGGATACTCGCAGCACTCGCAGCAAGATCTTTTGAACGTACAGACCGCGAGAGTTTCCGGAGACTCGACACCGGTTCCGTATCCGTCAGACATGGCGGGTATTGATTGTGAGCGCTGGCAACAAGCCGGATTTGACATGCTTGATAGCGATCCGCTGCAGTCATTGCCGGGTCGAAAGTTAACAATTTCGATCCCATCGGAAAGAAAGAAACGCATTAAGCCTGATCCGCACTCAGAGGGGATCAAAGGAAGACAATGGAGCAAAGATGGAAGCAGCCAGGCGGATTGAAGCCAGTGTGACGCCGAAATTTGAAGGGGGAACTTAAATCTTGAAATCAGGATTCAAATCCAAAGGATGGTTGTGGGTTATGCATGTTCCAAGCATGTTCATCCCCCCTGGAAATGCTGCAGATGAGGTAACCAGTCTTGCACGTGATGGCAGAGCGGAGAATCGCCACGTCATCGGTACGTTCGCGTTGTCGGCCGAGACTCGGCCGACGCCACCCGATCTCATTTCTCTTTCATTCTCTCGTCTCACTGGCATCTGCAGCTTCCTGGAAAAGTACCTGACTGAGTGAATTCCGCGGATATGGACGTACTGTTTTCAGAAGTTTCCGAGGGTCCCGTCTCAGACACAGTCCGGAGCCAAACTGTACCATTTCGACCGATTGTTCAGGTGACGGTGACACCCGAGATTGTTTGATGTGGGTAAAAATCGCCCTTTAATCGAAAGAAAATTTATCGGCCATCTCGGACATCCAAAAATCCAAAATTTGTGAACCTTCGGTCCAAATGGTACAGTACACTAATGGCGGGAACCTCTGAACCTGCATGTGCTGACAATTTATGATTTCGTGTACCGCCGGGCCACGCAAGTCCGACGTGCTGAGACTCCGAGCTGGCTTGGACGCATCCACCTTGGCGGCAGCGTATGGTCGCTCATGGTGTCTATGGTTCAGTGCACGCTGCACTCTGAAGTCCGTCGACTTCTTTCATCAGGAAAAACCCCCATTGCCAATTGTCTGCAAAATGTGTCATTTTTTTCACAATAGCACAACGGCAACAATTGGGTGCGAATGTCAACCATATGTTGACATTTTGTAACATTCTTTTCCCATTCCGTAACAATCCAATCCAAATTCAGCCGAAGGGTGTCAGAATAGGTATATCAGGGATAGAGGGTATGAGACTGGTTATTGGTACTCACATGAAGGTTTCTTTTGCTCTCAAGGTAGATCACCCCAATTCAACTTCGCTCAAATTTCACACAAGTCATTCAAACTCCGCTGAGTTTGCCGACGCTGAGTTTGCCGATCGCCCAAGTTCGCCGATCAAGTCAGTTTGGCGATCGCTTAAGTTCGTTGATCAAGTCAGTTTGACCGCTCGAATACAAATACAGAACCAAACGTTGATGACGGACCCACACCTTCTTTCTTCCCCCCATCTCCCTCCCTCTGTTCTATATCCCCAACCCTCCTATCTCGTTCACGTTCGCTGGTTTTATGCCCAGTAGTAAGGCCTTCCACTCATCTAGTCCCTGTAGACTCCGCTGATTACTTCGTTACAGCCTTGTTGATCGCCACGGATGCCTGCCAGTGAGCTGTTTCTACTCAGTGAGTTCTCATACTCTACACTGGGCACGCTCCTCGCTGATCCTTCGTCAGAACTTGTCCTCATGCACCCCAACCCTGTATCATTGTTGTTACAGGGCCATGCTCTGCGAGGTGTGTATCCCGTTGTCCTTAATTTTGCACTCCCGGCTCACCTTGTGCCTCGCAGTTCTTGTGAAAGGATCCGTGCCAATGCTTGTAAGTTTCTCTTCTTCAATCCTTTCACCACTCCATGTTCTCAATCTCGTTTCCCAATTCCTGTCAGCTGAAGGAGCCTCGGCAATGTGATCGGTGTACATTTTGTCACGGACAATTCAACATGGGATCGTACGTTTTCCACGTTTATTCACATTCACGTCATGCTCATTGTGCACACAACTACCCTCGGCCGCCACAGATCGTGCTGATAATGAAACACATCAGCGCTATGCTCGCCGTGCTCGGCGCTCACACGGCTCTGCACAGATTCTAGTGAGACAGTTTCTCAATCTCAGCTCCTGAGCTCACGTTGTCTACTCCCAGGGTCACTACACCTCTGCCTTACCTAGATTACTAATACCTAGCAGATATCCCCATCTTCACCTCTGCCCGTCGAGCCCCCTGATGATGTCTGGTATATAATTTTGCTGAGTGTCTGTGTTTTCCTCACTGACATTTCCGTAGGATTTGTATTTCATGCACGGCATATTGATCATGGGCGACATCTCGGTAGTTCGATCGTTTAGTTACGTACTGTATTGTCGTAGCGTATCGTTTGCAATACAATCATTTCAGTCCATTTCGTTTTTAAGAGCATATAATCTGTTGCATTCCACCTGTATTGGCCGAAATTGTCAGACAATTGTTCACAATTGTACGACTTTTGTTGAAAAAATTGCGACATTTTTTAGGGACTGAAAAATTCTGCCAATCTCACATTTTTGAGAAATTTTGACAGAATGTCGACAGCTTCGAACATATGTTCAAACTTCTTCGCAAATTCTAATGGGGGATTTTCCTGATGAAAAAGCACAGGAATGTTCTCAGCTGCTACGCCTAGGAGTGGCCGCTGTAAATGGCGAATGAACATCCCCTGTTTCACAGTCCAACACGGGTCCTCTACTCTAACGCCTCACTGCTTCCTCAGCTCTCAGCGGTCTGCCTCAGCCGCGGTTTTACTCTTCTTGCTTACTCTGTGCTCACCCTCCCTGCGTCTCTTCGGCGCGACGTGCAAGTCTTTGCACTCGAACAGACCGTGCGTGGCTCGCCGACCACTGGTACTATGTCGGTGCGTACCCTGATTCATGAACTTCTCCCCAAAGGCTGAGATCTTGATTCCTGGAAGAAGCCTTCCGGCGTTCGGGGCCCGCAACCCTGCTGAACACAATCGAGACCACTACGAGGGACTCAGTCGGGAGTGTTACTCTTCGTCTCCCATGACTCTCTGTTGTCAAGTAGCTACCGTCGCTGCAGGGAACAACGATACCTTCGATGTGATGATCGGCATCAATCACTTCGAGTTCGCCGCCCTTGATGTGCTCCTCGCACTAGGGAACAAGAAAGCACCTGTTTGAGAGTGCGTGTCGTGTCTTCCAGTGATCTTGGTGATCTCTAAATGCTGAATGACATAGGGCCTCGAGCAGCTCGTGGGCGCTCATCTTTCAAGATCTCCAGGTCATTCAAAATGCCAGCTGCCAGTGGATGGTCGGCCGTATTCTGCTTGGCACAATCTTCATATGTGGCTGCATCTTCCGGACTACGCCGTGAATTCTAACTCGAGTACATGTCATACAGGACGATTGGATCCTAAATCTCAAGGAGATGACCATACATTACGCTTTCTACCTCAACAATGCCGCGCCCTTCTATTCGTCGTAACACCGCAACCGACGAATGTAACTCGTCACGTTCGGTGTACACTGAATGAACCATGAAAATCTGCTCATTGGTGAGCCTTAAATATATCCATTGTCGAAACATCTCTGAGGGTGGCTCATTATCAGTGCTGCTTCACAGTTGTGAGTGTTTTCAGCGCCTGGAATTTGAGTAGAAAATGGAAAACATACCGCAAATACTATGCCGGGAACTTGACGGCTAAGTGAGAAACGATAAACATGTTCGATTTCCAGCACGTAACATGAAAAATCATTGAGATGCTCCTTGCAGTGGAAATCTCACGAAGCTACCTCTCTTTGTCAGCAACATCCCTGATGATGTACTTGCAGCGAGAAAACCTGAGGCAAAAACAAGTGGCCGCTTTGTGGGAATTTTAGGGCCTTAAAATTCCGGGGCTTGGAACTTGTGCTAAAAACAGACAAAGCGTTTTGAACCATCTCGCCACTGCCGATTCGAAGTTGAATTCGGTTTTTGAACCACTGCCATGCTTGGCTCTCCGCAAACATCGAAATGCCGATGTGTGCTCGGCACGCGGCACTCTGCCATTTTACTTCCGGTACTACGACGTACCGGTCGCCACCGAACCCCTCGCGTAGATGCTCCAAACCTCTTTGGACTAATTCTTCACGTCCGACGGGCGATACTGTTTCTTCAACGAAAGGTATTTGTTTGTGAGCGAGAAAGACTCTCGGTCGCATGAGCATTTTTTGGAGCAAGCGTTGCCGTCGGATTTAGATCGGTTGTAGTCTTCATGATTACTGATAGACACTCCCCCATCGTAAACGCCCGTATTTTTCCGTGAACCACCCGAACGCGTGGGTTTGGTGAGTGTGATTGGGCAACATCGCAAAACTGATCAATATGAGCACTTTTCAACCGTGGACGTGCACGTCATACCATCTAGTATATTGGTAAAAGCTTGCATTGAACCTGTATCCGTTCTTGTATTCCAGTACATGGTTAATAAGCCCAAAAAAACAGTTGAACACTCTGCGCAAGCGTATATCCGGATGGCTGAGATCCCCGGCGAGCTCGAACATTCACTCCGTAGTCAGAGTATGAGTACGTTCAAGGAGCTTGGCTTATAGCATGTAGTCAAGCTATTCCTACGTCTGTTTATGTTGGACTACTTCGTCCTACGTCTTCCTACCCCACGTAGGGAAAACTCGTCCAACATTGGGCTACACTTTTGTCACACATTTCTTCGTTAATGCACTCCCCAAATTTCTTTGTCTCCAGTCCACTATAGTGAGCAGTGGTGCTTGCGGCGGTGTTGAAAATGTATGTGGTAGGTCACATCGAATCATTTGCTTGCTGCCCATGCCAAAATTTGTGGAAAGCCCACCGAACCAAGTGTTATTAGCAACTTGGGATAACTCAACAGCAACGATTTACATAAAATTCGAGCACTATAACACCAACTAGTCGAAGCCAACCTGTGACTACGGACGTAGTCACAGGTAGTCAGACGTAGTCGCAGGTAGGCCAAGGGGCAGGCAACGTAGTCGCATGTAGTCCAATGTCCATGTGACTACCTCCATAGTCACACCCTCTGACTACGGGGGCCTTCAAGGCAGTGATATTCAATTGCCAAGGAAATCGCTTGCATGAGTGTTTTCGACGCCGGTGCATGAAGAAAAACTGGAGCTTCGTCGCCTGTCTCCCAGCCCATTGATTCAGTGAGGCCTCTGTGGCGCAAGACTCCGGAAATTCCGAGTGGAGATGGATGGTTATCATTACTTCACTTCGCGATGAACGGCCGACGAATTCATCTCCTTTTTCTTCGAGTCGGCTGAAAATTATTGTGAAATACCGCGGAGTTTGTGTAGCGTTGCTTCCAACTGCCGCAATACAGTTTTGTCCCAACTTATGGCGGTCCGGATGCCCTCTTATTCCCGCGCAAAGCTTTTCGGTGATTTTGGGCTTCCGCCCCCCGGCCATAAATAGAGTGTTTGATGAACCCCGCCCCAAAAACACAGGCCGAGATCAGCCCATACGTTTTGGGCGCGATGGCCCCATTTCTTTGGAATCCCGCCCTTTCTTGAGTCCCGCATAAAACTGTTGAGTTCACCAAAAAAAAAAAAAAAAAACCTAGACCACACTCAGAGTCAGTAGTTGTCGATTATGAATAACTGCACCAGAGATGAGTGTTTAAGGTGAGTGAGTGCACGAAAATCGTCTCATGGATATTGAAGTCGTACAAAGTACGGGTAGGTTGAAAAAACCAATTGTAGCATGATTATGGCTTTGAACTCACACTTGGTGAGACTTAACACACTCAGGACAGGTTTGGACTCCAAAAATCAGAGGGCTCAGCTTATCCCTTCGCTCCTTGGAAGGCTTCATGGGTCTGTCTTATTCCGAATGGCGAGAGAGCGCTGGATTGGAAGAGGTTTTGTTCTGGATCATAGTGAAGTCCAGGATGACCGTACTGAATCATGCTAATGGCTGTCATGCTAAAAATGATCCTGACGAGTATTGGAGGATATCTTGGGATTTACGGTGCTTCTGACAGAATGTCTGACCCGATGCGGCAGATGTAGCTGATAGTCATCTCTTGAAGGCTATGTCCTTCTACAGCTCTCCCGATGCTCCCATCTCTGCCCCTACACCGCGCGCCAAGTCCCCAGAGCCTCCATAGCCAGTGGTCGGACAGCAACCCCGGTGGTGCCACCATCCCCCTTCACAAACTGGGAAACCCACTATCGAAGTTCCTTCATAACCGCCAAGTTCTAGGAATCATCAGACGATTCCGTTCATCGCCCTTGTCGAAGGACATCCTCGATGTTTTGACATGCTATCTAGAGTGAGCTCCTCCTTGACATTCAAGTCCACTCTAATCAAACTCCAGGGCTGGAGAAATCGTGGCTGCCACGAAAATTCCAATACTTCGAGAACTCAGTCATAGAGCTCAAGTGGAAGCGCAAGTGATGATACAATGCAATGTGCACCACACACTTGTTTATCTCCTGGACTCCCCGAACGCCGATATTATTGAATTGGTCTGTGAAATCATAACAACCCTGGCGGCATTGGAATGCGGGCACGCCGCCATTGTCGGCTTGAACCTAATCTCTTATAAACAGATGCTATAACATTTCTAACCTCGTACCTCGGTTTGTTATAGCTTGAACCCCTGTGCATACCTTATCTCATTGTCGAAGTGAGTATAATAGTTAGATTTTCTTGCCGCAAACACTCAGCCCATGCTCAGGCACTCTGCCGCCAATGTCAACCGACAAGCTATCTATGCTCTGAACCGCATTGGCAAGCGATCTGTGGAAGGTGCTCGCGCCTTAATGGAAACAAACGTCGGCCCTCTCGCGGTCATCATACTCGAGTCGGAAGATGATGATATCTTGGAATGGACCTGCGAAATGCTGGGAGATATTGCCCGCCATGGTGAGAATGCCGGTGTCTCTGGTTTAATTTTGTGCACGCCCCTCATTTCATTGACCGGGTGAGTGAAGCGTTGCTTACTTTTTATTATCATCTTACATTTTTTACTTTCTACCTGTGCTTCGCCCTGCCCGGCCATCCAAACACATCTGTGCAAACAGCGGCATTATATGCCCTGGCCTGTATCAGTGATTGTTCGGACACGAGAGCACAGTCGGTGGCGAGTGCCACAGATCTATGATGGGCAGTCAAACTATTGGACGCGCCCAATATCAATGTCCTGCTGCTAACATGCCGGATCCTCGGAAAGATTGCCTCCCACTGGCAAATCCCCCTCACTCGACGCGCAGCGGAATTAGAGTCTTGTAAAGCTCTTATTCTTATACTAGGGTACGTTGGGCCTATGTTCCGGTGTGATTCGTTTAGATTCACGCATTCACCAGGTGTAGGTACCAGGATCCTCAGGGCGGTCCATACTCTATCCCTTCTCTGCCGCTCCAGCGATGGATCAAATACAACAGCGATCTCGTTCTTGATCTATTGCACTCACCAGATATCGCTACTGTGCAATCAATCTGCCACGGCTTAACCAAAAATGAGGCGCTTGGTAAGGTTTGTTTAAGTGCAGGTTGTTTGAAAGAACTCGTTTTTCTACTGGAGTTGGTGTCGCATATCCTTATTTGTGATCACGCACAGCCCTGATTTCATATTGAATAGATATGGAGAATATCTTGTCCAACAAGCAGCGAGACAAGCCTTGAAAGACATCAACGGCTTGGAAACTGGTCAACGTGCCTTTGAAACAAGTTGTGGATGTTCTATTGGAGCTGATCCGATCACTCGACTCATCGGATACCGATATCCATGTTGCTCACTCGGCAATATGGCTCGATCAGGATCTCTCTGCGACATCATCAAGCAACTAGTGCCATATGCGAAACTGATTCAACTCCTGACGTTGGTCCCGGCTCATTCTGCGTCTTGAATTTAGCTAATGGGAAATTTCGCAGACACGGTTCCACCGGCGCGAACTCTCTATACGCCACGTACATGACCATTGTTCATTATTGAGGACCGTATACGACCACCAATGTTCTGTTGGAACTGTTGCGTTCCTTAGATGAAATCCATGTCCTTGCAATGACATGCCGTGCGATGGGAGACCTGGTGGGCAAGAGCAATGTGTCCGAATATGCTCAACATGGATGCTGTGTCGAACTTTTGTCTTTTGCCCAGTCGGTCCACGTTATCCTCTGCATAGCTTGATTAATGGAAGATTTTTAGACATCCTAACGTGTCTGTCTGCGATGGGGCACTGCATGCCCTCCGACGCATCAGTTCACATGAAATCGGGGCTGCCTATATTTTTGGTGCAGATGCGGTGATCCTGTTTTGCTACCTAGTCAAAAGCAAAGGTTTATAGCACCGGTAGGTCCCGTAGCCCATTGCTGCTGCTCGGTTGTTCTCCGTAGCCGTCGTAAGCATGCGCCAAGCCTCAGTAGCCCTTGATAGCGGCCGGCCGCGGATTAGTAGCATGATGTAGCGGCGAGGACTTCTTCGGTGACCGAAAAAGTTTGCGCGGGAAAAAGTGCATCCGGACCGCCATACTAACTGGCAGCGAGCATCGAAATCAGTACCCGAACCCAGTCTCAAGGGTATCCCAGTCGGGGATGAGCAGTATTTGGTTTATCCCACTCAGTTGCAGGAACAATACGTTGGTGGACCTAGCCGTCCCGTGATTTACAACCACGGTACAATGCGTGGCCCGCCAAGCCCACATCCCGGCGTTTTCAAGTGCCGCGACGAAAGGTTCGTCTTCTCAAGGCCAAATTCGAATAGAAACACTTCCAAGCGAGCTTGGCCCTGGTTTTTCATGCTTGGTTCGCGCTAAACCGTGTGCTGAAATTATGCATATCATGTTAAGCATCGCAGTGGCAAAAACGCGCATGAAAGCAAACATGCGGACGACCTACTCTGTGTCCAATTTTCAATTGAAATGGACAACTTCCTCCCCTCCCTCTTCATCGCCGCGGCAAGCACACTCTTCGTCAGAGCCACAACCGCTCCACCTCCGGGGACGGTTGGCAAATTCTGTGACTTCCAAGGCCGATTCATCAACGTCATCAGTCCTCAATTGGCCGGTCTCTCTCCCGTCCAGGGCTGGACGGACAGCTCAAACCTCACAGTGCAGGTGGGTGGATTTCTGGTCCCCTGTACACGAATATATTTCATACAGTGGTTCATCCTGTGACCAACACCGGAACCAATTCGAGATCATGAGTTCAGCGATAAATACCTGGCTCATCTAGAGCACCTTTCAACGAGCCCGGGATCCACTCTCAAGTCGTCGCCAGCCAGCTGTTCGCAGGCCAGTATGTCTTCTGCTTTGCGCCTCGTCGCCAACGACTCACTCACCGTGATCCAATGCGATAGGTTGATAGAAACGCAGACAGGACTTGCAGTGACGAGCTGGCCAGTTGGGCTTGGGAACACCAACCCAGTTAGTATCACTCCTCACTCTCACAGATCGGGTGGTTGATTGATTGATTTCGAAGCTCACTCTCGAGCAGCCGAATGCTGCTGATTCGCACCAGATTTTCAAGGTCGTGGCAGGTACATACGTCTCTGGTTCAGATATGTCTCTGCCAACGGTATTCTCAATGAGTTTAATTTAAAGCCCAGTTCCGAGGGAGTTCGAATCGGCGATGCGGCCAGGAGCTAGTACTCTAACCAAGGCTTCTATGTTGTTCTGTCGATGTACCTCGTGGATATATTTATCGTTTTCATAGGCCTTTCCGTGTTGTTTGAGGAATTGATTTGTGTGCGTTGACGAGAGTAGCCCAAGCGGCTAATATCATCAATGAGGTCGACCGTTCACTGCGCACGAATTTCATCATCCGTTCAGTGCTGATATTTCCTAGTCTCGTAATCCTTGTCCATTGACTAAGTATGAACTGGACACAAGCCTTTCGAGTTCGGGGCTCCATGGATTTGAAAGAGATCTTCAGAAGGATCTTGAGGTTTCTTGAGCTTAAGACAAGAACTCCTTGGACTTGAGGACGTCGCGAGAGTACAGGGAAGCCGGGTAAGGGTCGAAGTCGAGTGCATACTATGGGATCTTGGAGGCGCTGTGGGAAGAAACTGTGGTCTTGAGCATAGGGTGAGAAAGGAAAGAGGCGACGTTGCACTAGTTGACCAACCTTTGTCGGAATCAATCACCGTCCGGTCTGACGAAAATTGTCTTGATACAGCTTAGCGGGATCTACCAGAAAATTCCATGGTTGATTAGTCGTTGAATAGGATTACTACGCCAGGAGAAATGCGAGGTTTTTCTGCGCTGAGTAACAAACCAGACGGCACAGATATCCGGGACAAGCCAGCAGTGCACAAATTTTCAAAATGAACATTGAACCGCGTTGGAAAGAGCGTGGGTGTATGTCGAAGCGCCGAGATCTGCATATACGCGATGACACCGGTTGAGCAGGCGTGCTTCCAATGCTATCGTAGATAGAAGCAGCGTTAAAGAAGGATAAAGAAGGACTTGTGTTGGCGACGCGTAGATACTAGAGTAGTTATAAGTCGGCAATGGGATGGCAGCGCTTGTGGTACAGGGTCGAGGAACCGCCACGGCAGGGAGCATCACGTATGGATTTAATGAGGGGAAACAAATATGACTTGGATGGGGTACCATGTCCGCAACAAATCGCTCGAGTCCTCGCGTCCAATAAGACCGGCAGCGTTTGAGCGATGAGAAAGTTTGACCAAGTCTGGAAGTAGGGAGCAATTACTTCCGTACGGCAGCGCTCGCATCAAAGTACTGTCAAAGCACGTCTAATAATTCGAGCCACGTCAACCGGTACGGCAGCACTTGAATTGACTCGCCTCTGCTGCTAGGCGGAGGTAAATCTCCATCTTGGCTCGTGCGCGGCGTGGTTACCAACGTCTGGACTATGCAATTGAGTCCACACTAAGCCATACGAGGTACAATTAACCAGCGGCAGCTGTTGGGTACTCATGGCGTCGATGTACGGCAACGACCATGGGACCACTTCGAGCCGGCCCGCTGCGCCAGCGGAGGTAATTATATCCAGACGGCGTGTGAGACGTTAAGCCAAGTATAGCAAGTTCGGCAGACCGAGGTGTGGGTAGAATGGCGGGTGACGGCGCTTGGAATGATGAACGGACGGGAAGCATAGTCATTGGCCGAGTCTATAGTTGAGGGTTTCGTGAGTTCAGACCTTTTTTGCGGGTTTTTTGGGTTTTTTTTTTGGAAGATCTCCAGCACTGCCTTGCCTTGCCCGGAAGTACGATGCGTCACTAACTTCCAACTTGTTGAGGAGATTTTGAGGCGAACAAATTCCGTGCAAGACGACACAAGCCATATATGCCAAGCGGGTGTACAGCGGTCCCGCCACGTTGATAGCGGCGCATCCCGGGTCCGCCGCATCAAAGTGATCTACAGGGCGAATGATAGGCTATGATAGGGGAGATTGAACCGAGGCAACATCGCGATTTAATGTGATGTTGAAGTGATGCGCACGGGAGGAATGATTTATAGGGGGATTAAGCGATGGATTGATTGGCATTATGCAGTCGGATTTCGGGGGGACGGAACTGAAGTTCGGGGAGCGTTGGAGTAGCGTAGCTTGAGCGCGCGGAGGGATCAAGGGATATAGCAGATATCAGCCCGAGTTCCAGAGCGCGGGCCCGAGACCGAGATCTAGACACCCAGTTACTAAAGATCTAGAGGCGCCCAGTATTATCTGAGGCTTGGCTTTGAAACGTAACTGCACAGCGATGCGTCGGACGGGGAGTCAGAGGATATGGACGGGCAGACGCACTCGGAATGATGGATGACATTGGCCGACACGAACGCGAAGAGCGAATAGGTCAATGATAGTTTGACGGATTTCTGAGGATTAGGCCTGCCGAGGCGCACGGAACACAGAACATCGGACGCCGTTTGGATGTCCTTTTCAACTTGTTCATCAGATTTCCGACTTGGTGCCTTGCTTAATTATATCGGAGCGAATTGGCACTGGCGGATCTGATGTGGTCGAAGGAGAGAACTGAGGTGGGGACTCGAAAGGTGTTGGTTGGTTGGACTTATAAAAGGAGCGGAATCAGATATTAGTTCTATGGCGGGCCCGAGCCCGGAAGTCTATAAAGATCCAGAGTAGTTTAAAGTTTGACGAGGGAAATAATCAAGAGATGTATCAAATACGGGCCTGAGCTTAGAAGACGTCCGCGGTAAAGATCTAGAAGCTGAAGTTGGACCCTGAAAGAGGAAACGAAACGCCCACGGTAAACTTTGGCCGCGAAGTCGGCAAGGGGCATAGAAGCGCTGAGTTTGCCTCGCACTCAGCGTATAGGGACGCGCAGACGTACATGCCGATGAGAAGGTGGCGGAGCGCATAAAAGCCGCGTGGGTTCCTTGGGGATGCCAGTGGGAGATAGAGAGAGGCAAAAGAGAAGAATTGAAGAGCGGAGTTGCGGATTGGCAGATTGGCAACATGGACTCGAGAGAGGAGAGCGGGGCCGAAAAACATCGCGCACCCAACGGAGAATGTGCTGAGTTGAGGATATAATTGATCGCCTGATCGCAAGCCGGGAATGAAAACGGACGCGACGCAGCGGTGGAGGAGGAGAGATGGAGCTGAGCGGATCGCGACGTCCCATCTCGTGGGGGAAGCGACGAGTCGGGTGTCTCGGTCAGCGCGAAGGGATGCAGGTGCGTAGGTGCGGACAAAATAATCAAGCTACCTAGAGAAATGTCAAGCGCAAGTACGTCAAATAGGAACGATCGGCGGATGAAGTGGGATTCATTATTACATGAGAGAAGGTGACTTTGAGATAGATGTTGAACAACACTTGCTCGGGAGCGACGATGCGGGCGTCTCGGTCCAACGCGAGCGCCTACTGCGAATCAAAATTCAAATCAATGGGGAACGCCGCCGCCCCAAAAGAAGTTGACAGCCACAATGAGCTCGAGCGGCCGATGCCGACCGAGGAGCCAGGGACGGAGGAGACAAGGCGGGGAATGAATATGTCGTTGTCGTGTCGCGGCGAGTGTTGACGGGACGGACTCAGGAAGCGAGGAAATGAATGTAAGGGGCGAGGGGTATAGTTAGTTGAAGCGTGAAGGGTGAACCATTGTGGCCTGGGTCAATTTCGACGAGAGAACCCAGCACTCGAGGAGAAATCGAGAAAGGCCAAGGAAACTTTTTAAAGACTTCAGCAGGGCCGATAAATGAATTTGGGGCGCGAGAAAAAGATGGACAGCCGGCGGTAACGAATGGAGAAAATAATGGTCCGTTTCATAACCCGTCCTTGTTCTTTTTTGACCGGCAAAGACTAAAAAGACCGAGGCAGGATCGCGTAGGATTGCGTTCGTAAACGAAGGTACCGTAGCGTTGGAAACGAGGACCGAGAACGGGTTAGTTTGCGTGGGTTGAGAGATTCCTTTGCCACCAGTGCCGAGGAAAGCGAACAAGGAAGGGCAGACGCCACGGACACGTAAAGAAATTTCAAGTTGCTGCTCGCCATCGCGCGCAAACCGCAGCATCACAGACAGACGCATCACAGCGGCGCAACCCCGGGTAAATCGTTCAGCGGAGGCGCAAGACTGCGATAAGAGAGAATACGCTGCGTGTGAGCGGGAAAAGGGAAATGTATGGCCACGCGGGCGCCAGGACCGATCAGGGGTTTGGCGATGTGATGTGACACACGCTTCGGCAAATTGAGACTCCGCGTGCCTTGATATCTCGCCTTCAAGCGGTGCACTGAGGATCAGGCACCCCTTCCCCGCCCGTCTCTCACACTCCTCTTTTCTGCATCTGCATCCGCATCGAATCCTTGTTTTAATCTCCTCACTCATCGCTGGGAGACGACTACTCCTACTGCACCGACGCCGACAATGGACTCTGGAGCGTACGACGACGTGGACGTCGATGTGGACGCCGAGGGCGAGCTCGAGAACGAAGCGAACGGCGGCGGGGGGATGACTCTCGTGGACTCGGGAGGACTGGGGGCGCTGGGTGTGCCACCGCCCAGCAATGCAGCGAGCAATGCGACGTCGTCGGCGCTGGCGGGTGGCGGCGTCGGCAAGCGCTACAGGCCGGCACCGGCCAAGACGTTCCAGTGTCGCGGTTATGGGGAGTGCAGGATGGTCTTTAGCCGGAGCGAGCATCTGGCGAGGCATATCAGGTCGGTGTCGTTTTTTCGTGTTTTTTTCTTTCTTTTTTTGGGTGGTCGTTTTTTGCTTCAGTCATTCGTCGGTGGTCTCTACGACTACTTCTTAGTCCTCCCAACCATCCCTAGCCCTCCACTCCTATCCCTAGTCCTCCACGCCTATCCCTAGTCCTCCACGCCTATCCCTAGTCCTCCACGCCTATCCCTGGTCCTCGCCCTCCTCCCTCCCCTCCCTCCTCTTACCTTGCTCGCCTCTTCTCGCTCGCGCCCTCCTCGCCTGCCTTCGCTTCTGCCCCGGCCCGACTTCCCCCCACCGACGTTTCACATCCCCCTACTCGCATCCCCTATCCGATCTAACCCTTTCCTCCTCGATCGATCCGTCCGCGGAATTCCATCCCGCTCTCCCTCCCTACATTCTCGTCCGCGTGCTCGTTCCCCATTATTCACACTCCATTCACCTATCGACACAACTCCGTACACGATCTCTTCCCTTTCACACCATGCCCTTCTCCTCATCCGCCCTGGTTAATTCGCGCATATATCCACCGTTCCTTCCTTCACGCATATATCCATCGCACAGACTCAGACTAACTCTTCTTTTCCTACAGAAAACACACCGGCGAACGCCCCTTCACCTGCCACTGCTCCAAACAATTCTCACGCCTCGACAACCTCCGCCAACACGCGCAAACCGTCCATGCCGACAAGGCCGCGCAGAACGAAGCCATGATGCGCGAGCTCACGAGTCTGCACGCCAGCATGACGGGTGGCCCGCCTCCCGCCTCTCCCACCGCTCCCGCCGCCCCCGCCGCTGCCTCGGCTAGCACGGATGTGGGTGGGAAGACCAAGGCCGCTTCGCCGCCCCAAGCGGGTGTAAGCAAGCGCCCCAGCACGAAGCGCGCGAGGCCGAGCGGTGCGGGGGTGAAGCGCGAGCCGGTGGAGGACACGCTTGGTGGGCCGGGCATGAGCGGCGGGATGGGGATGGGGATGACGCAGCGCCCGGGGACGTCGACGGGCTACGAGGGCGCGGCGACGGCGGGGTACATGGACGTCGATGTCGACATGGATGAGGTGCGTTTGTCTTTTCTCCATACGACAAGACGCTGACTGCGCCCTCTTTCAGCGCCCGACCCAACGCCAACGCCAGACCCAGCAGAAGCACGATAATCCCTCCCCGCCGCCTCCCGGCGGGGCGCGGTCCTTTCGGGGGGACAGCAGCATCAAAACCCATTCCTTTCGGGGGGACAACAACAACGGCGCATCCTTTCGTCAGCAAGACGGCGGCGGATTTCGAGACTCGCAGCAGTCCTTTCTCGCCGCCGCCGCCAACGGCAACAACAACTCATACAGCGGTGGGAGAGGGGAATCCTTTCGAGGGTGAGTGGGCTTTCGTTTCTTTTTTGGTGGGGGGAGGGGGCGCGGGGGATTTGGGGCGATGGCGGGCCATGCGCTCGGTCCTACGGCTTTTCGTCAAGTCCTTCCTCTGTGCTCCCGCGTTTCCCCGCGTTCTCCCCTTCTTGTCGCCGCGCTTAGGCATTTTGCGTTTTACCTGCTCGCCATCTTCGATTTCCTTTTTGGGACGAGTCTTACCTACGACTTCGTATTCTCTTCCTCGTCCATTTTTCGCCTTGACGGCGTCGGGAGGTGGTTTTGGGGATGTTCTTGCGTTCCTTGATTGACTCCTTTTTAATACATCTCTATGATCGTTCCTTACCTCTAATTTCTCCGTTATGTGCGATGCTGATTATTTTTGTTCTTCAGACCCCAATTCGCCCGGCGTTCCCCACCAGCACACACCCCATCTCCTCCGACGCCCTCCCTCAACGGAATCGGCAACGGCATCTCCCACCACCGCATCCCCTCCGGGAATTTTTCATCAAATCGGCCCTTTTCATCCGGGAACGGCGCCTTTCCAGCAGCCAACGCCGACACAGTTCCCTCCGGCAGCTCCTTTCCAAGCGGCCCCTTTGCAAACGGCAGCGGCTCCCGTCCGTCCACAGGCAACGGCGCGCGGCTCCCGCCGCTCTCAGCGGTCGTCTCCGCAGCAGCCTTTCGTCCATCCTCAGGGCACGGCCTCCCCGCCCCCGGGTCAGGCGGGAGCATACTCCTTCCAAACTCACTCACCCTTCGCCGCCCCTCCACCGGCGACTGGGAATGGGGCGATGCATGGAGCGTCCGCCCAGGCACCGCACCCGGCAAACTCGCCGCCACCGCCGCCGCAGACGACTCCCCGTTCTCGTTCCACCCGCCCGAGCAGCCCGCCGCCAGCAGCTTCTTCAGCTTCAACGTCGGAGGCGGCCCCGCCGGCGGGGGGAACCCGCGCAAGCGCGCGCTCGGCGGCCCGGATGGGCCGTATGGGGCGCATCCAGACGACGGCGACGGCGGGTACGAGTACGGCAGCGAGTCCCGTCCCCAGAGCCGCCGCTTCTCCGTCATGGAGCTCTGCAACGACGACGTCGGCGAGCAGCAGCGCCCCGCCTCCTCCTCCGTCGGCTTATCCTCCATACTTCGAGGCGGGTCCGCAGAGCGCGAGCGCGAGCGGCCGACCACGACGAGCGGCCTCATCTCGCGCGCTTCAGCGCTCGTCCTCCACGACCGCGACCGCGACAACGGCCAGCAGCAGCGGGAGCCGCAGCGGGAGTACGAGCCCCGGCAGCTCGCGGGTGAGCAGCAATTCGCCGCCGAGCATCTCGCCGCAGGCAACGGGGGCGGCGGGTTCGGGTATGGGCTCGGGCTCGGCACGGGCGGTATACGCGGACGGGATGTGGCGGCACCAGGAGGCGCAGCTGCGGCGGGCGCTCGAGCAGGCGCAAGCGGACGCGGCGATGGCGGCGTACCACCAGCAGCAGCAGCAGGCGGAGCAGGCGCAGGCGCACTATTATCATCAGCAGCAGGAGCAGGAGCGCCGCATCGAGGAGGAGCGCTACCATCTGCAGCAGCTGCACCAGCAGCAGGCGGCGCAGGCGTATCTCGCGCCGTACGCACATCCCCAGGACTATCCCCAGGCGCATCCGCCGCACGCGCTCGACTCGATGGATTCGATGGAGATGGGGATGGGGGGTATGGAGATGGAGATGATGCACGGGTATCCCCCGGCGCATATGGAGGGCATGGGCCCGCTGGACATGGAGCAGGCGCAGGCGCAGGCGGGCGCGGCGTATCACACTCACCACCCGCAGGCGCCGCAACAGCAGCAGCAGCAGCATATCGAGGCGGCGGTGGACTCGCCGGTGCTGGGCTATCCGGGGGATTCGCCGGAGTACCATACGCCGCTGCCGCAGCATCCGCATCCGCATTCGCAAGCGCACCCGCATCACCACCACTTGGCGCATATCGAGACTCACCACCTCGAGCCGACGGGGCACGAGGCGCTCTCCCCGGCATCGCCGTATTCGCTCGCGTACCCGCCTACGCCGCTGGGGTACCACTTCGCGGAGACGATGCAGTCCTCGGGGTACAGCGGCGGTTCGATGACGCCGGCGGGCTTCGGTATGCGCCCGGAGGACGCGCTGAAGTACGAGAATTCGCCGCTGGGGCTGGACGCGGACCTGGGTCTCCTGGATATGATGAATACGAATATGAGCATGGGCCAGGGCATCGGGTTGGGGGTGGGTGGAGCGGCGGGATGAGAGTGTAAGCGGCGACTGCGCGCCCGGTGTGATGTTATCTTTTTTGTTTGTTTTTTGGTCGTTCATCTTTCTCTCTCCTCTTTCGCTTGCGCACGTACTTTTATCTTATTCCCATCTATTTTAACCGGTACATAACGCTCGCACCCACTTAATACCCTCATTTCTTGTCTGTCTGTACCTTACCGTTATTTGCTCCGTGTGCTCTACCTTACACAAAACATCGTCCTTTGGGATATATTATACCTTGACGTCTTCCTGTCTCCTGCTTGGCGCCCAAATTGATTTTTGCTATTCAGTTGCAGAATCAAGCGCGGATAAATCACCGAGCCGTGCGGTGCCTTCGGAAGCAGAAAATGATCATCTGCACCGTACCTGCCGGCGGCTTCCCAACTTTCTGTGAGAGACACTTTGTCGTGTTGATGCAGGGTAGACGTCGAATTCGGTCAGTAACAGAGTTGCTCTCCCAAGTTGTTTTGTTGCCGATATTTCCCTCCGAGTGTGATCTAATCAGGTATTCGGTGCGTTGTCCGTGGAATAGGCTCAGTATAGATACTCCAACACGGAGACTTCAGAATTCGCGAGGAATTCATTATCAGATATGGATAGGTGCCTAGGCACCGACGCCTCACCAACGCATATCGCCATATGTCACTCTGTTCCCATTCTTCAGCCGAGATTGTCCCTTGATTGTTCCTGAGACGCCTCAGTAATCTTGGAATAGAGTGTGTCCATGTGGAATGCAATCGCGGCCCGAGAGCGTTTCACCAGCTCCCCGGACGAAACCATCATACTTACAGTAGCCGCGAAATATATACGGTTCTCGATTGGGCGGAATAAGATATATAGTGCAGTCCCGAACAGAAGCCGGCCAAGGACCAACCAAGGACAACAGAAATTGGCGGTGTTGTATCACGACCAGACTGCCTTTCTAACGCTGAAAGTTGAGTTGTCGAGTGAGACGTTCCCGGAATGACTCTCCGACTCTCCTTTCCTTCTCGCCACCTCTCAGCGCTCGATTTCTGGTGTATTCAGTATCTTTTTGGCCCGAATCTGACTGGAATGTAAACATTTTCTGCCCATTCCAACCTCAATTATGATGACCGCTGTCTACTAACTCGAGATTAATTGCAGGCTGCCGTTGCTGTCCTACTCATGACGGCAACGAATCGCGGGAGTCTTCAATGCATGCATGAAGTGTCTGCATATCCTTGCCAAATGGTCTCAGAGGAGGAGATGAGACGAAAGACAATTATATCATCAATTTCTCCGGAGTTGACGTACATGTATTTTGATCCATTTTTTTGCTCTCGTTCCACAGGTTCAAACTCGTGTTCAACTTCGTGAGAATCCTTCAAATCCTGATTTCCTCGATATGTTCATGCATTTCTCGTGAAATAACATGCTGTACTCAGCTACTCTATCATGTACCCTATGTCCTGAGTGAAAACCTGCGTCCGTAGGGTCCCCGACGAGACACTTCGACTCCATCATCAGTGGGTGTGGAAGGGTCATCGATATCATCGTCATCCGTCTCTCCAGAATCAGAGCTGCCCGTGTCTGACGAACTACCATCCGGCGGAATATCTGAACCACTCGAGTCGCCTGTGCCGCCTGTGTCTGACGAACTACCATCCGGCGGAGTATCATTGGAACCAGAGTCATCTGTGGTGCCTGTGTCCGAAGAACCACCATCCGGCGGAGTGTCAGAAGAACTCGAGCCGTCTGTGTCTGACGAACTACCATCCGGCGGAGTATCGCTGGAATCAGAGCCGTCTGTGGTGCCTGTGTCCGAAGAGCCACCATCCGGCGGAGTGTCAGAAGAACTCGAGCCGTCTGTGTCTGACGAACTACCATCCGGCGGAATATCTGAGCCACTCGAGTCGCCTGTGCCGCCTGTGTCTGATGAGCCACCATCCGGCGGAATATCCGAGCCACTCGAGTCGCCCGTGCCTCCTGTGTCTGACGAACCACCGTCTGGCGGAATATCCGAACCACTCGAGTCGCCTGTGCCGCCTGTGTCGGATGAACCTCCATCCGGCGGAATATCTGAACCACTTGAGTCGCCTGTGCCGTCTGTGTCTGATGAACCACCGTCTGGCGGAATATCTGAACCACTTGAGTCACCTGTGCCACCATCCGGCGGAATATCTGAACCACTTGAGTTGCCTGTGCCGCCTGTGCTGGACAAACCACCATCTGGCGGAATATCTGTACCAGTGGAGCCGCCAGTGCCGTCTGTGCCTGACGAGCCACCATCTGGCGGAATATCTGTACCAGTTGAGTCGCCAGTGCCGTCTGTGCCTGACGAGCCACCATCTGGCGGAATATCTGTCCCAGTCGAGTCGCCAGTGCCGTCTGTGCCTGACGAACCACCATCTGGCGGAATATCTGTACCAGTCGATCCGTCTGTGCTACCTGTGTCCGGTGGCATTGAAGAACCTCCATCAGGTGGAGGTGAACTGGGCACAGAGGACTCTCCCCCGATGGGAGGGTTGGGAAGACTCGACTCGTCTGTACCGGTACTCGTAGGATCCGCAGAACTCGTAGGGACCTACCACACGAATTAGGTTGACTTAAAAGAGGACTAACAACACATACCGGGTGAGCGGAAGACGCCCCAGATGCACTGGAGTGTACGGGGGCCTGCGTTGAAGATGGATGACCCCTGCTGGAACCCGAAGCCGAAAAAGCCTGCAAGCATGGTTAGCTTAGGCTGGGCAAAACACATTTTCCAAGTTCAATTAATACATACTGAGTGTGCGGTCGACGCCCCAGATGCCCTCGAATGTGGGGCCACCGAGTTGATTCCCGAGAATTTCGCAGACGCGGAGGGTACTGCTGGGATGCTCTTGGGTGCTGTTGCCTGCCATTGCGCAACCGCTTAAGCAAGCGCACAGACAATACAAGGCATACGGATGTGCGTACCGAAGAAATATGGGACACCGCAGGCTTGCTCTGTGAGTGAGTAGGTCTGCGTTGGCTTTCTTAAAAACGAAATATGAGGTACGACGCACCGTAGAGGATACTTTTAGCGCGCTGCTTGTCTTGGCCGCGGTCTGAGAAAAAAAAACTGTCAATTTCCGTGAGAAGAGACCTCAACCCCAGTACTCACAGTCAAAACCTTGGTTGAGGATTTCGGAGGAGTCTAGGTGCAACCCGCCCAATGAGTGAATGATTCACGCACAATTAAATTTACGTACTGCGGCCTTGGAAGGCACGGGTTTCGCGCCGCTCGGCACGATGGGTTTTGTGCCACTGGGTGTTGTGCCGCCAGGTTTTGTGATCGGTGTTGTGCCGCCAGGTTTTGTGATCGGTGTTGTGCCACCACCAGGTTTCGTGATCGGTGTTATGCCGCCAGGTTTTGTTATGGGTGTTGTGCCGCCAGGTTTTACGATGGGTGTGATGCCGCCAGGTTTCGTGATCGGTGTTATGCCGCCGGGTTTTGCGATCGGTGTTATGCCGCCAGGTTTTGTGATCGGTGTTGTGCCGCCGGGTTTTGCGATCGGTGTTATGCCACCGGGTTTTGCGATCGGTGTTATGCTACCGGGTTTTGCGATCGGTGTTATGCCGCCGGGTTTTGTGATGGGTGTTATGCCGCCGGGTTTTGTGATGGGTGTTATGCCGCCAGGTTTTCCGCCGCCGGGCACGACGGGTGTTATGCCGCCGGGCTTTGTGCCGCCGGGTATCGTGCCGCCGGGCTTTGTGCCGCCGGGTATCGTGCCGCCGGGCTTCGTACCACCGGGGATTTTTGTGCCGCCGAGCTTGGGAAGGCCTCGGGGTGCATGCATTCGGCGTAGCGCATCGCCCTCCATGTCCGTGTTGAGGACGGGAGCTGCAGAAGAGAGCAGGGCGAGGGCGAGAGTAACATGGATGAGTAGAGGAAGTTGCATGGTTTATCAGAAAATAACGGATGAGGGTAGAGGGATGTCGGGCCAGCCGACAGTAGAGCTCCAGGCTTGGGGAATGAGTCCGGCTAGCATGCCCTTTTAACAAACGCACGTCAAGACCCGTACCATGTCTGAGAGACGCGGATCACGGTGTCCATGGCAATCAAGCTCCACCGCGGGGAAGATGGGCACGGTGAACGGGATAGGAGTTGACAGAAACCAGAGACGGAATGCGACGCCATCACGGATCCCGGTGTTTAGTTGACTGGAAACTTGAGGTATATTTGGGACGCCAATTTAGTTTACAAGTGTCGGAGAGCAGCTACTTGAGAGCGCTTCGTCAGACCAACGAGTCCAATTTTTTATTGGTCAAGGAATGACTTTTGGTCCAAGCTAAAGAAAAGGTCCGGCATCGCATCAACAATACGACATCAAATGCCCGAATGGTTTAAACTCAAATGCTTATTCCGATCGGTGAGAGTACAATTTCGACAAGAAATTTACGAGGCTTGGTGACTTGTCGGTCGACGAGCAGTAGATACGTCTCCTTGAAAATCTACAGGGAGTAAAGAAAGCTTCAATTCCATGATTTAAACCGGAATGGGGACCGGAACATCCATCTTGTCATCTACATTCAAAGCCATGATGAGGCGACCTCCCATAGCATATCCCGAAGCAGTTGCTGTGGCTTCGACCAATTGGGAGTCATTCAAAAACGGCTTGAGCCAATTAAAAACGTCGTCGGGTACGCGAACGTTCAGCGTAATCCAGTCTGTGAATGACATTGCAGCCACAAGGTCTGCGCCAAGTATCGGAGCAAATTCGAGGCCTTGCGAAGCGAAGAAGGGAGGGGCCAAACGGATGACCAAGAGCTGTTCGGTAGTAAGCCCGGCCATGCGTGCGACTGGCTCGTGTTGAAGCCTGAAACTAAGAATGGAATAAATTTGACTCGAATGGATGTCGCACTCACCATTCATAGGTCGTATTAGTGAGGACCACGACTCGCAAAATCTATACCAAACACACATCATCAGTTTTCAGACCACGGGAATATCAAGAAGGCTAACGATGAGCTCTCGCATGGCGTCAGGTATCGTGTTATTACTACGGATGACGCCAAACAGCGCCGAGTGGGCTTGAGAGAGCAGAGGAGCGTTGAGTCTACAGATCAGTCTGAGCGTTCGCTGTATTCGAAATTCTGGACATGCTTACAGGACACCGTCCAGATCCAAGAGAGTGCCATTTGCCCTGCGAGCACGAATAGCATCTGCTATCTATTTAAAAAGTTGAGTGGCAAAAAATCCCATGAAAGGTCGGAGGGAACATACGGGATCAGGGCCCGGAGCAGGAAATACGTAAGGGACTCGTGCCGGGAGATTATCATCTCTCTTATTCAAGTCGGCACCATGAGTGTCGCAAGAGGCGAGGGTGCAAAAACAGCAGAGTAGAGCAAATGTGAGTTGCCGGAGTCGTGACATTGCGAAAGGATGAATGCACCGAGAACCGGGGCTCGTTTGAAGTACTGGTGAGAACATCCTGAGACCTCGGACAACTTTGAGAGACTTCTGACTTGAAGCGTACCTAGGAATCATCATTTACATCTTGAATGGAAGAGACAATCTAAGTAGCCAATGTGAAAGAGAACTCGCCCGTAGCTTACGGTCTTCACGTATGACCCCCGGATGTGCGGTGGTCCAAATTTTGTCAAAGATCCCGACTTCATCGTCATTTCCCGCGCGACGATCGGATGACGGTCGAGCGAGCGTTTTGGATCGAAATGAGGGCTTTGAATAGCGGGTTTGATAAATGAAACCCGCCAGACTGGACGTTGAGAAATTTCACAGGTCGCAAGAGAAGAAGAGCAACTGTGACGCAAGCGTGACGTTACGGTGACGGGGTGGACGGCGGGCCGCGGCCTCATACCCAGTGAAAAACCCATATTGGAAGATCGATGCAGAGAGTGGGAGATCTGTTCTATATATTTGTACAGATCCTCTGCCAAAAAAGTTAGCATGAACAGATTTTTTCTGTAAGAATCTTTTCACATCGTGAAGTATCTGCGATTATAATTTGGCCTGATTTCGATTGATTGCCGTGTACTGTCGTTCTGGGTAGAAATGTTCCCTTCAATTCATAAATTTACAGCTCATGGAAATGATAATGGAGACTAAGGAAGGAAGATTGATTCATATCAAGCTAGAGAAACAGGCACCCGACATCCATGTAACCTACATAGCCTCTGCGCACGCCCTCCCCGCTTATAAGAACATGCACCAGACAGACATCCAGAATCTTGTCTTGTAGAGCCCTGAGTTGGAGCTTGAGCTTGATGTCGGACACTCTTGATGTTGCGGGTCCACTGGGCGCCTTGATAATCTTGTGGAATGGAACGAAAAGCTTGCGGGACGTCAGAGCCATAGCCTGCGACGTAAAGGGATGACAGAAAGACAATTGCCATAGATTTTGAGAGAGGAAGCTTGAGAATAGTGATCTTGAGGCTTGAGAAAATTTAGTAGGCAGAGGATTGCAGAGAAGACCAGGAAGTTTGGAACAACAGACACAGTGGAAACATGGGGGCGAAAGGAAAGATGGACATCACGGATCTCGAATCACGCCGTGATCATATACCCTGTGCACGGACCCTTGATGGACTAAAGATGCCAAGCTCGGGCTCCCGATAGTTGGTGGACAAGGCATAAGAAACTACATATTTGAATCGACCGCGCAGGATGTTGAAAGATGGCGGCAAGATCAATATTAGACATCTGATGGAAAATGTGTACGTTCAGATTTGAACCGATTTCGATTGATTGCTCTTATATTTACCGTTTTGAACAGATCTCCCAATACGGGTTTTTCACTGGGCCTCATACCCCACCGTGGTTTACCGGAGCAGCATTCCAGTATGAATGCAAAGATTCAAATTATGCTGATCATCTTCCCTCGAAATTGTTGCAGTGAAAGTTGCCGTAAATTTGGTTTGTGAAGAGCAACGGCGTTGACCCAAAACGCGTAGAGACTAGGATGCATTTCTGGTGGAGGAAGACAAGAAAGAGATAGAAGCAGATGCAGTGTAGCAGAGATGATGCTGATTTGTCAGTCGGCCCGAGTGCGCGGTGACGTGGCGTGCACAGCCACATCAACCTTCCCTTCCTAAATCTCATCTTGCTCTATCCGTCTGATTCTGCAAAGCGCTCTGGCACGATATTATTAATCAGAATGGCCCTCCTCATCGAACTCCAGCATCCACCGGCAGCATTCATATCGTCTTCTTTTTTTTACTTCTTTTCACATGCACCTTCCTCCGGTTTCTACCTTCAAAAATCGCAGGCCTACACCGGACTGTAGCTATACTGATTTCCGGCGATCGGCGATACTAGGCATCTGCATTGGACCAGGCTCCTCTCTATGACCATCGTTCCTGTGTTGTCCGCGCTATAGCTCTCATCTCAATATGCTCGCAAGCCTGTGACAGCCATAATCCAATCAGTAAGTCTGGAAGCCTCCACATGGTACGGACGCACGGCTCATATTGAAGTTGCTGATTTGCTACCGGTTTTCTGGACCAGCGTTGTCTGGCGCTTCCTTTACTTGTCTTCGAAAGCCACTTTGGAGCCTGGGAACTAGAACTAGGATGGCCGTACAGCTATTCCTAAAAGCATTTCAAGGGACTTTTTTGGAACAAAGCATTTCCATCACTGCAATTCCAGGTTGTCGAAGACATGATCCACAAAGGCACGATCCACAAACGATAATCACGCCAATTGTCGGCAGCTGCGCCACCGAACGCCACCACGCTTTTCGCCTGGGAGACCCGATTGCGATCATCTGCTTCCATCCGAAAAATGATCATCCGGGTGATGAACGCAACGACGATCACCACTTGTTTCGAATGCCTCGTCCGTTCGTCTCACAACCAACCTCCGAAAGGTGTCTGATTTGGGTCTACATCTTCTCGAATTGTCGAGTCCTGTGTGCGACTTAGGGGCTGCAGGCTGATCAGCATACTACCAACCGGTGATTTTCGCCTCAGTGAACGATCGAATCCAGCAAGATTTACCGGCACCAATTCAGCCGAAAGAGGTCCCATCTCAACGATATGATCGAGAGGCTTCTCAAATTATTCTACGCTGATGATCAATCTTCCAACGGTCTTCCGATTGACCCCATAGCAATCACTGCCGCTGTCGCGGCTTCGCGATACGATCGTTCTCGCAACAAGACTCTGTTTAAAGAGTGAGCCCGACGATCCGCGTGAACGGTTTTTATCTCCCACCATGTCCAATCCAGTCGCCGCTCCGGATGTCACCCTCTTGTTTGTATTCTCCTCCTTCCTCCCCACTGATACTGGAACGATTGACACAGTTTTGGGCCCATGCTTCTCGGTGTTCTCCTCAATACGTTATTATACGGCGTGAGTGACTTCCACGACGTCTCGATGCTCATTGACTCTTTTCTGGCCCAGATTATGCTCGTCCAGGTGAACAACCCCACTTCTGTACCGCTCATGTGTTGACCCAGGAGCTGAGGCGTACCTCTACTACGCCCGGTACAAAGGGCAAGTCTCTTCCGGCTTGACTCGAATACAACTCACCAATATTGATTCAGGGATCGTACATGGTTCCGATATCTGGTCCGCGTCAATCCATCTCTCCTTACCCTCAAATCTAATCCCTTGATCTTCCTGTTTTCTTTCAGGTCCTTTACCTTACCGTCATCGAAACAGTGGACTGGGTATGCGATGTTGGCCTAATTTACGAGCCATTGATCATCCGCTACGGTGAGATTTCCCTCCTGTGGCGGAACTCACCCTGACTAATTGATCTCTCGATCCAGCGACGCCAGAGGCTCTCTTGGTTTCACCAGTCAGTGCGTATTGACACCCCTCCTTGTTCGTCGGGCACAGCTGATCATTCATTCCGTAGTGCTGCGAGTTGGTAAGAATGGAGTGATACTGCAACTTTCTATGTCACTCATCCTTCATTTTTTCCTCAGATGCAGTGCTCACTGTGCGTCAATTTGACGCGTAAAGATTGTACTCTGAATTGTACTCTAATGAAATCCCTCAGGTCCTCGTATCCACGCCTATTCAACTTTTCATCGGCTGGCGAATCCAGGTTGTCACTAATTCATACATCTTCCCAGTAATAATCTGTATTCTGGCAATCATCTCCTTTGGTGCGCCAGTAACGTTCCATTTCCCATCTGAGCAATTACTAATACGAAACACCTGAATAGGCGGCGGAATCGCCACAACTACAATCGTCTCCCTTCATCCCGACTTTTCGAGCTTCCCGACTTTTCATCCGGAGGTTGTGACATGGCTCGTCTCGAGTGCCGCTTGCGATATAATCCTCACTGCGTCGCTCGTGTACTCGCTCGTGCGTGCTCGAACCGTTTCAAATGTTTCATTCCTTGCTGACGGGCATATGAATTGCAGTGGACGCGCAAAACGAATATGCCCTCCACTGATACTTACATCAATAAGATTATCCGCTGTGAGCACCTCCTTCTGATCTTTTTGGCGAACAGGACTGACGGTCAGGTAGTAACGGTACAGACTGGCTTAATTACTGCCGCCGGAGCGTTCCTAGACATGCTTTTCTTTCTTGTCCGGCCAGTGCGCCGAAACCTCCATCGCGTTTTCTCCACATATGCTGACCTCGAGTCAGAACACTACATTTAATTTTCTCATTGATTTTGCTCTATCCAAACTGTATACAAACGCCTTGATCAGCACGTAAGTGCTTCATCCAGCACTCTTACCGATCAAGATCGAGACTGACCAATCAGCACCCAGGCTCAATGCCCGACCGTGGCGGGAACAAGTTTCCGAGCACGAGGCCCCGAACGCACTCTTCGAACAGACGCCCGTGGGGCGCCGCAGTTTCAGTCTTGTCGAGCGCCGATCCGTACGTTTCTTCCGTTCACTCGCATCCTGCACTACTGAGATCCCCTCGTCCTCTTCTCAGGCCTTTGTGAGTATCATTTCAGTCCGTTTTCTCAGTATGAATCTGGCTGAACCTTTTTTTAGTCACAAACCCTCCAAGGGCGCGAGGCTTATGATCCCAAGAGCCTAAGCCAGAAACCAGTCACGTTAGATATCGCATCTACCCCGTAGATGACGAGCCGGGTTTATGAACTTTTTGACGCTTTATAATTACTCTGTATCTCTATGCTTTGAGCTTCTGGCGCACATCTAATGAATCGCGCTATAAGACTCAACGTGAACACCGTCTCACGCCGCACGAGCTAGTCCACTACCCGCATTGGCCGAAGTTAGTCAAGGAAAACGATCCGGTCACCCCGTCGTTCAAGTAGATACAAGGTCCTCCTCAATTTGCATACTTAGACGCTTACCTCACATGTTCGGCATCCAGTACTGAAGCTAAATTGAAGCAGACAGCATAAAAGCTTCAGCGGTCGGAGACTTGTGGCGAGAAGACTTGAAATTTATGGATCTCAGATCAGGGTGAACACATGGATTGTCGGCTGTCGCGTAAGTGGTTTCGCTCACAATTTACCTGTTTACTCACCCTAATAAGCCTGGTTGTTACTCACTTTGTGAAATACGACATTCCTTTGCCAAAGCCGCTACGTTCCGCTGTCGCCTTATTCTGGCCAGCTGATCACGGGCGAGCACAGGTGAGTGTAGCTGACTTTCGTAGTTGACTGCACATGGTATATTTCCAGCTGATCGGGTATCTGTGTAACCACCTAAGGTCAGTCAGCGACGAGCGCAGGTGAGCGTAGATCGCCTAGGCCTAGCTAGACTCAGCTACCAAGATCTAAGTCTATGCTTAAGTATGCTAATTCATAAGAATGTGAGTTCAACTTTTCAACGGAGAATGCTCTGTCTGGGCCACCGAACTGGCCTACAACGAGCTGGGCAGACCTACGCTCAATTAGACAGACTCTGTGTAGCCAGCTACACTTACACATCTGGCTAGCTCTACGTAGATAACCTAGACTCAGACTAACTCTCGGAGGGAGCGGAACGCAGTGGAGCTGCTACAAGGATTTGTAAGCTTATACAACCCAGATACGTGTAAAACCGTTGAATTTGACTCTAAGGAATTAAAACAGACTCAAACTCTTCAGAGGTTTGAACGCGTTTGGGTCGTTGCGAAGACGAATCTGGTTTATGGTTTAGTTGAAGCGATAGCCTTAGTTGGCCGAAAGTACACAAGGGTTGACCTCTAGGTGGATGACCGGCTGTTCAAGCACATTTCCCGCTTTATTCTTGGATCTCGAACTTCATGTAAACTCTATTGAGTGATGAGCGCCCAGATTAGCGCCGTCCCCAAAGTTCAAGGATGACAAGCGCGGTGCGGCTAGAAGCGCCCTACCACTTCGATTGAAAAACAAAGACCCTCTGCCCCGGCAAATTCGTATCATCTCATGACACGAATTTGTTTTGAGTGAAGTGATTGTGCGGGTGAGTGCCGAGGCTGTTCCGAATCCAGCCGGCTTATCTGAAAATTGAATCCGAGCAGCAGAAAATGAATGGGAGGAATCTCAAAATGAATAGTGGTGGAAAATGTCCTTGCCGGTCAGACAACAATAAAGGAGAAGAACAATCAAGAAATCCGTGTTGGCAAGAGAACCGTGGGGCGGAGTTTGCGGAGTTTGTAAAGGCTTCGGACGGACGGATAGACACGCGTAATTTCAGGAAGAGGGCAATGAAGCTTCTAGTAGGAAAAGATCATCAGCCACGGATTCAGCACGATCTGCGCAGAGGAAGTCAGTCTAAAGTGGAGGCGTATAGATGAGTGCCTGGACACACCGGGAACAGCATGTGGCCGCCCGTGACGATCCTGCGAACGAACCAAGTATGTCAGACATAGCACGGAGAATCGGGGCCGGAAAGCACTTGCGCGAGGGGTAAGATAACAGTCCAAGAGGTGCCGGGGAGCCGCCACGAAATGACAACCATGGCGACGATGGCAATGAAGCCTATCACGTACACGACCTTGAAGCGCCTCCATATGCGCGGAAGTTCAATCCAAAAATTGGCCTGTTCGACTTCCTGCAGACCGCCAGAGCGATAATCAGTACAGAACGCAATGACGACGGAGCAACTGGTGGATAAATGGTGAACGAATAATACTGATACCTTGCTCGTTGCCCCCCAGGTGATTTCATAAGAGACCATATGTCCCAGCAGCGCGGTGGCAAGGTGAATACTGAGCCCACTGAAGAATAGGATCCTGCAGAAAACCGCGTCAGTCTCCATCGTCCTGCCTAACATGACCAGCCAGTCTACTCACAAGAATGGCACCCAGGTCGTATTCTCAATGAACGCCGACACAAAGCCGCGCTGTCCCAGCCGATATTCGAGCAGTGTGTACCCTAGGCTGGCCGCGACCGGGAAAGCTACCGCGCACACGAGCCAGAGTTCAAAATTTTGCGAGGAGAACTCCTTGATGTTTGGCCTGAAGCTCAGGTAGTCGATGATGTTGATGACAGGAAGGACGGCGGATGCGGCGATGCCGTAATATGAAAACATGTATGAGCTCATGGAGACCTTGTAGTGGAGAGGCGCGTCGGACCAAAAGAAGGTCTAATAGGACGTATGTCAACGACGGAAGGGATGAGAGGGAGGAATGAGGTAGCATACGCGGAGTCGCTTGGTGATTGGACCCAGGCGCCACCAGTCGATGAGCGGATTGAAGATGAGTTCACTGCAGCCTGGAAACGTGCGCGATCATTGATCAGTCGTAGATAGACGACTGCGAACGAATTGAGGGGTAGCGCACCATAGGCGTGTTTCTGCCACCGATGTATCTCGTCTTCGACCGTGAACGACACACCTTCCTTGAAACCGCCTTTTGAATACGTAGCCCAGCGAATAATATAGCCTTGCAGCTAACGGCCAACAAAAGAATTATTTAGGAAATCAGCGACGGCAGCACAATTGAAAGATATGCATACTTGCAGTCGCAGAGCCATATCAAAGTCCTCCGATACATTCGACTCCGACCAGATCTTGGTCACGCCGTCGGTGAGATCTATGGACGCCACGTTCTGGATAGCGGACCAGCGTAGGAATGCATTGTGCCCCATGAACGGCGCGACCTCGCCGTTTGCGCAGGCCATCGAGATGCTCTTGGTGGCGCGGCGCGTAAAGTACGCAATGCCGTTTTCGAAGTTGTGGTGCGCGACTTGCATTATATCTGTCGCGCCAAAGATCTGAGAAAGCAATATTTCTCCAAGTGAAGGAAGAAGGGCGACGCACCGGACTCGTGCTGGATGATGGCGACTTCAGGGCACTCAAAGAATTCTCGAGCAGCGTCTCGAAAGCAGTCCTGCATAGAGCTGAGGCGTCAGAGCCCGCGCAACCCGAGAACGAGAAGAAGGCAGCGCAAAACGCACCTCAGGCACGATCGTATCGGAGTCCACAATTAGAATGACCTCCCCAATGCGACATGCACGCCCATTGCTCGCCCACGGCGTCCATCTCCTCCCCGACTCCTCATACACCTGTTCGACAGCCATTTCCAACGCTCGATCTTCTAGACATGTCTCACCCCTCTCTTCGGACTCCCCCATCGTCTGATTCTTTCTCAGCTCCGCAAGGTGCGCCTCCATCTGGAGCGACAGCGCCAGCCCGTAGTTCATGTTCGATGCCTTCTTGAAGTTTCCCTTGCGCTTGAAGCCGTCGGGCATGTCGTCGTGCGGCGGGCGCGCCACCCAGCCGATGTTATGCTCCGCGTAGAAGGCAATGCGTTGAGCGCGCTCCTCCGCCTCGAGAAGTTGCAGCCCATCATCATGCACGAAGATGGAGGATGTTCCGCCTTGCTGCGTGTATGTCTGCATCGCTTTTTTGATTGAAAGGACAGAGGGCTGGCTGCGGACGTGTGATTCGAGAATTCCTGCCCAAAAGAAATGAGAGGGAAACCACTCACATAACATCCTTTAAGCTTTCCTTATACACAGGTATCTCAACCGTCACATGGGGCAGCTTGTGGTCGACGTCAGGATTCCCCTCCGGCCGGATGGCCGAATAGTAGCGCGAGTTTTCGTGGTAGTGCGAGACGGGTCCGGCTCTGTCGCCGCGAAGGGAAATCAGTTTGGATTCATTGAAACACGCAGGAAGAGAAGAAAGAACAAAGATGTGAAAATGCTAGAGTGGACTGGATTGGATTATGTGAATCGAGTCAGAGGAAATATGAGAATGGTTAGAGGGCAGAGCTGAATAGGGTGGGCTCCATGCGCATAGGCAGAAGGGAAGCGGGAAGAAGAAACGCACAAAAACGAAATACATCCGATCACTTGCAGCGCAAAGAACTGAGAATCAATGAAGCGTTGAATTATTCGCATGTCAGAAGCGGCGGGACTCACGAGCCAGACGCAGACAAGGTACGGCACACAGATTATGAATGAGAAACGCCTGTAGTCACCGTCGCAGCGCCATTCGATGAGCTGTGTAGAGAGCCCACGGGTGACGAAGACTGTGGGAAACAAATGCTCGATCAGCGTGTGATGTTTCTCAATTGCAAGGGCAGAAACACGAAAAGGCCAAGGACCTAGATCGATAGAAAGGCCACCAACTCACATAAGCTGAGCCCTGCCCCCAACCCGTTATAAAACGGGGCGTACAATGGAATCGGCCGTGCCACCCGCCTCGAGTCCGTTGTGCCTTCATCCTCCGTCGATGACCAGCCAGAGAGGCCCATCTTCGTGGCAATTTCCTTCTCTTCAGGGCTGTCTTGCTGCTTCATGTCATGCATGGCGAAGGCAGTGGTAGTGTGCGCTTCTGTATCAGATGCAAGCGTGAAAGAACAGCTGGAGATGGCACTCGCACGCCAAATGAGAAGATACCGGGTTAAAGAGTCCCAGGAGTCGTAGCCCATAGCTGAGCCAGGCGGATGGGAGAGCGGAAAATGAGGATGGCAGAGACGCTTGGAAATTTCGCGTCATCTGGCCATCTGCAGCCGTACTTGAGAGGATGCACTGGCAGGAAGAATGCAGAGACCGTGGAGTCCGTGCGCTTGACGCATTCAGAAAATACAGCCTGTCTATAAAACGAGTATGAGATTTTCCAGTGAGACATTGATGATTGGCGTGCCCGGTTTGGCCTTGCTTTGTGGTGCCTGCACTCACCAAACTCATTGGCGATGATGCCGATTGGCCGGCTTTGGATTGAATATCGGCCCCGCATTGTTCGACTTCTCTTCGTTCTAGTTGTCCCTGTGTCTTCCACAGACTCCATGCCCCCCTCATCATCGTTCTTCCTGTCCGCATCCAGGTACTCATCGGACTCGCCATTTAGCGTTGGACCAACACCATTCCACCCGCTCGGCAAAATACGCCACCGGTTCTGTCGTGGCAGATGTAAACATCTCTTTGGCACGTCGTCTGACGGTGGGAGTCTGGAAATTGCATTAGCCTATTTTTCCGTGATTGGCGGCGCTTCCGCGAGGGCCGACGACAGTCTGAATCCTTCTTGGACACCCCACGGAATGCAATGAAACGCGACTCAAGTTATATGCTTGACTTCAGCGTGAGACACGCTATGATCGTATCCGCACATTATCGTGTCATGTCCGAAGTTTTTTGCTTTCCGAATACGGAGCAAGTACTATTTCCCACCAATGACCTGGGTTTGCTCAATTGGTCTGTATTTCCGGTTTTTCTCACCCAAATCTTCATCTTTCCCCTTGGATTTCCCTGCGGCAGACACACGTACCAGGATACTACGAGTACCCAAAATATCTAGTGGATACCAAGTGGATACGGCGAGAGCAAGCGATTGGGTGAGGTAATGGATCTAACTCAAAATTGAGCTCCCCGTCATCGACTCGCGCCCCTCGAGCGCGTGAAACGCAGAAGGCGTTGGGTTGACGGGAAACATAGCGGACTGCAGTTTTCTCCGGACAGCTGGTGATAGTGTACTCGCATACCAGGTCTTGCAGACGAGGGGCGCAGTGACGAGGAGGTCGCGCATCGGGAGCTGCAGGAGGGTGCTTCAAGAAGTTCTCTTATGGAGAGCATGATGTCTTGTGCAGTCGATATGGTGGTCAACAGCGCCGGTGCCCATCGGCGCTCATACCGGCATCTTCCGAAGTTCCGACGTGAGGAAGGCCGGTGCCGGTCCGCCGAATACTTACTCCGTCGTTTTTCGCCGGCAATAAAAATGCCAAGGCAGGATCGCACTCTTAATACTCGTCATCACAAAAAGTAACCGGAAATTCATGTTTTACCTACACGATTTGTAGGATATTTTGGTTTAAACTATGTACATGTTCTTTGGGATATATGTCCCCCCTTCAACCCAAGTATAGCCTGGTAAATGGTCAGTATGAGCTCGAGAGATCAATTAATTTTATTACACATGATTTTGCCCCAAATGGCCAAAATCTTGTTGGGTGGCTCTCGGTGTATGGCCAGATGTGGCTGGTAATCACCTGAGCAGGTCTTAAGGGTGCTTGCAGCCTGTTGGATGCAAAAAAAGTTTGGGATATGCTTGCGGATGGACAAAAAGAGAGCACTTCATGTCCGGTGACCCAAATGCTGTGTCAGCTTTGCACACTGCATTGTTAAAATGCCCTGCTACAATTGAAGTCGGGCATTTGAAACACCACGTCAGATTGTAAAGGTATAAAGGCACCCCGTAGTGCTCCTCTGATACATTTATGGGCCATCATGCCTGCTCCTTTTCTGCCTCAATGGTTGATGATCAAGAAAGGCACTTTTGAACAGTTTACCATTATTTCTCTCACTATGATGCATGGGCCACGGTATGAGTCTGGTAAGAGTTGCAGAAGATGTACAGGTACCCAGCCCAACACTGATGTGGAGTTCGTTCGATGTTCTAGGCTTGTTTTCAGACATTTCTTTGCACGGGATGATAAGGTGTCGTAATGACAGCTGGAACAATCAATCTTTTAATGTTTCTTGACTGGGCCAATGAACCGATTCATGCAAGGTAAATTGTGTTGCCGACTCATAATATCCTTGGGCATTTGCTGATAACAGGTAGTTTATTTTGGTCCACATGGCATCATGCAATAAATCAATTTCCGGTTACTTTTTGTGATGATGAGTAAAGGAAGGTACAGTAGCGTCGTAAACGGGAGAAAAAACGGATGTTTGCGCTGGTGGAGCAATCAAACTTGAAAGGGGGAACCAAAGAGCTTTGCGCATATCAAGAGTCTTTTTAAGACTCTTTTACAACCAGTGCCGAGGAAATAAGGTAGATTCAGGACCAAGTGGTACAAATCGAAGACCAGGGACGAGGAACGCGAATAAAGGGCAAGCGCCACGGATACACAAAGACACTGCTGCTCGCCATCGGGCGCAGACCGCCGCTGTGTTACAGTAACTTAGAGCGTTCTCTACGTAACACATCAGTGACACAAGATTTCAATAGGGTCGTTCACAGTAGCCTTTTTTCGTTCCCTTTTTAACCCTTTTTCAGTTTCCCATTGTTTTCACCGGATTTTTTTTTTCCCTTTTAGCATCTGGCATGTAAAAAGGGTAGAAAAGGGGAAAAACTAGGTGATACCTCTGAAACTGCAAGAATTCCGCGAAAAAAGGGTGCGAAAAAGGGCTGGAAAAAGTCTACTGTGAAACCCCCACATGTATTTCCTGTTTTGTTCCCCTTTTGTTCACTTTTTTATTCCCTCTTTTAAATAATCTAAGTATACAGTATATCTGAGGAGTGCTGGAGGGTTCATAACCTGTTCTGAAGGTATTTACCCTCACAAGGATTTTTTACAAGAATTTACGATCTGAAGTTGAGCCTGAACACAAGTGAATGAACGAAAAAGGAGGAAAGGGAAGGAAAAAGGGGACTGTGAACGACCCTAATGAGTCGCCACGTCCGCCGGCGCTTTTGCACGACTAACTTTCTTCATAAACCTCATAGCCCAATCCTGAGAGCGCCTCTGCGCTATATGTCTACAATACACCATTGCGATTCATCCCTTCGAGATTGGACGAATTTGAGAGTATCGAGGAATATCGACTTGGCGGCTTCCACCCAATACTCATTGGGTACGAATTTGCCCCTAATATTTTTGCTTTGTCCATTGGGGGGGGGCGCACTGGAACGGTTTCACCCTGCACTCAGTAACGGTCCAATCGGCGGAATTTTTGGAGAGGCTGCATCGTACACTGTTAACGAAGGAGTTGGCGATAATTTTGTGACCCCGCATGCGTGGGAAAGTCCCAGAAAAGGAAATCACTAAACTTAAGGATTTTGCTCATTATGTAGCAGAAGGCAGTGTTATCTGGTACATAGTATGATGTAATAGCCTGTTAAGGCTGCCAGGACCCTGTGGCTGATGGCACTGCAGCTAGGTAGCACATTTAAACAGGTTTGATAGAATATGGGTAATGTACTGAAATGTATACAGTGAGGCAAGGGATGAATGCGGGATTGTGGGAAGTGACATACACAATGCCATTGCCACTAGAATGTCACAGCCTGAATTCTGGATTAATGGGTGGTGTGCTCATTTGTTGGTGCAAAGCCAATTTACATGGGTGTTGTGCCGAGTAGGAGAAGTATTACATAGCAAAACAAGGGATCAATGCGAGATTCTGGGAAGTGGCATACACCATTTAAATGACATTAGAAAGCTACAGCCCAAATTCTGGGTCAATCGGTGGTGTGCTGGTCTGCTGGTGCAATGCAAATTTACGTGGGTGTTGTGCCGATTAGGAGAAGTACAAGGGGCTGGTCGGCCGCTTCGCGGCCTCCCATCCCGTTCCATGCAATTTATTCATACCAAAGATTTATTTTATTACAACCAGTGGGAGTCTTTGTTTGCCTTGGGATAGGGAGGAGAGAAAAATGACATTGTGGCGCGGGCAGTGCCTGTCCAATTGCCATCAGAGGTGACGGCAAGTTGCTGTCAATGGCGGTGGGCGGCAATGGTACGGAATGGTTTGGCTGGTTGTTTAGCACAGTTGCAGATCAAGCCTGCCAGTTGAACATTATCGCGGCACTGATAGGCATCAGCGTAAATGACACTGACTACACTGCATCAGAAGGAGCCTGTTCGCCGCGGCCGCCTTTGTTTCAGTGTGGTGGGAGAGATCTGTCAAGGTTAACGCCGGGGCAGTGTCTTGTCAAAGCATGCTGGAAGGGTGACGTCAAGTGCCAAGATGCCGACTGATTGATTGCCAATGGACCGGCGGGAAAGAGAGAGCGCGATCAAGGGCGGCGGGCTGCCATGGCGGATGACATCAGCGGAGATTAAAAAGGCTTCGGACGGACAGAAGTGCTTAATTTTATAAAGAGGGTGATTACATAGCAAAACAAGGGATCAATGTGGGATTCTGGGAAGTGGCATACACCATTTCAGTGCCATTAGAAAGCTATAGCCCAAATTCTGGGTCAATTGATGGTGTGCTGGTCTGCTGGTGCAAAGCCAATTTTCTTACATATTGTGCCAAATGGGAGAAGTAATACACGGCGAGACAAAGGATCAGCACGGGATTCCGGGAAGGAAAATACACCATTGCAATGCCGTTAGAAAGCCACAGCCCAACTCCTGGACCAACTAGTGGTGTGCTAGTCTGTTAACCTAAATCCACCCAACTTCTTGAATCATTCCAAATGCTGACAGAACTTCAGTTATATTCTCAATTACATCACCAGTCCAAATGTTGAATAAACTACAGTTATATTCTATCTGTCTAATCCGAGAAGCTGGCCCCAGGTTCACTCCTCTGAGGGATTAGAACTTTTGCAACGCGCCCCGCATTTCAGAAGCCGCCGACACTAGGCTAGGTGCGCAAAGACATATAGGGAAATTAAAGCTGCCACGCTCAGCGCCGAAAATGGGCACCCAATTCACTTCGAATCGATCCCTGGCGTAGTCCGAGATCCCCGAGGACTTGGTTCGAGCCGCGTTGGCGGCACGTAGAGCGAATATGGAATGCCTGTGCGAGGGATGAGAGAAATGAGTATGAGAATATAAAGTAAAGTCTGACAACACAAGAATAAAATATTTCTTCGATAAATGAAAACTTGTCCTTCGGGAATCGGACGAGTTGATTCGCAAGCAAATGCGGGAAGTTGTGGTCAAGTAACTAGAAAACAAATCTGAGAGAAGAAGAATGAGGACAGTGTGAGTACAGGTAGAATTAGGGATGAGGAAGGAGTGGAAAAGGAAAACAAAATCCGGGTACATCGTGGTAAAATATTTGGTCGGACGGCCTAGCTGGCTCGAGAAACGAAGGCGACGTGCAAGGCAGGTCGCGCTTCCACAATGGACGCGGTCTGCCGTACGAGATCAACACAGTTGATTGCAACATGTGGGCGCCGCTGGAGATAGTTCGCTGTTACTGCGGCAATTGTCGATCACAGAGTTGACCGGCGCGCAAACCAGCATTCCAGGAACGATACCGGCACGAATGGCATAAAATGAGCCCTTCGACCGCGTTCAAATGAGAGAACGTCTCTCCGATTGGGATGTTCCTCAAGGAAGAGAAGCCGACTGCGAAGGGTAATTGCAAGAAAGTGAACACCATCAAGAACGGCGGGTGCTTTCCGTGGTGAAACTCCAGTCTGGTAACGTAGCCTGAATATTTCGTCGCTTCCAGTCCAGCGAAAATTCAGGCCCATACGTATAAATGCTGACTCGGTTTGAATTACGATGCAGATTTCGGATAGATTGGATGAATGTGCGGCGATTGTTTGCAGGAGTCCAGAAAGACAAATGTGCCGTAGAGTGAGTCAGAACAACCAGATTTACCAGGTTTCAGAGTCAAAAAAAAGCGCCGTAAATGTCCAATCGAAGCCCCGCAGATCCAGACGAGGTTACAAGAAAAGCGAGATAGTGGCGGGAAGCAAGGATGTGGCGGTGCTCGCGAATCAGCAGCCCGTGATTGATTGATCCGTCATTCCCTTCTCTTCCTCAACTACCTCCATCGCTCTGCTTTTCTTCTGGCCTCTGGAGGTTCATTGGCGCACATCTTGTCTTGATAGTGGCTGGGGCTGCGCTCTCCTGGCACCGTTGAGAAACATCTCCTCTGCGCTTCTTCGCTGCCGGCGTCGTGCAAGTGGATTCCTGACGCTTGAAACATCTAGATTGAGCACAAACCATTCGGCGGAGCTGCGATGCGTATACTAAATGTGATCCGTTTCAACGCCGCCAAGTTTTTTATGCCACAGCCAATGCGCGGGTGGGTGACCTGAGGTCCAATGATAATGCTGCCTGGGGTGCCATGTCAAGCCTGCCGACGAATGGAACGCGGGACGGGCGGGCGGGCGGACGGGCGGACGGGCGGACGGGCGCAGAAATCCACCGTTGCGCAAACTGTTGGGTGAAACATCAACCCACTCACAGCCGCACCCGCCGCGCTGGCAACATAATGGCGCGATGCCGGGGAGCGGCGTGAAGCGAGTTTGACCTGGGCGCTCAATGACGTGTTCGGCGACGTCTTCTGGATCTGGGCGGCGTTCAAGGGGCGTTTAATGCTTTCCTTTTTCCTTTTCTTCTTGATTCCGAGTCCGATATTCGACTGGTGGGTTAGATTAGTGCGCAGGTCATCGAAGACACGAGCCAGCTTATGGGGCCAATTCTAGTGAAGGTATTTGCCCTGAGTTTTGACTCTTGCCAACACGCAAACGCGATCGCTGACGGATGCACTGCAGGCCATTATCAACTTTGCAAACGCGAGGGCGGCGGCATGGGAGACAGGCTGGTATCTTCCGCTCATCGGGAAGGGTGTGGGTATGGCGTTTGGACTCATCGGTGTTCTCCTTCTGCCGAGTGTCTCTCCGCACCAGGTGAGTTTATTTTGCGTTACGTTGTATAACTCGGTTTTATCGCTTACCGCCCCGTTCAGTAGTTCCATGGGAGTATGGTCGTAGGCGTCGCTACCCACGCGACATATATATATTGCTGTGTCCTTAACATGCTGGTGAGAAATCATCCATCCGCATCCGAATCTCGCGACTGAAAAGTACGTTATCTTGGACAGTATGGACTGCCCCGCTTCAATGTGCATAAAGCTTCCTTACTTGTTTGCAATTTGAAGACTTCGAACGACGACCACAGTCACCATCTACCTCCTCATCCTGCTAACTCAGGTGCGTGCTATTCATTTTGCTGCCAATTATCCATTTGATTCACGCCGTTGACTGACTGATATTTCACCAATGCTGACTTGTGTGATTTTCAGGTGGCTTGCGAGCCGACTGGAGGCCTATGCTGTTCCTTTTGTAAAATAAATAAAGCATATATATTCAGAGGCTCTGCACCATATACAATATGAGAACACCATATATCGTGAGTTTGAAACAATATATATCTCAAGTGGTGGCTATATCGCGAGTTTGAGACACGTTATATATAAACTTTGGGGTGACAGCATATATAAACTGAACTCACGATATATATATTGAGAAATTGGCAAATATAATCTGACAAGTGCCTGCGGACATCATTGATGGCAGTGAGCGGGGGTTCCCACCCGTCATTCTGGGAAGTGGGCGGCGTGTGACGGACGTGGCGGCGTTGCCATCAACATCGTTCGGGAAAAGGCGGGCGCTCGGATCATCGTGCCGAGGTTTGGCTATGCTTGGCAGCGGCTTTCGGTGTTTCGCCGGTCCGGCTTCTACTTACGGTAATTGTAGTTCAACCTCGCTTTTTACCGTCTACCTTCCATTCAAATCCAATGATGAAGTGGCTTGCTCATTTTCAGTAACTTTCTCTCCTGCTCTAAAGTCACATGAACATGAGCCACAGTGGGAGAACAAAGGTTGCACCCTCCGACTCCAAATCATGTCCACGCAACATGAAGGCGAGATTTCCCCAAATTTGGTCGATGAAGGATTATAGGGCTTTCTGCCTGATTAGCCTGTGTTTTTTTCGGTTGCAGGAGATGTGCAAGATAGCATCAGTCAAAATTCAACCTAACATCCCAATTCATGTGAAAAATCCACTGAAGTTGAAGCAACTTCCACAGGATTTAGGTTAAGATCAACACAATAAGTTCAAACGAATGCTAAATGACGGCCGTCTACTCCGTGTCAAAACACGGGTAAGTGCCAGTTTTTTTTCCTAAATTTTGTCTGTGTTTTCCTTCTGCTGCCGTCATTTGAATCGTGTGAAAAAATCTCCTTCCAGTCCTGAGCCTCAAGGCTTTACTAGGGCCAGACTCATCAGGACCATACCGTGTAATGCTACCTACCTACCTCGAATGATACGTGTTAGAAAATCCTGCACCGCCACTGATGATGCAACGCGTGTAACTTACTTAACTTTATGTAGCGTGTTATTAAGTTATTGTTAAACACCGAAAGCCGCTGCCAAGCATAGCCAAACCTCGGCACGATGATCCGAGCGCCCGCCTTTTCCCGAACAATGTTGATGGCAACGCCGCCACGTCCGCCACACGCCGCCCACTGCCCAGAATGACGCCCGCTCACTGCCATCAATGATGTCCGCAGGCACTTGTCAGATTATATTTGCCAATTTCTCAATATATATATCGTGAGTTCTAGGGATCGTCACCGTCCGTCCCGGCGGACGGACGGTGCCAAAGACGGCCGTCCAGTGGACCGTCCGTCGACGGTACGGTCGCTGAAGCCCTCTGATGACGCTTGACGGGACGGGACGGTGGACGGGACGGCCGTCCGACGGTGGACGGTCGGACGGAACTCAATAAAACATGTATAGAAAGAAACTATCGGGGTTTAATAGGATTGTAAGTCTGCAATAAGTACGAGAAATAGAAAGGAAATAATAAAAATTAGTAGAATCGTAAGTGCGGAATGAGTACGAGAATCAGTCTGAATCAGAGCTTGCCAAGTCGATAATATCCGTCTTTGCCCTCTTGAGCGCTCGCTGGGCCTGAGCCACAGCACGCTGCCGGTCCAACTGGTTTTTGCAGCGGCAGTCATATGATGAAGCGCTGCTGCCGCCAGTAAAGAGATGACCACATCTGGAGGATCTGTGCGTCGTTAGCCACGACAAACATCGATTTGAGAGTAAACACACATTGCGGGCGACGCAACTCTGCCACCTCAGCCATTGTGGACATGGTAGTGGTGCGTTGGCAGAATACTTCTGTTCCCCGTTTCCGTTGCCAATTTATGTGGGGAGTCGGCCTCAGGGTCATTGAGTACGAGCAGGGACGTCAATTGGGATCCACCCACCACAACAGGCAGCGGGATTGCAATGGAGCGCAGTGCAGGATGCATTGACGAATAGAGCGGGAAATAGATGGATCTGCAACAATTTTCATAATTTGCACGCAGTTTTCGATCATAGAGTACGACCAGGGACGTCAACGGGGACCCACCCGACACAACAGGCAGCGGGATTGCAACGAAGCAAAGTGCAAGCATTGACGAAGAGGGCCGGAAATAGATAGATCTGTAACAATTTCTACGATTTGCACGGAGTTTTCACCGGGGATTCACTAACCCTGAGCCACCAGCAGATTAATTACGTCCAGAAATTACAACCACAATCATCCGTCCGTCTTCCGTCTTCCGGTGGACGGGACGGCCGTCCTCTCTGCCGTCCGGCGACGGGACGGCATGCCGCGGAGATCAGTCGCCCAGCGACGGGACGGGACGGTTGTCCGTCCGTCCGTCCGTCTAACCGTCCTGGACGGGTACGGTGACGATCCCTAGTGAGTTCAGTTTATATATACCCTGTCACCCCAAAGTTTATCTATAACGTGTCTCAAACTCGCGATATATAGCCATCACTTGAGATATATATTGTTTCAAACTCACGATATATGGTGTTCTCATATTGTATATGGTGCAGAGCCTCTGAATATATATGCTTTATTTATTTTACAAAAGGAACAGCATAGGACGCCTGCGGCGCGCTCATGGTGTTCGTTGTACATGTTGTATGTGTTGCGCCACGAACACACTGGAATGAGATGCTTAATTCACTGCTTCCAGGTCGCTCTCTTCGCTGTCGCCGGCATTTCTTGCATCAGTCCTGCGCAAAACGGCCTAGTTCTGACATATACCAGTATGAATACTCGCTGGTCTAATACTTGCTACTACTAAATCCATTGCAATTCAACCCAACTCACCCAAATATGCAACGCAGTCACACGCCAAACGGCCGAGGTCGAAAATTATATGAACTCTGTCGAGCGAGGTGTGTCATGTTCTTGTTCTTTCTCGATTTTTCAGGCCAGAATTTATTACTTCCCAAGTAGTACACTACAGCCGCAAAGATCTCATACCGCAAGAAGCGGCCTACGAGAGTGACAAAGATCACAAACCACCAACGGATTGGCCCACGCGCGGTGTGATTGAGTTCAAGAACGTTGAAATGCAGTATCGGCCTGGGCTGCCCAAAGTCCTGCCCGGGATTTCCATGAAAATCAACGGTGAGGAGAAGATTGGCGTTGTTGGGAGGTTCTAAAATTCTTTCTCTTATTGCGAGTGATTTACATAGCTTGTCCAGAACTGGCGCGGTAAAGTCGTCGTTGACCCTGACGTTGCTCAGGATAGTCGAGTTTGAAGGACAGATCTTTGTTGATGAGCGAGTGGCCTAGGATTTTCTCCGGAAACCGACGCTGATGGTAGTCTCAGTTTCGATATCAGCAAAATCGGACTGAAAGATCTCCGTGCAAAAATATTCATCATCCCGCAAGACGTGAGTCAAACCACTGTTGCTGAAGTATTTTCTCTGACATGAGCTAGGCAATTATTTTCAACGGCACTGTCCGCACCATCTTGGATCCATTCGTCAAATACAACGATTAGCGGTTGTGGCACGCTCTCCGGCGATTCTAAATATGCCTCGTACATTGAGGTACCCAAATGAACCACGCATATAGCTAGCCAAAAAATGGTAGGCATCAGTGGCTGTGCTATAACCTTGCACAAGATAGGTAGGTGCATCCGCCGCGTATGACGCGACAGCAAGCGCGAGTTCATGCACGGCGATGATTGCCAAATATGGAAGACATCCGCCGCCACCCGGCGGAATCTTAGGTACCCTTTAGTCAACGGTTTAGGGTACATAACAGGTCACTTACGGCATGGCGGCGGCGCTCCCTCAGGTGCGTGTTTCGTGTGTTCCCTGTGGATTTCTTTTACCCTCGAATTAGTTCGACCCAGATATCGGCGCGTGTCTCCTGTCTCTCTTTCCTTGTCTTTTTCCTTTTCCTCCCTTTCCCCTTTAGGCTTTCCCCCTCCTTAAGTTTCCACCCGCCATCCCTACTATCCTATTTCTTTTATCTGGTGTATATGATACTGACATCGTCCGGCAGCTATCCTGCGCGTGCGCATCCTTCCATAACGCCCGTCTCTCCTTCTCGGCTCGGTGCCCGAGGCGGCGAGGCCGCGCAGACTCTGGTATGCGCAGGCGTCTCAAACACACAGCTAGTGTTGTGCAGTCGCGATGTCCCTCCGTAACACGGCTATCTCGGCTGCTTTCTTCTTCCATTGCTTCGCTCATACCGTGACAGCGTACAGGAATCCTTGAACACAATTTTCCGCCTTGGCGACTCGGTTCCGTGGTCCTTGAAGAGCGATTGGTGCCAAGATTGGTGTGCATCTCGACAGTCTCCGGGAAAAAAGCGAGGTCTTTCTATCAAATCATTACCTGCTGACGAACGGGGACGCGCAGGTGCCAAACCTCCAATCGGGTGCAACCCGACCTCAGCGAGTTGTCAGCAAGATTATGAGTTCTGTTGCGTATGTTCACGGCCGTCGGCAGTTGCGCATTTCTTTGCCCAATAAGGAATTGGGGGGGGGATCAATATTAGTGCTTAGTACAGTGCTGACGCAAAGCGGATGACGGAAAGGGACCTTTTAAATGTCGTCTCCCAGCATCCGTACGACATCACAAACGACACTTCCACATCCACCAAACATGCCCACCCCTGTACTCGTCTTCGGCGCCACTGGAGCAGTCGGCTCTGCCTGCGCCCGCCATGCCCACTCCCTCGGTGCGACCGTGACTCTTGCCGTCCGCGACACCAAGAAGCCCATCCCTGGTCTGTCCCAGGAGCAGGAGAAGGCGGGCGGCTACAAGCGCGTGCAGGCCGACCTCACTCAGCCCGGAACCATCACCGAGGCCGTCGCGCAGTCAGACGCCAAGCACGCCTTCATCTATCTTATCTTCTCTCCCCCAGGGGCGCCCGACCCCAACCGCCCGGCGCTCGAGGCGCTCAAGGCCGCGGGCGTAGAGTTCGTCGTGTTCCTGAGCAGCTTCAGCGTCGAGCTCTACGAGCCTGCCATCGACCGTGTCCCGGCGCAGGAATTCATCCCCTACGGGCACGCGCAGGTCGAGTTGGCGCTGCAGGACGTCTTCGGGGCGAGCTACGTTGCCCTGCGGCCTGCCGGATTCGCGAGCAATTTGCTCCGCTGGGCAGGGATGGTCAAGGCGGGCGCCGCCGTCAAGGTGGCGTACCCCGAGGCCAACTTCGACTGGATCGTGCCGGAGGATATCGGGCGTGCAGGCGCGAGCATCCTTGTCGATGGGCCGAGCAGCACGGGCGGGAAGACCAATGTCATGTTGTGCGGGCCGGAAGTGATCAGTCAAGGCGACGCAGTAAAGATCGTTGGTAAGGTGGTTGGGAAGGAGCTGACAGTGGAAGCCATCGTCGATGAGGAAGCGGTGAAGGTTATGGCAGCAAGTGGGCTGCCGGAGCCGCTCGCAAGGTATCTGGTTAGGACGCTGGCTAACGGGTTTGAAGGAGCGAGCGTGAGCACGGAAGTTTTTTTCGGCAGTGACCAGTACAAGGTTGCGGTGGAGAATGTGAGGAAGTACGCTGGGAAGGCGACCACGTTGGTGGAGTGGGCGACGGAGAACAAAGGGGCCTTTGAGTAAGCGAGGTTGAATAGGTTACTTACCGCTGTTTGCCAAATAGCCAGACTTGTGTATGACAACAAAATGTTCAAGTAATGCTGGCCTCAACTGAGAATGTGGTGCTGGCGACGAGTGACGAGCGTGTTTTGGCCCTAGATTTCGCCATAAGTTTCCGGTAAGATTTAGTAATTGCAACCTAGTGTTGCGCATTTCCCCCCATAGCAGCGTATATGAGATGTAGGGTGATGTTTGGTACGCACCTCGGGATAATCTGGTGGTTTTTAGATGAATGGAATCAAATATGCGATTTATACCTGGCGTCTCAGGCCAGGGATTTAACTGGCAATGGAGGGATTAGTTTAGAAAATACAGACGAGATCAACGAGGCTACTCGACTGCATGTTTTTCCACGATTTTCCGCTCAAATCGCTACCGGAATGAGTTCCCAAGGCTGAAATAATGTGCAGCGAGTTAAAAACGTACCGCGGGATAACCACATCGAAGACGCAATCTTCGTAACCAATGCTTCTCAGTTGGACAGAAAGGTAGACCCCAGGGAAGGCGGAGAAACGTAGAGAGGCTCAAGACAAGAATGACAAAACAAATGACGATGGGAGGGGGCATTGAAAACCGAGAGGCATGAAATGACACCGATGACCGAAGCTGTGTTCGAGCAATCAGCAAAGGCGAAGGGAAAATACTAACCGCAACAAACCTCACACCCGAATGTTCACGACGAAAGAAGTTGGATCTTGAAACTCGAGGGCGGCAGGTTCCTACGTAAGGGTCTGATCTCTGGGCGTACCTTTGAATCGGCACTTAACAGCGCATCCCAGGCTACCGGGGATCCCTGTTCTTCACTATTACGATGCGCAGGGTGTACGTTGAGAGGTGAAGCAAAACATAATAGCATACTATAATACATCAATGTAGCATACAATGCGGAACAGTGGTAGAATACGATAAGACAAAGGGGAGCAGGAAAAGAAAGAGTTGTGCGTACCATCCTATCATCGCCGTGGACGGGGCGGCGGGCCGGGAAGGTGCGGTACGGAGTTGCAATGCGTATGCGGCAACACTGCGAGGGGAAGGCACGGGGAGGTGAGGCCAGCGTCGATATGTGCGTGCACGGTGGGTTCGCAGTCCAGTGCGCACTCGACCAGCACGCCCGGGCGGTGGGTTCGCCGTCGAGTAGGTGCTCGACGACGAAAACGCGCCCCCGGGGGGTATGGAATCGTAGAAGCATAGCATTGAGGCGCGGTCGATACACCATCCTTCTGAATATTGCTCCAGCACCTGTGACATGTCATAATTATCCATTCGATGCAGTCTCTGGGAGACAGACCTTGCGTAGGGGGTGCTCCTCCGAACTTGAGGGAATCTCGTCGTCATCGAGGTACGCAGTGAATCCGGTCCTGGACATGATGATGAAGGTTTTCCCCTTTCCGAAAAGGATCCCGGTGAGGTCCGCGTCAAAGTTTGGGACTTCCTTTTGGGCTTTAAGCAGCTTCGCTATGAAGTAATCGTCGAGCCACCCGCTCCACTGGCTCTGGCCCCTCCCTTTCACAAAGTGATGGGCAGGATCTTCATTGTCCGGGAAAGAGACATATTCAGCGGCGAATTTGCCGTTCACGCCGGATAGATGATCCAGGATGGTTTGGTTTATACCGGTGTTGAAGTGCACTGATAAATGCGGATGAGTATAAGGAGGACGCATAAGCCGGCTTTCACCGGAGGTGCTCCGTACTATTTTCTGTAGCATCATTATAGCTGCCAGACCCAATCCATTTTTTTGTTCACACTGGCGGGACAGTAGATAGAGCATCAGTCGCGGGAAGTTAAATCGACAGAAATATTTACACCTTATCCACCGTGTCATGCTGATGGTGAGGTCCTTCTTTGCATGTTCTGTGAAAGAATCCGGCATGTTTTCGACAAAGTGGCGCCGACCATGTCCGATGTAATAGGAGTCGGGAGATGATCCCAGTATGATGAGAGTATTAGGCTGTCCAGCCATGATGTTAGGGTTCTACTTTGGTAAATATGGGGGTGAGTGAGCCTCGATTATAAACGAATCATGCCGCGGCGTACCTGAGGGCAGTGCAAGGGAGAACGCACAAATGAAACACCCGGATTGAACAGCAAGTGCCAAGAGATCCCTGTCAAATGAACAACGCTAACAGGTGACAGACTTCCACGATGGGAACCTCGGCCGACATACTCAACCCCACGGGGGAGAATCACGAAGGACAACGACCGCTAAGTTGTAGTGCAGTTTGAATTGCCAGCATGCTTCGAAATAGTGTGTGACAAGTACGTGGTACCTGCATCCTCAATCTATGCTGTGTTTTTCATTTCCGACACCAGTCGCCAAGAACCTTTCACCTTCCGTATGTTGTATGTTTGTAATTCTGTCAGTCGGGCAAGGACCCCTGATAGTCACGACAAATGCCTGTTCCGCTCCGGGTCGAAGTTGTCTGGATTCAAATCCGGAAATTTCGATGATTTTGTCTGGATTTGCACAGGCCTCCAATTTTTTTCGGAAATTTGTCGGGATTGGAACAGGCCCAAATTTTACCGAAAACCGTCTATGTATGCCGAATTTCGCCAAAAATCGCTCAAAACGTCCTCCAGGCCCTCGAAACAGCTCGCAGAAATGAATTTCTCTACCAGGAAGTCCGTACTTTGCGCGGAAATAGAACATTAGTCAACCGCTAGACTAAAAGAGACAGAGGTCTGACCTATCTGAGGCCGATTTGTCTGGATTTAGGACAGGCCTCGCGCCGATTTCGAGTCAAATTGTCTGGATTTGACACAGGCAAGATTGAAAATTTTCCCAAAATTTGTCTGGATTGGGATCAGGCATTTGGTCTAACTATCAGGGGTCCTGTCGGGCAGGGTAGCTGACATGCGGCGACGGCTAGAGCGGGCTGGATCTTACTGCTACTTGGCGTTTGCCCTGCCAAGTAAACTGCGGATAAACCAAGGTAACCCCAAATACTGCAATGACTGTAATCGTTTGTTGGTCCTGAAATGTCAACAAACAAGAAGTATAAGATTGGATATGAACACAAGAGGTCAATTGTGATCATGAAGAAATCCTTTGTTTGTAATACTTATCGGCGCAACGTGAGATGGAAGTAGATGTGTTTTACAGTTATGTTACCACCAATGAGATCTGTTGTCGAAGATGAATTGGATTCTCTCTTGCGATAGGTTTTCGATGTGCGCCGTCAGTGGGAGGGTCTCATCATATAGCGATTTTGCTTCACTCACGTCCCTCTCTACCACAGAGCCTTGCGTCTGCCAGACAATAATTTGCTGCACCTCAGCCCAGTACTTGCGCCACTTGACCTTGGACAGGACTAATTGCAGTAACGATAAGTCAATGCAAGACCAAGCCGAAGACACGTGTGTACCATTCGCGTTGTTCGGATCACCTGCTGCAATGAAGCTGACCCACGAGCGGGACATGTAGAGTCATTGTAGACGCCAAGTAGACGATCATCGACGGGTATACCAGCGCTGGGCGACTCAGGACGAATACTACGCCAGGCTGGTGATAGCATGACGATACTGCCGCTGCAACTTACTCATTGTTTTGAAGGTTGAAAGCATAGGAAACCGAATCGGCTTATTACGCTGTTTAAGGGTGCAAAAGTCTGAGGCAAAACCTACCCACGTCGATGAAATGCTCAACAAAGTGCTCAACCAAGAAATTGACAAGTAAGACTTGCGGTTGAATCTGTATGACCACGAGCCATCAAGGACCGCTGTGAACAGAAACCATCACACAACATTACCTATAGTTGTAAGCTGAATCCCTGTTGATTTTGGGCTCAGTTCTGCAGGCAGACTGGTGGCTGTACATACCACTGGACTTTCTCCAGAGTGTACTGCCACTGGTCTGCCCGCAGAACTGAGCGGAAGATAAATATGGTCGCGCTGCCGGGCAGTGCGCCGTCGCCAATGTTGAGTGTCTATAAGGTGTGATTTGTGGATATAATCTGTACATGATTCCACTCAATTTGGTTTTCTTTCTTCAACAGCATATCTAAAAGGTCGCGATGTCGTTCTGCGAAACTTGAACCCTGTAGATTCCAGAAACGGCCTTCTTTGTATTGTTACATTTAGACTTTGAGTACGAGCTTCTACCAAAACTAGAAAAAAGCTATCTAAATTCTACAGAGAGAGGAAACTAAGCAGAGCGAGCGTCACCGGGCGACGGGTTTTCCGGGGATGACGATCCACGCGAATGCAATCAGGACGCGCACTCCTGCGCCGACACAGAGCGCACCGGCGGCGTTGATTTGAGCGAGGATCGCCTGGCTGATGAAGGCCCCGCCAAGGGTCATGACGATGACGATGAGCCTGTGGTCGCGCGTGATAACCTTCTGGACCTTGAACAGCTGCGGGTCCGCGATGAGTTCAACCCAGACGGTCGTCAGCACGACTGCGCAACAGCAAAAAACGTCAGCAACGCTCCAATATAGATATAGGGGAGGTGGACGCACGAGTCGCATTGAGCTGCGTGTTGAGGCGCTTGGCGACGACACCCTGAATGCCGAGGCTCGCGCTCATGAACGCGAGGCCGATAAACGTCAAGGCATTAGTCCAGCTCCGGTCTCCACGCTTGGCGGCGATGAAGTGGTCCTGCCCGCTCTTCCATATCACGAGCGCACCAGCCATGGTGAGCATCACCTGGACGAGCGTTGAGAGCACGAGCCAGGAGCGCTTGTGTGGGCCCATGCGCTCGGCCAGGCGGCCGAAGAATGCGCCGGTCTGGAAGGAGAGCAAACTTGTGATTGCCTGTCGATCCGCGATGTGGAAAGCAGAGGAGTTGGTTTCCCAGAGACGGGCGATAGCGATAAAGAGCTGAAATATCGTAAGCGAAAGGAGGTTAAATAAGAGAATAAGCGCTAGAAGATGCGCTGGCTGTGGAAGATAATCAAGCCTTCCTAGAGATAATTTTCGGAAATCAACGCGATGATCTCTGCGGGATGAACCACGCAACCCTTGGAAAGAAACAAAGTTTGGCAAAGAAAATCATTGCATGATTAGGTTGTGCAAACTTGGAGCAGACAGTAATGGACTCCACCCGGCTTGAGAAGAAGCGTTGGCATAGAAAGAAGCCAGGCCAAACGCGTACCGTTTCCAACAAAACCAAAAATCCATTAGACCAAGAAATAATCTCACCTGCACAGAATTTCCAGTCTGGAACCCACACCAGACGGAAATTGCTGAAAATGATATCGCATCCCTAAAATTCTTGTCAGGATCCCGCCTCACGATTCCAAGGCATCGGTAGCACACACATGAACCCCGACATAAAGCAGAATGCCGCCAGCGGCCCCGTGGACTGGGCTGGATCCACGTCCGTGTTCAAATGCTGCCAGAAAGTCGCTCGTGATGGTTTCTCCATCGCCAGCTCTGTGTCGTACGTCTCCCTGCTATTACACGTAATCTGGAGTTGGGATCCCCCATCAATTGTGGTCGTGGCGGACATTAGGCTATGAAAGCGTGAAATGGGGCGGGGGACTATGGAGTACGAAGGTCAATCAAGCGAACTGTTATACTGATTATCTCTGCTTGGCACCCAAGATTTTGCGTTCGGGCAGTTCTCCGATCTTGTACCACCGCAATGGCGTAAAACGGGACTAATGATCTCACACTTATTAATGAAATAGATAATGGGTACACACGTACAGGTGGTATTACATGTTCTTGCTAAGAACGTCCAAGAACATCTTATGTAAGGGTGAAACACGTTTTTGCTTACTGGATTTTAAGAGTGGGAACTCACGTCCAAGCGTATGGGGGGCGATAACGCGCTTGTCCGTGAAATCATCTATACCAAAATGCCGTAGCCCGAAGACCCACTGAAGAATTAATAAAGCCGGAATCAGAACGCAGCCGAAAAAATCAAGTGCGGACGCACCCGAGCCCTACGGCACTCACGAGGTTTTCGCTGCGGAATGTAGGTCCGTTGACGTCGGTGTAGCCCGCCAAATAAGGCAAGTAAAGAATTTTGAGGGCGGCTTTAGCCTGGCAGGGTCTGGCAAGCTACAGTGACAGCAAGAATACTTAGCCATATCACGGCGGTGCAAGTAATTTTGCCATCACGGTAGGTGTCAATCTCCACCCCAAGATCAAAAAGCTGTGGCTTTTGGAATGGCAACCTGGTTCGATACAGTGAAATTAAGAAGCCACGCCATTTGGGCCTGAGGCCAAGAGAACATCACTACTACGGGACGCTCACCTGCGCGGATGAGCAGCGCCAAATCCATATCGTTCGTCCATAGGGACCGGAGAGGTTCGCCAGCTCGATGGCCTCCTCGGGCGCATCGACCACCGCGAACGCAATCACTATCGTCTAGTGATTTGTGGGCTTGGCTTGGCTTGCAAGCCAGGGCTTAGGCTTGGCCTGACCGGGCTTTGGTTTCACTTTCCTCAAGCCAAAGCCCAAGCCAGCGACGGGAGCTTGGCTTGGCCTGGCTTGGGCTTAAGCCCTGGCTTGCCGTGAAGAGGAGCCCGAGCTTGGCGATCTCAGACTCTGCTGACTGTAGATCACCCACAGTCAGGTCCCCGTTTCGAATCAAGACACGTATCACGCAGCCATGTTAGACGGGATATCGTGACAGGTTAGCACGAATAAATGAAATGCGTACAATTGAACTGCGAATGCAGAGAGGTACTATATGTTGAACAAGTAACAAGTATCCCTTGATGAAGTGGTGAGGGCGTCTCGCAGTGGCAAGGAGTTAATAACGAAAATATCAACACGTACCGAATGAACCCTGGGGAAAAGGATCACTGTTGGATTTAAAACGATCCTGATGAGTATCTGCGAATAGAATTGGCCATACTGAGTCATCCCTCGAATTGGAGTAAGAGAAAAAAGATACGAATGAGCGCCCCCGATTCTTTCGTGAGCAGCGCATGTGCTCCGAGGGAGGAAAAGGAAATGAGGTCAGCGTGCCAAATCAAGAAAGCATTTAAAAAAGCCTTAGACGACATGGTCCTATAACCACAGACAGTGGGGCCACATTCTGTGATTAGATAGTTAGTACGCCAGTAGAATGCATTTCAAATGAACCTAAGTTACGATCCAACAGATCTAAGGCCAATCGAGTCAAAATTATTAGGCGTAACTTGAGAGTCAGTGAGCAGAGGAACCGTCAAGTTAAAGGTATCACACCGGCTGCCTGAGAAGAACGAATCTTTTTAAAAAAAATTCGCCTTGATGTGGGTTCTCATCATTTCAGCCCTCTGGAGCCCAATAAAACAAGTCGATTTCGAAACACAAGTAAGAAGGCAAAAGACGTGGCGCAAGGAGATTTAGTCTAGAATATAAGCAAGTTCAATCGGTCAGTGAAATGTAAACGAATCATACTTACAGCGCTTGCCAAATGTGAGGTGTGCACTACAGACAGCGGCGTTGAGACGTTGACGTTTTCTTTTCCAGAGGCATCGTCATTTTTGTGTTCATGGTGTTGAGAGTGAAGGACATTTTTTTATTCACGGCGCTGAGATACTCAAAGTGTTTGCAAGCGGCGAAGATAGATCCTGACTGAAAACTTGGTCAATTCGAAGCCTCGTGGGGGATAACGGAAGAGAACTCACACAGAGTTCATGCTTCTGAGAAAAGAACACACCAAAGTTAATACGATCGCAGGAAAGAATGGGCACGTACGGAATTCAACATACCGAAAACTTTAATCGCAGAGCGCAGACATACGGGATGTTTGCCAACTCAGTGGGCAAGCCGAGTTCGGAGTGAAAACAACGCGCTGGTGAGAAATTTGAGGCAGGGGAGTCACTCACGAAACAGAGTGCTGTCAAAATAGTGGCCGAAGATGATAACGCACCACGAACGTTTGCCTTCGTGTACTGGCGCTGACAAAAACCTAGTAGGTCTTTAAATTATCTCACAATCAAATTTAAATCAGCAATGAACGCACAAGTAAACACAGAGATTAAATGTCGTGCGTTGCCTGTTATTCACCCATTCTCTTCAATTGGGCTTCAAGTTACTCTCACTGAAAGGACGCGGGAACCAAAATTTATATAGAATGAATTACAAACATCTCTGTATTTAAAGCGGAAGGCCCAAGAACGGGAGAAGAGACAGTAACCAGGTAAGTAAACACATTAGCAAGTACGATCGGGCATTCCGGGAGTGCTGGACATAGCCGTATGCGCGTCTTCGCGCGAGTGGGATGCGGATGCGGGCGGGACGCAGACGCCGGCGGGACAGAGACCCGCGGTACAGGAGGTGGGTGGCAGCGGCGGGCGTCTGCAGAGTCAGGGAGCATGTGCAGAGGGAGGGCGGCGTTGCGCAGACACCGCCTGTACCCAGACCTCGGGTGCGCAAACCGGGGGTGCACAACGAGGCAATGGGCGCGAACGCCGCGGCGATGGGTGGCGAGGACGGCGAAAGAGGAGCCTAGGGGGAGGGGCGGCAACGAGCGCGGAAGGGCGATGGGGTGGCGAGAAGCGCGCGTTGAAGGGGCGTTGGGTTGGTGAGGAGCTCGAAGGCGCCGGCAGTGGGTCGACAACCGTGAGGGTGATGGGGCGAGGAGCGCGGGGCCGGGATGACGAGCGCGAGGGCGAAGGCAAACACGATGGAGGCGCAGAGGTCGGCCGACGAGCGCGGGCGCGACGGTGGAGCGAGGAGCCGGAGGGTGGAGGTTGCGGCGAGGAGGGCGATCGGGGAGGCGGGGCGACAAGCGCGATGGCGGGATGACGAGCGCAAGGGCGGGACGACGAGGACGAGCGCGAGCGCGAGCGCGGGGGTGACGAGGGCGACCGCGGATGCAAAGGGGATGGGGATGAGAGCGGAGGCGGGGCGACGAGGACGAGCGCGGGGCTGACGAAGACGAGGGCGGAGGGTGCGGCGACTAGGCGATGAGGGCGAGGACGGGGTGACAAGCGCGAGCGCGGAGGATGCGGCGATGGGGGTTAGCAGCGCGAGGGTGGAAGTCCGGGGACAGCGGCGAGCGTGGAGGCGGGGCGTTGAGCTCGAGGGCGGGCGTGGAAGACCCCGCGCAGAAGGGGCGAGGAGCGCGGGGTGGGCCGGCGATGGGGCGTGGAGCGCGGGCGCGGGGTGGTCGAAAGACGAGAGCGAGGGAGGGCGGCGTTGCGCAGACGCCGCCCTTACCCAGACCGGGGTGCGCAGAGCGGGGCGCACGACGCGGGCGTCAACGGCGAGTTGGCAGCAGCGCGGCGTCGTCGACGTGAGCGCAGGCGTGAACAGCGGCGTTGGCGTCGTCGCTGTGAAAGCGGGCGAGGGGGCGGCATCGTCGCCGTTACCCTGGCGAGGCGGCGTCGTCGACGTGGACACGGGCAAGCAGGGCGTGGGCAGCGGACAAGGGCAGCGGCGCGGCGTCGTCGACGCTAACGCAGGCGCGGCGTCGTCGACGTAAACGTCGGCGAGGCGGCGTCATCGGTGTGAACGCAAGCGAGGGGGTGAGGGCGGCGTCGTCGACGTGGACGCAAGCGAGGGGGCAGCGTCCTCGACGTGAAGGTGGGCAAGGGAGGCAGCGTCGTCGCCGCGAACGCCGACGAGCGGGGCCTGGGCAGCGCGCAAGGGCGGCGTCGTCGACGTGGGCGCAGGCGTGGGGGGTGCCGTCGTCGATGTGAACGTGGGCGTGGGGGGCGTGCGTGGGCAGCGGGACAGCGGAGGTGGGCTGAGACGGGCGCGGACGCAGGCGCAAACGCGGCACGGATTTGGGGTGCGCAAGGGCGGCGGGCGCGGCGAGGCGCGGGTGGCGGAAGGGAGCCGGCGTTTAACGCCGACTCGCGTCGTCCCAGTGCGTGGTGGGGGTGTTACCGAGAAGACGCAGCGCTACAATCAAAAGAGATTAGTATTTATGTTAGGTGACAAAGAGCTACCCAGAATAAGACAAGTAGAGAACCATAGGAGCAGAACCACAGGAGGACACAGAGGAAGGCAGATGAAGAAAGCAGAGGTTAGCCGTTGAGAATGTCGAGCCGTTGCGCTTGCATTGAAATCCAGAAGAGGGGAGGAAAGAAGTGACGTAGCTAAACGCCGATCGCCGAGACGGCGTTGACATGCAGGACCAAACAACGCCGCAATTTTTTGGTTCAATCGATACGTCTATAAGCAAGGCCTTTGGCTTATACCGTACCTCATTCAGATCGACAGGGGGTGTGACGCGTGACCCTTTCAGCCAACGTTTCTCAATCATTAATCATTCCTCAACCGTTTACCATATAATTTTAGGTGCGTTGGAAGCAGTTAAGCGGCGCTTTTGAACCATATCCATTTGTAATCCTGGCAAAGCTCACAAGGGTTAGAGAAAAATGGTTCCTACCATTTTCCAGGTCTAGAAATTCAACGATCCAGTCCCTGAAACCATCCGAGTACCCGGTGGATTGATCTCCCCAAATTATTCACGGTTTTTTAATCCTGGGAAGGCCAATAAAATCTCGAATATTTGGAGATAAATGCTCCCTAGCTTAATTTGGTCTAGGGATTCATTGGTGTCGTCGTTTGAAGGATCTGAGAAGGCCCCGATCTTATGGCACATCATTTTATCGCGTTTTTCGGTGTTTCTTATTGTGGCAAGGTCAATAATGTCTTGCATACTTTGAAGTAAATGCTCCCTAACATAATTTTGGTCTAAAATCCATCTACTTGGTCGGTGGAACGATCTGACAAGGCCCTGATTTTATGGCACATCATTTTCTCGGGTTTTAGTGTTTCTCATTGTGGCAAGGTCAATAATATCCCGGATACACTTAAGTAGGTGCTCCCTAGCTTAATTCTGGTCTAGGAATTCAATGGTGGGGTCGCTGAAACGATCTGAGAAGGCCCTGAGTTTATTGCACATCATTTTCTCGAGTTCTTCCGATATTTCTCGTCGTGGCAAGCCCAATAGTGCTTCTCATAACCTGAAATGGAGTTTCCCACCGTTTTCCGGGTCTATTAATCCATCAGCATAGTCGTTGGACTGACCCGAGACGTCCCTGATATTATATGGCATTATCTGCCCTATTTTCACCCTCTTTTTTGCCCTGGGAAGCCAACCAATGCCTCCAATGACGTGAAAAGGAGTGGACCACTGTTATTTGGGTCTGGGAATCCATCGGTGCGATCATTGGATCCATCCGAGCAACTCCTGAAAGTGAACTGACCCATCTTGGCCTTTTCTGCCGACGTTTGGCTGTATCTGGCGACGCCCTTATAAATATCGTCACGCCCGGCTAACGCACCTTTCAATGCCTTTGTTCTCGTACCACCACCATCGCCTCATTGCCACCTACCACCACTGTTTTTATTGGGGGCTAGGCCTGGATGCCACTGTCTGCAGCAGTGTCTCCTTGGTCCTAGCCCTTCTCCTAACCATTTTCCCGGCAAGGAAAAAAAAAAAATTCCAACAAAAAACGCCTGAAAACGACACGAAAACCGAAAAAATCACCAAAATTGGCTCAAATCAGCCAAAATCGCAGATTTGCAGCTGCCGTAGCACCTTAAGCACTGTAACCCTAACCCTAAGTGAGCATGTCACATTGAATGACATACCTAACCCATTACCCTAATCATTTACTTACTCTGGTTGAAGGAAATCACTTGAATGACTTGGAAATTGTGGATATGGCTACTTTGCGGTTGCCTCTGCTATCAAAATGCCCATAGCAAGTCAACGGTTGGAAGCACACCCAAAGTGTAAACATGGAATATCATTTCTCATCAAGATCTATATGTGCGAATATTTTCAGAATTTTCTATTTTTTTTGGGGGGGGGCCCCCCCACCCTCCCGGGAAAATGGTTAGGCACAAAATCGATGGGAGGAGCCCGGGGAATTAACCCACAGTGACATCTGGGGCCCTGCACGAGTCGAGTCCCTGCAGAAATCGAAGTACAACATTACCTTTACAGACGACGCAACCCGGCACTGTACTCCAGAGTTCTTGAAGTACAAGTCAGATGCTTTCGAGAAGATCAAAGAGTACGTTACCTTCATCGAGAATCAATTCGGGTACACGCCAAAGGTCCTACGGGTTGACAATGCCAAGGAACTTTCCGGAGACAAAGTTCAACAGTGGTTGAAGCAGAAGGGAATTCAGCTTCAAACCCCTGCACTTTACGCCCATTCATCCGTCGGAGTTGCGGAACGCTTTAACCGCACTCTAGTCGAGCTTGCGAGAGCTATGTTAATTGGGCGGAACTGTCCATCATTCCTATGGCAGTCGGCAATCGAATATGCGGCATACATCAGAAATCGTGCACCTACCCGTGCTCTTGATGGAAAAACACCGGAAGAAGCTTGGACGGGCGAGAAGCCCAGTGTTGCACATCTCCGGGAGTTTGGCTGCGAAGTGTGGGTAAAACGCGAGGGGAAAAACTTGTCAAAACTCGGAGGAGACTCAAGCAAAGCTGAGAAACATACCTTTGTTGGTTTCTCAGAAGACCCCACAGTAATCAAATATTATGATGCACGCTTGCGTAGCATCAGGGAGTCAAGGAATTACGAGTTCATCGAGCCCAAAGCTGTGCAGATCAGCTCCGGCGATCTGCGGCTTGAGGGGGAGATAGAACCGGCTAGCAATCCGCAATCGCCAAAGGGTGCAGAACTTGACAAAATACCTGATCCGATGCCGGCAGAACCAGAAAACGTACACGATTTTGAAGTGCCGAGCATACCGGGAGTGCAGGCGGAAGTGCAAAGATCAGCACAACCACGTCGCTCACCTCGGGAATTAAAGGATCATGACTACAGGAAACTAAACAACCCCGATGCTAAAGCGGCAGGAACCAGACTTACGGCAGAAACTGCCAACATTGCATTGATCCAAAGTTATTTAGCCGGACAAGGCGAGCACATGGGCAGTGACAATGCCCCACGAAATCTTGCAGAAGCAGAGGCATCACCAGAGTGGCCTGAATGGAAAACGGCCATGGATGAGGAAATGCAAATGCTAGGTCAAATGGGAACTTACCGGCTAGAAGATCTTCCAGAAGGAAGGGAAACAGTTGGATGCCGTTGGACTTATGTCAAGAAATATGACGAGAATGGGCAACTTTCTCGATACAAAGCCCGACTCGTTGCACAGGGATATTCACAAATCCCAGGTATTGATTTTACCGAAACTTTTGCACCGGTTGTTCGACTTGAATCTGTTCGCGCCGCACTCGGTATAGCCGCCATCAAGGACTTAGAAATGGGTCAGATGGATATCAAAGGAGCGTACCTAAATGGGATACTTGAGGAGGAAATATACATGCGACAACCCCCTGGGTATAATGATGGAACAGGCCGAGTGTGTCGGCTACACAAGACTTTGTACGGCTTGAAGCAGTCAGGACGCGAATGGAACAAGGAGTTTGGTGGGAAAATCACTTCCATTGGATTTATGAAACTCCAAGTCGACCACTGCGTCTACAAGCGTACCCGAGATGGAAAGACTTCATTCATAACAGTCTGGGTTGATGATCTGTTGATTTTTACAGAGTCCTCAGCTAATATGGCAGAAGTTAAGGGGGAGTTAGGCCAATTATTCGAAGTGAAGGATATTGGAGAGCCGAAGAAAATTATTGGGATCGAGATTGAGAGAGATCGCGACCACGGAAGCATTGCATTATCTCAAACCCACTATATTGACCAAATACTCACCAAATTTGGACTCCAGAATGCCTCACCAGTCTCGACACCGCTTGACCCCAATGTTATAATTCGCAAAAGACCAGCTGATGATCCTGCTGACGACAGAATCCGTGCAGCGTATCAATCAGCGATAGGATCTTTGATGTACGCAGCTATTTGCACACGCCCGGACATCGCCTATGCGGTTCAGACTTTAAGCCAGCATTCTTCGAATCCTGGACCCGAACACTGGACAGCTGTAAAGCGAGTGTTTAGGTACCTTTCAGGCAGCAGAAACCTTAAACTCACCTTCCGAGCAAATCAAGAACAGGAAGTTCTCACGGCCGGGTTTACCGATGCAGACTACGCGTCAAACCCTGATGACCGTAAATCAATCTCTGGCTATACTTTCCTGCTTGGTGGCGCAACCTATGCTTGGTCTTCGAAGAAACAGTCAACTGTGGCGTTATCTTCAACAGAAGCCGAGTACACAGCCCTAGCACATGCAACTCGGCAAGCAATCTGGAACAGAAACCTTCTTGCAGAACTTGGATTTATTCAAGAAGATCCTACCTTGCTGTTTGAGGACAACCAGTCCACAATAGCAATCGCGAGGGACCCGCAATACCACGCGAGATCAAAACATTTTGATGTTCAAAATCACTTTGTTCGCGAAAAAGTGGAATCTGGAGTCGTTGAATTAGTCTACTGTCCAACTGATGAGATGGTAGCCGACATATTCACCAAAGCATTGCCACGACCGAAGCATGAGAAGTTTGTTCGTGAATTGGGCTTGTTGCCGGCTTGAGGGGGAGTGTTGAACACCGCATCAGCGGACGTGCCGATGGCGGCCCGATACAATCCGGCAACTTCGGGAATGTTCGAAGTGTCGTTGAATACATCGGGCAACGACATGCTCAGTCAGCAGCTCACTAATCTGCTGAATGAGCAGGCAGAGTAGATAGTAGAATTTTCTAGTTACTGAACTCCGTGTAGTATAAAAGCTGGGCTCGAGAGCCCATAATAATTAATTTCTCTTACTTTTAATTCGCTCTCACACGGGTCGAGTCTCGGGAATAATCCCCTGCGCACTCAACTGATATTATATCTATCTACCTATTGCAACAATTTCATCCCAAATACATCAGTTGTGTGCTTCGGGGACAAGAGGCTTCAAATACAACTGAAGAGGTTAGGGTGATCAACGCGCGCAAAACAATCGCGCACCTCGCAAGAGTAACAGGTCGATGTTGGCAGAATGGCCTGATGTATTGACGCGGGAGGGGTCACGCTACATTGCCAACTGGAGGAAACCACCTACGAATCTGTTCCACAGCTGGCGCATGGGCTACAAACAGAATTAAATGCCTATCAGGATGAATATTCAGCGCTGAAATAATATAGAGGGAGCTAAAGTTGAACGCACTGGGTGAAAACTGAGTCGAGGACATTCCTAGCAATTCTGTTCCTCAGGAGTTCTCAGGCCAACATAATTGTCGACCCCAGGGCAGGCGAAAAGACGCAAAGGTTCAAGACGCGCATCAAGAAACGAACGCCGATGAGAAAGGGTCGCTAGAAGCTGCAGAGAGAAGAAATAGGGGGTGGACTGAAGCTGGCGACGTTGAAAAGAAATGATAAAAGAAATGCGGGCAAACCCCAATAGTTGTTTTCCCAACGCGAGAAGCCGACGTTCTGAATGGTGAGCTGGGAGGAGAGAGAACGCGGTGCGTGAGTTGGTCGCGTTGTCTTGACTCCTGAGAGGATTAGCAAGCCATCCGAGGTTATGCGGACGGCGCGCAGGTTCTAACGCAGGATGTGAAGCGTAAAAAAAAAAAAATCACGGATTAAGATACGTACGCAGCCATATTTGTAGGATAAAACAGAGAACGGGGATGTGGTACGATAAGACGAAGGAATAAGAAAGAACGAAAAGAAGAAAAGGCGGTGCGTACCATATTATCACCGTTGTAAGGAGCGGCAGCCCAAAAGGGTGCGATGGGCAGTGGGGCGGATGCGCGGGGAGCTGGAGAAGGTGTCGAAGTGGGCGTGGACGGTGGATTCCCAGTTTAGTACAGACTCGACGAGGAGAACACGTCGCGGAAAGGGTGCGCCGCGGACGCGGGATTCGGCGCAGGGGCGAACGCGCTCAGAGCGTGCTCCCCAAAACCCCATGTCACGTACTCGGCGCTCTACTCGAGGCATTTCTGCCGCTTGGAGCTGCTCGCGACGCCGAAGGCGGGACGCTGCAAAGAGCACTGGGTGAGCGAGGAGATAACGGGAGGACGGCGTGCAAGGGAGAGTGTGCGGTCTGGACGTGCACGGGGTGGAGCGAGCAGTTGCGCGACGAAGGGTGCGGCCGTGTGGTGTGAGGAGCGCGGAGTTACGGGAAAGTTGAAATTCAGTGTGCGAGAGCCAGTGTGCGAGAGCGGGGGGATAAGACTGCAGGAAAGGTATAATCAAGGCGTACTCTTGGCCAAGGATCCATCGCGGCGCCCACGTAGCAAGCGGAGGGTTTGAGAACGGCGACCAGAGCCGTTCAGCAGGGTGAACGCGCAAGACATGAGCTGAAAGAAGAGAGATGTAATTAGCGTAGCGGCGGTCGCGAAGAGGGATGGGGAAGAATTTTGAGACTAATACCTTCAATACATAAGGGGCAGGCGTTACTATGAGCGCTCAGATGCAGCTATGGGCGTCTTGAGGGAAGGATTCGTGTATACACGAAAGCGTCGAGACACCAAGATTTAGCAAGAAATAGAGGGAAGCGGGACGAGTCCAGAAGGACTAGTAAATGGGACGTAAGTTGGGCGACTTGGCAGTCGGAGTACAGTCTGGGCGAGCGGCGGGGGATGGAGTCGGTGGTAGTGGTGTGTGGAAGATGTGGCAGCGCAGCTGATGGCCGGCGGCAGTGATGCGATACACGCGCACACAAACGCGTCGCGTGGTGCGCCAGGGTATAGGAGGTAGGCGGGTCCCGCAAATTTGCGGGAACAAATCTGGGAAAGAGCATTTTTTGAATGAAAAATTCGTTCCCACAAATTTGCGGGAACGGATTGGAGGAACAAATTTTAGGAAACAAAGAAAAAAAAGTTCCCGCAGCGCTGGGGAACGGCTGTGTTGCCGAACATGAATTTCTAATAATGAGAGTCGAGCTGGCACTCGGAATAGTCCTAGATGTGCTCATTTTGGACATCTTCTACGATCTCTTGACGTTGAGGCCTGGGGCTAAATGACTGCACATGTTCACAAAATATATATGTAGGGTCAATTTGTCGGATATAACGGCCAGGTAGAAACCGGCCAGAAGTACAGCCTTCGGCACAAGATCATCACAATTAACATACCACCCCAGGCTAAGTACATCAAGTACGAACATGTGAGGAGGAAGTCATGATAAAATTATCAAGATAGGTCGCCACGTACTCCCTCTCCTCATCCGATGAACACAGCGCCGACGTCAGCATATACAATACACCCCGATTCTTCTCCTCCAGATCGTGGAATCGGTTGCGGTTCGGGTCGTCGCTCTCGGAGGCAAGAGTGAGTCTGATCAGTGCATCTAAAAGGGACTTGAATTTCTTTGTACGCTTCTGGCCCAGATTTGCGACTGAGAAGAAAGGGTCTATGAGGACACCACTCCCAAACTAAGAAAAAGAGACCATCAGAACAGAACAGATGGCAGAAAACGTGAAAAGACCCACATGTTCTAAGGCAAATAGCAGCCGGTTGCGAGCGGTAACAAGATCTTCGCGTGCCTTTTTAAAGAGCTTGAAATCGACTTCAAATTCAATCATCTTGGCTTTCTTTTCTTGGGGCGTCAGGTTCCGAAAAACTGCCTCATACTCCCGCTGGAAGAGCCCAATGTTAAAATCACGTCGGAAAGAGCCAGAGCCGGGCCCGGTGTTCTGATTCCACTCGCGCGCACACTTTATGGTCTCCATCTTGTGGATGAGGCTCGCCAAGTAGGTGGTGGTAGAAACCGAAGCCTCGGTGCGGCTAAGATTCTGGCGATACCATGAAGGTTCGCAACGAAGAAATGAAAATAGGAGATGAAAAAAATTACCGTATCGCGTCGCAAGTGATCAGGGCGTTCATCGAGTTCCGCCGACGTTTGAATAAAGGCAACGTTACTGGGGGAGGCATTTCAGGTCAACCGATTCAGAACGAGGTTCTGCAGAATGCTGTCGGTCAGACGAGAAAGAGACTAGGACGGCAGAATAGTCGACCCAGTTATGATGCGGCTGATAGCCACGCAACAGCCACCCCAGGGAGTGATCCTCTGCCTTCTCGCCAATGAGCGCCGGGGGTTCCGCAATCGCCTTTGCAAGCATGTCGGAAGCAACGGGTCCGCGGTGTTCAGTAGCAAGAATTTTCTGCGCACGCTTAATGACAGCAAGATTGGGAGCGGCCGCACGTCTCTCCTGGAGATTTAGTGATGATTAGTATGGCAATGGAGAAAGGTTTACGTGGTTCCTGACCTTCTTCTACTCAGCCGTCTCTGCATCTGCCTCTGGCTCCTCCTCCTCCTCCTCGTCATCCTCCTTGTCGGCGTCTGGCTCCACATCAGAGTTCTCCTCGGGGGAAGGCGTGCCGTCCGGAGTCTGAACTCAAGTCTGGTCTCCCTCATCGTCGTCTCCATCGTTTTAATCATCATTTTGGAAAATCCAGACAAATTCGGGGTGCTGGTGCAAAATCTCGACGTTCACCGCGTGGAACATCTGCAAAAAACGCTCCCAGGCATTCTTCGTGCGTGGTGTATCGTCAGCAGATGGGCCGTCCATATAATCCAGGAAGGGCTCGAGCTTGCTGTAGAGGGCGTCGGGCTGGTTCATGGCGCAGGAAGCAAGCAGGAAGCAGGAAGCGAATAACGGCGGGTGTTGCTGTCACAAGATGATCCGCTGATGGCGGAGTTTGGATTGGTACGGAAAAGATCCTTTGGGCCCACAGGTAGCGTAGAGGCTATACTAGTGGTCTACACTCAGGTTCCCTTCATTTAATGAGATATTGATTTAAAAATTGTTGATTCGCTTGATTGCTTCGCTTCGCCGTTAAAGACTGTATTGACAAAATTATCCCGTCTTCGCCTTCAGTTGCTCCCCGAACGCAAGATGCGGCAACGCTCCTATCCTGAGGACACCAATCTGAACAAATACATAATTATTCATTCTCATCTGCACATCTGGATAGACAGAATGGTAAACAACCGAACTCATGCATTGGAAGAACACTTCCATACCTGCTTCGCCCAAAAGTGAACCAGTGACTCGCCCGCAAAAGTTGCTGCACTGAATCACGACGCTCGTGCGGGAGCTCCACACGTTGGGCAGTTGCTTTGACGGCAGGCTAGGGGTGCAGGTGCTCGCCAGTGTGCTCGTACTTTCATTCTGGGGATAAAGTGTGCCTTCTCGGCCTTTTGCCACTGGTTTCTGTGTGTTTCTACTGGAGTTTCGCCAACAGCTTTGTTTCGTTGGCGTGGAGATCGAGAGACTCCGGCCATCGTTTGTTTGAAATCGGCGGATAATCGGCTGATGCTGCGATCCATTTTCGGCTCGAGAGTCATCGCTCGAACCGCCGCCTTAGACTGTGGTGCTGCCGCTGGGCCTCGCATTCCGATTAAAATACCTATCTATCTAATCTCGGAATGCGGCACCACATTCTGGGATTTGAAGGATAGCCAGTTTTGCGGGCCTCCGGTTACGACGTGGGGTTTTATGAACATGTCGGTCGGCATGTGTTTTAATGGAGGTATACAGGGCGAGCAATAAGATCGGCATGAGGACGTGACGCATCCTCAAGGATGGCGGTGCCCTGCCCGCTACTGCGTTGCAGGCAGTGACTCAAGCCCCAACGCGAACGCGCGAGTAGAAGGGTCGTCGGTATGCGCCAAGGTCGGCTGTGCCCTCCGTCTCGTCTACGCGCGCGCATGAAGGCCCAAGCGTCGCTCTCATGCGCTACACGTCGGGGACATCCGGAGATCTGGCGACAGAAAACAGAAACTCAGACCGGACGTTGGCAGGCTTCAGACTTCAATGCATCTTCGCGCCCCGAGCGCACAGTACATTGCCACTAGATTTTGCCGGAACGCTCAGGTTTAGTTGGGAATAACGCTGTGACGAATTGGGGCCTCAAAGGCTCAAGGCTCTACGTTGCAATGCTTGAATATGCCGCCGTGAATCGCTTAACTCACCCTACTCAGCCACAGGCTCCAAGGGAGCTGGGGCAGGCGCTATACGGAAGAACGTGGGGGAGCGGGCGGCCAGGCTGAAGCGTCCCACCGTCGCTAAGAAATACGGTTCGCCAAGGGCGGGGACGAAGGAAAGAAGGGACGAAGAAACGAAATGGGAGAGGGACGAAGTAAAAAGATGGAGGACGACACACATGGATTCCTAACCCGCTCAACTTCCTTCGCTGACCTCGACGGTCGTGCAGCAGCGCCGGCACCGTCAAGTGGCAAGGCAAGTCTTGGTCCCTCACGTGCTTTGGTCCAGGCGATGAAGCGCGCGCGTCGACGTCGAGAACGCGAGACCCCAACTTCCTGGCGCCGCGGGAGGGGGAGGCTGAGTGAAGGACGCGCGCTCCCATGGCGGATGCAGCGGCAGGGGGTCGGGGAGTGAGCGGAGGCGCGCGCGACTTTGTGGGTGGTGGCGGTGACGAAAGTCGCGTCTGGTGTAGCACTACGATGTTTTTTGGCTCTAATTCGTGAGCTGTATCCTACACTATAGACGGGGGGTCCCCCGTGAGCGCTTCGGCGCATCGACGTAGAGTCCCCCACGCGTTTTGGCGCAAGTCAGCGTCAACAAGTGGGGAGGTAAGCGCGCGCGTTGAGATCGAGAACGCGGGACCCCGACTTCCTGACGCGCTCCCAAGGCGAGTGCAGCGGCAGGGGGTCGGGGAGTGAGCGGAGGCGGGCGCGGCTGTGTCTGGTGGTGGTAGTGGTGCGAAGAGTAAACACGACAGATCACTGATGGGTCTGGCTATGTTGTGAGCACGTGATGAACGCGTTCGCGTCGCGTCAAATTCGACACTTGGCAAGTAAAGTCAGTGAAGAGCGACAATATTCGGCTATAGAGCGCTTACTTCTTTATTTGGATGCCGGGTGCGGATTGGGGAGCAGATGGCTTGGAATTGGAGGCGGACCGTGTGGGTGCAGGCAAGGTGCAGGATCGAAGAGCTAGATGAGAAAGTCACAACTCTCAATGGACGATATGGTGCATTTGAGCCAGATGTAGCGTAGAGAGGATGTTGAGTATCTGGGACATATGGCCTGGAGAATGCAGGGATCCGGGAAGACGCTGGGAGTTCCGCACAAAGAAGTGGGGGATTTCCAGGAAAGCAAGCAGAGAGTTTTTCAGATGAGATTTTTATAAGGGTTAGCAAAACTCACTGGAACGCAGATTCGGAGGTGTTACCCAAGTCCCATTTGTGGGCGCTAACATTCCAAAATCCCTCCGCTTGTTTCCGGCAAATGCCGAGTATTCGGCACATCAGCCCGCCTCTTGGATTTTGTATGCCGACCGATCGGCAAGAAACGGGTCCTCATATCGGCAACCTAGGTTGATGGTCTGTCGTTCGCCTCTATTTGGCTCGTCGACATAAGACGCGTGCTTAACTAACGGCACGAAATTCGAGTCCTTCCTTAATTTCTGTCCTTTTTCAAGACAAAAATGGTTGGCCATTGCGCTTGTGATTCCATAAGAGCATCAGTCTTTTTTTGGTGCGCTGGATACTGACGCGAGGTCGTGTGCTATTGTAAACTCCACGTGGCGAGTACATGCCTGATTTATAGTCTTGGCTTCAGAAGCTCAAGCCTCATGGATTGGATTCTTTTACCTCATGTGAACGATATATAAGGCATTCTTGTGTGCGGTGACTCCTGCGCTCCCTTCTGCACGATGCCTCAAGTCTTTGATGGATACAGTGAGTGGAACCGGGGTTTCTTTTCTCTCGTTGACCCGCGGAACTCGGCAGCGGCAATTTTAAGCGAGAGGGTCAGCGTTGACTTGTACGGGATGTACAGTGCGGTCATTTCCTTTCCAACGAGATCTCACCACAGCTTCTCTGCAGGGCATAATGGCGGTGGGCTTGCCACGGCTGACCCCGAGAGAGCCACCTGGTTCGTTGCCGCATCCATGGACGACAGCGAGTTTGTGAAGGAGTAAGTCTTGCTCACGTTTTTATTTCAAGTCTGACGTACGCCAGGTGGTACCGTTGTGATTTGCGAGTACGAATTCACAAAACTCATGCAATCCCATGCTGAGAATCTCAGGTTGTGACCGAGGACATAATTTTTGAAATGGTCAACAACGACGGCAAGATATACGCACCTAATTTTTCGCTGGCCGGTACGCAATCATGGACTTGCCCTTTGTCTATTCTTAACGAATGCAGTTTCGGAGCTGGAAGAGATTGTACCCGCGTCTGTGGTGTTCGATTTTGAACACCCTGATTTCAGTCCCACCAACCGCGTCTTCCGCGAGCAAACGCCTCCGTCACCATTCACGCCTGGAGCCAGATTCCGCAGGCCGCCGCCTGCTGCTGAAAAGTCCAAGCGGCCCCGAGAGCCTGAAGTGATTGATTTGACTATGGATGAGGATGATGAGGATGTCCGTGAAGTGGTCAGTCTTTTAGATGCCAAACCAGAGCCGAGAGACGTCGAGTTGAGGATTTCGCCGCGCAAAAAGGTTAGATACAGTTAGCTGGAGGTACAAAATTGACTACAAAAGTTTTCTTGTCGCTACGAGTTTCATGAACAGTACCAGGAGGTTCGTGATTTCTCCAGGGCTGTCGGGGTCAATTCGTAGCAGCCACTCCCACAGAGCATCAAAGGCGCCACCATCCGTCGCCTCCGCAGAAACCATCAGCTGTATTCGAATGTTGTTGGCGGGTTTAGTTGCCCACGCATAGATGGCCGCTTTTACAATGTCTTTCAGGGGGCAATTGCCGAGATCTTCTAGCCACGGATGAATTTTTTTTTTCCCGGTCCTGATAACGATTGAGATTGGGTGTTTCATGTAAAAGAGCAGACGCACCTTGGGCGAGAACAGCCCCAACAATAACCTTCCAGGTGCGACCGCCGCATGGCGCTCCTCGCCCACCCATCCCAGAAATCATCGCCCACCCTTGCTATGCCGTGTGGGCAGCTTTCGCGGACATGGCGTGCCCAGTCAGGAAGACCACGTCCCCAGCAAGCCGCGCATCCGTGCTGTAGTTTCTCCAAGGCCTGACGTACTTGACGATAGAACTTGAATTTTTGATCTTCGGCCGTCTTGCGCTCATGGTTCAGTCGCTGAACCGAGAGACCAGGCGGGAGGGCATTAGCGGCAGTAGCGCGATGGGGTTGAGACGAGGGAAGACTTCGCGAAGTGGAAGCCAATGCCGAAAGGGGGTCGGAGTACGAGCCAGAGCTGAAACATTGGAGTTGGAGAAAAAACAGATTTAAAAATGGTGAGAAGACGCACGGTGGTTGAACATGCGCTGAATGTTCCATTCTTGCGGGAACGCGTTGGTCGACTCTGGGGAGCTCCATCGCGCCATTCCGCTGCGGGTCTGAACGTGACGAAGAGCTGGAACATTTGAGGTGAGGGGAAATACTGATTTCAAATTGTAAGAACGCACGCTATCGGGAGATGAGCTGGAAACGTCGTCCTTGGAGGTTCGCTGATTCTCGGGAGATTCACATCGCCGTTTCGTTGCCTGCACGCGAAATAAATAAAAAATGTGCGATGACGACCTCAAAGGGAGACACTCACCGCTGGTGCTCACCGTTTTCCGGGGGAGGAAGTGCAGGCTGCGCCGGCCTGGATTTTGGTGAACAGGCGCATTGAAATCCAACTGAATCCCATACCTTGACCTCATGAGCGACAAGGTTGAAAGAGGGTCCCATGAAGGAGACGAAGGCGGCGATGATGGTGGTGCGGGTTCACGACGGGTTGCGATCGGTGCAGAGAATAACCCAAAGAAATCCTGAGGCTCCTCTTCATCGGAGTCGCACCCCCTACGAGAACCAAGTGGGTAAACGTGGTCATAAACGTGGGGTAGACTTACGGGGGCGACAGAATGTTCAAGTGCTCCTGGTCATTCGTCTGAGCCGCAGCCACTGGCATTGAAGTAGCACCCAGCAACGGCGCAGCGATGCCTAGAGCTCTGAACGAAAAAATGAATTAATTGTACGATAGACGGGGAAATAAAATAAACGCACCTTCCTGTAGCCCGCGGTGCTGTTTTCGACATCGCAAGTCCCCTTGATGCGCCAACTAAATCAATGTTACCATAATCTTCGGGGTTGCGGATCGGCGTTGGGAGGGGGAGACTCGGTGCAACGCGAGTAGGGTCGTGAGCCTTCCGCAGACAATTGTCGCAGAGTGCCATATTCTTGATCGACATGCAAGTGTACCCGACGCCATCAAGGAACAGGGACAAGGCTAGGCGCCGGCATTCGGTGGGATGAGGCGCCCAGCGCACCAAGAGCTCGCACCCAAAGGGACGCACGGGGTCGGGAGGGATCGGCTGCCGGTTCTCGGGCACAAAATACATGGCACGGGTGGGGCGGCTCTGGCGACCGCCGCGATTATCCTCTTGAACCTGATCCATGATACTCCACCCAACGTCGATGTGTACAACGTCCGTCACCGGCTGATCAATTCCGCGGCCAATCAAAGAAGTGCCGGTGAGGACATTCGTGACATGGTTTTTAAAGTCGTCAAAGAGTTTTGTGCGGGTTTCGATGGGTGTCTCGGAGTGGTAGCCTTGAGTGCCGAGGCGTTTTGCAACGTCGTCTGTAAGTGCTTTGGTACGACAGAAGACCATAATGTTGTTATTGGTGCCCTTGTATGCGTCGCTGGCGAGGCGGTTTTGGACGTAGTTGATAGCAGCGTCGATGTGAGTATTTGCGGGGCAGACCGAGACGTGGTAGGTGACATTGGGGCGCGTAGTTGGCATACGTATGATATTCCAGTCAGGCACTCCCGTAATCTCGCAAAAGGCGCGGATGAGCTGTGGCGGCATGGTCGCGCTCAGTGCCGTAATGTGAGTGAGTACGCCCAAGACTTTAATGAATTTTTTCATTGGTTCGCGATACGCGTAACCTGTTAGTAAAATATCGGCCTCGTCGAGGATGATTCTGCCGAGTCGCTTTCGGTGAGCAAGCGCTTCCGCAAAGCTGAGAGGGTATGTCAGATTAGAGGGATGAAGAGGGGTTATTTACGAACCGGAGGAAGATGTCGTTCACCGCCCGCTCGACCGAAACGTAGAGAATAGAGATTGCATCGTAATTGTTTTGCGGGCCGTCGTACTCTGAAACCCGTATATGGCTTTCCGCGGCACGATTGTGAAAGTCGCGGTGAAGGCCGCTGAGGGGGAGGATGACGATGGTAATGAGATGTGATTCATACATTTTTGCGTGCATCATTATGAGCATTGTCTTTCCAAAATCGCAGGGGAGGATGGCGAGAATGGGGCGTGTCGAGGTTCGCAGGAGTTCAATAAACTCGCCCTGCTCGGGGTACTTCCACAGAGCGCGTTCGTCATTCAAGAACTCGCGGAGGTCCGCCAAGCGAGAGACGTCCACAATTATCGAAGTCGGCGCACGGAGCGCATGGGGGAGAGGAGGCGGCGGGATTTTCGGGAAGTGCGTCGATGCGAGATCGACCAGGAAATCATTGAGCACGGGCTTCATTCGCTCCCAGCTTTTGGGCTCTTCTTGGATTAGCGTTTGTCTTACGATGGCGGCGACGTCGGAGGCGGAAAGCGTAGCTGAAAAAGGCGTGAATAAGCAGGCGAGAAGAAATGCTATATCTCACGTACATGGAGTAGCCGGGGCTTCCGCCGCTATATCCGGGAGGAGAGGCCCGTCAAGAGCCTTCTGTTCGTAAGCGAAAGAGGCCTGTTGCCGTGGAGCCCAGTGATTTCCTGCCACCCCATCGTCGCCTTGAGGCATCCGGCGATGTGCGCTGTAGATGCATTCGCCAGCGTCGCACGATCGACGCCGTATTTTTGGTTTGCCGTGCGAGTGCTATGATTCGCGAGTAGGTCGTGCGGGCGATCCGCTTCCACATTCGCCATCAAGGGCCCGAAATGATAACCCATGAATGCGGAAGTAACGTGGCGGTAGTCCAGAATTTGAAGCCTTACGCCGACATGTTCTTCGGTTGCGTCGCCGAGGTTCTGGCTGATAGTGTCGCCGGTGATATTGGCGTCGATGTCAGGCCAAAGGTACATGTTGTACCGCTCCGCGTGAACGTCGCCCTTGAAGTAGCGTATGTGGTCCGATTCAAACCGGCGGAAAAAGACGAGGTTCCGGATAAGCTCCAACGCGGTCTCCAGAGATGGCGCACCGGGAGTGAACCGCTTTTTCAGGATTTTATGCGACATCTTGTCCTGGATTCCAACGATGACGACCATGTGGAAAAAGATCAGGAGACTTCTAAGCGACGCGCCGGAGAGATTTCGAAGCAAATCACGGGCGATTTCCGTTGCGCGAACCGAGGGCCCCACATCGATTATTTTTCGGTTGCAGAGGATGTAGCGGAGCCGGACAAAGCTCTCCAGAAGCCGGTAGCACGGTCCCGATTTCCACGCCAGCGTCCCGTCGATTTCATACGTGAACTTGGCGGCGCGGATGGGACATGAGAGAAGCCATTCCCCATAGTAAACGAACATTGGCGTAAAGCCGTTCTGCGGGTGATCTATGAAGCAGTAACCCGCGGAATTATTCCGCGGATCGTCGACCAGAGAGCGGATGTCGATTTCGCGGGAATACCATTCTGGGATTGGTTCACCAAAGAAAATCTCCTCCGATATGATGCGGTTGTAGTCCGTGACAAGAGCCCGCTGCAGAACCAAAAACTTGTCGAGATGGACAAACTCATTGTAAAACTGGAGTTCCCGACCAGATTCGTCGCAGATACGTGAGTTTGCTTCGTTATGCTCCTCTCCGCGGATACTTGCGATTAGCGCGCTAATGTTGAAGAGATACGACATGACGGTGTCTTCCCCGTCGATTAGATATTTCTTGTACCGATTATATGCCCTGCGGAGACGATAAGTAGCTTTTTGGGATTAGATTGACGGGAACATCCGCTGAGGAACCGAGCCTTTCCTCCGCCATGACGGTTTCCATCTCGTATAGGACCACCCCGCGCGTAAGCCACATCAGCTTGGCAACAACGCGCCCGATTTCGGTGGTCCGAATCCATTCGCTCGGGCCCATACTGCGCACCACTAGGTACGCGATGACGCACAGCTCAAAATCCGAAACACCGCCGTGCTCCTTCTCCTCAGCAAAGAGAAGCAATAAGGCGCGGTGTAGGGCCGGCGCAATGGCCGCGGTCCGCCTTCCCCTCATCGCTTCATGCAGCTCAAGGAGCGCGTCGATTTTGACTTGTGAAAGAGGATAGTAGTCGGTTGGAACTTCCCCAAGTACTTGCGCGATGGTGTTGACCAGGAGACGGACGACCTCTTTAACAAAGTCTTGGAGGGACGCGTCTTTGAGAACGAGAAGCTGATGTCGTGTTTCCCCGCTGTGCAGTAATAGAGTGAATTCACTCCACATTAATAGAGAACAGTACTCACACGCCAACCTGCGCCATTTTGCGCATCAATCGTGTGACGCATGCTTCTTGATCTGGTTTGGACGACGCTGAAATACGAGAGGAGATGGCCCCTCAGACACCGGGAATAATCGTCTTCCGGGTCCTCCGTTAGTTTTTGGATGGATTCGGGCGTGCGTCCCGCAAGATATTCGATCCAGCCTTCACGGTGGAAGAATTGGTCAAGATCTTGGGTGTTGACCGGAAGCGCTACGGGGAGTCGGGAATAATCTGGGGGTGGAGCGAACGTTCGGGTGTAGAGAGCGGCGGGATTAGAGGCTGGAGCTTCATCGCGCCGACGCAATTTTGAGATGTCGACGGAGAATTTGGTGGTGGTAAAACCCAGGGATTGACCGTACGCTATGAAGTGCTGATCTAGCTCGTTGGCGTTTCGAGGGCATCTCTGGGACGATTGGTGAGTGCGGAGCGACCCCTCGCCGCTGTAGCCATGGCCGCAGCGGCGGCAAAAAAAGAGAGGATCGGGGAAGATAGTTAATCCAAAAACAGGAGTCTGTAGAGGCTGTGGCATGGGAATAACGGTGTGCGCTGGGAGGCCGAATTCCCGCTGGAGAATATCGCCGAGGTTGGGAGGAATATCTAGCCCGCGGAAATGACTCTTGATATGCTCAACGACTCCCGCTGGTGTAACTCCATAACCACAATTCAGGCAGATAATGACCCCACCGAGGTCGATATTGATCACGATACAGAACGCGCGGAGGGGTATCGTAGCGTGCGAGGTGATAGTTGTTGGCTCAGGGACGCGCACAAAGTCGGTGTCGTGGTATATGGGAAAATCGGAGATGGAGGGTGGCGTGTGGAGGATGGATTGCGGCGTAGATACAGCCGCGGGTATTGAAGAAATGCGAGCCGGAAAGGACGCGCGGGTACGGCCCAGCCCTGGGATCGGTGAACCAGGGGGTAGCTGTACGGGCGGCTGTCTGGGGAGGACCAGGGGCTCGGGGAGAACTGGGTTGGGAGGCGGAACAACGTCTGGGTTTGGACACTCGCAGGCGCGAATGTGTTCTTGAAACCGGGAGGGATCGGGGTGCGAGTGCGGGCACCGCTTGCACCAAAAGTTTTGTGAAGTCCGAAGGAATTTTTGAAGGTTCTCGCCGGGATACGCAGCGCTCGTCTCCGCTTGGTGGACGAGACGGGTGTGGGTTTTCACGGTACCTACGACGTCAGTTTGGCATCTATCGCAGAAATGTGTGACGGGGCTGGGGGTACTAGTGGAATAATTGCGAGAGTAGTCAACATCATCACGGCAGTTAAATCTAAATTTCTTCAGACTAACGTACATTGGGAGCGGAAGCGCAAAGCAGAGAGTCCCAGTTCAGCCGCGTGGATTGACCAAAATCTGGCGCTTGAGTCATCGTTGATTTGTCGCCGTTGCCAGGAGCCTCGCGTGAAGTGGAGGTTTCAAGGCTGAGCAAGGGTCGGCAGCAGCTAAATCTAAATTTCTTCAAAATAACGTACTTTGGGAGCGGAAGCACAAAACAGAGAGTCCCTGTTCAGCCGCGTGGATTGACCAAAGTCTGGCGCTTGAGTCATCATTGATTTGTCGCCGTCGCCAGGAGCCTCGCGTTGAGTGGAGGTTTCAAGGCTGAGCCAGAGTCGGAGAAGGTTCATTACCCAGAAGTGGTGGTTGGTCTGTGTGCAGTCGGATGGCTACGTAGCTCGTGAGAGTGGCATGGACGTGCCACGTATGAACATGCCGAGAAGATGCGTGTTGTGGCCGGAGTTCGCCGGGCGCTAAATCTGGCGCTAAATATTGCACCATGCTAAATTCGTGAGCTGTCAACTGCCGGGAAAATGGTTGGCAATCTCCTGGGAACTCCCGGGAAGGATGAAAATCGCATGTGAGAATAACAGTCCATCTGGTCGACCGCATGTTAAATGGCATAGCCGTCTATAGTCGGAGTTGTGTTGGTGAAATGGGAGATGGTAGGGCCCTTGTAGCTAACTTACAAGGATTCTGGGCCATTCAGATAAATCTAGCAGATCAGCCACGAAAGGTTACATTGACAGACATCAGAAAGCATTTACCGTTTAAAAAATCTTCCAAACTTAAGGCCGTAGCGAAGAAAATCCCACCAAGCCCACCAGTCTACCATGGAGGTTGGAGCACCCTCGCTATGTAGTTCAAAAAGCTACGAGTATAACATCATTGTCAGAATTTTACTTGGAAATAAGAGGGGGTCAAGGATGCACCTTTTCAACAAGACTTGGACAGAAGTAGACGGGAAGTAGCATTCAACTCTAGATATCGCGTATATCGTCAGTACAGGAAATGAATTGTGCGACTGAAGATAAAAATAAGTTAACTTGCAGCATAGGTATAGCAACGTCTAGCGGCGTTCCGCGAATGATGAGTAGGATCGATGTCTGGGGAGGCAAGGACGAGGGAGAGCGTCAATGAATTACGTAAAGCGAGATGAGAGTATTCAAAATAGTAGAGTGAGCGGAAATAATGAAACGAATTTAGGTTGGAACGGTGCTGGGGACTGAGGGATGATCGGGCATAGTAACCGCGTCTGGGAACTTCAGGCAGATCAGCAAATGTGAAGGAGGTAATAGATACTGGATGAGAAGCATACCACAACGACCCACAGTGAAAGTCAAGTAGATCAGTGAGGCGTCAGGATCGATTTGAAAGTTCGAGGACGAAGCGAGGTTATCGAGTGTGAGCCGAGGAAATATGAAGCTGGGGAATGATTCAACATTGAACCGGTATAAGCGAGAGGATTGAAAGGAAATTAGAACGCGCGAGTGTGATCCAGAATTTCAACCATCCTTGCGGTAGGTTGGGAGTGGACTCAGAGGAAGAGGTGGTATTCCAGATCGGTGAAATCAAAGAGAACTTACGAGCGGCCAAAGGTGGAATTTTCATAATTTGAGCTGTCTGGTGTCTAATTAACCATTCGAGAACGCTTGAACGCAAGTAGTGGGTACCAGGCGAAATTATAGCATTGTAACGGCGCGGAGTCAGCGAGCAGAGAAAGCCATCTGAAGAAGGACGATTGGTGTGTGAAATGTATATGAAATTACCACCAAGCGTACGCCTAGGTCACCGGCGCCAGATTCACAGCTCAGGGTCTGCAATGCGGCACAATATGCCGTCAGGGTGAGAATGAAGGGCAATGAATCACGCACTTGGATTGAACAATATTAAAATATTAAAATATTAAAACCCTGTAGCAAAGGCGACTAGCACGCTCGCCACCGTTCCATTCACCGACCTTGGAAACGAAGGGTAGGCGGAAAGGATTAGGCCAGAGATGATATCAGACAAGAAGGGGAATGTGAGACGGGCATGACTGGCCTAGCAGGTGCTGAGTGTTCGAGGCGGCTTCACAAGGAGTTGAGTGTGACAGGCTGTAGCCTAGTGGCGAGGATGATGGGAATGATTGATCTAGGGACAAAGTAGTAGCTAGAGGCTCGGTAAGTAAAACATTGTTGCACACGAAGCAGTGTGTCGACAAGGGAGCATCTGCGTGGTGAGAAGAAAAAAGCGAATGGTGACGGCATTGATTGGACGCATGCCATGCGTCCAATCAATAGAAACGCTACCGTCTCGATTGGGGACGTACGTAATCCGGCCGACCCAAACATAGATCAAATATGGATCAAAGCCGACACATTTACAAAAATGTGCCATGTATGTTTCCTAAAGGCGACAATTCTGCCATCAGCCCATCAAATCTCGGGACTAGGATGACATTCAGCTTCAGCTATGTGTTTTTTCTTCTTTCTATATCCTTGAACCCTCACATTAACCACCTAACCCTAACCAAACTCTAACCAAAAAATCTAACCACCTAACCACTAACCACTGCTAATACCCCAGACAAGGCGAATACAGAAAGCGGGGCACAGGCGTTGCCGAAGACGGCGGAGTTTCGAACAGTCTGATGTAGTCATTCATCGAGGTATATGATCTGATCGTAAGCACGGCACATTTCAATCAAAGTGCAGCCTCTGAAATGTTGGGATCGGCCCGGTATTTCCATCCCGCTCTTGACTAGGATTGCATGCAGTAGACGTCCATAGCTCGAAAGGCAAAGAGCTAGGTGGGGCATCGAAAATTTGGAGGCCTTATGTCGGCTAACATCTTAACTTTTGAATAGAGGCGGTGTCCTGGAATGTGCAGGAAAGGGAACGAATGCTCAATTTAGGTTAGGGTTACCCATGACTGCTTTGTAGTTAGAACCCATGAGCACTGGGCCCGAATGCTGACAAGCGATTGAGTTGAAAAAACAAGCCCAGTTGTGAGAGACTCCGTAGAACGAGCGATCACACAAGAAATTCAATCATGTGTGATAACCAGCGTCAGACGATTGCTCCCCGGAGTTTCCAGGAGACTTTGCCTGGATTGCGTGGACTTGGCATGAACGAGAGCGTGGCCCCAGAGTGTAGAACCTTGCAGATTATTTGGGCTGCGGAGACGTACGGGAAGAGACGATACAGCCTCGTCCAACTCTCCCGGGAATGCCCGGGGAAATTCGTCCCGCAAATAACTGATTAAGGACCAATAAACTCGCGAAACAATTCCAAGGAAGATAACGATGCTTGAAGTAACCCCAATACAGCCAAAAAACAATTGAATTCAGCTTGCTGCGCGGACAGTATATATGCTCGATGAAGCTGGAATAATCGTGGGAGTAGCGCAGCCAAGCGATATCAGCGAGTTGAACATACCTGTCGTAAATGGGAAAAGGCGACCTGTGGATCTGAGTCAATTGGGTGATCTGGTCCATTCGTTCAGATAAGTAGATCGGCCACGTACCAAAGTCATACGTTCAAAATCGAATTTGCTAAAAGTCGAGTCAGAGGGAACGAAAATAATGGGCGCGGGATCGTAGTTTGCTGCGTAAACAGAGAGATAGCATAATACGAAATAAACAACAAACGCGACCACGATAAGACACTTACGAATAACCAGAAAAGAACATAGCATGCACCAGAGACAAACTTTGGAGGAATGAAGGAAGAAAGAAATGAAGGGAAAAGAAACAGAGTATAAACAGGTTGACGTACGGTCTGCCTTTGTGCGCGGATAATCGAGAGCAGCGTGAAAGCCAATGTCGCGGATGGTTAGGCGAAGTAAAGATGGGCAGGTGTAAGTTGACAGCCAGCGAAGGCAAGGCGGTAGCGGCCATAAAGCCACTGGAAAGAGGAAATGCGTCGCTAGCAAGTGTATAAGGGATTGGGGAGGGCACGGAAGTGAGAAGTGGAACGTAGTGGCGCACAAAAATAAGGATGAGGCTGTGCGTGGTCATTGAAGACTTCTGTAAGAGTACAGTGGGCGAATTGTTGGACAGGGAAATGAATGGGTTGCGGCAGGAGCGTTTCTTTCCCGGCCGCCAGCTCCCGGGTTTGGGTCTACGGGTCGGGCATGTGGTGCGCGGCTGCTGCGTCGATGGCAGTGGGGGGAAGGAGAGGGCGATGTCGAGTTGGAGTCGGTCGTGGTGTGGTGCGAACGTGATGTGAGCGATGGGCAACGGCTGCATGTGCTACGGATGCCGGTGGAGGTAGGTGTCATATTTGGGATGCGGCCAAGCTCGTGCATCGAGCGGTAATGACTGGTGCGCGTGCAGGCGTGATAGCTAACGACGACGTCAGTGAATGGGCACAGAAGACGGAAAAAAGTGGGTAATTCTGGGAAGGACGAGGCTAAGGGTAAGAGAAGCGGAGATGGAGGAGGGAATTGAGAATAATGACGCGAAATCGCACCTGAGAAGCACGCGTCGAGGAGGCGGCTGCTCTGCCCCTACAGCAGATGGAAGACAGCCCATTCGCAGCGCTGCCGTTAGCACACCAGTGGTGCCGCGCATGACGAAGGTCTGTGAAATGCCGTGTGAAATGCTGCGGTTAATTGTGCTCTGTATCTTGCGCGATGAAAGGAAATACGTACATTGAAACCGGCATGAGCGAGCGCATCGCCACTGTGGTGGGTGTAGTTTATGTCAGAGGAAGCTCTACGATAGCAAAGGTCAGCATTGTACTGTGTTTAGAGAGAAAAGAGCACGCACTTGAGTAATCGGAGCTATATGAAAACTTAGGGACAGAGGATAGATGCGTAGCGCTGTGATGCTGGTGGTGACCGTTGACGAGAAGCGTGGCAGGAACGTGGCAGAAGCGGGGCAGGAGAGGAGGATGGAGGAGCCAGGGTGCGATGGGATAGAGGCGACCCTTAGTCGAGGCGTAGGCGAAGCTTGGGATTGACGTAGTCGACGAATGGGCGGGCAGCGGCGTCAGCGAGATTGACGGTGGTGGCGGCGAGATAGCGTTGATGGCGGCGAGAGGTGTCGCGAAGGCGGGGCAGCTGGAGAGGGGCGAGAGGGGGCGCACATGTGGGGACGTCGGGTGGAGCGCCGAGCGGAGCCGAATCAAAAGTCGGCTTCGTCGGATTTGGGAGGGGTGGTGTAGAGGGTAGACAAGGCGGCGTAAGAATACTGGGGCGGTGTGGGGATGCTGGGACGGCGCAGGAACATAGTTGGGGCGGCGCAGGGATGGTGGGGCAGCGCCAAGAGTCGGGCTTCGTCGGCGTTGGGAGGGACCCGCGTAGAGTAAACTAGGGGGCGCGAAAACCGCAGCGTGGGGATGATGGGGCGGCGTGGGGCGGCGCAGGGATGGTGGGGCGGGGTGGTGGCATAGATGGGGCGGGGCGGTGGGTTGGAGCGGGGCGGGGGGAGATAGATGGAGCGGGGCGGGGCTGGTGTGGGAACGCTGGGGCAGCGCAGGGGATGATGGGGCAGCGCAGGGTTAGGGCGGTGCAAGCGCGGTGGGGCGGCGCGGGGAATGATTCGGGGAGGTGGGCCGGGGTAGATGGTGGGTGGCAGCGGATTTGTTCGGGGGGCGGCGTGGCGCAGCCGGAGATTAGACGGTGTTGATGATGTCACGACGGCGAGGAGGGGCTGGGGCGGCGGGGCGGCATGGCGGGGAGTGGTGAAAGCGTTGGTGAGAAGATGAGGGGATGACGCGTTGTTGATGGGGATGCCGGCACGCCCGATGCGATCAAACCAACCGGTCAAAGCGCGTTCTCGCGACGTTTCCCTCCCTCGCGTGAAGAATATGTCCACATTATAGCTATCCTACATTATAAAATACAAGTCCTATACATTTTTGAAGCCACGATTCAGCGCTTTCCGGTCATGTGCGGGTTCACGGAACGGCGCCGAGATCGTGCCGTGGGGCGTCGATCTACGTGATTTTTTGTCGCAGCGAGAACTCTTTCAATAATGCTGCGCTTGACCCTATAATTTGAGGGGGAGGGGTCCGTAGTAGTGCGAACACGATGGTGTACTTTTATTTGGCAAAAACCGACGGGACGGCAATGTTTTAGAGGCAGGGGGGTGAGGTGGCTGAAAAGGGACAGCGGCGGTTTGCGCCATTTCTGTAGAAAATGGTAGGTGCGTTCGTACAGGGGGATGCAATAAATAGGTGATTTATTCAAGAAATCCGGAGGGCTTTTATACCCCGAATGTACAAAGCTACATTAAACAAAGTGCATAGTACAATGAGAAACGGTTCCAGACCAGCTGAAACTAGGCAACGCGATGCTACGCGTCTTATTGTGCTGTACGTCTCCATGCACAGCACGGTGGCGTACATGCCTGCATACACGTCGGCTTGCTGAATATTCCAACAATTTCTGGCCACAGGGATTCCTCCAAATCGTTTGAAAGTTAAACAGATAGGATATGCCCCAGGGTCCTCAGTCAGGGGGATATAGTGGTGCCGATGTGCCCAAAAAAATGGGGAGGAACGGCTGGGGGGGGACGGAGAAAACAATATTTTCAACGCCCTTTGATCCCCGACCCTCGCGATCACTAGGGCACCAGCGGTGGCCTCTCGTTGGTCCAATCTGCGAGCGGGAGGGCGGCAAATCGCTCGCAACGAGGATGAGAGGGTAAAATTATTTCATACTTTTTCCTGCTTCCATTTGTATACATGTTGTAGATACATATAATATCTACTACTACCCAAACTTTCAGCGGGATCGGTGCAGAAATGCGGCCAGCGCCGCGCGACGGATTCGGGGTCGCCAAAGCATAATTGCCAAATTGGTATGTTATGTCAGCCCGCTCTGAGGACCTTGGCAAACAATGCGAACCACGCTCGACACCGTCATCAACGACGAGCTCGCATGTGCTGGCATCGCCGGTACACGCATGGGCACTTCCTACCTAAAAGGTATATGTCTCTCACATGATACATCATGGCGCATCTCTCAGGAGAGATCCTGATGCATGGATGCCGATCTCTCCTGAGAGTGCATGATGTATCCCTCCCCCAGGTAGCGGTGATCGAATAAGGTATACAGCAAAATTTCGACTGCAGACTGTGTTGAAATTTGGGGTTGATCTGGCAATAGCAGTGCTCTGGGCTGTTAGGCTACTAGGTACAAACTCGTAGGGAACTACAGGATGTACCTACAGTATTTATACTAACCCTCAATATTATCTATAATATTCTACCTCTTTCTTGTCCATTCACGACACTCTCCATTCTCGGTAAGCAAGAGTCGGCCTTACCAATGATGGTCGAAGGACTGTCAATCTCCGACAGACTGACTCAGATGTATTCTGTAGTGCCTATTAGAAGTTGGGCGTGAGCGTCGCATGTCACACGACGCTAGGTTAAGCGCTTTTGGGGGAGCGGCGTGCGCTTGCTCCGCGTTCCGTTCTGACTTCGGTCAGACCGCCCCCAACCTTGCAGTCTTTTCGCTGTCAGCCAAGGCACCGAAAGACGAGGATGGAAGGGGAAACTCACTATGCAGCGTGGGAGAGTGGTTCTCACGGCACGTCATAGACAAGGTAAGGTTACGGCGCCAAGGCGCAGATCATTGTCAGTGGCAGGGTTCCGGAACCGACGTTTTGAGTTGAACAGATGATATAGAAGAGCTTCAACGGAACCCCATAAAAACAACATCTATGACGTGCCTTGGGAACGATAGAAGGGAACTTGCCATGCAACCTGGCACTTTCCAGCCTGATCGTGACATCGTGAAGTTGAGGAGCTTTCTTTTGTCGCCATTTTGAGCCTGTGGCCTTCGAAACAACATCTCTCCAGCGGAAGAAATGATTAACCGTTCTTTAACGAGATGGTGGAAATCCTGTGCGACTTCCCCATCTAGGTCCATCCCCATTGTGTGTGCTCACCTCTCATTCTTCACCACAATGCTTCTTTCTCCATTTGAACTGTCATGGGGCACTCTCTGCGGCCTGCGGAACTCCGCCGCAACTGCTGAGGACTGCGCTCACATTTTTGACTCCGGCGGGAAAGCACACTCACCCTGTTTGGGTTGAACAAATGGTGTTCTGCAGTGAGAATTGTTAAGCCCACAAATGCACTACTCTGGGGTGAGAGCTATATTTCAAATAGACCGCTTCATCCAGCTGACCCACCCGCAGTCTTTCGCACTTCTTCGCAGCAACTGCTATTTAAGCCGCAGCCATATATCTCCAATGATCATCCATGTATAAAGGACGCCATCCTCTTGCCCACCAGCAATCCTCTTTCGGTTTTCGCCTCCGAAATTTTGCTCTCTAGGTATCAAGCCTCAACATTTCCCAAGCTCTATGGTCTGGGCTCTCTGCGTTCAATTTACTATGGGCGACTGTCATCTTCCGCAAAACTCCTGGATGGTTTCGTTGTTTATTCAGGCCGCTCAAGATTGCTTGGAACTCATGCTGATCTGTCTGTCCTTTTGCTTATCTCCATTACTTATTTCTCCCCTCCCGTCCTCAAGGTCGTGAGTTCCTGCTCGATTTTCCCGCGCAGTTATCCCCATCGCCCCACCTGCGTACTGTGCAAAGGCCACCGCAGAACCACGTGGGATGGCGCAGCCAATTTCTGAAGGCCAGCTGAGTCCCTTTCAGGCTACGTCTGATAAAGCACTCCGGCTTCCAGCTACCTGTGATTCTCTAGGACATCTCGACGTATGGGTAGATCGTTGTATCTTACAGTAAATATACAAGACAGTCAAAATTCATTTCGCTGTTTCCTGTGAGGATTGGCGCAGCTGCCGGAGCGAAGCGAAGGCATGCCTTGTGTTGGCTTAACATTTAGCGTTTCCCAATGACGTCGCCCATGACGTCGAGGCGTACCGTAACTGCCAATATAGATGTTCTCCGCTTTTCCTCCGCCCCAGGGCGAACGACTGTCCAACTGGATGCTTTGATGCCTTAGCAGGCTTGAGAACCTCAATTGCTTCGTCTGTAACTCGGGATCAACTCGTCAGAGTGCCTGCTGGTGCAGGATTTTTTCGGCGCTCTCCCCCGTCGGAACGGTGCTATTTTACATCCACTTCCCAAAGACAGCAACCTCGTGCTTGCTATAGCTAGCGCAAAATTCACAACAACAAGTTGACCGCCCTCACAAACAAGGAAACAGGATGCAGTGCCCTTCACGAGACACTCATCCGTCGTGGTGACGGTTTGACTGGTCTGGCATGAGAACTTCAACAAGGCACGGGCGTACATCATTCAACAGCTGTCACATGGCTTAACCGCTATACAACCCGCTAAACCGCTCTACATCCCCTGGCTAATTGCATCCAAGTGCGTCATGATCGCGGGGATTGCTGGACGGAATGTGTATAAAAGAGTGGCCGCCTCTCCCTCAAACCTCACTCGAACACCTCCCTTTGTAGTTCAAGCCCTCTCTCAAACAAATATGTTCTCTAAGCTCTCCATCGTTGTCACCTCTGTGCTCATTGTACGCTAGACTCTACCGACGCGTGCTCGACAACTAATTAATATCCTCATTGTAGACCCTTGCTGCCGTCACTGGCACTCCCCCTCCCCCGGTCACTTGCCCGACCTCCCCCAGTGCTGCAGCAGTGTTGTCCCCTCCGACAGTTCGGCAGCCTCCGCTGTCGCCGCTCTCGTCGGCCTTGACCTCACTGGCCTCGACGTGCCCGTTGGGCTGAGCTGCTCGCCCGTCACCATTGTCGGAAATAACTGGTATGGATTTATTCTCTCTGTCTCATGTCGTCTTAAAACTCATTATATTATTCAGCGGCAGTACCACCGTCATCTGTAACGCCCCCGAGTCTTCGTGGGGTGCGTAACCGATCACTTTGTAACTTTTTCATGCATGGCACTAAACACATTTCTCTTCAGGTACTCTCATCGCGATCAACTGCATCCCTATCACTCTCTGAGAGGTGGGACGACGCTGGGAAAGATAGTTAGGGGTTTTGGTTCCGGTCTTTTTGTTTTGTTCTGGATGTACTTCTAAGTTGGGCCCTGATCCGTGTTCAATGTCGCGAATATAACCCATTTTTTGTTCTGGCTTAACTGGGACAGCCAATATATTGAAAGACTTGAATTGAATGATGAAAAGCCTAAGGGGTTTAATCATATGATAGCAGTGCTCGACTGTTGGGAGAGACTGTCGTTCCCATTACCGCTGATTGCGCGCGATACTACGGGCTGTGGATTGATTAGTTCCAAGGGATGGATGTCTGAGGGGCAGAGGTACGAAAGTGTATGGGATTGTCGATGGAACAGAGTCAGAGATCTAGGGACCAGTGGACGCACCTATATTACAGTGATAAATTTGCAATGCCCAACCGATTGCAAGCTCTGCAAGCTGTAGAAGCATTCAGCGGTTTTCCTTCATCTTCTTCCCAACATGGTCGACGATTCAAAGACGCTCTGAAACTGGGTGCTATTCCGATTTGAAGGTCCTCCCCGGAAAGTCTACCGGTTAGGATTCAGATTATGCGACCGTTTTGTCGGCAGAGATTTGATGTACGCCGCCAGAACTTCGTCGTGGAACTCGTAAAGAGACGCCGACAAACTTGCCCGACCACGATAATCACTTGATTGGAGGTCTGTGTCCTTGTTTGCCCCTTGTGTTAGGAAGCTTTTGTAATCCAATGTCTTGACGCTGTCCTGACCCCCGCGAAACACCCTAACTATGTTCAGCAAGGTATGCCCCAATGCCGATCAGCTCCATGATCTGGAGGTGTGTAGCTGTACGTTGAGCTCCGGCATTTCATGGCAACGTCCTGTGACATCCTGACCCCACGAAACACTCCAACCATGTTCAGCAAAGGTATCCACTGATTTCTATTAGTTCTGCCAGGCCAGTAAACTTGATTTAGAGGTGTAGGTGTTGCTCTACGTTGAGCTCCAGCCATTTCAGGTTTAGGCAGTCAATGTCCTGTATCCCTCGAGACAACCCAACGATGCTCAGCAAAGGTATACGCTGATATCTATTAGTGACTCGTAATAGCCGAACCATTTGCTCAGACGTTGTTGCAAAAAATTGCTTCCTCCACAACCAATTTTCGGTTTTGCTCCATTTTTTTTGACAGCGCCTCGGACCCCTCCTCGCTCCTATTTGAGGTCCCCGGGGCGCTCATTAATTATGGCTCAGGAAAATCCGGAGGACTGCCAAAAAAATTCTCCCGGGCTGGCTGAAATTGCCTAGCAGCTTGGGTGGTTTGCCTCTGAAACACACCGTCGTTTTCTTTCTTTCTTCCAAATCAAAGTACATAGCCGTGTATGGATTATTGCTGGTTCTTACCACTCGAATGCTCATCCCATGCGCACCATTATTGATGGAGTTCTGAACGACTCCATGGTGATCTCATGGAACCGTAAAAAATCACTCAAATCTAAGAATCCGGAACAGCTCAAAGCGCAGGTATGGCCAGCAAGCCCTGATTCATTCCTTTCAGACGATATACCATTCATAACTTTTGGTCTGGAATGCATATGGTCTTTGAATTTTACTTCCGCGTCTTGGAGGGCTAGAGAAAGTCGAGAGAACACGCTTTGACCGCCCGCCCATCATGATGCCATCTCGGCTAATCTTCCCTCAATTCCCTATCTATTTTTCAACCGGGGTGGGGGGAAGGAGATTTTGACGCTGCGCTGATGTTTGACGCATGCAACGTCAGTATGCGTCAGTTGATTTTTTGCCATTGAACTTACCGTTGCAGTAACTCTTAACCTCCCATATCTCAGGGGCATCTTGGTGGACCTTCAATACATTGTTTAGCACCATAACATTTGTGGATAGTAAGCGTTGAGGCATGAAAAACTTGCGGCAAAATCACGAACAACGTCAATCAACGTCAATGTGATGGCGTCACAGACGTCACTTCTCGGTCAAACATCGGGATTCAGCGTCAATCTGGCGCCTTGCAGCGTCAATCCTGCCGCTTTCAACGTCAGTTGCACTTCACACACGCGTCAATCAGCGCCTCTCTTGCGCCGTTACACAGCGTCAGTATAGGTGATTTTCTTCAGTTCAATGTCAGTTTCAACAATCCCCTGCATCGCTCACTACTGCTCCGCACCATTAGATCTACTCTATCACTACCTCAGCTTGAATTTTGCTCGAAATACATCAGAACTTCCACAACACTGCAGTAAGTTCTCTGACATTGATATGCTTGGCGTCGTTCGCGATGGCTCGAGAGTTCAACTTGAACTGAACATGTGCCACACCACCACCAAAATTTTGGCTCAACCCCGACGTCGTCGTTGGCCCTGCAATTTTTTAAGGCTATCCCCCCTTGACTAATTCTCTTAAATACACTGGAAATACTTCAGCCTTCACCCAATTTGGTGTTGTATGTCGCTACTGAATCAACTCCGGCAGTTTGGCCCTGCCGCTGGGTGGATTCTTCTCACCAAGTATTTTTTATGATTTCTATGCCTCAAGTTACTCGGATATAACCCTCATAATGATCATCAACACAAGTCCTTTGCAGCTGCGCAGAAAACACCTCTCAACTACTTTGGCCGACTGCGTCAATGCGCTCTGCGTCAATACACAGCCACCATCGTCAATGTTGCTTGACGCTGACTGATGCGTCGACAGATGACCTTTGACATTAATATCCAAAAGGGCTCGAATAGCTTCTCAGTGGCTCCTGGAAAGTACTAAACTGTGTGGTTTCAGACCTTCGCGAAGTGATTTACAAAAACGTGTTCAGGTTTGAATTACTGTTCTGGGTATGCGCACCTCAAAAAATGACCATAGTCCGAGACCGTTCTCACTACGAGTCTTAGGTACTCTATTAAAACTCATGCAGAGCAAGAAACCTATTGAAAAGGTAAAGATTTCTGTGGAACGTTCAATTTAACGGAATGGTTCAGACGACAAATTGATTTCAACCATTGGCCAAACTGACCAACTGTCTCACTGCAGACTACTTGGTGTGTGTGTCCCACTTGTACAAATAGAATGATCTCATTGATTGGGCACAGGAAGAATTGATTCAATGGCAACTTTGGTAGTTTATTTAACCTCACAGTAGCCGTCTTTCAGCCCCAGGAGGAAAGAACGATTGAGAGAGGCGGGGAGCTGTCTTGGTCACTGTGACGTGTCTGCGTCAGTTTCAACATCTCTCTGCGCCGACGTTCGCTACCGCTGCGTCCCTCTGCTCGCCGTGCCTCTCTGCACCGGTCTTCTTCATTATTTGATGCCACATTGAATGTCTCCCGCCGCCCCACATAGTGCTGGCCAAATACGAATACGATACGCCAAATGGCGTATCATATTCATATTCATATCGTATTTACTTGCCGTTGTCCGTATCATATTTGTAGCGTATCATATTCATATTCTGGGGAGTGAATATGAATATATTCAAAATATATTCGGTCGTAACTTTTCAGGGAAAAAACAGGCTTTGAATGAGAGGATACTTGCTCCGGAGGTTGTGATATGGCCATTTCAAAGGCCAACTGATGTTCTGAGGTAGCTTTACTCAAGCAATAATGGTCTCAGAGGCGAGCAAGCCTCAACATTGGAGATTACAATATTTCTGATGGCATCAAGTCGTTCGACAAGTAGACGTCTCAGCGGCAAGACGGCTAAGCAGAGATCGGCGACCAATTTTGGAGCTGCCGGGCAGAATTTATTGATCCGATCGGTGTCGGTTACGGTCTTGGCGCAGGCAAAATGGCGGTTAGGGGGGCTTAGCTCTATCCAAATATATTTGAATACAGTGAGGCCCGTATCATATCATATTCATATCGTATCGTATCCATATTCACCCGTATTCGTATTCTGGCGGTCGTCCCTGGGCCGTATTGTATTCATATGTATTCAAATATATTCAAAATATATTTTTCCGTATCGTATTTATGGCCAGCACTACCCCACATCCTTGGTCTTGCCTATGAATCGTTCAACCTCTGGTGCCTACGACATTTTCGAGTTTAACTAGACACAGAGAGTACCGACTCTTCTCTGACCAACTACGTAGAACTATACAGCAATACGTAGATGGTACCCTTGACTACGGACAGCTCAGGGTTTGCTGATACAGGTAAAAGTTGCCCCTGTGCGACCGCCGTCACTCAGCATCTCTCAAATTATCCTCAAATGGGTTTTTTCGTTGCGAACCACTATATGCTCAAGTATTTCCTATCTACATGAACCCCATGGACGAAAATTTTCAGGGTAGACAACCCCGCGCACAACCCTGCGTCACTGCCTGCGCCGCTCTGCGTCAATAGTACAGAGCCACTACTACATGTCAACACTGTATTTTTTAAGTCATGCTCAAATGCTTTTTTGTCCCAAAACCTATGCTCAAAGCGCTACGTATACAAAAGAACGTTGTAGGCCAGAATCCCGAGGGTCCAAAACCTCGTGCGCCACCCCACGTCACTGTCCGCGCCACAGCGCCGTGACCCTGCGTCAGCTGTATTGACGTTGGCTGATGCATCCACAGATGGCCTTTGAGATTAATGCAATAAACGACTCTGATGGATCCCAATAGATCCCCTGTAATTCCTGGTAAATATAAAACCACGTCATTTTAAACCCTGACCAAGTCATTCCCAAAATAGTCTTCGGGTCAGAATGACCTTCCAGGACACAAGGACGCCATAATCGACTGTACTGTGGAAAGTCCTCCGCAATGAGGCTCCAGTAGCCAGTTGCTACACATATAAGCCTGAAACTCGAACGGCGGGGCCATTGAAGTCCACAGAAAATTCAATTTAACAATTTTCACTGTTCCTCAAACTGCTCCTCTCTCATCCTTATTCTGGCTATTGGGTTTGTGCCTCAAAGAACTTGCATATATATTTCTTGGACGCCCATTAGCACGAAAACTCGGAATGCCTCGTTTGTGAGGCTCCATAAGCTCGTGCGTCGCTCTGCGTCAAATTGCTGGGTCAATGCACAGCCACCTTACGCCAGTTGGATTGACGCAATCCTTCGGAGGTCTTCGGGATTTTTAGGCCAAGTTACTCTAATATGGTTCCTTTAGTGTCTGGTGCTTATGAAAAGCTGTTGTTTGGAACCTTGGCTGAGTTATTCACAGACAGTCTTCAGGCCAGGAATACTTTACAGGCCATATGGATCTCAAAAATTAACAGCACTGTGAAACAAAGCCTTCACTGTGAACTTCCCATACTGTATTTTCAGCTGTGTAGACGACAAATTTCAACAATAAGGCCAACAGAACAGTACTAGCCAGGAAATTTTCCGCAGCAGTGATTCAACCGCAGATATTTTGGCTGCATGACTTTCACTGTCCAACAAAATTGCCACTGCCTCTCAACATGAGGTTTGCCTCAAAACTCCCTGAGCTCCAATCATGGTGGTTAGAATGGTTCTCGGCGCTCCTGGTGTTGTACACGAATTTTCATAACGGCGAACATGTATCTTGAATTAAATTTGATGGAGGGTTCAGTTAGGCGATGCTAATCTTGCACGCGTGTTTCTGGATGACAATTGTAGGAAATATGCACGAAATATCCGCTGCGGCAACGTTTGGCGACGCAGAGAGGAATCCCGCAATATAACTAAGTGTGACACTGCGGCAGCGTGACACTGCTGCGTCAATCAACGCCGATCTGCGTCAGTTGCATAACGTCACAACGTCAGTCAAACGTCGGTACAACGTCAAAACGTCACTTTCACCGTGCCCCCGAGGGGGGGGGGCACTTCACTCAAAAAAATGAAAACGGGAGCACATATAGATTTTGGTGATAAAATGGTATTCTGTCAATAAACATAGCGTGTGCTCCCAAGCTTTGGGCAAAATCTATATGTGCTCCCATTTTCATTTTCTTTGAGTGGGAGCGCCCCCACCCTGGCTGGAAAATAGATAGGATGCACAGAAGAGCGAAACTTACACGACAGCAAGACATCTGTGACCGTCGAAAAGGAGGATCAGCACTTGAGGACGAAGTCGAAGAAGTAGAAAGAAAGCGAAGAAGAAAGCGTTACCAAGTCACACACGATCACTCTCTCGGACCGGAGCCGAAGTTGAACTCGGAAGTTCTGAAATGTGTCGGTCATGGCACTAAGCGAGTCAAGTGAATGGAAATCTCAATGCCTTGGGACTAGTACGGCTGCAAATTTTCACCATTATCGGAGCAACCGGGCAGGTTAGAGGCTGCAGCCGAAGGATGTTTAAAATAGAGCAGATAGAGTTCAAACAGTAAAATGGAGTAACTAACGCGACGACATTGAATTCATTGCCACCAATTGACTACCTAAGGCATGCATGCATGTTTACTGCCTACCCATTATTATTATTTTGCAGCACTAAGATTTTTCTGCCCCTTCACATTTCAGCTTCCAGCAGTCTCCAAAAAGGAAATACGCACGAGGACAATCTCCCGCGAGAACAGTGGCCCCAATGCTCTCAGCCATTTCTTGGAAGGCAGACATATGGAACGAATACAAAAGAGCATATGCGGCTGTCGAGTCATTGGAGCACAGATACGAGATGAGGTCGATGTATGTGGCCTTTCCGTTGCAGATGCTCTCAAAACGCATCGTCTCCACGTAGCCGTCGAAATGCAAGGGGGCCTGATTCGGGAGCGAGTATGTCACAGCCTGCCCGTGGATTGAGAACATCAACACATCTGAATGCTTTGAATACATTGTCAGCGTTTCGTTGAATGTGGCTCCGCCAGTAAGACCGGAGCGAGTGGCGCCGGGGACATTGTCGGTACCGGTTGTGCTGCTCACGACACTGCCGCCCTGGCATAATTGACGTGAGTCAGAGAGGGAATATGAGGGCGAAGATAGATGAGACGATACTAACATACCACTCGATATCGAAAAAAGACTTGGTGATGTTTGTAAACTCGTGCAGAGGCGCATTGTAAGTGTAGCTATTGTGAACGAAGCTGACATGCGAATCTTTGGGGCAGTTGATATCGTTGGGTATATGATGCATGGAGCCGCGGACACGGGTAGCGAAAGTCAAGCCGAGCAGGGCGACGTGTAGGCTTTGCAGGATAAGAGTAGAGAGCATCATGAGTCGGGGCGAGATGGGGTGGGACAGGTGAGCGTCGTCTCGTATTTATGGATTGTCGATGGGGTTCTTGATTCATTCTACGCGTCGTTCTCCGAGCCCCATGCGATTGACAGAGCCGAACAGCATACTTACTCCAGGATTATAGCGCCGGAGATAGTCAATCAATGCCAGGCCTTGGAGCGCGGAAAGCACGGAACCGAAACATCGACGCCAGAAATTGATTGAAGGCTGAGAGCGGACTTATTGAGAGGGCGCAAGAGCGCTACGGCGACTTGACCTCAGTGAGCGACTAGAGTTGGCTCCGCGGGACGGCAGCAAGTGAGCCCCAAAACGCCCTGGTCACCGATCAAGCTATACGAGGCTGTGTAAAGAACCCCGTGCAGAAAAACCAGATTTGGACCAGAAGATATCCAAATGCTGCCAAAAGAGTAGCCGGCGCAAGCGTGGCTTGAAGGAAAGTAGAAGTTGAAATCTGCCTGGAACTGAGACATTGGAGCCGACCAAGACAGCAAAATACGGTATTCCACAACGTCATGGGACGGTCTTAGAGAGGAGAGAGGAACATATTGAGACCTTGATGGGCCCCGCGGGAAGAAGAACCGAACAGTCATGCCCCGACGAGTATAGCACAAGGAACAAGTGATCTTAATGACAAAAGTGTTCATTTCACGACCCCCCGTCACACGTCACCTGAACATTCGGTCGAAATAGTACAATATCCGCCGTTCCGATGGAGGCGAGTAACTTAATTGTGAGTATCAAGGCGAGAAATCGATCGAGGGGCGGGCTTTGTGAAGCGGGCTACCGAGAAAGTGCTTCAGTTGGCGAGTAGCCCTCGAGAAGACGGTACGAAGAACACACGACAAAAGTTCGCGGACCCCAGAGTTCCTTGGTCACAGGTCAAGCCCCTATACAGTCAGGTAGGAGAAAACATAGATTCGGAATTGCTTCGATGACTGCCAGTCACGCATCGAGCGTCGCCGAAAAAGAGTTGACCTCGCATCGGCATTCAAAAATGGAAGGCTGGTTGAATTCTGCGTTGAGGCCCCCCGTAGTCAGAGGGTGTGACTACAGACGTAGTCGCATGGACATTGGACTGCACTGTGGCCCCATTTCCTACCTCTGACTACTTGGTTAGTCGTGACTGCATCCTCCACCTGGAAACCGGCGTGCATTTACTACTTTTCGACCAGAGACGATGCTCCTTCTGCTCCCCCTTTATTGTTCCTCGTCTCTCCTCGTTGTATTTTGTATCGTCATCACCCCCCGCTCTCATCCTCCTCGATTCTCCTTTATGCTGAAGTTCACGCCCCGCCAGCGCCTCTAACTCCGGCGCGGATTCAGCTTGTCCCTTCGACTCAACACGGGTCAGGACCGGCGCCGAGCTTGCCCTGCTAGCATTCTCCTTCCGTTCTCCCCTTCTCCCCCAATCCAACTCTTCTCACACACACACTCTCCCGCTCCAAAACTAATCCACCTCGCCCGAAACAGTCCTCATTTGCTTGCCTGCACGGTACGACGTTGAGCCCCGCCGCGAGCGCAGAGCTCAGTCCATTGTTCGGTGCGTGTTTTTTCGTTCCGTTGCCCGCGCTGGGGCGGAGCGGGGCGATGTGCTTGGCTTCGCGTGATTTTCGCTCTTGAATTCCAGTGCGTAACGTCTACTTTTCGCCCCAGCCCATGGAATATCTTCCAGCAACGCGATAGTTCGGATCGAAAACGAACCTGCGGTGCGTTCGCCAATACAGTTTGTTTCATCTTCGACCGTAATGCAAAAGTTCAGGCTGGTAACGGAACGCGCCGGCTTTTGCCTCGACCCGTACATTTACAACTAAGAAATGGGACTCGACACCGTTTTGCTGTACGGCCATGGCGGTAAACCTTCGGTTCATAAAATGATATCACCGAACCGAAGAATATCTATGGACAAGGAAGGGCCCGTCACTTCTCATATCACGGTTCGAAACTTTATTCTGTGGACGCCTAAATTGAACCGAGGGCAGTGAAACTAGGGTGGGAACAAACTTCGATTGCGAGAATACTGTCTCCCGAGATAGCCACGACTGTACAGTTGAAGAAGTCGAAAAGGTACAGATCATCCACCGCGGTGTCGGGGTAAGGAGAAATTGTTTCGATGTAAGGGAGGCATGAAGTAACGGGTTCCGCAAAAAAGTGATTTCACTCCCCAAGGACAGACGCTCCTCTGACCGGTGTAATATCCTGAAGGGGAACTGCCGAGTGCCGCGCGTTCTCTTCGGCGAGAAGTTGCAACGTCGCTGGGTTGAAATCCAAAATGCGGATCCGATCTTCAACCGCGTGGGGGGACATGGTTTCGTGCTCCGCGTTGTGTAGAACGTGCCGTAGGGCAGAGCGATGAACGACGAGCATGAAACTGTCCCACTCATGATTTGCTTGACCAGATACCTGCAGCGCCAGACAAACAATTGAAGTGTCTGCGCGATTGGTGTACCTTCGCTGATCCCACGAGGAGCTGCGCCCGTCAGAGTGCGAGCCAGTCATCCAGTTCCAGCACTGGAGCCAACGTCGGGACGAAGTGGTGGGAAAAGCAAGGTACGTCTTTTGGTGGCTCGATTGTTTGGGAGAATTTGATAAAGGTCCAGCGAAAAGTCCTCGTCGTTGAATACAATGATAACATCCTCCCCGATAAACCTAGCTATCTAATCGGAGAATGTGGTGCAAAATTCCAGGATTAGATAGCTAGGAGGAGAGCTTGAAGAAGTCCCTGTCCATCAACGTTGATTCGAGCCAGAGGACGGCTACGCCCAGGCAAGGCGATCTGATAGATTTTGTCGAATCGAAGCATCACGGAATGACTTTAGTTGGCAGCACTCCTGTCTAGTACCGTCGATGGCTACGACATGTTCTTGGCAATACTGTACTATTAAAATCAATTCGTCAAGGGGTGTGACACGTGACCCAAAGTTCTAATTCGTCAATTCGTCAAGGCAGCTCGAGCTGCGTGACATCCCCCAAAATTTCGTCAGCCCGTAAAAGTATTCCAGGAGTTGTGGTGAATGCACAGTGACTCAATGGAATAATTTAGGAATGACCTGAGCCATTTATTTCAACATAAGTTTGAGTGATGTGGAAAAATGCAATTTCTGCTGTTAAACTCAAGTTAAACTTGCTCTGAACCACGATTTGAAGCTAAAAACCTTGAAAATGGGCAATAAATTAAATGGGAAGTGCCCACAGTTGAGGAAAATTGCTCCAAGCCCCCCTGAGCCGAAGTTTTCAACCTACCGTGACGAAAAGTATATTCGTCAAGAGCTTCCGTGACGCGTGACAAGGTTGCAGAATTCGTCACGTCAAGCACCCCCGTGACGCGTGACTGACGAATTGATTTTAATTGGCTGAACCGGAGGTTTAGCTAACCTGGAGAACTTGGGTTTCGGCCAACACAGCATTTTATCATATAAATTGGTCATCAGTGAAAACACAGAACTACTGGTACTTGTGTCCTAATTGAAGTTATGTAATGATGTATGCTGCTTCTCCTAGGTTTCCTGAATTTTTTTGGCTGGTCTGGGTTCAGGACTTTGACAGTAGATAAAGTATTTTCGTTGCTTGCGTTTGTTCGTTACTCATTTCCGCTTTGTCATTCGCCGGGCCCCACACGGGCCGCCGACATGTGATGATTGTGATTGATATGCGTCTTGTATGCGTCACTTTCTTCGATGCCCGACAAGTCTCCCCATGTCGTCCCCCACTACCTTCTGTGACGCAGTCGTGTCCACTCAATTTGACAGCCATGCAAGTTCTCATGTTTCCCTGGACTGGGTGATCAATTCTGGGGTTCCGACGCGCGGCTCCCGGCTCTCTGGGCGGCTCACGCTTCCTTGCAATACGGGTGGAATCTCCATCTTTTTGTCCGATGTCACCGTGGTGGCTTCCTTGCCTTGTGATCTGGTTCTTGGCTTGGACTGGGTCCCACTCATGCGCAAATCGGCGCAGCGGGTGGTTGTACATCTCAGCAGTGGCCCACTGGATTTTCGGACACCAGGATCATCCATAGGTGTGTTACCTTTGAACGCTTGTATCTCAAACTTACCTCTGTATCATCAGTCTTCTCACAATTCCAAGCAAGCCCAGTGCGTTTCTCGGTGTTATCAGTGCCGGCACCCACGGGTGGACCTCGTACGCGAGATAGAATATCCGACCAGGATGTTCGACCTGGTTCACCAGTAGCACCGCGTCCGCGGGGCAAAATTCCCAATATGAATGCAGACTTGATATTGAACGAACATGATCCTTTTGCTCGTCTGGCTTCGGAAGATAAAATTGCGGTCGTTCATTTTCTCATAGTCAAACATCAAATTGATGTTCTTGCTTTGAGGAAGATGACTGCTCGCCATAATGGCTTGTCTTCACGACTGTCTGGTGAAACGAGGAAGAGCGCTGATGTTTTACGCTCAGAGTTTCTCACTCACCAATGTACAGAAGCATGCCTCGTATTGAAGTCTGAAGCTCTGCTGGCTGGATTAAGCCCGCCGTCACTGACAGGTGTCGAAATCCAGCTGTGCATGCTTCTCCTTGGTACTCGAAAACGACACACACCGTTTCCCAGCACCGCAGGGAGCCTCAGTCCACCGAGCCCGAATCCGCAAAAGAAAGGACATACCTGGGCTAGCAGTTCAGATCACTCTACAGTCTGATGCGAGGTGACACATCTATTGACGCAACCAAGACCGTTCGACGGTGTACTGTATTCATGCTAATTATATATACATTTTATTGACCACTATGTTAGGGTTTATCTGGTATTATCGACTTCATTACGAGTCCTAAAATATCCTTTTTAGACTCGTTCTTTAGGCAATCCTGTTGCACCAACCAACCTCAAAATTTATTGACTTTTATAATTCTGACCCTCGTCTCGATAGTCAATACATTTGACTTCCCGCACATATCACCATCATCCATTTGTCCATGGCAATTGTCTAATACAAGCTGTCTCAACCTGCAATATCATTTTCTCTGGATGTTCTGCCGTCTTTGCTACCTATCGTCCTCACGGTGATCCTTTACCTACCTACCTACCTATATTCTGTCAATAGATTCGTTGTAGAAGCAACCGAGAATCGACACAATCAGATTCCTGTGTCCTCAAAATCGTTGAGTATTTACATTGGGAAACACAACCAAGGGGTGATCACTCTTAAAATTTCCTACACAGGGTCGGAAAACTGACTTAAGAGGCCTCCCTCCCTCTTAGCCGAGCACCGCCACATCCACATCGGGTAATTCTCTCGGCAAACAGCACATTTTTGCACGAGTTTTTGACCTCAATCCTGACGTATCAATATTAATTTCGACTGACTTAGGTTGTTTTGGCCGGATGTGCATCGCCGCCAGTGTCTCAGACTGTCTTTCCACCAACATATGGACCCTCAAAAAATTCGAATTTTTCTGACCTTTGCAAAAACATTTTTGAAGCTATCTGCACTCAAGTCCAAAAAGTGAAATAAGACACTTCGGACCCTCCCTCCCTCCGAGGCTGTGTCTCGGCATTTGCCGGTGAGTACCCCTTGAACACAACTACCCATGTTTTCCCATAATAAGGGATCACGACTTGCGGAAGCTGTAGGGTGCAACAGATTGTCAATGCTGATGTAGATGTGAATCCATCCAGATAGAAGTGCATCCATGATAGAAACCAGGGCCGACCCTTGTGCAGCAAAGATTGATTGCCCTCGTCCTCGTACCTTCCTTTCAAAATTCTGACAAGTCTGTACCTGACGACGCCCCCGGTCCTCTTTCTTAAGTCTTGGGTGCTTCCGAATTATCCTCCACCATCTCCTTCCTCAACATGCATTATTCCTCCCCCTTCCTTGCCGCTCTAGCCGCTGCACCCTTCCGGGCATCTGCGCGCCCTGTCGTGACTCGCGCAGCAGCATCCGCCAACGTTGCCCTCGTTTTCCGTGAGTCTCCGAAGAATCTGCACAGCGCCGCCTTCAACCTGACGTTCCTCCCCCCCCCACAGAATTCGCAAACGTCCTGGAGCAACTCGAGGCGAGCCTCTACCAACAGGGCCTCACGAAATTCCAGGACGCGGACTACACTGCTGCGGGCTTCACGTCGCCCACGATCCCGACGCAGTTACTCACGACGATCCAAAGCGATGAGGCCGCACACGACTCTTTCATCCAGGCGCTCAACGCCAACGGCCTTTTGCCCCTCACCTGCACCTTCGACTTCACTGGCGGGCTCACCGATGTCGCGACGATGGTGGCCACCGCGCGCGTGGTCGAGTACGTCGGGGTGGCGGCGTACTCAGGCGCGGCGAGCCTGCCTGACGTACCGGAGTTCCTGGGCGCAGCGGCGTCGATCCTCACGGTCGAGGCGCGGCACCAGTCGCTGCTGAATGTGTTGTCCGGGACTGGCACGGCGATCCCGTCGCCGTTCGGTGTGGGGTTCACGCCGCAGGAGGTGCTCTCCATTGCGGGCGGGTTCATCACGGGTCCGTGTGACCTTGGGCTCACCGGTACATCCTCTCTCTGCTAGTTAAATAAATAAAGTTATGACCCGAGCATTGACAATTTTTTTGCGCAGCCACTACCAGCCTCGCCGTTACCAACACGGGTGCGATCGCCCCCGGCGACCTCCTCACCGTGTCCGCAACCGGCGTCACTGGCACCGACGTACGCCCCTTCTCGCAGGTACTTCGTATATTAAAGAGATCCCCTGAATCACAATGTACATGTTTGTGCTGATGTTCCACTGTTCTGGGTACCTCAAGGCAAGCTATTTTTTCAACATCAGATTTCAATTCGAGCGCCCAGGGCGCTGTCGGCTAGCTCCGCGCTCTGCATGTATTCTCTCATAATGCCACCAAAATGAGGTCAAAACGGGCTCAAAAGGAGCTGTCCCGTTAATTAAATTTGCCGCTTTCGGTCCCCCCTCCTGCCCCTCAATCCCTCCAGCTGCTGCTCGTTGGTTCCAACGTATCACGGTCACTTCTAGGCCGTTCTGCCTGCGTCATATCAGAGTTTAACTTCCCGGAGCGCTCCGACGGGCTGTGCATATGATGTGCCTGACTTTTTTTTAGCTGACCACATGCCTTGAAGACAGCGCTCAATGCCTGCTCAAAGGGGGGAACTGTCATAGCGTTGGTGCGCTTTCTTTCCCCCACTATCATCCCCTCGTCCTACCGTCCTCCCTGGCCTTCGACAGTTCGCTGAACCGCCTCACATGAATCACTGGAGCCCTCTGCAAGCTGACGCTCTGCCGCTGTTCCTGTTTTGCCATCTTTTCCTCAACCGTCACCTTTCCTACAGCTTTGGCTCCGACCTCACCGAATTTGGTTTGGTTTCTTCCCATGATTATTACCGGAAGACTAACTCGCAAATTAACTCGGGCCGGCCCAGCTTCTGACGTGCCGCTCCACTCACGCGTCCTATTTTCCGGCGCTCAAGGGCCACTCAAAAGAAGCTCGCTTCTCGACCTTCCTTTGTTCTTTTCCCCCATTATCGTCCGGCTGTCCTTACACCTTCAATTCCGTCCTCCACGCCTAGCTCCTTCCTCGATCAAAACCACAGCATCCTCAATGTCGGTGTACCCTTTGGCCAGTTCTTCAAGTTGCCCCGGTCGCGGCCGTACAGAAAACCCAGATTTTCACTGGCAGCTGAGCTTCGGGGCTCGCAACACGGACTTGAACGACTTTTCTTGATTCTTGCAGCAATCTGAAAAGCCTAACAAGTATCAAGATTCAAAACCCAGGTCATTACTTCGCCACTCATAGAGGCTCAACGCAAGTCTGCTGCCTTGACGACGTCAAGACCTCCGAAATATCTCTCAAGACAGACAAGATGTCCAAGAGTTCTCGAGCTGCGCGCAAGATGCCTCAAGATGTGGACGCAGTAGTTTCTGTTTGCCACCACCGAATCAAGACATCGGCGCTAAATTCCTCAAGCTCCTCAAGAACGATGACCTGGACGTTTTCATATTGAGTGAATCCGATGAAATTCGGGCGACGGGTAGCAGGCTGGGACGTGCTCAGTGAGAGCTCCTTACGCTTCTCCATTTCTTCGCGTTCTTATAATTCCAAGCTGTACAGAGAACAGCTACCAGAACTAGAGTGAGTTGCGAAAATACTCTGCCAGTGTTGACCATTTGCGCGACTACTACTTGCGCCACAGAGCAAAGGACCACTTTACCCATTTCATACACCCTTCAGTCGTCCGTTCAGCTCATCGCACCAATTTTATTAAGCGCTCATTTTTACTTTCAGACCGTTCCCTCATCAATTGTGACGCATGAAGTCGATTACCAGCTTCTCGCTGTATATTCTCACCCATTTAATTTGGTTCCCCTATCACTGAGCTGTCTCCGACGCTACATCCTGTGTCAATCACGCGCATTACCACACTGAATTATTTTTATTTTTATTTTATAGATTTTCCGCGCTGCTCAGAGTCTTTGATATGCTGTAACTTATCCTCACTTCCTCTAGGACAATTCCGTCCCGAGATTGTTCTTCGTTATAAAATAAAATTTCCCTGCCAAATTTCGCCCCACCACAGCCCGCCCTATCAGGTACCCCAGGTACCGTTCAATGGTGGCCACTACTACTCAGTAGTAAAGGTAGCCCTCAAATCCACTCCTGCAGACCTGCGGGAGTCGATTATGTAAAAAAAAATTATCTTTTCTCTTTTCACTCACGCCCACCCCAAATTCACTCCCGCAGATCTGCGGGAGTCGATTACGTAAAAAAAAAAATCTTTTCTCCTTTCACTCACGCCCACCCCAAATTCACTCCCGCAGATCTGCGGGAGTCGATTACGTAAAAAAAAAAAACTTTTCTCCTTTCACTTACGCCCACCCCAAATTCACTCCCGCAGATCTGCGGGAGTCGATTACGTAAAAAAAAATCTTTTCTCCTTTCACTCACGCCCACCCCAAATTCACTCCTGCAGATCTGCGGGAGTCGATTACGTAAAAAAAAATCTTTTCTCCTTTCACTCACGCCCACCCCAAATTCACTCCCGCAGATCTGCGGGAGTCGATTACGTAAAAAAAAAAAACTTTTCTCCTTTCACTTACGCCCACCCCAAATTCACTCCCGCAGATCTGCGGGAGTCGACTACGTAAAAAATTCTCTTTTCTCAAAATTCACTCCCGCAGATCTGCGGGAGTCGATTACAGAAAAAATTCTCTTTTTCTCTTTTCACTCACGTCCACCCAAAATTCCACTCCCGCAGATCTGCGGGAGTCGATTACGTAAAAATTCTCCCTTTTTCTCTCTCTACTCACGCCTTACACACCTATTAAAGCACAGTAGTCCAAATTTTGTCCCCAACCTGCACCCCACCCCCACCCAGCCTTTGGGCCAATGTACACCTCACTCATCCCTCTCAAATTATTCCCCTACCTTTCACTCCTAACTATATGTGCAGTGCACTGGCTAGGGCCAATGAGATCGACAAAAAACCGCAGAGTCCACTATTTGACCCGCACGGGGTATTTTGCAGGGCTAGTATTCTTGCACATCACCCTTGATTTATGCTAAAAATATGCTCTTTCTTGCCAAGCGCAAGTGAACGGCTCAAAGCACGCGTCGTGCAAGCCACTATCTCGGTTTTCACAGAGCCAAAACTCATTTGAGCATTCAGGTACAGAAAAGATAAAATAGCAAGGAAGAGCTTTGATGATACAGCTGGTGTTGCTGAGGATTTTCAGTATTCAACCTCTTACACTTGTGGAAAAGACCTACATCTGCCATAGCCACCGGGTGTTCAGTTGTACCTGTCACAGATGTCACGTCACGATCTACATCGATGTAAAGCGTGACGTGACCTCACGGTCACAACAAACGCGATGTCTTCAACATGTTTCTTACTTTACATTTTATTTATTTATGAAGACCAGCTCTGTACTCCAGAGAAGTAGCAAAAAAAATTAGTCTGAAAAAGTTCAACCTATCCCAGTCAAAGAAAAAGAAAATGCGTGACTCTGAGTTCAGCATGGATAAAAACAAAACAACAAATCATGAGTTCCCAGTGTCAAGCGACGTATTCAGCCATCACTGAGTTTGATTGCAAATACCTGACCAACTTGAAAGGCTCGCTTATGTTGATTTCCTGTATCTGACAAATTCTGTGTACAATTTCATGCCCTCATTTCCATTGCCTTGGAAGCGTGTTTATTTCACACATCGTCACTACCCGTGTGCATTCACAGATTTTTTCGGGATGAAATTCCTCAAAGCTCAGATAGACCCTCTGCAAACCACACGGAAACATTGGCATGCATCTGACGTCCAGGTTTGAGTCCCAAAAATTATTCAATATTAAAACAATCAACATTGTGCGACAGGTCTGGGGATTGCACAAGGTTGATTTACAGCTACGCAAAATGCTTTGTGAAAATAATAAAAGGCATTGCCAAACTCGCAATTCGCTGGCCTCTGCCACAGAACACCTGTATCTGCTTAAAATGTCTGTGCAGCCGCGGTTGTGTTTGGCCTTTTGAAAAAAGCTAAAATGGGTCAAAAGGTCCACATTACCCAGATACAAGTTTTCTACATACCAGCCGTCCAGAATACAATAAAAGCCTGAGATCGTTGGGAATTTCCTAATTTGGATGGCCAGCTCCACGTTTTTCTGCGACAGGGTTAGGTGGCATGAGCAGCGACGACGACGACAACGGACCACTCACTGGCTTCAGAAAGGGTAACATCTTGTCTCCCAGACCTTCGTTGTTTTCATACTGCTCCCTTTCCTCCCCGTAGCGATCACCGAGGTATAAAAGCAGATTATCGCCGGTTTCGGGGTCCACCAACCGTGTCGAGCAAGAGATGACTCTGCCTTCCGAAATGAGCTTTCGCATGATCGGAACGACGCGTATGAGCTCGTCATCGTCGTTGGCAGTCGCCTGCAGCTGTTTCGCGGTCACAGGGGAGTAGTACGTTGGGATGAACGGGTAGGCCGCCTTGAATCTTTGTTCGGCCGCCACGGGAAGCTTTTGTCGCTGCGCTGCGTTGCTCCTGTTGCTCAGCGTCGATGGCGGATCACCAGGTCGAGTTCGAATATAAGGTGAATGTGTTAGGATATTCGGGAGTGGCACACGGAGCTGGAGGTCGTTGTCAGTCAGGGATGGAGCAGCAAAAGCAAACGCACCTTGGGAGCCTTTCCTCCTCTACCGCGCCCGCCACCACGCCCGCGACCACTACCCCCTGTGCCCTGTCCCGCCTCTTCACGCCTTCCCCGTCCCGCTCGTGGTGCCGCCTGTCCACGCTTTCCACGTGCCACTTGCGGTGCTGCCTCTCCCTCATCGTATGCTTGTTCGGCAGAGCTCCAGTTGTCGCCGCTCTGTCATATGTAGCGAAACATCAGCAAAAAAAATATTTAAAAGACCAAAAAACATACGCTGGCATTAGTCATGAAGAACAAAGGGATATAAATGAGAAGATGATGGGGTCCAGAAACGAGAATATGAAAAGGGGATATAAAAGGGTGCGAGTTCTCGGGCGTGTGGCCTCAGATCAGAGATCGAGACAAGATGACAGCTGTGCGAGCGCAACCGAGGGTATTGATGGACTAGGACGTCTCTGAAGTAAAAACCAAGGAGAGGTTGTCGGCAGGTCCAAGAAGCGCGTTTGAATGGAAGAGATGTCAGATGACGATGCGGGACTGAACCGATCAGCCGAAGAATACGATAACAGAGGTTCGCTACCCCGGAGAGAGCAAGTGGGACGAGTTTAGACGACGAGAGGATACGACTTGAGCCGGATGCGATAGCGCCAGTGGCTGGTATAAAGCAAAGAAGGTGGGTCCGTGTTTGGCACAACTGTCCGATACAAACATATTTTAAAATATTTACCTAACCACCGTGACCTGCAGCACACTTTTTCCAGTCGACATGCAATGTCTCCAGCGCAGGGAGTGCGAGATGAAGAATGGACTTGAGATCGGACGAGAATTTGTGCTGAGATTCCTCCGCGTACTATAATTGAGTCAGTCATCATCAAAGGAGAATAATAAAACACACCGCCAACAAGTTGAGGAACAGATCGACGCGCTTCCACTCGGCTTCTGTTAATTGTAATGCTGTTAGTTTAGTGCGCTTCTCCCCCGTCTCGTCCATGGTAATTTTGAAAACGAACATATCCACATCCTGTCGCATGCCATGAATAATAATATTAATTACACCGACGCGTTGATTGCACACATTTGCGAAAGCATTCTGACCAAACAAGTTCGTATCTCTTCTCTTTCCGTCATGTCGTTCCTCCCATTTACCCACTAATGGTGCTCTCTTGCCTCCAGAATCTCGAGAATCTCTTTTGTATCTTCCTCCTCGCCTCTTTCAACCTACTTTACATCCAAAACTCCGCCAAGAATTCAAAATTTGGCCCTAACCCAACGCGAGCAGCCGTCCCATCATCAGCTTTCCTTCTCTCTCTCTCTCTCTCACCACCACCTCCAAACTGCATTTTTCTTGACCACACGAGCCGGGCATTCACTGTACGAGTCGGCACTATGAATGGCACGACCTGGACACTTCTCGGTCTACCCCCGGACCAACCCTTTCTTCGAAAGTGGAACCCACCGCGAGGGGTGTCGGTTGCACACGTTCCTTTGATCATGGCGTCGAGCTACCCTCCCATACCTTATCCTTCATCGAGCCACACCGCTGCGCCCCCCATGATGCGACTTCTGGTCCCAATGCCGATTCCGCGCACGCCCGGTGCCCCGTACTTCGACGAACGGGGAGTTGGCAGTTTTCTGAACCTCATTCTTCAGCATGGTTCAAATGCTGGTATTAACGACGCTGACCAGCTTGTTTCCTTCATAGTGCGCTATTCCTCCGACCGTGTCCGCGAGATCATCTAGTACATGCCCGAGATCGACGTCGACGAGCCGAATCGAACGTGGGATGCAGCCAGGGAGCAAATGCTACTGCTCTATGGATCTCAAGACGACGAGCGCCGCGTTTCCGAGGCTCAGTTGATTGAGTTCTGTCGCCAACAATCCGCTACGTCCCCTATCGTACTAAACGCGAAGTTGAACAATACTTACGGGATTTCCAGTGGTTCGCAGCGCCTCTTCTGAAGCAGCAAGATATTACAACCAAGCAACGCGACTTTTATTTCGTGAGCGGCATCCCGACGTCCATCAAGCAGTGGTTTATCTCTCGAGTCCCCGAGCCCCATCGTACGCGTTCCAACACCCCTGCACTCGCTGACTCCCTAGGTATTCTTTACGCTTATTTCGATCCCGACCCGCTGTTGCCCGATATCTGGAACGACCTCAACGATTCTCCTGAGCTCGCCAGCCCGATTCCAGCGTCGAATTCCTTTCCTACGCCGCCTCCGAGTTCTGCACTTACGACTTTCGCGCCACTCCACCATTCAATTCGCCCTGTAACAGTTCCTTCTCCCGCTACTCTCCCATCTACTACTCTGTTTGTCTCGACTCAACCACGACCCGAGCCCGAATCAGTTCCAGCTCCCGTAATATCAACGCCTGCCCTCTTCGTGTTCGACAAGCCGGAATCACCTCGAATTCCAGAAGTCGACTCGTACCCTGATCAACGTGACCATCTACGCGACGATTCGAATGTGGAGGAAAATCCCAAAGTACCCCCCCTGCGACGAGTTGCCCGATAATGTCGTGTACCGCGTCGATCTTTGCCCTGGAGGAGGCCGCCGGATAGTCGATCGTCGGTGCGAGGAACGTCCTGTTTATTTCTGTGGCTCCAATGAGATGACTGACAAAATTTCCGAGTTGCATCCCGTTCTTGAACATTTCGCGACAGACGGAGCTACAGAGCCAAGTCCCGTTTTAGATCCTCATGAATCCGGATGTATTACCATTGACGACTCCCGCGCAGGCTTTACATGGTCAGAAGAGCTTACTAGACGGGTCAATGAGGACGTCGCACGTTTTCTAATCGAATATTCCAAGTGTCAGATGAGTTCAGTTCCTTTCAGCGATGACGATTCTGGCACGATTACAGATACTGACATGGAGAGTATTTTCGACTACGGACCCGGCACCGAGACGGATTGGGACACCAATACGCTAAGTTCTTTCTCTCAACATGGAGATTTCGATCCTACTTTCTTTCCAGGCATAAAATCCGAAGATTCGTTGTCGTGCGGCGTTCAAGCCATCAAGATCAACCCAGATACGTCCCGACATTCCGATTACAGCGACCAGGAGCTGGACAAAAATCCCGATGAGGTTCCTCTGCCAGGAGATCCGACGCTAAGTACTTTATCTTCCTCTGAAGATGCTGACTCTTTATTTTCCTCGGCTATGATTTCAATCCGAGACGCTTCTCCACCACAAACCAAACGAACTCGCTACCAGGCCCTGCGCCGCTGTGGAACTCCAGCCAAGTCACAACCCGGACGGTAGGACGCGGCGCAGTACATGGTGACTTATGAACCAGAGCTAAGTCCCGACTTTGATTTCCATAAATCCGGTTGTGTTACCACTGACGAGTCCGGCGAAGGCTTTACATGGTCAGAGGATCTTACTAGAACGAAGACATTACGCGGTTCCGAGCCGCCAAGCTTTTGGAGTATTACGCGTCGCAGATAAGTCAGATTCCTTCTCCCAACGATAATGATACTGGCACAATTACAGACACGGACATGGAAAGCATTTTCGACTACGGACCTGAGATCTGGACACTGACGCGCTAAGTTCTTTCTCTGATAATGGAGATTTCGATCATGTCTTCGTTCCAGGTATAAATTCGGAAGATCCACTCCTGTGCGACGCTCAAGCCATCGAACTCGAAGAAGATACGTCCCTGCGTTCAGATTTTAGCGAGCCAGACAAAATTTCCGAAGAAGTGATATGGCCAGAACATCTGACGCTAAGTACCGGGTCGTTCTCAGAAGATGCTGATTCTGTATTTTCTATGGCCATTATTTCATTCCAAGATGCTTGCTCCCACCACGCCGAACCCAACGATCTCGCTACTGAGCCCGGCGCCGCTGCAGAACTCACGCCAAGTCACAACTCCTACGATTTTCAACATATTTTGCTTTTGATTTTAACACCGAGCATTCGAGCAACCACGAGCCTTTAACACGAGCTGAGCCTGAGCCTTTCTTTTTTCGCGCATCCTACGTTGATTGTTTCGTTCCAGAGCTGTTTGATCTTGCAACTGAGATCTCTGATAGCGAGCAGTCGAAATCTACTGACTTTTACGCTTCAGACGACGCCCCGCCAAGTTATCAAGAGTCTGTGTCGGCACCGACATCCAGTTTCGCGTATGCTAGACCTCGAAGCAAAGCTGAGTTCATTTACTTCATTCTCCCTTGGTTAGTTGTGTGGTTCAATAAGGTTTCCGCGCACTTCGAGCGTCAATACGAGTTCTAATTCGCCACGGTTCCAATCCTAAAATCGACATAGAGCTTCGTTTTCAAGTTAGTGAGTCACGCGAGCCGGCTGACGAGTTTGGTGTCCCAGAATACAACGCCGTAGAGATCTCCACCGACACCGTTCCACCAGATAAACATTCTACAGACATTGGAGCTCGAGTCGAAGCTGAGTACCTTCAAATTGGCATTTTATCTTGGATTTTTCTGTGCTTGGGTTTATTATCTCAAGGTTTCTCTGCGTGTATATCGACGTTATATATGGTCCAGGATTTAAGAGGACTCGATTTCTGACATTCTTCTAGGCGCCTACGATGAGCTTTTCGAGCCGTACCAGGCCGCGGACGATCCAGCGGAATTTTGCGAGCAAGAGGACATCAAGTCTCGCGGTGAAACGATGCCTCCAGATAAAACCTCCACTCTGAATTCTGATCTTTTCATTCGCTCTGCATATTCTTTTGATTCCAAGCTCACTCACAGCGTCTTCCAGGAAGTCGATAACCATCCAAAAACTCCACTCGAGTTTGAACCGGATTCGGATTGGTAGCACGTACAAGATCGTCTAGTATTTCATTCGAGTCTTCTATTGACCTAACGAGCAACGACGACCCTTTTGAACAAGCTGAGTCGCAGTCCTTCTTTCCTTGCACATGTTACGTTGATTATCCTGCTACATACCCATTTGAAGTGAGTTCAGAATTAACACGCGAACCGGATCGAGTTAGTCAAGAGACGATTCCAGTTGAGTGTCCTGCTCCTAACGCTGTTCCACCAGACAAGAATCCTCCACACATTCGAGTCCGATCCGAAGCTGAATACCTACGTCATTTCATATCGTGCATATTCGCATTGTGGTTCATGCTGATTGCCGAGGACCGAGGGATTCTGCCGGATGAAGCTCATGACGTTCGGGACTCTAGTAACGCGTTTGGAAAGATTTTCCATCCCGACGCCAACGAAGATAACCAAACGAACCTCCTTCACCGCAAAAATATCAAATCAATCACAGGGACAAGCAACGCGTTTTTCTCGCAGCCACCGCGTTTCCGTAAAAGCAGGGCGGTATTTGATTCTAGCGATCCTTGTGAGATATGTAGCTTCTCATTTCACTCTCAGGACATCCCAGCCGCTCCGACAAAGATAATGACGGAAGATGTGCGTGAGATTTAAATTGACTTCTTGTACTTCCCTGTCCCTAATCAGAAAGCGAAGCCATCTGTGGCCTACGTATTGTCTTGATTGAGTGGGTTCAATTGTCTTGATGCAATTGGCTCAATCGGGACGATTGAATCCCATCAATCATCCCGATTGAATATCCTCCCCACAGTGTGACAGGGAAACAGAAAACGCTAATTTGCGCAGACCGTGTTGATCGTGAGTTCCACATGAATTATCAAATACAACCAATGAACTAAATTTAATGTCGCGCACCTCGGATAAATCACACGCCGACGTTGGCGCAAAAGATTGAGGTCTTGACGATGAATCAAACCACCTGCGAATTTTTCAACGCGGAAATAATAGATTAACGGCGATTTTTGCAGACATTAAAAAAACTGAGGTGTCACCTACTCACCGTCACCTGAACCACGGCTCGAAATAGTACATACAGTAGTACACGCTTGGAAGAAAAACCCTCAAACGATGCCGTCGTGCATGCGCAAACCAATGCGTTGCTCCATTCGACGCCTTTGCCGGTGTTTGGTCGTGTGTGCCAAGCCCTCTATAAAAACCGCGTGGTCCGGCAATCACGCCTGTCAAGCCTTTGTCTTTGACCTCTTTCATCTCCACCTTCCTTCATCATCTGTGCGGGGGAGTGGGGCCAGGTTTCCACCGTCTGCAGCGGTGGTTCTTGGCTCCAGATCCACACACAGATGCTTGCTGGTCAAGAAGGGTGGACAGGGTGCGTCTCCATCGAAGGTTCCTCTTTGCTGACGTTTTTTTTTCTTTCTTTTTTCAGTATTCATGCCGGGGCCCAGGCATCCCTTGCTCGGATGCTAGCCGACAAGTGTTTTCGCGAGCGATGCTTGCGCTGATTACGTGGCCACGAGACGATGTATGAGCGGTGACCGCAGGGATTCAGTCCTGGCGTTTTTCGCCCCGGGGCTTTGACGTTCATGCGGAAGCCGGAACGGATGGCGTTCTTAAACACCAAGAACGGCGGTGTTCTGAAAAACACCCATCCCTGGAACGGACGCGTTCTTAAAGCATCCCTTGCTCGGATGTTAGCCGACAAGTGTTTTCGCGAGCGATGCTTGCGCTGATTACGTCGCCACGAGACGATGTATGAGCGGTGACCGCAGGGATTCAGTCCTGGCGTTTTTCACCCCGGGGCTTTGACGTTCATGCGGAAGCCGGAACGGATGGCGTTCTTAAACACCAAGAACGGCGGCGTTCTTAAAAACACCCATCCCTGGAACGGAGGCGTTCTTAAAAACACCCATCCCTGGAACGGAGGTGTTCTTCAAAACACCCATCCCTGGAACGGAGGCGTTCTTAAAAACACCCATCCCCGGAACGGAGGCGTTCTTAAAAACCCCCATCGTTGTGGCTGGGCTTGAATTTTGGACACTGATCTTTTTCGTCTGAAGATTTAGGTATCAACCTGGGAGCGCTCGTTCTCAACGATTGGTGTGGATTCCCAACGGCGTTGCTCAGGTGTGTCTCCGGTGTGTCTCCTTCAAATTTTCACTGTCTTGTCTGCTCTTCATGGTTTTTGGATCCTAGCTCATGCTAGAATTATACGTTGTATCAGTTGTATCACGGGGCTTTACACCCCTGCGAAGTAGTGCGCACTACTTCGCGGGGGCGTAAAGCTCAGTGCTCGAGCTTTGTTAACCCAAGACGGCCTCTCGGTTCGTTCTTGCTCCTCCCTCTCGTTAGATTCAATGCTTACATTTTCGTAGCAATCTTTGCCTGGCAGTTTACGTCGCTGATGCGGGTGGAATGGCGGCAGAACTTGCTCTGCATTGGAAGGTGCTTCCGGACGAGAAACCTCCGTCCGCGTTGCTCAAGGTAACGAGCATCTTTTGTATTCTTCAATTCTCACGCAAGCTGCCTTAGGCGTACGACACTTACTCGAAAGAGATCGTGAGTTCTCTTCTTTCGTTCTAGGCCCATACTCATTTATTCTCCAAGAAGGGAAACAACGACGAAATCCAGAAGCGCATTCAAGAGATGCTCGGAGCAATCTCCGACTAGGTGCCGGCCCGATGGAAGGTGCACGGTGCACCGGTGGAGGGCGCAGAGGGCGGAAGGTTCGGTACTCGTAGTAGTCAGTTTAATCTCTTTTTCGCTCGACCTAACCCTGGGGATGATAGCCAATGTAGTAACTAAGGCCCGCGCTCCGTTCAAATTTAAATCTCTGATCTCTGTCGCTTGTCCAAATAACGCGTCGGTATTGAAAACATTGCGTGTTACAGCTAACTGCAAAACCCTAGAGCACTTTCAAAAAAATCTCACAAGCTCCACTTGACGTCGCTTGGGCATAGCCTGCAGCGGACAGCCGTAGAAAGTCGAGCAAAACTACCGCAAAAGGTAATTGATTGACAGGTGGAGGTGGGGAAGTTTTTTTGAAAGCGCTCTAGGGTTTTGCAGTTAGCTGTAATCCAGGATATAGCAAAGACAGAACGAGCATAAGCTGTTATCGAGCCGGTGTGTAAATTTGTTAAGAACAGCATCACGGAGTCTCCCGTTCGGCCGCACTGCCGGTCGGCTGTGCAATGCCGTCACATCACGGCACGAGCGCTCCCCTCTTCCTTTCCAACCACCGCCTTGCGGACGCCTGGCATGGGCAATGGTTCCTCCCTTCTTCTACACCTTCCGGGTTTAATTCCAGCGTCTCGACTCTTGCTCATCTTGATTCCTTTCCTCAGGACGTGGGCTTTGGGCATTATTTTTTTCCTCCGCATCGCAGACTGGCAGTTGGTTCGTCTTGCCCTCTCGTTGAGAATTGTGTTATGTTCCTGGATTCTCGTGCTCTGTGCACGCTGTGATCTCTTCTTCTTGTTCCTCCAGCGTTGCGTCCTCTTGTGCTCTCATCTTCTCATATCTGAAGCGTCGCATAAAGAGTTCTAGCACGGACTTTCAATAGCCCTCCAATCTCCAGCGCTGAACCAAGAGCAATAAGAACGCAAATAAGAACTGAGCTGTGTGTTTTTCATTCTATTTCCGTTTACGTTGAACCCACCGGACCTCTGACATGATGATGATTTTTCAAAGGATATACGTTCATATGCCAAGGTAACGACAGACTAGAGTGAATACGTAACGACGGTTACAGAAGGACGGCGTAGGGACAGTGAGCGGAAGAAATCAGAAACGAAACAGATTGAGTCACTCTACATTCCATTGGAGTCACCGAGGTCGGCCACAAACTTCAACAGTACGGGGAGCTCATCGCCGAGGCTAGCTGGACATACCCGCTCGCACAGGCCGTACACCATGTGGCGGACATTGATTTTTCGGGTGGCAGCGTCCAGTACCAAGCTAGGTGCGTGGTCCAGCTGGCCACGCGACACGAACGTGCCCGTGAGCCGCCAGTGCGCAAAGAGCGCAGGGAGCTCGTAGAACGGGTTGAGTAGGACGGACATGCGAATCTGCAGAAGGTCAGAACATTTTCAACACGTTGCGCATAGGACCACTGACCTCGGGGCTGACGTGAAAGAGATACTTGCCCATCTCTAGCAAGGTGCACGCCTCGAGCTGGACAACGGCAAACTAGTATATGCTCTCCCCAAAAAATGTTCACGGTTACACATTGCTGGTCCGAGTATCAGTCCATTCCCCGAATATTCCCATATTTACACGGACGACATTACCCCTTCCCCCCTACATTTTGAGCCCCCAAACTCCCTCATACACCCAGAACTCACCGCACATTATGCGCCGCAAAATGGGCTTTTTTTTCCTGGTCCGAGCCAAATCCACGCAGACACCGCCTCGGACTTGCCCAAAAATGACTGTTTGCCCGTCGGTCTGGGCCCCTGCGGACCGCCTAGATCGATTCCCCACACCCAAATACCCTACCCCACGAAATCCCTGCTCAAGCGCCCCATTATTGACTTCTTTACAAGCTGAACACGGAAGAACGTTGAAAATCCCGTATTCATCCCCTCTTGCACCCGCGCCGCTGCAAAAAACATTCCGCAAGACTCCCCGTTTGAACTCACGAATTCCCCCACTTATTACGGTCAAAACAAGGTCCCAATGGAATATTCAGAGCAAGTATTGGCTCAGATAACGCGTAAAGATTTCAGCGGCGCGTTCGAGACAAGCTGAAAACGCGTCGCACACGTGACCGACTCGTTCAAAACATCGCCCCGTCGCGACGCGACCGACCTACGTCATCCCGCTTTTTCATCAAAGTACTTCGGTCCTCGCGCATTACCTTGCGCATCGGACGAACCCTACCTTACTCTCGCTGTGCCCCGTCCGCGGACCACGGCATGCCCCGCCGGACCAACGCTCAACACGTTGAGCAACCGCCCATCAAATCTGCCGCGCCAACGGTCATAGCGTTACGCATCAAATCCGCCGCGTCAGTCGTAACATGCACACGACACCGCCGTACCCACCAATCTATCAGACAAGCCACGGATCTTTGCGTTGGTCCGCGCTGGTCCGCCCGATTGCACCCCCATAATTCGTCAACGCCCCTACGCACCTCGAGTTCGCAGCCCCGTAATGCGTATACTAACCCGCCCAATCCCGCACAATTCTATGACATACTGTGGCCCCGCCCGCCCCACGCGACGCGTTTGTTTGCACACGTGTGGCGGCGCCGTCCACGGCATGCTGGCCACGTCACGACGACCATCTCTTAACCCCCACGCTCCCCACGCACGCCGCCCGTCCTCCCCGACGCCGCCGCGCCCATCGACTAACGTGCCCCGCCTCAATCCTTATGCCACACCTTTGACACCGCTGCAATGCTTGGATCTCCCGCCTCCCTAACGACGACTTTCGACTACATCCCCGTACCCAACGCGTACTCAGCCTGAACTCAAGTTGGTGCCTTCCTCCTCTCCCTCTATTGGCCTATTCCGTCCCCGCCGACACTTCCCCTTCTACACGCATGCATGTCTCCATCCACCTTTCCTTCGCGCTGATTATTGAGTATGCTCGACGCGGCCAAGAGGCTTAACTGTGCTAATTTATCGGTAACCAAGGACGATCCTCCATTCTCTCCATTCCCTCCCTCCTTGAGTCCTCCTCTTTGTCGTCGCTCCTCTCCTTTCACCCCACTTCCCTTCTTCTATCTGCCACTTCCCAACTAATCTCATCCATAATGTATTCGCCTTTGTACCCTCAGCACCACCACGGCTCTCGCCTTACGTCCACAACCCCCGTCGGCGTCTTCGCCGGCGATATGCTCTGACGATTGCCTACGCTAGTCCCGCCACGACTACGCCGCTACAAATCTTTCCACACGCGTACCGCGCACATCGCCTTCACCGGCACCGACCCCACGAATTCATTTCATCCCAGCGCTCGCGCTCAGAATTCAGCGCCGCGTCGCCTCCATCGTGTACGCCCGCATTTTCACCTTCCTCGTCGGCATTTCGAAGACTACGCACCTCAGCAATGCTGTACACTTCCACCGTTTGCAGGACGCAAGTTACTGTGCGTTGTTGTGATATTCCCCTTCCTTTTTGCTTTACCTCCCCCTGCGCACACATCACTAACCATCCTGCTCCCCATTTGGAGCGCGTTTGAACGCCATATCGCGCCGGATTCCCTCTCTGTCGCGGTTGCGCTCCCTTCGCCTTCCCCCCCATCCCAAGCATGGTTTATTTTCCCTCGGTGCACCGCTGTTTTTCTCCGGGAATTCCTGGGAGAATTAAGAGGGTGAGCTTAGTTTGTGTCAATCCTTAGCTGATACATCGCGCTGACCGACATCGGCGTCATAGTTGACATTCCCCACGCGTCCAGTCCAATGTCGTCGCGGCGACCGACTGTAAGCCCCGTCTCCCCAGAAAATTCAGGCGAGTGAAACCCTTGTTGCTTGGGCGTCTCAGCCAACACCCGCTAACAGTGATAGCGCGCCGTCCCACGCGGTAGCCGTGCATTAGCGTCCGCGCCGGCAGGCAAATCCCCAGTGCCAATTCCACCCGGCGGATTACAGGTGCCCATCGCCCGTTGCTCGCGCCATCGCCCCCTCCCTCTTCAACGCCTCCACTCGTACGTCACATTTGCGGTTACCTTTGATTCGAAGCCTTCTCCCACCCCCCTTTCTCCTTCCCTTTTACAATAACCAGGCCTATGTACAACTCCCTCAATTCATCTCATCACCGCTCCCCACATATATTTCAGTAAGCCAGTGAAAAATCAAGACGAAACAGATGCACCTAGAACTCGCTGCACGTCTTCTTTCACAGTGAGTCTCTCGCAGGCCGACATGCCCGCCTTTTCTTTTGGCTGCCACGGTAATTTTGATGGAAGCGGTTGTAATATATCTAACACGGCCAATGGCGGATTTCCTGCTGCGATCGACCCCGGCGTCTAGGTTGTCCCTTTCTTCAAGCCCTCGCTCACCCGATATATTCCTACAACAACTCCTCCCAAGCCCGCCTCGCAGACGCCACGAAAAATGTGAGGCAAATTTCGTTCTGTTCCGGCTCATTTTGCCTGGGAAAAATCCGGAGAACCACACCCGTCAGCGTCAAAACAGTATCCGTGTATCCCTTCTGCCAAATGATTTGTCTGGCGGTGCGCTTTGGTACAGGTGACTTCACCTCTGCGCCTCATTGGTCTATTCAATCACAAACCTCGATTTCCTTCCTGAAAATTTCCAGGGATCCAATCGCGTCTCTGTACTATGACTCTTCTCGCCGCAATCGTGAAGATTTTCAATGTATCCTTGCCTCGATGCCCCCTGCAAGTCACCGCTCCACTGACACCCAACGGCGTATGTCAAAAACCATAGCTAGTGTATAGGTGCGTCTTCATTTTCATTTCTTCCCCCCATGTGGGTTATCCTTTATTTTTGGGGCTTACAATGCAGTTTATCTCTGTCCGTCTTTAATCTCGAAACGACTTCAAACCGGTCACTATGCCCTCATTTTTTCCCATCTCAGTCCCTAACCATGTCCCAAACGGTAAGCGTTACTTCTTGATTATCGTTCAGACTCGAATTTCCAGGCTGGGCATTTGTCCCATGCAAAATTTGAATCGGCCCTTCCGACAGTGGGACGTTTTTTGCCGCATAGATAAATAGCGTTTGTCTATCACAGTTAGGTCCTTGATCCTCGAAGGTAAGCATCCCGTACACGATCTAGTACTATCCGAACCGATATAATCTTCTACTGACTCATAATTGCCTCCAGTCCTTTTAAAGCTAACAAGATGTGCCCCCGCTTCGCTCCGGCAGGCTTGTGCGTTGATGATGCCAGCAAGTGTATTTTCGAAACCTTTTTTTTTTCAGCTAGAGCCAAGTGCATCTCATGCTGTTTGGCATCTGCACGATATTTACCACAATGCATGTCCCACGAATCATGTGTTGTGTCTCAGAACTATGCGCGCTATACGTCCGACTTGTCGATCACCGCTAAAATCCGCGGCCCCCTCCTCCAAGCCGGGTCGACGGCCGCTGCCCTCGCGTCCTCGAGCTCCCGCAGATCCGATCCCTCATCTAACGCCAATTCCAAATGGACGTCGAGTAGAGCCAACACCACCATATCCGAGGGCGGAGGCAGCAAAACCTCCCTCCTTGACAAAGCCCTCCGATACCTCCTCGACGGCGATGCGAACCTCGACCGCTGGGCGGAGGAGATCTGGCTCATGGCCCTGCGGCTGCCGGGGTGGGGCGTGAGGACGAGAAGCGCATGGCTGCGGCTGCGGCCGACAAATCGTTCAGCTCGCACTGGGCACCACCACGGAACCCGCTCAGTCCGAAACGACTCGGGACTTCCAAGTCACGCTCCCCCGCCTCTCCACATCCGTCACTGACGCCCTCGCACTCTCCCTCTTCCTCACACGTCGCCGGGGCCACCACGGACGGGGCGTACGACGAAGAGAACGACATCTCCCCGCCCCCTCTCTTCCAACCCGCGTTCTACGTGCAAGTGTGGTTGGTGCACGCACCGCGCGGGCACACCCCACCGCTCGCGTTTTCCGGCCTCCATCCTTCATCCCCATCCTACAACCCATCCGGGACGCTGGCGGAGAGCGCAGCCAGTACGGTCATCCCGACCTTGCCCAAGATGCAGCACAGCCCGAGCCAGAGCGACTCGAGCGCCTATAGTGGTTGGAGTAGTCGGGGAGGGAGGCATTCGACGACGCATTCGCGAGCGGGGAGTTATGCGAGCTCGGCGTCGAGTAGTAGTTATGCGAGCTAATTGGTATGCGGGCTGTACGTCTTTCTTTCCCCTCCCTTACCCTGCTAACGCCGACGATTCTGCGTAGCGAATACGTCGACCTCCAAGAAGAAATGGTGGCCCCTCGGCAACGTCGGCATCAAGGGCTGGAGCTCGGACGCGGAGTGGGAATGTATGTTAAAGACGAGCCAGAGCTTGTTGGCGAGTGCTTTGGCGAGGGTGGGGGGTGAGTCCTCGATTCATTTGGCTTGCCTCGATTTTCTTCTTTTCTTTCTTTCGCTGCGGGGAGGGATTTTTGGGGACGCGCACGTATTTCTTTCTGTGCTGTGACGGCGACGATGGCGAATGCGACGCGGATGTCACGACTGCCCTCCCCGACCTCTCTCACTTCCTCCGCGCCGCCTGTGGCTGTGCAGCGCCTCTGTACATTTCATCTTCATCCTCGACCGTGGGGTGGACGTGGGCCTAGCGACTCTGGGAGGTGAATGCTGGGTACAATGCGCGTCTGGGGCCGCGGTGGTTCGGTGTTTGAAGGGGTTTCGAGGATGACGAATTTTGGCGGTGGGGCAGACGGTGATGAAGTGCGAGAGATTGGGTGGGACGACGGCTCAGGGCACTCGGGAGGAGGAGCGTTGAGCATGTGAGCCTTCACACCCGCGTGCGTTTGACGATTTTCGGGGTTTTGAGAGTTTTTGATTTTCGGGGACTAGTCGGCTGCCCGGTGGACTTCGTTCTTGAAGATGGGCGAAGCCCGGGCTTCATTCGCTCGGGAAGAGCAGCGTTGGTGCTCTGTGCATCAGCACCCGCGGCGGCGTCGACGTCCACGTCACTTCCATATTTTCTTCTTTGCTTTTCCATCCTCGTCCCATCCTTTATGTTTCTATCTTGACCTCGTACTAACTTCATTCTTTCCCGCAGAACCTCCCCTCATCCCGGCCCTCGCACCCCCTTTCCCGCCCCGCACCCGGTACGCACACGCCCTGCATGCGCGCCTATTGTCATTGTTCCTAGACGCGCCGGCGGCGCCGCTCGTCGTGCACCGCATGGCCCTGGCGGGCAATGCGCGGGGAAGGACGTGGGGATGTGCCAGTGGTTTGGCCCGAGCGCGGCGGCGGGGGCGCTGAGGTGGGCATTTTTTCTCTGACTCGGTTTTTATCTTGCTACCAGTCATCTCGCTTCTGATGATCACTCTACTTATCTCTTTCTTTGCCACGATTCATCTTCTGCATTCGCTGTCTACATCGACTCCTCCCCCCCTCGCCGTTCTCATCCTTTCTTTCCTTTCGTTCACCCGTTTCAATACAATGCTGACTTCCTTCTCAGAATGCTTATCGGGGCATTCCCAGCATGCGGCCTCGGCGTTGCCGTCGCCGTCGACGGAATGCTCTACCAAACAGAAGTATTCGCGTGGGGTCGTATTCCCCGGCTTTCGCACCTTCGTCGTCATCTGCGGCGTCCGTCATGGGCACTCGTCGTCTTCGCACGGATCCGGCTCGAAGAAGGGGAAGGAGTCCAAAAAGTGGGGTGATCGGCCCGTGCAGCTGTTGCTCGCGATACGCCTGGGGCTGGACTGTGTTAATCCGATATATTATGAAACGATAAAGGTGCGTGTCTTTGCTTCTCTCTCATATCCGTCTTTCTCTTCTCGCTCTCTGCTTCCTGTCCCATCTTGTTCTCCACCACCTTCCTTTCCCTTCCTCCCCCCCTTTATCGCTCTCGAATACCAGTCACTGACACGATCCCCTGCTCCTTTATACTTTATCTCAGTCCGTCGGGATGGCGGGTGGGCGTCCATCCTCATCGAACTACTTCATGGACGACAGCCTGTTTTATCTTGACCCTCACCATTCTCGCCCCGCAGTCCCTCTTCGTCCGTTCGCCGCCGAGCCAGCGATCTTCGTCATCACGCGCGCACCACTCGCACGAGCGACGATCGCTGTCCCCCAAGCTGCATGCGCGCGCGGCGGATCTATGAGCCCCGAATCCGGCCACCGGCATGGCTTCGCCCGCGGTGGTTCGCTGAGTCTTGAGCTGGTGTATGCGCGGGGTGGGTTCATGTGCCCTGACTTTGGGTACATCGCACGCGGGCAGGCGCCGATGGCGGAGGACGAGCTCGTTGTCATGCGGCCCTGTACCTAGGGCTCAGCCTCGCGCTACGACAGGCTTGCCGGAGTCCTCCAGCCGGCGAGGCGATATCTCCCATGGAGGAGACGTACTTCGCGCAGGCGCACTCGGCGGCGGAGATGCGCATCTTCCACTGCGAGCAGGTGAGCTAGTATATGCTCTCTCCAAAAGAAATTCACGGTTGCACACTACTGGTCTGAGTATCAAGCCGTTCGCCGCTTGTCCCCATATTCATACGGGATACTACTCCCTCCCCTCTACAATTTGACCTCCAAAACTTCCTCATACACCCAGAACTCACCCCACATTAAGCGCCGCAAAATGAGCTTTTTTTCCCTGGTCCAAGCCAAATCTATTCAGAAAAGGACATGTGAATACCTCCTCGACGACCTCGAGAAAAAAAGCTAATTGGTCTTAGAATTGAGAGAAATTACCATACAGTTCATATTCCCAAAATCTTTCTCCTGCGAGGTCAATAATCCGACACTTGAGCTGGAAACTTGGGAGGAGGAGGATTTTTATGTCACGAATTTGGCTAGGTTGCTACCCAGACACGAAACCGATGGGAAAGCAGTTGATTTTGAACGGGAATCCGTGGCAGGATTAAGGTGAGAGTTTTTGGCGGAACAGCGAAAAGACCTCCTTTTGGAGGGTCTTGAATACGGGGATGGGAAACTGATATGGGAGAGACTGAGAGGTGAGATGATCATTGGAAGGAGTTGAATGGACCCTGTAAACGGCAAAATATTTGAAGGACACCACTATACCTGAAGCACGTCTGTAACAATGGCTGTTTTGGGGGGTAGAATATACCTAGGAAAATAATGAAAAATGTCCTCTGGAATAATCGTCATATGGAATAGCCCCTGGGCCTCTTCCGAGGGTATTCCATATGAGTGACTCGACTGTACAAAGAAAAGAAAGTTCATACTAACTTATCCTCGAGGTCCGTCCACTCGGCAGCGGTCGTCTGCGCCAGGACGTCTCAGTGAAGGAGATATTGTGCGATAAGCTGTACCTCGAGAATAGATAGGGTGTGCAAAAGCCGCACAAGCCGCATGCGGCTTTGTGTGCATTTGCAAAGCCGCGCGGTAAATTTGAAATCTGAGAAGTGTCAATTAATTATTTCAATCTAACTATCTGATCCGAC